>CM075774.1:28180333-30622562 GCA_037974665.1 Ehretia macrophylla
GCATGAATTAATTATTCCAAAGAGTGCTAAATATTAAGCGACCACCTTATTTTAAAAGTTTAATATGTTAGAGAGTGGTTTATTATATTATATTAACATGCTCACACAAGTGTAGGGGGAGTTAATTTTTAAGCTTTGCACTTGGACAATTTTAATATTTTAAATGGTGGCAGAGAGTTTTGAACTCATAATATTTTAGTAATTAAAGTCTAATACCATATTAAGTAACCATCTCATCTAAAAAATTAAACTATTAAAAAATGGTTTATTATATTATATTAACACTAACATAGAACAATGAGGATTCCACGATGTGGATACAAATCCAATATTTTACAGAAACGAGGTAAAAGCTGTAATCAATTTTTGGTACACAAATCAAGTCGGCTAATTCTGATTATTAGCAACTAAAATTTACCTTCATTTGAATAACCCACATGAAAAGTGAGAAGCGTGCTGTAGAGACTGACCAACTATGAATAGATCTTACTTATAAATAAGAGAAGGAATATTTATTAGTCTATATCGTGAGTTTACATGTTGCAAAACACAAACATCCCCATTCCAAAATCCAGATTTTGCAACTAAAATTTACCTTCATTTGAATAACCCACATGAAAAGTGAGAAGCGTGCTGTAGAGACTGACCAACTATGAATAGATCTTACTTATAAATAAGAGAAGGAATATTTATTAGTCTATATCGTGAGTTTACATGTTGCAAAACACAAACATCCCCATTCCAAAATCCAGATTTTGCAACTCATTTCTTTCAATAAGCGTGACACACGATTATGCGGAAATGGTCAAGAATTTGCATTCTTTCATGAGAGAGATGCCCGTCAAGTATAAGAAGAAAATGGAAAATTTCATTCATGAACCATAACTAGATTACAGACAAACAAACAAAGAAACCCAACAAGCGTACATATAAAAGATACCAAAAACAAAACCTAGTATAGACTATAGAGTATTATATGCAATAGAATGATAAAACCTATAGGCTACTTCATCACGCATGCTACTTCATCCCGCACCCGTTGTTCGTTATACTTTTGGCAGCAGAAGCAATAGCGCCACCAACTTTCTTATACACCTTGTTGGATACGGGCTCCCTCGGTTTAGGAATCAAGCTTTCACCCTTGTCTTTGACGCCTGACCATGCCTCACCACCATGACCTCCATTTCTTGCCCCCTTGTTTTCCATATTCTCTCTCTCTCTCTCTCTCTCTCTCTCTCTCTCTCTCTATCTATCTATCTATCTATCGATCTCTCACACAGTCTAATGCTCTCTGTCTTGCCTCTATTTGGTCTCTGTTTGTGTATGTGTTCTATGTTGTCTGATGGCTTGCTCTTAGGTCACTATATATAGCAAGTTATATTCCAAAAAGAAATTTGTTTTCAATTTCTTTCTCTCAGATTACGCGTTTGAGGTTTTCGATATTGAAATTATATGGAAGCTTAACTTTGTCTTACAAATCTAGTTTTGGTGTGGGAGATCAGACGAAAATTTCCCACGAGAGTTCTGCATTGGATTGTTTGTGTCTTTCAAATGTGTGGCTGTGTGGGCATGTGGGTTTGTGTTGTGATGTAATTTTTAGGAGAAAGTTCATAGAAGCAAATCTCTTCTCTTTGAGTTAAAATTTCCCATTTTTCTCTTTCACCTTGTCATATTTGAGTAAAGATTTTTCATTTACTAATTGAAAGACGTTGGAGGATTAACTTATAGTAGCACAGTGTTGATTGGGTTAATGCAGTTTTAAACCTAGAAATTACGGATACTTTAGGGCGCTAAACTACGAAGAAAAATTAAATTCCAATTATGCATCAGTAAAAAGTTGAGGAGTAATTCGAAAAACCCTAAAATCCTTACAGCTTAATTATAAAGTAAACTTTCCAAGACTAGAAAATGTTGAACCCACTGACCCCACTGCCCCCATTGAGTAATGGTCATTTTGTGTTCTAGGCCAGTAATTTCCAATTTCATTTCACTTTTATTCAGAAATGTTTCTTTTTGCTAATGAATTTTCTTCCTCAATTCTCAGAAACACTCACTTTGACTATAGGTAACTAGCATATGATCATGTAAGTATCAAAGATATTTGTGATGAGTCTGAAATGAAGAAAACAAAGTTTGTATTTTGTGTTTCTTAATTGCAGGTGGACCAACATAAGCGTTATTGCAGGTAATCTTACCACGCTCAACCGGACAAGTAATTGCAGGTAGCCTTCTGAGTGTTTTCTGTGCTTTTAGGGCGAAAATTCTTGTTATGTGACACTAATAGTTATAATCTTTGTGTATTGACCCGTCCAGTGCTGTAGCTAATGCGTTAAGTATTCCGCCGGGACATGCGTACATCGTACATGATTTAGAAAATAATTAAATGAAAAAAGGTTGGAGATCATCCGTCACGGTGTAAAAAGCTGAATTCTTTTAGTTGCTGGTTTTTATCACATCACGAAATGGTTTTTGTAATAAAAATTTTCTATCTCAAGAGGGGCTTACCCTTCCAAAAGATTAGAAGATGCATTAATATCTTAGAGCCTATACTGAACAGCTAAAAAAAAAAGATTAGTAATTTTTAATTATACACAATTTGCATGCGTTGCTTTTTGGGGAAAAAAAAGTTTGATTAATAGGGCAATTAATTACACTGCTTTGCATCTCATGACTTGTTGCAGATACTGAGCGAAAGTACAATTAATATTATAGCAGTAGTTTAAAGATTTTCAAGACTTTTATAACCTAGTTTTTATATTTCTTTACTGCGAAAATCATGGATGGAATTTAGCATTGTTTATCCTAAGACTTCATGATTTATGTACTTGACCATGTTTAATTTAATGGGGTTAAATTTGTATCTTACAGTTAGTTTCCCCATATTTGATTTGTAGCTTCAAGTCCGTGTGGGCTCATCAATTACTCCTCTCAATATCTTTAGCGGTAATTTCATTGAGGGAGGGTTGTGCGGGCCAGCCAGAGAGGGATGATGTGTTGGGTTTGGGGGGGTGGGGGAGAGGGGGGGAGTAGGGTGGTCTGGAGAGGGAGAGATGTGTTAGAGGTAGCGTGGGGTTTTTTTTTTTTTTGGTCAAGGTAGCGTGGGGGTTGAAGGGTTTTGCTTGTGTACTAGATACGTTGGGACGCGGTGGAAGATATTCCCAAGCATTTTTCTAAACCTAGAAAGTGGACAAGATACAAAATTAAATCAGTCCAAGGTCATGTTGAATCCATTCATATTTCAATCCTTAATTATTGGAATTAATATGTATAGAGGACCTGCAAATGCTTTAAAACCTTTAGGTGGTAAAATTATGATATTTCAGAAACGAAAGAAAAAAAAAAACTAGAACAGAAAAGATTGAAGTTGAAAGTTGCTATATTCAATATAAGTGCTTTTTCCAGTTTCATGATTGCGACTATGCGAAGTTACAATAGCATTTAGCACATAAATGTCATGTGGGGTTTTAACTTCGCAACCTATAAAATAGGTTATATATTAAGAAAATAGTTATCAAATAGGTTATATGTTAGAACATTTTTGTCCTGCTACTTACATCATTAATTAGTGCCATTTTAATCTGCTATTCTGCAAAAGTTGGACTAGTGAGTTTTGAATTTGGCTAATTTTGTTATTTTCTCTTTTTTTTTTTGTGTGTGTACTTTTGTTATGCCGGAAAAGATCAAGGATTAATATTTTCATGCGTGCAACATTTTGTATTTCGTATTTTTGGCTCACAAAATAAAAATTTTAAAAGAGGTATTGTCATTTTGCTCCATGAGTTGTTCATAAAGACCATTAGTTTACTTGTCTTCTCGTGTGAGACTTTGTGAACAACTCATGGAACAAAATGAATTTTGTCCAATTTTAAAATACTCGCAAGTTATACAGGCAAACAAACAAAATGAAAAGAATTTAAAATTTTAATCTCTCTTGGTTCGGCCACCCCAGCTTCACAACACAAACCCACACACCCACACATCCACACACAGCAATTCAACAAACATAAAAATGGAGAAATCTAACGCGAAACTTTCATCTCACCCTCACACCCACATCACCAACAAGACAAAATTGAGTCTTCTTGATCTTCCATTGAATTTCAATTACAAAAGAACGCGTAAGGAAAAAAAAAATGAAAAATTGAAAATGTGCACCAACTCTCTCCTATAAATTCCCCTATTCAGGCCTCAAAGCAAGTCATCAAACAGATAATACAATACACATAGAAAACAGAAAGAGATAGAGTAAAAGATTTCAGAGTGAAAAAAGAGAAAATGGCTAGTCAGGGGGCTAAAATGGGCAAGGGAGCAGAAGGTGAAGATAATAACAGTAATAAAGAATGGTCAGGCTTTAAAGTTAAGGAGGGAAGCGTTTTTCCCAAAAAGAAGAAGCATGTGTCCACTATGATGGGTGAGAAAATTGTTGAAGTTGGTGCTTCTGCTGTGAAGAATATGAAGAAGAACCAAAAGATTAATCCTCGAGATGAATGATGATGAGCATGTTGGATCAAGTTGGCTGTGGAGTATTTATTATTTTGTACTAGGTTACTACTGCGTGTATTTTTTCATTACTTTGTATATCTATTCAAGGCCAATATAGTTAGTGATATAGAAGGGTGTGAAATAAATAATTCTTGGCCTGTTTGTATGTTAATTATAATTTGATGAATGTGATTTACAACTTTTTTTAATGTTTATGCAGCATGCATTTCTCATAAAAAAAAACTATTTGGGGGAAGAAGAATGAATATTAATTCAATATACCGTAGGGCATCTCTCTTTTTTCCAACGCCCACACAAACAAATATTTTTCGTGGTAGGCAAAATTTAAATTTGTTTAGCAAACATTAAATTAAATATTTGATTATGTTAGAGTTATTGCATAATAAAACTGAATAATTTTGAGAAACCAACTGAGTACGTGGTGTGAACAAAAACTGTTATAGATGATGTTGTAACATTAACTGAAACACTGCGTCAGTCTTAATAACAGGTTTCACTTAATGTTGCAACATAAACAAAGAACATACACAACAACGGAATTACTTAAACTGTAACAAAATAAAGAATATCAAGATTTAACGTGGTTCAACTGTGCGGTCTACGTCTATGGGACCAACCCTTGGTCCAACAAATCAATTCATTAAGTAATATCAAGTTACATCATCAATGGACTTACACAAGTAAAGATTACATCTTGACATTTGACGCCTCGATGAAGAACTCCTTAGTGAACTTTGATTTAACGAGCTCCCCTCGACTTAACAACGTTCTCTCCTGAGAACTGCAACTTCTTCTCCCAAAAAATGATGAAAGGTAATGGAAATTTGATCATCAAGACTCGTACAAATTGCTCATGACAAACTGTCAAACACAACAAAGTCGCAACACTTAAAACAATTAAGAACTCAACATAGATCGTGTTGCGACATGACATGGAACAGTGGACAGAACTCTTTTATGCTCTCTTATTGCTGTTGCCACGCTTCCTACCTTTTTGTGACCTATTCAACATACATATATATATATATATATACATGATTGTTGCAGGTCATCTTTGCTTGGACTTCAAGAAAGGCCTCTTCCCATAAAACCTTAATCATTCTTTTATGCTTCCTTTCCTTATGAATAGGCAATCAATGTAATTCCTTCATTATCACAAAACTCCCTCTTTTATGGTAAGTTACCATAATATTAAACCTGCAAAATACAAATGGTAATAACAAAAGTTTTGCTAAAACATAGACAATCAGAATCCAATTAATTTTATTGCCTAAACATAGCCAATCATAATCCAATTAACTTAATTGCCTTAACAATCTCCCCCTTTGGCTTTGTTTTGGCAAAACCCGGGTACTGCTACATGATTAATTGTATCCTGCACAAGCACATAACAATGATGATCCTATTGCAATAGCCAGCATAACACCATAGAAACACAAATAAGAAAGTATCAGAGCAACAAGGATAACGACCCTGCAAACGATAATAACCCTGTTGCAACAGACAATACAACATCACAGTAACACAGAAACTATAACAATCATAACAAAAACAATGGCAACAATCAGTAGCACAACAATATTAAAAGCAGTAACAATAGCAACAGAAGAGTAGCACATTCTCCCCCTTTTTTTTTTTTTGCTATGCAAGTAACGCATTTCATTCCACATCAAACACAAAATACAAAGCAGGTAACATCAAGTAAAACTGATGCACCAATCTGTACAAAAGATACTATTTTCAAGACTACTAATATAACTATGTTGAGTACAAAATTTTCCCCTAACATCCAAAAACGTTTTCTCTATAATTTGATTCTCAGAACTTGCGATCGAATTATAGATCCTATTGTTACCTTCAGTCCACACATTGTAAACACAAGCATAAAGCGTGAATTTGATGAGGTCCGATTTTAAGCTTTTCCTTCTGCTCATTCTCGCCAACTTGTCAATAATTTCCTCCCAATCAAAAGAGAATTCACCACATCTCATCTTCCTGGCACACCGCTCCCAAACTCTTCTAGTGAATGGACATTGAAAGAATAAATGGTCCATGCATTCCTGATTTAGTAAGCAGAATATACATTTAGCCTCATTAACAACTCCCCACTCCATCAATCTATACAACGTCGGGAAGCCCATTGAGACAATTAAGCCACACACAGAAGCTATGGCGGGGAATAACAATATTGTTCCAAACAAGATCAGCCCACTTCAATATTACTCCCAAACTTCTAATGGCATTCCAAGTCTTACGATTGGAAAAGCTACCTGAAGAGTTGTTATTCCACACTATCAAATCACTTTGGTTATGCACCGGTAATGGTGGGTTGAGCTCTGCAATGAAATCCAAATCACGCGGCCATCTCCATTGATTATCATTGATGTAACAAGAGACTTTAAGGTTATTGAGATAATCCGGAATAGCCAAATTGTTAGCTTTCATATAATCAAAAACAAAACCATTTGGGAGCCAAGGGTCCCACAAGAGAAAAGTCTTAAAGCCATTGTTAATAGCATGTCTAATGAAATGCGCTGCGATGGGTCTACCATTCTCCCCCTTTTTGACAAACAAAGGCAAGAGGTGAAGCAAAAACTGTGAACACCAGAAACCAAACAATGATGAACCTTTTTCTTTTGTGTTACGACACAAGTTTACTGAAAGAGATTGTTTCAATACATGTTGCAACATAACTTCACCAATCAGCCACTTAAGCATTTAAATTTATGAATTATTCCTTAAATAAAAAAATGAATGTCACATAAAATCCACATTGATTATGATTTATCAACAAAAAATTAGATTTATTCAATACTTAAATCACACAAGAATTTATAATCTGAACCATGTGTGTGTGTGTGAAAGTTATATAAAGATCTTTATTGAAATTCCTCAGAACTAGGATTTGTAAAATTTGGAATTTAAAATAGCCTGTTTAAACAACCTGATCGTCTAATCACATTGCAATTTTTTTTTTTTTCAAAAGAATATTGGACTTGGTAGCTTTCACTCTAGAACCTTCAATTTGGTCTAGGTAGCTTTTTCTAGTCTCTAATGTCTTTATTATTATTTCTTTTTGCTTTTTTTTTTTTTTTTTTCTTTTGCATGAGTGAATAGAGTATAGGAATGGATAAAGAGACTTCTCTTTATATCCAGAGTCAATAGGAAGCTCAAATTTCTGCACTTGCAAACCATTAAAATCAATTTCTCAATTAGATCAAAATATAGTGTGCACAAGAAGTATGGTTCAAATAATAAATCTCAAATTGATTTAGTTATTAAACTTTCACATCTCTTGAGATTTATCACTTTCATGTTTCAATGCATGTGTCAACCTTAATTGGTACAAATACCAATAGCTTTTCTCAAAACTTCAAATCTCTCAGAGTCAAGTGCTTTAGTGAAAATGTATGCTAACTGATGTTCTGTTGCAACATATTCTAGAACAACTTTTTTTGTTTCAACAAGTTCACGAATAAAATGATGTCGTATATCAATGTGCTTCGTTCGTGAATGTTGCACAGGATTTTTAAAAATGGTTATGGAATTAGTATAATCACAAAAAATAGTTAAAACTCCATATTCAATACCATAGTCTTCCAACATGTGCTTCACAAATTCGTCAACCTTGTTTTTAAATGTTGCACCAAAAACTATATCATCTACATAAATTTGTGTAATCAAAATTCTTGAACCAAACATCTTAATGAATAGAGTTTTATCAACTCCCCCTCTCTTGTAGCCTTTTTCAAGCAAAAACTTGGTCAACCATTCACACCAAACTCTTGGGGCTTGTTTCAACCCATACAAGGCCTTTTTGACATTTTTTTTGTTCAAACTGTGAGGTAAAGTATACATACCTGACCATTTCCCTGTAGTTCACCTTAGGCTTACCTCGAGTTTTGACCCCTTCATGAATGGAGCCAATAACATCTTCTGCTGAATGATTTTTGTGGACATGAGTAAGTGGTTCATGAGCTTTTGACTGCAAATTAATGCTTTCAAAAGTTTCTGATTTTTCCAAATTTGTTGCACCTCCTGTTGCACCAGCATCTGAAACATCGTTGCTGGTTGTTTTACCTGTTGTTACGACATCTTCTATAACAGGATTAGTTTCCATATAATTAACATCATCTTCTGGATCATCTACTGTAACCTGTTTGAAATCATCAATCATAACATTAGCAGATTCCATAATAGTTCTGGTAGTCAAGTTAAAAACTCTAAAAACACAGCTATTTGCAGCATACCTGAGAAAAATACATTTGTCGCTTTTAGCATCAAACTTACCTCTTTGTTCTCTATCATTCAAAATGTAGCATGTATTCCCAAAGACATGAAAATAACTCAGTGAGGGTTTCTTACCTTTCCAAATCTCATAAGGCATTTTGGAAGTACCTGGTCAAAAGACACTCAATTGATGGTGTAACATACAGTGTTGACTGCTTCTGCCCAAAACCCGTGGGGAAGGTTTTTATCATTCAACATTACACGAGCCATTTCCTGAATTGCCCTATTCTTTCTCTCAACCACACCATTTTGTTGTAGGGTATTTCGTGTAGAGAATTCATGAGTTATACCATGTTTATTACAAAACTCAGCAAAGGAATGATTTTCAAATTCTCTACCATGGTCACTCCTTATCCGGATAATCTTTTGGATGTTGCAACATTTTTCTGCTTTCAGTCTTGAGCACAGTTTCTTAAAAACATCAAATGTGTCAAATTTTTCTTTAAGGAAATCCACAAAAGTGTATCTAGAAAAATCATCCACAAAAACAAAAACATATCTTTTACCTCTGATGCTTTCTGTTTGCATTGGACCCATAAGATCCATGTGCCAAAGCTCCAAAATTTTCTTGGTTGAAACATGTTGCAACATCTTATGTGATGCTCTTACCTATTTACCCATTTGGCAAGATCCACAGAGATCAGTCTGTTTGCTCCTTAGCTTCGAAACACCTCGTACTGCACCTATATTCACTATTTTGGTCAGTAATTTATAATTTAAATGATCTAACCTTTGATGCCAAATCTCAACACTGTTATGGGTGTTGTTATGACAAGTTAATAGTTGTTCATGTGGTGGAGTTAGCATATAATAGTTGTCAGAAGATCTCTTTCCTGTAAGCACACTGTTATTAGACATACCTAACACATGAAAACTATCTTTGTTGAAGTTTACAAACAAACCCTGATCACACAACTGACTAATACTAATAAGATTAGCCTTCAGCCCTTCCACATGCAGAACTTTTTGAGCCTTGGAAATCCTTCAATGTCAAGTGTTGCTCTTCCTAGAACTTGTCCTTTAATATTATCTCCAAATGTAACTTGACCTTCGTCACATCTTTTGTAGTTGTTTAACACTTCACGCATACCTGTCATGTGTCTAGAACATCCACTATCAAAATACCAAGAGTTAGCAGTACAAGCTTGTGTAGAAGTGTATGCAACAAAATAGTTTAAATCAGATTTCTTTACCCAAAGTTGTCTCAACTTATGTTGCAACAGTGCTTGAGATTATCTATTGCTTTGAATCAGGAGATTAACAGACTTACCTCTTTTTAGCATATTGAGATACTTGAAACACTGAGGTCTGATGTGTCCAGATGCGTAGCAAAAATGACAGATGGGAACAAACCTGTTCTTTTTCCTTTGTTTCTTCTACGCTGTTGCAGCCAGTGTTGGAACATCCGTCGCTGAAACTTTCCCTCTGTTCCTCTGTAATATTACATCTTGCTCTTGTACAGATTCTCCTAAACTCTTGACAAAGACAGTATTTTTGATCGCGTCGTTTTGCGCTCAAAAAAAATAGTAAGGTTAAATGATTGAAAATATTGCTTACCTTGAATTACCTCTAGCTGTGACAAGTAGAGGGTCAATCCACAGAGATTGAGTTATCAAATTAATTCAAGTCCTTAATTTAGAATTGTTTGACTATTTTCCATCACGGATAAGTTTGATTAAGTCCAAAAGTCCAAAAGTCCAAAAGTTCAAAAGTATGAAAGTACAGAAAATTAAGTTCAAGAGATGTCCACAAAATGTCCAAAGATACATTAGTAACAAGATCCAAAAGTGAATTAATCAAAAGTACTAAATTAAGAATCACAACACTTAATACTAAAAATCAAAGGGTTAATGATTCAGGGTGGTTATAGCTCGGTATACGCAAGTACAAAGTTATTGATTCAGATTAAAAGTTAAGTCCTTCAGAAATAGGGCTACAAGCTCCCACTACTAAAATGAGCATTTAATTACATAAGTGATAAGATTAATTAATTAACAAGACTGGATGTATTAGTACAACCTAACTATTTCCAATCTCTCAATTAATCTTTCACTTATGTAACCTGGAGGTGTCGGTACAACCAGACTAGAATCCATCCGAGGTAGTCTCGTATTGCCACTGGTTTACAAAATCGGGCGTATATGTACTTTCAATTAAATATAACATAACTACAAGTATACGTATAATTAATCAAAGAATACTTAGAAATAGAAATACGAGACTTTAATAAATCTGAATCACAACATATGTACAAGAGTAACCTCACACGTACTATCCCGAATCTCGGGTCTAGTGTGCCATAATAAACTGTAAAGTACAAGAAATCATAACGAAAATCAAAATAAAAGAATACTTATCGTGTTGAACGGATTTCGGTAGACCGGTATGATTTCGGTATGATGATGGCTCACTAGACCCTCCCTTTGGGATTAAAACTTTGCACACAACTAAGAATAATAACTAAAGCACTCAAACACAAGAGCAAAATCTAAGCTAAGAAGAGAAAATGGTACAAGAAAAAATGAAATGAGGAATGGAATATTTATAGAGAAATTTTGGCACTATTCACAGGTACTATTCAAACTCTTGATGTCATCAATGTGTCAGCGTGATGTCATTTGCCTAGGTCATCATTGTGTCAGCATGATGTCATTCGCCTAGGTCATCATTGTGTCAGCGTGATGTCATTCGCCTAGGTCATCATTGTGTCAGCGTGATGTCAGCGAAGATACTATTCACACGATGACTTTACTATTTATGCATTGACTTTGACTATTCACCCTTTGACTTTGACCAAAAGTTGACTTTTACTTTTACTATTCACCTATTGACTTTGACTTTGATCAAAAAGTTGACCAAGGCTACTTCAAAGTTTTTCAGCGTCCTAAATCCGTTTTTACACTCCGTTTGGCCAAATTCAATCTTGATTTGCTCGTGTCAATGTCGTTCTACCTTCCTCCTTCAATATTGCGCCAAAAATTTACTTCAAAAATTGGCTTTTGTGGCCATTTTTGCTATTTCTTCTTCAGAACCTATATTGCATTAAATTTGTGTAAAATATACAATTAAGCTTTAAATAATAATGTAATATACATGATTTAATGAGTTAAAGTTACTAAAAATACGGATTTATCAACCTCTTCAAACTCATTCTTTGCTTGTCCTCAAGTAAAGGCATCAATTACTTCATATATTCATAAATATTAAATCTAAGCAGTCAATGTATTCATAGAGTTAAATTTTATAAAATTATAAGATTAACAGTGAATTTGTCTTCCAAACAATTCCACCCTAAGAAATCGTTTTGTATCTAGAAGAAATGAAACCAACTTAAATACAAAAAATCCTTTGAGCTTTTTTAAGTACTTGTAACTCAATTAAGAGGTAAGAAAATTAATCAAGCAAAATTTGTAAAATCGAAAATATTTTCTATGGATAGTCATGGAATGTTAAAATTCAACTACCTTCCAAATCGCGTAGTACTCCTTTAGATTTTTTTATATTTTTTTAATTTTTATTTGTGTATATATATATATATATATATATATTTTTATTTGTATATATATATATATAATGAATAGATGACTCGAATGATAGATGTTGGTTGATTCAAAGACGTTCTTGAAGTATTACCTTTTTTCGGTTGAATTGTGTTTGGTGGAAGAAGGCTTGTCTGGCAAGATTTGTATTGATAGCTTTTTCATAACAAAAATGCTCAAAAATAGTTAGAAGAAAACATTTGTTATGGATTTCTTTTCTGCCTCTTTTTGTTGAATCAACATTTTTTATATTTGAATGATGTTGAACGAGTCATCTACACATTTTTTTTTCAAAGGAGTATACCGATCTAGAAAAATAAGTCAAATTTTAATAAAACACAACATCTCACATTGAAAACATCTCAATCTACTCTTTTTTTATAATTAATCAAAAACTTCTAATTAAATCATGTGACGCTATTGGGATGTAATAATAGTTAACAAGGTTTCAAAAAAAATCTAGATACAAATTCAACTCTTAGCGGCTAATCATTTTTCCATTCCAAATTCACAGTTAATTCAAATATTTTATCACAATCTAACCATATTTCAACAATTAACCACTCAATTTTAATTATTATGAATAAGTGAAGTAATTTTTTTTTTTTGGTATCAGGTTGGTATCAACTTTTTTTTTCCTCCTCAAACCCAAACCTTACATTGTCCTCAATGAAAGAAAACTATGTAATGCAAAGTAAAAAGAAAGACACAACCTAATAAACAATCCAAGCAATGTTCCTAAAAAAAACTTTCTGAAAGAAGAATTGTCAAACAAAATCTCAAAAACCAATATTAGCTGTGAGTTTAAATAAAAACTAAAATATAAAAAAACCCGATGAAATAACTAAAATAACATAAAAAAACACACCACTGAATTACGATGGTAGTGGCAGTTGAGGACCTGAGCCTGAACCTCTCATTGAAGCAAGTTTAGCTCGTAATGCAGTAAACTCTTCCCTCTGTGACTGCTTAAATTCGGCAAATTCAGCTTTTAGTTCACCTATATCTCCCAATCCTGCAGCAAGGTTAGTATTCATGGCTTGCAGTTCTCTGTACATTTTTTCTATTAATGATTCTTCAGATTGATCACCCTGTTGTTGGGAAGAAGTGGCTCCTTTAGCAAATTGAGTGGAAGGTCGTGGAGCATTTAATGCTAAGGGCATTTTTCGAACAGCGCGCTCCAAATGTTTAAAACTCTTTGAGAACTCTGATTCACCATATGAAGTAAAAGGGAGATCCATGTATGGCTCATCGGGTGCAAAAGAAAAATCAAACCGTTGAAGCAAAGAAATTATCAGTCGAGGAAAACGAAATGTAGATGTAGCATCAAACCTCCTCATGTGGTTTACAAGACTCATCATACTATCCCCAATAACAGCCCCAACATCAAAAAGAGCCCCTTGATAAATCCAATATAAAACTTGTAAAATAACTCCCGTCCTTTCATGATCATGACCATAAGGGCAAATGTTCTTTTTAATAATGATATCTGTTAACCACATGTCCCTTGGAAGGGAAGATCTTCTTACACCCACACCGTGTGGCAGAACCGGACCCCCACACAAATTTGTAGCAATGTCTAAATTAGTAGATGTAGCAGGGAAATCCATATTTTCCTCATAAAAATAATCATACCCACACAATATAGTCATGATATCAGCAGTAGTAAATTGAAATTCAAAACCATCAATTAATGCAGTAAATTTTTCATTATCGTACGAAAGATGCTCATAAAAACGGCGAATGAGACGAGAAAAAACAGGAACATCATCAAAAGGTGGGTGTAGAAAACAATCAAGAAAATACCCCTCAAAAAATTTAAAAGCACGTTGCCCACCTTCGGAGGCTCTCAACGCATCCGAAAAATTAGTTTCGGCCTCAATTTGAGCATTGTCATGTCTTGCAATCAATGATAATTTCTGCCTTTTGGGAGCCATAATCTTAATAATAAACAAAAAAAACTAAATCAGAAAAATCACAAAACAAAATTATATATATATATATTTTAATTAATTAATTTATTTTTAATTTACATAGATACTATTTATTCAAACAACACCAAATAACAACCGCAAAATCATCCTTAACACACAACATTATAAATCATCCGGTTGAATTCTATAACATGTAAATAATTTATAAATCTTAGATGTAGGGCAACAAAAATAATAGACATAAATGAATCTACATAAATCTGAAATATATATATATTTTTTTAATTTTTGGATTTTTTTTTAGAATTAAATTTAAAGGAATTCTAACATAAAATTTAAAATTAAAATCTAACCAAATTCTATATACATTCTATACACATATACATACATATATACATTCATATATACATACATAAATCTAAAAAAAAATCATACCAAAAGCGAAGATTAAGAGCTATAGAACAACAATAAACTGAAAGTAAGCAGTAAGAATCATCCTAAAGCCTTCAAATATGCATATATACATACGTAAATAAATATGTAAAAATAGATCTAATACTTAAAATAAACTAAAAATAAATGCAAAAATAAGAAAGAAAGTATAAAAACTAACCTCTTAATGTAGATCTGGAGAAAACTTGGGGTGGGGAAGGGTTTTGTTGAGGTTTGTGGGTGATTTCCGTAGGTGGAGGGGGTTATTTTTAGGGTTTAATAGTTTCTGCAGTCGGAGCTTTCGTTATAAGCCCCGACTGTGATTGGGCGCTCGAGCGCCTGCAGGGCGCTCAAGCGCCCTACTGCGTTCTTTCAGCGAATTTTTTTTTTTTAATAGCAATAAATGCATATATAGCAGGCTAACATATATATATATATATATATATATATATATATTTAGATTATATGAATACAAAAACCATAAACAAACCATACTATTTTATTAATCATAAAGACATTACATAAAAGAAATGAAAATACAACAATAGAAGACTATCCCCTAAACTTGAAAATACATGATTAACTTCAATCATTCCTAATATACCTACGATCCCACTTGACTAGAAGATAAATAAAAAAATGTAAATGATGAAAATTCTTGCAAAATAGTAAACAACCATGGCAAATTGATCAAGCGTGAGAGTTCCGAATATCATTGTGTTGAATGCAGCTAAATAGAGAAATGAAAGAAAAAAATTTGAGAGAGAGAGAGAAAGAGAGGATGCGGCAGTGGAGAGAAAGAAAAATGAGGAGAAGAAAAAAGAAAGAGGGCTTTAAACCCGTCGGTTAGGTTGTACCGAGCTCGAGCGCCCTTTAAGTGCGTTGGAGCATGGTCTTCCTGTTTTTGCCTTAAATGCTTTTGCAAATTCATAAAGTAGGAAGATATAATCTTCCACAAACCTATTTTCTACAAGAATTTTTTTTTTATAAAATAAAATAAAATTGGTACATGAGAAAAATAAATACACGAATTTTAAACCATTTAAATATCCTAAAACAAGTGTAAGAATATACAAATGAACACCGACCAATAGTCATCCATCAAGATTAAAACCTTAAATATGCTTCCAAAAGAAATAGTTGGATCCAGATTTAATTTAAGAAAATTTGAGTTTAGACTAAATTTAGAGTTCATCAACTTAACGAAGAGTTGTCCACCAGTTTTGAAGGCAACACTGGAAGCTTGGGAAAAGCAAAAATAGGATCCCAACCCTATTTCAGTTTCATACATATGCAGCAAAGTAAACCACATCCGAACACCAAGTGAATAGCATTAAAATCTGGAAAGTAAATCTACTCGCCATAGCGTAAGAACTGGCCGAAGCAGAGGTGATGAATCACGTATCACTTATCCCTCATAATGGTATAAGTTATCTTTCTCTCAAATACCATGAGAGCCACTATTTCCATAATGGTGGAAAAAGACCTCCTAACGTTGAAGTTAATGCCAATTTAAAGCTAATTGGTAACCAAATGACAACATCTAGGACGAACCTTGGAATGTTACCGCCACGAGATCGTAGATTACCCAGAGATCACTTGGGTTCATGTGAGGCACACACCCTAGTACAAACAACACCCTGTTTTATCCTTAGATAGTCACTACCGAATGTTGCCACTGTGTACCCATCCTCCCACCCATTTAGGATGAGTGCGTCACATAAATTGTCAGAGTTTTTCCTTCTAACCGGGAATGGGCACTGGAACCATTTAATGTCAGCCAGCAAGACATGCACACACAGTTAAGTGCCGTAGTTTAACGCATTCGGGCAAATTTTTTTTTTAAAATAATAATATATTAAAATCAAGGGACTAGCTCTTCCAGAGGTTTCTATGTTCACGCCATCTAGTACTTTCTTTCGGCACTCACATGGGGCCACAACCAGTTCTACAGGGTCAAGAGCAAGACAGTGGGGTTTTACGTTACAAACAATACCGTCTGGTAAATGCTCTCACTCCTAACTACCTTATCAAGTAATGCCCAAACAGACCCTAAACTACATTAAGCTGGTGGAGTGGCAAGTACTACTAGACAGAGTTGCACTGGTCAGACAACCGCACACAGAAATGTACAGTGACCTCTAGTATCATGACAATTATACTTTTATGAGTGTTTCTCAGGGTTAAGACCCAAACTACTTTAAGCTGGAGAAAGACTCATTTGGTACTAATAAAAATAACGAAAAGAATAAAAATAAAATTAAAAATCCTAGGTTGCCTCTTAGGAGCACTAAGTTTAACGTCTTCAGCCAGACATAACTACTTTGAAATTGTTACTTTACAGGGATTGGATTCTTAAGTTAAATTGACTCTTCACCCCAATTCTTTAACTGGATCGCTGGTTTTAGCCTTTGTCCATTTACAAACATAGTTTTCCCATTTGTCTTATCTTTTATCTTGACAACCCCAGACGGAAAAACTTGTTTAACCTTAAATGGTCCATCCCACCTAGACCTCAATTTTCTTGAAAACAATCGTAACTTAGAATTAAATAACCACATATCTTCTCCAGGAATAAATGACTTACGAATAATCATTTTATCATGCATTCTCTTCATTTTCTCACTGTAAATCTTGGCATTCACGTATGCCTCTAAACGCATTTCTTCAAGTTCATTTAGATGGAATAACCTATTTTTACCAGCTTTCTGCAAGTCAAAATTCACAGTTCTAATTGTCCAATAAGCCTTATGTTGTAACTCAACTGGTAAATGACATGTTTTTCTATAAACTAAACGAAACGGTGACATTCCTATGGGAGTTTTATATGTAGTTCTATATGTCTAAAGTGCATCATTCAATCGAGTGGACCAATCCTTCCTATTAGGTCTAACTGTCTTCCCAAGGATTGATCAGCAACAACATTTTCTCGACCTTTCTTATCCTTGATTGTTGAATCAAATTCTTGAATTAAAAACAACCATCAAATAAGCCTAGGTTTAGCATCTTTCTTTTCCAACAGGTATCTTAATGCCGAGTGGTTGGAATAAATGATTATTTTTTACCCTAACACATAAGACCGAAATTTTTCTAATGCAAAAACTACAGCAAGCAATTCTTTCTCTGTGGTAGTATAGTTTTTTTGGGCATCATCTAAAGTTTGGTTGGCATAATAGATCACACAAGGAACTCGATCCTTGCGTTGACCTAATACAGCTCCTATGGCATAATCCGAAGCATCACACATAATTTCAAAAGGAATAGAGTAATCTGGTGGTTGAATCACTGGAGCAGTGGAAAGTGCATTTTTCAGTGTTTCAAAAGCAGTAACACATGTTTCATCAAATTGGAATGGAGTATCCTGTGCCAACAAATTTAATAAAGGTCTAGCAATTTTATTAAAATCCTTTATAAATCGTCGGTAGAAACCAGCATGTCTAAGGAACGATCTCACCTGTTTAACAGTTGTTGGAGCGGGCAAATCAGAAATAATATCAACCTTAGCTTTATTAACCCGAACTCCTTCCTTGGATATAATGTGTTCGAGAACAATTCCCTCTTGAACCATGAAATGACTTTTCTCCCAACTAAGTATGAGATTAGATTCCTGACATCTTTTCAACACCAAAGAAAGATTATTCAAACAAGTGTCAAATGAAGAGCCAAAGATAGAAAAATCATCCATGGAGACTTTAACAAATTCATCCATCATATCAGTGAAAATAGACATCATGCAGCGTTGAAAAGTGGCTGGTGCATTACAAAGGCCAAAAGGCATTCTTCTATAAGCAAACGTGCCAAAATGACATGTAAAAGTTGTCTTTTCCTGATCTTCAGGGTTCACATGGATCTGATTGTATCCCAAGTACCCATCAAGAAAACAGTAATAACCTTGTCTTGCCAACTTGTCTAAAATTTGATCAATGAATGGTAAAGGAAAATGATCCTTTCTTGTTGCAGCATTGAGTTTCCTATAATCAATAAACACACGCCATCCAGTTGTGGTGCGGGTAGGTACCAATTCACCTTTATCATTTGTCACCACAGTGATTCCTGATTTCTTAGGTACAACCTGTATAAGACTAACCCATTTACTATCCGAAATAGGATAAATGATACCTACATCTAACAACTTCACTATTTCTTTCTTTACAACTTCCCTCATGTTCGGGTTCAGCTTACGTTGTATCTCTTTAGATGTCTTGGCTCTATCTTTCAAATTAATCTTATGCATGCAAAAAGAGAGATCTATTCCTTTAAGGTCTGCAATAGTCCAGCCTAATGCTTCCTTATTCTTAGACAACACATCTACAAGTTTAGCTTCATGTTCCAAAGAAAGGTTAGAAGCAATAATAGTTGGAAGTGTTTGATCTGCCCCTAGAAAAACATACTTGAGATGACTAGGAAGTTGCTTCAGTTCTAACTCAGGAGGAGATTGTATAGAAGGAAGCATGGGTTCTTTAGAAAGAGTCAAAGATGATTTTATTGCACAAACTTGAAGTTTTTCATCAAATCTTAAATTGCTTTCTAAAAATTCATCAGATTCCTCCTCAAACCTAATCAACACTACTTCATCATCATTCAAAGTATTCTCCAAAAAATCTTTTTGCATAAGACTATGAAAAGACTCTTCAATTAATGGATCAATCTTATCAAGAATAAAACATTCAAGACCATCATCTCCATCTGCAAACCTAGCAGCATTAGCAACATTCAACTTTACCTTAATATCTCCAAATGTAAACTCCAATTCTCCAGTTGCACAGTGAATTTTTGCATTAGCTGTTGCTAAAAATGGTCTCCCTAATATAACTGGAGTTTGGAACTTTTGAATTTCTCTTGATTCCATATCTAGCACAACAAAATCCACATGAAAATAAAATTCATCAACCTTTATCAACACATCTTCAATCATACCCCTAGGAATTCTAAGCAATCTATCAGCCAGTTGAAGGGTGATAGGAGTAGGTTTTAATTCTCTTATATCTAACTACTCAAAAAGATTAAAGGGGAGAAGATTCACACTAGCTCGTAAATCAAGAAGGGCACGATCTACACAATGATTACCAATATAACAAGGAATGGTAAATGCACCTGGATCTTTCAATTTTGGTGGAAGATGAGAAGTAAGAATGCTGCTTACCTTTTCAATCAATCTTACTTTGTTTGATATCAAAGCTGAATTCCTTCTTTTCTGAGTGCATAAATCCTTAAGAAACTTTGCATAAGCAGGAATTTGCCTGATGATTTTTAACAGAGGTAAATTGATTTTAATTTGCTTAAAGGTTTCAAGCATTTATTCCATTTTTGAATCTTTATTAGGTGGATTACCTAATGCATGTGGAAATGGTGTCTTGGGACTTAGTGTCAATGGAATATTTTCATGTAAAATGAAAGTTTCAGGTTCATTTGCAATTTCTTTTGATGAATCAACAGTAACTTGAGACTTAGCTTTTTGCTTTGCAAGTCTTGCATTTTCGTAAGCTTCGACACTTACCTTGTTATCAACTTTATTACCATTTCGCAATGTAGTGACAGCTTGAAGATCCTCCACTATTTGACTTGTAGATGCTACATGGGCCTTACCTTTTGGGTTTCCATCTGGTTGGGCAGGGAGTGTTCCTTCTTCCCTTTTTCTGAATTGTGTTAGCTAATTGCCCAATTTGTCTTTCCAAGTTGGCAATTGCCTTTGTATGTGTACTTACTAGTTGCATAGTTAGTTCCTAGCTGTGAAACTTCTTCAAAACCTGTTCTTCAAAAGTAGTCCCATAAGAATTGGAACCTGAATTAGAGCTCGTAGGTACCTATCCTTGTGGAACTGAATGAAATCTTGGAAGATAGCTTCTTGGTCTTTGTTGTTGAACATCTTCCCACCGAAAATTTGAATGATCACGTGTACCTTATTTGATGAACACCGATCCCCGACAACGACACCAAATTTTGATCGCGTCGTTTTGCTCTCAAAAAAAATAGTAAGGTTAAATGATTAGAAACATTGCTTACCTTGAATTACCTCTAGTTGTGGCAAGTAGAGGGTTGATCCACATAAATTGGGTTATCAAATTAATTTAAGTCTTTAATTTAGAATTGTTTGACTATTTTCCGTCACGGATAAGTTTAATTAAGTCCAAAAGTCCAAAAGTATGGAAGTACGGAAAATTAAGTCCAAGAGATGTCCACAAAAAGTCCAAAGATACGGTAGTAACAAGGTCCAAAAGTGAGTTAATCAAAAGTCGTCAATTAAAGAATCACAACACTCAATACTAAAAATCCAAAGGGTTAATGATTCAGGGTGGTTATAGCTCGGTATACGCAAGTACAAAGTTATTGATTCAGATTAAAAGTTAAGTCCTTCAGAAATAAGACTACAAACTCCCACTACTGAAATGAGCCTTTAATTACGTAAGTGATAAAATTAACTAATTAACAAGACTGGATGTGTTGGTACAACCTAACGATTTTCAATCTCTCAATTAATCTTTCACTTATTTAACCTGGAGGTGTCGGTACAATCAGGCTAGAATCCATCCGAGGTAGTCTCGTATTGCCACTGGTTTACAAAACTGGACGTATATGTACTTTCAATTAAATATAACATAACTACAAGTATACGTATAATTAATCAAAGAATACTTAGAAATAGAAATATGAAACTTTAATAAATCTGAATCACAACATATGTACAAGAGTAACCTCATACGTACTACCCTGAATCTCGGGTCTAGTGTGCCATAATAAACTGTAAAGTACAAGAAATCATAACGAAAATCAAAATAAAAGAATACTTATCACGTTGAATGAATTTCGGTAGACCAGTATGATTTCGGTATGATGATGGCTCACTAGACCCTTCCTTTGGGATTAAAACTTTGCACACAACTAAGAATTAAAGCACTCAAACAAAAGAGCAAAATCTAAGCTAAGAAAAGAAAATGGTACAAGAAAAATGAAATGAGGAATGGAGTATTTATAGAGAAATTTTGGCACTATTTATAGGTAATATTCAAACCATTATGTCATCAATATGTCAGCGTGATGTCATTTGCCCAGATCATCATTGTATCAGCATGATATCATTCGCCTAGGTCATCAATGTGTCAGCATGATGTCATTCGCCTAGGTCATCATTGTGTAAGAGTGATGTCAGCGAAGATATTATTTACAAGTTGACTTTACTATTCATGCATTGACTTTGACTTTTACTATTTACCCGTTGACTTTGACCAAAAGTTGACTTTGACTTTGACTATTTACCCGTTGACTTTGACTTTGACCAAAAAGTTGACCAAGGCTATTTCAAGATTTTTCAGCGTCCTGAATCCGTTTTCGCACTCCGTTTGGCCAAATTCAATCTCGATTTGCTCGTGTTAAGGTCGTTCTACCTTCTTCCTTCAGTATTGCGCCGAAAATTCACTTCAAAAGTTGGCTTTTGTGGCCATTTTTGCTATTTCTTCTTCAGAACCTATATTGCATTAAATTCGTGTAAAATATACAATTAAGCTTTAAATAATAATGCAATATACATGATTTAATGGGTAAAAGTTACTAAAAATATGGATTTATCAATTTCCAGAAGATTTTCCTCCATAAAAACCAAGTCCTGCATGATCATTGCTTAATTTCTGAATGGACAGCATATGGTCAAGTTTCTCATTCCCGGAATTTAGCATTTTCACGTTGCGCTATATCTGTTTCAATTCGTGTTGCAGCATTTATACTTCTTGCAGTCTTTTGTCAGCCAGCTTTTCCAGTTCTGTTTTTTGTTTCTTCAATTCTGTGATCCTCACCTCCAATCCTTGATTTTTCTTGCACACGATCACCCATTTTTCGTACATATCTTTGTACGTTTTCATGACTTCTTTGTTATCTAAGTCGCCATCACTTTCTGACTCAGCACAATCATTTTCACTCAACTTATCCTCTATCTCACTTAGTGTCGTAACAGCTGCAATACCTTGTGCTTCATTTGGTCTGGTTTCCTGTTGTTCTGTTGCAACATTGAAGGTAACAAAGTTACTGATGTGCTCCTCGTCACTTTCCATGCATTCTTCCGACTCCTCATCACTCCAGGTAACATTCATAGCTCTTTTCTTTTTCTTCAAAGTGTTTGCACATTCAGATTGAATGTGACCAAATCCCTCACATTCTCGGCATTGAATACCTTTGCCTTTTTTCTTTTCATCTATCGATTTAAAATTTTGTTTCTTGAATGTGTCAGGCAGTGTTGTAACACGAGGCTTATTTTCAAGGTTTGATTGTCTAAAGCCCATTCTCCCCTTGGCCTATTTTTTTAAAACTTTGTTGAAATATTTGGTAAGCAAGGCTAAGGATTCAGACATCTCTGTGTCATCATCCTCAGAAGAGCTTATTGTGTCTTTTCTTTCAATTTCAGCCCGTAGCGTAATGCATTTTTCTTTCCTCTTCTACCTGAACTTAATCTCAAAGGTTTGAAGTGACCCCATCAATTCATCAACATTCTTTGATTGTTCTATGGCAGCAACTTTGATTCTAAATCTGTCTGGGAGAAAGCGCAAAGTTTTCCTTACAAGCTTAGAGTTAGAATCCTTTTCTCCTAAAGCAAAAGCTTCATTAGCAATGTCACACAACTTGGCATTAAAGTCAACAATTGTTTCATCCTTATGCATCCTCAGTTCTTCAAATCTAGTGGCAAGCATCTACAATTTGGATCTTTTAACTGATGTTGTACCCTCATATGCGGTTTGCAATATCTCCCAGGCTTCCTTAGCCAATTCACATGTTGAGATTAGCTTGAATTCATTTAAATCAATAGCATTGAAAATTGCATTTAGTACCTTGGAGTTCCAGTTTGCCAACTGATCTTCCTCCTTGGTCCAATCTGTTTCAGGTTTTATTGCAACATTGCCCTGAGTATCCGTAGTGGTGGGGGTTATCCAACCTGTCAAAATCACTTTCCAAGCCTTTTCATCAATTGATTTGATGAACGCCCTCATTCGAGCCTTCCAATATGAATAATTTATACCATCCAACAGTGGTAGTTTAGTGATTGATCCTCTATCACACAAAGTGTCCATACCTATTTCTACAAAAAAAAAACTCAAAACTCTCAAGAATCTAACCGAATTAGTTCGTAACCTGCTCTTGATGCCACTTGTTAGAATTATTGCAGAATAAAACCGAATAATTTTGAAAAACCAACTGAGTACGTGGTGTGAACAAAAACTGTTACAGATGATGTTGTAATATTAACTGAAACACTGCGTCAGTCTTAATAACTTAATAACAAGCTTCACTTAATATTGCAACATAAACAGAGAACATACATAGTAGCAGAATTACTTAAAGTTGTAACAAAATAAAGAACACCAAGATTTAACGTGGTTCAACCTTGCGGTCTACGTCCACGGGACGAACCCCTGGTCCAATAAATCAATTCATTAAGTAATATCAAGTTACATCATCAATGGGCTTACACAAGTAAAGACTCTCTCTTGACCTTTGACGCCTCGATGAAGAACTCCTTAATGAACTTTGATTTGGCAAGCTCCCCTCAACTTAACAATGTTCTTTCCCAAGTACTGCAACTTCTTCTCCTGAAGAATGATGAAAGGTTATGGAAATCTGATCATCAAGACTCGTACAAATTTCTCATGACAAACTGTCAAACACGACAAAGTCGCAACACTTAAAATAATTAAGGACTCAAACACAGATCGTGTTGGGATATGACATGGAACAGTGGACAGAACTCTTGTATGCTCTCTTACTGCTGCTGCCACGTTTCCCACCTTTTTGTGACCTATAAAACACACACATATATATATACATGATTGATGCAGGTTATCTTTGCTTGGACTTCAAGAAAGGCCTCTTCCCATAAAACCCTAATATTTCTTTTATGCTTCCTTTCCTTATGAATAGGCAATCAATGTAATTCCTTCATTATCACAAAACTCCCTCTTTTATGGTAAGTTACCATAATATTTTTCCTGCAAAATACAAATGGTAATAGCAAAAGTTTTGCTAAAACATAGACAATCAGAATCCAATTAATTTTATTGCCTAAACATAGCCAATCAGAATCCAATTAACTTTATTGCCCAAACATAACAATCAGAATCTAATTAACTTAATTGTCGTAACATATTCTACTTCATTGAATCTATTCACTCAAAAGATTGCAATGTTCTACTTTTTGTTTTCTTCTTATTTTGAGTTTTAATTAGAAAAGTATGTGATTTGTGCGCATACTTAAATTTTTTAATGAGTAGTTGTCACGCCCCAACTCGACCCCACCTACAATCAGTCAGGACGCAACGGAATTTTGACAGTATAACGACAGTAATTAAGACACCGATGCTCTAAACCAACCTCTTAACAATATCACACAACTAACTCCACAAACCATTCAACAATCAACTCCTCAATTAAATTAACAACATACAACATAACCATATTATACAATAATCATTCCTTCAACAACCCATTCATAGTTATACGCCTCCGTTCCAACTTCATACATAAACTATACATACATATCAAAATAGATTATAAACAAACTTAGTAATCTAAACATGATCAAAAGAAGACTACAAAACCATTATACATAAGTCTTTAAGTTAAAGTAGGTTTATAATACATCAACTACAAACAATCTCATGGCAATGACTCCTGCACATAAGACTCATCCACGAAAGGCACATTTTCCTCTTCAAGAGGCACGTACCCGTAGTCAGAATTAGTAACACCTGCATGCATGCAATAATTGAGAGTGAGCTTATATAAAACAAGCTCAGTGAGGATCCGATAGATCTCTAATAGTATTTACTATACTTCTTCGAAATGATCCTTTGAGCAGTACACACACAATAAAACATCAATAACAATATAAACATATAACTATAATGGCCAATCAATAAAGGATACTCTAGTCGGTGTAGTTCCAAACGCCATCACGATCTCAACCGTTCTTCTTATAACTCCCCATTACTCACGCACCTGAGGTACCTCACTAGCCCCTCCCTCCATGACACCTCTGTCATGCTGGCTGGGGGTAGCCTCTGGTAGTCATGTCGTTATCAACCCGACAGCCCGACGCTGCCCGAGAGGTAGCATACACATACCAAGACTCAGTAATAATAATAAACATCACATCACAGGAGGACAACATTTCCGTTGACTATCTCCCGGTTCATTAATAATCAATCAATAATCGTCTTTTCATCAATATAACATCAAATAATCAATTAAACAATAAACAATTAAGTTAGATGACAAAGTATCCAACTTAACATGCATTAAACACACAATCAAACCCTAGTCTAACCATTAACAACTCACAATTCAATCACTCAAACACCACCCAATCAACTAAAGGCATAATTCAATACTTTAAAAAAAGACAACCTAAACTTCAAATAATCATATCTTACATTCTACTAATCCAAACAACTCCAAATCAATTTCTATCACTCACTCATTCAATCAACTACATTAACCCTCTCGAAAACCAACCAAGACACACCAAAATCAAGCCCAACAACCCTATAACCTCAATGCACCTAGGCTGAAATTTCTGAATTTTCACACAAACATCGCAATCAAAAATTCGGCATTATAACAGCGCTACCACGTAATTAACAAACTTTTAGAAATCGACGGCAATCGATTCCAACCATTACAACTCAAAATATTCAACAATTGGCCAATCTATCAACTTTAAATACCCGAAAATAAAAATTTATGCTACAACGGTTCAAATCTTATAAGAATACATATAATCGATCCTTAGCATGCACTGAGCAATAATATAACTTCAAATTAACATTCTAATGGTTCAAAATGCAATTATAAGCAAAAACATAAAAAATGACTTTTGAGATCTAGAATTTTTCTCTCACCGTTGATGTGTTTTGGAGCTAGAAAGATGCTCAATGGATACTCAAAGGGTAGAATCAAGCTTTGGTTGATGGAAATTGGCCTTGAATTGCAACTTTTAATGAAAAATTTGCTTTAAAAACTTGAAGAAAAACCTTCTCTTTTCTCCTATGGATGTCTCGGCCAAGTGTGTGTGTTTGAGGGTGTTTTTATGCTTTGCAATTGTGTGTTGATGCATATAAGCAAAGGTCAAACAAAAATAAGAATGGTCAAAGTTAGTTTTTAGTATTTTAATTCTATTTTCTAGTATTTTAATTGATTTAATGACTATTTCTTACTCAACTATTAAATTAACAACTAAATTAATTCTAGACAATATATTTTGGGTGACAAAGAGTATTACATTAAAACAGTTTCACTCGAGTCGACTTAAAACTCGTTTTCTTGCAAAAGAAAGTGTAAAAATTTTTAAAATTCCAAAACTGATTCCAAATCTGTTTTAATCAAACAAGGGTCTATTAATACCCGAGGACTAGGTTTTAAAACGTATAAAACACCCCTGTAAAAATTTTAGCGGACAGGTGCTCAAAATACTATTCACTAAAATCGACGATAAAATTTCTGATTCCGTTTTTGATGAAAATTTTATGAATGCACACTTAGCATGTATTAGGAGTATTAATCACATTTTTAACACATTCTAAGTCATATAGCACATAAACAGGTCAATTCATACAAAACGAGGTAAAACACGTAAATCGAAATAAAACAAAATATGGGGTCTCACATTCTCCCCCCTTAAAGAAATTTCATCCCCGAAATTCTTACTTGCTGAACAAAAAAGATCTGGATACTGCTGCTGCATCTGATCTCGTCTCTCCCAAGTAGCCTCCTCAATACCGTGATGTTTCCACAACACCTTAACCATCGGAATCTTCTTCGACCTCAACTCTCGTTCCATCTAATCAAGAATACGAATCGGCCTCTCATCATAAGTCAGATTCTCATGAAGCTGTAACGGCTCTGGCTCGAGAATATGAGAAGGATCCGGATTATATTTTCGCAAATTAGACACGTGAAATATATCGTGGACATTAGAGAAATTCTCCGGTAAAGCCAACTGATATGTTAACTTACCAACTCTCCAGTAATCTCAAACGGCCCTACAAACCTCAGACTCTGCTTACTACCTTTACCATAATGAGCAAACCCCTTACGAGGTGACAGTCTCAAGAAAACCCGATCCCCGACTGCAAACTCCAAATCCCAACGACGCTTATTAGCATAACTCTTGAAACTACTCTGCGTCGTAAGCATTCTCTGCCTGATCAACTGAACATTCTCAATCTTCTCTAGAAGCTCTGGCATAATAGTCGGATCAATAGTCTTCATCTCCTCTACTTCATCCCAATACAAAGGTGAACGGCATTTACGACAGTAAAGAGCTGCAAAAGGTGCCATCCCAATAGTAGCTTGATAACTATTGTTATATGCAAACTCGGCAAGTGGTAGATATTTCTCCCAGTTCTTCCCAAAGTCCAGAACACAAGCCCTAAGCATATCTTCTAGAATCTGAATAGTCCTCTCAGACTGACCGTCGGTCTGTGGATGATACGCTGTACTGAAGTTTCTCCCACAAGCAAGAAGTAAATCGAGGATCTCGATCTGAGACAATACTAGATGGAATCCCGTGAAGTCTAACAATCTGATTCAAATAAAGATCCGTCAACTTTGCAACTTCATCTCCTATCTGCATCGAAATAAAGTGAGTTGTCTTCGTCAAACGATCCACGACAACCCAAACTACATCATTACCTCTCAGTGTTCTAGGCAAACCAGTGACGAAGTCCATCGTAATATGCTCCCATTTTCACTGTGGTATAACCAACGACTGAAGCAAACCTGCAGGTCGTTGATGCTCAGCTTTCACTCACTGACAAGTCAAACATCTAGACACGAACTGAGCAACTTCTCTCTTCATATTATTCCACCAGTAATGTTGCTTCAAGACCCGATACATCTTGGTTCCACTAGGATGAATAGTATACTTAGAATTATGAGCCTCCTCCAGAATACCGAGCCTCAAACCCGGTTCATCGGGAACACAAACCCTGTTTCGAAACCGAAGAATACCACCCTCGTGCACTTTGAAGTCAGTCTGATCATCCATGATTTAATCCTTGATCTTATGAAGTTTAACATCAAGTTGCTGAGCTTCTCTGATCTGAGACAGCAATAAAGGTTGAATACGGAGATGTGAACACATCACCCCAACCTGAGTTAACTCTGGTCTCCAATAAGTGAATTCCTCAAGAACCTCCCATTTCTTGACAGCCAAACAAAAAACACTCGCCTTACGGCTAAGAGCGTCTGCCACAACATTTGTCTTCCCAGGTAGATAACTGATAGAACAATTATAATCTCCAAGAAGTTCCATCCACCTCCGTTGACGCATTTTCAACTCCTTCTGTGAGAATAAATACTTAAGACTCTTATGATCAGTGAAAATCTCGAACTTACTGCCCCACAGATAATAACGCTACTTTTTCAGTGAGAAAACAACAGCTGCCAACTCAAGATCATGAGTCAGATAGTTCACCTCATATGGTTTCAACTTTCTAGAAACATAGGCAATAACCTGACCATTCTGCATAAGTACACATCCCAAGCCCTCATTTGATGCATCACTGTAGATAACCATATTATCGGTCCCCTCTGGTAGAGCAAGTACTGGAGCAGTAGTCAACCTTTTTTTTAACTCCTGAAACCCACTCTCACATTTCTTATCCCAAACAAAACTAGTATGTTTCTGAGTTAACTTAGAAAGTGGCCCGGCAATCTTAGAAAAGTCCTTGACAAACCTACGGTAATAACTCGCCAAGCCAAGAAAGCTACGAACCTCAAAAACATTCTTCGGATATTTCCAAGACATCACCGATTCAATCTTAGTGGGATCTACAGAAATACCGCTCTGTGTGATAACATGGCCAAGAAAAGATAACGTTGCAGCCAAAATTCACATTTGCTGAATTTTGCAAACAATTGATGCTCCTGTAACTTTTGTAAGACAAGCCATAGATGTTGCTCGTGCTTCGATTCAGACTTAGAATAAACTAAGATATCATCAATAAAGATCACCACGAACTAGTCCAAGTACGGCTGAAAAACCCGATGCATAAGATCCATAAATGCGGCCAGTGCATTAGTTAATCCAAAGGGCATAACCACAAACTCATAATGTCCGCACCGAGTCCTGAAGGCAAACTTCGGAACATCCTCCGTGGGAATCCGAAGCTGATAATACCCCTGCCTCAAGTCAAACTTAGAGTAGACTTTGGCTCCCTGAAGTTGATCAAACAACTCGTCAATCAAAGGTAAATGATACTTGTTCTTGATGGTCACTTGATTCAAACCACGATAGTCAATGCATAACCTCAAGGTACCATCTTTTTTCTTCACAAATAAAACAAGTGATCCCCATGGTAAAGAACTCTACTGAATGAAACCCTTCTCTATTAACTCCTACAACTGAGTTTTCAACTCCTTCAACTCAGTTGGTGCCATCCAGTACGCTGATTTAGAAATAGGTTGAGTACTGGGAATAAGATTGATCACAAACTCCATATCTCTTTCCGGTGGTAGCCCTGGCAACTCCTCAGGAAATACATTAGGATATTCCCGAATAATAGGTACTTCCTCCAGCTGTAGCTTATCAGATGGCTTGTTGATCAAATAAGCTAGATAACCCGAACACCCCTTACTCACCAACTTAACGGCTTTAGTTGCTGAGATAACAAAACTCGTCTTAGCACTCCGGTTCCCTGCTACCTCAACTACTGGCTGATCTGGCAACCGAAACCGTACTACCTTTGTTCTACAGTTTAACTGGGCATCATACTTAAAAAGCCAATCCATTCCCAAGATAACATCGTACCCTCGGATAGGAAATAAGATAAGGTCCAAAGGAAAATTATACCCCTTAACATGTATTTTATAATCCTTACAAACTAGGCCAGTCACATACTTATCAGTCAAAGAGGTACTAATCTCAACAACATAAGGCAGTCTTTCAGGTTGCACATTAACACGTTGCACACAAGCAGGAGTAATGAAAGAATGCGTAGCACCAGAATCAATCAACACTTTAACAAGTTGATCAAGTATAAGGAAGTTACCTTCCACAACTGCAGTCTCCTCAGACATCTCTTCCAAGTCAACTACATAGGCCCGAGCCTGAACCCGCTGTTGCTGAGGTGCACCACCAGTAGGTCGACCCTGATAACCCTGAGTCGCTGCCCGACCCTTAGTCCTCTAATATCTAGGGCAATCCCTCGCCCTACGCTGATTGCTACCGCAACCGAAACATCCCCTATCTTCACCCTACAGTTGGCCTCCACATGGCCCTGGCGCTTACAGTAAGTACACTGCGATGATAATGCACTGACACTGCCCTTAGAAGAAGCAGCTGTACCAGCCTACTGCTGAGGTCTCATAACACTAGGCCTATATTGACCCTGAGACTGGGCTGGCCAATACTGGGACTGAACCTAATAGGACCCCTGCTGAAACTGTGGCCGATAATAACTCTGCTGACCCTGTGGCCTGAAAGAACTCTGCTGCACTGCAGACTTATAACCACCCTGCTGTACCAAAGGCCTAAACACTCCCTGCTGACCCTGCGGCTGGAAGGGCCTTTTGCTAGGTTGACTAGACACAATCTGTTCCCCCTTTCTCTTCTCTAACCTAGAAGCTGCATCAAAGGCCTCAATAAGTATATCATACTGATTCAAGGCCATCGCATCCTGAATCTCGGGCCTCAAACCCAACACAAACCTTCGAGTCTTGCGCTCTTCGTCAGCCATAAACTCCGGTGCATTCCAGGACAACCTAGTAAAAGTAGCCTCATATTGTGCTACTGAAGCATCTCCCTGAACTAAGGACAGAAACTCGACCTCTCTCCTCTCCCGTGTAATCCTCGGGACATACTTCGCCCGGAAAGCTCTCATAAAGGTATCCCAGACATACGGAATACCTTGGGTCTCCTAACTAGATTTCACCGTGCGCCACCACTCCTCTGCCTCATCATCAAACAAATAAACGGCAAAGGTGACCTTTCTTTCATCAGTATAATCCATAGGGTCAAATATTTTCTCCACTTTACTAATCCATGCCTCAGCTTTCCGATCATCTAGTTCCCCCTGAAACCTCGGTGGATAGTACCTTAAGAACTCCTTTAGTGTACCACGCCAGTGGTATCCACCCTGTACGTTCAGTAACTATGCCTGCAAAGTCTGAGCTTGAGCAGCCTGCCCTGCTAGCAACTGTGCTTGACCGGCCATAACCTCAGCTATCCTATCCATAGCCGCACCGAAACGATCATTATCCCTTTCTCTACCCGGTGCCACATTTCTCGGAACCTCGTCAACTGCTTCGGGCCTACCTCTCGATCTCGGTCTACCAGTCATTCTACTAATCAAAGAGTTAGCATATGTTATAGCACGTAAACAGGCTATAGACAATTATTAGCAAATAAACAACAATTCACATAAACACATAAATCACTTAAGTATCAATCACATAAACAAATTGATCACATAATCACATAAGCACTAAATCACATAATTACTTAATCATTTAATCATATTAACACATAGTTCACTTTTCTTTCATTTCATACATACTTTCATGCTAAGACCATTACCCACATTCCAAGAATATCCCGGCTGACAGCTAACATGTGCTCTGATACCATTTAAATATTACGTCTCAACTCGACCTCACCTACAATCAGTCAGGACGCAATGGAATTTCGACAGTATAACGACAGTAATTAAGACACCGAGGCTCAAAACCAACCTCTTAGCAATATCACACAACTAACTCCACAAACCATTCAACAATCAACTTCTCAATTAAATTAACAACATACAACATAACCATATTATACAATAATCATTCCTTTAACAACCCATTTATAGTTATACGCCTCCATTCCAACTTCATACATAAACTATACATACATATCAAAATAGATTATAAACCAACTTAGTAATCTAAACATGATCAAAAGAAGACTGCTAAACAATTATACATAAGTCTTTAAGTTAAAGTAGGTTTATAATAGGGCAAATCTTACAAATAGTCTCTATTGTTTACAAATTTTTGACAAATAGTCCCCATTGTTTGTAAAAGTTTTACCAATAGTCCATATTGTTTCACAAGTCATTCAGTTAGTCCCTATTGTTTGTAAAAGTTCCACAATTAGTCCCCATTGTTTGCAAAAGTCGCTCAATTAGTCCCTATTGTTTGTAAAAGTCCCACAATTAGTCCCCATTGTTTGCAAAAGTCACTCAATTAGTCCCCAATGTTTGCAAACTTTTGCAAACAATGGGAACTGATTGAGTGACTTTTGCAAATATTGGGGACTAATTGTGAGACTTTTGCAAACAATGGGGACTAATTGTGGGACTTTTATAAACAATAGGGACTATTTGTGGGACTTTTGCAAACAATGGGGACTAATTGTGGGACTTTTATAAACAATAGGGACTATTTGTGGGACTTTTGCAAACAATAGGGACTAACTGAATGACTTGTAAAATAATAGGGACTATTTGTCCAAAATTTATAAACAATGGGGACTATTTATCCAATTTCCTCTTTATAATACATCATAATACATCAACTACAAACAATCTCATGACAACGACTCCTGCACATAAGACTCATCCACGAAAGTCACATTTTCCTCTTCAAGAGGCACGTACTCGTAGTCAGAATCAGTAACACCTGCATGCATGCAATAATTGAGAGTGAGCTTATATAAAACAAGCTTAGTGAGGATCCGATAGATCTCTAACAATATTTACTATACTTCTTGGAAATGATCATTTGAGCAGTAAACACACAATAAAACATCAATAACAATATAAACATATAACTATAATAACAAATCAATAAAGAATACTCTAGTCGGTGTAGCTCCAAACGCCATCACGATCTCAACAGTTCTTCTTATAACTCCCCATTACTCACGTACCCGAGGTACCTCACTAGCCCCTCCCTCCATGATACCTCCGTCATGCGGGTTGGGGGTAGCCTCCGGTAGTCATGCTGTTATCAACCCGATAGCCCGACGCTGCCCGAGATGTGGCACATACATACCAAGACTCATCAATAGTAATAAACATCACATCACAGGAGGACAACCTTTTCCATTGACTATCTCCCGGTTCATCAATAATCAATCAATAATCGTCTTTTCATCAATATAACATCAAATAATCAATTAAACAATAAACAACTAAGTTAGATGACAAAGTAGGCCATCCAACTTAACATGCATTAAACACACAATCAAACCCTAGTCTAACCATTAACAACTCACAATTCAATCACTCAAACACTTCCCAATCAACTAAAGGCATAATTCAATACTTTAAAGAAAGACAACCTAAACTTCAAATAATCATATCTTACATTCTACTAATCCAAACAACTCCAAATCAATTTCTATCACTCACCCATTCAATCAACTACATTAGCCTTCTCGAAAACCAACCAAGACACATCAAAATCAAGCCCAACAGCCCTAAAACCTCAATGCACCTAGGCTAAAATTTTTAAATTTTCACACAAACATCGCAATCAAAAATTCGGCATTATAACAGCGCTACCACGTAATTAACAAAATTTTAGAAATTGACGGCAATCGATTTCAACCATTACAACTCAAAATATTCAACAATTGACCAATCTATCAACTTTAAATACCCGAAAATAAAAATTTATGCTACAACGGTTCAAATCTTATAAGAATACATATAATCGATCCTTAGCATGCACTGAGCAATAATATAACTTCAAATTAATATTCTAACTGTTCAAAATGCAATTATAAGCAAAAACATAAAAAATGACTTTTGAGATCTAGAATTTTTCTCTCACCTTTGATATATTTTGGAGCTAGAAAGATGCTCAATGGATGCTCAAAGAGTGGAATCAAGCTTTGGTTGATGGAAATTGGCCTTGAATTGCAACTTTTAATGAAAAATTTGCTTTGAAAACTTGAAGAAAAACCTTCTCTTTTCTCCTATGGATGTCTCGGCCAAGTGTGTGTGTTTGATGGTGTTTTTGTGCTTTGCAATTGTGTGTTGATGCATATAAGTAAAGGTCAAACAAAAATAAGAATGGTCAAAGTTAGTTTTTAGTCTTTTAATTCTATTTTCTAGTATTTTAATTCATTTAATGACTATTTCTTACTCAACTATTAAATTAACAACTAAATTAATTATAGACAATATATTTTAGGTGACAAAGAGTATTACATTAAAACAGTTTCACCCGAGTCGGCTTAAAACTCGTTTTCTTGCAAAAGAAAGTGTAAAAATCTTTAAAATTTCCAAACCGATTCCAAATCTGTTTTAATCAAACACGGGTCTATTAATACCCAAGGACTAGGTTTTAAAATGTATAAAACACCCCTGTAAAAATTTTAGCGGACAAGTGCTCAAAATACTATTCACTAAAATCAACTATAAAATTTCTGATTCCGTTTTTGATGAAAATTTCATGAATGCACACTTAGCATGTATTAGGAGTATTAATCACATTTTTAACACATTTTAAGTCATATAGCACATAAACAGGTCAATTTATACAAAATGAGGTAAAACACGCAAATCGAGATAAAGAAAAATATGGGGTCTCACAGTAGTGCTAGACCTCACCCACTTTTTATCACCTAGTTATCACTTCTTAATTAGCATGCCAACTTGATAAATTTATTTTGTTTCTCTCTTTCTTTATCTATTTTATTTTATTTCTCTCTCTTTTTATTGATTTTTATCTCTCTTCATTTTTCCATTTTTCTTTCCTTAATTAACGTTTCTTATCTCTCTTTCTCTTCTATTTAGCTCTACCATACGTTAGTAATTTTTTTCCTCTTAAAAATCACACAATTGGCTATTGTACTCCAAAATTATGCAGGGACTTTTGTCATTTCCTTCTTTCTCTTTTTGATGTAGTGATTACAAACATCAATTATGTAAATACTATTTTTAGATACTTTACTTCTTTTTTCCTTTTTTTTTTTGGTAAAATGGGGGATTCTTCCCTCTGGGTTTTTTAGATACTTTACTTCATTACTGAGTACTGAATATTTCACTTCAATTGATGTGCTAATAAGTTTTTTTTTTCCTTTCTTTTTTCTTGAAATAATATGTTGGATCCGCTCCTAAAAACGACCCTTAGACTTATCTTTTTAAAAAAAATATTACCTCATTTCCAAGCTTTCGTCCTTAGACTTAATTAACTTATTTTTTCCATCTCAATCATATTTTTCCTGTTTTCATTTTATGTAATACTCTCTAGAAATAAAAGTAGATTAAACATACTAACTTGATTACATTTTTGTTTATTACTTTTTATCTGCAATGTAGAATTATTATTCTTTTTGGTTCTAGTCTATGATAATGATAAGGAAAGTAAAAAAAATTATATAGTTATCAAAACTCAAAGCTAAAGAAGGAGGAAACTTTAATTAAGGAAGAGAAAAAAGGAAAAAAAACAAGGAGAGAGAAAAATTAAATAGAGTTAATAAATGAAGAGAGACAAATAAAATAAATTTATCTAGTTGGTATAACAACTAGACATGCCAACTAAGATGTGTTAATTGGATGATAAAAAGAGGATGACGTGTAATTTTACTCATATGGAAACTACTTCATGCACTAGTTATACGGTAATCCATTTGGGTGAATTCTTTTTTTTTTTTTTTTTGGAAAAAAAAATCTTAAATTTGAAACATTCGTAACTTTATGGGCAGAAAAGGTTCTCATTATAAGAGTCAAACTAACTTTGTTTTGCATGTAGTCAACTTCCTTTAAATAAGTAAGTGGTAAAGGCTAATTGTTCTAAAGCATTTGTTTTCAGAAAAGTACCAAAATCTTAATTATTATGTTCTAATTTCCTACAAACATTACTATATTTCAATAAGAAACTTGCATTATTTTTATAACCATTGGCTTGAGTTTTTATTTGATGCTTGAAACATTGGAGACCAAGGAGTGAAATTATATTCTATTAATTCTCTTTCTAATTACTGACATACTGAAGGGCCTAAATCCCTTGTATATAATTACACTAAGATATATTATAGTTATCTTGGATGAATAATGCTAATTAGACCCACAAAGTTCCTTACCTAGAATGTGAAGGACAAGAAGACACAAAACGAATCATCTGAGACCAATATATTATTTTGTATAAAATTAAGGGACTGCTTGAGGTAATAATACACAACTAATGAAAGTTATGTTAGGGATTAACATGGCATAGTTAGAAATAGTTAGAATTTTGGAAGAAAGATTAAAGACTAAAATGAGAAACTCAAATACTTGAGTGCCGTTTATGCTATTAAAATCAAGGAATAAAATAAGAAACTTAAATTGCAGTACATATGTTTTCGTAGCTTAGGATCTCTAAACATTTTTTTCAAGAATACTGAAATTTGTTCTCAACAAGCTGGACTAATAACGGCTTAGGTGATCAATACTGATGTAAGTGATCAAATCAACTAGGATTTGCATTTAATGATAAACACTTTTGTTGAAGACAATAAATCACTATAATAAACTCAACTCTAACAATTCAAATTAATTTTTAAATGAGGTGGTTATTTAACATAATTGTGTATGCGACACACACAGAGGGAGCGAGAGAGAGAGAGAGAGAGAGAGAGATGCTCTTTGGTAAGAGAATAATCATTCTTTCTCCCCAAATGGCTTTGTTTATGAGAAATGAATGCTGCATAAACATTAAAAGGTGGTAAATATTGTCATTCATCAAATTAAGCATAATTAACATACAAACAGGCCAATGATTATTTAATTATTTTACACCCTTGTACATGACTAACTATGTATTGGCCTTTAATATATATATATATATGCTCATCAATCATCTCGAGGATTGTCCTTTTGGTTCTTCTTCATATTCTTCACAGCAGAGACACCAACTTCAACAATTTTCTCGCCCACCATAGTGGAGACATGCTTCTTCGTTTTGGGAAAAACGCTTCCCTCCTTAGCTTTAAAGCCTGACCATTCTTTATTACTCTTATTATCTTCACCATCTGCTCCCTTGCCCATTTTAGCCCCCTGACTAGCCATTTTCTCTTTTTTCACTCTGAAATCTTTTACTCTAATCTCTTTCTGTTTTCTGTATGTGTATTGTACTATCTGTTTGATGCCTTGCTTTGAGGCCTGCATAGGGGAATTTATAGGAGAGAGTTGGTGCATATTTTCAATTTTTCATTTTATTTTTTTTTTGCCTACGCGCTCTTGGGTTATTGAAACTCAATGGAAGATCAAGAAGACTTAATTATATCTTGTCTTGTTTGTGATGTGGGTGTGAGGGTGAGATGAAAGTTTCGTGTCAGATCTCTCCATTTTTATGTTTGTGCATTTGCTGGGTGTGGATGTTGTGTGGGTATGTGGGTTTAGTGTTGTGAAGCTGGGGTAGCCAAACCAAGAGAGATTAAATTTTTAAAAAATCTTTTGATTGTGTTTGTGTGTGCGTGTTCTTGTTCTCAATTTACAAATTAACATTTTGTGTGTGTGTGTGTGTGTGTCTGCCTGCTGATTGAGGGTATTTTATAAAATTCCTGTTATGTGAACAAAAATTATAAAATACAAATAGAAAATGCTGCATGCATGAAAAACTAAATCCTAGAAAAATTACTTGCGTACCAAGGCCAGATTATTTTCTCTTTCTTTTCCAGAATAAATAAATTATAAAACAAAAATAAAAGAAAATAAAAGAGAAGAACAAAATCATGAGAACGTCGTTACTTATTTTTGTTTAATTCCTGAGAAATTTCAAACTCATTCGTCCAATTTTTGCAGAGTTACATATTAACATGGCCCTATTAATGATGTTGTATGTTGCAGGAGAGATGTTCCAACATATAACCTATTTGATAATTATCTTCTTGATATATAACCAATTTTATACATTGTGAATTAAGTCATAGATACATAACCTATTCGGCATAGTTGCAACCATGAAAAACTGGAAAAATCACTGCTATTGCATAGCAATTTTCAACTTCAATTTTTTCTGCTCTACTTTTTTTTATTTTATATTATCATAATTTTACATTTTTGCAAATCCTCCATAGATATTAATTCCAATAAGAATTGAAATATGAATTACGGATTGAACTTAACCTGGACTTATTTATTTTTGAATCATGTCCAATCCTTTTTTTTTTTTGTTGCTAAATTGGAGAAACATCTCCACTCAATAAGCCTACGAGAAATAAACCAGATTAGCAACCATGCACTAATATCAGATGGGACACGCAGGTATTATCTTATTGACCTAATAACTCAATGTGAATCAAAACTTCCAAAATATAACGACCCGACCCCATGTACAGTCCTTTTCAGATTTAGAAAAATGCTTGGGAAAATATAAAACCTTCCACCGCGTTCCCAGCGTATATAACACACCAGAGACCTCAAATGGCACAAGCAAAAGCCCTCTCATATTCACCCCCTTCCCCCACCTCTCTCCTCTCCAACACCACACCAAACACCCCCCCTCCCCCGGCCCCGAATGAAATGACCGAGAAAGAGATTGAGAGAGGAGAAATGAGCCCACTCGGGCATAACCTAACCGATTGTAAAGCGTCAAATCAAATATGAGGAAACTAACAGGAAACTAATTAAAAGAATTCAGTTTTTACACCAGAAGGGATGATCTCCAACCTTTTTTTTCATATAATTACTTCCTAAAACGTGTACGACGTATGCACTCAACATCATGTCTATTAACGTTATGCATAAAAAGAATTTTAGTCCTAAAAGCACAGAAAACCCTCAGAAGGCGACCTGCAATTACTTGTCCGATCCCGTTGATCAGCATGGCATGAAGCTTCCGATCATCTTATTGAATAACCTCTATTTACCTGGCAATAACGCTAATTACCTATAGTCAAAGTGAGTGTTTCTGAGAATTGAGGAAAAAAATTCATTAGCCAAAATATACATTTCTGAATCAAAGTATGACGGAATTAATCCGAAAGTTGCTGCCCTTGAGCACATCCAAAGAACCCAATTAAGAAAAAAAGAAATTGAAGATTCGGATTTTGTTAATTACTCCTAAAATTTGGTGATAACATGGATTTTAAATACATTTTCACGAGTAATCACAACAATGCACAGATACAATATTTTCCAAGATTTTTACTTGAGAATAATATATACAGACATACAGACACACAAAATTTCCATCTGCTCTCTTTTAAAATTTTTGATTTTTTTTTCCTGTCTCCCTTATCTTAATTTTTTATTTTTTTATTTTTATTTTTATAATGAAATATGAAATCATGGTTCAAACTTAGAATTTTTTATTATGACAAGTTATTATCCGACTATTCTACCCAACTCTTATTTGTTGTGCTTCCTCTACTTCACAACACAAACCCACACATCTACATACCCACATGCCAAAAAACAAACACAATCCAATGTAGAACTATCATGGGCAATTCTCATCTCTCCCACACCCAAACTAGATTTAATGCAAAGCTGAGCTTCCATAAAATTTAACACCAACTACACACGCGTAAAAATGAGATTAAAGAAAAAAAAATGTTGAAAACAAACTACTTCTTTCTCCTATAAATAGCCATAGTGGTGTAAGCTAGAACAAGCCATCAAACCATAATACACCCACACAAACAGAGACAAAATAAAGATAACAGAGAAGAAGGTATTAGAGTGAGAGAGAATATGGAAAACAATGGTGGAAACGGTGCAGCTCATGGTGGAGAGACTAGTGGTAGGGCATGGCCAGGCGTCAAAGACAAGGGTGGAAACCTGAATCCCAAAAAGAAGGAGTTTGTCTCCACCAAGGTGTATAAGAAACTTGGTGAGATTTGTGCTTCTCCTGTCAAAAATATAAAGAACAACAGAAAGGTTAAACCTGGTGATGAAGAATGAAGATGGACGACCAAGTAGCCTATAGGTTCTAAGGTTTTATTTTCCTATAGCATATAATACAACATACTAGCTTGTGTTGTCAGACATGAAAAAGTTAAAAATAAAAAAGTTGTGTGTTTGTTTTGTTTTTATATGTAATAAGTCGTCCATTATCATCTGTGTTGGAATTTCATACATTTAGCAGAAATGATAGAAATGAAACGTTTGTAATTCGTTTGTCTCATTGTTTGTAAGCTAGTTTTATATGGTTAACGAAAAAAACTTGTCATTTTCTTCTAATGCATAACTGGATTTTCTCTCTCAAAACTTATAGATGAAAGCAAAATTTTCGTTTATTTTACTTATAATCGTGTAACCCCATATTCAGGTCAAGCTTGTCGAAAGAAATTTATTGCACCTTAGAATAGATCTGATTGGAAGGAGGGTGAACAACGAACATATTAGCCTCCTATTCCCACATAAAGGAGAGGACGAGTATGAACACCCTCTTTAATTTCTATTCTAACGAACTGAATAAATCTGGGTGATTCTTGATTTCGCTCAAGTATATTATGAAGGCAGTTGTGTTTTAGGGTAGTCAATTGGGAGGTAAAATTTCATTACTAATAATCAGGATTAGCCTAATCAATTAGTATGTGATATCTTCATGATCTTTTATATATATATATATATATATATATATATATATATATATACAAAGCTCGCAATTGGTTAGCTTAGCCGGATGGATTATTTGCATTTTTGTTTGTAGATTAGCTAGCATCTGTACTTATTAGAACCATATTATTTAGGCTAGTTTTTCTTCGCTTTTTATTTTCATTTTCAACGTAATGGTCATTAACACCCAACTATTTGAATAACCCATGAATTGTATTTCTTTTGAAAAACATAGGTAAAGGGCTTAACTTCAGAGCTCCCACAATAACTATATCTTTAATCTCTACTCTCAAGTCTTATTGTAACGTTTCAAGTTTTGGATAAGTCTACAAATAAATGGACCATGTAGTCCTTTTGCATGATTGTTCGTCGGTTTGATCGCAACTTCGAGTATGAAATTCAAATGAATCAAATAGGAAAGATATTCTAAATCATAAAATTATAATAAAATATACGATCAATCAAAATATTTCAAATTTGAAAAAGAGTCAGAAAAAATGATTCAATCCTGTTATATTGATTTTTTCAGAAAATTACAAGTTGGTTGGTCAAGAGGCTTTAGATGATAGTTAACCACACAAGGAAATTTGATGCCTAAAAACCGTTGTGGACATGTAGTAGTTTTCAGTTTTCTAGCTTTAGAAGGAATGGGAATAAAGTTTCTTACCAGCTTAGCGATATGCAAAATCGTGTGTTTGTGAAATTTCTTTGAATATATGGATTAATCATATAGTTTGGGGAATGTCTCAGAAAGTCTACTATGAAATTCAGAGAGCTTAGGTGTTGATCTGGTGATTACAAGCATAAATAATCCCAATATGATCTGTTTGTTAGTATTTGGGTTGTTGGCTAGATATTCAATTGTTTTAGTAATTAAAGGATAAAGAATCGAAAGAGTGATTGGATGGTATAAGAGGTTGGAAGTAGTAACACTAGAATGGGAATTTAGCCAACAGCTTATTGGCTTGTGATATTTTGAACAGAAGGGCTCAACAAGGTGATTGGAGAGCAAGTAGAAAGTGTTGGAAATCAAATGATTTAGGATGCAATCTCAAGTTAATTTATTAAGGTATAAAAGCACCGTAGGTCTACCATGTCATAGTTTAGATTACTCCATTTATTATCAATTCGTTTTAAGATAGAACCCTATAATTTATAACTAACATCATATTAGAGCTTGACTTAATTAGAAAATTTATAGGGACTTGTTTTATATATCATAAGTCTAAAATTGTCATAATTAAAGTCATATACCTTTTAAATGTTGTATATGCATGGTATTATGGCTAAAGTCATGTAGCAATTAATTTTGCTTATAAATCAGAAGTGATATATCTAATAATATTTATGCCGTATATAAATGGTATTCACATGGAGTACAAGGCGCATTCTGGACAATTTGATTCATAATATAGTCAAGGAGTAATCATCCACTCAATTTATGTTTTAGAATCTACCATCTCTTAACATGAACTTTATAGTGACTTTGGGAGAGAGAAAACTGTGGTGTTGTAAAATATAGGGTAAATTGTGTAAATAGTCCCTATTGTCTATAAATTTTTTTAAGTTGGTCCTAAATATTTTTAAAAAATCATACTAGTCATTAATATTTACAAAAGTGATTCAAAATAGTCAATATTGTTTAAAATTAGACAATTTAGTTCTTATTATTTTTTTAAAAAAAAATTAAATAAGTCCGTTAACATGGGTCACATGTAGGGATTAACTTTATTTTCTTTAAGAAAATAATAGGTACTAAATTGAATTTGTTGAAAAATAATAAGAACCAACTTGGCTAGTATTGAACAATAGAGACTAAATTATTAATTGGTTATGGCTTATAGAGAATTTTTCCTAACATTTGCTATCAGTGCAAGATCGATGCTTATGATTTATGAATTGGTTATGGCTTATATACCAAATATCACATTCATCAATTTTTATTCATCCTTCTCTTGTTTGATCTTATTATGAGTTTCAAAGACGTATCGTTTTTTAGGCTAAGATTTTCTCTGTATTTGGTCTTTTGACCCACATTTTGTACTTTCATTTCATTAATGAACACTTTTGCTCGCTGAATTAACCAAAAAAAAAAAAATACTACCGACTATTTATTTTGTGTACTGCTAGCTACTGCCAAATGCTCTATTTTATGTTTCTTCTCTTTTAAAATTAAAATGGGTTGTTTTTTGAATTGTTAATGTATAGACTAGACTTTACCGATAACAAAAAAAAAAAATGTACAGTCTAGGGCGCGAGCATTTCAAAATTACAACAGAAATTTAAGAATTTAATTGCATGCCAAGATAATAGTAACCTTATAATATAATTGATATCGTAGTCCTTTAAATTCTAGGTGCATTTTCCTTGAATTGCTTTCTTTTTTTTTTTGGGTCTGATTTTTTTTTTTTTTTTTTGTCGGATTTTGGTCGGATTGAAATGCTTACTAAACGTTATAGTACTATAGATTTTGATTGGTTGTCACTAAAATGATCCAAGAATTGCTCATCATTATTAAGTTCATAGAAACCGTAAACTAAAGCGATAGTCAACAAAAGTGGCTGAATCATTAGGGTATCATATATAAATTATTTAAAATTATATTAACGTAATTTATTTGAGATTATAAGATTATAAAGTACCCAAATAATTTACTATTTTATAATCATAAGATGAGTTGAGTTATAGTTATCTATCATCTCTGATAATATATATTTTTTTTTTAGAAAGAGAGATCTCTTTCATCTCAATTTTGGAAATGGTTAAAAGTAAAAATTAAATTATTGTAAAATCATTAGCATGTCACTATTATTGCCCAAAACTGACGTATGGCAATACAATATAATAATACTCTCAACCAGTGTAATCGAAATCAGATGTGAATCGTACGATTCAATATTATTTATTAAAGAAATTATACGAATTAAGAGAATCGTGAATCGCAAGTAAATTGTAGCGAATCGTGTGAATCGAACGATCGATTCGGGCCAAAATTTAAAAAAAAACCAAAATATTTTAAAGTAGATAACAAAATAAGCCCACTTCAGTAAAAAAAAAACAAAAAACAAACAAAAAAAAAACAAAAACAAAAAAAAAACAAAAAAAAACAAAAAAGAGAAACTCGTAGCTGATTTTTTGCAAAATAAAGTTAGCCCAATATTAACAAGATGAAAAAATCAAATAAAAAAGGCCCATTATATAATATCATTTATCATTTAACAATATTTAATTATTAATACAAAAAACAATCCCCAAATAGAAAGCCCTAAGTCTAACTACTAAAAAGAGGGAGACAAAGCTGATTGCTTCAACTTGGCCGGTGAAGAAGAATCTTGCTTCAAACCTTCAACTGAGCTGATCGTGTTAGTGAAGTTAGCTTTTGCTTCAACTTTTTTTTTTTTGCTGGTACTTTTGCTTTTGCAGAGCCATGGCCTTGAGTTTTGCTTGCCTGTTTTTTGTCGTGTGTCTTTTTGTAGTACTTGGTATATATGGCTTGGAAGAGAACATTTAATGGTTTGTTTTAATGGTTTACTTTAATGGTGTACATATTTGCTTTTAATGGCCTTGTGTTTGCTTGGAAGAAAACAGATACATCGTTTACAGAAGCTTTCGAGCATTAGTTTGGGCACTTGTGAAGTGTGATATTGTGATGCAGAAATTGTTTGGGGATCAAAACTGTTTTTAAACGATATCTCTGTTGTTTTTTTTTGGTCAAAAAACGATGTCTCTGCTATCAAATAAAGCAGTGTATGCCTATATGCATTAACCATGAATCTCATTGATATTTACGATCAAAGTATAGGTTGGACTTTAATTATTTTATTTATTTTATCTTAACACAGGGTTTTGGTGTTGATCATTAAAATATGGTTAAGAAAAAATAAAAAGAACAAGACACGATATGGAAACATAATATGTCAAATATCAACTAGTTTTAAATTTGTCATCGAATAGGTACGATTTACGATTCGATTCGATTCGATTCACGATTAAAAAAATGACATTTCGATTCACGATACGATTTATGATTCGATAACTATACTCTCAACATTAATAGCTTTTCGAAGAAACAAAGAGGCAATGCTCAACATCATATAGTATATTATCGACTAAAAAAATAAAAGATCATATTGTATATAGACCAAAGGAAAAAAAAAATCATAGTGAATAACGAGTGGTCATGGCCAACAGTGATATGCAAAGGATTAATGGCAGTACTAATAGGGTATTGGTCTAGTGGTATGTTCTCGTTGTGAGTGTAAAAGATTGAGAGATTAATTCAATTAGGTCTCTATTTTTTTAGAGAAAATGACTCAATTAGTCTCAAACGTTTGTTTTCTTTGATATTTTGGTGTCAAACATTTCAAATCGGACATTTTAGTCCTAAATGATTTACATAAGAGTTTTAGGGTTTAGGGTTTAGGGTATTGGAATTATTGATAAATTTGCTCCGTTAAGATTACATAATTCGCACGCCTCGTGTAAAAAGAAGCATACAAGGTTAAATTGATGAAAATTGGGGATCAGGTGATGTTTTATGAGAATGAGTTGTAAGCTAAATAACAAATTTAACTTTGTATGCTTTTTTTTTTAACGCACAGCGTGCGAATCACATGACCTTAACGTAGCAAATTTAACAGAAATGAGCTAATGGACTAACGGTGTCCCTTATATAAAACGTTTAGGACTAAAGTGTCCGATTTAAAACGTTTGAAACCAAAATATCAAAACACTTAAACGTTTGAAACTAATTGAGTTATTTTTCTTATTTTTTAATATATATTGTACGGGTTAAACCTTTCTTAAATCAAAAAAAAAAGGATTAATGGTAGTCCTGGCTTCTTACCTGACTGTGAATGAAATTATCCCCTCTCCTGAGAAGATGCAGCTGACAGAAAATTGTCCATTATTCTCATGGTCCTACAGCCCTTTATGCAAACTCCTTACTTTGGTTCTCCAAAATTGGATGCCTAATTCTTTCGTCTTGGTGCTTGCAAGTCAGAGAAGAAAAGTTACTAATTAAGAAGAAGATTCAAGTATAGGGAGTTATAGGCGAGAGTTGGGTGGAGTGGTCGAGTAGTGGCTTATTATAATTAGAGGTTATGAGTTCAAACCATGGCTTTGACTTCTAATGCACGAAAAAAACAAAAAGGAAAAAAAAGTGTATGGGAATTATTGATAATATTTTGTCTCTTCTAGCTACTTGTGTGAGAAGGAGGATGAAATCTCGAACACCTCTTGTTTCATGTGTTCATTGCCCAGTATTACAAAGGTTGCTATCCATGGCCATGGGTCTTGAAGTAAGTTGAGCACTACTCGCTACAAAAAGCTTAGATTCTCTCATCTACTTATTCATCTGCAAGATGGGTATGTTATAGTCCATGTGACTTGGTTTTTTTCAATCTCAACGATTCAGTTCAAATTTATCTTAACCACCTTTTTCAAAACTGAAGTTCAAAATGGATGGTTGAAATTTAAAAAGACCAAATCTCATGACCCATAATATACATCATCCAATAGATAAGAGAATAAGTAAAGGAGATGATCCAAATGTGGTGAGGTTAGCTCTTTTGCAGTGTAAACGTTGAATCTAACAGGAGAATGACATTGTAGTTATGAAGAGAGGAATGCCCTTCTTTGAGATGTACTGAATTGATTTTTCAATAATGGAAATTACAGTATTGAGAGAAAAGTCAAGCCAAGCTTATTGGTATTTTAGAGAATTTATTAAAAATGAAATTTGGTCGAAAATAATTTAAATAAATTGGAAACTATAGTACATTAGAAATTTCTAATACTATGAGGATTATAGATAAATCTTTAGAGTCTACATTTGGCAATAACATTATGGGTTGTCCAATTTCTAGTAATTTAAGTTGAAAATAATGGAGAGATGGGTTGGATTTAACGTGGAAAAATAATTAAACATACATAAATACATTCATATACATACACACACACAATATATATATATATATATATATATATATATATATATATATATATGTGTGTGTGTGTGTGTGTGTGTGTGTGTGTGTGTGTGTGTGTGTGTGTATGTGTGTGTGTGTGTGTGTATGTGTGATGTTTTTAATTTGTCATAAATTCATCTGTTAACTAGAGTAATCTAGGTTCAAAAAATAATAGTATTATTTAAATTTGGGTTCTTATTTTTAACTTTGATTCTATTAATTATTCTTTTTGAACCCTTGAACTCACTTTAACAAGTGGTATTAAACGTAATTAATTATGGATACGTGCGCAAAGACATGAAAATATGGGATATGACAATAATGTAAAGATGCTTAAAGTGAAAAGAACTCACCAGTTTACAACATATACCTTGATGTGTCTTCTGCAATTGAGTATCGAACTCTCTTCTCATAATTCTTTCATGCTTAAAGAATCGAGAAGAAAAACCTTCAGAGCCAAGACCTACTCCTCAATTGATCAATATAACTGCAGATGAAACAATGACTCTCATCCTACATATATCAAAGAAATCATTTTCTAAAGTCAATGATTTGATAACTCCTCTCAACGTGAAGCTCAAATTATCATGTGGGGATTAATAGAATGAAAAGATGAATAAATGTTGTAGTATTACAACTTGAATAGAAGGAAAATTCTTAAACTCGATCGACTAGCTAAATCTAGATAGCTCTCACAATATTACTAAAACTCACATAATGTGAGATCTCCCACCTATGTGTACCTAATGTCCAACTAGTCTGACTCAAGAACATCTTGAATAGAAACACAATATATAATTAAACAGTGCAATACTCGAGCTTTGTTCTACTTTATTAAAAGCTATCACATACATTGAACCACTACATCATATAGAACACAAGGTGGTTTGAGTTTTAAGGGTAAATAGCACTATAATCCCTTATGGTTTATCGAAAGTGTACGAACCCCCTTATGTTTTTAAAAGTGCACCGGACCCTCCTGTGGTTTGAAAGACGTAGCATAACAGCTCATTCCGTCAAAAAAATCGTTATTTTTAACCGAAAGTGTGTTGCACGCGCGTCAAATGCAAGTAGTTATATTTTTGGGCTTAAATTGTTATTTGTTTGGACAAAAATGCCCTTATATATGATTTTTAGCTTTTCTTTTCTTGTTTTCTCCCAGCATTCTTTTCACCAAAAGAAAAGATTAAAGAAAAAAAATTAGAAAAAAAAGAAAAAGAAAAAACATTCATCTTCTCCACTCACCGCACCCCCCACCCCAACCCCATCGAATCCCCCACCCCTTACCCTAGCACCGTCCCCCCCTCCCCGCCCTCCCAAAACCCCATCAAATGTATGTGTATATATATGTATGTGTATATGTATTATATATACATATTTGTTTCCTTTTTTTGTTTGGTGTATATATATATGTATGTGTGTGTGTGTGTGTGTATATAGTGTGTGTATATATTTATTATTATCTATCTCTTTTGATTGGGCCATTTCTTTGTTAGTTTTTCATGGCATTTGAAGTCAGCCATCAACAAAGAAATAAACACAACAGCATTGTTGTTTTAACTCACGGACCAACGCACACACATGGGTATTCATCAGCGATTCAGCACCAATTCGAATTTCAAATTGTCCCCCAGCCACCAACTCAACACGAAACAACACCACGCCACTTTCACTGTGCACACACGCACCAGCACTTGACATGCACCAACACCGACCCGCTCACGCACCACTTGACCCAATTAAGCATCATCTTCACGCACCATACGAGGACCACACCCAAGCACCTATTACGCAACTCACGATACACTTCCAATTTTTGACACATTATGTTCTAAATTGACACATTATTTATATATATATATATATATATAAACAAAAGGAAAAAAAAGAAAAGAAAAAAATTAAGAGTATTTACGTCTTTTAACATATTCTGTTAATAAACTTGACAGAAAAAAGACAGAAAGGCACGTGTGCTACTTTTTCAAATCACAGAAGGTTTCGGGGTACTTTTAAAAATATAAAGTGATATTGTGCATTTTAAATAAATTATAGGGGGCTATAGTGTTATTTATTAGAGTTTTAATGGCAGATTTCTTTATTAGGTTGTCCTTACCAGAGTCTCTAAAATAGAGATTTTGGTATTGTACAATTATTATGTAATATAGTTGATTTTGTGAAACACAAATCTATAAAGTAGAGATCAAAATTACCAAAAATGAGCCCGGGTCTCTAAAAAGTACAAAGTCTCTAAAAATGTTACTAAATTTAGTAACATTTTTAGAGACTTTGTATTTTTTAGATATTCGGACCCACTTTTGGTGATTTTGATATTTACTATATAGATTTTTATTTTACCAAATAAATTATATTACGTAATAATTATATGATATTAAAATCTCTATTTTAAAAACTTTGGTAAAGATAACTTTAGTGGTTGTGGTTTACAACTTGTCTGTAATCTATCAGGAGTCCAATATTATTGTAAGGCAATAAAGTTGTGGTCCAATCATTTTTTATCTTAATCTATTAGGACATGTGCTAAATTGATTACCTAAACATTTCTTTGGTCATGATTACCTATCATTTATGACGTCTTTTTATGTTTTTTGGTCGAATTGAAATGCTCACTAAAGTTATAGTACTATAGATTTGATTGGTTGTCACTAAAATGAATCCAAGAATTGCTCATCATTATTAAGTTGGTCATAGAAACGGCAAACTAAACCGCTAGTCAACAAAAGTGGCTGAATCATTAGGACATCAGATATTAATTATTTAAAATAACTTTAACGTAATTTATTTGAGATTATAGGATTATAAAGTACTCAAATATTTTATTATTTTATAATCATAAGATGAGCTGAGTTACAATTATCTATCATCTCTGATAATATCTTTAAAAAAAAAAGAGAGAGATCTCTCTCATCTCAATTTTGAAAACGGTTAAAAGTAAAAATTAAATTATTCTAAAATCATTAGCAAGTCACTATTATTGCCCAAAAGTGACGTATGGTAATACAATATAATACTCTCAACAATAGCTTTTCGAAGAAACAAAGAGGCAATGCTCAACATCATATAGTATATTATCCACCAAACAAATAAAAGTTACCAAAGGAAAAAAAAAAAATCATAGTGAATAACGTGCGGTCACTGGTCATGGCCAACAGTGATATGCAAAGGATTAATGACAGTATGTACTAACATGGCATTGGTCTAGTGGCATGTTTTTGTTGTGAGTGTAAAAAATTATAAAATCAATTCAAATAGATAGTATTTTTTAATATGTATTGTACGATTTAAATTTTTTTTAATCAAGAAAAAAAAAAAAGATTAATGACGGTTCTGGCTTCTTACCTGACAGTAAATGAAAGTATGTCCTCTCCTGAGAAGATGCAGCTGGCAGAAAATTGTCCATTATTTTCATGGTCCTATAGCCCTTTATGCAAACTCCTTTGGTTCTCCAAAATTGGATGCCTACATATTCCTTCATCTTGGTGCTTGCAAGTCAGAGAAGAAAAGTTACTAATTAAGAAAAAGATTCAAGAGTAGGGAGTTATACGCAAAAGTTAGGTGGAATGGTCATCTAGCAACTTGTTGTAATTAGAGGTTCTGAATTCAAACCACGGTTTTGGCTTTTATTATACCAGAAATTCAAAAAGAAAAAAAGAGTAGCGGAATTATTGACAATATTTTGTCTCCTCAAGCTACCTGTGTGAGAAGGAAGATGAAATCTCGATAACTCCTTGTTTCATGTGTTCATTGCCCAGTATTTACAAAGTTTGCTATCCATGGCCATGGGTCTTGAAGTAAGTTCGGCACTACTCACTACAGAAAGACTTAGAATCTCTCATCTACTTATTCTTTCATCTGCTAAATGAGGTATGTTATGGGCCGTAAGACTTGGTCTTTTTAAATCTCAACAATTCAGTTCAAATTTATCTTAATTATCTTTTTTCAAAACTGAAATTCAAAATTGATAGTTGAGATTTAAAAAGACTAAATCTCATGATCCATAATGCACATTATCTAGTAGATGAGAGAATAAGTAAAGGAGATCGAGGATCCAAATGGCCGAAATGGTGAGATCAGCTGTTTTGCAGTGTAAACGTTGAAGACTTGAATTTAACAGGAGAATGACCTTGTAGTTATGCAGAGAGGAATGCCTCTCTTAAGATGTACTGAATTGATTTTTCAATAATGGAAATTATAATATTCAGAGAAAAGTCAAGTCAAGCTTATTGGTATTTTAGAGAATTTATTAAAACAGGAATTTTGTCGAAAATAATTCAAATAACTTGGAAACTATAGTACACTAGAAATTTCTAATGCTATGAGGATTATAGATAAATCTTTAGACTCTACATTTTGCAATATATATATATATATATATATATATATATATATATGTATGTATAATATCGTAGTATGTGTGATGGATTTAGTTTGTCATAAATTCACCTGTTAACTATTGTTATCTAGGTTCAAAAAATAGTAGTAGTATTTAAATTTGGGTTCTTTATTTTTAACTTTGATTCTATTATTCTTCTTGAACCCTTGAACTCACTTTAACAAGTGTTATTAAACGTAATTAATTATGGAGATCTGCGCAAAGACATGAAAATATGGGATATGACAATAATGTAAAGATGCATAAAGTGAAAAGAACTCACCAGTTTACACAACATATACCTTCATATATCTTCTACAACTGAGTATCGAACTCTCTTCAAATAGCTCCTTCAGAAGAAAAGCCTTCAGAGCCAAGACCTACTCCTCAATCGATCAGTATAATTGCAGATGAACTCTTGTCCTACAAACATCAAAGAAATCACTTTCTAAAACCAATGATTTGATAACTCCTCTCATCAGGAAGCTCAAGTTATAAATGTTGCAGTATTACAACTTGAGTAGAAGGAAAATTCATAAGCTCGACTAACTAGATCTAGACGGTTCTCACATAATGTGAGATCCACCATCTAGTATGTCCAGCTAGTCTAACTCGAGAACTTCTTGAATGGAAACCCAATAACAATAATTTTAGACAGTCCAACACTCGAGCTGTGTTCTTCTTTAGTAAAGGTATCCAATACATTGAACCACTACATCATATAGAACACAAGGTTAACTTTGAGCTTTAATGGCAGATTTGTTTGTTAGTAGTTGTCGTTTACATCTTGTCTGTAATCTATCAGGAGTCCAATAATATTGTAAGGCAATAAAGTTGTGGTCCAGTTATTTTTTTTATCCTAATCTATTAGGAAAGGCATGTGACATGTGCAGAAATTGAAGACCTAACATTTTTTTGGTCATGATGACCTTTCATTTATGACGTCTTTTTATGCTTTTTGTTTTACTTTAATTCTGGAGAATGAAAGATTAATATCAAGTGACAAACACTCAAATATGATTATTTTTTTGGATCATGGAACTGATTAAAATGCAAACAGTTTTAGTTAAACTTTTAAAAATTGATTATGTTGGTTAAGTATAGAAAATTAATGCTTCTACAAATAATTAATGATGCCCAACACTACAAGAAATTTTGCATTCGGAGATGGCATATTTTCGTCTCCGTTCTGTCTCCAATCTGAAAAGGAGACGGAACGGAGATGAAACTCGGGCGTCACCTTTCGACTCGTCTCTTTTTTTGAATTTCGTCACCGTTTCGTCTTAAATGGAGAGGAAAAGATATTTCGTCACCTTTTTGTCTCCCTCACATTTCTTCACTTTTTCGTCTCGATCATATTTCGTCATCTTTTCGTCTACCTCACATTTCATCTATGTTCCGTCTCTCTCACATGTCGTCTCATTTCTGTCTCCATATAATTTCATCACATTTCCATCTCTGTTCATATTTCGTCTCCGTTCTGTCTCCCTCACATTTTGTCTCCTTTCCGTCACCTTTTTAATTTTTTTTTTTATATAAAATTTACGAAATAAAAAAGTTATTAAATTCTGATTATTTCATATTTTTTATTTTTAAAAATATATAAATAACAAATAAAGAAAAAAAATAAAAAATGAAACTGAAAAATAAAAAATTAAACAAACCCCCCCCCCCCCCCCCCCCCCCCCCACCCCCCCCCCACAACCTGGAAAAAAAAAAAAAAAAACACTAACATCTACCATCAAAATTTAGGTATATATATATATCCTATTTTTTAAATATGTAGATGTAAGTTTTTTTTTCATTTTTTTGGTGTAGATGTTTTTTTTTCAGTTTTTTTTTCTTTATATATATATATATATATGTGTGTGTGTGTGTGTGTGTGTGTGTGTGTGTGTGTGTGTGTGTGTGTGTATAAAAAATATATGTATAAAAAGAAAAAAAAAGCTGAAAAAAACAAAACAGAAACCCCAAAAAACAAAACAAAAATAAAAAACAAACTTACATGTATATATTCACAAAATAGGTATATATGTATATATATATATATATATATATATATATATATATATATATATATATATATATAAACTTATATACATAGTCATAAACATACACATACACATACATATATACATACTACGATACAACTATATCTACATTTGCAACTGCATATACATATATTTATACATCTACATTTACATATACATATACATTTACAACTACATCTACATATATTTATAAATCTCACTACCACATTTTTTAGTTCTTGCAACATTTGAAAACCGTTGCAGAAGAACTAAAAACCGTTACACATGACATTAGGCAACGGTTTTTTTACCGTTGAATCCGCTCTCGTTGTCTAATCTATACTGCAACAGTTTTTTATAAATAAATAGTAACGGTCAAAAAACCATTACATTTGATTCTTTTTGCAGCGGTTTTTTTTTTAAAGACTACATGATAAATTTTTTCCTATTTGCAACGGTTTTCAAAAGCCTAAGCAACAGTTATTTTGCAGTTATAAGTTCACTATTCTTAAAAAAAAGATATATATATATATATATATATGAGAGATTCTCTTTCTTTTTTTTTTTTATTGAGTTGCACTTAGATAATTTCTTCTACATAGGTAGTGATGAGACTCAAACTCAGGACCTTTTTGAAAATGAACTCCATAACTATATCAAACTAACCATCTCATCTAACAGTTAAGTTGTTAGATAAAAGCTTATTATATTCATTTATATCTTTAATAGTCAACACTTTTGTAACAATTTTTAGAAATATAAATATAGTCTTTAACAACTGCAATGCTATTTTTCATAAACTTGCCTCGAATTTTTAACTAGTCGACAGTAGTTTAGAACTAAGAAACAATGAAAAATCTAAATTTTGACCCAAAAAAATTGTAGAAATAAAGGGGTAAAAAATAAAACCTAATTAATCAACTTTTTAAAAAAAAAAAAAATTGTTTCTCTTTGTTTCAAATAATTAGTTGTAATAGTTTCTCATTTTTAATAACTAAAACTCAAATTTCTTTATGAACAAAATATCTCACGATGTCTCACCAAATAAATATAAAATAAGCAATAATTTTCTTGCGTTGCATTTAACCCAATACTTTTACATACCATTGCCTAAAACCAAATACGATACGCAACACTTAACAAAAAAAAGTAGTATATCATAGATTTTGTAACTGTAAGACTCAATACTAATAAAACTGTTGCAAAAGAATTTATTTTGTAAGTTGCAACTAACCTATAATTTTACAATTGTTGCAAAAAAAGAATGAAATAAGCAACACTTCATAAAAAAAAGCGTTGCATATTATAGATATTACAATAGTCTAATGTAAAGCATTGTAAAAGGTTATAGATATTGCAACAGTTAATTAAAACCATTGCAAAAGGTTATAGATATTGCAATAGTTAATTAAAATCGTTGCAAAAGGTTATAGATATTGCAACAGTTAATTAAAATCGTTGCAAAAGGTTATAGATATTGCAACAGTTAATTAAAATCATTGCAAAAGGTTTTATTTTTAGACAACAGCTATAAAATTGTTACAAAATGACATTTATAGCAACGGTTTTCTTACACATTCAATTTAAGGGTTGCAATAAGTCAAAAATGTTGTAGTGTCTATATATACATATACATATACAAAAATATACATATATATCTTACCTTAATGTGAGGGGTGAGGGGTGGGGGTAGGGGGTAGGGGGTGGGGTATTGGGTGTTGTATATAGGGGAGGGGGTTTGGGTTTTATTTATAAAAAATTGGCTGAGGTCACGATCTGTGCCCTCAGCCAATTTTTTAAAAAGACGTACCACTTTGGTTCGTCTCCTTCAACCAAATTTTCAAATTGGCTAGAGACGGACCAAAGTGGTCCGTCCCTTTTTTTTCATTTTTTAATTTTATTACTAATATATATATATATATATATATATATATATATATATATATATATATATATATATATATATATATATATATTATTTTGTCTTTGAGAAGGAGACGGACCAAAGTGGTCCGTCGCCTTTTTTATATATATTTTTTTGTTTTTTAATTTTGTCAGTTATTTTTTTTTTTTGTCTTTGTTTAAATTTTCCCCATAAAATTCAAAAAAAAAATACATTTTTGGAGACGGACCATTGGGTCCGTCACCTTTTTGGAATTTTTTTTAAAAATACTAATTTTTTAAATTTAAATAATTTTTTTTAAAATATGGGTGACGGAACAAATGGGTTTGTCACCCTTTTTGGTGACGGACCATTGGTTCCGTCACCCTTTTGGACTTTTTTTAAAAAATACTAATTTTTTTAATTTAAATAACTTTTTTTTTTAAATATGGGTGATGGAACAAATGGGTCTGTCACCCTTTTCGGTGATGGACCATTGGTTCCGTCACCATTTTGGATTTTTTTTAAAAAAAATATTAATTTTTTAATTTAAATATTTTTTTTAAATATGGGTGATGAAACAATTAGGTCCGTCACCCTTTTCAGAGACGGTTTGGAGACGACATAAATAAATCGTTTCCAAACCGTCTCTTATTGGCGATTATTTAGAAATGACTTGTAAAATCGTTTCGAAATCGTCGATAGTGGAGACGGTTTGGAGACGAAATACTTATGTTGTGTCCAAACCGTCTCCAAATTGTCACTATTCATGGATAAAAAATTTTATCGCTATTTTGGTGACGAAAATGTGACGAACCGTCACTATTGACAGTTTTTCTTGTAGTGCAATAGCTATGCATGAAATAAAGAGTAATATTTTATATCACTCATTTATCTTTCTTTATATTAAATTTTTACCATATACTACTGATGGTCAAGTAGTGGAAAAAAAAGCTATAATTTTTAGTCTAAGAAGGCTTCACCCAAGTTTGCCTAAGCACCTGTTCTCTTAGGTTAGTACTCTTGTTCTAGCAATCTCATTTAACTTATTTATAGTAGTATATATAGTGTTAACAATGACTCTTCACACAGATATCTGACAAGATAGATGTAGTGGATATATGCATTTTCTTAAGATATAGTTTTTGTTAGATTTTTAGCTCAAGTTCAAGCCTAAGTTGAAATTAAAGACAAATAAAAGTCCAATCTAATGAGAGTACAAATAGAAATCTCAATCCTAGTAGAGTTAGATTTTGGTTCCATAAATAGGACTTTCTACCTTCTAATTTCTTTCCACAAGAACCACACTTCATGCGAGGAGGGGATGTAGGAGGGTAAGACGAATGATGCGAGTTGTTCGTGTTTTGCTAAAGAAAAAAGTCAATTTAGGAAGAGTTTAGACTTTAGCTGTTTATAAAGAAGTCCTATGAGTGAGGGTTTAGAGTTTTTCATACATAAAGCCATGTGTATGTAAGAGAGAGTTTGGATCTTTTCTATGCAAAAGATCGGATGCATTGTAACCATTAATGTTAAATAGTGGACTTTCCAAGTTTAGGTCGTGGATGTAGGCAAAGAACCAAATCACGTTAAACTGTGCGTATTTTTTTGTTTCTCTTATTCCATTCATGTGTAGGCACGATTCAATTCCCAACAAAGTGGAATTAAAGCGCAGGGAGACTGCACACAATGCATGGGTAGGGAATTGTTCTAGTGGGGAAACAAACAATTACATCAACACATACAACCAGCTAGTGATAAAGAGCTTGAAAGTGTGTTCTTGTTAAATTCTCAAGATGATAAGACACTCTCAATTGTAAAGGCACTCCTACATGATAACGGGTAAAAATGGGAAAAGAACGAATCTAGAGGAGATTAAGCACTAGTTGAAGAAGGTTCCATTTGAGGGAAGATTCATAGGCAGAGAATTAATCCACATAGCCGAATATCAAAGTCCTGGCCAGGCAACATGATAGGGAATGCTACTACCCTAGAGATAAGATCACATCTGAGATGCCTAATGTCGAAAGGACATGAAAAGTTTTAGAGAGTGGAGGCTGACGAGATGAAGAAAGAATTGGTAATGACTCAGTGAAACTACTACGATGGAGATGTGTTGATAGCCATAGACCAAGGGCTCTAGTATAAGAAGTATTGAGAACAAGTTCGCAAGTGTTGTTGTACTGATTGCGATTGAGCGGCGCTCTAGCATGAAGACAAAATCTGAAAAAATGTCTCAGTTACTGCATAAAAGATTGACACTTTTCACCAATGGAGGATTTGTTGAATTTTTGGTTCAAGTCCAAGCCCAAGTTAAAGTTGAACACATGTAGAAGTCCAATTTAATAAGACATAGGATTCCAAATTCTTGTAGAGTTATATTTTATTTCCTATCTGACTTGTAATTTCTTGCCACGAGAGCCACACCCCATGGGGAAGGGTGTGGAGGGTAAGCCAAGTGATAAGAGTTTTTTTGTGTTTTGCTTTAAAAAAATTGATTTGGGGAGGGTTTAGACTTTAGACATACATAAAGTTATGTGAGCGAGGGTTTAAGTTTTTCCTTATATAAAGTCATGTGTATGTGAGGAAGGGTTTGGATTTTTTCATTAATTTAAAAGATCTGTTGTATTATAACCACTATTATTGAATATTAATATTTTTAATTTGGATCGTAAATGTAGATATAATGCTGACCTCGTTAAATTGTGAGTGTTTTTTTATTGTTTCTTTTAGTCCATTCATGTGTGTGTATGATTCAACTCCGAAAAGTTTATTATTCTAATCTTAATCGGTTCCTTTCTCCAACAAGTTTTTTGGTCTCGTTGGCCAATGGACACTTGATCCTCCTTTGTAATTTTTGGAAGTTAATAGATCGCTTGGTTACTTAGAAAAAAACGTTTACTAAAACTGTTCATAATAGATTAGGTAATTACTTTAGCTAAGAATTCCTCGATTTTATGCTTAATGATAGCATTTTCCGATCGAGTCCAGTAGCATTTACCCTTTCTTAACTCCCTTTCCATGAACATCAAATTAAGGATGAATTCTCATTAACTCTTTTTTTTTTTTTTTTTATTTCTCATTAACTGGTTTACTTAAAATAAAGAAAAAGGGGTCATTGCTTATACTCTTCTACTCCATATTTTTCTCGGTCTTTTACTTTTCTCATAAACTATTTAATAAAACTACATATATTTTTACAAAATAACTTATATAATAACATACCTAGTCGTGTTTTCCGCTACCTTAGATTTGATCACTTTTGTAACAGATCTTAGGGTTTATGTGTTCTTTCTTGTAGGGTTATTATTATACTTTTTTCCCATCAAAGGATCTCACTTCAGTTGGACCGGTACTTCGATATATATATATATATATATATATATTTTAAATTTTTGCAGAAAGGAAGGGTAGCACTCTCTAGAAAATTTTATTAATTGAAAAAGAAAATATACAAGGAGTGGAGAGGGACATAGAACCTTACATTCACAAGAGGACAAAAGACTTACTTGTTCCGTCGTCCATCTACTCTTGAAGAGGTACAAACCACCTCTTCTTACATAAGGATCCTAGAAAAAAAAACAAAAAGATCAATAAAACAATTGAGTTGTTAATTGGATAAAAAGGAAAAATTTTCAATTGACAACTCGATCGATTTCAAAAAGGAAAACAAGCAACAAGCCATACAAAAATAATTAGGGTAAATACCCAATTTGGTCCCCTTATCTTTAGAGTTTGTCTCAATTTAGTCTATATCTTTTAAAATATACATTTTTACTCCTGTATCTTTATTATTTGTCCCAACTTAGTCCTTATCTTTCAAAATGTACTATTTTAGTCTTGTATATTTACCATTCGTCCCAACTTAGTCTACAGCTTGGTTGCCTTCACGAAATATATGAGATATTTTTGCATTGCATTACCTTATCAATTTATTAATTGTAGACAACACCCTTCATATCACTACAACACAAGTCATGAAAGTCTCATAATAAAGAGCTATGAAGTCATTGAATTTTGAATTTTGATGACAATATCAAATTGCGGAATGAACCCACAAATTTTTGTCAGATGTGTTCGAATCTTGATCGCTTTTACGCAAGTATGACTAAAACTCATATTGTAATACTTGATTAGACAGTTTGTCAGACTCTTTTATTTGTAAGTGCCATTTAGCAAAATAGTTAACCTTTTTTTTTAGAGAATTTGTATAAACAAAGGACCAGGGATAGGGGCAAAAGGAGATGGCAACACGTGGGGGTAGGGCTCGCTTAGTCCTAGGCTTTAAGAATTGTGATAAAGATACAAACATGAGTAAATGTCTATTCTACCCCTACAAACGTGGAAGCGGGACCGAATAGCATTTAATGCGGTCAGATTGTGTATGACAACTAAAACAATAGCATCGTGATGCGTGGCAATGTGTAGAAAAGGTTCAGCATGGCCAAAATGAATTGTCCAATATATAAATACAGGTATACATCCAAAGTACATGTATCTCACTTTAACCCATACAATCTCTGTCTCAATTGCTCTTAAGTAACTACTTTACTCTCAAGCAATACGTTAATAGTCTTAAGCAATTTCTTGCTTGCATAACTAACTTGAGCATCGGAGGGGGTCTACAGGCACAACCCCAGGGGTCCTTATTTTGCAGGAAGAAGGCCGGCAAAGCCCCAAGTAGCAGATTCCAACCCCCACAGACCGTGTAACACAAGCTGACGGTTCTCATTTATCCCAGCCGAATAGATCGACAGAGCTCCAAGTGGAAAAGGAACAGGCTGGCAGAACTCATTTAGTCCATCACTAAAACTGATGAGGGCGAACCTCGGAGGTCCACAAAAATAGGACCTAACACACAGGTCCGACGCGGACCTAGCTGGTAAATGCAGACATGGCTGATATGGTAACAATCAGGGACTTGATAGAGTACCTAGTAGAAAGGGATAAACCCTTAAGATAAGGGTGAGAAACAGGTCGAACGTACCAATTCCAGCCATAGTTGGGGCTCAGAAAGTTCAACACAAAATTTTACCTTAACACAACCGATAAAAAAATTTTCATTATATTTTATTTATAATTATTTATGAGATTAATTTTTTTGGCAACAATTTTAGAATTATAGTTTAGTTGCAATGATTTGAAAAATTGTTGCTTATCTACAAAAAAATAATTGTAGTAGAAAATTTTCAACGAGATCATATGTAACAGTTAAAAATCATTTGTAATATTTTTAGCCTCTTCTGAAAAAATTTATATGAGTATCAAATTATCTAATTTTAGTTTTCACTAAACAAAAATCTTGGATCTGTGACTACAAGCAAACCTAACCCTAAACTAGTAACATATAATTAACCTTAGTCTTATATTTACATGTCCTTACGCATACTTGGGTGAAGCTCTCCGAGCAAAAGGACCATTCTTTTTCTTTCTTTAACTATTGGAACAATCAATAAAATAATGAGTATTAGTTTATGCATAGTTTAAAGGTAAAGTGATCTTGCCCCCTTCCTCCTCCCCACCCCCTTGTTTGTTGTAAGTGCACAATACTTCTATTGTTCAAACATTGTCTAACAAATCTCTTGTGGCTTTATAAACTTAGTGCATGTGCCTCTTTCCCACCTTTCTGTCAATATAGCTAACAAAACTGGACAAAAATACTTAAGTGCCCTTATTTGTTTTTTCTCTTTTCTCATTTTTCTTTTTGTTTATATACATATATATGTAGGTGGAGGTGACTCGATGGTTTGCAGGGGGTTAGATAAGGCTGACAGGGTGGTAGGGTAGGGCTAACATAGTGGTGGGGTGGGGGAGGAGGGTGTTGAGGACGATGATGACTGTATTTTGATTTTTCTTATTTTGGGAAAAGGTTGGATGGAGAGAGAAAAAAGAAAAAAAATAGAAATGTATTTAAGTAAGGATATTTTTGTCTAAAAAATAATTTATTTAAGCAAAAAAATAAAAAATGGCATAAAATGCGTGCAATACAATCGTCGTTAAAATAGATGAATTTTTTAATTGAAAGACGGGAGAGATATTGTGCTTAGTTTAACAATCTACATGGGAGATATTTGATAATTTGGAAACAATATGCAAGTATTGTGTACTTTCAAAAAAACTATAAAGGGTCCAAAAAAATGATTAGATTTAGAGTATTTGCCACTTAATAATAATCATTTAGTCTCTAGCAGTAAAACAAAAAAACATAAAATGACATAAAAATTGCTACGTCATCAATTGTCCTTCCGCTACATGCCATTTCCAAAAGTTTAAGATAAAACATAATTGGTCCCAAATTCATAGCTTATAACGATGGTCGATCCCAACACGTTGATTGGCAGATTACGATGTGTTGTCAACGATGACCATTTGCTCTACTCTGCCATGAATGCTAACAGCCTTGTTCTATGTGATGTACAGGTTCAATGCATTCCATATATAACTTTAAAAAAAGTAAGAAAAACCTTCAGTCTAGTTAAATAGATCATCTAGCCATACGTGAAGGTCACTCTTAATATATGTGATATGGTATAAAATAGCCCGACCTGACCTTATGACATGGTACCCAAGGAAAGATTCACTAAACGTAGCCAAAGAATTTTCTAAGCTACCTAAGTTGTCCAAAGGACCAATAATTTAGGTTAGATATAGAACCCAGGCTCATAGGTCAAGAAGCCAAAGTCAGATGACTGGCCATGCCTACATGGTGACATATGAGATTTCTAGAGGTAGCGAACAACTTGGGGGAATTTCGTGGGAAAATGGAGGTGAGTTTAAGAGCAATTAGGAAACAAATGCTTAGGTCTCAAATCATGGGATTTGCCCCTGTATATCTTGAGAAGTTCGGACTCAGTAAATATAAATAAGTCATGTCATTTCGCTCACAGGTATCTCATTGTTAGCCCAAACATTTCTTCTTATCTTGCTTTTGAACAACTCTAAACTCCATAACTAACTTGATCATTAGAGAAGTTTCCCAAGAACAAACCTAGAGTGCTGGACGCAAGTTTTTTCTTTTTTTCTTAAAGTAGAGCGAAGTTGAGCGCACTGTGTAATCACAATCATTATCGTATTATTGAAATGATTTGAATAGTTTAAGATTGTTAAATTTCTTTCGTAACGTTGTGCATGATAGTAGAGTTGGCATATGGGCCCGGCCCGACCGAATCATGAATTGAGAAAACTGAGCCCAGTTCTACACAAATGTTTAGTGGGTTGAGTTGGGCTGCACTTATTTATCAGAATATAGGACCCAGCTTAGTCCACGAGCCCACTACCACGAGTCGCGAGCTAGGCTGGGCTGGGTTGGGCCAACCCATTTTTTGTGATTAGTGTAATTTTAATATATAATTATACTAATATATATACAAACACACACACACACACACACACACACACACATATATATATATATATATATATATATATATATATATATATATTACTTGGATTGTTGGATTAATAATTAAAACATAAAATTTAAACATAATTTTTTTTTAAAAGTTAATTTAACTATTAATGAGATAGTATACAAGTTGATTGATAACATTAACAATTAACATGAATGATAAAACACTATATAACAAACTACTAGTTAATGAGACTCGAGTACATTAGTGATATAAACATAAAAATAAAATATTATATAAACGCTTAAGGAAAGCTAGTGTAAAAGTTATCCATTTGGTTATACTCCTTGTACAGGTACTAGGCATGTTGGTGGTTGTGGTGTGCTTGGCGGTAGCGGTGGTTGAATAACGACTTCAGGATTGACATTTGGGTGTTGAGATACAAGGTATTTTACAAGCGTTCTAGTTCTAAATTTACGTCAAAATATAAATTGACATTGACAATAGTTACAAATTACATACTCCTGGTATTCAAAGTACGTAAAATGATTTCAAACATTTGACAAATGTAATCATCGTGAAATATTTACTTCTCCCATAGATATAGTTACATATAATGTTGTAGACTTGTAGTAAAATAAATTAGTTAAATATATTTATTGACTAAAGCACTATGATACTAAGTATTTATAAAAAAAATTATATGTACGATTATAAAAATTGTAAAAAATAATTGTACCTAAAATCTTTTAAAAATAATATGAAGGGGCTTAAAGTTGCAAGTTGCAAACTTATAATATCATAAAAAAGATTTGATAACAAGTCATTTAATATCAACTTAAAAAATAAATTTGCTACTTGTTATTATTAGTTTGTTTAAAAAACATAGTTACTACGATTTGCTAGTTTGTTTTTAAAAAATAGTTATTACGGCTTACATTCCATGCATAAAGCATAATATTTCAATTTTTTTAATAAGTGAGCTCAAATTGTGTTTAATTTGTGCTAGGCTCAAGTTGGGCCTTATATGAGCTTGATATGGGCCTTATCTAGGCTCGAGTTGGGACTGAGTTGGGCTGAGCTAAGTTGGGCTTGGACTCAAATGGGTTGGGTCAAAAATTTTATGACCCAACTCGGCCTATCTATATGTAGTGAATTGGGCTGAATCGAACCCACTTTCAACCGAGATAAACTGAGCTCGAATTTTTATGCATTGAATTGAGTTGAACTTGTGTCGACTCAACCCAAATACCACATCTACATGATAGCTTCAGAACCAGGAAACAACTATGACCAGTTCCACAAGACATATAAAGGAACATGTTATGAATTATTGAGTTTTCTCATTGAGCATCTTTATATTATGTTCACCTCCCGACTATTAATGTCTTTGCCAAGGGGTCAAGAAGAATAGTTAATGAAATCAGAGTGAAAAAGAACCCAACTTGATTTAAATAATAGCTTATGAATTTTTTCCCAGAAACTCCAGCAAGGACGTATCTAAGAATTTATTTCATTTAGAGTTAATTAACACTACAACAAGCATACAAATAATGTTTATTTATAAAAGTTAATCAGTTTTTCAAATTAAAAATACCCCATGTTTTTATTTATTTATAAGTTAATATTTATTTAAAAAAGACTAAACAACTTAATACCCCTGTATTTTGTTAAAAGTGCACAATAACCCCCAGTGTTTTATAACTAAGCTAATCACACCCTTTGTTTCAAAAAAGTACCTGAATACCCGCACTGTGTTTTTAAAAACGTAGCTGAATACTCGCCTCCGTTAAAAAAATAGTTCATTTTAACAGGGACATTCAACTACATTTTTAAAACACATGAAGGTATTCAACTACATTTTTAAAATACATGGAGATAATCGGCTTATTTATAAAATATAGAGGGATATATATTCAGCTACTTTTTAAAAACACATGGGTAATCATCTTAGTTATAAAATATAGGAAGATATTATGCATTTTTGACAAAATATAAAGGAATGTTAAGTTATTTACTCTTTAAAAAATTATAGAATTTTGTGCAATATGTGACCCCAACTTACCTTCTATTTTTACCCGCCGATGATTCCAATCCACCTCTCATTCATTTTAAATATAAATGAGGCCTCGGATTTTTACTAGACTTTTACGGACTATACATATGTTGATTCAGAGTGAGATATTCACACATACCTCAAAATTGCGGAAGCGAGTAATCAACAATCTGGTTTGTTCCACTACACTAGCAAAGAGTCGTAGCATGTAGTACAAGACCGCCTACTAATTTTCCATAACCTAAAAGCCTAGAGTGTAGAGGGAGTTTGCTTTGTTTGTTAGAAACTAAAACCTACAGAACGTTTGTTTCTGTTTTAGGTTTTTTCACTTTTATATGGAGTAGTGGGCCTCCACTATTTGGGTCATATAATTGGGCCACCCCAACTTGGGTGCAATATGCCCAAAGTCCAACATCTCCCACTCACACAAGGTGGGGTGGGAACGTATCCCATGATATCTCTCTTGGAAACTAATTCCAAAATACTTCTAAGTCATACCGGCAGATAGGTCGTGCGACTCGTGAGCTCACACAAAGTGGAGTCTCTAAAACCATGTACTTGTTAGGGATAACACGGGAGCCAATTCCTGCAAAGAAAGTTAGAGTCTCGCTGTTTCCTAGACCAATTAAGTTCACATCCGTCAATACATGCCCAATCCCTCCTAGGCTATGTTCGACGACTAAAATCTCAAGCATATATTCATAGTTATATGCGATCACTAAGATCGTTCAATCACAGAGATTGTATAACTAGTCAACCAATGAACATACGCAGCGCTCGATGTGAACAGTCTTCCCTTCATCCAATATTCTTCTAAGTCAAGTCAACTGCTTTCCTGGACATGTTTCGTGTGACCTAATATATTGTGATCCTTAGGCAACATACCAAAGTAGCTAGCATTGAACTTGAATTATTAAAATATAGATATAGGTCATTAAGGGCATACCAGAGAAGCCTTCGAAGCTTCAAGGGCTCACACAGTGATGAAGCAGGGATGCATTCATCAACTCCCTTATGTAGTCGCTATAGCACTCATGTATGATACTTGAGTTACGGTGTGATATTCTTCAAAATAGGGCGTACGTCATAACTTTACTAAACACCGTACAGATCTTGGTCTGGTTATTACTTAGTAACTAACCTGAATCCTCGTACCTAATACATACAGTAACCGAGGTTTCACATCTGGCTAATGACAGGTTATATATGGATCGTGGGTATCCATACCGACCATATATCAATCTTAAATTGCAACACATGTAATAAGAGGTCTCATCTTGGTGATTGTCGTTACAACTAATCCTCGACAATATTCAAGGCGACACTTGAATGAGTATAGTATTCCCGACGAACACTAACCAACTCATTCTGTCTTATCTCTGCACGCTCCTACTGCATCAGAGACAGTTGCTTGTGTGGGAGAGCCAACCCTTCTAACCCGTCGACGTACTTTTGATGCCAACAGTATGTGCTACTGTACTCATACACAGTGTCTCATATACATAGATCACAAAGAACCATCTTAAGTGTACAAATATATTTCATTCATCAATAAGGCATCCGAAATATATAAATGTATGAGTTTAAAAGGATAATCAAATCTCAACACATGAAACATATATATCAAGGTCTACACAAGTCTAGAGCTTTTACATGAGACAAGTAAATATCTCTAGAAATGGGTTTGGTGAGAGGGTCGGCTACCATCTCGTGCGTAGAAATATATTCTATGATTACATCCTTTTTCATCACCATATCTCTTACAAAATTATACTTAATGTCTATGTGTTTAGTCTTGCCATGATATTTCGGATCCTTGGTGTAGGCAATGGTTGCTTGACTATCACAAAAGATTGTCACAGGTTTTCCAGCATTTGTGACCACTCCTAAATCTGATATAAACCTTTAAGCCACATAGTTTCTTGTACAACCGCTGAATAAGCCACAAACTCAACTTCCATGGTGGATAGCGCTATGCACGTCTATTTCTTGCTTGCCCATGAAATGGCCCCGCCATTCAGCAAGAAGGTATATCGGGAGGTGGATTTACGCTCGTCCGGGTCACCACCCCAGTCAGCGTCGGAAGAACCTTTAAGATTTAGATAACCTCCCTAATAGCATAAGTAACAATCCACGGTGCCTTTCAAATATCGCATGATCCTCTTGACTGTACTCCAATGGATTCGTCCTGGATTGGATTGGTAACGACTCACCAATCCAACGGCAAAACAGATGTCCGGCCTTGTACATAACATGTCATACATCAGGATGCGTACAACAACAGCATAAGGAACATCTTTCATCTTGTCTATTTCTTCTGGGGTTTTGGGACACATCCCTAATTTAGGCTTTCACCTTTGGCTATAGGAGTATCTATGGGTTTGGAGTCATGCATTCTGAATCGTTCAAGTACCTTTTTATATATGACTCCTGTGATAAGACAATAAGCCTTTTGATCCGATCCCTTTGGATCTTGACTCCCAACATATATGCTGCTTCTCCCATATCTTTCATCTTAAAAGTTGATGATAACCAGTTCTTAATAGTGATGAGATACTCCTTGTTGTTTCCAGCCAACAAGATGTTGTCAACATACAAAGATAGAACCACATATCTATTTTGAGACCTTTTGACATATACACAGTGGTCTTCTTGAACCATTTCAAAACCATACGAAATGATTTCTCTATGGAACCTTAGATACCACTATTTGGATGATTGCTTCAACCCGTAGATAGATCACTGGAGTTTGCACACTTTGCTCTCCTGACCTTCTTCTACAAAACTTGCTGGTTGTTGCATGTAAATCTCTTCATCCAGTTCTCCATTGAGAAATGCCGTTTTTACATCCATTTGATGCAATTCAAGATCTAGATGAGTGACAATGGCTAGAATCAACCGGATTGAGGTAAACCTAACTACCAGAGAGAAGGTTTCCTCATAATTTATACCCTCCAACTGGGTATATCCCTTAGCCACAATGCGAGCTTTATATCTATCAAGGGATTCATCTTCCTTTCGCTTGATGTTGAGAACTGACTTGTTCCCAATAACTCTTCTATTAGGCGGAAGATCAACCAAAGATCACACTTGGTTTTTTTTCATGGACTCCATTTCTTCTTCCATTGCTTTAATCCAACTGTCCCGCACCAAAGATGAGAGCACTTCAGACATATTCTTGAGCTCCTCATCATCTTGCGCTATAACCATAAGAAATTCCCATTCAATCTCAAAACGTTGACGAGGAATACTCTTACAGCTGCTTTTCCTTACAAGAGTCTATAGAGCACTCAATCTACCAACTGGTTCTGAAACTGATTCAGACTCAAAATAAGTAACTGGTGTTTCTCTCCCACTTGGATTAGGGAACGGAAACACTACTTCTAACCTGCCTGCAGGTGTAGAGGTTCTAGGGACGTCCAGATTGTCCAACTCGATAAGTTGTACATCTCGGTCAACGTTATCCCTATGTGGGAATTCTGTCTCTAAGAATGTTGCGTCTCGTGATTCTATCTCAGATAAACTCCTATCTGCTTGTTCTCCAAAGAAAATATATCCCTTGGAGTGTTCAGAATACCGAATGAAAATGCATTTTTTTCCTCTCAGTCCCAATTTGCCATGCGTATGGGAACTATTATGAACATAAGCAGCTGCCCCCCAAAGGCGTAAATTGTTTTGGTCAAGTTGTCTACCCATCCACAATTCATAGGGAGTCGTATTCACAGACTTTGTGGGCATACGATTAAGGACATACGTGGCTGTTAATAAGGCGTCGCCCCAATACGAAATCGGAAGACTTGCTTGAGCCATCATAGACCTAACTGTGTCAAGTAAGGTTCTTACCTTCTTTTTGCTACACCATTTTGTTGCGGTGTTCCAAGAATAGTGAGCTGTCGAGCTATACCTTTTTTATCACAAATGTTTCTGAACTGATCAGAAAGGTATTCTCGACCATGATTGGTACGTAGTAACTTCACTTTTGCATCTAGTTGATTTTCCACGTAGGCTACATACCTTTTAAAACAGTCCAACGCATCAGACTTATGAGACATTAGATAGACATGCCCGTAACATGTAAAATCATCTATGAAGGTGATGAAATAGAAGACCCCATGCCTTGCCCTAACACTCATTGGACTACATATATAAGAATGAATTAATTGCAATGAAAAATTGGCCCTCAAGCCTTTACCAAACGATTTTCTAGTGGATTTTTCAGCAAGAATTTTTCACAAACAGGCAAATTGATCTTTGTTAATGGCCCTAAAAGGCCTTCCTTGGCCAATCTATTCTTGTGATATTGGCCAATATACTCTAACCTGCTATGCCATACATTCACATCTACATCCATAGTGCTAGAAGATGTATGAAAAGATGAACATTCATTATTTGAAACACAACTACCATGTTCAATATCCAACACCAAGAATCCATCATAAAGAAAACCGTACCATAAGAAATAGAATTTAAAAGAAGTTCAATTGTGACACCAGTTATGATTATAGTAAAACCCAAGCGTAAAAGAACCAATACAGAGACCAAATTTCGTCTAAAGTCCAAGGCATGAAGGACATCGTGGAGTCGAAGGGTTTTGCCGCCACGCAGCTAAAGTCTGCAAGTGCCAATGCCCTTGACTTCCACCATTGCGTTATTGCCAACATATATCCATCGGGACCTAGTCGGGATGCGTCGGTACTCCACATATGCTCCTTTGTCTCTAGCTATGTGGTTTGTCGCTGCTGAATCAATTGTCCACAAAGGAAAAGATTTAGTCAATAGCGCACAAGTAGAGACATATGCCTCAAAAGAAGTTTTGGTAAAATACAGTACCTGGGTCTTGGGCTCTAGACAATTTCGAGCGTAATGACCCTTCTTTTTGGCAATTGTAGCACTTAACTTTTGCAATATTCCTCTTGCCATTGCTCTTGCCTTTCTTCTTCTATTTCTTGGTCTTGTTTTCCGACTTACCATCTTTGTTTCCCTTCTTGCCAGTTGTTTCCTTCTTTTGCGTTTTGAGCCAGATGTTCCACGCTTGTTGGATTCAGCTACATAGGTTTGTCTAGTGGTCTTGATTGCTAAGAGGTGCTCATCTTCTAGCTTCAGATGATGCGTAATGTTTTCGAGTGTTTTCACACTCTCGTTATACATCATGTTGACAATTGTATGCTCCCAACTGGATGGAAGAGATCGTATAACAGCTTGCACTTACTGTTCATTCGTGAGTATATGGCCTGCTACCTTTAACTCTCTGATCATGTTTGACATGTCCCTGATGTGTTGCCTCATGCTCACATCGGGCTTCTTCTTATAGGTGTCAAACTTGATGGTGAGTCAGCGCAGTCTTGAGACGGAAGTTCCACCAAACTTTTCTTTCAAGGTTGTCCACATGTCTAAAGCTGTCGAGAATACTTCAAACTCAGCTATCAGGTCATCATGCATTATGCTCAGTAACGTAATGCGAGCGATGAAATTCTTTTGTTTTCAAACCTGGTAAGCTTCAGCATCCCTACGATGTTGGGCATTATTACCCTGCTCAGGTTCTTCCATTACATTGTTAAGTGTTTCATAGACTTCATGTTCCTCAAGTATGTATTGGACTTTACGATGCCACACATCGTAATTGTCCTTGTTTAGTTTGTCACCCTTGTTTAGGTTAACAATTATCGATTTTGATGCCATTAGGGTGCTCTACATAGACGTTTGTAAGAGATATTAGACACATACTGGTTTCTAATAATCTTGTTAGATTAAGAATGTAACTAGTCGAAACAAGATACAAAATCAGCGCATTATAGTATAATTTGCCATCATCTGTTATACAGGTGTCTAAGAGATACAACTAAACTTATTCCAACAAAATAACATTTCCTAAAATGAATCACTAAAATTCATAATGTTAGGAAATAGCTCTATGTGGCAATCACACAGTCTACCATGGAACTCCCACTAGAATTAAGCATTTCATATGTTATTGAAAAAAAAACATACACATTATTTATTCAATAATATCCAAAGAAAAACATGTGGTAAAAATTCACCAATGAAATGCTACGCAAGAGTATTCAAAACACAAATTTAGAAGGTATTTGACAGAAAGTATAAACTAATCATGCTTTCTACGTCCTTTACGCACTATTTCTTGTCACAAGAATTCTGAATCTGATCGATCATAACTTAAAGCATCTGATTCAGTTGTTATCTGTAGATCTTTAATTTTGTCCTTAGCCACTTTATTAAACATGAAGCCATTCTCATGCATACCTCTAGCTTTTTTCATGTTGGAAGAAAGAGACAACAGGGTTGATCATCTAAAACCTTGGAGCATATGTTGTTTCTCAAATAACTCTACTTCGCACACAGCAAAATTGAAGCACATATCTACAGATTGAGTTATCTTGTGCTTTACGGGATCATACAAGTTTGGCAGGAAATTAAGTAAGCCTTCTACTTCTTCTCTTGTTCTAGGCGGAAAAAGAGCCAGTTGTTCACGTAAATGGATAATGCCATCTAACAGTGTGTTCATATTATCACGAAAGGATTTATCATCCAACCAACGTAGGCTCATATATCGTTTAAGTTCACGTTGCTTAGGTCTAGTGCCGGGACCAAATTTAATAGCTAGAGCCCTCCTCTCTCTCCTCTCAGTGCTACTCATCCTCACTAGTCAACTACACAAGTCCTGAGAGTAAAAAGAGAAACAAAACTTGTCTAGATTAAATCAAAAAAAGATGATGCACACAAAATTTTTAATGTTGTACAAAACAACAAATAAAATTACACAAATTTTATGTATCATAATGAAATTACTAAATTTTCATGCCTCTGAGTCGTAAAATTCCAAGTTCCTTGGCTCTACTTAAAAGAAATTTTATCCAAAAAATTCTATGCCTAGAAATGTAATTTTACAACGTATATCACTTAGATTGAGACATTATGTGGGAAATATCATAATTTTGAAATCTTAATTTGATTTAATTGAAGTTTCATAGTCTAGAGGTGAAAGTGATAGCCTAATTAAGCATATTACTAAGATATATGGCTTAAAACAAGTGACATAGGGCCAAAAATACAAATAAGGTAAAGTTTTGCGTGCATGGGGTCAAAACTGAAAATATGGTAAAACAATATTTTATAACTAATATAAAATACTTTTTTTTTTGGCCGAACCACCGAACGGTAGTCGCCATTCGGTGGTCTGCCGGCACCACGTGGCATCGCCTGGCCGCCCTCGTGGTGCCAGCAGCCCCACGTGGCCGCCAAGTGGTGGCCACGTGGCTGCCATGTGGCGCCACTGGAGTGGTAGTCCAAAAACCCTTTTTTATTTTTTATTTTATGGTAAAAAAATATTTAAAACTCATTTTAAAATTCAAAACAAAATAAAAAATTAATCCCTCTCTGCCATGTGTCACTACGGGATTGGCCCTAGGGTTTCTCAACTTTTTGATGCATCAGAAGTACGAAAAAGACAAGCAAACATCGTACAAAATAGTACGCATTGAAAGGATTCAAAAATTCATAATAAATTCATACGACATCCAAAAATTATGAAATTTACGCCATTAGAATCCTTGAAATACGTAGTTTTTACCAGTACTAATTATATGCACATGTATGATTATAAACAGTAACACAATTAAAATGCAAAACGTTATTTTAATTTCAAAAATTCATAATTAATTCTACACTTAGCAGAAAAATATGAAATCAACTATGTTACAACCCTTAAAACACAAGCTTTCTAGAAATATTAATTTTATCCCCATATGAGATACTTTATAGAAACATTATTCTATAATTAATCCGCTAAAAAACCATGAAAAACTGAAAAATAAAGATTCTATTGCATATAATTAAATATTGTACAAAGAACAAACATTAAGGCTCTGATACCAATGCTGATTCAGAGTGAGATATTCACACATACCTCGAAATTGTAAAAGCAAGTAATCAACGATCTGATTTGTTCCATTACACTAGCAAAGAGTCGTAGCGAGTAGTATAAGACCACTCATTAATTTGCCACAACCTAAGAACCTAGAGTGTAGAGAGAGTTTGCTTGGTTTGTTGGAGACTAAAACTTATAGAATATCTATTTCTGTTTTAAATTTTTTTCATTTTATATAAAATAGTGGATCTTTACTATTTAAATCATATAATTAGACTACCTCAACTTAAATGCAATATGCCAAAAGTCCAATAACATATCTTTTTTTTTTTTTTTTTTGGTCAAAACGGACTAGCTAGCAAGCAAATATCCGAAATACTATAGCCACGTGGAGAGTCTATAGACTTATCCTCTAAAATTTAGGGATTTTTTCACTTAACTCTCTTTATTTATGAGGTCAAGGACACTTTGGCCCCACGACGTAGTTGGCATCCATTTATTCAAATTTTACTCTAAAATTTCTTGCTCATAACATAAGCCGGCCAAAACATTGAAACAAGGCTAAATAACAAATTCTACTTGTGCGTATAATTAAGGGCGTGTTAAAAAGAATAAATAAATATTATAAAAAATATTTTACTTTCAAGAATTTGTTTTCCTTGTAAAGATTTTGAAGCTCAAATATCAGTAGTTACCTCTAATTGTCTCATAATTAATCAGCACACTAAATCTTTTTATTTCCAGGAGAGTGGCTTAGACGTTCCTCGCTATTAATAGCTAATGCTAACTGTGATAAACAAGAAAATAAAGACATTTTCAAATGGTGATAGCTCGAAACACAAAATGTTGGGTAATTGCATAGGACAAATTTGATTCTCAGCCACCTACTTGTTCAAATGATTTTTTTGTTTTGATTTTTGTTTTCATGATTCCTTATTTTGTCAAGGTTCATACGAAAATTGACAATACCAAAATGTTGTGGTGCCCATTGCGGTAATTACACCTAGGAATCCACTACATTCATTCTCCAATAGTAATCATTTATTTCACGTTGACTGCTCCGTGTTGAACTTGCATGTGCAGAAAAGCAAGGATTGGTGGTTTACAGACTGGATAATTTTGATATAGTACAAAGAAAGATATTTTTAAAATATAAATGTATGAGAATATAGGAAATTTTATCCGTGTTTATGATTGAGAATTAGCAAAAGAAAGAATTAAGTGTAAAATATGGTACGGTACTAATGGAGTTTTGATTTAGTGATAAAATTATTCATTGTATATAAAAAAATATAAATTTAAATTTTATTAATTACGTTATATAATTTTAAATCTCTTATAAATTTTATATATATATATATATATATATATATATATATATATATGTTACGGTGACATTGTAAAAGACCCAACCTTATAGCATTAGAAATTTTAATTCCATTATCAAATATTTTTCGTTCCAACTTTTTTTTTTTTAATAAATTCACTACATTACCAGTTAGCTTGACTTGACTTTTCTCTGAGTACAATAATTTCCAATGAAGAATGAGTCAGAACCAAGCTCCGGACAGAGAGGGACTTTGTCAAAGAGGTTATATGAGTATATCAAGCGGCGGCCTGAGGTGAACATGGGTGCTCGAGTATGCTAGACTTGTCAGAGGAAGCATGGCTTCTCCGAAAATCACAGACGTCCTTTGACATTTTATGCACCCCATGTCTGTGTTAAGGAAGCGGTTTGTACGGTCAAAACACTTTCTCCTTAAAACACTTTCTTATCTTTCTAGATTCAAATATTTTAAGTTGATGTCAGAGTCTATTCCACAAGATCGAGTCTGTCTTTTCTCTTGCAGGAGGACAACATTCATCCTGCTTGACTCAAAAACACACTTTATTTCTTTTATTTAACCCCATACCCGATTCTCAAACCCAAATCCCTAACCCATCGGCAAAATACTCAGTTATAACAGGGCAATGTGTGATATAACAAATTCCAATACTAATAATTAAGATGACAACAAATCAATGATCCCTGGAGCAAAGACTGTCAATTAAGTAGACTAATGGCTTGAAGGTGTGCATCATAGCGACTAAATAGACGATATGGCTTGATTGACGTTGCCTTGGGTTCGATCCATCTACAATTTCCCTGTTATGTTGTTGTTTTGATTGTTTCATGTTCTCTTGACTGATGGGCACAATCGCTCGAGTCTACTGAGAATATAAACACTTCAGAAATGCACTGCTAAGATAGAATGTTTATCAGCGTCCTTACAAATTTCTTATTGTTTTTTTTGGGTACAATTGCTAAGCTTACAAATGAAGATATTATGATATACATCTGACTGTGAAAACAGAAAAAGAAACAAAGGAACACGCAGAAGGCAGAAATATGAAAATGGTGCGGCTGAAAAAGCAAAAATCCAAAAATTGTGCTTTCTTCACGGCTCAGGTCAAAAATCTGAAATGTTGCGAAAATGGTGCTACTGTGACGACGTTGGGGGATTTTGGGGAACTGAAAATGATGCTATAGTGTATTACTTACTTTTGAATGTGGATTCGGTAGTTTCCATTGCTACTGTGACGAAGATGACAACGACGTTGGGGGATTTTGGGGATTTGCCGATGGGTTAGGGATTTGAGGGCTTTGGTGATGGGTTTGGCAATCAGGTATGGGGTTAAATAAAAGAAGTAAATTGTATTTTTGTTGCCTTGATTATTTTGCCCTCAAAAAAATACATCACATGCTTTGCACATGCTATTTTTGTTAGAAATGTGATGGAAGGACCGACGGTGGCACGAAAACTAAAGATAAGGGACTGACATATGGTCGTTTTGAATATGAAGGACCAACTAGTCAATAGCGAAAAAGATAAGGAACCTGATAGGTTATAAACCCTTATTTATAAGTTAATATTTATTTAAAAAAGAATAAACAACTGAACACCCATGTATTTTGTCGAAAGTGCACAATAACCCTCATTGTTTTATAACTAAACTAATCATACCCTTTTTTGTAAAAAAAAGTACCTAAATATTTCCCTGTGTTTTTAAAAGAGTAGCTGAATATTCGCCTCTGTTAGAAAAATAGTTCATTTTAATAGGAAGATTCAACTATGTTTTTAAAATATATGAGGGTATTTAGTTACATTTTTAAAATACGTAGAGATAATTAGTTTATTTATAAAATATAGAGAGATATATATTCAACTACTTTTTTAAAAATATGGATAATCATCTTAATTATAAAAAATATAAAAATATTATACACTTTTGACAAAATATAAAAGAGTATTAAATAATTTACTCTTTAAAAAATTATAAAATTATGTGCAATATGTAACCCCAAATTACCTCCGATTTGTACCCGCCGATGATTCCAATCCACCTCTCATTCATTCATTGCGGTAATTACACCTGGGAATCCACTACAATCATTCTCCAATAGTAATCACTTATTTCACGTTGACTGCTCGGTGTTGAACTTGCATGTGCAGAAAAGCAAGGATTGGTGGTTTACAGACTGGACAATTTTGATATAGTACAAAGAAATATATTTTTAAAATATAAATGTATGAGAATATAGGAAATTTTATCCGTGTTTATTATTGAGAGTTAGCCAAAGGAAGAATTAAGTGTAAAATATGGTACGGTGCCATTAGAACTTTAATTTAGTGATAAAATTATTCGTTATATATGAAAAATTATAAATTTAAATTTTATTAATTACGTTATATAATTTTAAGTATCTCGTGAATTGAATATATATATATGTTACAGTGACATTGTAAAAGACCCAGCTTGGTAGCATTTGAAATTTTCTATTATCAAATCTTTTTCGTTCCAATTTTTTTTTTTTTTTTTTTTTTGTAAATAAATTCACTACATTACAAGTTAGCTTGACTTGACTTTTCTCTGAATACAATAATTTCCAATGAAGAATGAGTCAGAAGCAAGCTCAGGACAGAGAGAGGGACTTTGTCAAGGAGGTTAGATGAGTATATCAAGTGGCGGCCTGAGGTGAACATGGGTGCTCGAGTATGCTAGACTTGTCAGAGGAAGCGGTGTGTACGGTCAAAACACTTTCTCCTTAAACACTTTCTTATCTTTCCAGATTCAAATATTTTAAGTTGACTCAAATACATTCAGCTCAAATTTTCACCATAACTGGAACAAATACCAGCAACAATACAAGAAAGAAAATCACATGAAACGTAGCAGCATCGCAATGGTTATTGTTCAGTCTTTTCTAGCCCTAAATATTTGAAGAGCTACAGTACTTGAGAGTCCATATTTGATCCGAAAATGAACACATGAAAAACAAATGACTCAGATCTCGTCCTCCTCCTGACCACAGGTAGGGAGACAACATTTTCTCTAATTCCCTACTCTTGAATCTATTTCTTTTTAGTAACTATTCTTCTGTGACTTGCAAGCACCGAGATGAAGTTTGAGAACCCAAGAAGTTTGCATAAAGGGCTAGCTATAGGACACTGAGTATGCGTTTTTTTTTTTCCCAGAAGAGAACATCCTCTCAATTACTTTCAGGTAAGAAACCACTACCCTCATTAATCCTTTGCATATCATCACTATATATTGAAAAGATCCTCTGTTCATAATATATGATCAGAGTTGACAATTATGAACTATATGCATCATTTCATTGTAATTATATCAACATTTTATAATTATTAGATCTCATTTATAATAATATAATAGAGAAAATAGCTCAATTAGTTCCAAACGTTTACTTGTTTTGATATTTTAGTCCCAAACGTTTTAAATCGAACACTTTAGTCCTAAATGTTTTAGATAAGGGACACCGTTAGTTCATTAGTTCGTTTCTGTTAAATTTGTTCCATTAAGGTCACATGATTCGCACGCTGTACATAAGAAAGAAAAGCATACAATGTTAAATTAGAGATCGAGTGATATTTTGTGAGAATAAATTGTAAGTTAAATGACTAATTTAATCTTATATACCTTTTTTGTTTTACACGCGGTGCACGAATCATATAACCTTAACAGAGAAAATTTAACAAAAATGAACTAATTGACTAATGGTATCTCTTATATAAAACATTTAAAACTAAAATTTTTGATTTAAAACGTTTAAGACTAAAATATCAAAATAATTAAACATTTAAGACTGATTAAGTCATTTTTTCCAATATAATGCTAAGAACGAATCCACTCCCTATCAGACATGGCCACCGGTTATTCACTATTGTGCTGACTTTTCCTCTTTCTTTCTTCCAAAAGCTGTTGCGAGTGATATATTGTAGAAGGAAAAATTTTACATTTAGTCCCTATTGTTTGTAAAATGTCTTAATTTAATTTTTATTATTTAAAATATTTCAATTTAATCTCTATTATTTTACTAAAAATTTTAATTTCTTCCCTATTATTTAAAATCTCTTAATTTACTCCATATTATTTCCTACAAAGTTTTAATCATTTCGTCCCTACTATTTTTAAAAAGTTTCAATTCTGTCCATATTATTTTCTTAAAGTTTTAAATTCGTCATTATTATTTAAGGACTAAATTAAAAATTTTTGAGAAATAATAAAGATAAATTTAAAATATTTTGAAAACAATAAGGATGTCATTAAAACTTTTAAAAAAATAATAAAAAATAAATTAAAATATTTTAAATAATAATGACTAAATTGAATTTTTTTTACAAATAATAAAGATTAAATGTGAAATTTTCCCTATTGTAGAATCATGTCACTTTTGGTCAAAAATAGCGGCATGCTACTGATTTACTGGGCAAGTAATTGGTACGATAATTTTACTTTTGACGGTTTTTCAAATTGAGCTGATAAATCGGAATATCATAACTCATCTAATTATGATCCTAAAATAGTGAATTATTTGGTAGTTTATATTCATACAATCTTAAATTAAAGAGTAAAAAACTTTTAGGTCTCTCAAATTTTATAAAAGTAATTTTTTGATTTTTTAATTTTTGAAAAGTGATTATTTGGTCCATTTTTTACGAAAAATATTAATTTCTTTGTGATTTTTTTATTTTACCTTGGACCCATTTTCTCTCTCATACATGACATTATGCATCATTTTGACAGTCATGAAATATCACAAAAAATTTTAAAAAAAAAGTTATCGAAAAATTCACAAAATATACCTGTCTAAACCAAAATAAAAAAATACAATTTATACAAAATGACTTTAACATCATCATCCATCACAATTAGAAAAGAAATAAACGGAACAATTATTAAGTTAAAAAATAGGCTTTTAATTAATTACTCCTAACCATAAGGTTCACGTATTGATAGGCTTTTAATTAATTGCTCCTAGATTGGTTGTACATGATTATGAATCCCAATATCTATTATGTGCCTTGAATTTTTCATGTGAATTTCATTTGTATATTATAATCTTATTAGATATATGACTTTGATCATGAATCTATAAACATAATTAATTATCAAATTATACTTCATTTAATAAGTACATTCCTTTAAGTATGGTACATTATATTTACCCATATAAATACAATGTTCTTTTTTTTTGGGTCAAAAAATACAATGTTCACTTGGATGGTACATTACATTCGGTTAGGAGTCGACATCAGAATTTCCCACAAAGGATGCATGAAAAAAAAAGACAGGACTAACATATATATTAGTTTGATTGTAATTAGATGGTAGAAATTTTCTAAAAGTCTGCACGCTTATTTTGCATGTAATGTTGAGGTATATATGTTTCCATATCAAGATGAAGGGGTCAAAACTTTACCACCAAATTATTCAAGTGGCTTAAGATTATCATTTTTTAATTAGGGTGGGTTCAGAATTTTTATTCACTTGAAGTTAAAAATACACAGTTTAACACTTAAATATTTCAACCAAATGAAAAAGTTTTATATTGGTAATCTTTTTTAAAATGAAGGCTAAATTAATTTTTAATCTAAACTACTTTAAAAATACATAATTTTTCAAAAGATACAATCTCAACTTACTGTTTAATAGTTACATTATAAAAATCGATAAAAGTTACAATTTCACAAGCCCGAAAATACATCCGCCATGAAGGTTTTCGAAAAGCGAACTATTACGTATTTGAAAAAGCTCTCAACCATACCTAGCATACAAAAAAACTAACATAAAGTAAAAGCACATAAAGAAAGAGAAAGGGACAACTAAGTTATATGCTACATTGCTACTCCACATAAAGTAATTCTAAAGCTTACAAAAAGACTTCTAGACCAAACATGTTCATCATCTCCTCCACGTTTGGATCTTTGGGGTGCTCTTCATATTGTTGACAGAAAAAGCACAAACTTGACCAAGTTAATTTCTTTGCCATCACCGTGGAGACATGCTTTTCTTTTTCTGTGTGTTGTGGTGGGGGGTGGCATCCCCAGCACAACCCAACAACCGCCCTTACTGTTTAATATTCCATTTTCAAAATTTTCTAAAATTTGAGAGTAGAAAAACAGAAAAAATCTTCACCTTATACTTTTCCGAATATGAACACAACTACTCATTGGTCATCCACGTTAGAGGAACTTTTTCTTCGTAATTGTAAAAAGTGGCTGCTTCGGTTTTACAACATAGGAGTACTCTGACAAAAACAGCATGAATTAATTACTCCAAAGAGTGCTAACATAGGACGATGAGTATTTCACGATGTGGATTGAAATCTAATATTTTACAAAAACAAGGTAAAAAAATATTGCAATCAATTTTTGGTACACAAATCAAGTAGGCTAATCTGATTTTTGGCAACTGAAATTTACCTTCACTTGAATAACTCACATGAAAAGCGAGAAGGCGTGCTGTAGAGGCAGACCAACTATAAATAGATCTTACTTACAGGTAAAAGAAAAAATATGTATTGTAAAAGAAGAAATATTTATTAGTCTGTATCGAGGGTCTACATGTTACAAAAGGCCAATATCCCATTCTAAAATCCAGATTTTGCAACTCATTTCTTTCAATAAGCGTGACACACGATTATGGGGAAATGGTCAAGAATTTACTTTCTTTTATGAGAGAGATGCCTGTCAAGTATAAGAAGAAAATGGAAATTTTCATTCATGTATCATAACTAGATTACAGACAATAAGACAAACAAACAAAGAAACCAACAAGCGTACCTAAAAGATACCAAAAACAAAACCTAGTATATATATATATATAGTATTATATGCGAAACCTATAGGCCACTTCATCACGCACCCGTTGTTCTTTATATTTTTGGCAACAGAAGCAATAGCGCCACCAACTTTCTTATATACCTTGTTGGATACGGGCTCCCTCGGTTTAGGAATCAAGCTTTCACCCTTGTCTTTGACGCCTGACCATGCCTCACCACTGTGCCCTCCACTTCTTGCCCCTTTGTTTTCCATATTGCCTCTCTCTCTCTCTCTCTCTCTCTCTCTCTCTCTCTCTCACACTCTAATGCTCTCTCTCTTGCCTGAATTTGGTCTTTGTTTGTGTACGTGTTTTATGTTTCTGATGGCTTGCTCTTAGGTCACTATATATAGCAAATTATATTCCAAAAAGAAATTTGTTTTCAATTTCTTTCTCTCAGATTACGCGTTTGTGTTTTCGATGTTGAAATTATATGGAAGCTCAGCTATGTCTTAAATCTAGTTTGGGTGTGGGAGAGATGAAAATATAATTTCCCATGAGAGTTCTGCATTGGATTGTTTGTGTCTTTCATATGTGTGGGTGTGTGGGTATGTGTTGTGATGTAATTTTTAGACGAAAGTTCATAGAAGCAAATCTCTTCACTTTGAGTTAAAATTTCCCATTTTTCTCATTCACCTAGTCATATGTGAGTAAAGATTTTTCATTTACTAATCGAAAGTTGGAGTACTTTATGGAAAACGTTATTGTGTATTCCTTCTATCTGTTTTTTCAGTTTAAGAGTTAATTAAGTGGAGGATTAACTTATAGAAGCACAGTGTTGATTGGGCTAATGCAGTTTTAAACCTAGAATTTACGGGTACTTTGTGGTGCTAAACTATGCAGAAAAGTTGAATTCCATTAATTATGCATCAGTAAAAAGTTGAGGACTAATTCGAAAAACCCTAAACTCCCTAAAGCTTAATTATTCAGAAATGTATCTTTTTGCTAATGAATTTTCTTCCTCAATTCTCAGAAACACTCACTTTGACTATAGGTAAATAGGATCTGATCATGCAAGTATCAAAGATATTGTGATGGGTCTGAAATGAAGAAACCAAAGTTTGAATTCTGTGTTTTTTAATTACAGGTGGACCAACATAAGCGTTATTGCAGGGTAAATAAAGGTTATGTAATCAGATGATAGTAATTGCCTTCTGAGTGTTTTCCGTGCTTTTAGGACGAAAATTCTTGTTATGTGACGCTAATAGATATAATCTTTGCGTATTGACCTGTCCAGTAATATAACTAATGCGTTAAGTATCCTGCCAGGAGAGTGTGTACATCGTACATGGTTTAGAAATTAGCAATTATGTGAAAAAAAGGTTGGAGATCATTCTTCATGGGGGAAAAAGCTGAATTATTTTAGGTTAATTTATGTTTTCTTATCTAATCACAAAATGGTTTTGTAATAAAAAGTTTTTTCTATCTCAAGGGGCGGAACCAGTGAAACAAAGTACGAGATGCATGACATGTTAGAGCCTATACTGTAACAACAAAAAACAAGATTAGTAGTATTTTTCAATATACCATGTTGCTTACGTTGCTTTTAGGGAAAAAGTTTGACATTGTTGCAGATACAGAGTGAAAGTACAATTAATATTATAGCGGTAGTTCAAAGATTTTCAAGACTTTTATAACCTAGTTTTTCTTCACTGCGAAAATCATGGATGGATTTTAGCATTGTTTATCCTAAAACTTCTTGAACTATGTACTTGACCATGTTATTGTAGGAGTAATTTTTTCATGCATGCAGCATTTTGTATTTTGTACTTTTGGCTCACAAAATAAACATTTTGCGCCATGAGTTTTTTTTTATAAAGTCCCAAAACATCCCATGTCCATTATTTTACTTGGTTTTCTCGTGTGAGACTTTGTGAAGAACTTATAAGACAAAATGAATTTTTCCCAATTGTAAAATACTTGCAACCATTAGGCAGACACACACAACACACATAATCAAAAGAATTTTAAAATTTAATCACCCTAGCTTCACAACACAAACCCACACATCCACACATTAAAACAAACATAAAAATGGAGAAATCTAACGCGAAACTTTCATCTCACCCTCACACCCACATCACAAACAAGACAAAATTGAGTCTTCTTGATCTTCCATTGAATTTCAATAACACAAGAACGCGTAAGAAAAAAAAAAAGAAAAGTTGAAAATAGCAGCCACCTCTCTCCTATAAATTTCCCTATTCAGGCCTTACAGCAAGGCATCAAACAAATATTACAAGATACATACAGAAAACAGAAAGAGATAGAGTAAAAGATTTCAGAGTGAGAAAGAGAAAAAAATGGCTAGTCAGGGGGCTAAAATGGGCAAGGGAGCAGATGGTGAAGATAATACCAGTAATAAAGAATGGTCAGGCTTTAAAGCTAAGGAGGGAAGCGTTTTCCCCAAAAAGAAGAAGCATGTGTCCACTATGATGGGTGAGAAAATTGTTGAAGTTGGTGCTTCTGCTGTGAAGAATATGAAGAAGAACCAAAAGATTAATCCTCGAGATGAATGATGATGAGCATGTTGGATCAAGTTGGCTGTGGAGTATTTATTATTTTGTACTAGGTTACTACTGCGTGTATTTTTGCATTACTTTGTATATCTATTCAAGGCCAATATAGTTAGTGATATATATAGAAGGGTGTGAAATAAATAATTCTTGGCCTGTTTGGATGTTAATTATGATTTGATGAATGTGATTTACAGCTTTTTTTTAATGTTTATGCAGCATGCATTTCTCATAAACAAAACCATGCATATCTTGCACATACAACTCATATAGCGACAAATATTTTTTGTGATAGGCAAAATTTAAATTTGATTTGCAAACATTAAATTTGATTCCACTTCGTTGAATCTATTCAGTTAGAACAAAGAGCAATAGTCTTTTTTTTTTTTTGGGATAGGAAACCTATTGTTTGTTTGGAGAATGTAAAAAGATTGCAATATTCAACTTTTTGCTTTCTTCTTATTTGGAGTTTCAATTAAAAAAGTACCATGCAATTGAGTAATGTTAGATATCATTCTCTTTATATTACCTAATTATAGAAAAAAAAAGGTTATTAGCGCCAGTTTTCTTTGCTATTCGCGGTGGTTATAATAACTGCCGCTAAACCTTTTGCGGCAGTTGGGTGAACTGTAGCTTCTAAACGTGTCGCAAAAAGTATTTGCGGCAGTTCACTAAACTGCCGCTAAAATACCTTTAGCAGTGATTCCGATAACCGTCGCTAATACCTTTCGCCGCGGTTTCGAGAACCGCCGCTAATACCTTTCCCGAGGGTTCGGGCAACCCCCGCTAATACCTTACTAGCTTCCACCCACCGCCAATACCATTTTCTGCCGCTAATACCTTTCCACGGCTGTTCCCAAGACCGCTGCTAATAATCTTTTGCTTCTAGTAGTGCACTGTATACTATTTTGCATCTTTTGCTTCTAATTATTCTTTATATATATTAGATCATGTAACAATTAATTATATTGGATGGATAAAGAATAGGGGAAAAGTAATTGTACAAAAACAAGCTAAGAAAATTAAATTGCTCTTAAAAGTATAATTGTTTAATATCTACAAACCAAAAGTTAGAATATCTACAGTAAAGAAAATTAAGTTACAATAGTTATAATTAAGTATAATTGTTCAATATGTATACATCCAAAGTTATAATTAAGTTAGAATATCTACAGTAAAGAAAATTAAGTTACAATAGTTATGCTTTATATATAAAGCACTTGATACGAGGGCAAAAAAAATCAAAAGTTTTCAACTATTCCTTTGTTCTTAGCTAACCAACAAACTTAAACCATCCTTCGATAATTTGCAATTTGAGAATAGGATCAAAAAGACTGGATGATATTCAAAATTTGCTTACCTGTCAATTAAAAGTATTGAAGAATATTAGTCAAAAGAAAATTAATTTTTTATTACTCCTACATAACCAAATAGTAATAGATGAACATATGATTTTGTATAATTAGCAAAGCAATTGTCTATATGCATATATCACTTACAAACCACATTCACATACTATGTTACTATCATCTGATGTTGAAGCATTTTGCAAACTAATTGATTTGAAAACTAAAGATGATGGAATACATTGGGAAAGTGTAAAAGAAGCGTAATGAATTTTGTCATAATCTATGCATTGTTATTATGGTCTAGGGAAGAAAACCTACCGTTTCCATTGATGGTGAAAAAAAACATTCACGAACTCAATGTGTCCTATTAGCCTCTTTAGTTTAACTCCTGTTGACAGGTAAATGCACAATTGATTATGAAAATGTGGAATAGAAATAAACTACTAGTACTTAAGGCAATGAAAGGAAATACATACATCGAGGGCTATCAATTGTTAGAACGCAGTAACATACAAGATACAAAGTTTTATACACCAGATGTATCATCATGTACTAATGAATGAGGTAAAAAACAATTTTTTCTTTTTGATGTTTTTATGTCCTTTTTGCTGAGCAACATAGGGAAGTTTTGCATGGATAAGCATATAACCAAGCTAATAAACAGGGCTTCAGCAAAACAATATAGAACAAACAATTAAGAGAAAACTATATTTCTTAACAATTAATGATGAAACCTTGACTAGTTTATCTGATTGTTGACATAGAATAGAACAGGCATCTCAACTAACCAAACCAAATTGATATATGTGATCAACAACAAGGGTTCATAATCAAAAAGTAATTTGCATGCACAACAGAGCTTCCACTTAAATGCAATGCCATCAAGTTTGTGGAAGTTAAACTTTCAATTTGTTTAAATATCCATTGCTAATCTTACCAGGTAGTTTTCTTCCCCAAATAGATTAAAAGGACCCAGAAAGAGCATGTAAAAACATAGAAACTATAATATCACATCTCCACTCAAAAAGCAGAAACAATCTACAAAGTGCAGAATCTTGCCTTTTGATGAGAATTGATCACAAGGCAAGATATTCATTAGCTGAAAAACTTTTTCACAAAGAGTATCTACAACAACCCCTAAACACATAATAATGTAGAATTTCATTGTCTAAAAAGTAAACTTTAGTTCAATATGTAACAAAATAAGATGTATAAAAACTCTCGTCGCTATAGATGCCAAAATCTATAATTATGAATTTTAGGCCATTAGCAACCTGCAAAGACAGAAGGCAAGAAAATCGGCGTAAGTCTTGGGACACCGGTGTTGTGCCGGCCGAAGACACTTCGACGCTCAAGTCAGTAGGTTATCGGAAAGGATAAGAAAATGAGAAAAATAGGATGGGAAAGACGGAGACTATCATAGCATCGACGTCGATATTGGAAGTGTAGGCTGTGGAGATGTAGATAGGGAGATGGGAAGTAATGCTAGTATTTGATCCCCTCTCCTTGTATATGCGTGACCTACTTATAGGTGTGGTCAAGCCAAGAGTCACGAACCCTTGAGACTTGTACTTTCCGTAGACTACCTCATCGCTTATCGCATAGGATTGAGGTAGTCTCTATCCCGAACCCTTCGTCGGTTATCCGCTTTTTGTTGCCTAGGCAAACGCGATAGGTCAAGAGCCGCTCATCCCCTAGGATTTGCAATTTGAGCAAACTACTTCAAAGAAGCAATTATATATCCCGTAAGATAGGCCTTTATCCGAACTTGTCAATCATCATCCATTTATAGTAGTCTAGTCCCTTAAGGTACCCTTCGCTGTTGCTTATCAGCTATGGTAGGCTAGTCCCTTAGGACTCTTCCTTGGTCGTTTATCCGCTAATACATATCAGGGCCATGGGTCATGCCCGAGTCCGTTGTCAATTACCCATATGAGGTAGTCTAGCATCTGGGCCTAGCGTAGAGCTAGGGGCCTCCACGTGGGCTCCTTCGACAGTAGGCTACGACTCAATGTGCTATATACGGGCCCTGGCCCAAGTATTAACGTCGTTTGGGGCTAAGGAAACCATGGTGGTTGGACGGATGGTCCAAGCCCATTTTTTGCATTAACAGTTTGTCCCCCACTCCTTAAGCTGAAAAGTCTTCGAGTTAGGGAGTAGTTGTCCATTGGCAAAGTAATTCCGACTTGGAGAGGCATTGTGTGCGGGCTGCGTCATGTTTGTATACAATCTACGACTTTGTGTTCCTCTTCGGAAGAGCCTACGTGTTTCAATTAGAGTTAAAGTTTGCCACTTGCACTTGCCTATTCAGTTTGCAACCTACTACCTTTGGTCTTGCACTTCACATCCTACCATCTTTGGCCTTATGATTACGCAGCCTACTATGTACCTTTACTCATTCGCAACTCGTAGCTCACAAATTATTTTCAAAATTTGGAACCTACCATTTTCTTTTGACAAATCGCAACCTACCATTCTTGCATCACACTGTCGTGTGCGTTTTATAAGTCTGCCTTGCATCCATTCGGCTAAATCAAGGAAAACAAAACGCTATGTAAGGGTAATGGGAGTTGACACGCCATTCAACGCTCTGACTAGGACAGGACACGATTTGTCCTTGTTTCTCCAGCTGAAATAACATTTTTTCTGTTTTCATTATGTGGGTACAAAATGGTCGTTGGCCAATTGGAGCGCGACATGTGTTCCCGCCAATTGAGGACCAGTGCGGGGACCACTGCGGATAGGATAACTTAATAGTTGTCCCTGTCTGCAAGGCCCATGTGTTGCAGCCAGTACGGCTGTAATGCTCTCACACGCCAGAATTGGTGCGTGACTTGGAGATCAAGAAAACAAAATATTATCCTGATCACGCGTGGAGGTTCCTGGATAGGACAACATTTAATACTGCCCTATTGGCACGGGCCCTATGCGTACTGGGCAGTGGCTGCCTACTCAACTGTATGGGTCCGCGAGAAGCCCAATAGCGACACGTGGCGGCTGACTTGAAAGGGCTTTGAGTCTAGCTCTTTTGCTAATGTGATGTTAAGTGTCGCTGTTTCCAACCAGTTTTCCCCTTAGTGGTGCAACCTTCCATAGCAATTTATTTCTTCCCTTGGTATTCTTTATTTATGATAGAGCAAGCCACCATTGTAGGTTCTATCTCGTGGTCGAGTAGAGTGTCGTAAAGACCACTTGGTCGAGTTGTTTGTTTAGCACGATTTCTCGCACATAGGTTGCGATCTTGACTGGACTATGTGTGAGTCATTGTGCTTGAGATGGAAGGGCCTACTTGGCCAATACATGCTTGAAAATGACATGCATAGTTAGGACATGTTCGGGCATAGCCTACGTGTTGTTTGTGCATCATTTCGCAACTTATCATTCTTTGGTGCACGATGTTACACCCTACCATTTGTCGGTAGGCAATCTCGCACCCTACCATGTGCTGGTAGGTAATCTCGTATCCTACCGTTATGAAAGAGAATGTCTTGTACATGGTATGGGAGCCGCCATTTCAGAACCTACCATGCGGTTGTGTACAATTTCCCAACCTACCAAGTAGTAGTGCACAATTTCGCAACCTACCATGACTTTTCTCAATTCGTAGCCTACAATTTACTCTTAACTTGCAACTTACATGTTGCTTATAATTCACAACCTACATTTTTCTCAGGTAGGTTGCTCATTGGAGTTCCTCCTTGTATGAATTCTTTATCTAAGTTGTTCTTTAGGTGCCCTTACATGTAGGCTTAGACTTTGGAGTTTGTTTAAGCTAGTCGCTCGGACCTGACGTAGGTTGCGATTTTTGAACTTTGATTGTAGGCGACACCTTACGACCTTACGTAGGCTACGATTTTTAAACCTTTATTGTAGGAGATAACTTAGTGCCCTTATGTAGGCTATGATCTTTGAACCTTGTCAGTAGGTGACCTCTTGGCATCCCTGGACCCGAACGAACTCATTTGACGCCCTGAGGTCGTAACCCGACGGCTAGTTGGCAACATAGCACACTCCCTACTTCCGGTAGGCAGCATTTTTTGACCTCCATCTGTTAGCGATATGCCCTAATGCTATGTGGTTAGATGACCTATTTTTTGGCATTTTATGTAAACTTGTATATTTATCAATGGCAGTTATGGATGTTCATATTCTCGGCTTTTATATTATATGAATGTGTCCCCTGATATTCTTGTAAAAGAAATATATTCCAAAATGCGTTGGAATATCTTGGCATGTTTCTTGCGTATATAGAATATCTAAAACTATTCGTAGTCCTTAGATTATTTGACCGGGACTAGAATAATCTATTATGGACTATCACGTGAATTGTTACCTTTGATTGATATTAGATATTAATGGTAAAGGATGGTGAGCCATGAGCCATAACAACATATGATGCAATTAACAATCACGTGAATGATTATTAGTAGAATAGATCATTGAATGTGACATGAGTAACAAACTACATAATTTCGGATTAATAGTTTGTTATTTGTTGTGAATGTACATGTAATCCTTAGACTTGAGAAATTACGGCTGTAACATATATTGGAATTTAATATTAGCACTTGGACAACACTTTTCTTTGACTTGTCAAGATAAGTTACAACCTCTTGCATATTATCTTTCTAATATAGTGGTTGACAGGTAATTGTCGAGAAAAGATCTATTAACCTCCGGTGTGAGGCGATGTCCTATGCAATCTAATTTCGGTTGTACAATGAGAAAGTCCTTGGCCAAGGCATGGATGATGGAAAAGTGTTTCCATGAATGTCATCTCTCATTCTACCCTATTAGATGTTTGCATCATTATCGAGTTTATAGACTTAATCTTTTCATGGTCTTTGCTCGATCGGGACGTATTAATAGAAGGATTAAACTGTACGATTATTTGCGACTATAAATAGATTCACCTGTTTGACTTCATAGCTATATAAATTGTCTTGATACGTTGCTAGACATCACTCTAGAACGTGAGAGTATTTTGGGAATGGCGAAGAAATTCCCAAAATATATTAAAGTCGTTTAATGTTCCCTCATTGCTATATGGCGGTGAATCTAGAGAGTCACACATAATAAAGCGTAATTGAATGAGTTTCGGATAAGCTTGAATTTGGTTTTGGAACGTTAAAGTGTTAACGTTGGCAATGCTCGGCCATTAAGTAGTAATGGGCTGAATGTGTAATTATTTATAAGTGTTGGGACAAAAGTATAAATACAGAAAGTTAGTTTCCTTAATTTAAACTAATAATGATTAGATTAAATTAAATGTACAAATACAAGATTAATAAAGTATATATACATGTATATGATATGTATATATACATTTTAGTCTTGAAAAATGAAGATGCCAAATAGATGGCTAAGATTGTTTCAAATCATCAAGTTGACCATTATTTTTGAAATCAATGGTTAAGATAAAAGAAGACAAAGCACATGTTTTGATGCATTGAGAAGTGCAATTGTTGTCTTCTAAATACACTACATACAATGCATAAAACAAGGAACACATTACACAAGGCATGCATAGAAAAACACAATGCATTGAGAAGAACAATTTTGTTTTCTCTTTTTATTGTGCAATTTTCGTCCATTGTATGAGCAGCCCAAGAAGAGGTTTCAATTTTTCAGAAAAAAACTCTTATTCTAGCTTAAAAACATCCCAAAGAAGACTAGCATAAAACCTTTGGTGATTAAGGAACTCATTCAAGCTTGTGTGGACAACCTAGAGCTCTTGCATTTGTGGGAGGACTTGTCAAAGCTTGTTCATCATCATCATCATCATCATCTTTGCAAGATCTACAAGAGGTATATCTAAATCTACCTCTTCACTATATAGATATATGCTTGAATATATGCTTACCATATGTTAACCACATGAAATCAAGAGTAGAGTTTTTGGATGAATATAGACTTTGTTATAGAAATTTTTGAAATTCTAGCCATGGATTCCTCTTGGTTTTAATCTATATGATTCCATAACTCTAAAAAGAAAGATTCTTTCAAGTGGTATCAGAGCTAGGCTTGATGATTCATGTGATTACATATGTGTTTGCTCAAAGTTTCTAGAGTCTTGAGCACAAAAAGAACAAGAAAAATGTTTTCAGCAACTTTGCAAGTTTTCTGCGCACTGATTTTGCGTGGCTGTTTGACACATCAAATATTGTTGTTTGGGGCTGATTTTTGGTTATGTTATGCTATAGAGATAGTAAAACACTTCATCCTCTAATATGCATCTCCTAATTTCGTGGCTAAGGGTCTCATTTAGAACCATTTCAGTAGGTTCACTGATTCTCGCGCAAATCTGGACAGTTTGCGCAGTTGTGTTGTAAGAGGCATAACTCAGCGAATTTAACTCCGAATTGAGTTCTGTTTGATTCTAAAACTATCTACACTCGATGAAATTTCTCTCTACAAAATTTTAGAATTTTTGGAGAACTGTAAATAGGTATAACGAGTCAAAACAGTTGGTACATGTGCAGCAGATTTATGATGGGTCATAAATTAAAAGTCATGGCTAATTGATTGGATTTTGTTTAAGCCCAATGGGCCTAAAATCAGTGGGCTTAAGTCTAATAAGATTAGATCATATTAATATAAGCCTAAGAACTCAAATTGGGCCACGAAATTAACAAAGGATTTGCATTGGGCCTTGTTCAACATGGATGTACTAAAAGTTGGTTTTTATTGAGTGTTTTTGTGTGTTGTTTAACATGAGATGTTACAAGATCAAGATATGAAACTTGTTGCAAAGTGTTCATTTAGTTTTCTTGAATGTATGTATTTGATGCATATTCAATACTTTATGAATTTGTGATGAATGGTGATTGATGGTTGGATCATGGACTTAGTTTAGTGGATGATGAATGGTTGTAATTTATTAGATGGTTTTGTAATAATTATTCATTCATTCATTGGCTTGTAAATGAGGCATAAGTCTCACTTTATTATTTTTGCAAGAGAGAGCTTGTTGTAGTGAGACATATTGATGTAATCTACTAAGTAGTTTTGCAAAGGAGTTGAAGACTTTCAAGGAGTTGGAGGCTTTTCAAATGAAAGTGAAGCCAATAAGTCAAGGCCATTGAAGACATTCATGATGTGCTTATTTGGTTTCTCTAGGCTTGGTTTTATTACACTAAGTCCATGATCCACCTTACTTTATTTTGATGCATATATGCTTGTTTAATTGCTTATATGTGATATTGGTTTTTTAAATAGACTTGTATGCATAACCGAGATCTTTAAAATCAAAAGCTCCCTATGTGCAAACTAAGATTAGATTGTAAAACGGTAAAAGGAGTTTTATCATAGCCCTCCACCATCCTAGGACTATAATGGCTTAAAATGAATATAGCTTGTCTAATCCAAAGGTAGAAAGATATAGTTCATGATAAGTCATTTGTATGCCTAGTTCACATAGAGATGTTTTAATGCTCCAAAATCATATGTGCCAAGAATACACTAAAGTTGAGGTCATAGGATTCAACTTGTCGCATTCACTTAGATGGTGGGCTTAATCTAACTAGATCATTAGATCAATAATGCACCAAAGCTGAGATTAATGTGATTTAGGGGCTAAAAATTGACTAAGTCTTATATGTTGATATAGATAGCAATAGTTGTTTACTCTTAAAGTAATATTTCAATAATGCACGAAAGTTGAGAGATATTAGCCTTAAGAGAATTTGGTCAACCTACTAAGGATTCTTTATTAGATTCACGTTTCTCATTTAGGGAGTGTGAGATCCGATAAGATTAGTAGGAGGTACTATTTAATTGAAGTCCAAATTAAATAGTCTTACTTGTTTACATTACTTGCAATCTTACTTTCTGCATTATTTTACTTTTCTGCAGTTTATATCATGGCTTCAATTATGATCCCCTTACCCCGTATCTTCGATAAAAATTGCTTAACCGGACCGAATTTCAATGATTGGGCATGCAACCTTAGAATCGTTCTACGTATGAAAAAGATTGAGTATGTTTTGGACAATGCCCCTCCAGCTAATCTGCCTGAGACAGCCACTGAGGCTGAACGTGAAACTTATGATCAATGGGTTGAACATGAATTACGTGCTAAGAATTACATACTTGCATTGATGAATAATGAGTTGCAGCGTCATCATGATAAGATGCCTGATGCCGCAAGCAAGATTCGGAACTTGCAAGAGCTATATGGTGAACTGAGTCGTATTGTTAGATACAAGATATCTAAAGAATTATTCAGAGCTCATATGGATGAAGGTTCATATAAGAACAAACACACCCTCAGGATGATTAATTTGATTACTCAGCTTGAGGCGTTTGACTTCATAATGGACTATCAACTCCAGACTGACTTAATTCTACAATCTCTGCCACCATCGTTCAACCAATTTACCATAAACTTTCACATGAACAAGCTTGAGTGTTCCTTGCCCAAGTTACTAAATATGTTGACCACTGTACAAGGTCAAATAAAGGGTAAATGAAAGGAGCATGTTCTTGCGGTTGCTTCTACTTCTGGCACCAAGCCAAAGAAGAAGAAGAACAACAACAAGAAGAAAGGCTCGACTCCTAAAGCTTCGGGTGGTATGGCTAAAGCAAAAGGGAAGATGAAAGCACCTAAGGGTGTTTGTTTTCATTGTCAAAAAGATGGCCACTGGGAAAGAAACTGTCCTTTATACCTTCAGGAGTTGAAGGAACAAAAGGCTAAGGTAGCCACTGATAAAGGTAATATTTCTTTTATGTTTGTGATTGAGACTAATTTGTCAATTGGTCATCATAATACTTCGTGGATTTTAGATTCTGGTGCAACTTCTCACATTTGTGTTTCTGAATAGAATCTAAGTGATCGGAGTTCGCTTCGGAAGCGTGAAGTCGTTTTGAAGGTTGGCAACAGGGCAAATGTTGCAGCTTTAGCCAGGGGTAGTTTTGATGTGCATATGCCTACTGGACATGTATTAAATCTTAAAGATGTTTTGTATGTACCAAATGCAATTAGGAATATCATGTCTATTCCTAAGCTTTGATCGGAAAATTATGAATTTTCATTTGTAAACAATTGCTGTAATATTCGTTATAGTAATGAATATGTTGGCAAGGCTTTTTTGGTAAACGGTCTTTATCATTTAGATACAAGTCATAGCATAAATGTTACATCTACATCAACTACTACTTCAAAAGGAAAGCGTCCTCGAGATAACCAAATTAATCCAAGACAATTATGGCACTTAAGGCTTGGTCATATCAATGATAAAAGATTGGCATGGATGGTTCAAAATGAACTCATTAATTCATTGGGATGTGAACCCAACCCTACATGCGAATCTTGCATTCTTGGTAAGATGACCAAGTCACCTTTTATTGGACAAGGTATACGAGCTACAGAATTGTTAGGATTAATACATAGTGATGTTTGTGGACCGTTTAGGGAAATGGCTCGCGGTGATTATTACTACTTGATAACTTTTACGGATGATTATTCATGATATGGTTATGTATACTTGTTGAAGTATAAGTCTGAAGCTTTTGAAAAATTCAAAGAGTTTAAGGCTGAAGCAGAAAACCAATTGGGAAAAAGAATCAAAACCCCACGATTAGATCGTGGAGGTGAGTACTTGGGTACCGAGCGTCTTGAATATCTCAAAGAGAGTGGGATTACCTCAAAAATAACGCCACCGGCTCCACCACAATTAAATGGGGTATCTGAACGTAGGAATCGTACATTAATGGATATGGTACGATCTATGATCAGTTACACGGATCTCTCTATTTCATTGTGGGGTTATACACTTCTTACGACCATTTATCTATTGAACAGAGTTCCATCTAAAGTTGTTCCTACTACACCGTATGAGTTATGGGTTGGTAGGAAACCAAGTCTTAATCACATTAAGATTTGGGGCTGTCCCGTTTTTGTTAAAAAACTTAAGACGTAAAAATTGGAAGCTAGATCTGATAAAGGTCGTTTTGTGGGATATGCTAAGGAAACTAAAGGATATTATTTCTATTTTCCTAGTGATCAAAGGATTTTGATCAGCCGTGATGCTATCTTTCTTGAAAAAGAGTTTATTCAAGAAAGTGGCTCAGGAAGAAAAGTAGAAATAGAGGAATCGTCCTCTGAACCACAAAATGACCCAAATCAAGACTCTGAAACTGTTCAAAACAGTCTAGAACAGGTCACAACACAGATTCCTCGTACGTCTAGTAGGATATCCCATCCTCCTAAAAGATATGGATATCTTCTTGAGGAAGCACAAAAATTGTTTGTTATTGGGGATAACGATCAAATTGATGATCTTGCTACTTATGAGGAAGCGATACATGATATCGATTCTGAGAAATGGAAACAGGAAATGCAAGTTGAAATAGACTCCATGTACTCTAACGATGTTTGGACCTTGGTAGACATACCTGAAGGTATCGTACCTATTGGTTGCAAATGGGTCTTCAAGAGAAAACTGGGAGCAGATGGAAAAGTTGAAACTTTTAAAGCTAAACTCGTTGCAAAAGGTTATCGTCAGAAACAAGGTGTTGATTATGACGAGACTTTTTCACCAGTTGCTATGCTTAAGTCTATTCGCATAATGCTTGCAATTGCCGCATACTATGATTATGATATATGGAAAATGGATGTTAAAACCGCGTTTCTTAATGGATATCTTGAGGAAGATATCTATATGGAACAACTTGTCGGTTTTGAATCCAAACATCATAAAGTATGCAAGCTTAAAAGATCAATTTATGGTCTCAAACAAGCTTCCCGATCTTGGAACATCAGATTTAATGATAAAATCAAGGAGTTTGGTTTCATTAGAAATGATGATGAACCCTGTGTTTACAAGAAAGTTAGTGGGAGTGCGATCACTTTCCTCATCTTGTATGTAGACGATATACTGATCATGGGAAATGACACAGGTCATATGATGTCCGCAAAGGTTTGGTTGAGCAATAAATTCCCCATGAAAGATTTGGGAGAAACCACTTATATCTTAGGAATTCGTGTCTATAGGGATAGAATAAAAAGATTAATTGGTTTATCCCAAAGCATGTACATAGAAAGGATCTTGAAGAAATTCAAGATGGAGGGTTCTAAGAAAGGTCTCTTGCCTATGAGGCACGGTGTGCATCTCTCTAAAGAAATGTCTCCTAAAACCGACGAGGAACGACAACGCATGGAAAGAATACCATATGCTTCCGCCATAGGTAGTTTCATGTATGCCATGCTATGTACACGACCTGATCTTGCTTATGCAGTAAGTGCTACGAGCAGATATCAGTCTAATCCAGGTGATGGTCACTGGATAGCTGTAAAACACATCCTTAAGTACTTGAGAAGAACTAAGGATTTGGTTTTAATCTATGGAGGCGGTGAACTCCGTATTGAAGGATATACTGATTCAGATATTCAATCTGATAGAGATGATAAAAAGTCTACATCAGGATTCATTTTTGTATGTAATGGAGGAGCAGTCAGTTGGAAGAGTTCCAAACAACCTGTGACTGCTGATTCCACTACTGAAGCCGAGTACATTGCTGCATGTGATGCTACAAAGAAGCAGTTTGGATGAAGAAACTCTTAAAAGAGCTTGAAGTTGTTCTGTCCACTGAAATGTCGATACCTTTGTATTGTGATAACAATGGGGCGATTGCACAAGCTAAGGAACCGAGATCTCACCAAAAATCCAAACATATTGAAATGAGGTTTCATATCATTCGAGAGATTGTTGCTCGAAAAGATATAAGCTTGCAGAAAGTTCCAACCCTAGATAATGTAGCTGACCCACTCACGAAAGCTTTGAGTCAGTCACAGCTGGATCGTCATCTTGAGAAGATGGGTATGCGATGCCATAGTATGATGCGTTAGCCTTTTGTAATACTACATTAGTGCAAGTGGGAGATTGTTAGCGATATGCCCTAATGCTATGTGGTTAGATGACCTATTTTTTGGCATTTTATGTAAACTTGTATATTTATCAATGGCAGTTATGGATGTTCATATTCTCGGCTTTTATATTATATGAATGTGTCCTCTGATATTCTTGTAAAAGAAATATATTCCAAAATGCGTTAGAATATCTTGGCAAGTTTCTTGCGTATATAGAATATCTAAAACTATTCGTAGTCCTTAGATTATTTGACCGGGACTAGAATAATCTATTATGGACTAGCACGTGAAGTGTTACCTTTGATTGATATTAGATATTAATGGTAAAGGATGGTGAGCCATGAGCCATAACAACATATGATGCAATTAACAATCACGTGAATGATTATTAGTAGAATAGATAATTGAATGTGACATGAGTAACAAACTACATGATTTCGGATTAATAGTTTGTTATTCGTTGTGAATGTACATGTAATCCTTAGACTTGAGAAATTACGGCTGTAACATATATTGGAATTTAATATTAGCACTTGGACAACACTTTTCTTTGACTTGTCAAGATAAGTTACAACCTCTTGCATATTATCTTTCTAATATAGTGGTTGACAGGTAATTGTCGAGAAAGGATCTATTAACCTCCGGTGTAAGGCGATGTCCTATGCAATCTAATTTCGGTTGTACAATGAGGAAGTCCTTGGCCAAGGCATGGATGATCGAAAAGTGTTTCCATGAATGTCATATCTCATTCTACCCTATTAGATGTTTGCATCGTTATCGAGTTTATAGACTTAATCTTTTCATGGTCTTTGCTCGATCGGGACGTATTAATAGAAGGATTAAACTGTACGATTATTCGCGACTATAAATAGATTCACCTATTTGACTTCATAGCTATATAAATTGTCTTGATACATTGCTAAACATTACTCTAGAACGTGAGGGTATTTTGGGAATGGCGAAGAAATTCCCAAAATATATTAAAGTAGTTTAATGTTCCCTCATTGCTATATGGCGGTGAATCTAGAGAGTCACACACAATAAAGCGTAATTGAATGAGTTTCAGATAAGCTTGAATTTGGTTTTGGAACGTTAAAGTGTTAACGTTGGCAATGCTCGGCCATTAAGTAGTAATGGGCCAAATGTGTAATTATTTATAAGTGTTGGGACAAAAGGGCAAATACGGAAAGTTAGTTTCCTTAATTTAAACTAATAATGATTAGATTAAATTAAATGTACAAATACAAGATTAATAAAGTATATATACATGTATATGATATGTATATATACATTTTAGTATTGAAAAATGAAGATGTGAAATAGAAGGCTAAGATGGCTTCAAGTCATCAAATTGACCATTATTTTTGAAATCAATGGTTAAGATAAAAGAAGACAAAGCACATGTTTTGATGCATTGAGAAGTGCAATTGTTGTCTTCTAAATGCACTACATACAATGCATAAAACAAGGAACACATTACACAAGGCATACATAGAAAAACACAATGCATTGACAAGAACAAGTTTGTCTTCTCTTTTTATTGTGCAATTTTCGTCCATTGTATGAGCATCCCAAGAAGAGGTTTCAATTTTTTAGAAAAAACTCTTATTCTAGCTTAAAAACATCCCAAAGAATACTAGCATAAAACCTTTGGTGATTAAGGAACTCATTCAAGCTTGTGTGGACAACCTAGAGCTCTTGCATTTGTGGGAGGACTTGTCAAAGCTTGTTCATCATCATCATCATCATCATCATCTTTGCAAGATCTACAAGAGGTATATCTAAATCTACCTCTTCACTATATAGATATATGCTTGAATATATGCTTACCATATGTTAACCACATGAAATCAAGAGTAGAGTTTTTGGATGAGTATAGACTTTGTTATAGAAATTTTTAAAATTCTAGCCATGGATTCCTCTTGGTTTTAATCTATATGATTCCATAACTCTAAAAAGAAAGATTCTTTCACCTTCTTGTTGCTGAGGTGGAGCCGACACGCCGTAGTGCTTTCAGATAATAGTTTGGTAGTTGAAAGTAAGTGTTTCCCATTTTTATATACCCTCGTTGCTACACTGAGGTGCCCTTCAAAGGTTAGATCGACTTAGACGAGCTAGCTTGCCTAACGTTTGTGGCAAGCTCGCGGCTAATCTTTATCTTTAGTTTGTCGATCTTCTCTCTTTGATGATTTGTAGCGCAAGCGCCACTTAGCTATGGGGTAGCGTGCCCCTAGTACTCCTTGATGTATGGTAGACACTGTCACTCTTGACTTTGACCTCTCGAATGTGTGTGTTGCGCACGTTATATTTTTGCATTATGTTGCACGGTAGGTGCATGTTAAGTACAACTTTAGGGCCTTGTCTATATTGAACGTGCCTATATTGCTTATGTCTTAACTTACGCTCTGTATAAGCCTTGTTTCCTTATAAGTTATTTATCCTTTGTCTCATCGTAGCCTTACCCGTGGTTATCGACTATGCATTTGGCCATAGGGTAGCCTATTTTTAGGCGAGCTCGACCTCATCAGGTTACCATTAAATAGGTTTTAATTTGAGAGGACCACTAGCCTTGTTGGCGGGTCCATTTTTGTGGACTATCGTGCTAACAGGCTGGTCCACTTAGGGCGTAGATAGGAGAGCTTGGCCGTCGTAGGCTACAACGCTCGTAGGCTACGATGCCCATAGGCTGGTCTTTGTAGAGCCTTTGTATGGTGCCATAGGACTATATTTCATAGGTCGGTCCTCGTAGGATTTTCATGCAATCGTGAGAGACTACGTAGGCTAGTCTACATAGGATTTTATAGGATCTCGTATGACAGTAGATTGATCTACATAGGACCTTATGTGGTTCTGTTCGGCCATAGGTTAGTCCGCACAAGACCTTATCCCGGGGCAGTAGACTACTAATGTCAGCTTTTACCCGTAGCTACGCAGACCATTGTAATAGTTGTTCGACTGTAGCCGAGTGGATTACTTTTATACTTCTTTGTAGGTGAAACTTGCTTGTCCACTTTTACCTAGATACACTATTTTCTTTCCTTAATTGTTTCATTCAACCTTTTCTCCTTGCTCCTTCTTCCACAACGAGCTTTGCAAAAGTTGTGAAGTCTTGGGAAGGAAAGACAAGTATGCGCCTTCTCATCGTAAATTGAGGAGTTGACTAGAGCCTACAAATGTGGTAGGCTCTAAAAATGTGCTTACCTCTAAATCGTACACTTCCTTGAGTTGGAGACGAAGCCTACCATGCTAGTAAGACTCAAAAAATGTGCACCAAAGTGTTGTAAAATCTTCTTCCTCTCTCTACTCATAGTAGGGTAAATTGGTGTTGTAGCTCTCATTCGTAGTCACATAAACTATCATTGCAACTTTTTCATCCATAGCTGCGTGCGCTACCATAGAAATCCATTTTTTCATCATAGTCAAGCAGACTACAATTACCATTCTCACTCGTATTCGAGCAGGCTACCGCAACAATCTCTTACTCGTAGCCAAGTAGGCTACCACTTGCTATTTTTGTATCATTGCAGCCTACCGTGGTTAGTAGGACCTAACATGGGGTATTCTAAAACCAAGCGATTGCCTACTATAGATGGCAGGCTCCAACTAACATGTAGGAGTCCTTAGGACGGTACATAGGCGCTTAGTGTGATAGATAGTAAATTGAGCTTACAAGCACCCTTAGAATGACAGGGTGACTCCTCTAGAAACTAGTAATGGTAGGTTGAACCTTTTAGTTGAGCCAAACATACAGTAAGATAATCTATTTGGTGAAGCCTATCGTAGACGATGACTTTAACGTATCGTAGGATGACCATTTTGATGGGCTAAAAGTATAAGATCCTCTTATTTGGATAGAGGCATTTATTACCTTTTGTTATAGGTGTAACATGTCAAAGACTTTGTTATGTCCTCTTTTGGCTAAACGGATAAGTTTAGAAGGTTTGCGACCCTTCTTAGAAATGCAAGACAAGTTGGGGACTCCATGAATCTATTCTTGACTACTTGAGTATGTTTCGAGGGTTCGCGACTCCTCTTTGATGAATAAAGTAGGTTAGGGAATTCGTGAGTCCGTTTCTAACTGTTTGAGTATGTTAAGAGGGTCTAGGACTCTTCTTTTTTTTGCAAGCTATATTGCTCCTAATCGGACGATTGCCCTCTTTCCCAATTTAGGAGGGCAAACTACCATAGGGGTAGTTTGGCCCTTAATGTGCTTGTCCCAAGAGTGGCCTACTATTGCGTGGACTTGGGTAGGGTAGCTTGGCTTTCAAAAGCTGCGCCACTTGTAGGTTGATAATCTCAAAGCCTACTGTAGTAGGTGGGTCCCCTTAGGACATAAGTGGCGCTGTGATGATATCAGAACCTACCGTAGTAGGTGGATCCCCTTAGGATCCTAGGCTAATGGGTTGATAATTCCGGAGCCTACCGTAGTAGGTTGCATCATACAAGAGGTCGAGTTGGTATATTACACATTTTGGACCCTACCATAGTAGGTTGTGCCTTTAGGCGTTTTAATCAGTAGATGGGTCACTTGGACCCTACCATAGTAGGTTGCGCCCTTTAGGCGTCTTAGTTGGTATATGGGTCACTTAGACCTTACCATAGTAGGTTGCGCCCTTTAGACATCTTAGTTGGTATATGGGTCACTTGGACCCTACCATAGTAGGTTGCGCCTTTTAGGCATCTTAGTTGGTAGATAGGTCACTTGGACCCTACTATGGTAGGTTGCGCCCTTTAGGCGTCTTGGTTGATATATAGGTCACTTGGACCCTACCATGGTAGGTTACGCCCTTTAGGCATCTTAGTTGGTAGATGGGTCACTTCGGACCCTACCATAGTAGGTTGCGCCTTTAGGCATCTTATTTGGTAGATGGGTCACTTCGGACCCTACCATAGTAGGTTGTGCCCTTTAGGCGTTTTAGTTGGTAGGTCACTTCGGACCTTACCATAGTAGGTTGCGCCTTTTAGGCGTCTTATTTGGTAGATGGGTCACTTCGAACCCTACTATAGTAGGTTGAACCTTTTAGGCGTCCTATTTGATAGATGGGTCACTTCGGACCCTACCATAGTAGGTTGCGCCTTTTTGGCATCTTAGTTGGTAGGTCACTTCGGACTTTACCATAGTAGGTTGCGCCTTTTAAGCGTCTTATTTTGTAGATGGGTCACTTCGGACCCTACCATAGTAGGTTGGTCTACTTAGGACTCTTATAAAGTCGCAAATGACTATTACTTAGTCTTCTTAGGAGTTTAAGTGGTCGCATGGGATCGTAATTGTAGGTTGGTTCACTTGGGACTTCGAGTGGCTGTATGGGACCATAGATTGGTCTCGCAGGACTTTGAATTGGCAGTTCGGCCATTGTGGTTTTACCAGAGTAGTTTGATCCGCTTGGGACTTTGAATTGGTAGTTCGGCCGCTGGGGATTCTACCAAAGTAGTTTGATCCGCTTAGGACTTTGAATTAGTAGTTGGGCCACTAGGTCTTCTACCAAAGTAGTCTGATCCGCTTGGAACTTTGTATTGGTAGCTCGACTGTTGTGACTTCTACCAAAGTACGTTGATCCACTTGGGACTTTAAATTGGTAGTTCGGTTGCTGGGGCTTTTACCAAAGTAGTTTGATCCGCTTGGGACTTTGAATTGGTAGTTCGGCCGCTGGGGCTTCTACCAAAGTAGTTTGGTCCGTTTGGGACTTTGAATAGATAGTTCGGCCGCTGGGGCTTCTACCAAAGTAGTTTGACCCACTTGGAACTTTGAATTGATAGTTTGGCCGCTGGGGCTTCTACCAAAGTAGTTTGGTCCGCTTGGGACTTTGAATAGGTAGTTCGGCCGTTGGGGCTCCAAACAAAGTAGTTTGGTCTGTTTGGGACTTTGGTATGGTCACAATGCACTACGTAGGTTAGTTCGTATAAGACTTTTATACAGTCACGAGGGACTATAGAGGCTAGCCCACTTAGAACCTGTACTTGGTCGCAAGGAACTACATTTTGTAAGTTGGTCCACGTAGAACCTCTATTTGGCCACAATGGTCTATATTTCGTAGGATAGTCCTCATAGGACTTTTGTGTAGTCGTAACGGGCTATGTTTCATAAATTGGTCCTCACAGGACCTTTGTTCTGGCCACAACGTGCTCCATCCTTATAGGTTAATCCCTTTATGACTTTCATGTAGTCGTAATGAACTGTATTTTGTACTTTCCCTTTCTTTTGATACTGATGTGGTGAATTGGGGACTTCGCGTGCTTCTTTTATTTGATCAAAATAGGTTTAGAAGACTGTCTGAGTCTGTGTTCATCTATGTGCTCATATCGCATAGCCCAAATGATGGGTGTACTAGTTCGCATTTCGCTAGTTTACTTCAAACATGCCTTCAGACCTTGGAGTCTTAACTAGACAAATTATACAATGAGTGGGCCGAAACACGTTGCCTTTTTATTTTGAGAAACTAATTACAGTGATTGCTCTTGGGCGTATCACCGACTGAGACTAATTCTACTAACCTTTTGGAAGGGAGACTAACTTAAGACTAATGACCTTGTAGATGGGCCATTAACTAAAGGTCGCTAATGCTAAAAGTGATATTTGTTGAGGCAAACAGTATTTCAACTACTGTAACTGAGATGTGCTTGCGGTAGGTTGCTTGAATTGAGCTTGCATGGTAGCTTGTTCCAGTTGGTATACGACATTGTAGCCTAGTTGTCTTTGGGAGGTTTTCCGTTGCGCTCTTATTTCACTAATCCCCCACCGGGTAGGGAACTTGATCACTTGGTGGTAAGTGGATGGAACAGCTTTCATATTATGGATTCACGGTCTTCCCAAAATGATGTTGTAGGGTGATGGATAATCTATCACCGAGAATTGAGTGAAGAGGTTTACGCCGTGTGAAGGATAATCTCCCCGATGGTACTCTTGTACTCGCCTCTAAATCGTACTAGTATGGTTGTGGAGTGTGTGATGCAAGATTGATCAATTCCCATTTCTTTAAGGGTTTTTAACATGAATACATTGGCAGCGCCACCGTTGTCAACTAGTAGTTTCTTAACCAACTGGTTGGCCACCATCAACTCGCTGACTAGGGCATTATAGTGTGGGTCATTTAGGTAGTTTGGTCATTGCCTAGAAAACGTGATAACTTCACCTTATTCGGACTCCCTTAATCATTGGGGCCTAAAGTCAGATTTGAACGCACGTCCAGTGCGTATATTTGTTGCCGAGTGAGCAGTCTCATCAACCCTTGACCTGCCAGTGATGGCATTGATGGTGCGTTCATATCTTGGTGACCTTGGCGAAGTGGTATCTTGAGTCGCATGCTCTTATTCTCCTTGGGCTATCATTCTTCTCCCATGGATTTTTTCTTGTTCAATTAATCATCTATTATCTCATGAGTGGTTGCTCCTTCGCTCATCCGTAGTGTAAGGCTCATATCTTCCATGATATCGATCAGATGTCATAGTTCTTCTATGGTCTTGCCTACTGCAGTACGGTGATGAAGGACGGTAGTTGGCTCTATCTTTCTCCCATTTGATTTGGGCCCATGCCTTGGCTAGGACATCCTCCATGGTCTTGCATGGGTACTTGGTTAATTCCTTGTACAGGTCGGACTCAAGGAGCAGGCCTTTGCGAAAGACTGAAATAGTTGTGATTACGTTGTAGTACGGGATAGATATTTTCTCCTTGTTGAATCTTCCCACGTAGTTGCGTAAAAGTTCGCCTCTCTTTTGCACAATCAAGTAGAGATCGCCTGATTGTTTTTCTAATTTTCTGCTTCTCGTAAATTGCTCCACGAACTTGTTTGTTAACTTGGCGAAGGAGGAAATACAGTTGTTCGGTTAGCTCGTTTACTATTGCAAGACAGGTCCTACCAAGCTGGGGCTGAAGCCCTTGCACATGCAGGCTTCTCTTGAATCTCGTGGGACGGCTACTATGAACATCTTCTGCTTGTATTGTATTATATGGTCGTCGGGATCAGTAGTCGTGTCGTAGGGCCTCATGTTCGGAAAACTGAACTTAGCCGACATCTCTACCATGGCAATGGCATCAACAAACGGGGAGTCAGCAAAGCTATTTGCCGGACTTTTCTTGATGGGGACAAGTACCCTAGGGATCCTCTGGATTAAGGATTCCATATCTTGGAATTGACAAAAAATGTCTTGGTTCGGTCCTCATTCATCTGCTGACTGAGTCGGTGTTCGCTCAGTGGCGACAATAGGTTGGAGGTAAACTCCACTCCCGGGTGTCTGTTGCGGTATAGACCTAAGGGATTGCATGGGCGCCATTGACTGTCCGTGGGCAATCAACTTTCCAAGGTTAAGTGGGGTAGTGGACTCCGTAAGGGTCTTGACTCTTTCCTTTAGCTCGATATTTTCCTTGCGGACAACAGTGTTTTCCTCCTCAAGCTCTTTCAACTTGTCCTTGCAAGCTTCCATCTCAGCCATCAAGGCCTCCATCTGTGCTTGAAGATTGTTTTGAATACTCGTTTCGGCCATTGTTTTCGTCACAAGTAGAAATTACCAAAGGCTCATAGCCCTCTGTTCGACTAGCTAAGTTGATAGGGCCCCACCGTAAGCGCCAAATTCTAGATGCCAAAATCTACAATTATGAATTTTGGGCCACCAACAACCTACAAGAATAGAAGGCGAGAAAAGTGGAGTAAGTCTTGGGACACCGGTGTGGTGCCGGCCGAAGACACTTCCACGCTTAAGTCAGTAGGTTACCGAAAAGGATAAGAAAATGAGGAAAATAGGAAGGGAAATACGGAGACTACCGTAACATCGGTGTTGATATTGGGAGTGTAGGCCGTGGAGATGTAGAGGGGGAGAGGGGAAGTAATACTAGTGCGGTTAATATTTGTTCCCCTCTCCTTGTGTAAGCATGGCCTACTTATAAGTGTAGTCAAGCCAAGAGTCACGGACCCTTGGGACTTGTACTTTCCGTAGACTACCTCATCGCTTATTGCGTAGGATTGAGGTAGTCTCTATCTTGAACCCTTCGTCGGTTATCCGTTTCTTGTTGGCTGGGCTAACGCGATAGGTCAATAGCCACTCATCCCCTAGGACTTGCTACTTGAGTAAACTACTTCGAAGAAACAATTACCTATCCCGTAAGATAGGCCTTTATCTGAACTTGTCGATCATCATCCGCTTATAGTAGTCTAGTCCCTTGAGGTACCTTTCGCAGTCGCTTATCTGCTATGGTAGGCTAGTCCCTTAGGACTCTTCCTTGGTCATTTATCCGCTAATACCTGTCAGGGCCATGGGTTGTGCCCGAGTCTATCGTCAATTACCCATATGAGGTAGTCTAGCATTTGGGCCTAGCGTAAAGCTAGAGGCCTCCGCGTAGGCTCCTTCTGCAGTAGGCTGCGACTCAATGTGCTATATGCAGGCCCTGGCTCAAGTATTAATGTCATTTGGGGTTAAACAAACCATCGTGGTTAGACCGAGGGTCCAGGCCCATTTTTTGCATTAATAGTCGCTTATTATGCATGTGTAAGAATGACTAAAATATAACAATAGAGGAAAACAATTGAGAAAAAAAAGAGAATGAACAATCTCAGTTGGGGTTACAATGCAAGGATAATATAGCGTTACTCATTAATTTTGAATTACATCTTTAGATCATAATAAAAAAAAGTCATATTACTATGTATGCCATTAACGCTGCTAGCAATGAACATGTTTGCCATTAAGATCAATTGTAGATCATGAAGAGTAAAAATAAACTATAATTGAAACAAAGGCTCATAATAAAGGTTTTTCCCTTAGCAGAGAGATTGAATTAAACTAAAGCCAATTGTGTTTGTATAGATAAAAGAGTATCTATTACAACCCATAAACACATAATAATGTTGAATTTCGTGGTCTAAAAAGTAATAGCATAATAAGATGTATAAAAACTCTCGTTTTACCTGCTCAAGTATAAGTCAAGTTTTTCTTGTAGCCTATTGAGATATGCCTCAGTCTTGTCATGCTTAGCTCGCTTAACAACTAATTGTGCCTCCATCATAGCACGTTCAGCTACTAATTGTGCCTCCCTCTCCTCATCACGTTTCTTCAAAATTTGAACTTCAGCCAACAAACTTCTTAAATCATAAACATACCATGCCGCCTAGAGCCCAAGAATGATGAAATGGCAGGTCCCCGCCCTGCCCCTCTAACACGACTGGAGTGTTCCGAGCCCCATACTTCACGAATGATCTCATTCTCTAAGTCATTAACATCAACTCCAAGTGAGATTTTTTGCTTCTTGAGAGACTTGCATTCATCCTAGACATTTTCATACTCAAATCAAGTTTTATATAACTTGTACAAACCAAAGAAAATACTAGAATAAATGCATTTTGAAATTGTTATAGAGCAATAAAAGAAAATAATACTCTGAATTTAAGATAGAATATCAACTAGCATGCTAAATCAAAATAAAATTATATACCCTGTGCTTAATTGCATTGATACAAACTCTAAATGAAAGTAAACACATTTCATTAGAGGTGTGTTGTAGTTGAATAAAGCTAGTTGAGCATTAAAAAATTGCAATGTGCAAAAAAACATATATGGTCCATTTCATATTAACATAACAAAAATTTATCCAAAAATCAAGAAAACAATTACCAAAATGTTCGTAGAAGTTGGATTTATTTCATCATTTTTGCTCGTGTGTTTCCCGATAAAATACAATGGTACTTACTGGTCCACCTTGCTCTATTTCCTACAACATAACATATGTAAGTTTAATTGTAAGGTTAGCTGTTTAGTGTGAAATTCTAACAAATCTAAGAGATGTGGTTTCAAATACCACAGCATTATCCTTTTGTGCATAACTCTGTCTACCTAATATGTGAACTTCTATTTGCTTGCTCCTATTCTTTTTTCCTTGATTTGATTTTGCTTGCCAGTATAAACATAAAAGTTATAGGACTAACTTAATCATGACAACTATAACTACATATATCATAAGTCAATGTCATGGTACTTACTTTGGCATCCTTGGATAAAGAATAATTGACAAAATCTGTCCACTGAGTATCATCCACCTCTTGTAGAACAATAGTGATAGTTCTTGATTATTATCTTGTTGTAACAAAAGTTAAACAAAATAAATAAACGTATGCAGAAAGTATGAATACCAAGATTTAACGTGGTTCGACCGTGCTGTCTACATCCACGGGACCAATCCCTGGTCCAACAAACTATTCACTAAGTATTCAATTGTTACAGATACCAATGGACTTACATAGTTTAAAGACTCCATTTCACTCCTGACGCCTAGGTAAAAGAACTACTTAGCGAATCTCACGTTCAAAGAGCTCCCCTCGATTTACAACGTTCTCTCCCGAGAACTTTCCCACTTCTTCTCCTAAAGAAGTTACAAAACAATAAACATACTAAAAACTCTTCCTATCAAAGGTTAAAACAATATGCATAGCGGAAGCATAAATGAACTACTTGTTTACATGCTTTATCAGATTCCTGCATTACAGACTTTTGTTACAACACGTCATTAATCTATTACAGCAAAACCTAACAGCTCTAAAGACTGAAATAAATCTTCTTTTTCAGCTCTCTCTCTGCACACTCTTTCAAACGTGTGAGGCTCTATATATAATGTTGAATTAGTTGCTTAAATCTCCAAAAAGTAATCCGTGTTTGGGCTTTGAGCTTTGTGGAATGACTTTGTCTCCAAGTAATCTTGAATAAGGAAACCTTCTTTTTGAATAAGGAAACTTCAAACCTTCAAGTAAATAAAGAAATGCCAATTTTCCTTTTCGATTCTCTTGTAAATATGGTAAACCTGTCAATTAAAGTTTTTCAAACAGATATGCATATACCATAATTGAATTTAGACAAAAAATAATAATTTTGGTAAAATATAAGCCAATTAATATCACAGCCCTTGTTGCAGCAAGGGGTATAACAAGCTCCCCATTTGGCTTTGTTTTGGCAAAATTGAGTATCAGAGTAATAACACACTTGAGATAAAAACTAGTAATCATCAGTGTAACTACACATAAGACAAAACCAATGAAAACATAACACAAAATGTATCAGAGTATCAGAGCAGAGACTAAAACAACCAGAATAAATGAACTGTATCAGAGGAAGGATAAGAAAATGGCAAGATAAAAAGTTTAGAATCAAAGAAATCAAAAATAATTAGAGCATAAAAACATCAGAGCAAAAATCAATAGACAATCCTATTGATCTCTCCCTTTTTGACAAACAAAGGCAAGGGGTTAGGCATCTGGTAGTGCTGGAGGGCAGATAGTGGCAATGATGGTGAGAATCTGTTGTTGCCTTTGTAGAATCTGAGCTTGAGTTGCTACAACATCAGTCTGAGTTGCCTGAAACGCATCCTGGGCAGTCTTAATCTGTTGCAACACAACTTGGAATTGTAGTAACAGTTTCCTCACATCAGCACTTGAGTTGGTGTCAGAACCTGCGCAGCACCATGCTCTTCTTGAGCATCAGCTCCTACTGCAACAGAAACGGGAACTGCAATTCACTCCCCTTGAGTACCTGCTTGATGTTTGCCCTGCAAATATTTTTTAGAAAAACGCAAAGGAGAAAAAAGCTTGGCTAATACCTCATTCGATTGTTGACATTGTGCTGCAAGATCAAAACACCATATATCACAGAAGGAAATGGAAGATATAATGTAGGAGCATTCTTTTCAGCTTCTTCCATAATCATATTAAATATGATCTGCCCAATGTTCAAATTCATGCCAATGCCAACTTGAAACAACATTGTGGCCATCTCAGCATTCACTATGTTTGCATGTTTCCTTGGAAACCAATTGGCTAAGGTAATCCTATGCAAGACAGCATATGTCGTGGTAAGTACTGTAGCATCTAGCCTATTGCCCTGGGGCCATGTTGCAGTGTGCCCTAACAATTATGTTGCAACATGATTAAGAGTAAAGCTGGCATCTGCAACATCTTCCTCTGGCTTCTCAAATCCCACAAACTCATTTATCATCGTAGGAGAGAAAATGAACATATTGCCCCTAACACAAGTCTGATGATAATATGGGAAAATAGGGTCTCCTATGGCCTTAGTCAAATTGGCATAAAACTCATAAACAATTGATGTAACATATGATGTGACAATCTTAACTGTGCCTAGCAACATTCTTTATTCTAGCAGTTCGATTATGCATGTGCCCTTATAGGATTCAGTGTGTAAAGTTCTTTCAGCCATAAAAGGGTCTTTGATTGACCAAGTCCCATCGTGCAATAGAGTCAGAAAAGTAAAACTTTTTGGAATGAGCAAGATTGATCATATACCCAGGCCTCATAGTACACTGCATTTTGCTACGACTTGCTAGAGAAGAGGCTGTGAACTTTCTCTTTTGTGCTGCATATTTGGTTATGCTATGTTTGAGTGGGCTTGACTCACTACCTATTACAGGAGCTTTAACACTAGATGAAGCTTGATCAGGTGTATTTTCTATTTCAATATCAGCTGCAGCAGTAAGTCCAGCAACCTATAGGGTGCCTGATTCACTCATTGCAGTAACATTTGCTGGAGGTTTGTAGCAGCACCATCTGTAACACGCTCAGTTACGAAAAGACTAGGCATAACATTAGAACCAGATGAATTTGTGGATGAGGCATTTTGTCGAACAGTTGATGGGTAGTCTACTGGTGGTGCATCACCATTGTCAAAATCAGCTGCAACCATGTCCTCGTCATTCATAGCAATTTTTGTAGGTGGTTTGTTAGTTGCATGTGAGGTTATTTTTGCTGCAGCATCGGGCATATCTTTCTTATTACCAATAGATGGTGCTACAACATTGGGTTCAACAATGGCTTCCTTGTTGCGATAAATCTTGCCAATAATTGGCCATTCACTATTCGTGCTAATCAACGCAGACAATGCTTCTTGAGAGTAATATTCTGAGCTTGATACTGGCTCAGAGGCAGAGAAATCAGAGACTCGGGCTTTTACTTTGTCATCCACGGCTGGAGTGGTGTCAACAGTAGGTGGTGGTAGCAGATTTTCATGATTGGTGGTATCAGTGGCACTTGATGATGTGTCTTCACATGTAATGGGTTTGTTAGGATCACCCCTAGGGGCGTTATGAGGACATCGCGGCTAACGTTGTGCTCCGATGGGTGTTTGTACCATTGTTGTATCATCTGTGCTATGCGAGAAAAAGAATAGAATGTTTGTATTATCCTTTAAACAACTGACAGAAAAAAGAAGATGAGTTCAAGATGTGAAATAAAACTGGTAAGCAAGAATTAAGGCAATTGAACAGTTAAAAAAAAAGGGAAACAAATTAAAGATCAATTTTTAAGTAAGAAGGAATATGAACATTTTTTGGCAAGTTATTTATCTTTCATGCTTTTGAAAAAAAAAACGTGCTTTGAACGTGCCATTGAGTTTCCTGCTTAAAATTTCAATTATGAAACATCAGAATATAGTGGTAACTACTCTAGCTTCTGTTGCAGCACTGTTCATCAGAAAGAAAAGCTTTGCTGTGACAAATCTATTAGTTCTCCGACTTTGATGCAACAAAAATATGACTGATAGATAGGCAAATTTGTGTTTCAGCAAATTACAACTAGATTTAGGTGCAAAAAGTTGGTGTGTGAGATTATGCTGCAACATACGTCAACCAAGAAAATTCCAAACTTTGACATTTAACCCTCAAGATTCTTTTGACTTTTGAAAAATTTAGAGTTTAAACATACATACTTCCATGAGTATGAACTTTGAGTCACAACTTGAAGTTCTATTGATTACATGCATAAATCAAACAAGAATTTCAAGGATGGACCATGTGTATGTGTGTTTCATGTACAAGCTAGTCAAGAAGGTCATCAACATCCACCAAACAAGTTCAGATTAGAAGCAATACTTGTTCCAACATACCTGAAACTCTAATCACCCCTGTAGGATTTTTTTTTTTTTCTTTTTTTGGTATGGTGGCTTTCACTCTAGAACCATTCTTTGTAGTCTAGGTAGCCATTTTCATTCCAACTTTTGCTACAATATCCTGCATATGAATTTTCTTTTGACAAGGTGAATATAATTCAGGAATGAATCTCAAAGAGACTTTTCTTTATTAGATCCACAGTCGTCAAGTAAGTTAAAAATCTTTCCCTGTTAAGACTTCAATTTAAGATTCATAAGAATGTCAAGTACATGATGTGCATTGATAATATGATTCCACAAACGAAATCACTAGCTGATTTATACATATAATTTTCAATGCTCTAGTGATGAACCAATACACACACACACAAACCATTGTATCTTATAAAAAACAGATGCCTAAGACTTTTCTCAAAGTCTCAAACCTTAAAGAGTCTAGTGCCTTAGTGAAGATATCTGCTAGTTGATTTTCTGTTGCAACATATTACAACACAACCTTATTTTGTTCCACAAGTTCTCTTATAAAGGGATGCCTTATGTCGATGTGTTTTATCCGTGAGTACTATACATAATTCTTTGAGATATTTATGGCACTCATGTTGTCACAAAAGATAGTAAACCGATTTTGATCAATGCCATAATCATCTATCATTTGACCCACCAAAGAAGATGAGCACAACAACTACCTACTGCTATGTATTCTGCTTCAGCGGTACTTAAGGAAATTAAGTTTTGCTTTTTGTTGTACCATGAAACAAGATTGTTACCTACATAGAAGCAGCCTCCAATAGCGCTCTTCCTATCATCCACATTTCCAGCCCAATCTGCATCACTAAAACTTGTGAGATTTGTGTTAGTGTCATTAGTATACCAAATACCAAAATTTATAGTCCCACATACATATTTTATGATTCTCTTTACAGCTTTTAAGTGTGACTCTTTTGGATCAGCTTGAAACCTAGCACACACTCATGCACTAAAACAAATATCAGGTCGACTTACAATTAAATAAAGAAAGTTCCCTATCATGCTTCTATACAAACTTGCATCAACAGATTTCTCATTCCCATTTTTCATTAGCTTTGTGCTTGACCCCATTGGAGTTCTCATGTGCTTTGAATCTTCTAAATGAAACCTTTTCACAAGATTTTTGGCATATTTCTCCTGAGAGATGAAAATACCATTCTTGCACTACTTCACCTACAAACCTAGAAATTATGTTAGTTCTCCAACCATACTTATTTCAAATTCATGCTGCATTTTATCAACAAATTCATCAACATTGTTTTTAACTGTTGCACCAAAGACTATGTCATCAACATAAATTTGAGCAATCAGAATTTCAGATGTGAATTTAATGAACAAAGTCTTACCAACACTTCCTCTTTTACAGCCTTTTTCAAGCAAAAATTTAGTTAACCTCTCATATCAAGCCCTTGGAGCTTGTTTCAATCCATGCAAGACCTTTTTCAGTTTATAAACATGATCAGGATAATGAGGATCTTCAAACCCTTTAGGTTGATCAACAAAAGTTTCTTCATTAAGTATACTATTTAAGAAAACACTCTTTACATCCATTTGGTATAACTTAATTTTCATCACACAGGTAATAGACAACAAAAGTCTGATTGATTCTAGCCTAGCAACTGGAGCAAAAGTTTTCTCAAAATCAATGCCTTCAACTTAAGTGTATCCTTGAGCAACTAATATAGCCTTGTTTCTGGTTATGTTGCCACATTCATCAGTCTTGTTTCTAAAAATCCATTTTGTCCCAATTACGTTTGTGTCTTTTGGCCTAGGAATAAGATCCACACATCATTCCTAACAAATTGGTTCAACTCTTCTTGCATAGTATTGATCTAACTTTCATCTTCTAATGCCTCTTTTACATTTTTTGGTTCAATGGGGGAAGTAAAATATACATACCTGGCCATTTCTATGTAATTTACCTTTTGCTTGTTTCGAGTTCGAATACTATCATGCAAAGAACCTATGACATTACTTTTTGAATGATTCTTTTGAACTCTACTTGAAGGTTTAGCTATCTGAAATTTTGAAGATCTTTGTTCACGTCCTTCTGTTTCAGCGCCTATTGTACCATATTCAGCATCTGCTGCGTCAGCTTCAATATCTGTTGTAGCAGTGTTTGTTCCTGTTTCACGCATTCCAGCTTCTGTTGTGACAGTTCTAGTTGTGACAACTTGAATTTCTGTTGTGACAGTGTCTGATGTTTGTCTATCTTCAGCTCCTACTGTATTATTCTCAGTGCCTGTTGCAACATTTTTTGGAACAAAATCGTCTGCTACAACATTTGATTCACCAGCTTTTAGTGCATCTACATTATCATTCACAACAATATTAGCTGGCTTCATCATAGTTAGTGTATGTAAATTGAACACTCTATAAGCTCGGCTATTTGTAAAATACCCCAAGAATATACCTTTGTCAATTTTTGTATCAAACTTACATATTTGCTTTCTATCATTTAAGACGTAGCAAATACTCCTAAACACATAAAAATGATCAAGTGAAGGTTTCTTACATTTCCAGATTTCATATTGGATTTTAAGTGTACCTGGACGAAGATACACTCGATTCACTATGTAGCAGGCAGTGTTAACACCTTCAGCCCAAAATTTATGAGGAATGTTATTTGCATTTATCATCACACAAGCCATTTCCTGCAAAAGCCTATTTCTTCTTTCTACAACACCATTTTGCTGTGGTATTTTTGGTGCAGAAAATTCATGAGCAATTCCATGCTTATCACAAAAATTAGAGAAGGTATGATTCTCAAACTCCTTATCATAATCACTTCTTATTCTAACAATGTTTCCCATGTGACAATCATTTTCATTTGAAATTTTCAAGCACAATCTTTTGAATGCATCAATTGTATCAAATTTTGATCGCAAAAAGTCAACCCATGAATATCTAGAGAAGTTATCAACACACACAAATACATACCTTTTTCCACCAAGGCTTTAAGTTTGCATAGGACCCATGAGATCCATATGCAAGAGTTCCAAAGTCATTTTTGTGGCAGTCTGTTGCAGCCTTTTATGAGTGGTTTTTACCTGTTTTTCAAGTTGACATGGACCACAAACTTCATGCTTCAATCTTTTCAATTTAGGAACTCCTCGAACAAAACCTGTTTTCACAATTTTGCTTAATGTTTTGAAATTCAGATGTCCTAACTTGAGATGCCACAGTTTAGTACTATCAACTATGTTGCTTTGACATACAAAATTTTGTTTATGTGGAACAGAAAACATATAGTAATTATCCATTGACCTACTTCCTGTAAGAACACATTTGTTAGAGTTATCAATTACTTCACAACAATCCTTGGTAAAGTTTACTAGCAATCCTTGATCACACAATTGACTAATACTAATAAGGTTTGCTTTAAGTCCTTCTACATGCAAAACTTTCTTCAATCTCGAAAAGCCTTTAAGAACAAGGGTTCCTTTTTCCAAGAAGACGACTTTTTCCACCATCGCCAAAGGTTACTTCTCCTCTATTATATGACTTGTAATTTTTGAGAATGTCTCGTTCACCTATCATGTGCCTAGAACATCTACTATCAAAGTACCAAGAGTTAGTAGAACATGTTTTCAAGGCAGTATAAGAGACAAGACAAGTTATAGGAAACTTTTTTACCCACATTTGTTTTACCTTTCACTGCGACAGGTGTAGATTTATTTTTGATGTTTTTCTTGGTCCTCCAAAATTTAAAGAAGTTCTATTTGTTCTTTTCAATGCTCTCATAAGCTTGTAGCAATGAGGTCTGATATGACCAAGAGTGAAACAATAATGACAAATAGGAATAAACTTACTTACCTGTGAAGTTCCTACTTCCGTGCAAAGTTTTGTTGCAACAGATTATTCCACATTTGATTTTCTAGCTTCTTTGACAAATACCGTTTGACTTGTTGATGCTCCACCTTAATAGCCTAGTCCAGTATGATATTTGCAAGACTTTTGAATGGATAACATATAATCAAGCTTTTCCGTACCTGAGTTCATAACTTTGAGGCCTCGCTGGATCTGTGACAGTTCATGCTGCAGCATGTTTGCTTTTTGCTGACTCTCTCTCAAGAATTTTTGCAACTCAGCCTTTTCCTTTTCAAGTTTAGCAATATTGGTTAATTGAACTGATTCACTCTACACATAATCAACCATTTTTGGTACATCGTTTGGTAGGTCCTTATGAATTTGTCCTCTTCTTCATCACTGTCTAATTGATGTTGTTGCTAATTCTACTGCAGCAGTTTCTGTTTCTGTCTCAACGTCTGTCTTAACATCTGATTCTGTTGCTACAGCACTGAACGCAACATAGTTGCTCGTGTCCTCTTCATCATTGCTGCTACTACTTTCTGATTCTTGATCGCTCCATGAGGCATTCATGACTTTCTTCCTTCTTTTCAAAAAATTAGCATACTCAGATTGAATGTGACCAAATCCTTCACATTCCCGACATTGAATTTCTTTATTATTTTTCTTTCCATCAAACACTTTTTCGTTCTGCTTCTTGGAAGTTTCAGTATTTGTTGCAACATGAGGAGTTTTCTAAAGCTCGTGAATTTTGGACCTTTAGCTTGATTCTTCCATTTTTTAAACACCTTTGTGAAATTCTTTGTTAGAAGGGCCAAGGATTCCGTCAATTCATCATCATCATAAGGATCTTCATCCTCTTGCTTTTGAATTTCTGCTTGCAAAGCAATGCCATTTTCTTTCATTTTCTGCTTGAATTTCATCTCAAAGGTTTGCAGAGACCCCATTAGTTTATCAAGCTTCATGGAATCCACATTCTTTGCTTCTTCTATTGCTGCAACCTTAATGGAAAACCTGTCCAAAAATGACCTCAATGTTTTCTTATCAACTTTGAATTTGAGTACTTTTCTCCCAATTCAAAAGCTTCGTTTTCTATGTCACAAAGTTTAGCATTAAATTTAACAATGGTTTCATCCTCATGTATTCATAATTCTTCAAACCTTGTTGCAAGTATTTGCAATTTTGAAACTTTTACTGTAGCAGTACCTTTATATGCCATTTGCAAAATTTCACAAGCTTCTTTTGCTGTTTCACAATTTGAAATAATCTTGAATTGATTTAGATCAACAGCATTAAAAATTGCGTTCAAGGTTTTAGAATTGTTGGTGGCTGCCAAGTCTTCAGCTTTGGTCCATTGCAATTCAGATTTTGTTTCAACAGTTGTGGTAGTAGGGTGTTCCCGTCCACTTAACACAACTTTCCAAACAACTTCATCAATAGCTTTAATGAAAGCTCTCATTTGTGCCTTCCAATATGAATAGTGTGTGCCATTGAGAAGAGGTGGTTTATTGATTGATCCGCCATCACATAGAGTGTCCATATCTGTAAGAATAACCAGAAAACTCTTCCAGAGATCTAACTGAGTCAGTTCAGTAACCTACTTTTAATGTCACTTGATAGTTCTTGGTTATTATATTGTTGTAACAAAAGTTAAACAAAATAAATAAATGTATGCAAAAAGTATGAACACCGAGATTTAACATGGTTCGACCGTGCGGTTTACATCCACGAGACCAATCCCTGGTCCAACAAACTATTCACTATGTGTCCAACTGTTACAGACACCAATGGACTTACACAGTTTAAAGACTCTCTCTCACTCCTGACGCCTAGGTGAAAGAACTACTTAGCGATTCTCACGTTCGACGAGTTCCTCTCAATTTACAACGTTCTCTCCCTAGAACTTTCCCACTTCTTCTCCCAAAGAAATTACAAAGCAATAAACATACTAAAAACTCTTCCTATCAAAGGTTAAAACAATATGCATAGCGGAAGCATAAATGAACTACCTGTTTACATGCTCTATCAGATTCTTACGTTACAGACTTTTATTACAACACGTCATCAATCTGTTATAGCAAAACCTAATAGCTCTAAAGACTTAAATAAATCTTCTTTTTCAGCTCTCTCTCCGTACACTCTTTCAGACGTGTGAGGCTCTATATATAATGCTAAATTAGTTGCTTAAATCTCCAAAAGGTAATCTGTGCTTTATGGAATGACTTTGTCTCTAAGCAATCTTGAATAAGGCAACATTCCTTTTGAATAAGGAAACTTCAAACCTTCAAGTAAATAAGGAAATGCCAATTTGCCTTTTTGATTCTCTTATAAATATGGTAAACCTGTCAATTAAAGTTTTCCAAACAGATATGCATATACCATAATTGAATTTAGACAAAAAAAAATAATTTTGGCAAAACGCAAGCCAATCAATATCACAGCCCTTGTTGCAGCAAGGGGCATAACAAATAGCATGAATTTCTTCTTTGGATTTTCCTTCCTCCATATACTTGTTTATTTTTTTCCTTAAGTCATGTTTATGGTTCATCCATTTCTCGCCAATAGAGCCAAGCACATAATGTATGAACTTTTCATACATTGTCTTATTATCAGGAAAACTATAACGCTCCTACCACATACAAGACTAATTAGTATAAAAAGAGAATAAATAAAAATATAAACCTAAAGTATAGCTAAAAACATTGAAATTTAAAAAAACATATGTTGACATTAAACTTCAAGTAACTAATAAATTTCTCCTTCGTGTGATCGTCTTTGATGATGTGTCTCCAATCGTTTTTAGCTATGGAACAAGAGTTGCCCATTCGAGCAACTAATCCGAGACAAGTAGCTAAATCAACCAATCCATCCCCAATAGGGTGGTCGTGATTATTACATTCGTTTCTAATTCGTTTGTCATCATCCAAGTGCTAAATTTGTTTGCACCTATTTTTGCCATAAGTCTTTCTTTTGCAATAGTTTCTGATTATTGTTACATAAAAAGAATTAATAACAAATGAATCATAGTACTGTTTGTTTCTAAATGTTTGATAAATGAATCAAAAAACAATTACCTGAATGATCTTGATTGTTAGAGCCTTCTCCATTTGAGGATGATAGAGTATTTGATCGGTTCCTTAGGGCTATTAGCTGAAAAATTCGAATACAAAGCTGAAAAACTCTGATCATTATCTTTTACAAAGAAAGAAGCATAAAATTGCGAGCATAAGAAAAACTCTATCACAAATAGAGTTTTATCTTTGACCAATGAGATGGTCGGAGTTTCAATTTTAATCTCTTTCACCTAATATAAAGTTTTTGGGTGTCGAAATCATAGCCTTTACCATAGCCATAACTATTGACATACATCTCACCATAGCCATCATAACCATAGAAATAGCTAGCTGAAGCCTCAAGCATTCTAACAAGTTATTTAATAAACTTTTTGAAAGATTTTATCCTAAGAGTTAAAACCCCATGAATTATGCAAGTTAAAATTTAATTCCTTCATGGTTTCAAGTTGATATAAACTTCCAGGCTAGCTAGTAATAGGAAGGAAAAAAAACATGAGAACTAAACCTTTGAAAAAAAAAAAAAAATCACCCACAAAGTGTCACGCCCCGACCCGACCCCGCAAAAGGCCAAGTCCAGACTGGACACACGGACGGAGTTTCCTCTGTACCGTGGACAATCCAAAATCCCTACATTCAACAAAATACATGCAGAAATCACAATTTTCATTTGGAAGAAGACAACTTCCTTTAAAACATACATCATCTCATTAACGGTACATCGGTTCAAAAGCCTAAATGTCATGCATACTACGCAGTTATTTATGCCACTAAGAGATATAAACCATTAGCATGCAGTTCTTTACTAGTTATTTGAGTGCATCATACAGTTTTACAACTTCCAGCTTATACAGTACAAGATCATAGAGGCCTCAAAATAGAAACTACATACAAGGCTACAAGCCTCAAAATAAAGCGACAACCAGACATCATGTACATCAAGCATGGCCCGCCACAAAAGTCTAGTAACCAACCACCAACTAAGCAAAGAAAGTGCAATCAAGGAAACACTTCCACCTGCTCCTCCTCTTCCTCGAGCAACTCAATAGGAACAACCCCAACTACTCCTGTAAGATATGGTATAGAAAGGGATGAGAAAAAACTATTGCTCATCAAGGGTTAACGGTCTCACGGGACGGAGGTGAGAGAAGAGTGCAATGCAAATAGCCAAGTAGGACAATCAACCAACACATTCAAGACCAACAAGACTAAGCCAACTAATCATGTCAAGACAAGCATTATAAGCATTTAGGCTATAACCACACAATTAAAGGATACGATTCACTTTCCATGAGCAACTTCAATCACGATTTCGATGACGACGCGCCAACTCAACCACCTTATAACTTCAGTTTGGAATACCGCGGAAGTAAACAATCAAACTATGACACAAATCTCCCTGGGTGGCAACCCAAGCAAGAAAGGGAATAGGACACGGGGCTAGAGCAACCAACCTTGGCAACCTGAGGCTACCCAGAGAGGCCCATCACACCCGCCCCTGACTCTATGAATGCAATATAATATACAATGCAACAATCGAGTGATAGAGCCACACGTGGGAGAATAACAAAGTAGGTTACCCTCGCACACAATAGTAACAAGTTCAGTCATTGTCCTCTTATCTCTTAATTAAGATATAGGATAGTTCCTTCCTTTAATGTCCCTTAGTACCGTTCGGGCCCCCCCCCTGATCAGTGCAATAGGATGTGTCTATTTATCTATCTCTTGACTCGAAATGGGAGCAGGTTATTGATATACAATTCAATCATAAACAAGTATAACAAGCATAATAAACAACAACAAACATTTTAAAAGCAAAGTATTATAGAAACCGAAAAAATCACACAACGGCCCCAACTTTCAAAATGCTACTACTTTCAAACGAGCCACGAGTTCTGAAAACCGACTTCACCACTCATCCTAGAACACCGTAAGGTATGACTAGAAGCCACAAAACCCTACTTTAACCTAGAATTCCCGTAAAGCCCCAATTTTTTCCTTTGCTCGTTTGAACTATAGCTACCCTAACCAAACAACCAACCAACGCCATAACCATACCAAAAGTGCTTCCATGGCCTACCGAGACAATGCCATCACGCAAAACAAGAAAATGCCAAACTCGACCGAAACGACCCTAACATAAACCAAGGTATTTTCTTCCATTTTTTTGATACACAACCCAATTAAACCATACATTTAAGCATTCTAGCATATCTAGCACCTTTCTACATCAACATAACGCAATTCAACATAGAATTTAAAAATGAGGGTTTTACTATTCCATTAACAATTTAAATTGCAATAGCCAAATTCAACCGTAGAAAATGTTAAAAACCTATAAATACATGTTCTATAATCATCAAGGAACATTCTTCAAGCAACAAAATAGTTAAAATAACAATCTACGCATAAATCTCAAAAATTAAAGTTTATACACAAGTTATTCAAATGCGCAAATAATAATGCATCCCTCACCTTAGCTACTAGTAGACGCTAGGAAAACAATGTTGAGAACCCCGGGATCGACCTCAAGCAACCCCACGCGAAGATTTGAAGATTTGAGTGAAAAATCTTTTTTTCTTTTCCCCTTGAACTCTTGGTTTTCCTCCCATTTTTCAGTTTTTTGTTGTTTTATTTTCTTATTTCATGCTTATAAGGTGACAACTTGAAGTCAAATGGTCAACGGTCTTAAGTCTTTGGTCAATGCTAGCTATTTTGTGCATTTTAAGCTTAAAAACAAGGCATAACCTATAAGTCTAATAAACTAACAACTAAAACACTAAACTAAAATACTAAATACTATAAATACTATTTCTACTATTTGCTGAGGACTGAAAATCATTTCCTAGCTACCACTCTCGATATGCAATGCACTTTCCGACGACAAATGAATAACATTTAAATATCAAGGAATATAAGAAAAATATAATTTTCAGAAAAAGAAATAGAAAAATTTCATGCTCCGGGCTCGAATATTACACAAAGATTCTACGTTGCTTGAGAAAAAAAGATTCTACCTTGGTTTTTTGAGGTATCGTAAGCTCCTTATTGCTATCATCAACATCATCCTCCTCAGTAGAAGAACTTAACCCCTGAAGCTCATCATCCTCAACACGCCTATAATTATCATCAATATTTCTTTTACCCATCCTTTCTGATTCTGTAGTCCTACTTTTCCCACTCTTTTTCTTGTCATTTTGAACAGAACCCGTCAAAGATTTAGCCATTGTTGTCAAACCCATAGCCTCTATTCTTGCTATATTCCCTTCAATTCTCTTTATTTTTTGCTTCTCATAAGCTGCCATCTTCTTATGTGTTCAATAGCTATAAAGAAATGTAGAGGACATGTATAACATCAACATTCTACAAGATAAAAAATCTTAGCCTACAACTGGAAGCCAGTGGTCACACAATATAATCTCCTTCCTACCACTCAAACAGGGCAAAGAAAATGAATTGCCCTAACATGGTTTGAATTAATAATATAAACTAAAATCATCGATAAACTCAGTGATCGCGGTTACAAAAATAATCAGATTTCATCATTGTTTGCTTAAGCTATAAGTAATCAGAAGTAACTTGTCATGAATGCAACGTCAACACCTCCCAACAAAGGCAAGCAATGTGAACAATCTAAAAATTGGCTAAAAAGAATCTAGAAGTAGGGGAAAATAACAACCAACAAATTGGTAATTCCGTTCAGTTACGGAGAAACTCACGCATCAAAAGCATACCAGCATCTGGAAGAATTCGTTACACCTTAGAAGCTATAAGAGAGCAACTTATAAATAGAAGAGACACATTAGCTGAGGGAACTAGAAAATTATTAGCCAATTGTTCTTATTTTCTCTGTCTTTTGGAGTTTACCAATTTCATCTAAAAATTGGCACTATCCATTGTAATTCATGCTAAATTCAATAAAAAATGTCTTTATTGCTCCCTCTTAATTCTGCACTCTCTTATATTTTAGTAACATCGTTACATAACTAAACTAATTTAGCTTACAAAAAAGTAGAATTAAATGGTTGAAAATGAGAAAATTACTCGAAAATGTAGGGATACATACTTAATAGAGTTGTATTTGTATGTATCTAGAGAAAGAGTGTGTTATAACCAGCCCAAATAAGAATTTAAACCAAGCTTAATCATTAGCTCAAGTGCCCAGAAGAAATCAAAGAGCAAGAGTAACACCTAGATATTTGAAGGATGATGTGGCTTAAGCAACTAAGGCACAACTGGTCGGTTATATACTTCTTCATTTCAACTTTCTTACATATTTTTAGCTTGTAATTATCTTTATTTAACCAATGAACTTGCGCTTGATGGTATCTTGGTTCTGCAACTTCTGCAATTAGTCCTAATTCATTACAAAGTGTCTGTGTGTGTATGTATTATTTATGAGAGAGATCGCACAAACATATACCTGATTGCTACTTGATTGCTTCTTTGGAGAAGTTTTTGGTGCGATTGAAATTGGGTCCGATGAGAAGTTTTGGTATGAGATAGTTTTGGTGCCCTTGAAATTTTGGTGGGTGAGAAGTTTTGGTGCGTGTTTTGGTGAAGTGAAAATTTTGATGCAAATATATGTACGTGTTTTGGTGGGTGGGAAGTTTTGGTGGGTGTTTTGGCTTTAGTAAACATTTTGGTGGTTTAGTGAGGATTTAAAAAAAAAAAAAAAGGTACTTATGCTTTTATTTTTTCTTAATCATAATAAAAAAATTAAAAACTGTATTTTTATATTTGTCAATTTTTAGGTCAAAACATGGTTTAGTGAGTTTTTGTTAGAACATTATATTTTCTTTAGTGATATATGTATATTTGTATGGATTTGGTATTTTTGATAATTAAAGAATATGACCATTTAAATTTATATAGAGAAGATTTTGTTCCAATGAATATTAGGAGAGAATTGTAACATGTATTAGTGAAATAATAACATTTCAACAAATGAGAAAAGTGAATGAGCAATAAATTATTATATTAGAATAGAATTTTGTTATTCAATACAATTGATTAGAATATAGAATATAATTAAGGATAATTGTTTATCAGTGATAAATAAGTGCATGTTGATGAACAAAAGTTGTTCTATTACTTGATATTTAACTTAGTAGGATAGATAAACTTTAACAAAATAGCATATAATGAATTAATGAAAGTTGAATTAATTAAGATAATGAGCTTCATGACTAATTACAACTAAGATTTGTGTAGTATATTCAAGTGCGTATGAATAATAAATAATTTCGATAGAAAGGTACTACTCAACTATGAAGTACATCATCAAATGTGATAATAGTATATTCCTTGTTAAGGTTATGAAAATGGGCTTTTGGAACACTAATAGGCACAAAACCTATCTTCCAAAATTTGATTGATTGGAATAATAGAGAAAGACTTTAGCGATTCACTACAGAGTATCTAGAATAAGTATATAGATCCAAAACATATAAAATACGATTAAATTTATTAAACCATAAATCATAATCTAAACTAATGTGACTAAAACTTAATTATAAAATTATTATAACATATTAAAAATATAATAAGAAAAGACTGTAGTATATAAAATTCTAAATCTAAAACAATTGTTCACAGTCTATTATGGCTCAAGCTGAACATTGGCGGTAAGAGATTGAATTAAAAAAAAAAGGTCGGGTAAGAGAAAAATATCACTCAATTGGAAAGTAGTCGTGATAGCGAAAATATGATGAAAGTCGGTATTAGATTGATGACAAATAGAACTTCTTTTGTTAGTATAAAAAGGAAGTTGATATGTCTAAGGTTGCTTGATATAACTCTATTTGTTTATATATCTATACACATATTTTCGACAAGAATAAAAAAAATAAAAAACCTTTATGCCCTCCATATCTCTATTATTACATAAAAGAATATGCAAGGGCAAATTTGTCAAGGCATGTATATTTGTAAGTCGTCAATGCATTAAAGGTTTTGTACTATGTGTTAAGAGTTTTGTACTATTTGTATTTTATGACCATAATACTCGTGGACAAAGTTGTCACGACATACACGTTTGTAGGTCGTTTAATGCATTGAAGATATTGTATTATGTGGTAATAACTTTGTACCTTTGTTTTTATGACTATAATGCCCTTCTTCTAATTGATTTTTATGAGTGGAATCAGATTTCACACTTCTCTCTCTTCACACATTTTTTCTCTTCTGTAGACATAGAGACCAACTTTTCTTTCTCTCGATATTTTTCTCTCTACCCTGCAACAAGTCAGTGCTAATACTTCTTTTTTTTTATTCTTTTTCTCTCATTAGAGTAGCTTTGTGGATGTGTGTCGTGGTGGTGTGTGTGCGTTCTCTGTGTGGGTGTGTGTTTTGGTTGTGTGTGTGTGCAAAAAGAGTATCTGTGCTTTGTGTGTGTATGTGTGGGTGGTGGTGGTGGAGGGATGTGTGTGTGACCTGTAGTTTAGAGGCTTGATTCTTGTTTTGTTTCATGTATGCATCTTTTTTCTTTTTCAAAATCTCTTATGTTATGGATGCAAGATTTGTTTTTTATATAAGAAAAATTGTCTTTTTTTTTTAATCTTTATTCTTGTTTTGTTAACATTAAGAAAACTACATAGTAACAACAAAACCAACCCTAACTGTTTTTCTTATTACTCTATTTTTCCCCATTTTTTTTAGAGTTTTTAACATATTTGGTTAGGAAAAATATTATTAAAAAGTTGAAATTTATTTATTTTTGTCTAGAGTGCTTGACGTTTTTGTCAAAGGTTAAGTCCGGACCCGACCCAACCTCACATAAAAGGTTAAGTCCGAACCCGACAAACGGACAGAGTCTCCTCTGTACCGTGGACATTCTGAAAACCTGTAAATCCTCGATAAAGCCACAACATAACTAGACATGCATTTATAACTAAAGTTCAAAGAATCAAGGCCACCCGAGCCTTAAGATATACAATAGTTCAGATTCACACAAGCATGCATCCAACTTAACTTCTTTACAAAAGACGCTTATCATAAAATTCTATGATAGCAATTAAACATTCTTAGAAGTTAAGGACAACCATTCATTCACCCCCAAGAATGCAAGGTGGCTAGAAGTAGAAACATAAGTTATTACATGCCAAAGTTTCATTACTTCTACTACGATTATCTATCTTTCAACTTACATGCTACATAACATATACATAGCACTTAGGCTACAAAAGAGAACATAAAATAGAACAAACAGGTTCTTCACATCAATAAGAACATAATCCACCTCAAGCAACAAGACTTAACAACTAAGGTAACGGATCAGTCTGAACCTCCTGTTCTTCCCCCTCAACCAAGTCAAGCTAGGGTTCAACCACAATGTCTCCTGAAATATGTTAGCGAGGTATGAGCAACTACTATTGCCCAGTGAGGGATAAAGACTACCCGGGACGTGCAATGCAACAATTATAACAAATAAACAATAAAAGCAAGTAAAGGGCAATAGAAATAGCTAGAGATCACACATATCAAAGGATACGATACACTTAACCCCAACACTCCAGGATTCTCTTGTCTTTGATCACAAACCACGATCCACGAACCACGATTGATGAGCCAACATAACTCCAATCACTCCAGTGGGTGTACTCCGGATGTACCCCGATAATCCTACGACCCAACACCCCCTGGCAATATTTGAACCAGGCGAGTGAGGGATAGGGTACGGAGATCGAATATCCACTGGCAAGCCCGCCGTCGCCCAGCCGATATTCAATACAACCGCCCCTAACACTATGGTTGCGCAACCAATATGCAATGCACCTAATCATGACAAGTCAATATCAATAATATAAGAAATAACACGTGGGAGGATCAACAAAGTAGGTTGACCTCAAAATAGTTAGAATATAAGCATTTTATATAATCAATTAAGCAAATTACAAAGAGGCATATTCAAGATTCACATAGAACTGTACTAAAAGCTCCAAAACATCTTGAAACTACTTTTAAACACACTAGAAGTCATGACAAGGTCTTAGAAGCGTGAGACAATCGAATTTGTACCTAAACCCCTTTGTAATCCAAACCGTTTTCCTTCCAAACTCATGTCATTATTCTAGATTCATAAGTGGCCTATTCCATGCTTCTAGTTAACCTATTAGACACCCTTAGGACCCTCAAAGTCATGCAATTACCCGCATTTAGTCCGAAAGCCCCAAATTCTCTCTTTTGACTTTGTACTACAAGTACCTCACCCGAGACTCAAATGAAAGCTAGCAAAGCATAATTAGGGACTACTTAGCCTAGGAACATCAAAAGTGAAGGTCAATTTTACCCGGATTCGTGATAACCCCGAAACCCCTTTCTAAAAGTTGGCTATTTCATTCTTTTGCTAGGTTATGAGCAATTAAACCCTACGGGGCCTTTACACTACTTTCATTAATATCTAAAGCACCTATTAGAACCATTAATTCAATCTATAAAGTCTGATTACGCAAAACCCTAGTTTTCCCGTCACTATTCATGCCCTACGATTAACAAGCGATTTCAACTGTTTAAACTATGAAACAATATCATAATTTAGGTATCTACTACATATATACAACATATCTAAGCATATTCGAGCATTACAATAACATTTGATAGCATATCTAGGAATTCAAGAAATCAGCAACAATTTCAAAATGCACAAACAAGCACTTGTACCTAGCTTGGCTTGGCTTGGAATGATGAATTGATGAAGAAAAATCTCTCATTCTCCCTCAAAGAAGCTGTCGGCCTAGCTATAATGATTTCTGCTTTTTTTTTTACTAAGTTATGACTTATGTTGTGTTTGGTTGAATATATATTAGGGTGGGGCCTATTTGGGTGAGTGTATGGTCTATTAACATGATCTTAGTTAACTTAAAAACGAGTCAAATGCGCATAAACTAAGTTAGCTAACTAAAACACTTAGTTAAGTCACGTAACACTATTCATTATTTGACAAAACATTTTTTAAATAGGTGCTCCAATCACTCTTAGCTCAAATACGCATTTTTCTCGTTCCTAAAACAATTAATATGATTTAAGAAAAATGCTAATTGTTGGTAATTAAGTAGTTGAAAAATGGAATAAATAGTAACTAAAGAAAACAACAAGTAAAACACGAAAGAAATGCGCAAATAGTGGATGCAACAGTTAGAAAATGTACAGCAAAATCTCGGGCATCACACCCCCTCCCCCTTAAACTAATTGCGCCCACGCAATTCTTACATGATTCGGCGAATAACTCAAGATATCTCTCACGAATCTCCTTATCTCTCTCCCATGTAGCATCCTCTAACCCATGATGATCCCACAAGACCTTAACCATCGGATTGCTTTTAGTTCTCAACTCCTGAACTTTCTGATCTACAATCCGAAGAGGTTTCTCTGTATAAGTTAAGGTCTTACTGATCTCTAACGGCTCTGGCTCAAAAATATGAGAAGGATATGGCTGATACTTCTGAAGCATAGATACATGGAAGACATCATGAATTCTGCCCAAACTAGGAGGTAAGGCTAGTCTGTATGCTAATACACCAACTCTCTCAGTGATTTCAAACAGTCCAACATATCTCGGACTGAGTTTACCCCATTTACCATGCCGAATCAAACCTTTCCGAGGAGAGATTTTCAAAAATACCCTATCACCCAAGGTATACTCTAAATCTCGGCGACGCCTATCTGCGTAACTCTTCTGCCGACTTTGAGCTGTAAGCATCCTCTTTTTGATAAGCTGCACATGATCAATCATTCTGTTCATCTCAGCAAAAGTGTAGGATCGACCGTCTTCATCTCACCAACCTCATCCCAATAGAGAGAAGACCGGCATTTACGCCTATAAAGTGCCTCATACGGTGCCATCCCAATAGTAGCTTGATAACTATTGTTATAGGCAAACACTGCGAGTGGCAAATATTTCTCCCAACTCTTTTCGAAATCCAGAATACAGGCTCGTAACATATCCTCGAGGATTAAGATAGTTCTCTCAGATTGACCATCTGTGTGAGGGTGATAAGCAGTATTGAAGCTCAAGGTCATGCCCAAAGCTTTCTAAATCTTTTGCCATAACTGAGATGTAAATCTGGGATCTCTATCTGACACAATACCCTTTGGAATCCCATGAAGTCTGACAATATTCTCAATGTATAACTCCGCTAACTTATCAAGAGAATTAGTCTTCTTTTTAGCAATAAAATGAGAAGTTTTGGTCAGTCCATCAACAACAACCCAAACCGAGTCGTTAACCTTCGAAGACCTTGGTAAATCTGAGATGAAATCCATAGTAATATGATCTCACTTCCATTGAGGTATAGCCAAAGGCTGTAGTAACCCTGTAGGTCTCTGATGCTCTGCTTTAACCTTTTGATAAGTAAGACATCTAGCAATATAGTCAGAAATTTCTCTCTTCATGTTGTTCCACCAGAAGTTCTGTTTCAAATCTTTATACATCTTTTTACTGCCTGGATGAATAGTATATTTAGAGCTGTGTGCCTCAGCAAGAATATCCTTCTTTAGAGCTAGCTAACTCATAATACAAATTCTACCTTTGAATTTCAGAATACTATCATCATGTAATTTGAAATCTGACTCTCCCCCTTTAGACTTCTCTAAGATTTTTAACGAATGAGGATTAGTCTGTTGAGCTTCCCAAATCCTGGACAATAAAAGAGATTGAATCTGTAAACTTGCGAATTGAATACCAGAATTTGAAGTATTAGGCTTCGATAAACATAGTTCTTCCATGAATTCCCAATTCTTGATGATTAAGCTAGCAACAGTAGCCTTTCGGCTCAAAGCATCAGCAACAATGTTGGCCTTGCCGGGAAGATAATTAATAGTACAGTCGTAATCCTCAAGTAATTCCAGCCAACGCCTCTGCCTCATGTTCAACTCTTTTTGTGAAAATAGATATTTCAGGCTCTTATGATCTGTAAAGATTTCAAACTTGTTGCCCCAGAGATAATGACGCCATTTCTTTAATGCAAGAATAATAACTGCGAGCTCAAGATCATGCGTCGGATAATTGAGTTCATAGGGTTTCAGTTTTCTGGAAGCATAAGCAATAACCTTTCCATTCTGCATCAATACACAACCTAGACTTTCTTTAGAAGTATCACTATAGATTACTAGATTATCATAACCCTCAGGCAAAGCAAGAATAGGAGTTGTGGTCAATCTCTTTTTCAATTCTTGGAAGCTAGCCTCATACTTATCATTCCAATCAAACACAGTTTTTTTCTGAGTGAGCTGAGTCAAAGGGCCTGCAATTTTAGAGAAATCTTTGACAAATCTCCGATAATATCCAGCTAAGCCAAGAAAACTACGGATCTCAGTAACAGTTTCAGGCCGTTTCCAAGCTAATACAACTTCAATCGTCGCTGGATCAACGAAAATACCATCCTGCGAGATAATATGACCAAGAAAAGCAACTTGCTTTAGCCAGAATTCACATTTGCTGAACTTTGCAAATAACTGATGCTCTTAAAGAGTCTACAACACAATCCTGAGATGCTGTTCATGCTCCGCCTCAGATTTAGAATATACAAGAATATCATCAATAAAGATAACCACAAATTGATCCAAATAAGAACGGAATACCCTCTGCATTAAATCCATGAATGCGGCAGGAGCATTAGTTAGACCAAAATTCAGAACAACAAACTCATAATGGCCATAACGAGTTCTGAAAGTAGTTTTAGGAATATCATCTTTCTTAATCCTCAACTGATAGTAACCTTGTCTCAAATCGAATTTAGAAAATACCCTGGCACTTTGCATCCGGTCAAATAACTCCTCAATCAAAGGCAAAGGATATTTATTTTTGATAGTCACCTGATTGAGACCCCGATAATCAATACACAAACGAAGAGATCCGTCCTTCTTCATAACAAATAGAACTGGTGTACCCCAAGGTGAAGAACTCAGCTGAATGAATCCCTTCTCAAGTAAACCCTGCAATTGAACTTTTAACTCATGTAATTCAGGTGGGGCCATTCTATACGGAGTCCTAGAGATAGGTGTAGTCCCCGGTAATAAGTCAATCAAGAATTCTATCTCTCTATCAAGCAGTAGACCAGGTAATTTCTCAAGAAAGACCTCCGAAAATTCTCTCATAATAGGCATATCATTCAGTTTCAACTGGTCCCCAGGTTGATTAATCAAATATGCAAGATAAGCCTCACAACCTTTACTCAACAGTTTAGATGCTCTAATAGAAAAAATGATACGAGTTCCAGTAGATTTCCTACAACCAACTATTTCAATTACAGGTTGGTTGGGCATTTCTAATCTCACAATCTTCTTTCTATAATCAAGCTGTGCATAATATCTCCCCAACCAATCCATCCCCAATATAATTTCAAAGTCATTGAAGGGTAGAATAATCAAATCGGCAGGAAAAACACGACCCTCAATAAAAATATTAAATGTTTTGCAAATAGATTTAGTAACAAACTTCGGACTCATAGGAGTATAAACTATAATCTCATGCAACAATTTATCATGTTTTAGTTTAGCATTTTGTGCACAAGTGGGAGTAATAAATGAATGAGTAGCCCCGGAGTCAATTAGAATTTTAACCAACTGATCATTAAGAAGAAAAGTACCTTCTACCACAGAAGTAGTATTCGGAAGCTCCTCAGCATCCAAAGCAAATACTCGGGCCTGCCCCCGTGGTACTGGTGCTGTAACTGGTGCCCTGGTCTGAGAGTTCTGAGCCGATGTCTGACCCCTGGTGTTCTTAAATTTCAGGCAATCTTTAACCCTGTGTTGGTCACTCCCGCAACCTGTACACCTGTTCAGTTTCCTCTAGCAAACCTCCTCAGTGTGGCCTTGACGTTGACAGAAGCTGCACTGCTGGTGACGTCTTACAACAGTACTTCCTAAAAAAGCTCTGTAAAAAGAGGTAGCTGAACTACCCTGCTGAGATCGAGCTGTAACTGGACGAGGCTGCCCCTGATTCTGACTTTGAACTGGTCATGCTTGAGTCTGAGTAGGCCTTGTGTAGCTCTAAGTCTGCCTCAACTGCTGACTCTGACCCACTGAAACAGTCTGCCTCTAAAACCCCTGACTCTGTGATTGGTACTGCCGTTTACTTGACTGACTAGACTCGGCCAACACGTCTACCTTGCGTTTCTCATATCTAGATGCGGCCCTGACTATTGTAGCATAATTAGGATAATCAGTTGAAGATAGATTAAGCATAATATTACTTCTCAGGCTTTTGAAAAATCTCTGCATCTTCATGTCCTCCGATTGCACTAACGCTGGAACGTAGCAAGAGAGTCTAGTGAAGGTAGCCTCATACTGATCCATGGTTATATTTCCCTGTCTCAGAGCTATGAACTTCTGCTGACGTCTCTCACAAGCTATCACAGATACATACTTATCTCGGAACTCCCAAATAAAATCAGCCCATGAATGTTGTACTCTCTCGGCCTCCCACTTTTCACTAACGGTACGCCACAATTCTTCGGCGTCACATTCCAACAAGAATGTAGCATAAGTGATTTTTCTCTCGTCATTACACTCAAGTATTGCAGCAACTCTTTCAAACTTCTTTAGCCACATCTCTGTTTTCATGTCATCTGGCTCTCCATAGAAACTGTACGCCCTATGGTGCAAGAATTTGTCGTACAAATTACCCCCAGCAGTACTACTATCATCTGCTCTGATGGCCTGATTACCTCTACCAATCCCTGGCTGACCTTGCTTTATCATAAACTGTGCAATAGTATTCATAGCAGCAGCCATAGTAGCCAAAATATATGCATTGCTTGGTCCTGGTCCTTGTGATGCATTCTCTGCTACACCTTCACCTTTTCCCGGTACATCCTGCCTAGGAGCTTCCTTCGGCTCTCTCCTCAGTTTTCCGCTTCTCCTCATCTCAAGCAGCTAGAATGGGAAGTGTTATGATAGGTATATATGTAGTTTGCAAGTAAAGCACATAAGAATAAGTTCAAACGAATCCACATAAAGTCACATAAATAAGATCATATGAATATCCACATACAATAGAAACATATGAGTCACTTAATCACACCTGACATTCTAGACTTTTGCATTCAAACATTAACTCTTAAAGACTTTTCACATTCCATTTTTATATTGGCATGTTCATTACCAATTCAAATTTCACTTAGGCAAATCAAAGAATCACAGATTCATGCAATCAAAAAATCACATAATAGACCTCAACCCACAGACCAAGAAAATTAACCCGGTTTTATGCATTCAATAGCTCTGATACCACCTAAATGTCACGCCCCGACCCAACCCCACGTAAAAAGGTTAAGTCCGAACCCGACAAACGGACAGAGTCTCTTCTGTACCATGGACATTCTGAAAACCTGTAAATGCTCGATAAAGCCACAACATAACTAGAAATGCATTTATAACTAAAGTTCAAAGAATCAAGGCCATCCGAGGCTTAAGATATACAATAGTTCAGATTTACACAAGCATGCATCCAACTTAACTTCTTTACAAAAGACGCTTATCATAAAATTTTATGGTAGCAATTAAACATTCTTAGAAGTTAAGGACAACCATTCATTCACTCCCAAGCATGCAAGGTGGCTAGAAGTAGAAACATAAGTTATTACATGCCAAAGTTTCATTACTTCTACTACGATCATCTATCTTTCAACTTACATGCTACATAACATATACATAACACTTAGGCTACAAAATAGAACATAAAGTAGAACAAGCAGGTTCTTCACATCAACAAGAACATAATCCACCTCAAGCAATAAGACTCAGCAACTAAGGCAACAGATCAGTCTGAACCTCCTGATCTTCCCCTTCAACCAAGTCAAGCTGGGATTCAACCACAATGTCTCCTGAAACATGTTAACGAGGTATAAGCAACCACTATTGCCCAGTGAGGGATAAAGATTACCCGGACGTGCAATGTAACAATTATAGCAAATAAGCAATAAAAGCAAGTAAAGGCCAATAGTATTAGCTAGAGGTCACACATAACAAAGGATACGATACACTTAACCCCAACACTCTAGAATTCTCTTGTCTTTGATCACAAACCACAATCCACGAATCACGAACCACGATCGATGAGCCGGCATAGCCCTAATCACTACAGTGGGTGTACTCCGGATGTACCCCAATAATCCTACGACCCAACACCCCCTAGAAATCTCCAGACCAGGCGAGTAAGGGAATAGGGTACGGAGATCGAATATCCACTGGCAAGCCCGTCGCCGCCCAGCCGATATTCAATACAACCACCCCTAACACTATGGTTGCGAAACCAATATGCAATGCACTTAATCATGACAAGTCAATATCAATAATATAAGCAATAACACGTGGGAGGATCAACAAAGTAGGTTGACCTCAAAACAATTAGAATAGAAGCATTTTATATAAGCAATTAAGCAAATTACAAAGAAGCATATTCAAGATTCATATAGAACTGTACCAAAAGTTCCAAAACATCTTGAAACCACTTTTAAACACACTAGGAGTCATGTCAAGGTCTTAGAAGCGTGAGACAATCGAATTTGTACCTAAACCCCTTTGTAATCCAAATCGTTTTCCTTCCAAACTCATGTCATTATTTTAGATTCATAAGTAGTCTATTCCATGCTTCTAGTTAACCAATTAGACACCCTTAGGACCTTCAAAGTCATGCAATTACCTGCATTTAGCCCGAAAGCCCCAAATTTTCTCTTTTGATTTTGTACTACAAGTACCTCACCCGAGACTCAAACGAAGGCTAGCAAAGCATAATTAGGGTCTACTTAGCCTAGGAACACCAAAAGTGAAGGCCAATTTTACCCGGATTCGCGATAACCCCGAAACCCCTTTCTAAAAGTCGGCTATTTTATTCTTTTGCTAGGTTATGAGCACTTAAACCCTGCAGGGCCTTTACACTACTTTCATTAACATCTAAAGCACCTATTAGAACAATTAATTCAAGTTATAAAGTCCGATTACGCAAAACCCTAGTTTTCCCGTCACTGTTCATGCCCTACGATTAACAAGTGATTTCAACTGTTTAAACTATGAAACAATAGCATAAATTAGGTCTTTACTACATATATACAACATATCTAAGAATATTCAAGCATTACAATAACATTTGATAGCAAATCTAGGAATTCAAGAAGTGAGCAACAATTTCAAAATGCACAAACAAGCATAAAAACCCTCACCTAAAGCGCGTAAGAGCTCGGCAAAGGCTAGCAAACACCCTAAAGTACTTGTACCTAGCTTGTCTTGGCTTGGAATGGTGAATTGATGAAGAAAAATCTCTCCTTCTCCCTCAAAGAAGCTGTCGGCCTATCTATAGTGATTACTGCTTTTTTTTGTTTTGTTTTTGCTAAGTTATGACTTGTATTGTGTTTGGTTGAATATATATTAGGGTTGGGCCTATTTGGGTGAGTGTATTGTCCATTAAAATGAGCCTAGTTAACTTAAAAACGAGTCAAATGCGCATAAACTAAGTTAGCTAACTAAAACACTTAGTTAAGTCACGTAATATTATTCATTAGATTGGCAAAACATTTTCTAAACGGGTGCTCCTATCGCTCTTAGCTCAAATACACATTTTTCTCATTCCTAAAACAATTATTATGATTTAAGAAAAATACTAATTCATGGTAATTAAGTAGTTGAAAAATGGAATGAATAGTAACTAAAGAAAACAACAAGTAAAGCACGGAAGAAATGTGCAAATAATGGATGTAACAGTTAGAAAATGTACGGTTAAAAACTCGGGCATCACAAAAGGTAGACCAGTGGGTAAAGTCAAATTATATGAAGCTACCCACCAAATACCAAATGGTGCAGTAAATCCTACTTTTGCTAGGGTTTTGGTAATTTCTAGTGACATGTATCTCATCTGGTACTTGTTTTTTGTACTTTGTTTTAGTGTATGCTTATGCTTGTGGTTTCCATTTTGTATGTCTAGGACAAATCTTGGTGCCTCGTAGAGGAAAGAAGAGCCTCATCTGAACTTGATGAAATTGAGTTACAAAGTCAAGTAATTCGTGAGGTACGGGGCCCAGAACACCCCGGTCGTGCAAGAGGACAAGGATTGGTGTAACGCCCTGATCCCTCACGAGACCGGAGGCTCTAATAACCAAGCTATTCTCAACCCAATCCCAACCTGGTCTCAAAATTTTAGGAAAAAAATGGACAGAGTCTCCCTTGTACCGTGGACATTCTGAAAACCTGTAAACATTCAAGAAAGTCACAACACAATAAGGCAAGCTTTTATAACTAAAGTTCAAAGGTTCATGGCCATCCGAGTCTTGAGGCATACAATAGTTTAGATTCACACAAGCATGCAACCAACTTGACTTCTTCATAAAACCGCTTATTATGCCATTCTATGATAACTTTGAAACATACTTAGAAGTTGAACCAACATGTATCAAAACAATCACACCCAAGCATGCAAAACAACTAGAAATAGAAATATAAATTATTACAAGCCATAGAATTACCATTGCTACTACAGTCATCTGGCTTCCAACTTACATATTACACAAATACATATATGAGCCTTAAGGCCCCAAAATAGATTATAACATAGAACAACAAATTCTTCACATAGCAACTAGAAAGCACATCCACCTCGGACAACAATCACACAGCAACTAAGGCAACTCCTTCAACTGCGCCACCTGAAACATGTTAGCGAGGTATGAGTAACCACTATTGCCCAGTGAGGGATAAAGTCTCCCGGGGCGTGCAATGCAACAAGTAATATAGTTAAACAATAATAGCAATTAAACCATTCAAGAATGACAAAAGCTTAAATAACCACACATTAAAAAGGATACATTCACTTAACCCCAGTACTCCAATCTTCACTTGGTCTTCATTCACGATCCACGAACCACGATCTCGATTACGATAAGCCGGCATCCCAAACACCAAAGGGTACTCCAGATGTACCCAATCCTACGACCCAACACCCCCTGGCAATCTCCGGACTAGGCGAGTGAGGGAATAGGGTACGGAGCTAGAGCAACCAACCCTGGCAAGCCCGCTGCCGCCCAGAGAGGCCCATCGCATTCGCCCTGACGATAAGGTTGCGCAACCATTGACTCGATAACACAGAAAGCAATAATAATAACAATATAACAAAATAAGCCGATATACAAACAAGGAGGACAACAAAAGAGGTTGTCCTCGAGCACACACATCATCAATCACGCCATACGATGAAATATGATACATTCATTAGTCTATAATTGTTAAACTAATCCAACTAAAACACTTAAATCACTTAGTATCGAATATTTAGCATATAACAAGATAAGACACATAGAATGCACATAGAAATGATCCCTCACCTTTTAGGAAGCCAAACCTACGCGAATTAAGCCAAGATTCCCTTAATATTCTCCAAAAGCATCAATTCCCTTCAATTATCATTACCTAATACAATCAACTATATGCATAAGAAGTGATTTCTTATTCTCAACTAAAGCTAGTTCATAAAGCCATTAATTTATCCAACTCTATTTGATTCCCTTTAATTCACATAACTAACAATATATTTCATGGTTTAACAATCATTCTAATCAATATTTGAACAATACATAAACTCAAGTGATCACATATGCAACATTCTTTAATTTCCAAGTATCAGACAAAGACAATAGCATAATAAATAACATATACATAGCCATTCATATAAGTAGAAATACTATATAACATCTAATCACTAACATATATAAACGTATCTTTACACATATAATGTAATTAATAAGCAATATAAATATGTTTACTCAATCTTTAACTAGTATCGATATAACTTAACTTACAACTTCTCCGAATAGATGAACTTGTTACATAAGTACATTTAAACATTTATCCAATCAATCAAGAATCAACTAACAACAATTATTGACATGGTTCATTACTAGTTCCTTTAGTCCATTCTAAATTTATACTCAACCAAAGCCATGTAAACCAAGCAACTTAATTCACGAGACTTCACTACTATAATATGTACACTACACAAAGGCATATAAACATTTAATTATTCAATTATAAAGCAATTATCATGAAATTAACTATGCGAACACAAAGGGGTCAATATTATACTTTTCACAAAACTTAACCAAACGCTCACACATACCTTAGAATAGCATTTAGACACTCTAGGAGCAACTACAAAGCAATACAAGTACTAAAGCAATTAATTCATTTATTTCCCCTTTGTTCAACTAGGTTATTTAGCTTCCTATCGGAATTCAATGATCAAGTTAAGCTAGCTAACCATCCTACCAATCTAAGGATACCTAAATACCTCATTTAGAACCTCTAAATCATAACCTAGAGCACAAGTACACGAAAACACAAAAAATACCTCTTTGTGGGTTTATACTACAAGTACCAATTTTGGAACCCAAACAAGCGAAACGAAAGCACTTCTAAGGTTTCAATACTTAATAAAGACTAGTCATAACCTCGAAACGTGCCCGGATTCAAGTTAAACCCGAAACCCCTTATTAAAGTAGCCTATATTGGTCAAATTTCTCAAATTTTGAACATAGCAAGTGCAATTAACATTTTTCCTACGCTTATGGACCTAATTAGCAACTACTAGAAGTTTCGAATTTAATTAAATTGTAACTTTTTTTGGAAACCCTAGTTTAGCACTATTCATCATCTTCCCTAAGTGTCATTTTCATTTTCAAGCGTTCAACAAACATTTTAAACCATCAAACATATTCTATGAAGTCATTAGAGCATATAACAAGCAACGGAACAAGAATTAAACCACTACAATATTAGATCACAAAAATAATAATACAAACTTTAATTGAATTTAATACAGAAATAGAATGCACCCTCACCTCTTTTGAAGATAAAAGAATGATCTTAAGGTCCTAAGGATGAAGCACAACTAATTTGGGAAGCAATGGAAGCAAGAATGAAGGAAAGAGTAATTTTGTTTTTGAGAAGTTACTATTCTCGTAACTCTTTTTTGGTCATTTTTTTGACCCTTTTTTTTTTTGTTTCTTGGCTTATAATATTCTCATGAGATGGTCAAATGGTAGGTCAAGCAAATAGGGTATTTTAGTAAGGGTAAATGGGTCATTTTGGTGATTAAATTTCAGCAAAACAAAATACCAAAAATCTGAAAAATCTGAAAAAATCCCGCTAGTACTATTCATCAGACATTTTGCGAATTTTTTCCCGTTGATCCTGATATGCAGTGCACGCAAGGTCAGGGGCTATAGTCCCCTAAAAATATGTAGTATTTTATAAAAATATAAAATACATGAACAGAAACAGTTAAATTTATGGAAATATGAAGAAAAAAAAAGTGAAGTAATTAGCTAAATTACATCTAAGTTAACCATTTAATGAATGCAATTAATGAAGTGCTGGGTTCGGGGTGTCACATCCTCCCCTCCTTACAAAAATTGCGTCCTCACAATTTCTTGAGCTGAAATGACTTCCAAGAACTGCAACAGTTTCCGTCGGACTTGAAGTCAAGAAGTGTAATGCCGAAGGAGACTAAGAAGAGCGAAAGTCACTAAAGGAAGCCCAAGTGGGGTAGCTAAATAAAGACTCCTATGAAAATACCCAATAGGAGTCCGGTAAGAATGTCACACGAGGAGGCCATTTACTAATGCTGAGAGAGCACCAAAAGAAATCCCATTAAGAAAACTATGCAGCTAATATCCAAAACGCCCAGATAATATCAAGAAATTCCCAAGAAGGAAGTCCGGTGAATCCCAACTCTAACTGTCAAATAAAGGCTCAAGATTTCCAAATAAAGGCCTAATTAGATGTCCAGCTTGGGACTCCGAGAAAATACTACAAATAAATCTGATTAAGGATGCCAAATAAAGGCTCCGAATAAGTATACGAATCCCGAAGTTCGAATAAGAATCTCTCTAATTTTGAATCACCATATAAGAATCCCCAATATGCTCGTTATACCAGTAGTCTAGAGGAAATCCCAAATAATCTCTAGGCAAGAATACCAGACGAAAATACTGAAGAAAATACCCAATAAGAATGTCAAGGTGGTACCATAGGTAAAATCCCGAACAAGAAATCCAAGTGGGAGTGTGCGCAAAGAATACTGACCAATACTTATAAACATGAATTCTTTTGAATAAGAGTATCGAATAAGACCTCCATATATGACGCCAACTAGAAAATCTATTCGAGATTCCCAAATAGGAATTCCAGCCAAGAAGTACCGTTTAAGAAGTGCCAAGAGAGTCCGGATTTAACCTCGGGGCATCAAATCCTTTCACTGATCCCATTAGACGGTTGAACCATTATTCTCTCACCAATCAGCATCAATGGCCATCTCTTTCAGGGGAGAATGCTTACTTACCGATTTAAGGGGACAATGCATGAATGCAAAGATATCACCTAATGTAATTGATGTAATGTTCATATATCAGGAGATTATGACATATATCACACAAGCTATTCTATAACCAGAATTTTTATAACACAAAGTTAATCAACAAGATAGTTCAAATATGAGTCACATGCAATGAATACAATTCACAACACAACTATGCCGAGACACTCAAGTATACACGTTACAATCAATATTTCGAGCAAGTAGCGATTCATAAGATCAATTCGATTCATGATTAGCTATATCACTACACTTGACAAGTATTTAATACACAGTACATATCACTACCACATAGATCACATATTAAGTTCAGGATACAAGATTGCACAAAAGGCACTTACATTCTCAAGGCACACCAAGCACACACCTAATCAAGACACATTTCACAAGCAATCACTCGAGGTTCACTACCCAGTAGTCCGAGGACCCTATCCCGACTGAGAGCATCTAAGGTCTGATACCACCTGTAACGCCCCGATCCCTCACGAAACCAGAGGCTCTAATAACCAAGCTATTCTCAACCCAATTCTAACCTGGTCTCAAACTTTTAGGGAAAAACGGATAGAGTCTCCCCTGTACCGTGGACATTCTGAAAACCTATAAACACTCAAGAAAGTCACAACACAATAAGGCAAGCTTTTATAACTAAAGTTCAAAGGTTCATGGCCATCCGAGCCTTGAGGCATACAATAGTTTAGATTCACACAAGCATGCAACCAACTTGACTTCTTCATAAAACCGCTTATCATGCCATTCTATGATAACTTTGAAACATACTTAGAAGTTGAACCAACATGTATCAAAACAATCACACCCAAGCATGCAAAGAAACTAGAAATAGAAATATAAGTTATTACAAGCTATAGAATTACCACTGCTACTACAGTTATCTGGCTTCCAACTTACATATTACACAAATACATATATGAGCCTTAAGGCCCCAAAATAGATTATAACATAGAACAACAAATTCTTCACATAGAAACTAGAAAGCACATCCACCTAATACAACAATCACACAGCAACTAAGGCAACTCCTTCAACTGCGCCACCTGAAACATGTTAGCGAGGTATGAGCAACCACTGTTGCCCAGTGAGGGATAAAGTCTCCCGGGGCGTGCAATGCAACAAGTAATATAGTTAAACAATAATAGCAATTAAACTATTCAAGAATGACAAAAGCTTAAGTAACCACACATTAAAAATGATACATTCACTTAACCCCAGTACTCCAATCTTCACTTGGTCTTCATTCACAATCCACGAACCACGATCTCGATCACGATAAGCCGGCATCCCAAACACCAAAGGGTACTCCAGATGTACCCAATCCTACGACCTAACACCCCCTGGCAATCTCCGGAACAGGCGAGTGAGGGAAGAGGGTACGGAGCTAGAGCAACTAGCCCTGGCAAGCCCGTTGCCGCCCAGAGAGGGTCATCGCACCCGCCCCGACGATAAGGTTGCGTAACCATTGACTCGATAACACAGAAAGCAATAATAATAACAATATAACAAAATAAGCCGATATACAAACAAGGAGGACAACAAAAGAGGTTGTCCTCGAGCACACACATCATCAATCACGCCATACGATGAAATATGATACATTCATTAGTCTATAATTGCTAAACTAATCCAACTAAAACACTTAAATCACTTAGTATCGAATATTTAGCATATAACAAGATAAGACACATAGAATGCACATAGAAATGATCCATCACCTTTTAGGAAGCCAAACCTGCGCGAATTAAGCCAAGATTCCCTCAATATTCTCCAAAAGCATCAATTCCCTTCAATTATCATTACCTAATACAATCAACTATATGCATAAGAAGTGATTTCTTATTCTCAACTAAAGCTAGTTCATAAAGCCATTAATTTATCCAACTCTATTTGATTCCCTTTAATTCACATAACTAACAATATATTTCATGGTTTAATAATCATTCTAATCAATATTTGAACAATACATAAACTCAAGTGATCACATATGCAACATTCTTTAATTTCCAAATATCAGACAAAGACAATAGCATAATAAATAACATATACATAGCCATTCATATAAGTAGAAATACTATATAACATCTAACCACTAAGTTATATAAGCGTATTTTTACACATATAATGAAATTAATAAGCAATAAAAACATTTTTATTCAATTTTTAACTAGTATCGATATAACTTAACTTACTACTTCTCCGAATAGATGAACTTGTTACATAAGTACATTTAAACATTTATCCAATCAATCAAGAATCAACTAACAACAATTATTACCATGGTTCATTACTAGTTCATTTAGTCCATTCTAAATTTATACTCAACCAAAGCCATGTAAACCAAGCAACTTAATTCACGAGACTTCACTACTATAATATGTATACTACACAAAGGCATATAAACATTTAATTACTCAATTAAAAAGCAATTATCATGAAATTAACTATGCGAACACAAAGGGGTCAATATTATACTTTTCACAAAACTTAACCAAAAGCTCACACATACCTTAGAATAGCATTTAGACACTCTAGGAGCAACTACAAAGCAATACAAGTACTAAAGCAATTAATTCATTCATTTCCCCTTTGTTCAACTAGGTTATTTAGCTTCCTATCGGAATTCAATGATCAAGTTAAGCTAGCTAACCATCCTACCAATCTAAGGATACTTAAATACCTCATTTAGAACCTCCAAATCATAACCTAAAGCACAAGTACACGAAAATACCAAAAATTCCTCTTTGTGGGTTTACACTACAAGTACCAATTTTGGAACCCAAACAAGCGAAACGAAAGCACTTTTAAGGTTTCAATACTTAATAAAGACTAGCCATAACCTCGAAACGTGCCCGGATTCAAGTTAAACCCGAAACCCCTTATTAAAGTAGCCTATATTGATCAAATTTCTCAAATTTTGAACATAGCAAGTGCAATTAACATTTTTCCCACGCTTATGGACCTAATTAACAACTACTAGAAGCTTCGAATCGAATTAAATTGTAACTTTTTTTGGAAACCCTAGTTTAGCACTATTCATCATCTTCCCCAAGTGTCATTTTCATTTTCAAGCATTCAACAAGTAATTTAAACCATCAAACATATTCTATGAAGTCACTAGAGTATATAACAAGCAACGGAACAAGAATTAAACTACTACAATATTAGATAACAAAAATAATAATACAAACTTTAATTGAATTTAATACAAAAATAAAATGCACACTCATCTCTTTTGAAGATAAAAGAATGGTCTTAAGGTCTTAAGGATGAAGCACAACCAATTTGGGAAACAATGGAAGCAAGAATGAAGCAAGGAGTAATTTTTTTTTTGAGAAGTTACTATTCCCGTAACTCTTTTTTGGCCATTTTTTTGACCCATTTTTTTTGTTTCTTGGCTTATAATATTCTCATGAGATGGTCAAATGGTAGGTCAAGCAATTAGGGTATTTTAGTAAGGGTAAATGGGTCATTTTGGTGATTAAATTTTAACAAAACAAAATGCCAAAAATCTGAAAAATCTAGAAAAATCCCGCTCATACTATTCATCAGACATTTCGCAAATTTTTTTCCCGTTGATCCTTATATGCAATGCACGCACGGTCAGGGGCTATAGTCCCCTAATAATATGTAGTATTTTATAAAAAATATAAAATGCATGAACAGAAACAGTTGAATTTATGGAGATATGAAAAAAAAAAGTGAAGTAATTAGCTAAATTACATCTAAGTTAACTATTTAATGAATGCAATTAATGAAGTGCTGGGTTCGGGGTGTCACAATTGGGACCAATGCCATCAACATTCTTTTGCACTAAAAGGCATGCTACATCTACTGACATAAGACGTTTGGAAGCTGAAGTTGAGCTTTTGAAAAAATGCGACGTCAAGCGGAAGGCCGAGAGGGCTAAGCGAGACAAGTTAAAGGCCAAGATAGATAGCCTAAGAAAAACATTATACTTATACGTGAGCCAGGCAAACTTTTAGTTTATTACTTGCATTATTGAGTATGAAAACATTGACATACATCTTACTATGTTGTATGTTGAAGTGAGAGTCATTGTAGACAACCAAATTTTGATATGGGTAATAGTTTTGTGGAAAAGTGAAAGGTAACTATTACATTTATTTTGTTAGCGTGCCTAATTTTCTTTCATTCTCTTAATTTCCAGGGAACAAGTTCTCAAATCTCTATCAAGGAATGAACAAAGGATTCTATTTTGTTGAAAGGATTATGATTTTATTTGTATTGGTTCAGACTGCTTAGCTTTAGATCCTTGTATGAGGCCAATTATTTAAATTTAGCTAATTATATTCTTATGTTTTTGGATATGCTTTACTGCTTGGATTGCTACACCAGTCGGTTCTTTCTGTAATGTATCTTACCAAAATAGTGGTTGTGACTTGTGCATCGATTAATCACCATTAAGAACTATTTTGTTTTCATTGATCATCTCAACTTCAAGGATACTTGCACGTATTAAATTGATGTTAATACTAGTGGGTGGATATGTACTATAGTTATTTGATTCAATTATCTTGTGAATGACAAAATATTTGTAGAGCTTAGTATTTGCAGTGGCTGGTTGTATATGTTGTTGTATGGCCTTTGATTGAACCGTTTCTCAAGCTATCTTTTTAAGGATTGGTCTTTGGCATTTTACATGTCTCTGATCCTCACCATTCTCAAGCCTAGATACTACTCATGTAACCACCAAAGGACCTCAATGACTCTTTAGGAATAGGACTCAAAGCAACATCAACAACAGACATTGTATTTGAAATTAATATCTTTTAGGACCTCAATAAAGAGACTCTAAAATACATATATATTTTTTGATATTCACATATATCTTAAAACTTCCACATAGAGACAGATACAATGCAAATAATTGAACAAGACCAGCCTCTCAATCAAGTACTATTACATAAGTTCAATTTTGATTGTATATCCTACATTACTTGTTCAACAATACATACGAGCATAAGCTTACACTGTAATATTATCTATTACACGACGGATACTAGTTTCCATAGATTTCCAGACTATTCACTACCAAGCCTGCATTCAACGTTCATTCCTCATCATCTGCAAAATGTAATACTATTAGATGAACAAATGGGTCAGTAAGTAGAATGTACCCCAAGAGTTTATATAAGAGCGAGAAGTTATGTTTAAATAAATATAACAACACGGGAGTAAAAGCATTTAAATAATCTAAATAATCAACAAATAGGATCTATAGAATAGTAATGACAAGTTGAAGAAAAATTATATAAGTTCAATCAAAAATACAGGGTCGAAGATAATATAATGTTTTTCTAAACTAAAATCAAACTAAAGGGCAGTAGGAGCAAATGATGCCATGTCCAAGAAAAATTCTCTCAATCTTTTAATAGTAGCAAACAAGGCGAATTTAAAACACTTTAAATCAGTGGCAGAGATTTAGTCAATACATATTCAATATCATTCTATTCTCATTTTAGAAAACTGAAGGAGTTGAATCAAAACTTAACTTTCTTAATGTATCCTTTAATTTCATGACATCACATAAGAATGTCATATACTTTCTTCATGAGTCATAACAATCAGTACTTAAATATCATTCTTAAACATTTTCATTCTTGCTATGACAACTTTTACTCGGGCAGCACCGGTCGCTCAATAAATCAATAGTAAGTTCAAGGCCCCCACTAGGCAACAGGATATCCCAAAGAAAAATGGTGCACTACAACAAAACGGTGAATAACAATAACAATAATAGTGTGTCGACTATTACACCCGTTGACTGGGGTCAAATTTCTAGTGTTTAACCACTCCACACCAGAGAAGGCACATCACTTTCAAAAATGTTTACCAAACCTTAAATCGAAAACCTATCATTTACAAGCTTTATAGTATAATGAAAATAAAACATAAGAACATAAGCAACCAGTGGCTTTATTAAAATTCCTTTCTTTTAAAAATAGCATATGACTTACGGAAACCTCCTTGAAAATACATTGATGGTAACTTCCTTCTAAAATGATGATAGTATGCATTTAAAGCAACTAATTCCAAACAACCAGTGCTTAAAATTGATATGGGAAGTATATTAGTGATAAGTAAAATTTTATCAAAGTGCATGCATTGACCATTTGGAATCATAAGTAATAAAAAGTAATATAACATATATTGGAGATGATTAATCAGAAGCATTGTGCATTGACATACGACCATAAAAGTTGGAAGACATTTTATATGCAAAAGCTTCAACCATTTATTACATAAAAGATGCATCTTTTACAACTTGCAACGAATATGAATATTTGCGATATAAGGGAAGAAGATGCACAAAAGACAGAAATAACCCATTTTATAATTGTAATCCAATTGTTGCCATCGTGAACAAGCTTCAGTCTTCATGTAACAAAAGTAAGTGACCAATTTTTGATGTCATCAACACTGAAACGGAGATAAACGAAACATGAAATAAGAAATTACAAAGGATAATACCAGTGATGTGATCAAGAACGAACAAGTGTGAAACAGTTTCAAAAGGAACAAAAAAGCAGCAGTTGATAAAATTGGCCAGAAATAGAGACAATCCAAATAGGCAATTGATAGAGACAACAACTGTTCAGAATAACCAACACAGAGGCTCAAATGGAAGGAGTAATTGTAACACCCCTGATCCCTCACGAGCCCAGAACCCCGATCCAAATCCCAAAGTCATGAAAAATAAGGGAAAACAGACGGAGTTTCCTCTATTTTTAGGATTAACCAGTTACCTACACACAGAAGAAATTACCACAACCACAATATACAACATTCATTTCATAACTTCCCAAGTCTACAAGGCCATCTGAGCCTTTTTATTAGCATAATATAATATACAAGCATGTATTTCATTAGCTGTTGAACACATGTGATCATAATTCCACTTATCTTACCACTCTAATATTTTCCATTTCATTATCTTAGATTTTTAAGTCGTTCAACCAACCTCCATGCAATCCATGCAAGCCAGATAGACAATAAAGTAAATTATTAGAGTTATTATAAACCAACTACACCTATCAAATCATATGAGACTTTAACTTTACATTACATTTCTTATAAACCAACATATACAAAGCATGCAGGCCTCAAAAGAAACATAACTATCACAAATATACATAGAAACAAACAACTATAACTAGAACATCCGATCAAGGAGAATCCCGAGCTTTCTTTACCTCAGACTCTAAAGCCATCGAACCTGAAATGGTTAGAAAGAGGGAGTGAGCAACACAGTTATTCAGTAAGGGATGAGAAACAGATATCCGGGGTATCACAGTAATCCTACTTACCTTTGGTCCAAATCAGCAAAGCTAAGACTATATTTCGATCCCAAAGCCTAAGTTCCAACCTTGTAAATCTCAAACACCTGGTGCACAGAATTTAAGAGTCTCCTACTTGCCCAGACTTCTCCAAACTTTCGCTCATAGATGCATCGTTTACTGATTTGAAGAAGAAAGTAAGATTAGGAATTCGTTATCTTTGATTTTGCTATCCATATGACAAACTTATCCCCACAAACCCACTGTTTAAAGGAAAAGGAAAATACAAGATAAAGAGACCAATATTTACAATTATATACACAAAAATAAGTCTAAATGTCCGGATACAAGTTCAAAGTCAACTGCAAGCTCAGAAACAGTACTTCTCCAATATGCAATAGACAAATCAGTTTCTACAATTATACTATTGACACTTTCATTAGCAATCAAAAGGAAAGCAGAATTAGCTAACCAACTGGATGTCTACTTCTTCTCCATTTTGTATATTAACACCAGATTCAACCAAGAAAAAATTATTTATAAAACAATTAAGATAAAGAATTAAGGCATTACCTAAATAAAGCTTACCAAAAGACTCACTCCCAATCTTCATCCCCAACTTAAACTTCACATCCACAATTTCATCCATGTCCTTCATTCGATTACCTAAATAAAGCTCACCAAGAAATAACATTGTACAAATTTACTGAAAAGAATAAAAGACAAGAGCGAAAAGAATGGAAAGAAAATGTGAATTAATTAAGAAACCTGAAGGTAATTATTTACTTACTTATGATTGTTGTACAACATCATATAACAAATCTTCATTAACATCCTCCTGGATCCAATCACTTTCTTCCAATTCCTAGCATTCTTAAGGAACACTTCTTTCAAAACTATCACCATTATCTTGAATATCATTATCCTCTTTGGATTCAATCTCCACACCAAGATCAAACACATCTCTCGGGGTTGTTTTTATCACAACATGCCATGGGGGACACAAAGGATCTTTCACGTAGAAATCTTGTTGGACTTGAGATGGTATAACAAATGGCTCGTGAGTGATCAGTTCCCCAGTATATGCCAAGCGTGTGAAATTTACAAGTGTAAAGCCAAATTCGTCTTTCTTCACCCCTCTCTCCCGTGTTAGATAAGCCCCATTACAATGAAACAATACCACCTTAAATTTTCCATAATAGTCTAATTCAATTATAGAACTAAATTTGGATCTCGAGAAGAAGCTACGCTTGGTGTTGTCGATGTTACAACCACTCCATAATTTTGTGTTCTTTTCCCTTTATTTCCTTCCTTAGTGCGAAACTTAATCCCATTGAAAATAAAACATTTACAACTTTTTACAAATTTTGAAGGACCCACATAAAGCCATCTTATTCTTTCTGGCACATTTTCGTTATCAATATTTGATACCTATATTGTGAAAGATCAATATTTTCAATCAAAAAAAATTAGCTCGTATGACATGATTTAAAAAAAAAGTTCATACTTACATGGGTTTTAAACCATGCATGAAATTCCTCTACCACCAACCGTTGCAGTGCACTTGGATTGTTGTCATATCTCCTATTACGAAAATTTTGAATCTTGTATCTCTTAAATTCTCTGTATAAAAAAAAGAAAACAAATTTCATTAAAAAAACATCCATAAATAAAACTCAAGAATAGATGTAAAAGACGCAACTTACTCAACATATGATTGTATTTCATCAAGATGTTACAAGATATATCGATGTGCTTGCGTCAATGATAAATCAACTAATACTTTAACCTTAGTTTCTCCCTTGAATGTGCCACCACTTGAAAATAAATATTTATCTCTTCTTATGGGATCAATGTCATTATTCCTATGTGGTCGGTTAAAAATTGTCTCAATCCCATCAAAATATCTGGAGCAAAAAGTATGACACTCTTCCACAATATAACCTTCTGCAATTGAACCTTCAGGATGTGCTTTATTACCGACATACTTTTGAATACTTTCAAGAACCTACAGTTGATTTCAACCAATTATATGAGATTTAAGAAAAATCAATTTGTAGCATATCTGCAAATGTACACATCTAATTAAAATAATAATACCTTTCAATTGGATACATCCATCTAAATTGAACGGGGCCTGCAATCTTTGCCTCATTTGCAATGTGGATGACCAAATGTACCATTATAGTGAAAAATGAGGGAGGAAACTATCTTTCCATGTGACACAGTACTAATGCTGCACGAGACTTCAATATATCTAACTCATCAATATTGAGTGTCTTACTGCATATAGCCTTGAAAATGCTACTCAATTTGATTATAAGCTTTGTAACTTGTTTGTTCACGAACGCAATGCAATAGGAAGTAAATCTTGCATTAATATGTGATAATCATGGGTCTTAAGGGATTGTAGTTTTCTATCTTTAACATTAATACCTCTTGATATCTGTGATGCATAACCATCAGGTACTTTTACATCTTTCAATACACTGAGAAATATTTCTTTCTCTTTTTTAGTCATTGAATAAGAAGCAGGAGGAAAAAACACTTTTCTATTAGGTTGCTCCCAGGATGAAGTTTTTCCCGTATTCCCATGTCTCTCAAGTCATAGCGTGATTTCAGATCATCTTAACTCTTTCCCTTGATGTTCAACAATGTTCCAAGCACATTTTCATATTCATTTTTCTCAATATGCATAACGTCAAGATTATGACGCAATATATTGAACTCCTAATAAGGCAGTTTAAAGAAAATGTCTTTTTTCCATGACATTGAGTCACCAACAATCTCATCACCCTCCTCAATTTGTATCTCATCAAAAGACTCATTTACTGGATGTGCAGTTCTTTTTCTCTTTCTTTTAGAAGTGCTTGCCTCGTTCCTCAAATTAAATATGGCCTCATTAATGAAATTAATCCCTTCCAATTGTCTTAATGCATCTGACTCGGACAATGTTTTCGATGCTATTCTCCATTCCTCAATCCTGTCAAAATCATGCTTTCGTGCTCGAAACTTGTATGATTCACTCAACCACCGACGATGTCCTAAATAACAAAATTTGCGCCCATTAGGTAACCACTTTGATTTTGTCATATTTGCACAACATGGACATGCTTTCTTTCCTCTAGTACTCCAACCTGATAAATAGGCATAGGCAGGAAAATCATTAATAGTCCATATTAATGAAGCTTGCATTGTGAAATTATTTTTACTTGTTGCATCATATGTTTGGGCGCCTTCCCACAATTGTAGCAACTCATCAATAAGTGGCTGAAGAAAAATATATATTTTATCTCCTGAGGCCTTTTTTTCCTGGGATGATCATCAACAATATTAATGAAGATCGTTTCATGTACATCCACGGGGGTAAATTATAGGGGATCAAAATTACAGGCCATATGCTATATGCATTGCTCATCAATCCAAACGGATTAAAACCATCGCTCGCTAATCCAAGCTCACCTTACGAGGATCATTAGCAAAATCAGGATATCTTTGATCAAATGTCTTCCACGCATGTAAATTAGCAGGATGCCTTAAAAGTCCATCATATTTGCTACTCTCATTATGCAATAGCATTGAAGAAGATGTCTTTGGCGAAATATACAATCTTTGTAACCTCAGGATCAAAGGAAAGTACCTCATAACTTTACAAGTTGTCTTCTTCTTTCTATGTCCTCTGGCACTACTATCATTGTCTTGTTGCCAACGAGAAGCATTACAAATGTGATAGTATTGTTGCTCTGCTTTATCTCCCCTATACAACATGCAATTATTCGGGCATATGTCAATGTTCTCATACCCCAAACCCAAAGCATTTGTTATATTCTTTGCTTCATATAGAGATGTCAGAATGTTTGATTCTAGAAATTGTTGTTTTAAGAATTTAATAAGCATGCCTATTGATGTTCCATTCCATTTGTAGTATGACTTTATATGCATCAGTTGGACTGTAAATGACAAAATGGTTGATTTGGACCCAGGATAAAGTTCTTTGTTACCTTCCTCAAAATATTTAAAAAATCCAATAGTTTTTACATTAGGACCATCATCAGTTTGAATGTAAGGCTCAGTATTATCATTATCATCCTCATTACTTTCTTCTCCCTCTATATTTTCATTCGTTGGATATGACATATCATGAAGTCCAAATGCATCCCTCACTAAGCCATGCATATCAAAATGGTCTTCAAGTGGACTATCATGTGATCTATCTACAGGAGTAGGACGTGGTGCATCTCTAGCTATAAAATCTTCTCCATGGCAAACCTAACGATTATACCATTTAGTCATCCCATTCCAGACTACATGACTTCTCACATTATCTCGAACTTGCCATTTACGATTGACACATGAAACACAAGAGCATGATATCTTTCCAAAACTTGTACCAGTGTGACTGAATGCAAAGTCAACAAATTTGTCCAAACCATCAAGGTATTCATCGCTAGACCGTGGTTTTACCATCCAACTCTTATCCATTGTAATGTCTATGAAAATAAAATCAAGGTTCAACATTAAGAATATATGCCACCTATAAAAAGAATCCAACTTCTACTAAACAAGATTATCTTTTCTTATTTCAATTCATTAACATGTTTTCATCTAAAACATAACTATATTTAACAATGTTCCCTTTTGTCTAGGCAAATTTATAAAATTCACAATTTTTCTCGCAGTCAGCTTAATCTTCATAATTCATAATTTTTTTAAAAGGGCTTTTGTTTGTGGGTTTTTTCCTAAGAAGCATTGACACAAACAGATGCAGTTCAGTTATGATCATAGTGAGAAAAGAAAAAAATAAATGAAATTGAAACAACCAATCGAGATGGAAACAAGAGGAACCTAATAATGTAGAGCAATTGAGATCAATTTCAGTACTTGGAATTGAATCTTTCTCGTGTTTTTTCTTCTCTACTGCAAATCAACAAGAATCCGTATCCAATTAGGATACCAAAAATAAATCGGGAAATGTAGATATATACATCAAATGTAGTTTTATGTGCTGTTACAACTTGTTAGCAATATGCTGACATCTATTAGTTTTTATTCTTCATTCTATTAGGCCATGGTACATCTATTAGGTTTCTTATAGAAACTCAGTGAATATACAAAGTAATGATCAACAACATACCCTTCAACAACCACCTGCTATGACCCTAAAGGACCAGTCCACTCAGCCTAATCAGCAAACACGTAAGAGCAACCGCATAACAATTGGAGTTCGAAATATGAGACTAATTTAAAGGAGAAAAAAGTGCTAAGGCCAAATCAACCTATGATTTTGAACAGCTCTAGATCTATTTCTTGCTATAGATCTCTTGACCACAAGGACCACTCATTTTGAACAACTATTATCGGATGAACAACATGAGGCCTCCTAATTGTTAAAGTAGAGGCCTTCGATAAACCTATATATTTGATTTTACCCTCTTCAACTAGTTTCTTAAGTTCTCCCACCTAGCCAAAAGTAAATAATATGAGGCACAACTCAAACGTATAAAAACAAAACCAAAAAGTCAAAAGGAAGAGCATATGTGGAGATATCCATGGAGTGCAGAGATCATTTCTATAATGTTATTTACATTATGTAGAGCTTCATCATATGTTCATGGAAATCTCTCTGATAATGCTCCAGCTATCTCTTTCCTGAGTTCCCCTCAACCACAATTAATCCCCAACATCCAGAAACAACACTCTATAAAATGCTATGATATGACATGGATTTAGATGGAAAAATTATCCATCGGGGTGAATGACATGTATCATTTTACAGTCAAGCTTCACAACCAAAACAACATGGAGTCGTAATTAAAACAAAACCCATCAGCATTTTAGCATCAAGGATATGTCAAATAATACACAGATAGTCAATAGCTAAATAAGTACATTTCTATAACCCATACAAAACTTAGACTAGTTATGAAGCCCTTGCACAATGTACACATTGAATGTGGAGAAAAGGAAAAGATCATCATGCTTTACTTACTAGATTTTTATGTTTTCTTATTGTTATTACTTAAAATTGCATACCTTATGTTTACAAAAAAGGATCAAGATCTTTTGAGAAAAACAAGGAAACAAAAATGGTCCCTTTTGGTAAAACCTCTCCAATTCGCATAAAATGGCCATGGAATGACGGTAATAATAACACAAAGACCTCAACCACAACCACCAATAACAACACCACCTGCGAATTCGATACACCATGGCTATTCAAATCTGCAAGAACCATGGGTTCTTTAGCACTCAACCTTTTCAACTCAAACCCATTTCAATCGAAGAGTGAAAACAAGAAATTAAGGAAGTTGAATGGGAAAGAACAAGGAGAGGGGGAGCAGAAGGCTTTTGCAGCAGCTTTAGCGAGTGGGAAAGAGGCTACAGTGCTTGAGTTTTACTCACCCAATTACAGGATTTGTAATTCTTTGGTTGGTTTTGTTAATGAAGTTGAGAAGATGAATGTTGATTGGGTTAATATTATCATGGCTGATGCTGAAAATCAACAATGGTTGCCTGAGGGATTCTGTTTCTGATTAATCATGTTTGATGAAATATAACAAATTTTTATGCTTGTGTGGGTCTGATGGTTTCCCACACTAAGCATTATTAATTAGTTTTCCTTCTAAGTAAACATCTAACCCCAATTCATTCTACAATAAAATTTGGACTCATTGAAACATTACATCAAACACTTTGAACCATACCAAGCATACTATAAAATTTCTTTACAGATACAGAACCAAAATGACCACCCATCTTAAGTTCACAAACAAAATGCTCAAAACAGTGTAATAAATGAAAAACATTATACCTTTCAATTTCATGTTGATTTTCTCTCAAATTTCTTGTTTTTTCTTCCTACTTGTTGTTTCTTTTCTTTCTTTACAGATACTGATTCTTTTTTTTTTGTTTATGATCAATAATAGACCACGGGTGTGTGGTCTAAAACGTTAAAGACATAGGCGGCGGTTGTGAGAACCGCCGCCTATTCCAACTTAGCGGTTCTACGAACCACCGCCCGTGTTCACTCATTTTTGGCCATCATCCAACAAACCAGAGAACTAGATAAATTTACTTATTTTTCTTTCTTTCTTTATTTATTTTATTTTATTTCTCTCCCACTCTCTTCAATTTTTTGTTTTTCTCTCCTTAATTAATGTTTCTTATATTCTCTCTCTTTCTCTTCTATTTAGCCCTACAACAGTATTTTTTTTAGCTTAAAAACCACACAATTGGCTATTGTACTCCAAAATTATGCACGGACTTTTGTCATCTCCTTCTTTATCTTTTTGATGTATTGACCATAAATATTAATTATGTAAATATTATGTTTAGATCATTTACTTCACAACTAACTATGTCATTTCAATGGAAGTGCTAATAAGTTGTTTTTTTCTTGAAATAATATTTTTGACCCCCTCCTAAAACCCAACCCATAGACTTATCTTTTCCTAAGAAAAATTAGCTCCTCTTCAACCTTCCATCGTTAGACTTAATTAACTTATTTTTTCCAATCTCGGTCATATTTTTGATAATTTTTAATTTGATATAATTCACTTTAGAACTAAAAGTAGATTAAACATACTAACTTGACTATATTTTTGTTTATTACTTTTTATGTGCAATGTATAATTATTCTTCTTTTAGGTGCTAGTCGATCGATGATAATGATAAGGAAAGTAAGAAAATTGTATAGTTATCAGAACTCAAAGCTAAAACAGGAAACTTTAATTAAGGTAGGGAAAAAAGGAAAAAACAAGGAGAGAGAAAAATTAAATAAAGTTAATTAATGAAGAGAGAAAAATAAAATAAATTTATCTAGTTGGCATGACAACTAGGCATGTCAATTAGGAGGTGTTAATTGGGTGATAAAAAGAAGATGAGGTTTACCATTACTCATATGGAAAATATCTTCATGCACTAGTCACGATATAGATAAGTCTCTGTTGTCCTGCAAGTTGGTGAAATTGAAACGTAAATCAACTCTAGTAGAAGATAAATCTTAATTTGAATAGTTGGTGGGGGGAAGTATGGCTATTAAGTAAATTTATCATGAGGTATGTAATATTGTTTTGAAAACCATAAAATAAAAAAAATAAAATAAAAAGAAAGAAAGAAAGAGAGAGAGATCAGAGTGGGGCTTATAGTTACAAGATAATCCATTTGGATGAATTTTTTTTTTTCAAAAAAAAAATATATATATTGAATTTGAAACATTCGTAATTAACTTTCTAGGCAGAAAAGATTCTCAATGTGTCAAGCTAACATTATTTTGTATTTAGTCAACTTCCATTAAATAAGTAGTAAAGGCTAATTGTTCCTAAACATTTTTTTTTATAAAAAGTACCAAAATCATTATTTTGTTCTAATCTCCTACAGATATTACTATATTTCAACAATAAACTTGCATTATTTTTATATCGATTGACTTGATTTTTTATTTGATGCTTGAAACATTGAAGACCAAGGAGTGAGATTATATATATATATATATATATATATATATATATCCTTACCTAGAACGTGAAGGACTAGAAGACACAAAACGAATCATCTGAGACCAATATATTATTTTGTAAAAAGTTAAAGGACTGCTTGAGGCAATAAACTAATGAAAGTTATGTTAGGGATTAACATGGCATATTTAGAAATAATTGGAATTTTAGAAGAAAGATTGAAGACTAAAATGAGAAACTCAAATACTTTAGTGCCATTTATGCTATTAAAATCAAGGAATAAAAATGAGAAACTTAAATTGCAGAACATATGTTTTGTAGCTTATAGGATCTCTCGACATTTTCTCAAGAACAATACTAAAATTTGTTCATAACAAGTTGGACTAGTAACGGCTTGGGTGATCAATAATGATGCAAGTGATCAAACCAACTAGCTAGGATTTGCATTTAATGATAAAACATTTTTGTTGAAGACAATAAACCAATATAATGAGTTGACCGTAAATTATCATATTTGAATATCTCTTTTCCTTCTAGAGAAGATATTAATTGTAGAGAAAAGGGCATTTCGACAATAAATGCAAATCCCTTAATAAACTCATCTCTATCAATTTAAACTTTTAAATGACGTTGTTAGTTAACACATTTGTCAATATATGTGTGTGTGTGTGTGTGTGTGTGTGTGTGTGTGTATGTGTGTGTGTATATATATACACATACATACACACATATATATATGTATAAAGAAAACAAGACAAGCAATATCCTAGTATCCAAAATAATACATTTTAGGCAACTTGATCAAGCATGCTTATCAATCATCTCGAGGATCAACTTTTTGGTTCTTCTCCATATTCTTCACAGCAGAGAATCAGAGACACCAACTTCAACAATTTTCTCACCCATCGTCGTGGAGACATGCTTCTTCTTTTTGGGAAATTAAAACACTTCCCTCCTTAGTTAACTTGGATGAAAAATGCTAATTAGACCCACAAAGTTCCTTACCTAGAATGTAAAGCACCAGAAGACACAAAACGAATTATCTGAGACCAAAATATTATTTTGTAAAAATTTAAGGGACTGCTTGAGGTAATAATTATACACAACTTATGAAAGTTATGTTAGGGATTAACATGGCGTAGTTGGAAATAATTATAATTTTATAAGAAAGATTAAAGACTAAAATGAGAAAGTCAAATGTTAAAGTGCCATTTATGCTATTAAAATCGAGGACTAATGAGAAAATTAAATTGCAGAACATATGTTTTCGTAGCGTAGGATCTCTCGACAATACTAAAATTTATTCTTAAAAAGCTGGACTAATAAAGGCGTAGGTGATCAATACTGATGCAAGTGATTAAATCAATTAGGATTTTCATTTAATGATAAATATTTTTGTTGAAGATGATAAATCTATATAATAAACCCTTATTTAACAGTTTAAATTTTTAAATGTTGTGGTTACTTAACACGTTTGTTGCTATATGAGTTGTGTGTGTATGATGTAGAGAGAGAGAGAGAGAGAGAGATGCTCTTTAGTATGAGAATAATCACTCTTTTTCCCCAAATGGGTTTGTGTAGGAAATATGTTACTATTGAGTCTCGAAATTAATCGCAGAATAAAAATCTATTTCAATGCATAATAACACTGTATTATAATTGCATGGTATATCATTACAAATTGAAAAAAAAAAATAGTAAGCAACTAAACACTGATACTAATATATTGAATTACAAAGACAAAATGAAATAATGGAATAGTAAAAGTGCAAACTGAAGTCGAAAGATAAAAGAAATAAACTAAATAATCAAATGATAAAGAAATGCAAACCAGTTGAAATGGAGACTCGTGTTTGGCTCGATCTCCTTAAGATTTTATCGCTTCGTATAAGTACTGTTGGATTTTAGGGTTGGGTCGCCCAATATAGGTTGACCCAGCTCGACCTATTTTGTATGGGTCAATAGAAGTTATGGGAATAACTTCCCATAACTAATTAAAAAGAAAAAGAAAAACGTCTTTTTCTTTCAAACGTTGAAAACAGAAGACTAAGTTCTCTTCTTCTCAGTTCTCTCTCTCTCTCTCTCTCTCTCTCTCAATCTCTCTCACCTTGTCTACAGTGCGTAGACATCCAAATCAAAAAGGGACATTTAAGTTGTGATAATATAGTTCTAAATCTCGTATTTAGAACTCTGATTCACGGCTTTAAACGGTAAAACGAACGAGGACTAATTCCTGAGATTTCTTCCGCATTTACTACGAGGTTAGTATGATTTATAATTTTACGAAGAATCCATATTATGTATTAAATTTCTTTATTGGTATCAGAGCCATATCGTTGGTTCTCTGTAAAAGTATGCGAATTTGTGATTTTTATGGTGAATTTTGAGCATGATTATTCTTGAATGAAATATAGTGAATTCATGCATGCTAAACTCATAGAATACGTTTCTTTCACAAATTTATAATTTACGTGATTATACTTGCCAAGTGCATAAACTAATTATTTTGTACAATTTTTATTACTTTATTTACGTTCTGTTTTTGGCCATTTTTGTATCTGATATATGCTCCAAAAATTGTAATTTTTGTATGTATGGAACGGGCTCGTCAAGAGCTTTCCGTGCATATATGGATCATTAAATTTGGCCTTAAAATGTGAAAGTTATGATTTTTTAAAGATTTTTTATAAATTTGGAAAAATTAGGGTTAGTGTGTGTTCTTGGTATGGTGTAGTGTGTGTGCGTGGAAAAACGTGAAAATTTTACTGAACATGGTCTGGACATGGGATCACGTGGCCACGTAATTTGGTGGTGTTATTATTTTAATATTTATTTTATTAAATATCAAATTTTGAATTTTTGAAATTAGTTTTCTTTAAAAAAATTTAAAAATTTGAATTAACCACCTGTGCCACATGGCACGTAGGGCTAGCCACGTGACGTCACATGACAACAACTTTGTGTTATTTATGGTTTTACCCTATAGCTTTGTGTTATTTATTGTTTGACCCCATAACTTTATATTATTTACGGTTTGACCCCATAACGTTGTATTATTTACGGTTTGACCCTATATCTTTGTGTTATTTATGGTATGACCAATAACTTTGTATTATTTACGGTATGACCCCATAACTTTGCATTATTTATGATTTAAGCCCATAACTTTGTATTATTTATGATTTGACCCCAAAACTTTATATTATTTATAGTTTGACACCATAACTATGTATTATTTTTTATCTGGCCCATTACCTTAGTGGTAATTTAGTTTTTTACCTCATGTTCTTCTTTTGTTCTATTATCTTTGTGATAATGTTATTTTTGACCACATGTTCTCAATTAGGGGCATTATCTTTGTGATAATTGTGTTTTTGGCTCCTATTTCTCGCAGAGCAAGGATATAATTTAAATTAATTTCAATTTAGACATGAAATCATGAGTGATTTCATTTAATTGCCCAACTTTCTTTGTGAGTCAATTGTAATTATTATAATATATGTATGAAATTTTTGTAATTTCATATAAATGTCTAAATTTGTGTAACTTCCTTGCACTATTTACGATTAGGTGCATGAAATTTTTGTAATTTTATTTAAATTCTGAAATTTGTGTAATTACGTTGGAATCTTTGCAACAAGTGACATAAAATTTTTGTAATTTTATTTCATAGTATGTAATTTATGTCATTTCATCATAGAATTTGTTGTGTACAATATTAATAGATGCTATGTGCACTATTAATTTTTTGAAATTAATTGATTGGACCATTATGTACTAAAGTTATTTATTTTCCTGAGGACTTTAGTGGTCATTCGAGGATTGTGTAAGTTAAACAAACCGCGAGAAATACTCCCAATACTATTGACCATATGAACACACATTGTTGTGAGCCCAAAATAATTATCCCTTAAATCTTCTTATTTTTATAATTATGTGATGGGATAATTTGATGAGCATGTGATAGTCATATGTGGTTTCATGCATAATGTCAGACCGCACCCTTATTTCTCTTAACACGTAGAACCAAAATGTGTCTTTTTGATGTCAATAAGTTTGAGATAGCTTCTATGTGCCTAATAATCATGGTCTACATGTGTAAAAAGAATTGAATGTGTTAATTCTTGTGGACCGGACTGAGTTATGAACAGATGGAGAACATTGAGGAGTGCTTAATTATGTCTAACATTATTAGTTATTTATATGTTAAATACTTTTTCATTTTCATCTCATGATAATGTTTGTATTTATCATTATTTTTTTATTATAATCTTTTACTGCATATGTTTTTATTTTAATAATTAGTTTATTAATCCTTTATATGAGTGAGAGTTCTAAGATTGGAATTGGTGTGATTCTAATCTAGAACTATTAGTTCTCACACATGTAAATTTATATAATTCATATATGGAACTAATGTTTCTACTCGAATAGGATTAAATTGTGATAATTGTGACATTCGAATATAGCATTTGGCAGGTTGTACTACAATGTGTTGGTACTATATCTTATGTCACTTTATTACATTTAAATACTTGTTCAAGTAGAATTAAACATCTAAATGTGCTAGTATCAAACATCCAAAATATGTCTATGTTGTGGTTATTACTAATAATAGCCAAAACATCATATTTGCCCTCAACTAAAGGAAAAATGAACGGTGATGATTGCCGAACATTGCATCATATAGTTCAAAACATCCTTGAGAAGCAAATAGGTGCTTGGAAAACTGAGTTAAGTTGTGGTGAACCATTAGGGTGAAAACACTACTCCGCATAAGAGGTAGAAGCATATCAGGTTGGAAAAATGCTAATGCTTGCATCACATTGCTGACCATTATGCATATTGCCTCATTACTTATTACGAAGTAAGACCTACTGATGTGGGGATTTTGAAAGCTTGAAAGAGAAATTCAGTGGAATTTCTATTTCTAAGCTAAGTCAGCTTATAATCAAGTTCGACAGATGCTAAAAGCGTCCTAATGCTACTGAGAGGTAGCATTCTCAAGATGTCGAACATAATTAGAGAACTGAAGGCAGTTGGCCACATTCTCACTGATGAACAACTAGTGCATGTTGTCATCGTATCCTTTCCATCTAGCTGAGTGCACATAATTGTCAACATGACGTACAATAGGAATGTTAAGACGTTCCAAACATTGAGCGTATTTTGGAGTTTGTATATAATACCTCTCACCTAACTAGATCACTGGTCAATCTTATGTAGCTGAGTCCAATAAGCAAGGGTCCTGTGGATCCAAGCATAAAAGGGCAGTGACTCCGATGACAAAAGAAAGGATTAGCTGACCGAAAAGATCAAGAAGGTAAAATGAATGCGTGACAAATACAAGCTATGTGTTATAGTTGTCATAAGAACGGTCACTAAGCTCAGGATTGCCCTGGGCCGAATGCTAAGCATCTAACCTTATAACTAGAAATAAAGGAGCATTTGTGTAATACCGTTAGATTTTAACCGAATCACGGTTGATGTTTGTAGGAAATAATTCAAGAGTTTGAAAACAAGGGCATCGACAAGTGTTAACTATCACTATGTGATGGTCAAATTCTAATTTTTTCATGCATCCTATACGCTCTAGTTCTAGAAATACTTGATCTATAGATAAAATCCTTTTACGATTAGGTTCTCAACTTCATATATTTAAAACTCAGTCAGATTGTTAGGAACAACTCATTATAGATTTGGCTATATTGTGATTAGTTTTTCTTGTTCTACGAGTTGAACATCAAAACCATTGCTATATAAATATGTGTTATCAATGCTACATCGATAAGATATAGAGCATAAAAGCTAGGCATATAAGGCAAGAAAGAATGAAAAGACTAGCATTCGGAGGTCTTTTGAGACCATGGTTAGCACAATTCTATCTGCCTTTGTGTGACAGTTGCCTAACCAATAACTCTACAATAAAATATTTGGCAAAGGCTTGCAAGCTAGTTTTCCATTGCCTTGTATTCATCCCGAAATCTATAATCCAAAGAATGTTAGGGCATGGCAAAAGGCCTGATGTTTCATTACATACAATTTCATAAGTTGTGAGCTTGTCTTTTTATTTTCTCACAAGTCCAAAGCTTTCAATTGCTTTGGATGTAATTTTAAACTTGCTGAGAATCGATCAGACATAAAATAAAATCTTTGATAATCTATTGTGGTCGAGTATATTTGTTTGATTTGTTCAAAAGGCTTGTAATGAAAGAGGTATAACATGTGAGCTTATTATTCCTGGAACTTCGTAATTATGAGATGTTGTAAAAGGAATGAATAAAACCTTATCAGATATGGTTAAGTATATGATGCCTCATATAAATTTCTCAATTTTTTGTTGGGAATTTGTTACGGTCATATATTTGTCTACTTAACAAAGAGCCCTAGAAATCAGTCACTTCAACTCCCTATGAGTCATGGACAAGTAGTGAACTAGTCCGCAATGACTTAGGACTCTGTGAGTTGACTACTTTCGTTCATAATATTTTTCATGAGCTTGAGAAATTTTAACCACAAGGAAATGTGTATGTCCATTTCGTACTTTGAACACTCTAAAGGGAATGTTCATTGATAAACAAAGAGTGGGAGTGTATCTGAAATCAACATTCTTAGATATATAATTTTCTAGTAGGAGATTCAGTTATCTGAATTGAATGCTCCTAATGGTCCTATCCCTCACAATTTTTCAGTTGAAAGAAAGACTTGCTTCTCCGTTCACTGATCTAAGTGGGAGATAAATACTGGTTTGTGTTTAGTCAACTTGAATCTGTTTCACAATCAAAGTGAATTTGTTTCATTAACCAGTTTGTGGATCATGTTCACTTACAATAATAATATCGGTTTGATCAACTCGAATTTGTTTCGTGATTAATGTGAGTTCGTTTCACTACTGGGTGATTATGAAAATAAGTTTTTCATATAATTACTAGTTAAGATGATGATGAACCTTAGATAGTGGCTGAAGTTCTCTCTTTTTTTTTGTAAGGGAAAGTCGGATAAAAGCAATGAAAGAGCAATTAAATTTAATATCAGATATTAAGCTTGCCAGTGGGTAAAAAGTTGTACCCAAATTGAGGGTATAACTTGCAAGCAAATCTTCTTTCGTTGTTAGGTTTGTCTCAATTCACCCATTTATGATCATGTCACCCAATTGAACCTCAAAATACATTAGGTGGATGTAAAGGTGATTTATATCAAGTGGATGTAAATGTAATGTTTTCTTAGTGAAGATATGCAAGAAGAATTCATTTTGTATGATCTTCAAATGGTTCAATAAGGCATCTATGTATATGTCAATTGATTTGAGAGTAGATATGTGATTCTATCTCTCTAGATGGATGATATATTGTTGATCAGAAATGACAAGGAGTATATAATCACTATTAAGAAGTGATTGGTTGTCCTCAACTTTGTGGGATAAAGGACATTGGTAGAGTAGCTTGTGTGTTTAGAGTCAAGATCCAGAGAGGTCAATCTAAGATTCTTGTTTTATTACAAGAGTTATATGTCAAGCAAGTTCTTGAATGACTCCACACGTAAGTTTACAAACTTATAGATGTTCTTGTAACCGAGAAAGAAAGCCTAAGTCTAGGGATGTGTCCCCTAATGCTAGAATAGATTGATAACATAAAAATGTTCCTTATTTAAGCACCATGAGAAGCCCAGTATATACTGTGGTATATACGTGGCTAGATATTCGTTTTTGCCATGGGATTGGTATGTCGTTATTGATCAAAATTTTAGACTAGCTCATTCGAGAGTTGTCTGAAGGATCTTGAGGTATTTGAAAGACAATTTAGTTTTTGGTCTACGCCATTAATGTGTTGATCTTTATTAGAAAGAGATCTACAAATGCCAACTTGGGTGGTAACCCAGATGAGCATAAAAGTTACCTCTTGACATGCTTACTTGTTAATCAATGGCACTAATTAGTGGAATAGCAAGAAGCAAATATGCATAGTATTGTCAACTATGAAAATTGAGCTGTGTGGCATGCTCAACAACTATGCAAAAGGCAGTATGACTTGAGAGATTATCATGTACTTGAGATGAGTCAATTGCTAGACGAGCAATGACAATCTATTGTGTCCACTAATTAGTCATCGCCTATGTTAAGGATCCTATATTTCATGGCGAAACCTTGTACATAGACATTATGGCTTTGTATCATAAAAAGAAGTGATTGTGGAACACTCACCTACGCATGAGATGACAGTGACCCACTCTATAAACCCATATCCAAATATATGTATTTATTGCAGTAGAATCTCTTGGATTGCGTAGAACTTCATATTGATATTATGTAAAGTATTGTGTAATTACTAATGTACTCATACTGGTGAGTGTTTGATGCCAGTTCATAGTGAACAAAATTTTCTTCATGTGTTTGCTTGGTGCCTTATCTTTGTGATAAGCTTGGAAGAAATCGAGTATGAGTATGCTAGCACATATTGACATCGAAAAGTTTGTTGACAAGTTGATGAGATTGGCTCTCTCACACGAGCAATTGCCTCTGGCGCAGTGGGAGCGCGCAGAGATGAGACGATATGAGTTGGTTAGTATTCGTCGGGAAATACTATACTCATATAAAATACGTCGCCTTAAGTATTGGTTTAGAATTGGTTTCTATGACAATATTAAGATGAGATCTCTTATTTGTATATGTTATAATTAAAAACTAACATGAGGTCGATATAGATTCCCACGGTCCATATAACTTATTTATAGCCAGACGTGAAACCTCGATTACTAGGTGTATTAAGTTCAAGGATTTAGATTAGTTTCTGAGTGATAACTAGACCAAGATCTGTACGGTGTTTGATTTCGGTAAAGACATATGCCCTTTTTTTAAGGGAAGTCACACCGTAACACATGTTTTATACCATGTGTGCTTTGCGACCGTAAAAGGTAGTGGGTGAATGAATCCCTGCTTCACCACTGTGTGAGTCCTTGAAGCAATAAATGCTTCTTTGGGATACCCTTAATAACCTACGCTCATATTCTAATAGGTCAAGTTCAATGTTAGCTACTTTGGTATGTTGCCTAAAGATCACATTAGATTCGATCATATGGGACATGTCCAGGAAAGCGATTGACTTGATTTAGAAGGATATTGAGCGAAGGGAAGACTGTTCGCATCTAGCGCTACATGTGTTCATTGGTTGACCAGTTATACAATCTTTGTGATTGAACAATTTTTGTGATTGAATATAACTATGAATACATGTTTGAGATTTAAAGGTCAAACATAGCCTACGAGGGATAAGGTGTGTGTTGACTGATGTGAACTTAAATAGGTCTAGGGTACAACGAGACATTTTTTTTACATTGAAGACTGTAGCTCCCATGTTATCCCTAACAGATTCATGGTTTGAGCTTCCACTTGGTGTGTGCTCGCGGGTCGCACGACTTATTTTCCCGTATGAATTTGATGGTGGTTCCCGACAAGGTTGTAGAGAGAGTTAGTGGTGAATATGGATCTACTCATCTTGTGCGAGTGGGAGATGTTGGATTTTAGGGTTGGGTCGCCCAATATAGGTTGACCCGACCCGACCCATTTTGTATGGGTCAATAGAAGTTATGGGAATAACTTCCCATAACTAATTAAAAAGAAAAAGAAAAACATCTTTTTCTTTCAGACGTTGAAAACAGAAGACTAAGTTCTCTTCTTCTCAGTTATCTCTCTTTCTCAATCTCTCTCACTATGTCTACAGTGCGTAGACATCAAAATCAAAAAGGGACATTTAAGTTGTGGCAATATAGTTCTAAATCTCGTAGTTAAAACTCCAATTCGCGGCTTTAAACGGTGGAACGAACGAGGGTTAATTCCTGAGATTTCTTTCACATTTACTACGAGGTTAGTATGATTTATGGTTTTACAAAGAATCCATATTATGTATTAAATTTCTTCAAGTGCTAATGTCTCTTACGTGCAAATCTCTCAGGATACAATGATTAAACTTCTCGTAATAGTAGCACTTTAAATTACGAGAACTTGCAAACTAACAGTATCTAAACTCTCTCTATTGCAGACTCTATGAAAAAAGTATTTCTGAAAAGTTCTCTTTTAAATGGCATAAAAGATAGGTATTTATAGGAATTTTCAGAGTCAAATTCTAACCAAATTAAATCCGACCGTTTAAACAACCATAATGCAGGGGAAAATAAAAGGTGTAACAGCAGCCCTCCTTAATGCCAAGAAATGTTCAGCACGTTGCAAACATTCTGTCAAATGAATTCTAACAATCATGTAACCAATACACATTCAAATCATGTAATCATTACATTTCAATTCAATTCACCGTTTCCGCATGGCTGTGATAAAGAATGGAAATAAATGGGATTATTTATCATATTCTTGATATAAAGTCAATTAAAGTAATTCATTTATATAAAAATATTCAAAAAATCCCCACGGGAGAGAAACTCCCTTCCCAACACTTTATTCCCAAGTTGAATTCTCATTTCAACTTCAAATTTTTCATTCATAGCCATTTCTAACAGTTTATTTATGAGAAATGCATGCTGCATAAACATTAAAAGGCGGTAAATCTCATTAATCAAAGCATAATCAATATACAAACAGGCCAATAATTATTTAACTATTTCATACCCTTCTACATCTTTTTTTTTGGTCGATCACACCCTTCTACATCAGTAACTATATATTGGCCGTAAATATATATATATGTATATATTTTTTTATATAAGAAAACAAGACAAGCAATAACCTAGTATACAAAATAATACTTTATAGCCAACTTGATCAAGCATGTTCATCAATCATCTCGAGGATTGACCTTTTGGTTATTCTGCATATTCTTCACAGCAGAGACACCAACTTCAACAATTTTCCGACCCATCATCGTGGAGACATGCTTCTTTTTTTTGGGAAATACGCTTCCCTCCTTAGCTATAAAGCCTGGCAAATCTTTATTACTGTTATCTTCACCATCAGCTGCCTTTCCCATTTTAGCCCCCTGACTAGCCATTTTTCTCTTTCTCACTCTGAAATATTTTACTCTATCTCTTTCTGTTATCTGTATGTGTATTGTATTATCTGTTTGATGCCTTGCTTTGAGGCCTGAGGAGGGGAATTTATAGGGGAGAGTTGGTGCATATTTTCAATTTTTCATTTTTTTTTTCTTACGCGTTCTTGTGTTATTGAAATTCAATGGAGGATCAAGAAGACTTAATCTTGTCTTGTTTGTGATGTGAGTGTGAGGGTGAGATGAAAGTTTCGTGTCAGATCTCTCCATTTTTATGTTTCTGCACTCGCTGTGTGTGGATGTTGTGTGGGTGTGTGGGTTTAGTGTTGTCAAGTTGGGGTAGCCGAAAAAAGAGAGATCAAATTTTTTATTTTTCTTTTGATTGTGTTTGTGTGTGCTTGTTGTGTGTGTGGGTTTAGGTGTGGGTGTGTTCTTATTCTCAAGTTACAAATTAACATTTTGTGTGTGTGTGTGTGTGTCTGCCTGCTGGTTGAGGGTATTTTATAAAATTCCTATTCTGTGAACAAAAAATATAAAATACAAAATGCTGCATGCATGAAAAAACTAAATCCTAGAAAACCTACTTACCAAGAACCAGATTATCTGTCTCTTTATTTCCAGGATAAAAAATTACCACACGAAAATTTTAAAAAATAAATAAATGAGATGAGAACGTCGTTTATTTTTGTTTCATTCCTGCAAAATTCCAAACTCATTCGTCCATTTTTTTGCAGAATTACATATTAATGTGGCACTAATTAATGATGTTGTAAGTTGCAGGAGAGATGTTCTGATATATATTTAACCTATTTGATAATTATCTTCTTACCATAAAAAGTGAAGTCAAAACCCCACATGACATTTATGTGCTAAATGCTATTGTAACTTGGCATAGTCGCAACCATGAAACTGGAAAAAGCACTTCTATTCCTTAACAATTTTCAACATCAATTTTTTTCTGTTCTATTATAATATATATATATATTATAATTTTACATCTAGAGCTTTTAAAGCGTTTGCAAATCCTCTATAGATATTAATTCCAATAAGAAATGAAATATGATGGCATTCAACTTGACCTGGACTTATTTATTTGTGTTTTTATCTTGTGCAGTCGTTTCCCCCAAATTTTTCGGTCAAAATCTTCTACCGCGTCCCCAGCGTATCTTACACACAAGAGACCTCAAATGGCACAAGAGAAAGCCCTCTCACCACCCCCCCCCCCCCCCCCCCCCTCCCCCCTCCCCCCCGGACCGGGCCCAGAATGAAATTACCGAGAAAGAGATGGAGAGAGAGGAGCAATGAGCGCACACAGGACATGACCTAAGCGATTGTAAAAACTTCAAATCAAATATGAGGAAAATAACTGTAAGATACAAACCCCATTAAAAAAGGTTAACTATAAGGAGTAACAATAACATGTACAAGTACATAGTTCATGAAGTTTTAGAACAAACAATACTAAATTCCATCCATGATTTTCGCAGTAAAATAATAGGTTATAGTAGTCTTGAAATCATTGAAACACTACAATTATTAATATTTTATTTCCAATCTGTATCTGCAACAATGTCATAAGATGCAAAGCAGTGTAATTTCCTTCGATCAAACTTTTTCCTAAAAGCAACATACCCAACATGATATATATATTTTTTTTAAAAAAATACTAATCTAGACGTTATGAGTTGGAAGGGTTACGCCCTTCTTGAGATAGAAAATTTTTGTTACAAAACCATTTTGTGATTAGATAAATAACAGAAACTAATTATAAAAAGAATTCAGCTTTTAAACCATGAGGGATGATGTGCAACCTCTTTTATATAGAATTACTTTCTAAAACATGTACCACGTATGCACCTAAGATCATGTCTATTAACATTATACATAAAGAAAATTTCAGTCCTAAACTCACAGAAAACGCTCAGAAGGCTACATGCAATTACTCGTCTGGTTTAGGATGGCTGGATGCTTCCAATGATCTTATTGCATAACCTTTAATTACGAGGCAATAAGGTTAATGTTGGTCCACCTGTAATTAAGAAACACACAATCAAAACTTTGTTTTCTTCATTTCAGACCCATCACAATATCTTTGATACTTGCATGATCAGATGCTAGTTACCTATAGTCAAAGTGAGTGTTTCTGAGAATTGAGGAAGAAAATTCATTAGCCAAAATATACGTTTCTGAATCAAAGTCATGTGATGGAATTAATCCGTTTTTTTTTTTTTTTTCTGCCCTAGAGCACAGCCAAGTAACCCAATTAAGAAAAAAACAAATTGAAGCTTCGGATTTTGTTAATTACTCCTAAAATACATTTCCACGAGTAATCACAACAATACACAGATACAAAATTTTCCTATATTTTAATTTGATCACAGACATACAGACAGAGAAAAAAACAATTTCATCTGCTTTTTTTTAAAAAAATGTTTTTTTTTTCCAACTCCTCTACCTTTTTTTTTTTTTTTATTATTATTATTATTTTTTTTACAATAGTGTCCAAAATTAATGTTCGAACTTCAAACTTTTAATTATAATATGTCACTACCCGATCATTTCATGCAACTCTTAAGTGTTGTGCTTATTCTACTTTCACAACATGAAACCACACACCTACATCCCCACATGCCAAAAGACAAACACAATCCATTGTAGAACTCTATGGGAAATTCTCAACTCTCCCACACCCAAACTAGATTTAATGCAAAGCTGAACTTCCATAAAATTTAACATCAACTACACAAACGCGTAAAAATGAGATTAAAGAAAAAAAATGTTGAAAACAAACTGCTTCTTTTTCCTATAAATAGCCATAGTTGTCTAAGCTATGGCAAGCCATCAAAACATAGTACACATACACAAACAGAGACCAAATAAACATAAGAGAGAAGGTATAAGTGTGAGAGAGAATATGGAAAACAATGGGGCAAACGGTGGAGCTCATGGCGGAGAGACTGGTGGTAGGGCATGGCCAGGCGTCAAAGACAAGGGTGGAACCCTGAATCTCAAAAAAAAGGAGTTTGTCTCCACCAAGGTGTATAAGAAAGTTAGTGAGATTTGTGCTTCTCCTGTCAAAAATATGAAGAACAACAGAAAGGTTAAACCTGGAAATGAAGAATGAAGATGGGCGACAAAGTAGCCTATAGGTTCTAAGGTTTTATTTTCCTATAGCATATAATAGTATAATACTATATACTAGGTTGTGTGTAGTCAGACACGAAAAAGTTAAAAACAAAAAAGTTGTTTGTTTGTTTGTTTTGTTTTTATATGTAATAAGTCCATTATCATCTGTGCTGGAATTTCATACATTTAGCAGAAATGATTGAAATGAAATGTTTGTAAGCTAGTTTTATATGGTTAACGACTAAAATTTGTCATTTTCTTCTTATACATAACGGGCTTTAATTTCTCTCTCAAAACTTATAGATAAAAATAAAATTTTTATTTCCTTGAGTTATAATCAAGTAACCCCATATCCGGGTCAAGCTTGTCAAAAGAAATGCGTTGCATCTTAGAATAGATTTGATTGGAAGGCGAGTGATGAACGAACACATTGGCCCTCTTATGTCCATATAAAGGACAAGATGAGCATAAATACCATCTTTAACTTCTATTGTAACAGACAGAATAAATCAGGTACTAGGTTTAGCATATATAAGTATATGGTAAAGGGCTTGTGTTGCAGAGTATAGGTAAACTTTTATTACTAATAATTAGTATTTGCCTAAATAATTAGTATGTGGTATCCTCATCATCTTATCTCAGCATATGTGCAAACTGTCCATGTACCAATAAGCTCAACTCTTTTTGGCCTTTTAAAGTAAATTGTCCACTTAAAAGTTATTTCAACATTATTAACATCATTAAAAGTTGTAATCACATCGGGCTTGAGATACAAATGATGGTGGCTGTTACACTCTTTGGAGCCTTTCATGCTATTTTTGTAGAGTACATGAAAAAGTTTTCTCTAACTTTTGTGACCAATGAATTGTATAATTAGGTTATTGAGTGGTAAGTCTTTTTACTCTATAATATAGTAAGAGCTCTCCAATCTTCCTTTTTCTTGGGTTAAATAGAGTTGGATCCCTTATTTCCGGCCAACGTCAATCAAGCCATATCATCTATTTAGTCGAGGAAGAAAGTAGGAATTTCATCTAGTTGCATTCCATCGAAGTAAGTTTCGAAAAAGGTATGTAAAGGGCTTAATTTGAGAGCTCCCACGATAAGTATATTCTTTAATTACTCCACTCAAGTTTTCTCTTAACGTTCCAAGTTTTTGAAAAGTTTATAAATGGATCATATAGTTCTTACTTCTTAGCATGATTATTCGTCATGTTTTTCAGGAAATTATGTGTTGGTTGTGAAGAGGCTTTAAGACCATTTCCAGCAAAAGCTCATAGTTAATTACACGAGGAAATCTGATGCCTGAAAAACCTTGCGGAGATGTAATAGTTATCATATTATAACGTGGGACTAGAAAGAATACTAAGCAGAAAAGAATTCAGCCTTTTTACCAGGATGGAATATTTTCACCAATTTCTTGTATAATTACTTTCCAGACCATCTTATTATTAAGCACTCAAGCTCACATCTATAATTAATAAGTTAATATCATATAACAATAAAAATTTTACCCTCAAAATTTAGTCAAACTGATTTTTGCCAGAGTTAGAAAGTCTGAATTCGTAGGGTAGGGTGGTGGCCGGGGCAAGAGAAGAGAGGGAGGGGGGGCGCGGTGGTGGTGGTTGGTGGTGCCGAGGCTAAGGGGTGGGTTGGGGTGGTGTTGGCAATGTCTCATAAAGTCTACTTTGAAATTGAGAGACCTTAGATGTTGATCTGGCGATTACAAGAAAAAATAATCTTAATATATGATCTGTTTGTTAGTATTTGGTTGTTATCTAAATAGGTTACTCGAAGTAGTAACAGTAACATGGGAATTTAATTGATAGCTTATTAGCTTATGATATTTTGAGTGGAAACGCCCAACAAAATGATTGGACAATAAGTATAAAGTGTTGAAATATATATTTCTCTCATATACAAAAATTATAACTCCAAGACTAGCTTAATAATAATTAAGATCATCGATTACTCTACTAAGTACTAATTAGTTTTAAGATGAATCTCTTGTTAATTTATTATACATTAATATATCATGGTATGAGAGTGGGGTGGGCCTAAGACGTCATATGCTGGGCTATTCTAGTACGGATTAGTTTTAGGATAGAACTTTATAATAATTCTTAATAAAAAGTATATAAATGTAATGCATGAAGTTGCTCTTTTCTCACACACACACACACATATATATATATATATATATATATACAAATTCATTATCAAAATGATCAAAGTATGCTTATAAATTCATGATCAAAGTGATATATCTAATTATTTTCATACATATCTAATTATGTTTGAGAATCAACCATCTCTCAGGACGAACTTTATAGTGAATTGGGACAGAGAGAAAACAAAATGTATTAGAGGCTTACACCATTATGCTCATAAATGTGGATATGTTATACAAAGATTACCTTAGGATGGCTCGAGGATGATCAAGTTAATTAATAAGCTCAATTAATTCCTGGTGTTATCAAATATAAGTTCAAGATAATTATTTTTTTAACTCTAACATTTCGCTTATGGTTTACAAATGGTCATAGCTTATATTGAATTTGATGAGGTTAAGCTTACGAAGATGAGCATAATTGAATTTGAAAATGTACGAGAATACTACCAAATGTCAAATTCATCAAATTTTTGAATACTACCAATTATATTTTTGTGTCATGCTAATGCCAAATGCTCTATTGTATGCCTCTTCTCTCTTATTATTAAAATGGGTTTCTTGAATTGTTAATGTATTGAATAGGGGGCGAGCATTTCAAAATCACAAAACAATCTTAAGAATTAAATTGGATAACAAGATAATAGTAACCTTATCATATTATTGATATCGTACTCTTTTAAATTCTAGGCACATTTTCTTGAAATGCTTAGTAAACATTATACTATGGATTTTGATTGGTTATCACTAAAATGATCCAAGAATTGCTCATCATTATTGAGTTCAAATGATCCGAGAATTCCGACAAACAAAAATGATCCAAGAATTGCTCATCATTATTGAGTTCAAAGAAATGGTGAACTAAGGCAAGTCAAAAAAAGTGGCTCAATCATTAGGAATCATGATATAAATTATTTAAAATTACATTAACATAATTTATTTGAGATTGTAGAATTATAAAGTGCCTAAATAATTTATTATTTTATGATCATAAGATGAGTTCATGAGTTACAATTATCTATCATCTCTGATAATTTTGTTTTTTTTTTCCTTTAAAAAAGAAAATTATTATAAAATAATTAGCATGTCACCATTATTGCCCAAAAAAGTGAACGTAAGGTAATACAGAATAATACTTTCAACAATAGCTTTTCGAAGAAACAAAGAGGCAATGCTCATCTTATAGTAAATTATCAACCAAAAAATAAAAGAACATTCATATTGGATCAATACCAAAGAGAAAAATAAAAAATAAAAAATAAAAAAATCATAGTCAATAACGAGTGGTCAACCAATAATGATATGCAAAGGATTAATAACAGTTCTGGCTTCTTACCTGACAATAAATGAAACTATGAAAGGACCGCTCCTGAGAAGATGCAGCTGAGAGCTGACAGAAAATTGTCCATTATACTCATGATCCTATGGCCCTTTATGCAAAACTCCTTTTGTTCTCAAAAATTGGATGCCTACATATCCTTTCATCTTGGTGCTTGCAAGTCAGTGAAGAAAAGTTACAAAGAAGAAGATTCAAGACAAGGGAGTTAACAAATAAGATTAGTTGGGTGGAATGGTCAGGTTATGATCGTTGTTAAGGAGAGGATTCAGATGAATCTATCAGGGGAATGATCTTGTAGTACTTACGCAAGGAGGAATAACTCTCTTTGAGATGTACTGAATTCATTTTTCAATAATGGAAATTATCGTATTCAGAGAAAAGTCAAGTCAAGCTTATTGTTATTTTAGAGAATTTATTAAAAAAGAAATTTGATCGAAAATAATTTTAAATAAATTGGAAACCACAGTACACTAGAAATTTCTAATGCTGAGGATTATAGATAAATTTTTAGACTCTATACATTTGGCAATAACATTATGGGTTGTCCGATTTCTAGTAATTCAAGTTGAAAATGAAGGAGAGATGGGTTGGATTTAAAGTGGAAAAATATGTGTATGTGATGGATTTAATTTGTCATAAATTCACCTGTTAACTAGACTTATCTAGGTTCAAAAAATAATAGTAATATAAATTTGGGTTCTTTATTTTTAACTTTGATTCTATTATTCTTCTTGAACCCTTGAACTCACTTTAACAAGTATAACAATAATGTAAAGATGCTTAAAATGAAAAGAACTCACCAGTTAACAACATATACCTTGATATGTCTTCTTCAACTGAGTATCGAACTCTCTTCTCATAATTCTTTCATGGTCGTCAACGAATCAAGAAGAAAGCCTTCAGAGCAAGACCTACTCCTCAATCGATCAGTAGAATTGCAGATGAAGCAATAACTCTTCTCCTATCGATATAGAAAAAATACTGTTTAAAGTCAATGATTTGATAACTCCTCTCAGAAAGCTCTTACCATGTGGGGACTGTCAGAACAAAAGAATGAATAAATGTTGCAGCATTACAACTTGAATAGAAGAAAAATTCTTAAACTCGACTAGCTAGATCTAGACGGCTCTCATAACACTATTGAAACTCACATAATGTGAGATTCACTTCCAGTGTGGCTAGTCTGACTCAAGAACTTCTTGAATAGAAACACAATAACAAATAATTAAACAGTGCAACACTCGAGCTTTGTTCTACTTTATTAAAAGCTGTCACATACATTGAACCACTACGTCATATAGAACACAAGCTGGTTTGAGCTAATTTAATGGCAGATTTGTTTCTTATTGGTGGTCGTTTAAATCTTGTCTGTAATCTAACAGGAGTCCAATAATATTGTAAGGCAATAAAGTTGTGGTCCAATTACTTTTTGTCTTAATCCATTAGGAAAGGCACGTAACATGTGCAGAAATTGATGACCTAACATTTTTTTGGTCGTGATGACCTTTCACTTATGACGTCTTTTTATGTTTTTTGTTTTACTTTAATTCTAGAATGAATGATTATACTATCAAGTGACAAACTCTCAAATCTTATTATTTTTTTGATTAAATGCAAACAGTTTTAGTTAAACTTTTGAAAATGATTATGTTGGTTAAGAATAGATTAACAAATGTTTGTACAAATAATGATGCCTAATAACTATATGCATGAAATAATATTTTATGTCACCCATTCACTTATTTTTTATATAATTTAATTTTTATCATATACACGAAAGACACTTATTTATTGTTGATTGTCCAAATAGTGGAAGAAAGCTATAATTTTTGGGTATTTGTGACTGAGACCGCTTCATTAGAAGTTAAATATGGCTTAGACCCCTTGTTTTTTTTTTAAATTGAGAGACAAACCCCTTCTGTTAAAATAGTATAAAATGACTCTTCTACCCTTCATTTGTCTTCTTTTTCCCTTTATTGCCCTTACCTTTTCTCTCTCTATCTTATTTATTTTTGCCATTTTCTAATCTCTCTCCTCTCCCCAGATAAGAACTGTTGGTTCATAATAAAATATGATGAGAACAAAATCACAGCCTTTTGCAGAGAAAGGCAATGACCCTTTCAGAAAATCCTAATATCTCCTGCTGCCTCATTCTTGAAATAAACATTGCTTTCAACCAATTTCCCTGCCATGGTTGCTAACCCAAATATCCAATCGGGTTGCCAAGCCAAGATGTGGGTCAGATCTTCTCGTTTATTTTGCTAGGATTGGATCTTCTCTTTTGGATCATAAAAATAGTTCAGAAAGATATTGTTAAAAAAAAAAAAATACATTTAACCACCACCAAGACTTTGAAAAAAAAAAAAGAAAAACCACCACCAAGACGAAAGATCAAGAGCAGCACAGCAAAAGAAAAAGAAAGATATGAAGTTGAAGGACTGAAGGCCACAAACACACACAGATCTTAGCCATAAGATAAAATAATAAATTAATCAAATATTTTTTTTTGCTAAAATAAATTATAGAATTATAAATTAATAATATATATATATATATATATATATATATATATATATAAATTATCACAGACTCATAGCTTTCACCACCACCGCGTCGAAAGCCTCAAGAGCAGCACAACAAAAGAAAAAGATAGACAAACATGAATAGTGTTAGCGTAAGAAGGCTTAATCCAAGTTTGCGCAAGCACTGTTTTCTTAGGTTAGTATTTTTGTTATAGCAATCTTATTTACCTTATCTATATATAGTAGAATAGTGTTACCAATGACTCTTTACGCAAATATCTGACAAGATAGATGTAGTGGATATGTACTTTTTTAAGATAAAGTTTATGTTGGGTTTTGGGTTCAAGTCCAAGTTTAAGTTTAAGTTAAAAATAAATAGAAGTTCAATCTAATAAAAGTAGAGATAGAAATTCTAATCTTAAATAGGACTTTCTCATTTGTAATTTTTTTGTCACGAGAGTCACATCCCATGAGGGGAGGGCATGGGAGGGTGGGTCGAGTTATGAGATTTTTTGAGTTTTGCTATAAAAAAAATATCATTTTGGAGAGGGTATAGACTTTAGCCGTGTATAAAGTCCTTTGAGCTAGGATTTAAGTTTTTCCATGTATAAAGTCATATGTATGTGAGAGGGAGTTTATTTCCATGCAAAAGATCTCTTGCATTATAATCATTATCGTTGAATAGTAAATTTTTCAATTTTGATTCTGGCTATAGATAGAGGGACGAACCACGTTAAATTAGAAGTGTTTTTATTATTTCTCTTATTCTATACATGTGTGGGCACAATCCAATACCTAACAGTTTTTTATTCTAATCTTGATGATTAACCGTTTTCTTTCTCCAACAAGTTTATACATGTGTCACATTTTGTAGCTATTATTTTTCAGAAATTTTAAATTTAGTTCTTATTATTTAAAACTTCTCAATTTTGTCCCTATTATTCAAATTTTGTCAATTTAATCCCTATTATTTATCAAAAAAATATCAATTAGTCTATTATTTTTTAAAAAATAATAAGAACTAAATTAACTAATTTTAAATAATAAAGACGAATTTGAAACTTTAAGTAAATAATAAAGACGAAATTAAAAATTTTTAGAAATAATATGGATGGAATTGAACTTTTGAAAAAACAGTAGATATGCAATTAAATTTTTCCTAAAAATAATAGGGACAAAATTAAAACTTTTTAAAAAATGATATGATGAAATTGAAAAAAATTTAAATAATAAAAACAAAATTAAATTTTTTTAGAAACAAATAGGTAACAAGTCATGAAAGTAACTACCAAAATTCGTAGTGCGTTCGAATCCTGATCGCTTTTACACAAGTAAGACGAAAACTCGTATTGGTATACTTGATTTGAGAGGTTGGCAGCCTTCTTTAGCTGTAAGTATCATTTAGCAAAATAATTAACAAAACATCCATTTAGCAAAATAATTAACAATTTTTTTTCTTTTTGGTTTGTTCCCAAACATTATCAAAAAGAAAAATTGTATAGCTGGATTGAATTGTAGCATCCCCCATGCGCGACATGTGGGGTCTTGTCTATTTGAACTTTGAATCTGTTTCTTGTTCTTAGATATCTATGTAAGCTCGCAAGCTGTGGCACAATTATAAAGCTACTTGATATTTATAATGGTTATAAATACGATAAATAAATATAATATTTTGAATAATATAAATTTGTGAATGAGTGAGAATGCAATATGATAACAAGTTTAGAATATTAAATGGTATTTAATTTAAGTTTCGTTATCACCTATTCAAAAAATAATAAAATTGTCTACATTTAAAGTTATAAAACAAATAAGTTATTTAAGCAAAAAAATGGAAAATTGTATCTAGTGTGTGCAGTACACTCCCCATTAAAATACGCGAATTTTTTAACCAGAAGACGGGAGTGATATTGTGCTTAGTTGAACAATTTACATGGAAGACGTTTGATAATTTTGAAACAATATGGAGGTATTGTGTATTTTCAAAAAATTATAAGGTGTCCAAAAAAACAATTAGATTTAAAGTACTTGACACTTAATAATAATCATTTCGTCTCTAGCAGTAAAACAAAAAAAACATAAAATTACGTAAAAATTATTACGTCATCAATTGTCCTTCCGCTACATGTCAATTCTAAAGGGTCGTTCTACTATACGGGGTGTGGGGGTACGAGGTTGAAGGACAACGCAACATGTGGCAAATGGGTCCAACAACATTTAATTTATATAATGACAAAAAATTAACAAAAGGTCTGTTATATCCTTGCACATTTGGCATTGTGGGTCCTTAGCATTTAATAGGATCAGATTGGGTGATAAGATTGCAAGGAAAAATGTTCATTCTACCCTCGTATTATAGACGAAATGTCTGAAACTACCATTGCAGTAATATTTTAAAATTTTGATGAGTAAAGAGAAAATAATGGCCAAAAGACGAAAAAGAACAAGTAAATAAAAAAGAAGAAATGTGCAAATGATCAAAATGAATGAAGACAAAAGATATGCAAAATGGCAAAATTGGGGAAATGGTATCGTAAAATATTACTAAATGTGAAATAAAGTTTTATATATATATATTTGCACTCAACTTTGAAGAGCCCTTTCCCCCACGTCCTATAGAAAGAGCAATAAAAGAACATATTACAAGTGAATTTTCATATATGTTTATTATTTTTTTAGAATTAATGACAGTGAAATGACCCTATATAAAATCATACATTAGGTTTAAATTCAAAATTATAAACCCATAAATGCATTCAAAGAGCATGAGCATGCATGATTATACTGTAACACATTTTGTCATTTATGAAAGTAAAAACTTGAGTATATCTCGTAAATTAGAAGATGACGTAATTAAAGTAAATAATTATGAATTCAAGTTTAAAATCGCTTTGAATGACACTTAACATACATAGCACTAACATGTGATGAGGAACGTATTACATGTAAAATATCATATGTTGTTAATGATCTTGGTCCACATTGAATACTATAAACCCCTTAGTACATCTAATGACCTCGAGCATGCACGAGTGGGTCATACTAGATTTTATCACCTAGTAAATGGGTCGATCTCCTATGTCGTAGTATGTCATGATTCGATTAGTTACCGCATAGAAAAAATTTTACTTTCAAAGTAAAGAATTTAGTATGTCCCTTAAATTATGACGTAATCAAAGTAAATATTATGAAATCAAACTTAATAATTATTTTAATTGCACTTAACATACATGAAACTAATTTTATGTTAAGTAGTATGAACAGAGTATCTTACGTAGGTACAATTATTTGGTGAAATTAAGTTGTTTAAATTTATTTATAATAAAAATAACTACATGTATAGTATATTATATTCGAACATTCTTATTATGAATACTATACCTTAACAGGAAAAAAATGGTATAACTATCCAGCCTACAATAGAATTGTATTTTGTGTTAGTAATGTTAGCACATCATAAATTATTTTCATAAGCCACGGTTATTAGAGGTCTTTACACTCTATGGTTTTATAGTTAAAAAATGAAATGATGTTTAAATATCAATATAAAAAAAAAAGCACCACTTAAATCAAGTAAGAAGAAGCCTAAGACATGCTAGAAAAGATAAACTTAAACGAAATTAATAAAATTGAATAGTATCTCCAGTAGGTATCTATGAATATAAATATAGATTTCTCATTGATATATACAAATATATAACCTTGCATCAGTGAATCAACTATGACTATTTGATCCACGGACGTAGAGTTTTCGGTCCAAATTTAATTTTGTTTAGATGCACACTCTTATTCTATATTAAATATTCCATATAACATAAGTTTATAAAGAATAAAATTTAACTTATAATTATATATTATTTTCTTTTGATTTCAAATTTCCACAAACTATAAATATAGGATAAGTTCAATATCCATTACGTTTTCAACAAAAAATTTTTTTGTTGGACAGTTTTCACTAACTCATACTCTTTTTTACGGATTTAAATTATCTTCAGAAGATAAATTCAATATTCAAGTACAACCTAATATGATATTTTAAGAATTATTATATGAACATATAATCATTTATCACAGTATTTTTATTACTCATTTAGTACGTTCTATGTATATGCTTATTTGAGATTGTTAGGATCTTATTTTTATTTTATTATTGTTGGCTATGTTTTGCAAAAATTATGGATATTGCGTGTGGTAGTTTGAGATTGCAGGAATCTACGAAAAAGTCACGATTAGGAGGGATTCAAGTTCTGAAGTGTTCTAATGCTAGAAGAATTCTTGAAGAGTCCACATGACTATGAAGATATCTTGGAGATAAAGTGATAATGTGATAAAGTCAAGATTATCAAGAACTCTTGAGCTAATTGGATTATCTTCAAGACTCTTCTGCGTATACTCAACATCCCAAGCAAATATTTCAAATAGGCATCTCATTTCTCAGTTGAAGATAGAGCAAGTAGTGAGCAAAAAATAAAGAGCTGAAACATGAGATAGGTGTAGGCTGTCTATGTCAGGTCGTGTTGCAACATGCTGTGTAACAGAATTTGCTGAATGTTGTAATTAATGTTGCAACACAGTCTGTTTTTGTCATATGTATTGATCAACCAATCTAGAGTTTCAAGACTCTTTTTATTATGTTTTAGTATACATTCTTTGGGAGAAGAAGGTGTGTCCTCGGGAGAGAACTTTTGTAAGTTGATGGGAGCTTGCCAAACTAGAGAATCTACTAAGGGAGTCTTACACATAGGCAGCAAGGGTTAAGAGGGAGTCTTCAATTGCATAAGTTACCATTAATGTCTATAATCTTTTGAAACTTAGTGAATTGGTTTGTTGGCCAGGGGATGGCCACGTGGACGTAGACCTTGTTGGTTGAACCACGTTAAAATTGTTGTGTTCTTACTTTTGTTACAACAAATTTACTTTCCTGCAATTTTACTTAGTTAATTTGTTTAATTATCAAATTTATTTAAAGGCCAAAAAACTAACAAAGCATCAAGAGCAGGTTACTGAACTAATTTAGTTAGATCTTTGGGAAAGTTTTTTTTCTGGCTATTTTGCAGATATGGACACATTTCGGGATGGAAGTTCAATTACCAAACCACCACTATTGGATGGATCAAACTACTCATATTGGAAGGCTCGAATGAGAACATTTATCAAATCCATTGATAAAAAAGCTTTGAGGGCAGTTGTCATAGGATGGGAAATCCTACAATGAAGAATGATGAAGGAATTGATGTGCAGAAAAATGAGGATCAATGGACAGCAAATGAAGATCGTTTGACTAACAATAATTCTAAGGCTTTAAATTCTATTTTTAATGCTATAGATCTAAATCAATTTAAACTGATTTCAACTTGTGAAACTGCTAAAGATGCTTGGACTATTTTACAGACTGCATATGAAGGAACAACAGCCGTCAAAGTGTCCAAACTTAAAATTCTTGCAACAAGATTTGAGGAATTGAATATGCAAGAAGATGAGACTATGGCTGATTTCAATGGCAGGTTATGTGACATTGCAAATGAGGCGTTTGCACTTGGACAAAAATATTCAGATTCAAAGTTTGTGAGAAAGGTGTTACGATCACTTCCCGAAAGATTCGCCATCAAGGTTGCTGCCATTGAAGAAGCAAAAAATGTTGATGACGTGAAACTGGATGAATTAATGGGTTCACTTCAAACATTTGAGATGGAGTTCAAACAAAAAAAGAAAAGAGAAAAACATTGCATTCCAAGCTGAAGTTCAAAGTAAAGATGATCAAAGCTCTTACTATGATGAAGATGCAGAAATTACTGAATCTTTAGCATTGCTCACAAAGAATTTCAACAAAGTGCTGAAAAAATGGAAGAAGCAGAGAAGTGGATATAGGCCAACAACCTTTGAAAGGAAGCAGACTGTTACAATAAATCCTAAGACATTCAGAAGGCAAAATGGAAAATCGTTCGAGGAGAAAAAGAAAAATAAAGGCATTCAGTGCAGGAAGTGCGAAGGATTTGGTCATATACAGGCTAAATGAGCAAATATCTTGAAGAAAAAGAATAGAGCCATGAATACCACTTGGAGTGATGAAAATTCAAAAGATGTTTTTTAAAGTGATAAAGGATATACTAGCAATTATGTTGCATTCGTTGTTGCAACATGACAGAATGGCATAAAGTCAAGTTCAATAGATGTCGCACCGTCTGTGGCAACAACGTCCACAACAGAACATGTGTTATCAGATGACAGTGGCACAAATTCTGAAACAGAGAGTGACGATAATCTGGATGAAGAAGGAATCATGAAAGCATACAAGGAGATGTATGAAAAATGGCTGATTGTATGCAAGAAGAATCAAGAGTTAGAAGAAAGGATCAATGAACTGGAGGAACAAAAGGCTGACTTGACAAAATCTGTGAGAAACCATCAGATCCAAGCAGCCGAAAGTCATCTGAAGATTGAAGAGTTGCAACTTGAGTTGAAACAAACTTAGCAGAATGTGAAGATGCTGAATTCAGGAACTTTGAAGTTTGATCATATGTTGTCAATTCAAAAGCCAAATGGAGATCACACTGGACTTGGGTTCCAAGAGGGTCTTTCAAAAGGAAAAACTATCTTTGTCAAAGAATCTAAGGAGCCGAAGCTGGGAGTGCATGTTGCTACATCCCCTACGACAAAGCCAAAAATTTCAGAAGGAAAGCAAAAGAGGTTTGTTCCAATCTGTCACTATTGCAGCGTTCCTAGACACATCAGATCACGATGCTATAGGTATATTGACAATCTGAAAAGAGGTATGTTTGTCAATCCCTTCTTTTATGATAAACCTAAGAAATCACCAAAAGTAAGGGTTGCTTTGTCGCAACAAAACTTGAAACAGATCTGGGTAAGAAAATCTGACACACTTGATGCATTTAAAGATTTGTGCTTTAGGTTAAAAACAGAGAAAAGTTGCAACATAAGGAAGGTTGTTAGAATAAAAAATGATCATGGTAGGGAATTTGAAAACTTTTCATTTTCTGAATTTGGCACTGCACAATGAATATCACATGAGTTTTCAACACAAAAAAAAAATGGTGTAGCTGAAACAAAAAGGATTGTTCTAGAATATGTTGCATCAGAACATCGACTAGTATATATTTTTACTAAGGCACTTGATTCTATGAAATTTGAAGTTTTGAGAAAAGATATTGGTATTTGTAGCAATTAATGGTAGCACATGCATTGAAACATGAAAGTGATCTGTTTCAAGAGATGTGAAAGTTTAATAATTAAATCAACTTGAGATTTATTATTTGAACCATACTTCTTGTGCACACTATATTTTGATCTGATTGAGAAACTGATTTTAATAGTTTGCAAATGTAGGAATTTGGACTTCCTAGTGACTTTGGATATAAAAAGAAGTCTCTTTATCAATTCCTGTACTCTATTCACTCATGAAAAGAAAAGAAAAAAAGAGAAACAAAAAATAAATAAATAAACAAATGCGAAAAAAAAAGAAAAGAAGGTGAAAACTGGAAAAAGCTATCTAGACCAGATTGAAGGTTCTAGAGTGAAAGCTACCAAGTGCAATATTCATGTGAAAAATTTTTGCAATGTGATTAGACGATCAGGTTGTTTGAACATGTTATTTTAAATTCTAAATCTTGCAAAGCCTGATTCTGAGAAATTTCAAGAAAGATCTTTATATAGCTTTCACACACACATATGGTTCAAGTTATAAATTCTTGTGTGATTTAAATATTGAATAAATCTGATTTCTTGTTGATGACATCACAATCAATGTGGATTGTGTGTGACATTCATTGTTTTATGTTTGAGAAATATTTTATAAGTGTAAGTGCTTAAATGGATGACTAGCAAAGTAATGTTGCAACATGGACTGAAACAATCTCTTTCACTAAACTTGTGTCGTAACACACAAAGAAAAAAAAGAAAAATTTGGCACCAAATCTGTTTGATGACATGGCAGATGTGATACCCCGAACCCATGACGTATACAATGGCATTTAATTGCATTTAATTAAGTGTCATCTTAAATGTTAGTATTGAATTTTGTGTTTATTTTTAGTTAAACATTCATTTCTAACATTATTTTCATATTTCATTTACAAGTATTTAATTAATCCTTGACTTAATTCTTTTAACGGACTATCAACTACTTTTCATATTTATGTTACTTGGTTTTATTTTCTTGCACCTTAATGCTTGGTTTTCAATTAAATAGAAAAGTAGCTCCAAGCCCGAAGTGAATTTTGAACTATGTTACTTTTTAAAAATTATATTTTTCTTATATTCCATAATATTTATGTGTTATTCGTTATTTGTCGTTTTGTGCATTACATTTCGAGAGCGATAGTTATAAAATGATTTCTAGTCCTCAGTAAATAGCGAGAACTAGTATTTAGTGTTTTAATTTTAGAATTTTAGTTGTTGTTGACTAGAATCATAATTGTGTTGGTTGTTTTAAGCTTAAAATGCATAAAATAAGCTTAGTTGACCAACTTAAGTTAGCTTTGACCAAAGCCTTGACCATTGACTATTGTTGTCATCTTTTATAAGCATAAAATAGCATTAAAAAAAAAAGCTGGAAAATAAAGAGAGAAAACCGAGAGTTCAAGGAGAAAAGAAAAAAAAAGAATTTTCAACTTCAAATCTTCGCGAAGGCTTGCACAGGATCGTTTTTGAGGGTTCTAACGTTGTTTTCCTAGCATCTATTAGTAGCTAAGATGAGGGATGTATCATTATTTGTGCATTAGAAAATATGATGTCAAGGCTTTAATTTTTAGAAATTGCGTATAGAATGTTGTTTAATTCATTTTGTTGCTTGAAATATGTTCTATGATGTTAGTAAACCTTACTTTTGTAAGTTTTTAGCAATTTCTACGATTAAAATTGATTATTGTATTTCAAATGTTGATTGAATAGTGAAAAACGTGAATAGTAAACCCCTGTTCAAAATTTTGCTCCAAGTTGCGTTCTAATGATGCAGAAAGGTGCTAGATATGCTTAAATGCTAAAATGCGTGGTTTATTTTGTTTGTGCAATGGAAAAACGGAGAAAAATATCGAGGTTTATGTTGGGGTTGTTCAGATCAAGTTTAGTATTTTCTCGTTTTGCGTGAAAGAATTGTCGTAGTATGCCATGGAAGCACTTTTGGTGCAGTTATGGCATTGGTTGGGTGATCAGTTGAGGTAGCTGTAGTTCAAATGAGTATTGGAAAAAATCAGGGATTTGCAGAAATTCTAGGTTAAAGTAGGGTTTCGTGGCTTTTAAACGTGCCTTATGGTTTCCTAGATGATTGGTAAAATCGGTTTCCAAATCTCATGGCTCGTTTGGACGAGGTAGCATTGAGAAAGTTGGGGTCATTTAGTGTTTTAGTTGATTTTTTATAATGTTTGCTTATATAATGTTTATTGTGGATTATTATGCTTGTTATACTTGATAATGATTGAATTGTATATCAATTGTTGATAATGCTTGTTAGTGTTATTCTTGTTATTTTATTGATTGTAAATGCTTATTGTATCACATGTTGATACTAATCTACACTTCAGTGCCCTTGCTCAATTATCGTTATATTTCTCGTATTGCATTGCATTGTGTCAGGCGCGTGAGTGATGGGCCTCTCTGGATAGTCTCGGGCTGCTAGGGTTGGTTGCTCTAGCTCCGTGTCCTATTCCCGTTCTCGCTTGGGTTGCCGCCCAAGGAGTTTTGGGTCGTAGAATTGACAGAGTATGTCCGGAGTACTCTAACGGAAGTTATAAGGTGGGTGAGTCGGCGCGTCATCGTTAAAGTTATCGAAATCGTGATTGGTACATTACTCATTCGAGTGAACCGTAGCCTTCAAAGTGTGGTATAACTTTGAATGGTCGTGTTAATGCTTTTATTAATTATTTATTGTATTGTTGTTTATATTGATTGTTTTACTTGTCTGTTATATTATTTAACTGTCTTATTTGCATTGCACGATCTTCTTTCTCTCCACCTCTATATTTGTTCTACCCTCACTGAGTATACATGTGTTGAGTATACTCACTTTTTACTACCACATTTCAGAAATTGCCGTGTTAGCTGAAAAGCTCGTGCTTGAAGCGTTGTCTTGCGTGTTATGTGGCTGAGTGGTAGAAAGATGCAAAGATGTATGTTTTCATGTATTGTATGTATTTAGTGTTAAAAGGAATGTAATTTAAGTTTAACTAGGTTATTGAAGTGATATGATAAGCTAGTTTATGTATTCAGTTAGTATAGTTTAACTTCAATGCATGTATGTAATTGTCTAAAGGAAAAAGTTATAATGGTCTTGGTACTTGGAAATATATATTTGTTGTGTTTAATTGTTGAGAACCGGGGCTCGGATGGCCTTGAGGAGTTGTGAATGGTTGGACATGGTTCTGGTCCACTTATATGCTGTCACAGGTTTTGCATTTTGCCTAGAAACTAGGGAGACTTCGTCCGTTTTTCCTAAATATTATGCCCGGGTTTGGAATTGGGTTGCGATTAGATTGATTAAATAGAACTTCCGATCTCGAGAAGGATCGGGGTGTTACAGCAGATATGTGTTGGCATTGGTGAGTTAAAAAGTTATGATTCTTTAAGAGAGTTTGAGTTCCAATAAACTTGTGACATTGTTGCATGTTAATCTAGGACTCTAATCATTGAAAAACTATTTCTTCTACAATGTTTGCTCATTTAAGGCTTCTTATTATCTCACATGGATTTCTCGCTCATCTATTCTTTACTCACCACTTCATCTTCTTGAGAAATTGCTAGGGCATTGTTCTGAAGGGTCAACATAAAGTAGATATTTAGGGGGAGCCTCGAGCTGAAGGGCATATTAGACCAACTTTTGCAACAGCTTCTGATGTGTTGTTGCAACAAGTTCAGAAACATCAGCATGAAGTCTATGAGCTGTGCAACGATCAAGCCACTGTTAAAGCTAATCTGCAGAAGATCATGGCTGATCCTGAGAAGTTGATGGAAGGACAATAGACCCTACTTGTTTTCGTCTCCAAATCCACTATTTGAATGATTATTGCTCTGATACTTTACTGGTTTTGTTTTTTGCTATGATATTTTGCTATGTTTAAATTCTACTACCTTGCTCTGGGTTCATATTTCTGTTTGATGTTTTATGTTATGCTTTTATTGCTATAATATTCTATGTTACTGCTTTGGTTTCTTTTGTCAAAGGGGGAGATGGATCTCACAAGCTAATGGTTTGATTTATGCTTTGCAAAATTTTGTGTTACATTGTTTTTTTGATGATTGAATTTGGTAAGATGGTTTATAATTGTTTGGTTTATGTTTTGAGCTTTGCTCAACTATGAGTTACCTTACTAAAGAGGAGATTTTTTACATTGCTTATTTTGATGTTAACAATTGCTTGTGAATTTTTGCCAAAACAAAGCCAAATGGGGAGATTGTTAGGATTTGATTTTTATTTTATTATTGTTGGCTGTGTTTTGCAAAAATTATGGATATTGAGTGTGGTAGTTTGAGCTTGCAGGAATTTACGAAGAAGTCACGATCAGGAGGGATTCAAGTTCTGAAGTGTTCTAATGCTAGAAGAATTCTTGAAGAGTCTACATGACTATGAAGATATATTGGAGATAAAGTGATAATGTGATAAAGTCAAGATTATCAAGAACTCTTGAGCTAATTGGATTATCTTGAAGACTCTTCTGCGTATACTCAACATCCCAAGCAAATCCTTCAAATGGGTGTCTCATTTCTCAGTTGAAGATAGAGCGAGCAATGAGCAGAAAATAAGGAGCTGAAACGTGAGATAGGTGTAGGTTGTCTGTGTCAGGTCGTGTTGCAACATGTTATGTAACAGAATTTGTTAAATGTTTTAATTAGTGTTGCAACATAGTCTGTTTTTGTCATATGTATTGATCAATTCATCTAGAGTTTCAAGACTCTTTTTATTATGTTTTAGTATACATTTTTCAGGAGAAGACGGTGTGTTATCAAGAGAGAATTTTTGTAAGTCGAGAGGAGCTCGCCAAACTAGAGAATCTACTAAGGGAGTCTTACACCTAGGCGGCAAGGGTTAAGAGAAAGTATTCAATTACGTAAGTTTCCATTGGTGTCCGTAACCTCTTGAAACTTAGTGGATTGGTTTGTTGGCCAAGGGATGGCCGCGTGAACGTAGACCAAGTTGGTTGAACCACATTAAAATTTATGTGTTCTTACTTTTGTTGCAACAAATTTACTTTCTTGCAAATTTACTTAGTTGATTTGTTTAATTATCAAATTGATTAAGAGGCCAGAAAACTAACAGACATACCAAAAGAAGAGGAAAAAAAAAATAAAAGTTTGTTATTTTGACATGCCAACTAAGTGTACATACACATAAAAAGTGATCATTGAGAGATGAAAATGAAATTGTATCTAATAACGCTAAAAAAAATTTACACCTAAAAAAATAGCTCCATTTTCTTTTCTCTTTTTTGTTTTGTGGGACGATTTCCAATAACTCATCTACTTTCTTATGGATATAAATTCTCGTCGGAATATATATTAATATTCAAGTAGAAACTAATATAAGGTTTTTACGTTACCATTTGCCCATTTTTGTCATTTTCCCTATCTTTTGTCTTCATTCATTTGGTCATTTATACATTTATTCTTTTTTATTTACTTGTCATTTTTCCTTTTTTGGCCATTATTTTCTCTTTACTCACTAACATTTTAAAATAGTAAATTCCATTATCCCCGTGAGTTCTTGCGTAAAGTCCAAACACTCCCTATGAACGGTTCGTATCACCCTGATCCCCCATACTATTATACCATGCCAAACAAATTTTGTTCCTTTAATTTTTGATGAAAGAAGAATGACAAAACACAACTGCACACTTTTTTTTCCTCTTCTTGGCTCTCGATCAAACACACTTTTACACACTTACCATACTAATACTCATATACATAAAACCAACCCAAAAGAAAAAAAAAAAAAAAGAACCCCTTCCCGCAAACCTCCCATAGCAGACCCCAAACCCCTCTACCCCAACTCTTAACCCCGATGTCAATACCCTTAAAAAAATGAAACCCAGACCCCCAGCAGAAAAACCTCTAGCGAAGCAAGCCCAAACCCCATCTGATTTGTGTGCATATGTGTTTTGTGCATGTCTGTTTATTCTTATGTCGTGTGATTTTCTTTTTCATAAAATTTACTAATTAGGATATATTAAAACCAAAATAAAGAATCTATTATTCATCTGAGAATAAGTAATTGTACTTACAAAAGAATAAGTTAATAAAATGACTAACACTCATCAAAATATGATACCATGCACCAAGGCTAGTAATAACAACAAAAAAATTAAAAGTTTAGTGTCTCAAGAGAGCAAAAGCTGAGCAAATGAGAGAAGCTCCGACCAAAGCACTGAAAACTGGAAAAGAGACGTAGCTCCGGCGTCAAGCAGCGGCGCTAGTGCCAACGATCACAGCGAGCATATAAGCCTTGGAAACACTAATTTGAGCCATTTTGGTGAATAATTATAGGCGGAAATTGTGAAGAAATAGCAAGAAATGACATGGATCAGATTAATGAGAATTGGTGATGGGTCATGTGGGGTGATTCTTGAGCGTTTGGTGTGTGATCAGTGTTTGTGGGGTGTGTGTGTATGGTAAAATGGACATTTTGCTTGCACATCATATCACCCAATCTATCCTATTAAATGTTGAGGTCCCACAATAGCACATCTGCAAGTGGCATAACAGACATTTCGTTAACTTTTAATTTTCATATGAATTAAATGTTGTTGGACCCACTTGCAATATGTCGCGTTGTCCTTCAACCCCGTTCCCCGCACCCCGTATAGAAGAATTTCCCTTAAATAAAACATAATTGGTCCCAAATTCATAATGTTGATTGGCAGATTACGACGTGTTGTCAACGACGACCATTTGCTCCACTCTACCATGAATGCTAACAGCCTTGTTCTATGTGATGTACAGGTTCAATGCATTCCATATATAGCCTTCGTTTGTTAGCCGAAAAATAACTTAGCTTATAGAAAATAATTTTAGTGAAAAATAATTTTTTTAAAAAAATAAAATATTTTTCTCCGTTTGTTTGTCGTAAAATAACTTACTTGTATAAAAAAATTTCAGAGGAAAATATATTTTTGAAAAATATTTTTAGAGGAAAATATTTTCCTGAGCTCCATTTGTTTGCCGTAAAATAACTTGTTAAGGGAAAATGTTTTCCTGATAAAAAGAATACTGTAAAATATTTTTTTGTGTTTGGATGTATAATGAAAAATATATATCTATCGTAAGGGTGGATGGGGTGAATGGGTAGGGGCGGGACGTAGGTGGGGGTAAGGTACGGGGTAGGGGTAGGCATGGGGGTAGGGATGGTTAAGTTCCGAAAAATATTTTTCTCTCCCAAACAACATGAAAATATTTTTCCAAACTTTGAACTAGCCTTAATATTTGACTAGAAAACATTTTTCAGTTGACCAATTTTCTGGTGTTACCAAACACCAGAAAATCTCCAAAAAATAGCCTACCATTTTTTACTAGAAAATATTTTACAGTTCACCAATTTTTTGGTGTTACCAAACACTGCAAAATCTCCAAAAAGTAGCCCACCATTTTTTACTGGAAAATATTTTCCAGTTGACTAATTTTTTAATATTATCAAACACCGTAAAATTGAGAAAATATTTTCAAAGGAAATATTTTACGGTAAACAAACAGAGCCATAATTTTTAAAAAAGTATGAAAATAGAACATCCAGCCATACGTGAAGGTCACTCTTAATATATGTGATATGGCATAAAATAGCCCGACCTAACCTTATGACATGGTACCCAAGGAAAGATTCACCAAACATAGCCGAAGAATTTTCTAAGCTGCCTGAGTTGTCCAGAGGACGAATAATTTAGGTCCAATATAGAACCCAAGCTCATAGGTCAAGAAGCCGAAGTCAGATGACTGGCCAGGCCTGCATGGCGACATCTGAGGTTTCTAGAGGTAGCGAACAACTTGGGGGAATTTCGTGGGAAAAAAAAGGGAGGTGAGTTTAAGAGCAATTAGGAAACAAATCCTTAGCCTTTTAAATCATGGGATTTGCCCCTGTCATATCTCGAGAAGTTCGGACTCAGTAAATATAAATAAGTCATGTCATTTCGCTCACAGGTATCTCATTGTTAGCCCAAACACTTCTTCTTATCTTGCTTTTGAGCGAAGTTGAGCGCATTGTGTAATGACGGTCATTATCGTATTACTGAAATGATTCGAACAATTTAAGATTGTTAAATTTCTTTCGTAACGTTATACATGATAGTAGAGCTGGCATATGGGCAAGCTCGGCACAACCCAGCCGAATCATGGGTTGAGATAACTGAGTCTGGTTCGGCACAGATGTTTAGTGGGCTGAATTGGGTTGGGCTTATTTATCAGAATATAGGACCCAGCTTGGCCCACGAGCCCCCTATCACGAGTCGCGACCTGGGCTGGACTAGGTTGGGTCAACCCATTTTTTCGTGATTAGTGTAATTTCAATATATAATTATACTAATATATATTCAAACACACACACACACATACACACACACATATATATATATATATATATAGTTGGATTAATAATTAAAAAAATAAAATTTAAACTTAATTTTTTAAAGAAAAGTTAATTTAACTATTAACGAGACAGTACACAAGTTGATTGATAACATTAACAATTAACATAAATGATAAAACACTACATAACATACTACAAGTTAATGAGACTCGAGTATATTAGTAATATAAACATAAAAATAAAATATTATATAAACGCGGAAAGCTAGTGTAAAAGTTCTTCATTTTGTTATGCTCCTTGTATAGGTACTAGGCATGTTGGTGGTTGTGGTGTGCTTGGTGGTGGCAGTGGTTGAATAACAAATTTAGGATTAAAATAGCTTGTGACATTTGAGTGTTGAGATACAAGGTGTCTTACAAGCGTCATAGTTTCAAATTTACGTCGAAATATAAATTGACGTTGACAATAATTACAAATTATATATTCCTGGAATTCAAAGTACGTAAAATGATTTCAGACCTCTGACGAATGTAATTGTAATGAAATATTTTATTCTCCCATAGATTTAGTTACATATAATGTTGTAGACTTGTAGTAAAATAAATTAGTTATATATACTTATTGACTAAAGCACTATGTCATTGAATATTTATAAAAAAAAAAATTATATGTACAATTATAAAAAGGGTAAATAGTGTATTATCCTCTATGTTTTGCTAAAAGTGCACAATACCGCCCTATATTTTAAAAATTAGCTTATTACCCCCTATGTTTTTCTAAAAGTGCACAATACCCCCCTGTGTTTTAAAAATTAGCTGATTACCTCCCTGTGTTTTATAAAAGTAACTGATTACCCCCTTGTGTTTTATAAAAGTAGCTGATTGCCCCTTATATTTTCTAACAAAAGCGGGGGTTATTAAAAAACACAAGGGAGTAATCAGCTACTTTTATAAAATACATGGGGGTAATCAGCTAAATTTTAAAACACAGGGGGTATTGTGCATTTTTAGAAAAATACAGGGGGGTATTGTGCACTTTTAACAAAACACAGTAGGTAATACGCTATTTACCCTTATAAAAATTGGAAAAAATAATTGTACCTAAAATCTTTTAAAAATAATATGAAGGGACTTAAAGTTGCAAGTTGCAAACTTACAATATCATAAAAAAGATTTGATAACAAGTCATTTAATATCAACTTAAGAAATAAATTTGCTAGTTATTATTAGTTTGTTAAAAAAATATAGTTACTACAAATTGCTAGTTTGTTTTTAAAAAAATAGTTATTATGACTTACATTGCATGCATGAAGCATAATATTTCAATTTTTTTAAATAAGTAAGCTCAAATTGTGCTTAATTTGTGCTGGGCCCAAGTTGGGCCTTATATGGGCTCGAGAAGGGCCTTATTTGGGCTTGAGTTTAGACTGGGCTGGGCTGAGTTCATTGGCTGAGCTGAGGTGGGCCTGAGCTCAAATGAGTTGGGTTAAAAATTATATGACTCAACTCGACCCACCTATATATGGTGGGTTGAATCGAGTCGAGCCTACTTTCAACCAAACTAAATTGGGTTCAAATTTTAATGTGTTGGACTGAGTTAGACTTGTATCGACCCAACCTAAATACCACATCTACATGATAGCTCCAGAACCAGGAAACAACTATGACCAGTTGCACAAGACACATAAAGGAACATGTTCTGATCTATTGAGTTTTCTCATTGAGCATCTTTAATTGTATTATGTTGATCTCCCGACTATTCATGTCTTTGCCAAGCGGTCAAGAAGAATAATTAATGCAATCAGAGTGAAAAAGAACCCAACTTGATTTAAATAATAGCTTCTAAATTTTTCACAGAAAATCCCGCAAGGACGTATCTAAGAATTTTTTCCATTTAGAGCTAATTAACACTACAACAAGCATATAAATAATGTTTATTTATAAAAGTTAATCAGTTTTTCAAACTAAAAATACCCCATGTGTTTATTTATTTATAAGTTAATATTTATTTTAAAAAGTGTAAATAACTTAACATCCCTGTATTTTGTCAAAAGTGTACAATAAACCCCAGTAGGTTATAACTAAGCTTATCACACCCTTTGTTTCAAAAAAGTACCTGAATACTCCCTCTGTATTTTTAAAAACGTAGTTGAATATTCGTCTCCGTTAGAAAAATAGTTCATTTTAACAGAGAGATTCAACTACGTTTTTAAAATACATGAGAATATTCAGTTACGTTTTTAAAATACATAGGGATAATCAGCTTATTTATAAAATATAGAGGGATATATATTCAGCTACTTTTTTAAAACACTTGAATAATCATTTTAGTTATAAAATACAAGAAGATATTATACACTTTTAACAAAATATAAAAGAATATTAAGCCATTTACTCTTTAAAAACTTGTAGAATTTTGTGCAATATGTAACCCCAACTTACCTCCTATTTGTATCCACCGATGATTCCTATCCACCTTGTCAAGGACTAACAGTCGAGGTCAGCCCAATTGTCCTAGTCCGAGCTGTGCTTCCTGGTCGAGCTCCAAGCCTGCTCAAGTAAAGAGAAGGAAAAGGCAAGGTGACGACCTGTATTTTCCTCTCGGGTGTGAGAATGATTAGCTTGCTCGAGTTGATTCGGCAGATTGAAATATTTAATGCACGAGTTACCTTCATAAATGTGGAATGAAGCAATAAATATACAATGCTGCCCGATACGCCACTGGCTGCCCGCGTCGAACAACCAATGAATAAAGCTATTACCCGGCGGTCAGTGGAATTATATGTTGGTCTGAGTTATCTGTCTTGCTTTATGTCCCATTAGATTGGCTGACAGAGCCGCGAGGGCCATTTGAGTCTAATATCAGGTCGAATCAAAACTTAAAATCGATATATAACCCGACTGTATCATCCTCAACTCGAGTTATCCCTTGTCACACCTCTCATTCATTTTAAATATAAATGAGGCCCCGGATTTTACTAGACTTTTACGGACTATACATTTTTTTTTTGGGGTCAAAACGGACTATACATGACTAGCAAGCAAATATCCGTAATACTATAGCCACGTGTAGAGTCTATAGACTTATCCACTAAAATTTAGGGATTTTTTCACCTAACTTTCTTTATTTATGAGGTCAAGGACACTTTGGCCCCACGATGTAGTTGGCATCCATTTATTCAAATTTTACTCTAAAATTTCTTGCTCATAACATAAGCCGGCCAAAACATTGAAACAAGGCTAAATAACAAATTCTACTTTTGCGTATAATTAAGGAGGTGTTAAAAGGAATAAATAAATATCATAAAAAATATTTTACTTTCAAGAATTTGTTTTCCTTGTAAAGATTTTGAAGCTCAAATATCAGTAGTTACCTCTAATTGTCTCATAATTAATCAGCACACTAAATCTTTTTATTTCCAGGAGAGTGGCTTAGACGTTCCTGGCTATTAATAGCTAATGCTAACTGTGAGAAACAAGAAAATAAAGACATTTTCAAATGGTGATAGCTCGAAACACAAAATGTTGGGTAATTGCATAGGACAAATTTGATTCTCAGCCACCTACTTGTTCAAATGATTTTTTTGTTTTGATTTTTGTTTTCATGATTTCTTATTTTGTCAAGGTTCATACGAAAATTGACACTACCAAAATGTTGTGGTGCCCATTGCGGTAATTACACCTAGGAATCCACTACATTCATTCTCCAATAGTAATCACTTATTTCACGTTGACTGCTCGGTATTGAACTTGCATGTGCAGAAAAGCAAGGATTGGTGGTTTACAGAGTGGATAATTTTGATACAGTACAAAGAAAGATATTTTTAAAATATAAATGTATGAGAATATAGGAAATTTTATCCGTGTTTATTATTGAGAGTTAACCAAAGGAAGAATTAAGTGTAAAATATGGTACGGTGTCATTAGAACTATGATTTAGTAATAAGATTATTCTTTGTATATAAAAAATTATAAATTTAAATTTTATTAATTATGTTGTATAATTTTAAACTACTTGTGATATATATATATATGTTACGGTGACATTGTAAAAGACCCAGCCTGGTAGCATTTGTAATTTTCTATTATCAAATCTTTTTCGTTCCAATTTATTTTTTCTTTTTTAATAAATTCACTACCTTACAAGTTAGCTTGACTTGACTTTTCTCTGAATACAATAATTTCCAATGAAGAATGAGTCAGAAGCAAGCTCAGGACAGAGAGAGGGACTTTGTCAAGGAGGTTATATGAGTATATCAAGCGGCGGCCTGAGGTGAACATGGGTGCTCGAGTATGCTAGACTTGTCAGAGGAAGCATGGCTTCTCCGAAAATCACAGACGTCCTTTGACATTTTATGCACCCCATGTCTGTGTTAAGGAAGCGGTGTGTACGGTCAAAACACTTTCTCCTTAAAACACTTTCTTATCTTTCCAGATTCAAATATTTTAAGTTGATGTCGGAGTCTATTCCACAAGATCGAGTCTGTCTTTTCTCTTGCAGGAGGACAACATTCATCCAGCTTGACTCAAATACATTCAGCTCAAATTTTCACCATAACTGGAAGAAATACCAGCAACAATACAAGAAACAAAATCACATGAAAAGTAGCAGCATCGCAATGGTTGCTGTGTTCAGTCTTTTCTAGCCCTAAATATTTGAAGAGCTACAGTACTTGAGAGTCCATATTTGGTCCGAAAATGAACACATGAAAAACAAATGACTGAGATCTCATCCTCCTCCTGACCACAGGTAGGGAGACAAAACATTTTCTCTAATTCCCTACTCACTCTTGAATCTATTTCTTTTTAGTAACTATTCTTCTGTGACTTGCAAGCACCAAGATGAAGGAATATATAGGCATCCAAAGTTTTGAGAACCCAAGAAGTTTGCATAAAGGGCTAGCTATAGGACACTGAGTATGCGTTTTTTTTTTAAAGCCTCTTTGATGGAGAAGTTACCGTCAGCTGCATCTTCTCAGAAGAGAACATCCTCTCAATTACTTTCAGGTAAGAAACCATTACCCTCATTAATCCGTTGCATATCATCACTATATATAGAAAAGATCCTCTGTTCATAATATATGATCGGAGTTAACAATTATGACCTATATGTATCATATCATTGTAATTATATCAACATTTTATAATTATTAGATCTCGTATATAACAATATAATAGAGAAAATGGCTCAATTTATTTTTTTAAATCGAACACTTTAGTTCTAAACATTTTACATAAGGGACACTGTTAGTTTATTAGCTCGTTTATGTTAAATTTGTTCTGTTAATGTCACATAATTCACACGCTGCACATAAGAAAAAAAAGCATACAAGGTTAAATTGGGGATCGGGTAATATTTTGTGAGAATGAATTATAAGCTAAATTACCAATTTAATCTTATATATCTTTTTTTTACGCACGGTGTGTGAATCATATAACCTTAACAGAAAAAATTTAACAAAAATGAGTTAATTAACTGACGGTGTCTCTTATATAAAATATTTAAAACTAAAGTGTCTGATTTAAAATATTTGAGATCAAAATATCAAAACAATTAAACATTTAAGTCTTATTAAGTCATTTTCTGCAATATAATGTTAAGAACGAATCCACTCCCTACCGGACATGGCCATTGGTTACTCACTATTATGCTGACTTTTCGTCTTTCTTTCTTCCAAAAGCTGTTGCGAGTGATATATTGTAGAAGGGAAAATTTTACATTTAGTCCTTATTATTTATAAAATATTTCATTTAATTTTTATTATTTAAAATATTTCAATTTAGTTCTTATTATTTTATCAAAAATTTTAATTTATTCTTTATTATTTAAAATGTCTCAATTTAATCTATATTATTTCTAAAAAAGTTTCAATTATTTCATCTCTATTATTTTTAAAAAAAATTTTAATTTCGTCCATATTATTTTTTTAAAGTTTTAAATTTATCTCTATTATTCAAGGACTAAATTAAATTTTTTTAAGAAATAATAATAACAAATTAAATTTTTTTAAAAATAATAAGAACGAAATTGAAATTTTTAAAAAAATAATAAAAATTAAATTAAGATATTTTAAATAATAAAGATTAAATTAATTTTTTTTATAAATAATAAAGATTAAATATGAAATTTTTCCTATCATAAAATCATGTCACTTTTGGTCAAAAATAGCGGCATGCTACTGATTTACTAGGCAAGTAATTGGTACGATAATTTTACTTTTTGACGGTTTTTCAAATTGAGATGATAAATCGGAATATCATAACTCATCTAATTATGATCCTAAAATAATGAATTATTTGGGTAGTTTATATTCATACAATCTTAAATTAAATATTATCTCATAGTCTTAAATAACTCCTATAATGGCGCCCTAATGACTGAGCCACTTTCGTTGACTTTGATCTATAGTACAAACTCTATGAACTCGATAACTAATACTAATCAGCAATCGGTCATTTTGGTGATTACCAATCGACTCTTTATATACATTTATTATATAATATAATGGTTAGTAAGCATCTTAAGAACCCATAAGAATTTAAAGGAGCTATCAAGTTAGCTATGATTTTGACATGAAATTAATAATGAAAGAGAGGAAACATAAAGATCGGATATAAGGCAGTACAAGATCTAATTAAGCTTTACACAAAAATATATATAATTGGTAGTACCCATGATGCACTTTTCCAAAAATATATGAATTTCATATTGGGTAGCATTCATTAATATTATACATTTTTTAAAACTGTTAAAAATAATAAATAATATAATAAACTCTATCAAGTAACTTAAATTTTTAGATAAAGTGATCAGTTAATATAGTATCAGAACTTAGACACCAAAAGATTTTGGATTCAAAAGATCACCGCCACCTATTTAAAATATTAAAATTGTCTAAGTACAAGACTTAAAAACTACCTTCACCTATATGTGTGTGTTGACCAAATTATAAACCGTAAATTTCAATCTTCCGCTGAATGTCAGAAGATAACATTAATCTTGGGCTTAAATTTTAGAACACCACAAATTGGTAGAAAGCTTACCTTGATTTGTCCGAGCCACCTTCAATTAATCTTTTCTAAGTAAATGGATATATCATTTATGAGCATATATAATGGTGTAAACCTCTAAAACATTGTGTTTTCTCTCCCACAACTCACTATAAGGATTTTGTTTAGTCATTGGGGATACTCAAACATAAATTGAGTGGATAAGACCAAAGCCATGTTCAAATAATCTTACTTAACTACCCTAACCCATAAGGTTCACGTATCGATAGGCTTTTAATTAATTACTCCTAGATTGGTTGTAAATGATTATGAATCCCAATATCTATTATGTGCCTTGAATTCTCTATGTGAATATCACTTGTATATTATAATCTTATTAGATATATGACTTTGATCCTGAATCTATAAACATAATTAATTATCAAATTATACTTCATTTAATAAGTACATGCCTTTAAGTATGGTACATTATATTTACCCAAATAAATACAATGTTTTTTTTTGGGGTAAAAAAATACAATGTTCACTTGTGACAGACAACTATAAATATTTGGTGAGGAGTCGACATCAGAATTTCCCACAAAGGATGCATGAAATAAAAAGAGACAGGACTAACATATATATTAGCTTGATTGTAATTAGATGGTAGAAATTTTCTAAAAGTCTGCACGCTTATTTTGCATGTAATGTTGAGGTATATATGTTTCCATATCAAGATGAAGGGGTCAAAACTTTGCCACCAAATTATTCAAGTGGCTTAAGATTATCATTTTTTAATTAGGGTGGGTTTAGAATTTTTTTTCAGTTGAAGTTGAAAACACATAGTTTAACACTTAAATATTTCAACCAAATAAAAAAGTTTTATATTGGTGATTTTTTTTTTAAATGAGAGTTAAATTAATTTTTAATCTAAAATACTTTAAAAATATACACTTTTTCAAAAGATACAATTTCAACATACTGTTTAATAATTACATTATAAAAATCAATAAAAGTTACAATTTCACTAGCCCGAAAATACATCCGCCATGAAGGCTTTCGAAAAGCGAACTAGTACATATTTGAAAAAGCTCTCAACCCATTCAAAAAAACTAACATAAAGTAAAAGCACATAAAGAAAGAGAAAGGGACAACTAAGTTATATGCTACATTGCTACTCCACATAAAGTAATTCTAAAGCTTACAAAAACACTTCTAGACTAAACATGTTCATCATCTCCTCCACGTTTGGATCTTTGGGGTGCCCTTTATATTGTTGACAGAAAAAGCACAAACTTGACCAATTTAATTTCTTTGCCATCATCGTGGAGACATGCTTTTCTTTTTATGTGTGTTGTGGTGGGGGGTGGCATCCCCAGCACAACCCAACAACCGCCCACAACCCTATACCACTAGGAACCCAACCCCACCACCCCAACCCCCGCCTCCCCATACAAAAAAAAAAGGCTCATATTTGATAATTAAGTCATCCTCAATCTTTTAATTATTTATAAGGAATAAAAGTGCCAAGATGGCAAGATGCATCAAACTACTAGACGCCAATGGGAGAAACTTACTGTTTAATATTCCATTTTCAAAATTTTCTAAAATTTGAGAGTAGAATTACAGAAAATAATATTGTGGGAGCTCTGAGATAAACCTCTTCACCTTATAGTTTTCCGAATATGAACACAACTACTCATTGGTCATCCACGTTAAAGGAACTTTTTCTTCGTGTTTGTAAAAAGTGGCTGCTTCGGTTTTACAACATAGGAGTATAGTTGTCAAATCGTAAATTGTATTATGAATCGAAATGTCATTTTTTTGAATCGTAAATCAAATCGAATCGTGAATCGTACTGATTCGGTCACAAATTTAAAATTAGTTGATATTTGACATATTATGTTTCTATTAACAATTTTTAGTTGAGATTCTTTATTTGAATTAATATTAATATATGTTTTTGTTACTTTTCTAGATTGTTCACTACTTCACTTGTTCTTAGTAGCCCAAACAATTTTTGCATCACAATATCACACTATTTTTTTTAGTCGGAACAATATCATATTTTACAAGTGCCCAAACTAGTGCTCAAAAGCTGCTGTAAACACAAGTGGTCCAATCAGTTACGAGTTTTGTCTCCCTTTTTTTACTAAAATGGGCTTATTTTGTTATCTACTTTGAAATATTTTGGGCTTTAGAAAAAAAAAAAAAATTGACCTGAATCGTGAACGATTCAATGAATCGTTCAATTCACACGATTCGCTACGATTTGGTACTGATTCACTTGCGATTCACGTCGATTCATAATTTTCCTATTTGATTCGTATCATTTTTTTAGTAAATCATATCGAATCGTACGATTAGAATCCGATTACACAGCATAGGAGTACTCTGACAAAAACAACATGAATTAATTACTCCAAAGAGTGCTAACATAGGACGATGAGTATTTCACGATGTGGATAGAAATCTAATATTTTACAAAATCGAGGTAAAAATTATTGCAATCAATTTTTGGTACACAAATCAAGTAGGCTAATCTGATTTTTGGCAACTGAAATTTACCTTCACTTGAATAACTCACATGAAAAGCGAGAAGGCAAGCTGTAGAGGCTGACTAACTATGAATAGATCTTACTTACAGGTAAAAGAAGAAATATCTATTAATCTGTATTGAGGATCTACATGTTACAAAAGGCGAACATTCCCATTCCAAAATCTAGATTTTACAACTCATTTCTTTCAATAAGCGTGACACACGATTACTTTCTTTTATGAGAGAAATGCCCGTCAAGTGTAAGAAGAAAATGGAAAATTTCATTCATGAATCATAACTAGATTACAGACAATAAGACAAACAAACAAAGAAACCCAACAAGCGTACCTAAAAGATACCAAAAACAAAACCTAGTATATATATATATAGTATTATAAGCGAAACCTATAGGCTACTTCATCACGCATGCTACTTCTTCATCACGCACCCGTTGTTCTTTATATTTTTGGCAGCAGAAGCAATAGCGCCACCAACTTTCTTATATACCTTGTTGGATACGGGCTCCCTCGGTTTAGGAATCAAGCTTTCACCCTTGTCTTTGACGCCTGACCATGCCTCACCACCGTGACCTCCATTTCTTGCCCCATTGTTTTCCATATTGCCTCTCTCTCTCTCTCTCTCTCACTCTAATGCTCTCTCTCTTGCCTGAATTTGGTCTTTGTTTGTGTACGTGTTTTATGTTTCTGATGGCTTTGGTCTTAAATCTAGTTTGGGTGTGGGAGAGACGAAAATTTAATTTCCCATGAGAGTTCTGCATTGGATTGTTTGTGTTTTTCATATGTGTGGGTGTGTGGTTATGTGGGTATGTGGGTATGTGTTGTGATGTAATTTTTAGACGAAAGTTCATAGAAGCAAATCTATTCACTTTGAGTTAAAATTTCCCATTTTTCTCATTCACCTAATCATATGTGAGTAAAGATTTTTCATTTACTAATCGAAGAAAGCCGGAGGGAAGTCCCCCTCCTTCTACCAAAATAAAAAAGTTGGAGTACTTTATGGAAAACGTTATTGTGTATTCCTTGTATCTGTTTTTTCAGTTTAAGAGTTAATTAAGTGGAGGATTAACTTATAGAAGCACAGAGTTGATTGGGCTAATGCAGTTTTAAACCTAGAAATTACGGGTACTTTGTGGTGCTAAACTATGCAGAAAAGTTGAATTCCATTAATTATGCATCAGTAAAAAGTTGAGGACTAATTCGAAAAACCCTAAACTCCCTAAAGCTTAATTATTTAGAAATGTATCTTTTTGATATTGAATTTTCTTCCTCAATTCTCAGAAACACTCACTTTGACTATAGGTAACTAGGATCTGATCATGCAAGTATCAAAGATATTGTGATGGGTCTGAAATGAAGAAACCAAAGTTTGAATTCTGTGTTTTTTAATTACAGGTGGACCAACATAAGCGTTATTGCAGGGTAAATAAAGGTTATGTAATCAGATGACAGTAATTGCCTTCTGAGTGTTTTCCGTGCTTTTAGGACGAAAATTCTTGTTATGTGAAGCTAATAGATATAATCATTGCGTATTGACCTGTCCAGTGCTATAACTAATGCATTAAGTATCCCGCCAGGAAAGTGCGTACATCGTACATGGTTTAGAAATTAGCAATTATGTGAAAAAAAGGTTGGAGATCATTCTTCATGGGGTAAAAAGCTGAATTATTTTAGTTTAATTTATGTTTTCTTATCTAATCACAAAATGGTTTTGTAATAAAAAGTTTTTTCTATCTCGAGGGGCGTAACCCTTTAAACAAATTACAAGATGCATAACATCTTAGAGCCTATACTGTAACAACAAAAAACAAGATTAGTAGTATTTTTCAATATACCATGTTGCTTACGTTGCTTTTAGGGAAAAAGTTTGACATTGTTGCAGATACAGAGTGAAAGTACAATTAATTTTCAAGACTTTTATAACCTAGTTTTTCTTCACTGCGAAAATCATGGATGGATTTTAGCATTGTTTATCCCAAAACTTCATGAACTATGTACTTGACCATGTTATTGTTACTCTTGTGTAGTTAACCTTTGTTTAATGGGGTTTGTATCTTATAGTTAGTTTCCCCGTATTTGATTTGAAGCTTCTTGTCCGTGTGGGCTCATCAATTACTCCTCTCAATCTCTTTATGACATTTCATTAAGGTAGGGTTGTGGTGTGCGGGCCAGCCACGAGAGGGATGATGGGGTTGGGTTGGGGGTGGGGGGGGGGGGGGGGGTGGGGGGGTGGGTGTGGGGTGTTGAAGGGTTTTGCTTGTACCAGCTAGGTCTCTTGAAATAGTTATTAAATAGGTCATATGTTAGAACATCTCTCCTGCAATTCACAACATCATTAATTAGTGCAATTTTAATCTGCTATTCTGCAAAAATTGGACTTCTTGAATTTAGCTGATTTTGTTATTTTCTTCTCTTTTTTATTTTTTATTTTTGTGTGTACTTTTTTTATGCCGGAAAAGAAAGAGAAAAAAAAAATCTGTTCCTTGGCCAGTAATTTTTCTAGGATTAATTTTTTCATGCATGCAGCATTTTGTATTTTATACTTTTGGCTCACAAAATAAACATTTTAAAATAGGTTATGTCATTTTGCGCCATGAGTTTTTTTTATAAAGTCCCAAAACATACCATGTCCATTATTTTACTTGGTTTTCTCGTGTAAGACTTTGTGAAGAATTTATAGGACAAAATGAATTTTTCCCAATTTTAAAATACTTGCAACCATTAGGCAGACACACACACACACATAATCAAAAGAATTTTAAACTTTAATCACCCCAGCTTCACAACACAAACCCACACACCCACACATTAACACTCAGCAATTGAACAAACATAAAAATGGAGAAATCTAACGCGAAACTTTCATCTCACCCTCACACCCACATCACAAACAAGACAAAATTGAGTCTTCTTGATCTTCCATTGAATTTCAATAACACAAGAACGCGTAAGAAAAAAAAAATGAAAAGTTGAAAATAGAAGCCAACTCTCTCCTATAAATTTCCCTATTCAGGCCTTAGAGCAAGGCATCAAACACATATTACAAGATACATACAGAAAACAGAAAGAGATAGAGTAAAAGATTTCAGAGTGAGAAAGAGAAAACATGGCTAGTCAGGGGGCTAAAATAGGCAAGGGAGCAGATGGTGAAGATAATAACAGTAATAAAGAATGGTCAGGCTTTAAAGCTAAGGAGGGAAGCGTTTTCCCCAAAAAGAAGAAGCATGTGTCCACTATGATGGGTGAGAAAATTATTGAAGTTGGTGCTTCTGCTGTGAAGAATATGAAGAAGAACCAAAAGATTAATCCTCGAGATGAATGATGATGAGCATGTTGGATCAAGTTGGCTGTGGAGTATTTATTATTTTGTACTAGGTTACTACTGCGTGTATTTTTTCATTACTTTGTATATCTATTCAAGGCCAATATAGTTAGTGATATATATAAAAGGGTGTGAAATAAATAATTCTTGGCCTGTTTGTATGTTAATTATGATTTGATGAATGTGATTTACAACTTTTTTTTAATGTTTATGCAGCATGCATTTCTCATAAACAAAACCATGCATATCTTGCACATACAACTCATATAGCGACAAATATTTTTTGTGATAGGCAAAATTTAAATTTGATTTGCAAACATTAAATTTGATTTCACTTCGTTGAATCTATTCAGTTAGAACAGAGAGCAATAGTCTTTTTTTTTTTTTTTTGGGATAGGAAACCTATTGTTTGTATGAAGAATGTAAAAAGATTGCACTATTCAACTTTTTGCTTTCTTCTTATTTGGAGTTTCAATTAAAAAAGTACGACGCAATTGAGTAATGTTAGATACCATTATCTTTATACTATCCAATTATACAAAAAAAAGGTTATTAGCGACTGTTATATTTGCTATTCGTGGCGGTTATAAACCGCCACTAAACCTTTCGCGGCGGTTGGGTGAACCGCAGCTTCTAAACGAGTCGCAAATAGTATTTGCCCGCTAAAATACCTTTAGCGGCGATTCCAATAATTGTCGCTAAAACCTTTCACGACGGTTTCGATAACTGCCGCTAAAACCTTTCGCAGAACCGCCGCTAATACCTTTCGCGACAATTCTGGTAACCGTTGCTAATACCTTTCGCTGTGGTTTCGAGAACCGCCACTAATGCCCGCTAATACTTTTCCCAACGGTTCGGGCAACCGCCGCTAATACCTTAATAGCTTCCACCTACCACTGCTAACATCTTCCACCGCTAATACCTTTCCACGGCAGTCCCCAAGACCACCGCTAATAATCTTTTGCTTCTAGTAGTGCACTGTATACTATTTTGCATCTTTTGCTTCTACTTATTTTATACTATTTTGCTTCTTTTGCTTCTAATTATTCTTTATATATATTAGATCATGTAACAATTAATTATATTGGATGGATAAAGAATAGGGGAGAAGTAATTGTACAAAAACAAGCTAAGAAAATTAATTTGCTCTTAAAAGTATAATTGTTTAATATGTACAAATCAAAAGTTAGAATATATACAATAAATAAAATTAAGTTACAATAGTTATAATCAAGTATAATTGTTTAATATGTACAAATCAAAAGTTATAATTAAGTTAGAATATCTACAGTAAAGAAATTAAGTTACAATAGTCATGCTTTATATATAAAGCACTTGATACGAGGGCAAAAAAATCAAAAGTTTTCAACTTTTTTTTAATTAGTTCTTAGCTAACCAACAAACTTAAACCATCTTTCGAAAATTTGCAATTTGAGAATAAGATCAAAAAGACTGGATGATATTCAAAATCTACTATCCTGTCAATTAAAAGTATTGAAGAATATTAGTCAAAAGAAAATTAAATTTTTATTATTCCTACATAACCAAATAGTAATAGATGAACATATGATTTTGTATAATTAGCAACGCAATTGTCTATATGCATATATCACTTACAAACCACATTCACATACCTATGTTACTACCATCCGATGCTGAAGCATTTTGCAAACTAATTGATTTGAAAACTAAAGATGATGAATACATTGGGAAAGTGTAAAAGAAACGTAATGAATTTTGTCATAATCTATGCATTGTTATTATGGTCTAGGGAAGAAAACCTACAGTTTCCCTTGATGGTGAAAAGAAACATTCACGAACTCAATGTGTCCCATTAGCCTCTTTAGTTTAACTCTTGTTGATAGGTAAATGAACAATTGATTATGATAATCTAGAATAGAAACAACTACTAGTACTTAAGGCAATGAAAGGAAATACATACATCGAGTGCTATCAATTGTCAGAACGTAATAACATACAAGATACAAAGTTTTATACATTAGATGTATCATCATGTACTAATGAATGAGGTATAAAACAATTTTTTCGTTTTGATTTTTTTATGTCCTTTTTGCTGAGCGACATAGGGAAGTTCTACATGGATGAACATATAACCAAGCCAATAAACAAGGCTTCAGCAAAATAGTATAGAACAAACAATTCAGAGAAAACTATATTTTTTAACGTTTAATGATGAAACCTTGCCTAGTTTATCTGCTTGTTGACATTTGGCATGTATCACATAAATGGTCTTTTTGAAATCTAGTCTTAAGAAGACCTATGACAAGTTCTTTTCTTGAAAGTTTAGCAAATAAATTCATGTTAGCGTGACCAAGTCTTCTATGCCATAACCATGAGTCTTCATTAATAGTAACTAAGCATGTCACATTTTGACACTTCAATTCATGAAAATGAATTATATACACATTATCACATCTATTTCCAACAAACAACACTTTATCATCTTTATCATACACCTTGCAACAAGTAGATAAAAATTCAACTCTAAATCCATTATCACAACATTAACTTACGCTTAACAAATTGTGTCTTAGACCTTTAACATACAAGACATCATGAATAGAGATAGAATTTATATCTCCTATGCTACCCTTACCAATGACTTTGCCTCCTTCATTTCCTCCACAGCTAACTTTACCTTTGAAATGTTTATCAATCTCATAAAAGAAAGAAACATCTCTCGTCATGTGCCTTGATCACCCACTAACAATAACCCAAGTATCTTTATACTTCACTTGTGAGAACCCGTACCGAGCCAATATAGAACTTATATGCATTTTATAGCATTTCATATATTTTTGCATCATTTAATATGCATTTATATTAATTAATGTGCATTTACATCGTTCTTCGTGCATTTGTCTCGTTTGACGTGCATCTAAATTTAATTATGTGCATTTCAGTGTTTTGGATAACGTAGGCATTAATTAAACTCTACTCAATTGCACTAGCTAACCAAAATTGTTAGAACACAACTATATGGCAAACTAGTAGATTTTAGTTAGTTAAAGGGGCATGTTGGTCTTTTGGCTCTGTAGGAAAATATCTTACCTAATAAAAATACACTCACACCACACAACACAAACATATACATGATCAACACACACATACCACACGCAGAGCTCAGGAGAAGAGAAAGAAAAAGAGAAGAAGAGATGAAGAAGAAGAAGAAGGAAGAAGAAGATGAGTTAAGCTAGTATCTTGCATCCTTTAGCTCTTGCTTGCATCTTCTGTAATATCCTACATTGGACGCGGAGGTCTCTGGGTTATTGAATATATAGAGATGTCTCGTATATTCGTGCACACTTGTTTTCCTGGCAGTAGCTAGGAGGTGACAAATCCATGAGGGGTATGGGACCCAAAGTGGACAATACATGCATAGTGCATTTCTGGGCCCGCTCTCCATGGCCTCGGTGCTCACTTGGACCGTTAAGGCCAGGGAGTATCCTGTAGGCGTGGGAGTTGGGTTTGGGGCGTTACAAAGTAGTATTAGAGCCGACGCGTTCGCATGGCCAACGATGACGCTGGGTCCCCAAGGGGGGGCGGGTGTAATATCCCACATCGGACGCGGAGGTCTCTGGGCTATTGAATATATAGAGATGTCTCGTATATTCGTGCACGCGCATTTTCCTGGCAGTGGTTAGGAAGCGATAAATCCGTGAGGGGTATGGGCCCCAAAGCGGACAATACGTGCATAGTGCATTTCTAGGCCCGCTCGCCATGGCCTCGGTGTTTGTTTGGACTGTTAAGGCCAAGGAGTATCCTGTAGGCGTGAGAGTTGGGTCTGGGGCGTTACATCTTCAATATCAATCTTAGCATTTAATCACTCAAGAACAAGGTGAGGGATATTTTCAAAATGATTTGTAAATGTTACATGGTTCATGATTATGCGATATATATGTATATTGAGCATGAGGAAGATGAATATAAGCTTGTATTATGAATTTGAGCTTGGTATGAGTAAACTAGGGTTTCAAATGTTGTGTTGGAGTCATTTGTAGCTTGACCTTGATCTTTGTAGCTTTTGATAATCTTTGAGAGTATTATATTTGTTGGGTGATGTGTTACATGTGTTAAGTGTGTCTAATTTGGTTGCAAAGAGAAAAAAGTAAAAGTTGAGTTTTGAACAATGAGTGCTAAGTTGAATGTTGGTAGATGAAGGTGTTGTACCTGAGTGGTGTGATGTTGAGAGCTAGAAAACTTGTGTTTTAATGTTGTTTGGCATGAAATTAAGTTGCATAATTGATTAGGGCTTGAAAAAATGAGTTTAGAAGCAAAAAAATACAATTTTGTGCATTTTACTGTTAGATCCGGTCGACCGGAGTCAGATTCAATCGACCTGATCAGTCAATTTTAGCTACTGCCGGATAACTTAGGTCAAATCTGGTCGACCGGATCAGTCGCCCAGAAGTCACTGTCGGGCGAGTCAAGTCGGATCCGGTCGACCGGATCAGTTGACCGAACGACAGACAACTTTACATAATATTTTTTCATAGGTCATATTTTACTCAATGTAACTCCAAATTAAGTTCCGTTTGATTATAGAGTTATCTAAATTCGATAAATTTCAATTCTAGACTAAAATTAGAGTAATTGGAGTTCGAGAAAGTAGGTAAAGTAACTGTTTAAATTAGGTTAATGTAAAAGGGTTGCCGATGCTTTATAGCTTCGATCGTACTTGCATTTTATTGTCATTTTGAGTTGTTTTAAGGTGTTCTTACACCCTCCTTTGGTATATGGCTATGTTGTGTCCTTCTAAATGTTATTAATATGTTCAAGCACGTTGAATATTGGTTTCACAATTATCTAAACGGTGCACATAACACTACATGTTGTATGAATTGTTACATGGTTGCACACTTGCTTGATAAAGTAACTTTCCTCGTTGACCTTCACTTGCAAGTTTATATGTTATATGAACTCTATTTGGATCATGATTATACTATTATGTTTTGATTACTATTGCTAACCAGTGGCAACCTACTTTGTTGCTTCCGAGCCTGTTTGCTATTTTGAATTCCTCTCTCATTTAGGGTATCGCCTGGAAAGATGGAAGGTATATATATTTGATACAATCAAGCAATCTAATGAACCCCATGGTAGAAGTTCCTGTATCACCTGGGCAGCATTGGGCTTGCCAGGATGGATAGGCTACCATGGCCCTTGTTTGAGTGTATATCCAGATTTACTATCATGATTGGTGTATGAGGTTATGATATTGATAAAGATGATTTGTCAAGAAAGATCGAGACTGGCCATCTCCAACGAGTTCGAGATATGATATCCTTTTATTATGAGAATTTTACTCTCGCTTGGTCCCTTGAGGTCCTCGGAGAGTAGAGATGTCTGATTAGTACGATGTTTAATTGTTGCTTGATTAGTACGATGTTTAATTCATTCTTGTAGACTTGTCATCCATGTTGATCTTGTTATTCTTGTTGTATATGCATAGCATGGTTTTAGAAAGAAGTTTATGAGAAGATAAAATCTTTGTGAAAACCCTTTATATTCCATCCTCACTGAGCTATATGCAGGATTAACTTACCCTTCTTTTGAACAATTATAGGTGAGGTTTAGCCGCGCAAGCTCCCATGTGGTTGCAAGCTTCATTGATGTGATGAGTTGGATTCCTGCTTACGTGATCTACATGTTTACCTGTGAAGATGTACACCTTGTTGTAATAAACACGATTTTGTATGACTGAACTATTTAATCTATTGTATTATTCTTTTGGTCAACTAGATACCTAGCTAAGTTGATTACTCTACTTAGTAGACCCAGGGTTAAAATGTTGATAGGTGGACTCAGGTATTGTAACATATAACAGGGTGTTGTAAACCTTTAAGGCCGATGTTTTGGGAGAACTTTGGGAAGTCTTTCAAAACTTCTTATGGCGTTTTAATGGATGTACATGTTATTAAATTAATACTCACAGGTTTTAAGACTATTAAGTTATTAATTTCAAGAATTAGTGCTACAAACGTAATGTTTCGGCCTTAGTCTAGCTATAGGTCGGTGTCAGGGCGTGACACCTTTAAGTGGTATTAGAGCTAACTTTGGTTAGTTTAGAGCTAGCCTTAGTTAGCGTAGTCCGGATTTCGAATGTTGGTCCCTGGGTAGAAGTCTTAACCTGAGTAGGCCTTAAATAATTATGTGTGCCTTTGAGACTTATATGATTATGTGTGGACCACATGTACTTGTGTGTATCGTATGTGCTTAACATGTTGTAATTGCTTCTTACTTGTGAGAAATTTATGTGCTAAGTATGGTCATACCAGTTGCATGTATGATTTGACTCGTGGATAGCGTTTTAAGCCCATAACCAGCTAGAACAATAGGTTTAATGATCAATATGATTAATACCTAAACCATGAAGCACACATAGTTGGCTATTTCGGTTTCGCTTCCACTTTTATCACCGATTGATACATCATCCTCAACACACGCCTTCATTGCCTTTTGCTTTCCTTTGATCAATTTTGGACATTTTGCTTTGATGTGTCCCAGTTTGTCACAATTGAAGCATTTTATCTATTCTTTGGTCTTTTTTAATTTCTCTTTGAATCTTCTCTTGACTTTGTTGTTGATGGGCTCATCTTTCTTTATCTTTTTGTATTTCAAGAACTTCTTAAAATTCTTTGCAAGAAGTGCAAGCTCATCATGATCACTATCATCTTTGTCTTCATTACTTGATTGAGATTAAGCAATGAGAGCAAGTGATTTCCTTGTCTTCTTTTCCTCTTCATCTCGTATTTTCTCTTGATTCAATACAAGTTCATCCATCTCAAGGTTACAAATGAGCTCATGCACCATAATCTTGGAAAGATCGGTTGATTCTCTAATAGATGTCACATTTGGTTTGTATTCTTTTGGAAAAGCCATAAGAATCTTCCGGTTAAGTTTTTCATTTGGATATTTCTTCCCGAGAGCACTCAAGTTGTTTACGATTTTGGAGAATCTTTGATGCATTTCATTTAATGATTCTCCGGCCTTCATACGAAACAACTTATACCCATGAATGTGAAGATCGATTTTGATATTCTTCACTTGAGATGTTCATTGATAAGACATGTGTAACATCTTCTAAATCTCGTGAGCGATTTTACATTGACTCACACGACTACACTCGGTTTCGTTTAAAGCACAATAAAGGATGTTCTTGGCTCTTGAGTTCTTGGTCATCATGATAATGTCTTGATCATTGAACTTTCCTCTTTCTTTGGGCACTTGAACGATTTTGGCTTTCTCGACTCCACTTGCACTTGGAGCATCTTTGACCGTCATCTCCTTCATTGGAACATAAGGGCCATCTTCTACTAATGACCATAGAGCATAGTCAACGGTTGTATGTATGTCTCCATCTTGTTTTTCTAATAATTGAAATTGGTACCTATAAACAATGGAGGCCTATTAGTGGAGTAACCTTCAAAGTAAGAAAATGTAGTATTGTTTGTCATTTATCTTTTTTTTGCTAGATGTTAAGCTATATAGAAAGTCCTAGCTCTAATACCACTTGTTGTCCCTTAATTAAACCTAAGAGAGGGGGTGAATTAGGTTATATAGGCAATAATACTACTTTTTCGATTAGACAATATGATAGCAATGATTAATCAAAAATAATCTTAAATAGATATGCACTTTATCAATATAAAATGTGAGTGAGACAATTTATCAAACACTTGGTAAACAAAAAATAATTCAAAGAGAGAGTTGAGAGAAATAGATAGCAAATCGTGATTTTAGAGTGGTTCGGCCCTCACTTGAGCCCTCGACCCAAGCTCCCCGCTTAAGATTTCAACAATCTTCACTATGGTGGCTCTTCAAATGTTGGTGAGTCCACGAACTAACTACAATGGTAGTTAAAACTTTTACAATAAAAAATAACTTTTCTCAATACAAAGCTTTAACTCTAACACCTCTAACAAGGAAATCCTTCATTTCAAAGTGTTTAACTTCCTCTTTTGATAAGTGTTTGAGATTCACAATAAAAGTCATCTTTTAGGGTAGATAAAATACAATGAATGCTTCTCTCTCAATAATGCTCACAAATTCTTGCTCAAGTATAGCTCAATGATAATTCAAAGATAAAGATGATAAAATAATACAATAGTAATTGCTTTGAATCAATGCCTTAAGATTTTGCAGTTGAGAGATATTAATAGAGTTGAAAAAATGGTGTAATTAATGCTCCCAACGTTCACAAACGGCTATATTTTGAATTAACATTTTGGCCTAACTAGTCGACCTATTTGTCGCCGGTCGACTGGTCGAGAGACCTTCGTCCAGTGGACAGGCTTTAGGCAGATGGCCCTTTGGCCACCGGTCGACCGGTCGCAATGGGGTCGTCTGGTGGGATCAAAACTACTAGGGTTGGGTTTTTAAAAGCGTTTCTTTTGAGCGTCTTTTGTAAAACCTTTTTCAAATATTTCAAAAACGATATTTGAGAATCATCATTGAGCATATACCATTTGCAAGACCCAAAACCCCAGTCAAGTCCCAGCCGGTACCCCTTATGACTTCCATCTCCATCTTTATAACTTCATCTTCATTCTTCGGATCTTCTCCTTGAGTTGATGGATGTTCTTCTTCATTCTGTAGCTTGATGATTTTAGAATCGGAGTCAATCTTGATTCATATTTACTTGTGCACACTTAACAAATTCATTTAAACACCTTTATGGTTTGTAATCATCAAAACCAAGATTTAGAAGCCCTTTAGGCTAACAGTAATAATAACACAAAGACCCCAACCACAACCTCCAATAACAACACCACCTGCGAATTTGACACACAATGGCTATTCAAATCAGCAAGAACCATGGGTTCTTTAGCACTCAACCTTTTCAACTCAAACCCATTTCAATCGAATAGTGAAAACAAGAATTTAAGGAAGTTGAGTGGTGAAGAACAAGCAGAGGCTGAGCAGAGAGCTTTCGTAGCAGCTTTAGTGAGTGGGAATGAGGCTATAGTGCTTGAGTTTTACTCACCCAATTGCAGGATTTGCAATTGTTTGGTTGGTTTTGTTAATGAAGTTGAGAAGATGAATGTTGATTGGGTTAATATTATCATGGCTAATGTTAAAAATCAACAATGGTTGCCTGAGGTATTCTTTTTCTGATTACTCATGTTTGATGAAATATAACAAATTTTTATGCTTTTCTTGGTCTGATTGTTTCCCACACTAAGCATTATTGATTAGTTTTCCTTCTAAGTAAACATCTAACCCCAATTCATTCTACAATAAATTTGGACTCATTGAAATATTACATCAAACACTTTCAACCATACCAAGCATACAATAAAATTTCTTTACAGATACAGAACCAAAATGACCAACAATCTTAAGTTCACAAACAAAATGCTCAAAACACAGTAAAATTAAACGAAAAGCATCATACCTTTCAATTTTAGGTTGATTTTCTCTCAAATTTCTTGTTTTTTCTTCCTGCTTTTTGTTTCTTTTCTTTCTTTACAGATACTGATTCTTTTTTGTTTATGATTAGTAATAGACCACAGGTGTGTGGTCTAAAATGTTAAAGACATAGGGGGTGGTTGTGAGAATCGCCGCCTATTCCAACTTAACGGTTCTATATAACGCCGCCCATGTTTACTCATTTTTTGCCACCATCCAACAAACCAGAGATATTCGCGGTGGTTGTTCAAAACTAATTGCTATAGTTCAAGGAACCGCCGCGAATGGTCATCAGTTTCCCTTCATTAATAACCGCTGCTAAATAAGTGTCACCCATGTCCCCTTTTTTGTAGTACTTCCTAATTGGCATGCCTAGTTGTCATGCCAACTAGATAAATTTATTTTATTTTTCTCTTTATTTATTTATTTTATTTTATTTTATTTCTCTCCTTCTCTCTCTCTTTTTCTCTCTTCAATTTCTCATTTTTCTCTCCTTAATTAATGTTTCTTATATTCTCTCTCTTTCTCTTCTATTTAGCCCTACATCAATATTTTTTTTTTCAACTTAAAAACCACACAATTGGCTATTGTACTCCAAAATTATGCACAGACTTTTGTCATCTCCTTCTTTCTCTTTTTGATGTATTGACCATAAATATTAATTATGTAAATACTATGTTTAGATCATTTACTTCACAACTGACTATGTCATTTCAATTGATATGCTAATAAGTTCTTTTTTTTTTCTTGAAATAATATTTTGGACCCCCTCCTAAAACCCAACCCATAGACTTATCTTTTCCTAAGAAAAATAAGCTCATCTTCAAGCTTCCATCGTTAGACTTAATTAACTTATTTTTTCCAATCTCGGTCATATTTTTGATAATTTTTAATTTGATGTAATTCTTTCTAGAACTAAAAGTAGATTAAACATATTAACTTGACTATATTTTTGTTTATTACTTTTTATGTGCAATGTATAATTATTCTTCTTTTAGGTGCTAGTCGATCGATAATAATGATAAGGAAAGTAAGAAAATTGTATAGTTATCTAAACTCAAAGCTAAAACAGGAAACTTTAATTAAGGTAAGGAAAAAAGGAAAAAATAAGGAGAGAGAAAAATTAAATAAAGTTAATTAATGAAGAAAGAAAAATAAAATAAATTTATCTAGTTTGTATGAAAACTAGGCATACTAATTAGGAGGTGTTAATTGGGTGATAAAAAGAAGATGAGGTTTAACATTACGCATATGGAAACTATCTTCGTGCACTAGTCACGATATAGATAAGTCTTTGTTGTCCCGCAAGTTGGTGAAATGGAAACGTAAATCAACTCTAGTGGAAGATAAATCTTAATTTGAATATTTGGTGGGTGTCAGTGTGGCTATTAAGTGAATTAATCATTAGGTATGTAATATTGTTTTGAAAACCATAAGAGAGAGAGAGAGGGAGAGAGAGAGAGAGAGAGAGAGAGAGAGAAAGAGAGAGATAAGAGGAGGGTTTATAGTTACAAGATAATCCATTTGGGTGAATTTTTTTTTTTCAAAAAATAAATAAATCTTGAATATAATTTGAAACATTCGTAATTAACTTTCTGGGCAGAAAAGATTCTTAATGTGTCAAGCTAACTTTATTTTGCATTTAGTCAACTTCCATTAAATAAGTAGTAAAGAGTAATTGTTCCTAAGCATTTTTTTTTTTTATAAAAAAAGTACCAAAGTCATTATTTTGTTCTAATTTCCTACAGATATTACTATATTTCAACAAGAAACTTGCATTATTTTTTATAGCCATTGACTTTATTTTTTATTTGATGCTTGAAACATTGAAGACCAAGGAGTGAAATTATATATATATATCCTTACCTAGAACGTGAAGGACTAGAAGACACAAAACGAATCATCTGAGACCAATATATTATTTTGTAAAAAGTTAAGGGACTGCTTGAGGCAATAAACTAATGAAAGTAATGTTAGGGATTAACATGGCATAGTTAGAAATAATTGGAATTTTAGAAGAAAGATTGAAGACTAAAATGAGAAACTCAAATACTTTAGTGCCATTTATGCTATTAAAATCAAGGAACAAAAATGAGAAACTTAAATTGCAGAACATATGTTTTTGTAGCTTATAGGATCTCTCGACATTTTCTCAAGAACAATACTGAAATTTGTTCTTAACAAGCTGGACTAGTAACGGCTTAGGTGATCAATACTGATGCAAGTGATCAAACCAACTAGCTAGAGGTGACATTTGGGCCGGGCCGACACAGGTACAATTCAGCTCAGCACACGAAAATTCGGGTCCAGCTTAGCTCGAATGAAAATGGGTTCAACTCGGCTAAGTCCATCACATATAGGTGGGCCGAGTTGGGTCATATATTTTTGGACCCAGCCCATTTGTGCCTAAGCCCATTTATGCCCAAGCCCAACCCAGCTCAGCCCAGCCCAGGTCGAGCCCAGCTCACACCCAATTTAAGCCCAGATAAAACTCATATTGAGATTATAATTTGTACATGTAATTTTTCTTATAAATAGTTAATGTATTCAACTTCATTTTACTACAAAACTATATATCTATTTTACCACCTATTGTCTCTTTATTTTAGTACAAGAGAATACACAATATCTATGGCTATGGGGGAAGAAAATATTTCACAACGATTACGTTCAAATGTTTGGAATCATTTTGCTTACTTTGAAAAATATGGGTATGTAATTTGTAACTATTATGAACGTAAATATATATTTCGTCGTCAATTTGGAACTGAATCACTTGTAAGACATCTTGTATCTCAACATTCAAATGTTCTAAACTATTTTAATCCTCAACCACCGCCACCACCACCAACAACAGGCCCAGCACCCGCACAAGGAGCATAATAAAATGGAGAACTTCACCAACTTTCTTCAAGCATTTATATAATATTCTTTTTTATGTGTATTAGTAACATATCCGTGTCTCGTGAACTTGTGGTTTGTTAAGTAATATTTTATCATTTATATTAATATTATCAATCAACTTATGTCTTGTTAATTGTTAAATTAATTTTTTCGTAAAAAAAGGTTAAGTTTCATCTTTTTTCGTTATTAATCCAACTATTAAAATTCAGAACACATTAATAAAAAATAAAAATAAAAAGATGGGCTGGCTCAGACCAACTCGGCCCAGCTCACGACTCTTGGTAGCGGGCTCGTGGGTCGAGTTGGGTCCTATATTTCAAGAATTGAGCTCATCCCAGCTCAGCCCACTAAACATATGTACCGAGTCGGGCTCATTTTTTTTAACCCACGATTCGATTGGACCGTGCCGGGCTGTATCAGGCTGGCCCATTTTCCAGCTCTACAACTAGCTAGGATTTGCATTTAATGATAAACATTTTTGTTGAAGACAATAAACAAATATAATGAGTTGATCATAGATTATCAGATTTGAATATTTTTTTCCCTTCTAGAGAAGATATTAATTGTAGAGAAAAGGGCATTTCGACAATAAATGCAAATTTCTTAATAGACCCCTCTCTATCAATTTAAACTTTTAAATGAGGTTGTTAGTTAACACATTTGTGGATATATGAGTTGTGTGTGTGTGAGCTCTTTCGTATGGAAATAATCATTCTCTTTCCCCAAATGGCTTAAAAGGAGGTAAATCTTATTCATCAAATCATAAATAACATATAAAAAGGCCAATAATTATTTAATTATTTCACACCCTAGATATATATATATGTGTGTGTGTATATATGTCATGCCTTTTGGGCTTAAGAATGCACCTTCAGAATTCCAAAATATCATGAATAAGATTTTCAATCAATTTACCAGTTTCACAATTGTTTACATTGATGATATTCTTGTCTTCAGTAATGACATTCATCAGCATTGGAAACATTTGCATATTTTTCTCAAAGCGATTAAAGATCATGGTCTTGTGGTTTCGACACCCAAGATTAAACTTTTTCAGACAAAAATTAGATTTCTTGGACATATGATTTCCTTCAGGAAAATCACCCCAATCCAAAGAACACTTGATTTTGCAGAAAAATTCCCAGACATTTTAAGAGAAAAGACCCAACTTCAAAGGCTTTTAGGATCTCTTAACTATTTTGCAGATTTTTATCCTGGCATTTTCCACCTCTGCAAACCATTATTTGAACGTCTGAAAAAGAATCCTTCAGCATGGTCAGACATTCATACCAAAGCTGTTCAGGAAATAAAAAGACAAGTAAAAACATTGCCAGTTTTGACTTTATGTCAACCAGACGCCCCAAAAATAGTTCAGACTGATGCTTCTGAATTAGGATTTGGCGGTATTTTAAAACAGATAAATTCAAGAAAAGAACATATTGTTCGATTTCATTCAGGAACACGGGATAAAGCCCAACAGAATTATTCAACAGTCAAAAAAGAAATTTTGTCTATTGTCAAATGTATTTCAAAATTTCAAGATGACTTATTGAACCAGAAATTCATTGTCAGAGTGGATTGCAAGTACAGGGATAATAAGTAGATAAATAAATGGAATACGGTAAAGATGAATATAAAAGGAGACCACAAGACCATGCTCTTTAATGGCTTTTAGAAAAATATGCAAATGTTTCCAATGCTGATGAATGTCATTACTGAAGACAAGAACATCATCAATGTAAACAATTGTGAAACTGGTAAATTGATTGAAAATATGATTTTACCAAAAATAACCCAGGGGGGAACAGAAAATGAAAGCCATAACAGAAACGGAAATAACAGGGATAATAAGTAGATAAATAAATGGAATACGGTAAAGATGAAGATAAAAGGAGACGATGTCTCTTACTTGTATTAGATGTTCTGTGAAGATGTTACACGATTGGGTGTACCGGAGTACAATGTAAATTTTGGATAAAATAAAATTCTTCTTGAAAAAAATCCCCCTTCCTTGTTTAAGGCAGACTCTGCCTTATATAGGAAAACGAATCTATGAAAACAATAGTAAAATGTAAAATGAAAAGTCATGAATAGTTATTTGGCTTTTACTGTGGCCGAATCCTATTTTGTCCTGACGTAATGATTATGCTTTTGACTAGATTACTTTTACTGTGATCGAAAGTAATTTTGTCATGATGTGATGATGATGTCTGTGATGGAATCTTGACTGGATTCACCGTTGTCTTTTCTCTGAGTTTGATCTTATTCTAAAGACGTAGAGAGCTTCTACTTGTCTGGATCGGCTGGCAATACTAAAAACATAAAAGTACATTGAGTGATGTGTATTTCTCACTAATACAAAGAAAAAGCTAAACTTAATCTATGTTCCCTATACATTTGTCTATACCTAACTCAGTCTTACTATCTTCGAAATCCCACCTGCCTACAATAAAGTCTTACGCCTTCTGCTTCTCAAACCCTAACTAGGCCTTACGATCAGGATTAAAGGTAAGTTGGCTAAAGGTAAGTTGACTAAGTAAAACACAAACAAAATACAGGCTAAAAAAATAAATGAAGTTTAAAACTTTCTTTGGCTTTTTGGGAAAACCACACCCATCAACGAACTTGAGATGTCTTTACCAGTTGCCGTTTGACCTGGACTAGCTGAAGTTTTCTGGAATTCTTCAGAAACCATGTAACTTCAGAGAGGGGAAGTCTTACCGTTGCATATTAGTTTTTGGAGGGAACATAGAAGAATAAAACCCTAACTGTCCAATGTTTTTGGCGAGAACATTAGGAAACTCATCTGTTCCAGTTTATACTCATAGTGGTGTAGTACAAAGTTCTGTTTTGTTTTCTGTTTCCAGTTTATACTCATAGAGGAGTTGCGATGCCATAACAATCATCTTCATTGTCATCGGCATTTTCTGTGGAAATGGATGCCTTATCTGAGGCAAGTTCTTCAAGTTGCAGCATGATTACCTTGATTTCATCAAAGCTGGTGGCAGCTGCAAGCTGAGTATGGAGAAAATTCTTGAAAGAGAGAAATTCTTGTTGTTCTGGTTAGACTTCTTTATTCTATTTCTGATTTGTTTCAAGCCATGCTTGAACTTTGGTAGTTGAACATGAATCATTGTTCATCTTCTTCCACCACATGACTTCATGTTTTCTTCCGAAAGCCGGGATGACTTGTTGGTTTCCGAAAGAAGTATGTTGGAATACAAAATGTGATCTGAATATCCATGTTACAAAGAAAGTCCGTAGAACACAAAAAATGGGGAAAGGTAGGCTAAATGCTTTGGTGCTTGCCAATTTTCTGTGAAGAACAAAAAGCCTTTGTAAACTGGTTCTGGTAAAATTTATGTAATGGGTCCATACGATGCCCACCATTGGATAAACCAATTCGGGACCTGAAGGGGGAATGTCTTCTTGAAGACGAAAAACCATGACATATCATGTTTATCATTCTGGCGGTAGAAACATCTGTACCAAGCCTGAATGTAATCATAATAGTTATAGTCTCTGTATGGTGCATCTTCTGGGAGCTGTTTGGTTCTGTGTAGAGGTAGTACCCATTGTTTGAGGGTGAGCACATTTTGAAGTTTAGCCTTGATATGGCTATACTCTCCTGGTTGTTTGTCTTTGGAGTCTGGGACAAACTCTATTGAATCTGTTGCTACGAGGATAGCCTCATAGTAACACTGTGTTTTAAATGTGTTTTCTGGAATGTAGTTTGACTGGGGATGAAGAAATGCCCTAGCAAACTCATCTGGGGTAATGTTTGGGTTATGGATAAAATGTTCTGGTTCTGTTACAAGAATCTGATCGAACACATTCTTGTAAATATATGGAGGAGTGGGGACCTGCTTAGGTTCTGGGGTGACTGATTTGGTTTTAGTAACAAAGGGCTGAAACTTGTTACTGACTGTTGTCTGTGAAGATGATGTACCTGCAAATCCTACATGAACACCCGTTAGCTGTTTATGAGGGGTCGAAGATCCTAAAACTGTGAGATTTCTACCTAGGGGTGACTAGGTAGAGTATGGTGTATATGTGATTTGTTTATCTTCAACCTTTCCTGCAGTTGATGATTGTGCTGGGGTTGCTGTGGGTACTGGTGAACTGGCTTTTTGGGCATATGAGCTTAAGTCGAAAGCTTTTGCCTTGCCTTTGTCCTTCTTAGGTGCCATTGCTTACTAAGTTGCGGTGTGAATACCTGCAGAATGGTTAGCAGCAATTTATAATGAAAATGCGAAATTGAAAATGCAATCAATTCTGCTTCTGAATCTGAATCTTTGTTCCAATCTACTTAATTGCGGTGGACTTGAAACAATCCATCTGGATTCTTAATGAATCCTTGGGTTCCGCTTCTGTTGATCCTGTGAAAAATGAAAAAGGTATTCCCGAAGGAATCCTATATGATAGGCATGTGGCCTGTAAGAAATTCTCTGGTTAGAAAATCAGGGATGGAATTATCCTCTACCTTGATATATTCTATATCAAAATCAAAAATTGAAAGAATGGCTTGCTATCTGGCAAAAATCTGTTTGGATGCAATGTTTTTAACATATTTGGTTAAAACATCCTTAGCAGACTTGCAATCTACTCTGACAATGAATTTCTGGTTCAATAAGTCATCTTGAAATTTTGAAATACATTTGACAATGGACAAAATTTCTTTTTTGACTGTTGAATAATTATGTTGGGCTTTATCCCATGTTCCTGAATGAAATCGAACAATATGTTCTTTTCCTGAAATTATCTGTTTTAAAATACCACCAAATCTTAATTCAGAAGCATCAGTCTGAACTATTTTTGGGGCGTCTGGTTGACATAAAGTCAAAACTGGTAATGTTTTTACTTGTCTTTTTATTTCCTGAACAGCTCTGGTATGAATGTCTGACCATACTGGAGGATTCTTTTTGAGATCCTAAAAACCTTTGAAGTTGGGTTTTTTCTCTCAAAATGTTTGGGAATTTTTCTACAAAATCAAGTGTTCTTTGGATTGGGGTGATTTTCCCGAAGGAAATCATATGTTCAAGAAATCTGATTTTTGTCTGAAAAAGCTTAATCTTGGGTGCCTAAACCACAAGAGCATGCTCTTTTCTGAGTTGCTGGATTTCTACTTTTAACTGGTTAATCTCCCTTTGGAGGTCAGAAATTCTAACTGGTTGGGATTTCTTTTTCTAGAATTGACTGAGAACATCAGAATAATTGGTATTCTTATGTTCATTCTGATAGGTTATGGAAGGAGTTTTCTTTTCCTTTTTGTGTTCCATAATCTCTTTGAGTCTGAGAAGATAAGCTTGCTTTTCTTCTGGGTCATTAATCTTACAGATCATGTCGATCATAAGACTATGAGTATCTATGAGGACAAAAAGTCCTTTCTGGTAGAAACATGCTCCTTTACTGGGGCATGCACATTCTTGTTCGCTATTGGAAGAACTACTAGAATAGTAGTCTATTCCAATCTGATTGATATTGTCTTCATCAGAACATTCTGAAGAAGAACTGGATGATGTATCCATATCATCAATGGACTGGATGATTTTGCTCTTTGTGGCTTCATCTAATTCTAATGATTGAATTAGTTATCTGATTTTGCAATCTCTTGCAAAGTGTCCTGGTTTGCCACATTTTGAAGCATCCTGTGGTTTTCTGTTGTTTTGAATCATGTTTTTTATGTGATTGTTTCCATTTTCTATGTGGAAACTTCTGGTAATGTCTCTTCTTATGTTGGTATGGTTTTTTGCCATACTTCTGGTTATATTTTTGTCCTATAGATTTGAAATTATTCTTATATTTTCTGGAGGAAATTTTTGACTTGTAAGTCTTCTGTTTGTGTGGGGGCCGGAAAGGTTCCATGCCATATTGTTCATACCAATTTCCTAGTTCTTTTCTATCAGATTGTTGCTTAATATGTGCTTTGAGACGAAGATCCGTACAAAGCTTCATGGCTGTTTTATTGATATGGGAAATGATGTCCCCATATGTTATTAGATCGTAATCTAATCCTGGGAATTCAAGTGAGAAAGCATTTTTCACTTGCTGAGCAAATAACTTTGGAAGTCCAGATAAAAATATTTTTTTCCAATAATTGGTGTTATTGTCAGTTCTTTGGTACAGTTTACTGAGAAAGACATCCTTATACCATCGGAAGTCTTGGAGTGTACGACATCTGAGGTTCTGAAGGATTTTAGATGTTCGTTCCTGATAAATGGTAGGATCACCTATAAAATGGTAGGTGATATCGTAGACAAGGGCGGCTAGAGCACAAGACTCTGTTTGTCCTTGGTCATTGACGACTGGTTCTCCTTGTCCATCGGTTTTCACCATGTTAAAGATTCTGATTCTGGTGGCCTTGTCGAGGTGATCATCCCACCAGCCTTTGAGTTGGCTATTGAAGCCAAGGATGATATTTCTGGTTGCTATCCTTTCGAAAGTAGTCTGTTTGTTTGTAAATATTGCCAATTATGATCATCTGTTTGGTAAGATTGAGAATCTGATATTCTGTCATTCCATCGATGTTCAATTCATAGATCTGGTTACCTGAGAAGGAACATTGGGAATGTGATTCTTCAATTTGAAGATCTGGTAGTGATGGTCTGGGATAAAAATTCATTGTTTCTGGAAAAGAAATTCTATAAACGACTCTATTAGATTCAGAGTTCTGAGATGATGAGGATTCACAATCAGAGTTACTGTCCGATTGTTTGAGAACTTGAAGAGCTGGTTGGCTTGATGAAGGTTCTAGTTTCTTGGTCTTAGAAATCAGTTCTTGGAGAAGTTTATTGTTCTTCTCTTCTGTTGATTCTAAATTTGGAATAAAATTTGAAATCTTGAAAGGCAAAACTTTGATTGGAGATTCCATTTTGTCTTTCATACTAGTTAACTTAAGAGAATCAAAGGATGTTGTCAATTGAGTTGGAGACTGTGTCTTAGTTGACTTTTGTTTTGATTCTAATGCTTTGACTGGTGTAATGACAGTCTGTTTTTCAAGAATATCTTCGATATTCTGAATCTGTTTTTGCATAGTAGTGACTGAAAGATTAGTCCAATTATTTTGTTGGGCTGTCTTTTAGTTCTGGTTGTTCTGTGATAACAACTGGTTTTAGGTTGATCGTACCTTCTTTGGTAGCAATTTGTGTATGTTGAAACGGAGGATGCTCCGATTCAAGGACTGTTGTGGAATTAGGTAAATTCCATTTTCTTGTTCTTGCAGTAAGAACGTTGATGTTCATTGGTTTATTTCTGTGTTTAAACCAAAGAAAGAATGGGACGTTCATTCTAACAATTTACAAATATTGGAGCCATTGTTCCTTAAAATCTGCCAATTGTTTGCTGTTGTATGTTTTGAAATACCATTCTCGAATGGTTTTATTCTAGTCTGAAAGAAATTCTTCTTTCAAAGCCTGAACATCTCTTTCAAAAACTTCTCAAAGCATGTTAATGCCGAAATCTGAGGCTGAAGGATTGAAGTCAACAGATGATGTATCTGTTGGTTCAAATTTTGGATAGACTGGACGAGCAGTCTGTTCTTCAATTCTGATCCCGATAGGAACAGATTGAGTATATGATTGGGGAATTCTGCTTGTTGATGCTAGATCAACAAAGCCTAGAGTAGGGTCAGAAATACTGATCCTAGAGATACTAGAGACTGATCGAGAAAGAGAAGGTTCTCTATTTCCTCTATCAATCTTGATTGAAACAGTACCATCCTCATATTGGACGATCTGTTCAATTCTGGAGTTCTGGACATTCTGATCCTGAACAATGGGTTTGGTGGCATTCTCAATATCCCACCTGTCTGGAAGTGAAACTTCATTCCACTTTATTGTTCTGGGTATGTTAACTATGGATCTATTTCTGTCTATATTCCAAAGGATAGTTTCTCCTTTCGGACGTTTTCTAGTGATAGATCTAGGATTTAATCTTGTTGTCATGAGTTTATAATTAAGACGATAAATAACTTCATATGCATGAGTACCACAATCAACATGATAGTTATATGTCTTAATATCAAGCTGTAAAGCTTTCATGACATGCGGACATGTAAGCGATATGGTATGATCTGGAAAACAATTAAAGAAAATTGGACCATTACATAAACTAGTTTCAACTAATCCAAGTAATGAGTCATTGTATCTGAGTAATCTACAATCTCTAAGAGCTAGATATACACTTATATCTAGTCCTTCTCTGATTAAAGGTTTCAGTGCGACTTGCACATAACCAATATGTAGGAATCTAAAGCCTTTCCTGATGGCTCTGTCAAGGGATTTCTATGAGAAAAGTTTGATGCTTTGTTGGTCACTGGTTAATGGGACAACTTCCTCTTTACATCTAATAGTAAGTAGAGATTTTAGGTCGATAAGACCGTTCTGGTAAATCTCTTCTATCTTCATCTTAGGAGGTTTCCAATTACTTAATTCTCCTATTGTCCATGTTTGTTCTGTTTTAGCTATGGTATTATTTTCTGTACCTACTGAAGCATTACTGCTACTAGAAGCCATTACAACTACTAAATTAGCCTTAACCTTACAATCTGCAAGCCTACTTACTATCTTCGAATCTACCTCGGCCCAAGGGAATCCTGAAATCCACTGCCCTTCCACGGGTCTTACTCACTCCTAACCCTAGCTAAGTAGATAAAGGTAAGTTGTAGACATAGGTATGTTGCTTAAGACTGGCCTAACAGTTGCTCTGGCTATGATACCAGAAACAACCCAGGGGGGAACAGATAATGATAGGCATAACAGAAATGGAAATAACAGGGATAATAAGGAGATATATATATTTTTCAAAGGATTTAGATTTTAAAAAGAAAGAAAAAAGAAGAAAAAGGAGGAAGAATAATTTTATTTATATACATAATTTACATTGTACTCCGGTACACCCAATCGTGTAACATCTTCAGAGAACATCTAATACAAGTAAGAGACTTCGTCTCCTTTTATTTTCATCTTTACCATATATATGTATAAAGAAAACAAGACAAGCAATAATCAAGTATCCAAAATAATACATTACAGGCAACTTGATCAAGCATGCTCATCAATCATCTCGAGGATCAACTTTTTGGTTCTTCTCCATATTCTTCACAGCAGAGAATCAGAGACACCAACTTCAACAATTTTCTCACCCATCGTCGTGGAGACATGCTTCTTCTTTTTGGGAAATTAAAACACTTCCCTCCTTAGTTATCTTGGATGAAAAATGCTAATTAGACCCACAAAGTTCCTTACCTAGAATGTAAAGCACTAGAAGACACAAAACGAATTATCTGAGACCAAAATATTATTTTGTAAAAAGTTAAGGGACTGCTTGAGGTAATAATTATACACAACTTATGAAAGTTATGTTAGGGATTAACATGGCGTAGTTGGAAATAATTAGAATTTTATAAGAAAGATTAAAGACTAAAATGAGAAACTCAAATGTTAAAGTGCCATTTATGCTATTAAAATCAAGGACTAATGAGAAAATTAAATTGCAGAACATATGATTTCGTAGCTTAGGATCTCTCGACAATACTGGAATTTGTTCTTAAAAAGCTGGACTAATAAAGGCGTAGGTGATCAATACTGATGCAAGTGATTAAATCAATTAGGATTTTCATTTAATGATAAATATTTTTGTTGAAGATGATAAATCTATATAATAAACTCTTATTTAACAGTTTAAATTTTTAAATGCTGTGGTTACTTAACACGTTTGTTGCTATATGAGTTGTGTGTGTATGACGTAGAGAGAGAGAGAGATGCTCTTTGGTATGAAAATAATCACTCTTTTTCCCCAAATGCGTTTGTGTAGGAAATATGTTACTATTGAGTCTCGGAATTAATCGCAGAATAAAAATTTATTTCAATGCATAATAACACTGTATTATAATGGCATGGTATAGCATTACAAATTGAAAAGAAAAGAAAACAGTAAGCAACTAAACACTGATACTAATATATTGAATTACAAAGAGAAAAGGAAATAATGGAAGAGTAAAAGTGCAAACTGAAATCGAAAGATACAAGAAATAAAATAAAGAATCAAATGAGAAAGAAATGGAAAAAGGGCAAACTGAAATCGAAAGATACAAGAAATAAAATAAATAATCAAATGATAAATAAATGCAAACCAATTCAAATCCAGACTCGAGCTTGGCTCGATGTCTTAAGGGTTTAACGCTCTGTATAAGTGCTAATGTCTCTTACGCGCAAACCTCTCAGGATACAATAATTAAACTTCTCGTAATAGTAACACTTTAAATTACAAGAACTTGCAAACTAACAGGATCTAAACTCTCTCTATTGCAGACTCTATTCAAAAAAGTATTTCTGAAAAGTTCTCTTTTAAATGGCTTAGAAGATAGGTATTTATAGGAATTTTCAGAGTCAAATTCTGACCAAATTAAATCCGACCGTTTAAACAACCATAATGCAGGGGAAAATAAAAGGTGTAACAGCAGCCCTCCTTGATGCCAAGAAATGTTCAGCACGTTGCAAACATTATTCTATCAAATGAATTCTAACAATTATGTAACGATTACACATTCAAATTGTATATGTCAAAATCCACAATCACGTATTGCGGGCCACCAGCAACCTACAGAGACAGAAAGCAATCGAACGACGTAAGTCTTGGGACACCGGTGTGGTGTCGGCCAAAGACACTCCGACGCTCAAGTTAGAAGTCTATCGGAAAGGGAGATCTAATGAGGATTGTAAGGAGGGATAATCGGAGACTACCGTAGTTGCGGCGTTGTTATAGGAAGAGCAGGTTGTGATTTTGTAAAGGGGAGAGGTAGGGTATTGCTGTATATGGCTAATACTCGATGCCCTCTCCTTGTGTAGGCATAGCCTACTTATAGGTGTGGGTCGACCAAGAGTCACGGACCCTTGGGACTTGTATTCCTAATAGACTACCTGATCACTTATCGCGTAGGATAGAGGTAATTTTTAGCCCAAGCCCTTCAATGGTAGTCCCCTTCTCGTAGGCTGGGCGATTGTGATAGGTCGAGAGTCGCTTCACCTCCTGAGACTTGTAAATCAGGTAGACTACTTCGAGGAAGTAACCACTTATCCCGTAGGATAGGCCTCCATCCGAACTTGCCAATCATCATCTACTACGGTAGGCTAGACACTTAAGGTCTCTTTCTTGGCACTTATCTGTTAGCACCCAGCAAGGCCTCGGGTCGTGATCGAGTACGTTGCCAGTCGCCTATATGAGATAGTTCGATATTTGGGCCTAGCGCAGAGCTCGAGGCCTCCGAGTGGGCTTCTTCGGGAGTAAGCCGCGACTTATAGCATTGCATATGGGCCCTGGCCCAATAACCGAACGGATTGAGGCTATAAGACGCGTCGCGGTTGGACCATGGATCCAGGCCCAATTTTGGCGTTAACAGTTTGTCCCCCACTCCCTAAGTCGAAGAGTCTTCGAGTTAGGGAGTAATTGTTCGTAAAATAACTCTGGTTCACACTCCTCGGGACGAGACGCCTGGGAGCGCGCGGTTGTGAGTGGACCTCGAGCTGAAGTTGAAGAATCTTTGGGCACAATTTTGCTTCAATCGTAATCATCATTGCCGACTGCGAGAGGATTATGTGCATGAGGTGGAGGGGCTCACTTGGCCGAAACACGCTCAAGAATAACGTACATACTCAATGTGTAGTGGTGTAGCCCTCTTTCGGTTTGGGCATGACTTCGCAACTTATCGTGTGGAAAGTTCAGAACTTACCACTTGTTGGCGAGCAATTCCGCATCCTACCACTCTGTGTATTATGGTTCCGCAGCCTACCACGTGCTATCACTCACTCGCCAACTCACTGCTTACAAGTTACCTCCACAATCCGCAGCCTACCGTTGCTTTTTGCAACGTGTCAGACTACTATTTCCACTTGAAACTTCGCAGCCTACCATTACTTTGGGACAAATCGCAGCCTACCATATTTTTTGGCAATTTCGCAGCCTACCATTTCTCTTGGTGCAAGTCCGCAGCCTACACCATTTGATCACGCTGACTCGCAGCCTACGAACTACAACTCGCAGAACTTTTATTTTGGAGTAGGCTACGAAACCAATTTTCGTTTCTTCCCTTTGTTGCAGCTAGTAGGACAGGTGGTCTGCATATTTATATTTCAAAACTTGATTGGTTTGCCAATCAGGAGCTGACACACGCGCGGGGTCAGCCTTGCTCCATATTTCTTGCTTGCAGTTAGGATAAACGTGGGGCCCTCGAGCATTAAATGTGTAGCTTGACAAGGCAGATCATACTTGTCCTTCAGCATTCTTTATCTTGTCTCGCGTCAATCTACAGGTCCAATTTCAAATTGTCACGCATGGTGGTGCATTGCATTGTACAATATAACATTTAATATTATAATAACGTGATGTGCACATTAATACGTTAAATATGATCACATATTCAATGTTATAATGATATACATGATCACACATTTAATGTTATAATAATATACATGATCACATATTTTAATATTATATTAATATGCATGATCACATATTTAATGTTATAATAATATACATGATCACACATTTAATATTATAATAATATATATGATCACATATTTAATATTATATTAATATGTATGATCACATAAACATATGACTTGCAAAGCTGATCAGCGGGCTCGACTTATTAAATTAATAAACTTGTAGTCTTCAATGTCCAATTGTGTGGGCCCGATGCCATTTTACAATTGTTTCTTCCTCTATCGTTTTATTCACGTTCACAATGACAGCTTGGGACCCCTTCCAATTTTTTCATTTCGTAGGTAGTGGCCTTTGGCCAATGGAGGAATGAAAGCTGTCGACAGGACAGCCTTCCTCAGACCCATGCACCAGCTGAGCTGGCGCGTGATACTATGCGGGTAGGACAACACTTAATGCTATCCTTTTTCGCATAGTGACCGACGTGGTCAGGACAGTTATTGTCCTGACCATGCGGGCCATTGTGGGCTGGGCATTTAATGCCCAGTTGACTATGTGGACCCGCGGGTAATCCCGTCGCGACACGTGGTGAGTTCTCTAGCGAATGCCTTTTTGAACGTTATTTTTCGAGCACGAGACCGCATGTCATCTTTGTTTTGAATCTTCTCATTTCTATTCCAAGCTGCTTTAAAACATTAGGAGTTGCCGCCTTCGATCTTGCAACGTAGGGCTATGCCGGCAAGCCCCCAGCAACAAATGTGACATGCGATTTTCCTTAAAAAAAATCAGCGAGGTAGTGCTGTGCTTTTTCCTCATACTTTTCCTCCTTTAATTATATCGTTGCTTGACAAGCTGTTGTTTGCTTGTGCTCCCATTTTCAATTTAGCTCCTCTTCAAGCTGAGCCTGCCGAAGTGACCCCATTTTTCTTCAGAACGTTTCACCCAAGGCTGTTCTTGCATTGTAGTATGTTTTTCTCTTTACCACTTTGCTTTTCTTTTTTGACCCGAGATGATAGATTATAGAAGAAATGCATCAGTGCTTGCAAAACACCGGGAATGTATTTCTGTTCTCGTACCTTAGGCCCGTTAGATATAAGGAACAATTGAATATCTACAGGTGGCTTCCCATTTGTTTTTGTATGCTTATTATGTGCATCTACTCGTAAGTCCATATGAATCTTTTGTGTGGTGAATCCACTGAACCTCCTTGCATGCACATATGCAAGCATGTACATAGTCTTGCATATATATACATATAGGTACATGTTCAAGTTTTGACTTTGTTGGGTGCAAGTCCTCGTACGTAGGCTGCGATTTGCGGAGCTCCCCTTTGTAGGCCAGTCCCTTAATGACCTCTCGTGGTGGGACTATTTATGTCCAAACGTAGGCTACGATTCTTTAGCCTTGAAAGTAGGCGGGACGCGTTGGTTCTTTGTCGTAGACTACGACTTTTGAACTTCAAAAGATGGCGAGACTTGTAAACTCTTAAGCCCTAATGGTAGGCGTCCCCGTATGACTCTTAGTGCCTCACACTTGTGTCTGACGTAGAGCCGCCACACTCTATCACCATTGAGTAGTAGGCCCCTAACCATCGGCTAATATAACCCTTTGTCATGCACTACCAACATCGTACTAAGGTTTCTTTTGCTAATTGTAGGTAGGTATGCATTCGCGAGAGGTCGTGAGCTAGCCAATAGAAGACTCTCTAAGTAGGAGCAGGGATGAGTCGTCCGATAGCACCGAGGAAGTGACCGTTGCGGATAGCTGGTTATATGAGGATCAGGTTAACTTAGAAAAGCTGGCAAGCGTGGTGAGTGTGGTAGGTCCCACTACCCCTAACAACCCACCGGGCGATAACAGAGAACTTGTAGGCTGCCCAAAAAATATACTCCTATTGAATCTTCGTTCACGATTGAAACCAGATGACGTTACTCGTATCAGGGTCACTTATAGCATTCCCGAGATGTATGACATCCGTTTGCCGGAACCTTATGAAAAAGCGGATTAGGACTCACCCGGGTGGGTGTGCATGTATGAGTGTCCGTTTAAGATTGGCCTTCGCCTACCCTTGCCCTCTCTAGCCCGACAATTACTTCGTCGTTATGAAATCGCCCCTGGGCAACTATTACCAAATGCATGGCGTGTACTTCTAGGGTGCGAGTTGCTGGGAGAGCGCAAGGGTTTCCCCTTCGGGCTAGCCAAGTTGCTTTACTGGTATTGCTTAAAAGAAGCTGAATCCGGTCGGTATCATTTTTCGCCTAAGCCCGGGAAACCCCCCTTGGTAATCCTTCTCCCCAATCATCGTGATTGGAAAAATCAGTACTTCTTTCTTTCTAGCGACGTAGTGCTCGAAGGGGAACCGTATATCCCTCGCATCTGGGAACCCACTCATGAGTTCTTTTAATTAGGTAGTCACATTTGCTCTACTTGGTCCTTGTATTGGTATCTAACGCTTGTCCATTGCATGTGCAGGTAGAATCGGTGTGAACTACTCCACGGAAGGTCCTCACACAAGGTCACGAATCGAAGCGATCCTTGAATTACCTGAGAAATACCGCATCCACTCAGCCTTGCTCTCCGACCCCAAGTTACGAGCATCCGTTCTTTGGAAACAAGTCCCTTACTCCCTCGAAGGTAGACCCTTTCCTTCCCTAGCCAAACTCCCCGTGATACTAGCTACCCGAAGAGCGCTTGAGGGTTTAGATTACAGCTTATCCTTCCTTCCACCCTTACACGATCCGTGTGTCCGCGAGTTCGCAGACAACATCATGTCAGGCAAATACCAAGCAGCAAACAGTGAACAAGCAATGCAGCGCCGTCTTCAAAAGCGCAAAAAGACTCAAGTGGCTTCCTCCGAACCGACGGCACCACCTACTGTCCTAGCCATCCTCGTAATCCAGTCCAGTCAGGCCAAGTCTAACCAAACGACGCGAAAGCACCCTGCAATGGAGCTTACTCCCTCGAGGGATCACCTTACAATTGAGTTTCCCCCTGAGGCGTCATCAATATCCAATGCAAGTTCAGTGTTACCCTCGGTGTCAAAACTCCTTCTTGCTGATGACGCTGCCCTTCTGAGGAGGATGTCGCCGACTATCTCTGTTGAGTGGGGTGTGACCCACGCTTTTCAGGTATCACAGTTTGAATATTTTGAAGTTGTATTTGCCTCATAATGACTCTAACCCTTGCGCTTCTCTTTCCACAAGCTCTTGAGGCCCTCCTCTACAAAAACAGGGGAGTGGCGGACCTCCAAAAGAAACTTGACAATGCTGAAGCCTCAAAAGCTGCGCTCAAGAAATCACTTGTTGAGATAAACGAGAGAGCAAAAAGAGCGGATGACCACATCTGCACCCTCGAACGCGAAGTGGCTGAGAAAGACCGCAATCTAGCTAGGGTTTCCCTAGAGTTGAAGTCCAAGGAAGACGCGTGGGGGGCCGAAAAGAAAGGACTAGAGTCTCAACTGGAGGATATCGCCGATGATGCGACATTGGCGATAGAGGCTAGATTGATGGTGGAATTCAGGGACGGAAAAGCTAGCAACTGGGATTACCATGGTATCATCAAATGCTACGAGGAGTTTCGCGACGCCCTGGAGGCTGGTTCCCCGGGTGTTACTAGAGAGTCGACCAGGCCGAAAGTGGCCGCAGCTGACGTTCCTACGGAAGACGCGTCCCTTTAGTTGTTCCTCCGCTATTTTGGGTGACTCGTAATGCGATAGGCGCTTGTTGTTTTTAATTTAGCATATGTAGGCATTGTGCTCTAGCACTTCTTTATGTACGTATGTTGTATGTATGACGTTTTGCTGGTGTTTTCTGGCGCCTACCGTGCTGCGCTTACGGTTTGCGCTTTTGTTTGATCTCAAGCTAGATTGGCATAGGTACTGTGCCGCTGGCACCTTTTGCATATGTAATGCGTATATGTCTGTTCTAGTTTTGTATTTCTGGTGTGATCAACGCCAATGGCCTGGGACCACGTGCTCTGTGCACCTGGTGCCCCCGTGCCCTTTTGCTATGTAGCTGGCGCAGCATAACTTTGCTTGCATGGTTTTAGAAGTAATCTAAGTTTTCTCCCGTAAACGCTTTCGTGTATGCTTTTATCGTTTCGCAAATTACTCATAACAGATTATCGTGTGGACATCCTGGCCATTCAACCGCAGTTGCGGAGTGGCCCAATACTGGTTAAGCTTTAATTGCCATGACTCAAAATGCCGGTTATTCCATTTGGAGCTCCTTAGGTGTGCTCATATCACCTCTTAACAGCCTACCGTGTGGGAGACCATACTATCATTGCGAAGCCTACCGTAATAGGTCACGACATACAAGGGGTCAATATGATACATTATAAATTTCAAAATTTACCTTAGTAGGTTACTCCGCTTGGGACCCTCAATTGATCGATTAACCACTTCGGGGACTACCCGAGTAGGCTGCACCCTTTAGGCGTCTTAACAAGTAGGTGGATCACTCGGACCCTACCAAAGTAGGTTGCGCCATTTGGGCGTCTTAGTTGGTAGGTGGGTCACTCGGACCCTATCACAGTAGGTCACGCCCTTTAGGCGTCTTAATTGATAGGTATGGTTGCGCCCTTTAGGCGTCTTGTTTGGGAGGTAGGTCACTTAGACCGTACCATAGTAGGTCGCGCCACTTAGGCTTCTTCACTGATAGATGGGTCACTTGGACCCTACCATAGTAGGTTGCGCCATTTAGGTGTCTTAATTGATAGGTGTGGTTGCGCCCTTTAGGCGTCTTGTTTGGGAGGTAGGTCACTTGGGCTATACCATAGTAGGCTGCGCCACTTAGGCGTCTTAACTGGTAGATGGGTCACTTGGACCCTACCATAGTAGGTTGCACCATTTAGGTGTCTTAACGTGGCCGCGTAGGACCATATGCTAGTCTTCATAGGACCCAACACGGTCATATAGGACCGTAGGTTAGTTATAAAGGGCTTCTACTGTGAAGCATGCGCTGTTATCACATCAATTGCGTGCGGGTATGCCCGATCAGTTTGCCCCTGGGTAGGGTCCCTATGTTTGAGTTGATGATAAGATGAATGAATTAAACTAAGAAAAATGCTTCATTCATTGAAACTACTGCATTGACTCGCGTATGGGCGTGCCACGAACTACACTGGCATTAATGAAAGACCCCCACGAAGGGGTAGTTAACTAGAAACTATCAATCCCATAGGGGGAAACTATTCAACTCTATCAACCCTTAGTAGGCGAGCTAACAATATGCCTAAAAGTGGTACTTCTTGAGGTGGACGGCATTCCAACTGTTCCCAATGTCTTTTCCCTCTGCGGACCGGAGCTTGTACGCTCCATGACCGATCACCTTCGTGATGATATAGGGCCCATCCCAAGTAGGTCCTAGCTTCCCGACGTTGACCTCCTTGGTATTCTAGAATACCGTCCTCAGGACCCAATCTCCTTCTTTGAATGTCCTGACTCGGATGTTCTTATTGAAGTGTCGCGTTACCTTCTGGTGGTAGGCTGCAATTCGAACAAGAGCCCGTTCTCTTTTCTCGTCAACAGTGTCGAGCAAATGACTAAGTTCCTGACTGTTCTGTTCCTCGGACGCTTGCACAACCCGGAGGGTTAGAAGCCCAACTTCCGCAGGAATGACTGCCTCTACGCCGTAAACCAAGGAGAAAGGTGTCTCTCCCGTCGAAGACCTTGTCGTAGTCCAATAGGACCATAACACTCCTGGGAGCTCGTCAGCCCATCTTCCTTTCGAACTCTCCAATCTCTTCTTGAGAGTTGAGATGATTGTCTTGTTGGATGATTCAGCTTGACCGTTGGCTTGTGGGTAACGCGGAGTGGAGAAGGTTAACTGGATTTTCCATTCTTTGCAAAAGTCTCGGAAGTCGCGACTAATAAATTGGGAGCCATTGTCTGTGACGATTTCCTTTGGTACCCCAAACCTACATATAATGTTCCTCCACACAAAATTCTTCACCTCTCTGTCCCGGACTTGGTGGTAGGCCTCAGCCTCGATCCATTTGGTGAAATAGTCAGTCACAACGAGCATGTAGATGCGCTGTCCTGGCGCGGTTGGTAGTTTACCCACAATGTCCATACCCCACTTCATAAATGGCCACGGGGTAGAAATCGTGGCAAGTGGTTCAGGTGGTTGATGAGAAACTTGTACAAACCTCTGGCAATGGTCGCACCTTTTCACATACTCTATGGCGTCGGCACGCAGAGTAGGCCAGTAGGACCCTGCTGTGAGTGCCCTATTGGTGAGGCTGCGTGTTCCGGAATAGTTGCCGCAATGTCCTTCATGTAGTTCGGCCAGGACGTATTCAGACTCCTCCTTGTTGATGCATCGAAGGTAGGGCCCGGAATAAGACCTCTTGTAGAGTTTTTCCTCGATGAGATAGAACCTGGCAGCTTTGGCTTTGAGCTTTCGCGCCTCATTGCGATCCTCAGGTAGGATGTCATCTCGGATATACTGAATGATAGGAGTCATCCAAGATGGCGTATCGCTGATACATGTTACCACTTCTGACTTTTCCTTCCAAACGGCGGGCCATTGAAGGTAGATGATAGGTACCACCTTAGGAGCTACCACTTGGGTGGATGCCCCTAGGGCCGCTGAGCATTGGCATGGCCATTATCTTCTCTACTCAACTGTTTTATCTCGAACTCCTCGAAAGCTGCTTGTAGCTCTTTGGCAAGTGTCAAGTAGGCTGCCATCTTGTTGCCTCTTGCCTGGTAGGTTCCTAGGATCTGGTTGACTACTAACTGCGAATCACTGTTGACAGTTATCCGCTTGACGTTCATCTCCTTGGCCAAAGTGAGTCCCGCAATCAGGGCTTCGTACTCTGCTTCATTGTTGGTGGCTTTGAAACCACACTTGACCGATTGCTCAATGACGTCCCCCTCGGGAAACTGTAACACTAACCCGAGGTCGATACCCTTGACGTTACTTGCCCCATCCACGCTCAATATCCACCTCCCTTGTTCTGATGTGACACTAAGGCACAACAATTCTTTCTCGGCTAATAAGTGGATGTCGGGCGTGAAGTCTGCCACAAAGTCCGCCAGGGCTTGTGATTTGATTGTAGTCCGAGGCTGATAGGAGATTTCATACTCGCTGAGCTCGATTGCCCACTTCGACAATCGTCTAGAAAGTTCCAGTTTGTGTAGTACGGACTTGAGGGGGAAGGTTGTTAACACAGTTATTGGATGGCATTGGAAATATGGCCTTAGCTTGCGTGCTGCATTGATGAGGCCCAATGCTAGCTTCTCTAGTTGACTGTACCTAGTCTCGGCATCGAGCAGGGCTCTGCTTGTGTAGTAGACTGGGTGTTGTTTCCTTCCTTCCTCTCGCACCAGGACAGCGTTTACAGCAGTCTCTGAGACAGCCAAGTAGATTAGAAGGGTTTCACCATCTTTCGGCTTGGAGAGCAGTGGCGGGCTGGTAAGGTATGCCTTAAGTTGTTGTAGCGCCTCTTCATAGGCAGGTGTCCAAATAAAGTCTTTATTCTTCCTGAGGCTATCGAAGAAGGCGTGGCACTTCTCAGAGGACCGTGAAATAAACCTGGTTAGAGCTGCGAGCCTCCCAGTGAGCTTCTGCACTTCCTTGACATTAGTCGGAGACGGAATGTTAAGGATGGACCTTATCTGATCAGGGTGGGCCTCGATCCCGCGTTGGGTGACTAAGTATCCCAAGAATTTTCCAGAGGTGACCCCGAAGGAACATTTCGTGGGGTTCAACTTCATGTTGTATTTCTTCAAAATTTCAAACGTCTGGCGCAAGTGACTGAGGTACTCTTCCGCTTTAAGAGATTTTACCAGCATGTCGTCGATGTAAACCTCCACGATTTGTCCCAATAAATCGGCGAACATCTTATTAACAAAACGTTGGTAGGTTGCACCAGCGTTTTTCAAGCCAAAGGGCATGACTTTGTAACAATATATCCCTCGTTCTGTGATGAACGCTGTCTTCTCTTGATCCTCTGGATGCATGAGTATTTGGTTGTAGCTGGAAAAAGCATCCATAAAATTGAGGAGCTCATGCCCTGCCGTTGCATCCACCATTGTGTCTATGTGCGGGAGAGGAAATGAGTCTTTTGGGCATGCCCTGTTCAGGTCTGTAAAGTCAATACAAACTCTCCACTTACCGTTCTTCTTCCTTACAACCACCATATTCGCCAACCAGTCAGGGTAGAGGACCTCGCGAACGGACCCAATGTCAATCAGCTTCTGCACCTCATCATTGATGATACGATTCCTCTCTACTGTAAATTTTCTCCGTTTCTGTTTCACAGGAGGATGCGCTGGGTCGACTTGTAGTTTTTGAACCATGACCGTCGGGTCAAGTTCAGTCATGTCCGCATGAGACCAAGCAAAGCAGTCATAATGATGGCTGAGGAAATCCATCAACTGGTCATGCAGTTCCGGCTTTAACTTTGAGCCAATCTGAACGACATAATCTGGATGGTCGGGGTGGATTTGTATTTCGTCGAGCTCTTCCATGGTAGGCTGGTCAGGGTAACCTTGTGTTGTAGTTTTCTTTACTTGATATAGAACGTCATGGCCAGCCCTCCCCAAGGCAGAGCGGTAGCATTCGCGAGAGTCCCTTTGTTGTCCTCTTTATTCTCTTGTTCCCCAACTAGCCGGGAACTTGACTACCTGGTGGTAGGTTGATGGAATGGCTTTCATCTCATGGATCCATGGACGCCCCAGTATGATATTGTAGGGTGATGGACAGTCTATCACTAAGAATCAAGTATTGTGGTTAACACCCTCAGCGTAGGTTGGGAGCACGATCTCTCTAATGGTGCTTTTGTGTTCGTCGCTGAACCCAATTAGGGTGGTTGAACGACGAGTGACACAGGCTTCATCGATTCCCATTCCCCTAAGGGCATCTAGCATAAAGACGTTGGCTGAGCTGCCGTTGTGGACTAATATCCGTTTGACTAGGCAGTTGGCCACCCTTAATGTTATCACCAGGGCGTCATGGTACGGGTCATCTAAGTAGGCTGCTTCATTATTGGAGAACGTGATGATCTGTTCGGGCTCGAATTCCCTGGGTGGCCGAGGCCTTAAGCCAAATCCAACTGCCTGTCGAACGTGTCTTCTCGCCGCTGAGTGGTTGATACCACTGACCTCCGATCCGCCGGTAATGAAATTCACTGTTCGTTCAAGGGGCGGCGGTTCAGGTAGGGCGACCTCTCGAGCCTTTTGTTTTCCCCCTCGCTGGGCTAAGGTTTGCTTCCCTCTGTCGGTCAAGAACTGGGTAAGGTGGCCTTTCTTTAGCAACTCTGTGACTTCTTTTTTTAGGCCAATGCACTCCTCAGTTGTGTGCCCGTGGTCGTCGTGGAAGTCGCACCACTTAGTTTTATCTCTCCTGTCGGCGGGGGACCTCATCTTCTCTGGCCACTTGACGGCTTTGCCCATTCTCTTCAAAGTATGAACAAGCTCAGTCGGAGCTATACTGAGGTTATAGTTTGGCATTCTCCGTATGTTTGGGCTGCGGTCTCGCCTCTGGTCAAGTGGCCTCCTGTCATCACGTGATCGTTTACTTCTTCTTTCTTCTGCAGGGTAAGGCTCGCGTCTTTTACTACGCGGATCAGACGCTAAAGAGTGCTTGCGATCACCCCTATCACGGCGCGGTGGTGAAGGGCGATAGTTTGACTCATCCTCCTCCCACTTAATTTGAGCCCAAGCCTTCGTTAGAACATCCTCCATGGTCTTGCACGGGTACTTGGTTAATTCCTTATATAGGTCAGACTCGGGGATCAGGCCTTTGCGAAAGGCTGAGATGGCCGTGGCCATGTTACATTGGGGGATGGCTACCTTCTCTTTGTTGAACCTCCCCACAAAGTCGCGCAGAAGCTCGCCTCTCCTTTGTACAATCAGGTAGAGGTCATCAGACTATTTCTCTAACTTTCTGCTACTCGCGAATTGCTCCACGAACATGTCGGTTAGTTGGGCAAAGGAGGCGATACAATTGTTTGGTAGGTTAGTATACCACTGCAAGGCAGGTCCTACCAAACTAGAGCCGAATACCTTACACATACATGCTTCCCTAGAATCTCACGGGACGGCTACGGTGAACATCCTCTGCTTGTATTGCATTATATGATCATCAGGGTCAGTAGTCCCATCATAAGGCCTCATATTCGGAAAGCTGAATTTAGCCGGCATCTCCACCATTGCAATGGTGTCAACAAACGGGGAGTCGGCAAAGCTGTTTACAGCACTCCTCTTAATGGGGGCAGGCACCCCGGGAATCCTCTGGATGAGGGACTCAATCTCATGGAACCGTCGAAGGATATCACAGCTCGGTCCTCCCTCGCCTGCTAGCTGTGTTAGAGGTTGTTCAGTTGTGACAGTGGTTTGAAGGTAGACTCCACTACCGGGCGTCTGCTGGGATGTAGACCCAAGGGATTGCGTGGGCGCCACCATCTCACCATGGGCGATTGCCTTCCCGCGGTTCAAATGAGCGGTGGTCGCTGTGAGGGTCTTGACCCTTTCCTCTAGCTCAATATTCTCCTAGAGAAAGGCGGTGTTTTCTGCCTCGAGCTCCTTAAGTTTGTCCTTGCATGCTTCCATCTCGGTCAACAAGGCCTCCATCTGTGCTTGGACATCGTTTTGAATGTTGCTTTCAGTCATGGCTTTTTTCGAAAGTGAGAATGATCGAGAGTTCGTAGCCTTCTGTTCGAGTAACTAAGTTGCTAGGGCCCCACGGTGGGCGCCAAATTGTAGATGTCAAAATCCACAATCACGTATTGCGGGCCACCAGCAACCTACAGAGACAGAAAGCAATCGAACGACGTAAGTCTTGGGACACCGGTGTAGTGTTGGCCCAAGACACTCTGACGCTCAAGTTAGAAGTCTATCGGAAAGAGAGATCTAATGAGGATTGTAAGGAGGGATAATCGGAGACTACCGTAGTTGCGGCGTTGTTATAGGAAGAGCAGGTTGTGATTTTGTAAAGGGGAGAGGTAGGGTATTGCTGTATATGGCTAATACTCGATGCCCTCTCCTTGTGTAGGCGTAGCCTACTTATAGGTGTGGGTCGACCAAGAGTCACGGACCCTTGGGACTTGTATTCCTAATAGACTACCTGATCACTTATCGCGTAGGATAGAGGTAATTTTTAGCCCAAGCCCTTCAATGGTAATCCCCTTCTCGTAGGCTGGGCGATTGTGATAGGTCGAGAGTCGCTTCACCTCCTGAGACTTGTAAATCAGGTAGACTACTTCGAGGAAGTAGCCACTTATCCCGTAGGATAGGCCTCCATCCGAACTTGCCAATCATCATCTACTACGGTAGGCTAGACACTTAAGGTCTCTTTCTTGGTCACTTATCTATTAGCACCCAGCAAGGCCTCGGGTCGTGATCAAGTACGTCGCCAGTCGCCTATATGAGATAGTTCGATATTTGGGCCTAGCGCAGAGCTCGGGGCCTCCGATTGGGCTTCTTCGGGAGTATGCCGTGACTTATAGCATTGCATATGGGCCCTGGCCCAATAACCGAACGAATTGAGGCTATAAGACGCGTCGCGGTTGGATCATGGATCCAGGCCCAATTTTGGTGTTAACACAAATCATGTAATCAATTCAATTCACCGTGTCCTCATGGCTGTGATAAAGAATGGAAATAAATGGGATTATTTATCATATTCTTGATATAAACTCAATTAAAGTAATTCATTTAAATCAAAAATATTCAAAAAATCCCCACGGGAGAGAAACTCCCTTCCCAACACTTTATTCCCAAGTTGAATTCTCATTTCAACTTCAAATTTTTCATTCATCACCATTTCTAACAGTTTGTTTATGAGAAATGCATGCTGCATAAACATTAAAAGGTGGTAAATCTCATTAATCAAAGCATAATTAATATACAAACAGGCCAATAATTATTTAACTATTTCATACCCTTCTACATCTTTTTTTTTTTGGTCAATCACACCCTTCTACATCAGTAACTATATATTGGCCGTTAATATATACATATATGTATATATTTTTTTATATAAGAAAACAAGACAAGCAATAACCTAGTATACAAAATAATACATTATAGGCAACTTGATCAAGCATGTTCATCAATCATCTCGAGGATTGACCTTTTGGTTATTCTGCATATTCTTCACAGCAGAGACACCAACTTCAACAATTTTCTGACCCATCATCGTGGAGACATGCTTCTTCTTTTTGGGAAATACGCTTCCCTCCTTAGCTTTAAAGCCTGACAAATCTTTATTACTGTTATCTTCACCATCAGCTTCCTTTCCCATTTTAGCCCCCTGACTAGCCATTTTTCTCTTTCTCACTCTGAAATATTTTACTCTATCTCTTTCTGTTATCTGTATGTGTATCGTATTATCTGTTTGATGTTTTGCTTTGAGGCCTGAAGAGGGGAATTTATAGGAGAGAGTTGGTGCATATTTTCAATTTTTCATTTTTTTTTCTTACGCGTTCTTGTGTTATTGAAATTCAATAGAAGATCAACAAGACTTAATCTTGTCTTGTTTGTGATGTGGGTGTGAGGGTGAGATGAAAGTTTCGTGTCAGATCTCAGATCTCTCCATTTTTATGTTTCTGCACTCGCTGTGTGTGGATGTTGTGTGGGTGTGTGGGTTTAGTGTTGTCAAGTTGGGGTAGCCGAACAAAGAGAGATCAAATTTTTAAAAATTCTTTTGATTATTTGTGTGTGCGTGTTGTGTGTGTGGGTTTGGGTGTGGGTGTGTTCTTATTCTCAAGTTACAAATTAACATTTTGTGTGTGTGTGTGTGTGTGTCTGCCTGCTGGTTGAGGGTATTTTATAAAATTCCTATTCTGTGAACAAAAAATATAAAATACAAAATGCTGCATGCATGAAAAAACTAAATCCTAGAAAACCTACTTACCAAGGACCAGATTATCTTTCTCTTTATTTCCAGGATAAAAAATTACCACACGAAAATTTTAAAAAATAAATAAATGAGATGAGAACAAAATCATGAGAACGTCGTTTATTTTTGTTTCATTCCTGCAAAATTCCAAACTCATTCGTCCATTTTTTTGCAGAATTACATATTAATGTGGCACTAATTAATGATGTTGTAAGTTGCAGGAGAGATGTTCTAATATATATTTAACCTATTTGATAATTATCTTCTTACCATAAAAAGTGAAGTCAAAACCCCACATGACATTTATGTGCTAAATGCTATTGTAACTTGGCATAGTCGCAACCATGAAACTGGAAAAAACACTTCTATTCCTTAACAATTTTCAACATCAATTTTTTTCTGTTCTATTATAATATATATATATATATATATATATTATAATTTTACATCTAGAGCTTTTAAAGCGTTTGCAAATCCTCTATAGATATTAATTCCAATAAGAAATGAAATATGAAGGCATTCAACTTGACCTGGACTTATTTAATTGTGTTTTTATCTTGTGCAGTCAATTCCCCCAAATTTTCCGGTCAAAATCTTCTACCGCGTCCCCAGCGTATCTTACACACAAGAGACCTCAAATGGCACAAGAGAAAGCCCTCTCACCACCCTCCCTCCCCCTCCCCCCTCCCCCCCTCCCCCCTCCCCCCCGGACCGGGCCCAGAATGAAATTACCGAGAAAGAGATTGAGAGAGAGGAGCAATGAGCGCACACAGGATATGACCTAAGCGATTGTAAAAACTTCAAATCAAATATGAGGAAAATAACTGTAAGATACAAACCCCATTAAAAAAGGTTAGCTATAAGGAGTAACAATAACATGTACAAGTACATAGTTCATGAAGTTTTAGAACAAACAATACTAAATTCCATCCATGATTTTCGCAGTAAAATAATAGGTTATAGTAGTCTTGAAATCATTGAAACACTACAATTATTAATATTGTATTTCCAATCTGTATCTGCAACAATGTCATAAGATGCAAAGCAGTGTAATTTCCTTCGATCAAACTTTTTCATAAAAGCAACATACCCAACATGATATATTAAAAAAAAAAAAAAGAACTAATCTAGATGTTATGAGTTGGAAGGGTTACTCCCTTCTTGAGATAGAAAATTTTTGTTACAAAACCATTTTGTGATTAGATAAATAACAGAAACTAATTATAAAAAGAATTCATCTTTTAAACCATGAGGGATGATGTGCAACCTCTTTTCTATAGAATTACTTTCTAAAACATGTACGACGTATGCACCTAAGATCATGTCTATTAACATTATACATAAAGAAAATTTTAGTCCTAAACTCACAGAAAACGCTTAGAAGGCTACCTGCAATTACTCGTCTGGTTTAGGATGGCTGGATGCTTCCTATGATCTTATTGGATAACCTTTAATTACGAGGCAATAAGGCTAATGTTGGTCCACCTGTAATTAAGAAACACACAATCAAAACTTTGTTTTCTTCATTTCAGACCCATCACAATATCTTTGATACTTGCATGATCAGATGCTAGTTACCTATAGTCAAAGTGAGTGTTTCTGAGAATTGAAGAAGAAAATTCATTAGCCAAAATATACGTTTCTGAATCAAAGTCATGTGATGGAATTAATCCGTTTTTTTTTTTTTTTTTCTGCCCTAGAGCACAGCCAAGTAACCCAATTAAGAAAAAAAGAAATTGAAGCTTCGGATTTTGTTAATTACTCCTAAAATACATTTCCACGAGTAATCACAACAATACACAGATACAAAATTTTCCTATATTTTAATTTGATCACAGACATACGGACACAGAAAAAACAATTTCATCTGCTTTCTTTTAAAAAAATGTTTTTTTTTCCGACTCCTTTACCTTCTTTTTTTTTTACTTTTTTTTTTTTACAATAGTGTCTAAATTTGATGTTTGAACTTGAAACTTTTAATTATAACAGGTTACTACCCGATCATTCTACGCGACTTATTGTGCTTATTCTACCTTCACAACATGAAACCACACACCTACATATCCACATGCCAAAAGACAAACACAATCCAATGTAGAACTCTCATGGGAAATTCTCAACTCTCCCACACCCAAACTAGATTTAATGCAAAGCTGAACTTCCATAAAATTTAACATCAACTACACAAACGCGTAAAAATGAGATTAAAGAAAAAAAATGTTGAAAACAAACTGCTTCTTTTTCCTATAAATAGCCAAAGTTGTCTAAGCTATGGCAAGCCATCAAAACATAGTACACATACACAAACAGAGACCAAATAAACATAAGAGAGAAGGTATAAGTGTGAGAGAGAATATGGAAAACAATGGGGCAAACGGTGGAGCTCATGGCGGAGAGACTAGTGGTAGGGCATGGCCAGGCGTCAAAGACAAGGGTGGAAGCCTGAATCTAAAAAAAAAGGAGTTTGTCTCCACCAAGGTGTATACGAAAGTTAGTGAGATTTGTGCTTCTCCTGTCAAAAATATGAAGAACAACAGAAAGGTTAAACCTGGTGATGAAGAATGAAGATGGGCGACAAAGTAGCCTATAGGTTCTAAGGTTTTATTTTCCTATAGCATGTAATAGTATAATACTACATACTAGGTTGTGTGCGGTCAGACATGAAAAAGTTAAAAATAAAAAAGTTGTCTGTTTGTTTTGTTTTTATATGTAATAAGTCCATTATCATCTGTGCTGGAATTTCATACATTTAGCAGAAATGATTGAAATGAAATGTTTGTTCCTTTATCTCAATGTTTGTAAGCTAGTTTTATATGGTTAAGGACTAAAATTTGTCATTTTCTTCTTATACATAACGGGCTTTAATTTCTCTCTCAAAACTTATAGATGAAAATAAAATTTTCATTTCCGTGAGTTATAATCAAGTAACCCCATATCCGGGTCAAGCTTGTCAAAAGAAATGCGTTGCATCTTAGAATAGATTTGATTGAAAGACGGAGTGATGAACGAACACATTGGCCCCCCTTATGTCCATATAAAGGACAAGATGAGCATAAATACCATCTTTAACTTCTATTATAACAGACAGAATAAATCAGGTACTAGGTTTAGCATATATAAGTATATGGTAAAGGGCTTGTGTAGCAGAGTATAGGTAAACTTTTATTACTAATAATTAGTATTTGCCTAAATAATTAGTATGTGGTATCCTCATCATCTTATCTCAGCATATGTGCAAACTGTCCATGTACCAATAAGCTCAACTCTTTTTGCCCTTTTAAAGTAAATTGTTCTCTTAATTATGTCAACATTATTAGCATCATTAAAAGTTGTAATCACATAGGGCTTGAGATACAAATGATGGTGGCTGTTACACTCTTTGGAGTCTTTCATGCTATTTTTGTAGAGTACATGAAAAAGTTTTCTCTAACTTTTGTGACCAATGAATTGTATAATTAGGTTATTGAGTGGTGAGTCTTTTTACTCTATAATATAGTAAGAGCTCTCTAATCTTCCTTTTTCTTGGGTTAAATAGAGTTGGAACCCTTATTTCCGGCCAACGTCAATCAAGCCATATCATCTATTTAGTCGAGGAAGAAAGTAGGAATTTCATCTAGTTGCATTCCATCGAAGTAAGTTTCGAAAAAGGTATGTAAAGGGCTTAATTTGAGAGTTCCCACGATAAGTATATTCTTTAATTACTCCACTCAAGTTTTCTCTTAACGTTCCAAGTTTTGGAAAAGTTTATAAACGGATCATATAGTTCTTACTTCTTAGCATGATTATTCGTCATGTTTTTTCAGGAAATTATGTGTTGGTTGGTCAAGGGGCTTTAAGACCATTTCCAGCAAAAGCTCATAGTTAATTACACGAGGAAATCAGATGCCTGAAAAACCTTGCGGAGATGTAATAGTTATCATATTATAATGTGGGACTAGAAAGAATACTAGGCAGAAAAGAATTCAGCCTTTTTACCAGGATGGAATATTTTCACCAATTTATTGTATAATTAATTACTTTCCAGACCATCTTATTATTAAGCACTCAAGCTCACATGTATAATTAATAAGTTAATATCATATAACAATAAAAATTTTACCCTCAAAATTTAGTCAAACTGATTTTTGCCAGAGTTAGAAAGTCTGAATTCGTAGGGTAGGGTGGTGGCCGGGGCAAGAGAAGAGAGGGAGGGAGGGGGGGGGGGGGGGGGGGGGGGGGGTGGTGGTGGTTGGTGGTGCCGAGGCTAAGGGGTGGGTTGGGGTGGTGTTGGCAATGTCTCATAAAGTCTACTTTGAAATTGAGAGACCTTAGATGTTGATATGGCGATTACAAGAAAAAATAATCTTAATATATGATCTGTTTGTTAGTATTTGGTTGTTGCCTAAATAGGTTACTCGAAGTAGTAACAGTAACATGGGAATTTAATTGATAGCTTATTAGCTTATGATATTTTGAGTGGAAAGGCCCAACAAAATGATTGGACAATAAGTATAAAGTGTTGAAATATATATTTTTCTCATATACAAAAATTATAACTCCAAGACTAGCTTAATAATAATTAAGATCATCGATTACTCTACCAAGCACTAATTAGTTTTAAGATAAATCTCTTGTTAATTTGTTATACATTAATATATCATGGTATGAGAGTGGGGTGGGCCTAAGACGTCATATGCTGGGCTATTCTAGTACGGATTAATTTTAAGATAGAACTTTATAATTCTTAATAAAAAGTATATAAATGTAATGCATGAAGTTGCTCTTTTCTCACATATATATATATATATATATATATATATATATATATATATATATATATACAAATTCATTATCAAAATGATCAAAGTATGCTTATAAATTCATGATCAAAGTGATATATCTAATTATTTTCATACATATCTAATTATGTTTGAGAATCTACCATCTCTCAGGACGAACTTTATAGTGAATTGGGACAGAGAGAAAACAAAATGTATTAGAGGCTTACACCATTATGCTCATAAATGTGGATATGTTATACAAGATTACCTTGGGATGGCTCGAGGATGATCAAGTTAATTAAGCTTTATGCTCAATTAATTCCTGGTGTTATCAAATATAAGTACAAGATAATTATTTTTTTAACTCTAACATTTCGCTTATGGTTTACAAATGGTCATAGCTTATATTGAATTTGATGAGGTTAAGCTTACGAAGATGAGCATAATTGAATTTGAAAATGTACGAGAATACTACCAAATGTCAAATTCATCAAATTTTTGAATACTACCAATTATATTTTTGTGTCATGCTAATGCCAAATGCTCTATTTTATGCCTCTTCTCTCTTATTATTAAAATGGGTTTCTTGAATTGTTAATGTATTGAATAGGGGGCGAGCATTCCAAAATCATAAAACAATCTTAAGAATTAAATTGGATAACAAGATAATAGTAACTTTATCATATTATTAATATCGTACTCCTTTAAATTCTAGGCGCATTTTCTTGAAATGCTTAGTAAACATTATACTATGGATTTTGATTGGTTATCATTAAAATGATCCAAGAATTGCTCATCATTATTGAGTTCAAAGAAATGGTGAACTAAGGCAAGTCAAAAAAAGTGGCTCAATCATTAGGAATCATGATATAAATTATTTAAAATTACATTAACATAATTTATTTGAGATTGTAGAATTATAAAGTGCCTAAATAATTTATTATTTTATGATCATAAGATGAGTTCATGAGTTACAATTATGTATCATCTCTGATAATTTTGTTTTTTTTTCCCTTTAAAAAGAAAATTATTATAAAATAATTAGCATGTAACTATTATTGCCCAAAAAAGTGAACGTAAGGTAATACAGAATAATACTCTCAACAATAGCTTTTCGAAGAAACAAAGAGGCAATGCTCATCTTATAGTAAATTATCGACCAAAAAATAAAAGAACATTCATATTGTATCAATACCAAAGACAAAAATAAAAAATAAAAAATAAAAAAATCATAGTCAATAACGAGTGGTCAACCAATAATGATATGCAAAGGATTAATAACAGTTCTGGCTTCTTACCTGACAATAAATGAAACTATGAAAGGGCCGCTCCTGAGAAGATGCAGCTGAGAGCTGACAGAAAATTGTCCATTATACTCATGATCCTATAGCCCTTTATGCAAAACTCCTTTTGTTCTTAAAAATTGGATGCCTACATATCCCTTCATCTTGGTGCTTGCAAGTCAGTGAAGAAAAGTTACAAAGAAGAAGATTCAAGACAAGGGAGTTAAAAAATAAGATTAGTTGGGTGGAATGGTCAGGTTATGATCGTTGTTATTAGAGATTTTGAATTCGAATCACAATTTTACCATTTATCGAACCAAAAAACAGGAAAAAAAAAAGTAAGGGAATTATTGAAAATAATTTGTTTCCTCTCTACTTGTGTGAGAAGGAGGATGAAATCTCGATCACTTCTTGTTTCATGTGTTCATTGCCCAGTATTTACAAAGCTTGCTATCCATTTCCATGGGTCTTGAAGTAAGTTCAGCACTACTCGCTACAGATTGACTTGGATTCCTTCATCTACTTATTATTTCATTAATTTGCTAGATCAGGTATGTTATGGGCCATGAGACTTGGCCTTTTAAATCTCAACGATTTCATTCAAATTTGTCTTAACTACCTTTTTCAAAACTGAATACCAAATCTCATGTGTATAATACACCTCATCTAGTAGTTGAAAAAATAAATTAAGGAGAGGATCCAGATGAATCTATCAGGAAAATGATCTTGTAGTACTTATGCAAAGAGGAACAACTCTCTTTGAGATGTACTGAATTCATTTTTCAATAATGGAAATTATCATATTCAGAGAAAAGTCAAGTCAAGCTTATTGTTATTTTAGAGAATTTATTAAAAAAGAAATTTGATCGAAAATAATTTAAATAAATTGGAAACCACAGTACACTAGAAATTTCTAATGCTGAGGATTATAGATAAATTTTTAGACTCTATACATTTGGCAATAACATTATGGGTTGTCCGATTTCTAGTAATTCAAGTTGAAAATGAAGGAGAGATGGGTTGGATTTAAAGTGGAAAAATATGTGTATGTGATGGATTTAATTTGTCATAAATTCACCTGTTAACTAGACTTATCTAGGTTCAAAAAATAATAGTAATATAAATTTGGGTTCTTTATTTTTAACTTTGATTCTATTATTCTTCTTGAACCCTTGAACTCACTTTAACAAGTATAACAATAATGTAAAGATGCTTAAAATGAAAAGAACTCACCAGTTAACAACATATACCTTGATATGTCTTCTTCAACTGAGTATCGAACTCTCTTCTCATAATTCTTTCATGGTCGTCAACGAATCAAGAAGAAAGCCTTCAGAGCAAGACCTACTCCTCAATCGATCAGTAGAATTGCAGATGAAGCAATAACTCTTCTCCTATCGATATAGAAAAAATACTGTTTAAAGTCAATGATTTGATAACTCCTCTCAGAAAGCTCTTACCATGTGGGGACTGTCAGAACAAAAGAATGAATAAATGTTGCAGCATTACAACTTGAATAGAAGAAAAATTCTTAAACTCGACTAGCTAGATCTAGACGGCTCTTATAAAAACTCATAACACTATTGAAACTCACATAATGTGAGATCCACTTCCAGTGTGGCTAGTCTGACTCAAGAACTTCTTGAATAGAAACACAATAACAAATAATTAAACAGTGCAACACTCGAGCTTTGTTCTACTTTATTAAAAGCTATCACATACATTGAACCACTACATCATATAGAACACAAGCTGGTTTGAGATAATTTAATGGCAGATTTGTTTCTTATTGGTGGTCGTTTAAATCTTGTCTGTAATCTATCAGGAGTCCAATAATATTGTAAGGCAATAAAGTTGTGGTCCAATTACTTTTTGTCTTAATCCATTAGGAAAGGCATGTAACATGTGCAGAAATTGATGACCTAACATTTTTTTGGTCGTGATGACCTTTCACTTATGACGTCTTTTTATGTTTTTTGTTTTACTTTAATTCTAGAATGAATGATTATACTATCAAGTGACAAACTCTCAAATCTTATTATTTTTTTGATTAAATGCAAACAGTTTTAGTTAAACTTTTGAAAATGATTATGTTGGTTAAGAATAGATTAACAAATGTTTGTACAAATAATGATGCCTAATAACTATATGCATGAAATAATATTTTATGTCACCCATTCACTTATTTTTTATATAATTGAATTTTTACCGTATACACGAGAGATATTTATTTATTGTTGATTGTCCAAATAGTGGAAGAAAGCTATAATTTTTGAGTATTTGTGACTCAGACCGCTTCATTAGAAGTTAAATATGGCTTAGACCCCTTATTTTTTTTTTTAAATTGAGAGACAAACCCCTTCTGTTAAAATAGTATAAAATGACTCTTCTACCCTTCATTTGTCTTCTTTTTCCCTTTATTGCCCTTCCATTTTCTCTCTCTATCTTATTTATTTTTGCCATTTTCTAATCTCTCTCCTCTCCCCAGATAAGAACTGTTGGTTCATAATAAAATATGATGAGAACAAAATCACAGCCTTTTGCAGAGAAAGGCAATGACCCTTTCAAAAAATCCTAATATCTCCTGCTGCCTCATTCTTGAAATAAACATTGCTTTCAACCAATTTCCCTGCCATGGTTGCTAACCCAAATATCCAATCGGGTTGCCAAGCCAAGATGTGGGTCAGATCTTCTCGTTTTTCTTGCTAGGATCGGATCTTCTCGTTTGTATCATAAAAATAGTTCAGAAAGATATTGTTAAAAAAATAGAAATACATTTAACCACCACCAAGACTTCGAAAAAAAAAAAAAAAGAAAAAAGAAAAACCACCACCAAGACGAAAGATCAAGAGCAGCACAGGAAAAGAAAAAGAAAAATATGAAGTTGAAGGACTGAAGGCCACAAACACACACAGATCTTAGCCATAAGATAAAATAATAAATTAAGCAAATATATTTTTTTGCTAAAATAAATTATAGAATTATAAATTAATCATATATATATATATATAAATTATCACAGCCTCATACCTTTAACCACCACCGCGTCGAAAGCATCAAGAGCAGCACAACAAAAGAAAAAGAAAGACAAACATGAATAGTGTTAGCGTAAGAAGGCTTAATCCAAGTTTGCGCAAGCACTGTTTTCTTAGGTTAGTATTTTTGTTATAGCAATCTTATTTACCTTATCTATATATAGTAGAATAGTGTTACCAATGACTCTTTACACAAATATCTGACAAGATAGATGTACTGGATATGTACTTTTTTAAGATAAAGTTTATGTTGGGTTTTGGGTTCAAGTCCAAGTTTAAGTTGAAGTTAAAAATAAATAGAAGTTCAATCTAATAAAAGTAGAGATAGAAATCCTAATTTTAAATAGGACTTTCTCATTTGTAATTTTTTTTGTCAAGAGAGCCACATCCCACGAGGGGAGGGCATGGGAGGGTGGGTCGAGTTATGAAATTTTTTGAGTTTTGCTATAAAAAAAAAGATCATTTTGGAGAGGGTATAGACTTTAGCCGTGTATAAAGTCTTTTGAGCGATGATTTAAGTTTTTCCATGTATAAAGTCATATGTATGTGAGAGGGAGTTTGTTTCCATGCAAAAGATCTTCTGCATTATAATCATTATTGTTGAATAGTGAATTTTCAATTTTGATTCTAGGTATAAGTAGAGGGACGAACCACGTTAAATTAGAAGTGTTTTTATTATTTCTCTTATTCTATACATGTGTGGGCACAATCCAATACCTAACAGTTTTTTATTCTAATCTTGATGATTAACCGTTTTCTTTCTCCAACAAGTTTATACATGTGTCACATTTTGTCTTTATTATTTTTCAGAAATTTTAAATTTAGTTCTTATTATTTAAAACTTCTCAATTTTGTCCCTATTATTCAAATTTTGTCAATTTAATCCCTATTATTTATCAAAAAAATATCAATTAGTCTATTATTTTTTAAAAAATAATAAGGACTAAATTAACTAATTTTAAATAATAAAGATGAATTTGAAACTTTAAGTAAATAATAAAGATAAAATTAAAACTTTTTAGAAATAATATGGATGGAATTGAACTTTTGAAAAAATAGTAGATATGAAATTAATTTTTTTTTTAGAAATAATAAGGACAAAACTAAAACTTTTTTAAAAATAATATGATGAAATTGAAAAAAAATTAAATAATAAAAACAAAATTAAATTTTTTTAGAAACAAATAGGTAACAAGTCATGAAAGTAACTACCAAAATTCGTAGTGCGTTCGAATCCTGATCGCTTTTACACAAGTAAGACGAAAACTCGTATTGGTATACTTGATTTGAGAGTTTGTCAACCTTCTTTAGCTGTAACTACCATTAAGCTAAATAACTAACAAAACAGCCATTTAGCAAAATAATTAACAATTTTTTTATTTTTTGGTTTGTTCCCAAACATTATCAAAAAGAAAAATTATATAGCTGGATTGAATTGTAGCCATCCCCATGCGCGACATGTGGGGTCTTGTCTATTTGAACTTTGAATCTGTTTCTTGTTCTTAGATATCTATGTAAGCTCGCAAGCTGTGGCACAATTATAAAGCTACTTGATATTTATAATGGTTATAAATACGATAAATAAATATAATATTTTGAATAATATAAATTTGTGAATGAGTGAGAATGCAATATGATAACAAGTTTAGAATATTAAATGGTATTTAATTTAAGTTTCATTATCACCTATTCAAAAAATAATAAAATTGTCTACATTTAAAGTTATAAAACAAATAATTTATTTAAGCAAAAAAATGAAAAATTGTATCTAGTGTGTGCAGTACACTCGCCATTAAAATAGGCGAATTTTTTAACCAGAAGACGGGAGTGATATTGTGCTTAGTTGAACAATTTACATGGAAGACGTTTGATAATTTTGAAACAATATGGAGGTATTGTGTATTTTCAAAAAATTATAAGGTGTCCAAAAAAACAATTAGATTTAAAGTATTTGCCACTTAATAATAATCATTTCGTCTCTAGCAGTAAAACAAAAAAAAACATAAAATTACGTAAAAATTATTACGTCATCAATTGTCCTTCCGCTACATGTCAATTCTAAAGGGTCGTTCTACTATACGGGGTGCGGGGGTACGGGATTGAAGGACAACGCGACATGTGGCAAATGGGTCCAACAACATTTAATTCATATGATGACAAAAAACTAACAAAAGGTCTGTTATACCCTTGCGCATTTGGCATTGTAGGTTCTTAACATTTAATAAGATCAGATTGGGTGATATGATTGCAAGGAAAAATGTTCATTCTACCCTCGTATTATAGACGAAATGTCTGAAACTACCATTGCAGTAATATTTTAAAATTTTGATGAGTAAAGAGAAAATAATGGCCAAAAGACGAAAAAGAACAAGTAAATAAAAAAGAAGAAATGCGCAAATGACCAAAATGAATGAAGACAAAAGATATGCAAAATGACAAAATTGGGGAAATGGTATCGTAAAAAATTACTAAATGTGAAATAAAGTTTTATATATATATTTTTGCACTCAACTTTGAAGAGCCCTTTCCCCCACATCCTATAGAAAGAGCAATAAAAGAACATATTACAAGTGAATTTTCATATATGTTTATTATTTTTTTAGAATTAATGGCAGTGAAATGACCCTATATAAAATCATACATTAGGTTTAAATTCAAAATTATAAACCCATAAATGCATTCAAAGAGCATGAGCATGCATGATTATACTGTAACACATTTTGTCATTTATGAAAGTAAAAACTTGAGTATATCTCGTAAATTAGAAGATGACGTAATTAAAGTAAATAATTATGAATTCAAGTTTAAAATCGCTTTGAATGACACTTAACATACATAGCACTAACATGTGATGAGGAACGTATTACATGTAAAATATCATATGTTGTTAATGATCTTGGTCCACATTGAATACTATAAACCCCTTAGTACATCTAATGACCTCGAGCATGCACGAGTGGGTCATACTAGATTTTATCACCTAGTAAATGGGTCGATCTCCTATGTCGTAGTATGTCATGATTCGATTAGTTACCGCATAGAAAAAATTTTACTTTCAAAGTAAAGAATTTAGTATGTCCCTTAAATTATGATGTAATCAAAGTAAATATTATGAAATCAAACTTAATAATTATTTTAATTGCACTTAACATACATGAAACTAATTTTATGTTAAGTAGTATGAACAGAGTATCTTACGTAGGTACAATTATTTGGTGAAATTAAGTTGTTTAAATTTATTTATAATAAAAATAACTACATGTATAGTATATTATATTCGAAAATTCTTATTATGAATACTATACCTTAACAGGAAAAAAATGGTATAACTATCTAGCCTACAATAGAATTGTATTTTGTGTTAGTAATGTTAGCACATCATAAATTATTTTCATAAGCCACGGTTATTAGAGGTCTTTACACTCTATGGTTTTATAGTTAAAAAATGAAATGATGTTTAAATATCAATATAAAAAAAAAGCACCACTTAAATCAAGTAAGAAGAAGCCTAAGACATGCTAGAAAAGATAAACTTAAACGAAATTAATAAAATTGAATAGTATCTCCAGTAGGTATCTATGAATATAAATATAGATTTCTCATTGATATATACAAATATATAACCTTGCATCAGTGGATCAAGTATGACTATTTGATCCACGGACGTAGAGTTTTCGGTCCAAATTTAATTTTGTTTAGATGCACACTCTTATTCTATATTAAATATTCCATATAACATAAGTTTATAAAGAATAAAATTTAACTTATAATTATATATTATTTTCTTTTGATTTCAAATTTCCACAAACTATAAATATAGGATAAGTTCAATATCCATTACGTTTTCAACAAAAATTTTTTTTGTTGGACAGTTTTCAATAGCTCATACACTTTCTTATGGATTTAAATTATCTTCGGAAGATAAATTGAATATTCAAGTACAAGCTAATATGATATTTTAAGAATTATTATATGAACATATAATCATTTATCACCATATTTTTATTACTCATTTAGTACGTTCTATGTATATGCTTATTTGACATTGTTAGGATCTGATTTTTATTTTATTATTGTTGGCTATGTTTTGCAAAAATTATGGATATTGCGTGTGGTAGTTTGAGCTTGCAGGAATCTACGAAGAAGTCACGATCAGGAGGGATTCAAGTTCTGAAGTGTTCTAATGCTAGAAGAATTCTTGAAGAGTCCACATGACTATGAAAATATATTGGAGATAAAGTGATAATGTGATAAAGTCAAGATTATCAAGAACTCTTGAGCTAATTGGATTATCTTGAAGACTCTTCTGCGTATACTCAACATCCCAAGCAAATCTTTCAAATAGGCATCCCATTTCTCAGTTGAAGATAGAGCAAGTAGTGAGCAAAAAATAAAGAGCTGAAACGTGAGATAGGTGTAGGCTGTCTATGTCAGGTCGTGTTGCAACATGCTGTGTAACAGAATTTGCTGAATGTTGTAATTAATGTTGCAACACAGTCTGTTTTTGTCATATGTATTGATCAATCAATCTAGAGTTTCAAGACTATTTTTATTATGTTTTAGTATACATTCTTTGGGAGAAGAAGGTGTGTTATCGGGAGAGAATTTTTGTAAGTTGATGGGAGCTTGCCAAACTAGAGAATCTACTAAGGGAGTCTTACACCTAGGCAGCAAGGGTTAAGAGAGAGTCTTCAATTGTGTAAGTTTTCATTGGTGTCTGTAATCTTTTGAAACTTAGTGGATTGGTTTGTTGGCCAAGGGATGGCCACGTGGACGTAGACCAAGTTGGTTGACCCACGTTAAAATTTATGTGTTCTTACTTTTGTTACAACAAATTTACTTTCTTGCAAATTTACTTAGTTGATTTATTTAATTATCAAATTGATTAAGAGGCCAAAAAACTAACAAGTAGCATCAAGAGCAGGTTACTGAACTAATTTAGTTAGATCTTTGGGAAAGTTTTTTTTTCTAGCTATTTTGCAGATATGGACACATTTCGGGATGGAAGTTCAATTACCAAACCACCACTATTGGATGGATCAAACTACTCATATTGGAAGGCTCGAATGAGAACATTTATCAAATCCATTGATAAAAAAGCTTTGAGGGCAGTTGTCATAGGATGGGAAATCCTACAATGAAGAATGATGAAGGAATTGATGTGCAGAAAAATGAGGATCAATGGACAGCAAATGAAGATCGTTTGACTAACAATAATTCTAAGGCTTTAAATTCTATTTTTAATGCTATAGATCTAAATCAATTTAAACTGATTTCAACTTGTGAAACTGCTAAAGATGCTTGGACTATTTTACAGACTGCATTTGAAGGAACAACAGCCGTCAAAGTGTCCAAACTTAAAATTCTTGCAACAAGATTTGAGGAATTGAATATGCAAGAAGATGAGACTATGGCTGATTTCAATGGCAGGTTGTGTGACATTGCAAATGAGGCGTTTGCACTTGGAGAAAAATATTGAGATTCAAAGTTTGTGAGAAAGGTGTTACGATCACTTCCCGAAAGATTCGCCATCAAGGTTGCTGCCATTGAAGAAGCAAAAAATTTTGATGACGTGAAACTGGATGAATTAATGGGTTCACTTCAAACATTTGAGATGGAGTTCAAACAAAAAAGAAAAGAGAAAAACATTGCATTCCAAGCTGAAGTTCAAAGTAAAGATGATCAAAGCTCTTACTATGATGAAGATGCAGAAATTACTGAATCTTTAGCATTGCTCACAAAGAATTTCAACAAAGTGCTGAAAAAATGGAAGAAGCAGAGAAGTGGATATAGGCCAACAACCTTTGAAAGGAAGCAGACTGTTACAATAAATCCTAAGACATTCAGAAGGCAAAATGGAAAATCGTTCGAGGAGTAAAAGAAAAATAAAGGCATTCAGTGCAGGGAGTGCGAAGGATTTGGTCATATATAGGCTAAATGAGCAAATATCTTGAAGAAAAAGAATAGAGCCATGAATACCACTTGGAGTGATGAAAATTCAAAAGATGTTTTTTAAAGTGATAAAGGATATACTAGCAATTATGTTGCATTCGTTGTTGCAACATGACAGAATGGCATAAAGTCAAGTTCAATAGATGTCGCACCGTCTGTGGCAACAACGTCCACAACAGAACATGTGTTATCAGATGACAGTGGCACAAATTCTGAAACAGAGAGTGACGATAATCTGGATGAAGAAGGAATCATGAAAGCATACAAGGAGATGTATGAAAAATGGCTGATTGTATGCAAGAAGAATCAAGAGTTAGAAGAAAGGATCAATGAACTGGAGGAACAAAAGGCTGACTTGACAAAATCTGTGAGAAACCATCAGATCCAAGCAGCCGAAAGTCATCTGAAGATTGAAGAGTTGCAACTTGAGTTGAAACAAACTTAGCAGAATGTGAAGATGCTGAATTCAGGAACTTTGAAGTTTGATCATATGTTGTCAATTCAAAAGCCAAATGGAGATCACACTGGACTTGGGTTCCAAGAGGGTCTTTCAACAGGAAAAACTATCTTTGTCAAAGAATCTAAGGAGCCGAAGCTGGAACTGCATGTTGCAACATCCCCTACGACAAAGGCAAAAATTTCAGAAGGAAAGCAAAAGAGGTTTGTTCCAATCTGTCACTATTGCAGCGTTCCTAGACACATCAGATCACGATGCTATAGGTATATTGACAATCTGAAAAGAGGTATGTTTGTCAATCCCTTCTTTTATGATAAACCTAAGAAATCACCAAAAGTAAGGGTTGCTTTGTCACAACAAAACTTGAAACAGATCTGGGTAAGAAAATCTGACACACTTGATGCATTTAAAGATTTGTGCTTTAGGTTAAAAACAGAGAAAAGTTGCAACATAAGGAAGGTTGTTAGAATAAAAAATGATCATGGTAGGGAATTTGAAAACTTTTCATTTTCTGAATTTGGCACTGCACAATGAATATCACATGAGTTTTCAACACAAAAAAAAAAATGGTGTAGCTGAAACAAAAAGGATTGTTCTAGAATATGTTGCATCAGAACATCAACTAGTATATATTTTTACTAAGGCACTTGATTCTATGAAATTTGAAGTTTTGAGAAAAGATATTGGTATTTGTACCAATTAATGGTGGCACATGTATTGAAACATGAAACTGATCAGTCTCAAGAGATGTGAAAGTTTAATAATTAAATCAGCTTGAGATTTATTATTTGAACCATACTTCTTGTGCACACTATATTTTGATCTGATTGAGAAACTGATTTTAATAGTTTGCAAATGTAGGAATTTGGACTTCCTAGTGACTTTGGATATAAAAAGAAGTCTCTTTATCAATTCCTGTACTCTATTCACTCATGAAAAGAAAAGAAAAAAAGAGAAACAAAAAATAAATAAATAAACAAATGCAAAAAAAAAAGAAAAGAAGGTGAAAACTGGAAAAAGCTATCTAGACCAGATTGAAGGTTCTAGAGTGAAAGCTACCAAGTCCAATATTCATGTGAAAAATTTTTGCAATGTGATTAGACGATCAGGTTGTTTGAACATGTTATTTTAAATTCTAAATCTTGGAAAGCCTGATTCTGAGAAATTTCAAGAAAGATCTTTATATAGCTTTCACACACACATATGGTTCAAGTTATAAATTCTTGTGTGATTTAAATATTGAATAAATCTGATTTCTTGTTGATGACATCACAATCAATGTGGATTGTGTGTGACATTCATTGTTTTATGTTTGAGAAATATTTTATAAGTGTAAGTGCTTAAATGGATGACTAGCAAAGTAATGTTGCAACATGGACTGAAACAATCTCTTTCACTAAACTTGTGTCGTAACACACAAAGAAAAAAAAGAAAAATTTGGCACCAAATCTGTTTGATGACATGGCAGATGTGATACCCCGAACCCATGACGTATACAATGGCATTTAATTGCATTTAATTAAGTGTCATCTTAAATGTTAGCATTGAATTTTGTGTTTATTTTTAGTTAAACATTCATTTCTAACATTATTTTCATATTTCTTTTAGAAGTATTTAAATAATACTTGAGTTAATTATTTTAACGGAGTATCAACTACTTTTCATATTTATGTTACTTGGTTTTATTTTCTTGCACCTTAATGCTTGGTTTTCAATTAAATAGAAAAGTAGCTCCAAGCCCGAAGTGAATTTTGAACTATGTTACTTTTTAAAAATTATATTTTTCTTATATTCCATAATATTTATGTGTTATTCGTTATTTTTCGTTTTGTGCATTGCATTTCGAGAGCGATAGTTAGAAAATGATTTCTAGTCCTCAGTAAATAGCGAAAACTAGTATTTAGTGTTTTAATTTTAGAATTTTAGTTGTTGTTGACTAGAATCATAATTGTGTTGGTTGTTTTAAGCTTAAAATGCATAAAATAAGCTTAGTTGACCAACTTAAGTTAGCTTTGACCAAAGCCTTGACCATTGACTATTGTTGTCATCTTTTATAAGCATAAAATAGCATTAAAAAAAAAAGCTGGAAAATAAAGAGAGAAAACCGAGAGTTCAAGGAGAAAAGAAAAAAAAAGAATTTTCAACTTCAAATCTTTGCGAGGGCTTGCACGGGATCGTTTTCGAGGCTTCTAACGTTGTTTTCCTAGCATCTATTAGCAGCTAAGATGAGGGATGTATCATTATTTGTGCATTAGAAAATATGATGTCAAGGCTTTAATTTTTAGAAATTGCGTATAGAATGTTGTTTAATTCATTTTGTTGCTTGAAATATGTTCTATGATGTTAGTAAACCTTACTTTTGTAAGTTTTTAGCAATTTCTACGATTAAAATTGATTATTGTATTTCAAATGTTGATTGAATAGTGAAAAACATGAATAGTAAACCCCCGTTCAAAATTTTGCTCCAAGTTGCGTTCTAATGATGCAGAAAGGTGCTAGATATGCTTAAATGCTAAAATGCGTGGTTTATTTTGTTTGTGCAATGGAAAAACGGAGAAAAATATCGAGGTTTATGTTGGGATTGTTCAGATCAAGTTTAGTATTTTCTCGTTTTGCGTGAAAGAATTGTCGTAGTATGCCATGGAAGCACTTTTGGTGCAGTTATGGCATTGGTTGGGTGATCAGTTGAGGTAGCTGTAGTTCAAATGAGTATTGGAAAAAATCAGGGATTTGCAGAAATTCTAGGTTAAAGTAGGGTTTCGTGGCTTTTAAACGTGCCTTATGGTTTCCTAGATGATTGGTAAAATCGGTTTCCAAATCTCATGGCTCGTTTGGACGAGGTAGCATTGAGAAAGTTGGGGTCATTTAGTGTTTTAGTTGATTTTTTATAATGTTTGCTTATATAATGTTTATTGTGGATTATTATGCTTGTTATACTTGATAATGATTGAATTGTATATCAATTGTTGATAATGCTTGTTAGTGTTATTCTTGTTATTTTATTGATTGTAAATGCTTATTGTATCACATGTTGATACTAATCTACACTTCAGTGCCCTTGCTCAATTATCGTTATATTCCTCGTATTGCATTGCATTGTGTCAGGCGCGTGAGTGATGGGCCTCTCTGGATAGTCTCGGGCTGCTAGGGTTGGTTGCTCTAGCTCCGTGTCCTATTCCCGTTCTCGCTTGGGTTGCCGCCCAAGGAGTTTTGGGTCGTAGAATTGACAGAGTATGTCCGGAGTACTCTAACGGAAGTTATAAGGTGGGTGAGTCGGCGCGTCATCGTTAAAGTTATCGAAATCGTGATTGGTACATTACTCATTCGAGTGAACCGTAGCCTTCAAAGTGTGGTATAACTTTGAATGGTCGTGTTAATGCTTTTATTAATTATTTATTGTATTGTTGTTTATATTGATTGTTTTACTTGTCTGTTATATTATTTAACTGTCTTATTTGCATTGCACGATCTTCTTTCTCTCCACCTCTATATTTGTTCCACCCTCACTGAGTATACGTGTGTTGAGTATACTCACTCTTTACTACCACATTTTAGAAATTGCCGTGTTAGCTGAAAAGCTCGTGCTTGAAGAGTTGTCTTGCGTGTTATGTGGCTGAGTGGTAGAAAGATGCAAAGATGTATGTTTTCATGTATTGTATGTATTTAGTGTTAAAAGGAATGTAATTTAAGTTTAACTAGGTTATTGAAGTGGTATGATAAGCTAGTTTATGTATTCAGTTAGTATAGTTTAACTTCAATGCATGTATGTAATTGTCTAAAGGAAAAAGTTAGAATGGTCTTGGTACTTGGAAATATATATTTGTTGTGTTTAATTGTTGAGAACCGGGGCTCGGATGGCCTTGAGGAGTTGTGAATGGTTGGAAACGGTTCTGGTCCACTTATATACTGTCACAGGTTTTGCATTTTGCCTAGAAACTAGGGAGACTTCGTCCGTTTTTCCTAAATATTATGCCCGGGTTTGGAATTGGGTTGCGATTAGATTGATTAAATAGAACTTCCGGTCTCGAGAAGGATCGAGGTGTTACAGCAGATATGTGTTGGCATTGGTGAGTTAAAAAGTTATGATTCTTTAAGAGAGTTTGAGTTCCAATAAACTTGTGACATTGTTGCATGTTAATCTAGGACTCTAATCATTGAAAAACTCTTTCTTCTACAATGTTTGCTCATTTAAGGCTTCTTATTATCTCACATGGATTTCTCGCTCATCTATTCTTTACTCACCACTTCATCTTCTTGAGAAATTGCTAGGGCATTGTTCTGAAGGGTCAACATAAAGTAGATATTTAGGGGGAGCCTCAAGCTGAAGGGCATATTAGACCAACTTTTGCAACAGCTTCTGATGTGTTGTTGCAACAGGTTCAGAAACATCAGCATGAAGTCTATGAGCTGTGCAACGATCAAGCCACTGTTAAAGCTAATCTGCAGAAGATCATGGCTGATCCTGAGAAGTTAATGGAAGGACAATAGACCCTACTTGTTTTCGTCTCCAAATCCACTATTTGAATGATTATTGCTCTGATACTTTACTGGTTTTGTTTTTTGCTCTGATATTTTGCTATGTTTAAATTATACTACCTTGCTCTGGGTTCATATTTCTGTTTGATGTTTTATGTTATGCTTTTATTGCTATAATATTCTATGTTACTGTTTTGGTTTCTTTTGTCAAAGGGGGAGATGGATCTCACAAGCTAATGGTTTGATTTATGCTTTGCAAAATTTTGTGTTACATTGTTTTTTTGATGATTGAATTTGGTAAGATGGTTTATAATTGTTTGGTTTATGTTTTGAGCTTTGCTCAACTATGAGTTACCTTACTAAAGAGGAGATTTTTTACATTGCTTATTTTGATGTTAACAATTGCTTATGAATTTTTGCCAAAACAAAGCCAAATGGGGAGATTGTTAGGATTTGATTTTTATTTTATTATTGTTGGCTGTGTTTTGCAAAAATTATGGATATTGAGTGTGGTAGTTTGAGCTTGCAGGAATTTACGAAGAAGTCACGATCATGAGGGATTCAAGTTCTGAAGTGTTCTAATGCTAGAAGAATTCTTGAAGAGTCTACATGACTATGAAGATATATTGGAGATAAAGTGATAATGTGATAAAGTCAAGATTATCAAGAACTCTTGAGCTAATTGGATTATCTTGAAGACTCTTCTGCGTATACTCAACATCCCAAGCAAATCCTTCAAATGGGTGTCTCATTTCTCAATTGAAGATAGAGCGAGCAATGAGCAGAAAATAAGGAGCTGAAACGTGAGATAGGTGTAGGTTGTCTGTGTCAGGTCGTGTTGCAACATGTTATGTAACAGAATTTGTTAAATATTTTAATTAGTGTTGCAACATAGTCTGTTTTTGTCATATGTATTGATCAATTCATCTAGAGTTTCAAGACTCTTTTTATTATGTTTTAGTATACATTCTTCAGGAGAAGACGGTGTGTTATCAAGAGAGAATTTTTGTAAGTCGAGAGGAGCTCGTCAAACTAGAGAATCTACTAAGGGAGTCTTACACCTAGGCGGCAAGGGTTAAGAGAAAGTATTCAATTACGTAAGTTTCCATTGGTGTCCGTAACCTCTTGAAACTTAGTGGATTGGTTTGTTGGCCAAGGGATGGCCGCGTGAACGTAGACCAAGTTGGTTGAACCACATTAAAATTTATGTGTTCTTACTTTTGTTGCAACAAATTTACTTTCTTGCAAATTTACTTAGTTGATTTGTTTAATTATCAAATTGATTAAGAGGCCAGAAAACTAACAGACATACCAAAAGAAGAGGAAAAAAAAATAAAAGTTTGTTATTTTGACATGCCAACTAAGTGTACATACACATAAAAAGTGATCATTGAGAGATGAAAATGAAATTGTATCTAATAACGCTAAAAAAAATTTACACCTAAAAAAATAGCTCCATTTTCTTTTCTCTTTTTTGTTTTGTGGGACGATTTCCAATAACTCATCTACTTTCTTATGGATATAAATTCTCGTCGGAATATATATTAATATTCAAGTAGAAACTAATATAAGGTTTTTACGTTACCATTTGCCCATTTTTGTCATTTTGCCTATCTTTTGTCTTCATTCATTTGGTCATTTATACATTTATTCTTTTTTATTTACTTGTCATTTTTCCTTTTTTGGCCATTATTTTCTCTTTACTCACTAACATTTTAAAATAGTAAATTCCATTATCCCCGTGAGTTCTTGCGTAAAGTCCAAACACTCCCTATGAACGGTTCGTATCACCCTGATCCCCCATACTATTATACCATGCCAAACAAATTTTGTTCCTTTAATTTTTGATGAAAGAAGAATGACAAAACACAACTGCACACTTTTTTTTTCCTCTTCTTGGCTCTCGATCAAACACACTTTTACACACTTACCATACTAACACTCATATACATAAAACCAACCCAAAAGAAAAAAAAAAAAAAAGAACCCCTTCCCGCAACCCTCCCATAGCAGACCCCAAACCCCTCCACCCCAACTCTTAACCCCGATGTCAATACCCTTAAAAAAATGAAACCCAGACCCCCAACAGAAAAACCTCTAGTGAAGCAAGCCCAAACCCCATCTGATTTGTGTGCATATGTGTTTTGTGCATGTCTGTTTATTCTTATGTCGTGTGATTTTCTTTTTCATAAAATTTACTAATTAGGATATATTAAAACCAAAATAAAGAATCTATTATTCATCTGAGAATAAGTAATTGTACTTACAAAAGAATAAGTTAATAAAATGACTAACACTCATCAAAATATGATACCATGCACCAAGGCTAGTAATAACAACAAAAAAATTAAAAGTTTAGTGTCTCAAGAGAGCAAAAGCTGAGCAAATGAGAGAAGCTCCGACCAAAGCACTGAAAACTGGAAAAGAGACGTAGCTCCGGCGTCAAGCAGCGGCGCTAGTGCCAACGATCACAGCGAGCATATAAGCCTTGGCAACACTAATTTGAGCCATTTGGGTGAATAATTATAGGCGGAAATTGTGAAGAAATAGCAAGAAATGACATGGATCAGATGAATGAGAATTGGTGATGGGTCATGTGGGGTGATTCTTGAGCGTTTGGTGTGTGATCAGTGTTTGTGGGGTGTGTGTGTATGGTAAAATGGACATTTTGCTTGCACATCATATCACCCAATCTATCCTATTAAATGTTGAGGTCCCACAATAGCACATCTGCAAGTGGCATAACAGACATTTCGTTAACTTTTAATTTTCATATGAATTAAATGTTGTTGGACCCACTTGCAATATGTCGCGTTGTCCTTCAACCCCGTTCCCCGCACCCCGTATAGAAGAATTTCCCTTAAATAAAACATAATTGGTCCCAAATTCATAATGTTGATTGGCAGATTACGACATGTTGTCAACGACGACCATTTGCTCCACTCTACCATGAATGCTAACAGCCTTGTTCTATGTGATGTACAGGTTCAATGCATTCCATATATAGCCTTCGTTTGTTAGCCGAAAAATAACTTAGCTTATAGAAAATAATTTTAGTGAAAAATAATTTTTTTTAAAAAAATAAAATATTTTTCTCCGTTTGTTTGTCATAAAATAACTTACTTGTATAAAAAAATTTCAGAGGAAAATATTTTTTTGAAAAATATTTTTAGAGGAAAATATTTTCCTGAGCTCCATTTGTTTGCCGTAAAATAACTTGTTAAGGGAAAATATTTTCCTGAAAAATAGAATACTGTAAAATATTTTCTGGTGTTTGTATGTATAATGAAAAATATTTTTCGACATGAGATTTATAAAATATATATATATATACACATAAATATATATCTATCGTGAGGGTGGATGGGGTGAATGGGTAGGGGCGGGACGTAGGTGGGGGTAAGGTACAGGGTAGGGGTAGGCATGGGGGTAGGGATGGTTAAGTTCCGAAAAATATTTTTCTCTCCCAAACAACATGAAAATATTTTTCCAAACTTTGAACTAGCCTTAATATTTGACTAGAAAACATTTTTCAGTTGACCAATTTTCTGGTGTTACCAAACACCAGAAAATCTCCAAAAAATAGCCTACCATTTTTTACTAGAAAATATTTTACAGTTCACCAATTTTTTGGTGTTACCAAACACTGCAAAATCTCCAAAAAGTAGCTCACCATTTTTTACTGGAAAATATTTTCCAGTTGACTAATTTTTTAATATTATCAAACACCGTAAAATTGAGAAAATATTTTCAAAGGAAATATTTTACGGTAAACAAACAGAGCCATAATTTTTAAAAAAGTATGAAAATAGAACATCCAGCCATACGTGAAGGTCACTCTTAATATATGTGATATGGCATAAAATAGCCCGACCTAACCTTATGACATGGTACCCAAGGAAAGATTCACCAAACATAGCCGAAGAATTTTCTAAGCTGCCTGAGTTGTCCAGAGGACGAATAATTTAGGTCCAATATAGAACCCAAGCTCATAGGTCAAGAAGCCGAAGTCAGATGACTGGCCAGGCCTGCATGGCGACATCTGAGGTTTCTAGAGGTAGCGAACAACTTGGGGGAATTTCGTGGGAAAAAAAGGGAGGTGAGTTTAAGAGCAATTAGGAAACAAATCCTTAGCCTTTTAAATCATGGGATTTGCCCCTGTCATATCTCGAGAAGTTCGGACTCAGTAAATATAAATAAGTCATGTCATTTCGCTCACAGGTATCTCATTGTTAGCCCAAACACTTCTTCTTATCTTGCTTTTGAGCGAAGTTGAGCGCATTGTGTAATGACGGTCATTATCGTATTACTAAAATGATTCGAACAATTTAAGATTGTTAAATTTCTTTCGTAACGTTATACATGATAGTAGAGCTGGCATATGGGCAAGCTCGGCACAACCCAGCCGAATCATGGGTTGAGATAACTGAGTCTGGTTCGGCACAGATGTTTAGTGGGCTGAATTGGGTTGGGCTTATTTATCAGAATATAGGACCCAGCTTGGCCCACGAGCCCCCTATCACGAGTCGCGACCTGGGCTGGACTAGGTTGGGTCAACCCATTTTTTCGTGATTAGTGTAATTTCAATATATAATTATACTAATATATATTCAAACACACACACACACACACACACACACACACATATATATATATATTACTTGAATAGTTGGATTAATAATTAAAAAAATAAAATTTAAACTTAATTTTTTAAAGAAAAGTTAATTTAACTATTAACGAGACAGTACACAAGTTGATTGATAACATTAACAATTAACATAAATGATAAAACACTACATAACATACTACAAGTTAATGAGACTCGAGTATATTAGTGATATAAACATAAAAATAAAATATTATATAAACGCGGAAAGCTAGTGTAAAAGTTCTTCATTTTGTTATGCTCCTTGTATAGGTACTAGGCATGTTGGTGGTTGTGGTGTGCTTGGTGGTGGCAGTGGTTGAATAACAAATTTAGGATTAAAATAGCTTGTGACATTTGAGTGTTGAGATACAAGGTGTCTTACAAGCGTCATAGTTTCAAATTTACGTCGAAATATAAATTGACGTTGACAATAATTACAAATTATATATTCCTGGAATTCAAAGTATGTAAAATGATTTCAGACCTCTGACGAATGTAATTGTAATGAAATATTTTCTTCTCCCATAGATTTAGTTACATATAATGTTGTAGACTTGTAGTAAAATAAATTAGTTATATATACTTATTGACTAAAGCACTATGTCATTGAATATTTATAAAAAAAAAATTATATGTACGATTATAAAAAGGGTAAATAGTGTATTATCCTCTATGTTTTGCTAAAAGTACACAATACCGCCCTATATTTTAAAAATTAGCTTATTACCCCCTATGTTTTTCTAAAAGTGCACAATACCCCCCTGTGTTTTAAAAATTAGCTGATTACCTCCCTGTGTTTTATAAAAGTAACTGATTACCCCCTTGTGTTTTATAAAAGTAGCTTATTGCCCCTTATATTTTCTAACAAAAGCGGGGGTTATTAAAAAGCACAAGGGAGCAATCAGCTACTTTTATAAAATACATGGGGGTAATAAGCTAAATTTTAAATCACAGGGGGTATTGTGCGTTTTTAGAAAAACACAGGGGGGTATTGTGCACTTTTAACAAAATACAGTAGGTAATACGCTATTTACCCTTATAAAAATTGGAAAAAATAATTGTACCTAAAATCTTTTAAAAATAATATGAAGGGACTTAAAGTTGCAAGTTGCAAACTTACAATATCATAAAAAAGATTTGATAACAAGTCATTTAATATCAACTTAAGAAATAAATTTGATAGTTATTATTAGTTTGTTAAAAAAATAAAATTACTACAAAATGATAATATGGTTTTAAAAAAATAGATATTATGACTTACATGGCATGCATAAAGCATAATATTTCAATTTTTTTAAAGCAGTGAGCTCAAATTGTGCTTAATTTGTGCTGGGCCCAAGTTGGGCCTTATATGGGCTCGAGAAGGGCCTTATTTGGGCTTGAGTTTAGACTGGGCTGGGCTGAGTTCATTGGCTGAGCTGAGGTGGGCCTGAGCTCAAATGAGTTGGGTTAAAAATTATATGACTCAACTCGACCCACCTATATATGATGGGTTGAATCGAGTCGAGCCTACTTTCAACCGAACTAAATTGGGTTCAAATTTTAATGTGTTGGACTGAGTTAGACTTGTATCGACCCAACCTAAATACCACATCTACATGATAGCTTCAGAACCAGGAAACAACTATGACCAGTTGCACAAGACACATAAAGGAACATGTTCTGATCTATTGAGTTTTCTCATTGAGCATCTTTAATTGTATTATGTTGATCTCCCGACTATTCATGTCTTTGCCAAGCGGTCAAGAAGAATAATTAATGCAATCAGAGTGAAAAAGAACCCAACTTGATTTAAATAATAGCTTCTAAATTTTTCACAGAAAATCCCGCAAGGACGTATTTAAGAATTTTTTCCATTTAGAGCTAATTAACACTACAACAAGCATATAAATAATGTTTATTTATAAAAGTTAATCAGTTTTTCAAACTAAAAATACCCCATGTGTTTATTTATTTATAAGTTAATATTTATTTTAAAAAGTGTAAATAACTTAACATCCCTGTATTTTGTCAAAAGTGTACAATAAACCCCAGTAGGTTATAACTAAGCTTATCACACCCTTTGTTTCAAAAAAGTACCTGAATACTCCCCCTGTATTTTTAAAAACGTAGTTGAATATTCGTCTCCGTTAGAAAAATAGTTCATTTTAACAGAGAGATTCAACTACGTTTTTAAAATACATGAGAATATTCAGTTATGTTTTTAAAATACATAGGGATAATCAGCTTATTTATAAAATATAGAGGGATATATATTCAGCTACTTTTTTAAAACACTTGAATAATCATTTTAGTTATAAAATACAAGAAGATATTATACACTTTTAACAAAATATAAAAGAATATTAAGTCATTTACTCTTTAAAAACTTGTAGAATTTTGTGCAATATGTAACCCCAACTTACCTCCTATTTGTATCCACCGATGATTCCAATCCACCTTGTCAAGGACTAACAGTCGAGGTCAGCCCAATTGTCCTAGTCCGAGCTGTGCTTCCTGGTCGAGCTCCAAGCCTGCTCAAGTAAAGAGAAGGAAAAGGCGAGGTGACGACCTGTATTTTCCTCTCGGGTGTGAGAATGATTAGCTTGCTCGAGTTGATTCGGCAGATTGAAATATTTAATGCACGAGTTACCTTCATAAATGTGGAATGAAGCAATAAATATACAATGCTGCCCGATACGCCACTGGCTGCCCGCGCCGAACAACCAATGGATAAAGCTATTACCCGGCGGTTAGTGGAATTATATGTTGGTCTGAGTTATCTGTCTTGCTTTATGTCCCATTAGATTGGCTGACAGAGCCGCGAGGGCCATTTGAGTCTAATATCAGGTCGAATCAAACCTTAAAGTCGATATATAACCCGACTATATCATCCCCAACTCGAGTTATCCCTTGTCACCTCTCATTCATTTTAAATATAAATGAGGCCCCGGATTTTACTAGACTTTTACGGACTATACATTTTTTTTTTGGGGTCAAAACGGACTATACATGACTAGCAAGCAAATATCCGTAATACTATAGCCACGTGTAGAGTCTATAGACTTATCCACTAAAATTTAGGGATTTTTTCACCTAACTCTCTTTATTTATGAGGTCAAGGACACTTTGGCCCCACGATGTAGTTGGCATCCATTTATTCAAATTTTACTCTAAAATTTCTTGCTCATAACATAAGCCGGCCAAAACATTGAAACAAGGCTAAATAACAAATTCTACTTTTGCGTATAATTAAGGAGGTGTTAAAAGGAATAAATAAATATCATAAAAAATATTTTACTTTCAAGAATTTGTTTTCCTTGTAAAGATTTTGAAGCTCAAATATCAGTAGTTACCTCTAATTGTCTCATAATTAATCAGCACACTAAATCTTTTTATTTCCAGGAGAGTGGCTTAGACGTTCCTGGCTATTAATAGCTAATGCTAACTGTGAGAAACAAGAAAATAAAGACATTTTCAAATGGTGATAGCTCGAAACACAAAATGTTGGGTAATTGCATAGGACAAATTTGATTCTCAGCCACCTACTTGTTCAAATGATTTTTTTGTTTTGATTTTTGTTTTCATGATTTCTTATTTTGTCAAGGTTCATACGAAAATTGACAATACCAAAATGTTGTGGTGCCCATTGCGGTAATTACACCTAGGAATCCACTACATTCATTCTCCAATAGTAATCACTTATTTCACGTTGACTGCTCGGTATTGAACTTGCATGTGCAGAAAAGCAAGGATTGGTGGTTTACAGAGTGGATAATTTTGATACAGTACAAAGAAAGATATTTTTAAAATATAAATGTATGAGAATATAGGAAATTTTATCCGTGTTTATTATTGAGAGTTAACCAAAGGAAGAATTAAGTGTAAAATATGGTACGGTGTCATTAGAACTATGATTTAGTAATAAGATTATTCTTTGTATATAAAAAATTATAAATTTAAATTTTATTAATTATGTTGTATAATTTTAAACTACTTGTGATATATATATATATGTTACGGTGACATTGTAAAAGACCCAGCCTGGTAGCATTTGTAATTTTCTATTATCAAATCTTTTTCGTTCCAATTTATTTTTTCTTTTTTAATAAATTCACTACCTTACAAGTTAGCTTGACTTGACTTTTCTCTGAATACAATAATTTCCAATGAAGAATGAGTCAGAAGCAAGCTCAGGACAGAGAGAGGGACTTTGTCAAGGAGGTTATATGAGTATATCAAGCGGCCGCCTGAGGTGAACATGGGTGCTCGAGTATGCTAGACTTGTCAGAGGAAGCATGGCCTCTCCGAAAATCACAGACGTCCTTTGACATTTTAAGCACCCCATGTCTGTTAAGGAAGCGGTGTGTACGGTCAAAACACTTTCTCCTTAAAACACTTTCTTATCTTTCCAGATTCAAATATTTTAAGTTGATGTCGGAGTCTATCCCACAAGATCGAGTCTGTCTTTTCTGTTGCAGGAGGACAACATTCATCCAGCTTGACTCAAATACATTCAGCTCAAATTTTCACCATAACTGGAAGAAATACCAGCAACAATACAAGAAACAAAATCACATGAAAAGTAGCAGCATCGCAATGGTTGCTGTGTTCAGTCTTTTCTAGCCCTAAATATTTGAAGAGCTACAGTACTTGAGAGTCCATATTTGGTCCGAAAATGAACACATGAAAAACAAATGACTGAGATCTCATCCTCCTCCTGACCACAGGTAGGGAGACAAAACATTTTCTCTAATTCCCTACTCACTCTTGAATCTATTTCTTTTTAGTAACTATTCTTCTGTGACTTGCAAGCACCAAGATGAAGGAATATATAGGCATCCAAAGTTTTGAGAACCCAAGAAGTTTGCATAAAGGGCTAGCTATAGGACACTGAGTATGCGTTTTTTTTTTAAAGCCTCTTTGATGGAGAAGTTACCGTCAGCTGCATCTTCTCAGAAGAGAACATCCTCTCAATTACTTTCAGGTAAGAAACCATTACCCTCATTAATCCGTTGCATATCATCACTATATATAGAAAAGATCCTCTGTTCATAATATATGATCGGAGTTAACAATTATGACCTATATGTATCATATCATTGTAATTATATCAACATTTTATAATTATTAGATCTCGTATATAACAATATAATAGAGAAAATGGCTCAATTTATTTTTTTAAATCGAACACTTTAGTTCTAAACATTTTACATAAGGGACACTGTTAGTTTATTAGCTCGTTTATGTTAAATTTGTTCTGTTAATGTCACATAATTCACACGCTGCACATAAGAAAAAAAAGCATACAAGGTTAAATTGGGGATCGGGTAATATTTTGTGAGAATGAATTATAAGCTAAATTACCAATTTAATCTTATATATCTTTTTTTTACGCACGGTGTGTGAATCATATAACCTTAACAGAAAAAATTTAACAAAAATGAGTTAATTAACTGACGGTGTCTCTTATATAAAATATTTAAAACTAAAGTGTCTGATTTAAAATATTTGAGATCAAAATATCAAAAGAACTAAACATTCAAGTCTTATTAACTCATTTTCTGCCATATAATGTTAAGACCGAATCCACTCCCTATCGGACATGGCCACTGGTTACTCACTATTATGCTGACTTTTCGTCTTTCCTTCTTTCAAAAGCCGTTGCGAGTGATATATTGTAGAAGGAAAAATTTTACATTTAGTCCCTATTATTTATAAAATATTTCATTTAATTTTTATTATTTAAAATATTTCAATTTAGTTCTTATTATTTTATCAAAAATTTTAATTTATTCTCTATTACTTAAAATGTCTCAATTTAATCTATATTATTTCTAAAAAAGTTTCAATTATTTCATCTCTATTATTTTTAAAAAAAGTTTTAATTTCGTCCATATTATTTTTTTAAAGTTTTAAATTTATCTATATTATTCAAGGACTAAATTAAATTTTTTTAAGAAATAATAATAACAAATTAAATTTTTTTAAAAAATAATAAGAACGAAATTGAAATTTTTAAAGAAATAATAAAAATTAAATTAAAATATTTTAAATAATAAAGATTAAATTAATTTTTTTTATAAATAATAAAGATTAAATATGAAAATTTTCCTATCATAAAATCATGTCACTTTTGGTCAAAAATAGCGGCATGCTACTGATTTACTAGGCAAGTAATTGGTACGATAATTTTACTTTTTGACGGTTTTTCAAATTGAGATGCTAAATCGGAATATCATAACTCATCTAATTATGATCCTAAAATAATGAATTATTTGGGTAGTTTATATTCATACAATCTTAAATTAAATATTATCTCATAGTCTTAAATAACTCCTATAATGGCGCCCTAATGACTGAGCCACTTTCGTTGACTTTGATCTATAGTACAAACTCTATGAACTCGATAACTAATACTAATCAGCAATCGGTCATTTTGGTGATTACCAATCAACTCTTTATATACATTTATTATATAATATAATGGTTAGTAAGCATCTTAAGAACCCATAAGAATTTAAAGGAGCTATCAAGTTAGCTATGATTTTGATATGAAATTAATAATGAAAGAGAGGAAACATAAAGATCGGATATAAGGCAGTACAAGATCTAATTAAGCTTTACACAAAAATATATATAATTGGTAGTACCCATGATGCACTTTTCCAAAAATATATGAATTTCAGAGTGGGTAGAATTTATTAATATTAAAAATTTTTTAAAACTACTAAAAATAATAAATAATAAAATAAACTCTATGAAGAAACTTAAATTTTTAGATAAAGTGATCACTTAATATAGTATCAGAACTTAGACACCAAAAGATTTTGGATTTAAAAGATCACCGTTACCTATTTAAAATATTAAAATTGTTTAAGTACAAGACTTAAAAACTACCTTCACCTATATGCGTGTGTTGACCAAATTATAAACCGTAGATTTCAATCTTCCGCTGAATGTCAGAAGATAACATTAATCTTGGGCTTAAATTTTAGAACACCACAAATTGGTAGAAAGCTTACCTTGATTTGTCCGAGCCACCTTCAATTAATCTTTTCTAAGTAAATGGATATATCATTTATGAGCATATATAATGGTGTAAACCTCTAAAACATTGTGTTTTCTCTCCCACAACTCACTATAAGGATTTTGTTTAGTCATTGGGGATACTCAAACATAAATTGAGTGGATAAGACGAAAGCCATCTTCAAATAATCTTACTTAACTACCCTAACCCATAAGGTTCACGTATCGATAGGCTTTTAATTAATTACTCCTAGATTGGTTGTACATGATTATGAATCCCAATATCTATTATGTGCCTTGAATTCTCTATGTGAATATCACTTGTATATTATAATCTTATTAGATATATGACTTTGATCCTGAATCTATAAACATAATTAATTATCAAATTATACTTCATTTAATAAGTACATGCCTTTAAGTATGGTACATTATATTTACCCATATAAATAGAATGTTCTTTTTTTTTTGGGTCAAAAAATACAATGTTCACTTGTGACAGACAACTATAAATATTTGGTGAGGAGTCAACATCAGAATTTCCCACAAAGGATGCATGAAAAAAAAAGAGACAGGACTAACATATATATTAGCTTGATTGTAATTAGATGGTAGAAATTTTCTAAAAGTCTGCACGCTTATTTTGCATGTAATGTTGAGGTATATATGTTTCCATATCAAGATGAAGGGGTCAAAACTTTGCCACCAAATTATTCAAGTGGCTTAAGATTATCATTTTTTAATTAGGGTGGGTTTAGAATTTTTTTTCAGTTGAAGTTGAAAACACATAGTTTAACACTTAAATATTTCAACCAAATGAAAAAGTTTTATATTGGTGATTTTTTTTTTTAAATGAGATTTAAATTAATTTTTAATCTAAAATACTTTAAAAATATACACTTTTTCAAAAGATACAATTTCAACATACTGTTTAATAATTACATTATAAAAATCAATAAAAGTAACAATTTCACTAGCCCGAAAATACATCCGCCATGAAGGCTTTCGAAAAGCGAACTAGTACATATTTGAAAAAGCTCTCAACCCATTCAAAAAAACTAACATAAAGTAAAAGCACATAAAGAAAGAGAAAGGGACAACTAAGTTATATGCTACATTGCTACTCCACATAAAGTAATTCTAAAGCTTACAAAAACACTTCTAGACTAAACATGTTCATCATCTCCTCCACGTTTGGATCTTTGGGGTGCCCTTTATATTGTTGACAGAAAAAGCACAAACTTGACCAATTTAATTTCTTTGCCATCATCGTGGAGACATGCTTTTCTTTTTATGTGTGTTGTGGTGGGGGGTGGCATCCCCAGCACAACCCAACAACCGCCCACAACCCTATACCACTAGGAACCCAACCCCAACACCCCAACCCCCGCCTCCCCATACAAAAAAAAAAGGCTCATATTTGATAATTAAGTCATCCTCAATCTTTTAATTATTTATAAGGAATAAAAGTGCCAAGATGGCAAGATGCATCAAACTACTAGACGCCAATGGGAGAAACTTACTGTTTAATATTCCATTTTCAAAATTTTCTAAAATTTGAGAGTAGAATTACAGAAAATAATATTGTGGGAGCTCTGAGATAAACCTCTTCACCTTATAGTTTTCCGAATATGAACACAACTACTCATTGGTCATCCACGTTAAAGGAACTTTTTCTTCGTGTTTGTAAAAAGTGGCTGCTTCGGTTTTACAACATAGGAGTATAATTGTCGAATCGTAAATTGTATTATGAATCGAAATGTCATTTTTTTGAATCGTAAATCAAATCGAATCGTGAATCGTACTGATTCGGTCACAAATTTAAAACTAGTTGATATTTGACATATTATGTTTCTATTAACAATTTTTAGTTGAGATTCTTTATTTGAATTAATATTAATATATGTTTTTGTTACTTTTCTAGATTGTTCACTACTTCACTTGTTCTTAGTAGCCCAAACAATTTTTGCATCACAATATCACACTATTTTTTTTAGTCGGAACAATATCATATTTTACAAGTGCCCAAACTAGTGCTCAAAAGCTGCTGTAAACACAAGTGGTCCAATCAGTTACGAGTTTTGTCTCCCTTTTTTTACTAAAATGGGCTTATTTTGTTATCTACTTTGAAATATTTTGGGCTTTAGAAAAAAAAAAAAATTGACCTGAATCGTGAACGATTCAATGAATCGTTCAATTCACACGATTCGCTACGATTCGGTACCGATTCACTTGCGATTCACGTTGATTCATGATTTTCTTATTTGATTCGTATAATTTTTTTAGTAAATCATATCGAATCGTACGATTAGCATCCGATTACACAGCATAGGAGTACTCTGACAAAAACAACATGAATTAATTACTCCAAAGAGTGCTAACATAGGACGATGAGTATTTCACGATGTGGATAGAAATCTAATATTTTACAAAATCGAGGTAAAAATTATTGCAATCAATTTTTGGTACACAAATCAAGTAGGCTAATCTGATTTTTGGCAACTGAAATTTACCTTCACTTGAATAACTCACATGAAAAGCGAGAAGGCAAGCTGTAGAGGCTGACTAACTATGAATAGATCTTACTTACAGGTAAAAGAAGAAATATCTATTAATTTGTATTGAGGATCTACATGTTACAAAAGGCGAACATTCCCATTCCAAAATCTAGATTTTACAACTCATTTCTTTCAATAAGCGTGACACACGATTACTTTCTTTTATGAGAGAAATGCCCGTCAAGTGTAAGAAGAAAATGGAAAATTTCATTCATGAATCATAACTAGATTACAGACAATAAGACAAACAAACAAAGAAACCCAACAAGCGTACCTAAAAGATACCAAAAACAAAACCTAGTATATATATATATAGTATTATAAGCGAAACCTATAGGCTACTTCATCACGCATGCTACTTCTTCATCACGCACCCGTTGTTCTTTATATTTTTGGCAGCAGAAGCAATAGCGCCACCAACTTTCTTATATACCTTGTTGGATACGGGCTCCCTCGGTTTAGGAATCAAGCTTTCACCCTTGTCTTTGACGCCTGACCATGCCTCACCACCGTGACCTCCATTTCTTGCCCCATTGTTTTCCATATTGCCTCTCTCTCTCTCTCTCTCTCACTCTAATGCTCTCTCTCTTGCCTGAATTTGGTCTTTGTTTGTGTACGTGTTTTATGTTTCTGATGGCTTTGGTCTTAAATCTAGTTTGGGTGTGGGAGAGACGAAAATTTAATTTCCCATGAGAGTTCTGCATTGGATTGTTTGTGTTTTTCATATGTGTGGGTGTGTGGGTATGTGGGTATGTGGGTATGTGTTGTGATGTAATTTTTAGACGAAAGTTCATAGAAGCAAATCTCTTCACTTTGAGTTAAAATTTCCCATTTTTCTCATTCACCTAGTCATATGTGAGTAAAGATTTTTCATTTACTAATCGAAAGCCGGAGGGAAGTCCCCCTCCTTCTACCAAAATAAAAAAGTTGGAGTACTTTATGGAAAACGTTATTGTGTATTCCTTGTATCTGTTTTTTCAGTTTAAGAGTTAATTAAGTGGAGGATTAACTTATAGAAGCACAGAGTTGATTGGGCTAATGCAGTTTTAAACCTAGAAATTACGGGTACTTTGTGGTGCTAAACTATGCAGAAAAGTTGAATTCCATTAATTATGCATCAGTAAAAAGTTGAGGACTAATTCGAAAAACCCTAAACTCCCTAAAGCTTAATTATTTAGAAATGTATCTTTTTGATATTGAATTTTCTTCCTCAATTCTCAGAAACACTCACTTTGACTATAGGTAACTAGGATCTGATCATGCAAGTATCAAAGATATTGTGATGGGTCTGAAATGAAGAAACCAAAGTTTGAATTCTGTGTTTTTTAATTACAGGTGGACCAACATAAGCGTTATTGCAGGGTAAATAAAGGTTATGTAATCAGATGATAGTAATTGCCTTCTGAGTGTTTTCCGTGCTTTTAGGACGAAAATTCTTGTTATGTGAAGCTAATAGATATAATCTTTGCGTATTGACCTGTCCAGTGCTATAACTAATGCATTAAGTATCCCGCCAGGAAAGTGCGTACATCGTACATGGTTTAGAAATTAGCAATTATGTGAAAAAAAGGTTGGAGATCATTCTTCATGGGGTAAAAAGCTGAATTATTTTAGTTTAATTTATGTTTTCTTATCTAATCGCAAAATGGTTTTGTAATAAAAAGTTTTTTCTATCTCGAGGGGCGTAACCCTTTAAACAAATTACAAGATGCATAACATCTTAGAGCCTATACTGTAACAACAAAAAACAAGATTAGTAGTATTTTTCAATATACCATGTTGCTTACGTTGCTTTTAGGGAAAAAGTTTGACATTGTTGCAGATACAGAGTGAAAGTACAATTAATTTTCAAGACTTTTATAACCTAGTTTTTCTTCACTGCGAAAATCATGGATGGATTTTAGCATTGTTTATCCCAAAACTTCATGAACTATGTACTTGACCATGTTATTGTTACTCTTGTGTAGTTAACCTTTGTTTAATGGGGTTTGTATCTTATAGTTAGTTTCCCCGTATTTGATTTGAAGCTTCTTGTCCGTGTGGGCTCATCAATTACTCCTCTCAATCTCTTTATGACATTTCATTAAGGTAGGGTTGTGGTGTGCGGGCCAGCCACGAGAGGGATGATGGGGTTGGGTTGGGGGTGGGGGGGGGGGGGGTGGGGGGGTGGGTGTGGGGTGTTGAAGGGTTTTGCTTGTACCAGCTAGGTCTCTTGAAATAGTTATTAAATAGGTCATATGTTAGAACATCTCTCCTGCAATTCACAACATCATTAATTAGTGCAATTTTAATCTGCTATTCTGCAAAAATTGGACTTCTTGAATTTAGCTGATTTTGTTATTTTCTTCTCTTTTTTATTTTTTATTTTTGTGTGTACTTTTGTTATGCCGGAAAAGAAAGAGAAAAAAAAATCTGGTCCTTGGCCAATAATTTTTCTAGGATTAATTTTTTCATGCATGCAGCATTTTGTATTTTGTACTTTTGGCTCACAAAATAAACATTTTAAAATAGGTTATGTCATTTTGCGCCATGATTTTTTTTTATAAAGTCCCAAAACATCCCATGTCCATTTTTTTACTTGGTTTTCTCATGTGAGACTTTGTGAAGAACTTATGTGACAAAATGAATTTTTCCCAATTTTAAAATACTTGCAACCATTAGGCAGACACACACAACACACATAATCAAAAGAATTTTAAAATTTAATCACCCCAGCTTCACAACACAAACCCACACACCCACACATTAACACACAGCAATTGAACAAACATAAAAATGGAGAAATCTAACGCGAAACTTTCATCTCACCCTCACACCCACATCACAAACAAGACAAAATTGAGTCTTCTTGATCTTCCATTGAATTTCAATAACACAAGAACGCGTAAGAAAAAAAAAATGAAAAGTTGAAAATAGAAGCCAACTCTCTCCTATAAATTTCCCTATTCAGGCCTTAGAGCAAGGCATCAAACACATATTACAAGATACATACAGAAAACAGAAAGAGATAGAGTAAAAGATTTCAGAGTGAGAAAGAGAAAAAATGGCTAGTCAGGGGGCTAAAATGGGCAAGGGAGCAGATGGTGAAGATAATAACAGTAATAAAGAATGGTCAGGCTTTAAAGCTAAGGAGGGAAGCGTTTTCCCCAAAAAGAAGAAGCATGTGTCCACTATGATGGGTGAGAAAATTATTGAAGTTGGTGCTTCTGCTGTGAAGAATATGAAGAAGAACCAAAAGATTAATCCTCGAGATGAAGGATGATGAGCATGTTGGATCAAGTTGGCTGTGAAGTATTTATTATTTTGTACTAGGTTACTACTGCGTGTATTTTTTCATTACTTTGTATATCTATATATAAAAGGGTGTGAAATAAATAATTCTTGGCCTGTTTGTATGTTAATTATGATTTGATGAATGTGATTTACAACTTTTTTTTAATGTTTATGCAGCATGCATTTCTCATAAACAAAACCATGCATATCTTGCACATACAACTCATATAGCGACAAATATTTTTTGTGATAGGCAAAATTTAAATTTGATTTCACTTCGTTGAATCTATTCAGTTAGAACAAAGAGCAATAGTCTTTTTTTTTTTTGGGGGGGATAGGAAACCTATTGTTTGTATGAAGAATGTAAAAAGATTGCAATATTCAACTTTTTGCTTTCTTCTTATTTGGAGTTTCAATTAAAAAAGTACCATGCAATTGAGTAATGTTAGATATCATTATCTTTATACTATCCAATTATACAAAAAAAAGGTTATTAGCGACGGTTTTCTTTGCTATTCGTGGCGGTTATAATAACCGCCACTAAACCTTTTGCGGCGGTTGGGTGAATCGCAGCTTCTAAACGAGTCGCAAATAGTATTTGCCCGCTAAAATACCTTTAGCGGCGATTCCAATAATTGTCGCTAAAACCTTTCACGACGGTTTCGATAACTGCCGCTAAAACCTTTCGCAGAACCGCCGCTAATACCTTTCGCGACAATTCTGGTAACCGTTGCTAATACCTTTCGCTGTGGTTTCGAGAACCGCCACTAATGCCCGCTAATACTTTTCCCAACGGTTCGGGCAACCGCCGCTAATACCTTAATAGCTTCCACCTACCACTGCTAACATTTTCCGCCGCTAATACCTTTCCACGGCAGTCCCCAAGACCGCCGCTAATAATCTTTTGCTTCTAGTAGTGCACTGTATACTATTTTGCATCTTTTGCTTCTACTTATTTTATACTATTTTGCTTCTTTTGCTTCTAATTATTCTTTATATATATTAGATCATGTAACAATTAATTATATTGGATGGATAAATAATAGGGGAAAAGTAATTGTACAAAAACAAGCTAAGAAAATTAATTTGCTCTTAAAAGTATAATTGTTTAATATACAAATCAAAAGTTAGAATATATACAATAAATAAAATTAAGTTACAATAGTTATAATCAAGTATAATTGTTTAATATGTACAAATCAAAAGTTATAATTAAGTTAGAATATCTACAGTAAAGAAATTAAGTTACAATAGTCATGCTTTATATATAAAGCACTTGATACGAGGGCAAAAAAATCAAAAGTTTTCAACTTTTTTTTAATTAGTTCTTAGCTAACCAACAAACTTAAACCATCTTTCGAAAATTTGCAATTTGAGAATAAGATCAAAAAGACTGGATGATATTCAAAATCTACTATCCTGTCAATTAAAAGTATTGAAGAATATTAGTCAAAAGAAAATTAAATTTTTATTATTCCTACATAACCAAATAGTAATAGATGAACATATGATTTTGTATAATTAGCAAAGCAATTGTCTATATGCATATATCATTTACAAACCACATTCACATACCTATGTTACTACCATCCGATGCTGAAGCATTTTGCAAACTAATTGATTTGAAAACTAAAGATGATGAATACATTGGGAAAGTGTAAAAGAAACGTAATGAATTTTGTCATAATCTATGCATTGTTATTATGGTCTAGGGAAGAAAACCTACAGTTTCCCTTGATGGTGAAAAGAAACATTCACGAACTCAATGTGTCCCATTAGCCTCTTTAGTTTAACTCTTGTTGATAGGTAAATGAACAATTGATTATGATAATCTAGAATAGAAACAAACTACTAGTACTTAAGGCAATGAAAGGAAATACATACATCGAGTGCTATCAATTGTTAGAACGTAATAACATACAAGATACAAAGTTTTATACATTAGATGTATCATCATGTACTAATGAATGAGGTACAAAACAATTTTTTCTTTTTGATGTTTTTATGTCCTTTTTGCTGAGTGACATAGGGAAGTTCTACATGGATGAACATATAACCAAGCCAATAAACAAGGCTTTAGCAAAATAGTATAGAACAAACAATTCAGAGAAAACTATATTTTTTAACGTTTAATGGTGAAACCTTGCCTAGTTTATCTGCTTGTTGACATTTGGCATGTATCACATAAATGGTCTTTTTGAAATCTAGTCTTAGGAAGACCTATGACAAGTTCTTTTCTTGAAAGTTTAGCAAATAAATTCATGTTAGCATGACCAAGTCTTCTATGCCATAACCATGAGTCTTCATTAATAGTAACTAAGCATGTCACATTTTGACACTTCAATTCATGAAAATGAATTATATACACATTATCACATCTATTTCCAACAAACAACACTTTATCATCTTTATCATACACCTTGCAACAAGTAGATAAAAATTCAACTCTAAATCCATTATCACAACATTGACTTACGCATAACAAATTGTGTCTTAGACCTTTAACATACAAGACATCATGAATAGAGATAGAATTTATATCTCCTATGCTACCCTTACCAATGACTTTGCCTCCTTCATTTCCTCCACAGCTAACTTTACCTTTGAAATGTTTATCAATCTCGTAAAAGAAAAAGACATCTCTCGTCATGTGCCTTGATCACCCACTAACAATAACCTAAGTATCTTTATACTTCACTTGTGAGAACCCGTACCGAGCCAATATAGAACTTATATGCATTTTATAGCATTTCATATATTTTTGCATCATTTAATATGCATTTATATTAATTAATGTGCATTTACATCATTCTTTGTGCATTTGTCTTGTTTGACGTGCATCTAAATTTAACTATGTGCATTTCAATGTTTTGGATAACGTAGGCATTAATTAAACTTTACTCAATTGCACTAGCTAACCAAAATTGTTAGAACACAACTATATGGCAAGCTAGTAGATTTTAGTTAGTTAAAGGGGCATGTTGGTCTTTTGGCTCTGTAGGAAAATATCCTACCTAATAAAAATACACTCACACCACACAACACAAACATATACATGATCAACACACACACAAACACACACACCACACGCAGAGCTCAGGAGAAGAGAAAGAAAAAGAGAAGAAGAGATGAAGAAGAAGAAGAAGGAAGAAGAAGAGGAGTTAAGCTAGTATATTGCATCCTTTAGCTCTTGCTTGCATCTTCTATAATATCCTACATCGGACGTGGAGGTCTCTGGGTTATTGAATATATAGAGATGTCTCGTATATTCGTGCACACTTGTTTTCCTGGCAGTAGCTAGGAGGTGACAAATCCATGAGGGGTACGGGACCCAAAGCGGACAATATGTGCATAGTACATTTCTGGGCCCGCTCTCCATGGCCTCGGTGCTCACTTGGACCTTTAAGGCCAGGGAGTATCCTGTAGGCGTAGGAGTTGGGTTTGGGGTGTTACAAAGTGGTATTAGAGCTGACGCGTTCGCATGGCCAATGATGACGCTGGGTCCCCAAGGGGGGGCGGGTGTAATATCCCACATCGGACGCAGAGGTCTCTGGGCTATTGAATATATAGAGATGTCTAGTATATTCGTGCACGCGCGTTTTCCTGGCAGTGGTTAGGAGGCGATAAATCCGTGAGGGGTATGGGCCCTAAAACGGACAATACGTGAATAGTGTGTTTCTAGGCCCGCTCGCCATGGCCTCGGTGCTCGTTTGGACTGTTAAGGCCAAGGAGTATCTTGTAGGCGTGGGAGTTGAGTTTGGGGCGTTACATCTTCAATATCAATCTTAGCATTTAATCACTCAAGAACAAGGTGAGGGATATTTTCAAAATGATTTGTAAATGTTACATGGTTCATGATTATGTGATATATATGTATATTGAGCATGAGGAAGATGAATATAAGCTTGTATTATGAATTTGAGCTCGGTATGAGTAAACTAGGGTTTCAAATGTTGTGTTGGAGTCATTTGTAGCTTGACCTTGATCTTTGTAGCTTTTGATGATCTTTGAGAGTATTATATTTGTTGGGTGATGTGTTACATGTGTTAAGTGTGTCTAATTTGGTTGCAAAGAGAAAAAAGTAAAAGTTGAGTTTTGAACAATGAGTGCTAAGTTGAATGTTGGTAGATGAAGGTGTTGTACCTGAGTGGTGTGATGTTGAGAGCTAGAAAACTTGTGTTTTAATGTTGTTTGGCATGAAATTAAGTTGCATAATTGATTTGGGCTTGAAAAAATGAGTTTAGAAGCAAGAAAATACAATTTTGTGCATTTTACTGTTAGAACCGGTCGACCGGAGTCAGATTCAATCGACCTGATCAGTCAATTTTAGCTACTGCCGGATAACTTAGGTCAAATCTGGTCGACCGGATCAGTCGCCCAGAAGTCACTGCCGGGCGAGTCAAGTCGGATCCGATCGACCGGATCAGTCGACCGAACGACAGACAACTTTACATAATATTTTTTCATAGGTCATATTTTACTCAATGTAACTCCAAATTAAGTTTCGTTTGATTCTAGAGTTATCTAAATTCGATAAGTTTCAATTCTAGACTAAAATTAGAGTAATCGGAGTTCGAGAAAGTAGGTAAAGTAACTGTTTAAATTAGGTTAATGTAAAAGGGTTGCCGATGCTTTATAGCTTCGATCGTGCTTGCATTTTATTGTCATTTTGAGTTGTTTTAAGGTGTTCTTACACCCTCCTTTGGTATATGGCTATGTTGTGTCCTTCTAAATATTATTAATATGTTCAAACATGATGAATATTGGTTTCACAATTATGTAAACGGTGCACATAACACTACATGTTGTATGAGATTGTTACATGGTTGCACACTTGCTTGATAAAGTAACTTTCCTGGTTGACCTTCACTTGCAAGTTTATATGTTATATGAACTCTATTTGGATCATGATTATACTATTATGTTTTGATTACTATTACTAACCAGTGGCAACCTACTTTGTTGCTTCCAGCCTGTTTGCTATTTTGAATTCCTCTCTCATTTAGGGTATCGCCTGGAAAGATGGAAGGTATATATATTTGATACAATCAAGCAATCTAATGAACCCCATGGTAGAAGTTCCTGTATCACCTGGGCAGCATTGGGCTTGCCAGGATGGATAGGCTACCATGGCCCTTGTTTGAGTGTATATCCAGATTTACTATCATGATTGGTGTATGGGGTTATGATATTGATAAAGATGATTTGTCAAGAAAGATTGAGACTGGCCATCTCCAACGAGTTCGAGATATGATATCCTTTTATTATGAGAATTTTACTCTCGCTTGGTCCCTTGAGGTCCTCGGAGAGTAGAGATGTCTGATTAGTACGATGTTTAATTGTTGCTTGATTAGTACGATGTTTAATTCATTCTTGTAGACTTGTCATCCATATTGATCTTGTTATTCTTGTTGTATATGCATAGCATGGTTTTAGAAAGAAGTTTATGAGAAGATAAAATCTTTGTGAAAACCCTTTATATTCCATCCTCACTGAGCTATATGCAGGATTAGCTTACCCTTCTTTTGAACAATTATAGGTGAGGTTTAGCCGCGCAAGCTCCCATGTGGTTGCAAGCTTCATTGATGTGATGAGTTGGATTCCTGCTTATGTGATCTACATGTTTACCTGTGAAGATGTACACCTTATTGTAATAAGCACGATTTTGTATGACTGAACTATTTAATCTATTGTATTATTCTTTTGGTCAACTAGATACCTAGCTAAGTTGATTACTCTACTTAGTAGACCCAGGATTAAAATGTTGATAGGTGGACTCGAGTATTGTAACATAAAACAAGGTGTTGTAAACCTTTAAGGCCGATGTTTTGGGAGAACTTTGGGAAGTCTTTCAAAACTTCTTATGGCGTTTTAATGGATGTACATGTTATTAAATTAATACTCATAGGTTTTAAGACTATTAAGTTATTAATTTCGAGAATAAGTGCTACAAACGTAATGTTTTGGCCTTAGTCTAGCTATAGGTCGGTGTCGGGGCGTGACACCTTTAAGTGGTATTAGAGCTAACTTTGGTTAGTTTAGAGCTAGCCTTAGTTAGCGTAGTCCGGATTTTGAATGTTGGTCCCTAGGTAGAAGTCTTAACCTGAGTAGGCCTTAAATAATTATGTGTGCCTTTGAGACTTATATGATTATGTGTGGACCACATGTACTTGTGTGTATCGTATGTGCTTAACATGTTGTAATTGCTTCTTACTTGTGAGAAATTTATGTGCTAAGTATGGTCATACCAGTTGCATGTATGATTTGACTAGTGGATAGCCTTTTAAGCCCATAACCAGCTAGAACAATAGGTTTAATGATCAATAAGATTAATACCTAAACCATAAAGCACACATAGTTGGCTATTTCGGTTTCGCTTCCACTTTCATCACCGATTGATACATCATCCTCAACACACGCCTTCATTGCCTTTTGCTTTCCTTTGATCAATTTTGGACATTTTGCTTTGATGTGTCCCAGTTTGTCACAATTGAAGCATTTTATCTATTCTTTGGTCTTTTTTAATTTCTCTTTGAATCTTCTCTTGACTTTGTTGTTGATGAGCTCATCTTTCTTTATCTTTTTGTATTTCAAGAACTTCTTAAAATTCTTTGCAAGAAGTGCAAGCTCATCATGATCACTATCATCTTTGTCTTCATTACTTGATTAAGATTGAGCAATGAGAGCAAGTGATTTCCTTGTCTTCTTTTCCTCTTCATCTCGTATTTTCTCTTGATTCAATACAAGTTCATCCGTCTCAAGGTTACGAATGAGCTCATGCACCATAATCTTGGAAAGATCGGTTGATTCTCTAATAGATGTCACATTTGGTTTATATTCTTTTGGAAAAGCCATAAGAATCTTCCGGTTAAGTTTTTCATTTGGATATTTCTTCCTGAGAGCACTCAAGTTGTTTACGATTTTGGAGAATCTTTGATGCATTTCATTTAATGATTCTCCGGCCTTCATACGAAACAACTCATACCTATGAATGTGAAGATCAATTTTGATATTCTTCACTTGAGATATTCATTGATAAGACATGTGTAGCATCTTCTAAATCTCGTGAGCGATTTTACATTGACTCACACGACTATACTCGGTTTCGTTTAAAGCACAATAAAGGATGTTCTTGGCTCTTGAGTTCTTGGTCATCATGATAATGTCTTGATCATTGAACTTTCCTCTTTCTTTGGGCACTTGAACAGTTTTGGCTTTCTCGACTCCATTTGCACTTGGAGCATCTTTGACCGTCACCTCCTTTATTGGAACATAAGGGCCATCTTCTACTAATGACCATAGAGCATAGTCAACGGTTGTATGTATGTCTCCATCTTGTTTTTCCAATAATTGAAATTGGTACCTATAAACAATGGAGGCCTATTAGTGGAGTAACCTTCAAAGTAAGAAAATGTAGTATTGTTTGTCATTTATCTTTTTTTTGCTAGATGTTAAGCTATATAGAAAGTCCTAGCTCTAATACCACTTGTTGTCCCTTAATTAAACCTAAGATAGGGGGTGAATTAGGTTATATAGGCAATAATACTACTTTTTCGATTAGACAATATGATAGCAATGATTAATCAAAAATAATCTTAAATAGATATGCACTTTATCAATATAAAATATGAGTGAGATAATTTATCAAACACTTGGTAAGCAAAAAATAATTCAAACAGCGAGTTGAGAGAAAGAGATAGCAAATCGTGATTTTAAAGTGGTTCGGCCCTCACCTGAGTCCTCGACCCAAGCTCTCCGCTTAGGATTTCAACAATCTTCATTATGGTGGCTCTTCAAATGTTGGTGAGTCCACAAACTAATTACAATGGTAGTTAAAACTTTTACAATAAAAAATAACTTTTCTCAATACAAAACTTTAACTCTAACACCTCTAACAAGGAAATCATTCATTTCAAAGTGTTTAACTTCCTCTTTTGATAAGTGTTTGAGATTCACAATAAAAGTCATCTTTTATGGTAGATAAAATACAATGAATGCTTCTCTCTCAATAATGCTCACAAATTCTTGCTCAAGTATAGCTCAATGATAATTCAAAGATAAAGATGATAAAATAATACAAGAGTAATTGCTTTGAATCAATGCCTTAAGATTTTGCAGTTGAGAGAGATTAATAGAGCTGAAAAAATGGTGTAATTAATGCTCCCAACGTTCACAAACGGCTATATTTTGAATTAACATTTTGGCCTGACCAGTCGACCTATTTGTCGCTGGTCGACTGGTCGAGAGACCTTCGTCCAGTGGACAGGCTTTAGGCAGATGGCCCTTTGGCCACCGGTCGACCGGTCGCAATGGGGTCGTCTAGTGGGCTCAAAACTGCAAGGGTTTGGGTTTTTGAAGGCGTTTCTTTTGTGCGACTTTATTAAAACCTTTTTCAAATATTTCAAAAACGATATTTCAAAATTATCATTGAGCATATACCATTTGCAAGACCCAAACCCCGGTCAAGTCCCAACCAGTACCTCTTATGACCTGCGTCTCCATCCTTATAACTTTATTTTCATTTTTCGAATCTTTTCCTTGAGTTGATGGATGTTCTTCTTCTTTCTTCAGCTTGATGAACTTGGAATCGGAGTTAATCTTGATTCATATTTACTTGTGCACACTTAACAAATTCATTTAAACACCTTTATGGTTTGTAATCATCAAAACCAAGATTTAGAAGCCCTTTAGGCTAACAGTAATAATAACACAAAGACCCCAACCACAACCTTCAATAACAACACCACCTGCGAATTTGACACACAATGGCTATTCAAATCAGCAAGAACCATGGGTTCTTTAGCACTCAACCTTTTCAACTCAAACCCATTTCAATCGAATAGTGAAAACAAGAATTTAAGGAAGTTGAGTGGTGAAGAACAAGCAGAGGCTGAGCAGAGAGCTTTCGTAGCAGCTTTAGTGAGTGGGAAGGAGGCTATAGTGCTTGAGTTTTACTCACCCAATTGCAGGATTTACAATTGTTTGGTTGGTTTTGTTAATGAAGTTGAGAAGATGAATGTTGATTGGGTTAATATTATCATGGCTAATGTTAAAAATCAACAATGGTTGCCTGAGGTATTCTTTTTCTGATTACTCATGTTTGATGAAATATAACAAATTTTTATGCTTTTTTGGGTCTAATTGTTTCCCACACTAAGCATTATTGATTAGTTTTCCTTCTAAGTAAACATCTAACCCTAATTCATTCTACAATAAAATTTGGACTCATTGAAATATTATATCAAACACTTTCAACCATACCAAGTATACAAATAAAATTTCTTTACAGATACAGAACCAAAATGACCAACAATCTTAAGTTCACAAACAAAATGCTCAAAACACAGTAAAATTAAACGAAAAGCATCATACCTTTCAATTTTAGGTTGATTTTCTCTCAAATTTCTTGTTTTTTCTTCCTGTTTTTTGTTTCTTTTCTTTCTTTACAGATACTGATTCTTTTTTGTTTATGATCAGTAATAGACCACAGGTGTGTGGTCTAAAATGTTAAAGACATAGGCGGTAGTTGTGAGAATCGCCGCCTATTCCAACTTAGCGGTTCTATGAAACGCTGCCCATGTTTACTCATTTTTGGCCACCATCCAACAAACTAGAGATATTCGTGGTGGTTGTTGAAAACTAATTGCTATAGTTCAAGGAACCGCCGCGAATGGTCATTGACTTCCCTTCATTAATAACCGCTGCTAAATAAGTGTCACCCAGGTCCCCTTTTTTGTAGTACTTCCTAATTGGCATGCCTAGTTGTCATGCCAACTAGATAAATTTATTTTATTTTATTTCTCTCCCTCTCTCTCTCTCTTTTTCTCTCTTCAATTTCTCATTTTTCTCTCCTTAATTAATGTTTCTTATATTCTCTCTCTTTCTCTTCTATTTAGCCCTACATCAGTATTTTTTTTTTCAGCTTAAAAACCACATAATTGGCTATTGTACTCCAAAATTATGCACAGACTTTTGTCATCTCCTTCTTTCTCTTTTTGATGTATTGACCATAAATATTAATTATGTAAATACTATGTTTAGATCATTTACTTCACAACTGACTATTTCATTTCAATTGATGTGCTAATAAGTTCTTTTTTTTTTTCTTGAAATAATATTTTGGACCCCCTCCTAAAACCCAACCCATAGACTTATCTTTTCCTAAGAAAAATAAGCTCATCTTCAAGCTTCCATCGTTAGACTTAATTAACTTATTTTTTCCAATCTCGGTCATATTTTTGATAATTTTTAATTTGATGTAATTCTCTCTAGAACTAAAAGTAGATTAAACATATTAACTTGACTATATTTTTGTTTATTACTTTTTATGTGCAATGTATAATTATTCTTCTTTTAGGTGCTAGTCGATCGATGATAATGATAAGGAAAGTAAGAAAATTGTATAGTTATCTGAACTCAAAGCTAAAACAGGAAACTTTAATTAAGGTAGGGAAAAAAGGAAAAAATAAGGAGAGAGAAAAATTAAATAAAGTTAATTAATGAAGAGAGAAAAATAAAATTAATTTATCTAGTTGGCATGCCAATTAGGAGGTGTTAATTGGGTGATAAAAAGAAGATGAGGTTTAACATTACGCATATGGAAACTATCTTCATGCACTAGTCACGATATAGATAAGTCTTTGTTGTCCTGCAAGTTGGTGAAATGGAAACGTAAATCAACTCTAATGGAAGATAAATCTTAATTTGAATATTTGGTGGGTGTCAGTGTGGCTATTATGTGAATTAATCATTAGGTATGTAATATTGTTTTGAAAACCATAAGAGAGAGAGAGAGAGGGAAAGAGAGAGAGTGAGAGAAATAGAGAGATAAGAAGGGGGTTTATAGTTACAAGATAATCCATTTGGGTGAATTTTTTTTTTTTCAAAAAAAAAAATAAATCTTGAATATAATTTGAAACATTCGTAATTAACTTTCTGGGCAGAAAAGATTCTTAATGTGTCAAGCTAACTTTATTTTGCATTTAGTCAACTTCCATTAAATAAGTAGTAAAGACTAATTGTTCCTAAGCATTTTTTTTTTATAAAAAAAGTACCAAAATCATTATTTTGTTCTAATTTCCTACAGATATTACTATATTTCAACAAGAAACTTGCATTATTTTTATAGCCATTGACTTTATTTTTTATTTGATGCTTGAAACATTGAAGACCAAGGAGTGAAATTATATATATATCCTTACCTAGAACGTGAAGGACTAGAAGACACAAAACGAATCATCTGAGACCAATATATTATTTTGTAAAAAGTTAAGGGACTACTTGAGGCAATAAACTAATGAAAGTTATGTTAGGGATTAACATGGCATAGTTAGAAATAATTGGAATTTTAGAAGAAAGATTGAAGACTAAAATGAGAAACTCAAATACTTTAGTGTCATTTATGCTATTAAAATCAAGGAACAAAAATGAGAAACTTAAATTGCAGAACATATGTTTTTGTAGCTTATAGGATCTCTCGACATTTTCTCAAGAACAATACTGAAATTTGTTCTTAACAAGCTGGACTAGTAACGACTTAGGTGATCAATACTGATGCAAGTGATCAAACCAACTAGCTAGAGGTGACATTTGGGCCGGGCTGACACAGGTACAATTCAGCTCAGCACACGAAAATTCAGGTCCAACTTAGCTCAAATGAAAATGGGTTCAACTCGGCTCAGCCCATCACATATAGGTAGGCCGAGTTGGGTCATATATTTTTGGACCCAACCCATTTGTGCCTAAGCCCATTTATGCCCAAGCCCAACCCAGCTAAGCCCAGCCCAGCTCGAGCCCAGCTCACACCCAATTCAAGCCCAGATAAAACTCATATTGAGATTATAATTTGTACATGTAATTTTTCTTATAAATAGTTAATGTATTCAACTTCATTTTACTACAAAACTATATATTTATTTTACCACCAATTGTCTCTTTATTTTAGTACAAGAGAATACACAATATCTATGGCTATGGGGAAAGAAAATATTTCACAACGATTACGTTCAAATGTTTGGAATCATTTTACTTACTTTGAAGAACATGGGTATGTAATTTGTAACTATTGTGAATGTAAATATATATTTCGTTGTCAATTTGGAACTGAATCGCTTGTAAGACATCTTGTATCTCAACACTCAAATGTTCTAAACTATTTTAATCCTCAACTACCGCCACCACCACCACCAACAGGCCCAGCACCCGCACAAGGAGCGTAATAAAATGGAGAACTTCACCAACTTTCTTCAAGCATTTATATAATATTCTTTTTTATGTTTATTAGTAACATATCCGTGTCTCGTGAACTTGTGGTTTGTTAAGTAATATTTTATCATTTATATTAATATTATCAATCAACTTATGTCTTATTAATTGTTAAATTAATTTTTTTTGTAAAAAAAGGTTAAGCTTCATCTTTTTTCGTTATTAATCCAACTATTAAAATTCAGAACACATTAATTAAAAATAAAAATAAAAAGATGGGCTGGCTCAGCCCAGCTCGGCCCAGCTCGCGACTCTTGGTAGTGGGCTCGTGGGTCGAGTTGGGTCCTATATTTCAAGAATTGAGCTCATCCCAGCTCAACCCACTAAACATATGTGCCGAGCCGTGCTCATTTTTTTAACCCACGATTCGATTGGGCCGTGCCGGGCTGTATCAGGCTGGCCCATTTTCCAGCTCTACAACTAGCTAGGATTTGCATTTAATGATAAACATTTTTGTTGAAGACAATAAACAAATATAATGAGTTGATCGTAGATTATCAGATTTGAATATTTTTTTCCCTTCTAGAGAAGATATTAATTGTAGAGAAAAGAGCATTTCGACAATAAATGCAAATTTCTTAATAAACCCCTCTCTATCAATTTAAACTTTTAAATGAGGTTGTTAGTTAACACATTTGTGGATATATGAGTTGTGTGTGTGTGAGCTCTTTCATATGGAAATAATCATTCTCTTTCCCCAAATGGCTTAAAAGGAGGTAAATCTAATTCATCAAATCATAAATAACATATAAAAAGGCCAATAATTATTTAATTATTTCACACCTTAGATATATATATGTGTGTGTGTATATATGTTATGCCTTTTGGGCTTAAGAATGCACCTTCAGAATTCCAAAATATCATGAATAAGATTTTCAATCAATTTACCAGTTTCACAATTGTTTACATTGATGATATTCTTGTCTTCAGTAATGACATTCATCAGCATTGGAAACATTTGCATATTTTTCTCAAAGCGATTAAAGAGCATGGTCTTGTGGTTTCGACACCCAAGATTAAACTTTTTCAGACAAAAATTAGATTTCTTGGACATATGATTTCCTTCAGGAAAATCACCCCAATCCAAAGAACACTTGATTTTGCAGAAAAATTCCCAGACATTTTAAGAGAAAAGACCCAACTTCAAAGGTTTTTAGGATCTCTTAACTATGTTGCAGATTTTTATCCTGGCATTTGCCACCTCTGCAAACCATTGTTTGAACATCTCAAAAAGAATCCTTCAGCATGGTCAGACATTTATACCAGAGCTGTTCAGGAAATAAAAAGACAAGTAAAAACATTGCCAGTTTTGACTTATGTCAACCAGACGCCCCAAAAATAGTTTAGACTGATACTTCTGAATTAGGATTTAGCGGTATTTTAAAACAGATAATTTCAGGAAAAGAACATATTGTTCGATTTCATTCAGGAACACGGGATAAAGCCCAACAGAATTATTCAACAGTCAAAAAAGAAATTTTGTCTATTGTCAAATGTATTTCAAAATTTCAAGATGACTTATTGAACCAGAAATTCATTGTCAGAGTGGATTGCAAGTACAGGGATAATAAGTAGATAAATAAATGGAATACGGTAAAGATGAAGATAAAAGGAGACCACAAGACCATGCTCTTTAATGGCTTTGAGAAAAATATGCAAATGTTTCCAATGCTGATGAATGTCATTACTGAAGACAAGAACATCATCAATGTAAACAATTGTGAAACTGGTAAATTGATTGAAAATCTAATTTTACCAAAAATAACCCAAGGGGGAACAGAAAATGAAAGCCATAACAGAAACGGAAATAACAGGGATAATAAGTAGATAAATAAATGGAATATGGTAAAGATGAAGATAAAAGGAGACGATGTCTCTTACTTGTATTACATGTTCTGTGAAGATGTTACACGATTGGGTGTACCGGAGTACAATGTAAATTTTGGATAAAATAAAATTCTTCTTGAAAAAAATCCCCCTTCCTTGTTTAAGGCAGACTCTGCCATATATAGGAAAACGAATCTATGAAAACAATAGTAAAATGTAAAATGAAAAGTCATGAATAGTGATTTGGCTTTTACTGTGGCCGAATCCTATTTTGTCCTGACGTAATGATTATGCTTTTGACTAGATTACTTTTACTGTGACCGAAAGTAATTTTGTCATGATGTGATGATGATGTCTGTGATGGAATCTTGACTGGATTCACCGTTGTCTTTTCTCTGAGTTTGATCTTATTCTGAAGACGTAGAGAGCTTCTACTTGTCTGGATCAGCTGGCAATACTAAAAACGTAAAAGTACATTGAGTGATGTGTATTTCTCACTAATACAAAGAAAATGCTAAACTTAATCTATTTTCCCTATACATTTGTCTATACCTAACTCAGTCTTACTATCTTCGAAACCTTACTATCTTCGAAATCCCACCTGCCTACAACGGGAAACAATAAAGTCTTACACCTTCTGCTCCTCAAACCCTAACTAGGCCTTACGATCAGGATTAAAGGTAAGTTGGCTAAAGGTAAGTTGACTAAGTAAAATACAAACAAAATACAGGCTAAAAAAATAAATGAAGTTTAAAACTTTCTTTGGCTTTTTGGGAAAGCCACACCCATCAACGAACTTGAGATGTCTTTACCAGTTGCCGTTTGACCTGGACTAGCTGAAGTTTTCTGGAATTCTTCAGAAACCATGTGACTTCAAAGAGGGGAAGTCTTACCATTGCATCTTAGTTTTTGGAGGGAACTTAGAAGAACAAAACCCTAACTGTCCAATGTTTTTGGCGAGAACATTAGGAAACTCATCTGTTCTAATTTATACTCATAGTGGAGTAGTACAAAGTTCTATTTTGTTTTCTATTTCCAGTTTATACTCATAGAGGAGTTGCGATGCCATAACAATCATCTTCATTGTCATCGGCATTTTCTGTGGAAATGGATGCCTTATCTGAGGCAAGTTCTTCAAGTTGCAGCATGATTACCTTGATTTCATCAAAGCTGGTGGCAGCTGTGAGCTGAGTATGGAGGAAATTCTTGAAAGAGAGAAATTCCTGTTGTTCTGGTTGGACTTCTTTATTCTATTTCTGATTTGTTTCAAGCCATGCTTGAACTTTGGTAGTTGAACATGAATCATTGTTCATCTTCTTCCACCACATGACTTCATGTTTTCTTCCGAAAGCTGGGATGACTTGTTGGTTTCCGAAAGAAGTATGTTGGAATGCAAAATGTGATCTGAATATCCATGTTACAAAGAAAAGTCTGTAGAACACAAAAAATGGGGGAAGGTAGGCTAAATGCTCTGGTGCCTGCCAATTTTCTGTGAAGAACAAAAAGCCTTTGTAAACTGGTTCTGGTAAAATTTCTGTAATGGGTCCATATGATGCCCACCATTGGATAAACCAATTCGGGACCTGAAGGGGGAATGTCTTCTTGAAGACGAAAAATCATGACATATCATGTTTATCATTCTGGCGGTAGAAATATCTGTACCAAGCCTGAATGTAATCATAATAGTTATAGTCTCTGTATGGTGCATCTTCTGGGAGCTATTTGGTTCTGTGTAGAGGTAGTGCCCATTGTTTGAGGGTGAGCACATTTTGAAGTTTAGCCTTGACATGGCTATACTCTCCTGGTTGTTTGTCTTTGGAGTCTGGGATAAACTCTATTGAATCTGTTGCTACGAGGATAGCCTCATAGTAACACTGTGTTTTAAATGTGTTTTCTAGAATGTAGTTTGACTGGGGATGAAGAAATGCTCTAGCAAACTCATCTGGGGTAATGTTTGGGTTGTGGATGAAATGTTCTGGTTCTGTTACAAGAATCTGATCAAACACATTCTTGTAAATATATGGAGGAGTGGGGACCTGCTTAGGTTCTGGGGTGACTGATTTGGTTTTAGTAACAAGGGGCTGAAACTTGTTACTGACTGTTGTCTGTGAAGACGATGTACCTGCAAATCCTACATGAACACCCGTTAGTTGTTTATGAGGGGTCGAAGATCCTAAAACTATAAGGTTTTTACCTAGGGGTGACTGGGTAGAGTATGGTGTATATGTGATTTGTTTATCTTCAACCTTTACTGCAGTTGATGATTGGGCTGGGGTTGCTGTGGGTACTGGTGAACTGGCTTTTTGGGCATATGAGCTTAAGTCGAAAGCTTTTGCCTTGCCTTTGTCCTTCTTAGGTGCCATTGCTTACTAAGTTGTGGTGTGAATACCTGCAGAATGGTTAGCAGCAATTTATAATGAAAATGCGGAATTGAAAATGCAATCAATTCTGCTTCTGAATCTGAATCTTTGTTCCAATCTACTTAATTGCGGTGGACTTGAAACAATCCATCTGGATTCTTAATGAATCCTTGGGTTCCGCTTCTGTTGATCCTGTGAAAAATGAAAAAGGTATTCTCGAAAGAATCCTATGTGATAGGCACGTGGCCTGTAAGAAATTCTCTGGTTAGAAAATCAGGGATGAAATTATCCTCTGCCTTGATATATTCTATATCAAACTCAAAAATTGAAAGAATGGCTTGCTATCTGGCAAAAATCTGTTTGGATGCAATGTTTTTAACATATTTGGTTAAAACATCCTTAGCAGACTTGCAATCCACTCTGACAATGAATTTCTGGTTCAATAAGTCATCTTGAAATTTTGAAATACATTTGACAATGGACAAAATTTCTTTTTTGACTGTTAAATAATTATGTTGGGCTTTATCCCATATTCCTGAATGAAATCAAACAATATGTTCTTTTCCTGAAATTATCTGTTTTAAAATACCGCCAAATCCTAATTCAGAAGCATCAGTCTGAACTATTTTTGGGGCGTCTGGTTGACATAAAGTCAAAACTGGTAATGTTTTTACTTGTCTTTTTATTTCCTGAACAGCTCTGGTATGAATGTCTGACCATACTAGAGGATTCTTTTTGAGACGTTCAAACAATGGTTTGCAGAGGTGGCGAATGCCAGGATAAAAGTCTGCAACATAGTTAAGAGATCCTAAAAGCCTTTGAAGTTGGGTTTTTCTCTCAAAATGTTTGGGAATTTTTCTGCAAAATCAAGTGTTCTTTGGATTGGGGTGATTTTCCCTAAGGAAATCATATGTCCAAGAAATCTGATTTTTGTCTGGAAAAGCTTTATCTTGGGTGCCGAAACCACAAGACCATGCTCTTTTCTGAGTTGCTGGATTTTTAATTTTAACTGGTTAATCTCCCTTTGGAGGTCAGAAATTCCAACTGGTTGGGATTTCTTTTTCTAGAATTGACTGAGAACATCATAATAATTGGTATTCTTATGTTCATGCTGATAGGTTATGGAAGGAGTTTTCTTTTCTTTTTTGTGTTCCATAATCTCTTTGAGTCTGAGAAGATAAGCTTGCTTTTCTTCTGGGTCATTAATCTTACAGATCATGTCGATCATAAGACTATGAGTATCTGTGAGGACAAAAAGTCCTGGCAGAAACATGCTCATTTACTGGGGCATGCACATTCTTGTTCGCTATTGGAAGAACTACTGGAATAGTAGTCTGTTCCAATCTGATTGATATTGTCTTCGTCAGAACATTCTGAAGAAGAACTGGATGATGTATCCATATCATCAATGGACTGGATGATTTTGCTCTTTATGGCTTCATCTAATTCTAATGATTGAATTAGTTATCTGATTTTGCAATCTCTTGCAAAGTGTCCTGGTTTGCCACATTTGAAGCATCCTGTGGTTTTCTGTTGTTTTGAATCATGTTTTTTATGCGATTGTTTCCATTTTCTCTGTGGAAACTTCTGGTAATGTCTCTTCTTATGTTGGTATGGTTTATTGCCATACTTCTGGTTATATTTTTATCCTATAGATTTGAAATGATTCTTATATTTTCTGGAGGAAATTTTTGACTTGTAAGTCTTCTGTTTGTGTGGGGGCCGGAAAGGTTCCATGCCATATTGTTCATACCAATTTCCTAGTTCTTTTCTGTCAGATTGTTTCTTAATATGTGCTTTGAGACGAAGATCCGTACAAAGCTTCATGGCTGTTTTATTGATATGGGAAATGATTTCCCCATATGTTATTAGATCGTAATCTAATCCTGGGAATTCAAGTGAGAAAGCATTTTTCACTTGCTGAGCAAATAACTTTGAAAGTCTAGATAGAAATATTTATTTCCAATAACTGGTGTTATTGTCAGTTCTTTGGTACAGTTTACTGAGAAAGACATCCTTATACCATCGGAAGTCTTGGAGTGTACGACATCTGAGGTTCTGAAGGATTTCAGATGTTCGTTCCTAATAAATGGTAGGATCACCTATAAAATGGTAGGTGATATCATAGACAAGGGCGGCTAGAGCACAAGACTCTGTTTGTCCTTGGTCATTGACGACTGGTTCTCCTTATCCATCGGTTTTCACCATGTTAAAGATTCTGATTCTGGTGGCCTTGTCGAGGTAATCATCCCACCAGCCTTTAAGTTGGCCATTGAAGCCAAGGATGATATTTCTGGTTGCTATCCTTTCGGAAGTAGTCTGTTTGTTTGTAAATATTGCCAATTATGATCATCTGTTTGGTAAGATTGAGAATATGATATTCTGTCATTCCATCGATGTTCAATTCATAGATCTGGTTACCTGAGAAGGAACATTGGGAATGTGATTCTTCAATTTGAAGATCTGGTGGTGATGGTCTGGGATAAAAATTCATTGTTTCTGGAAAAAAAATTCTATAAACGACTCTGTTAGATTCAGAGTTTTGAGATGATGAGGATTCACAATCAGAGTTACTGTCCGATTGTTTGAGAACTTGAAGAGCTGGTTGGCTTGATGAAGGTTCTGGTTTCTTGGTCTTAGAAATCAGTTCTTGGAGAAGTTTATTGTTCTTCTCTTCTGTTGATTCTAAATTTGGAATAAAATTTGAAATCTTGAAAGGCAAAACTTTGATTGGAGATTCCGTTTTGTCTTTCATACTGGTTAACTTAAGAGAATCAAAGGATGTTGTCAATTGAGTTGGAGACTGTGTCTTAGTTGACTTTTGTTTTGATTCTAATGCTTTGACTGGTGTAATGACAGTCTGTTTTTCAAGAATATTTTCGATGTTCTGAATCTGTTTTTGCATAGTAGTGACTGAAAGATTAGTCCAATTATTTTGTTGGGCTATGTCTTTTAATTTTGGTTGTTCTGTGATAACAACTGGTTTTAGGTTGATCGTACCTTCTTTGGTAGCAATTTGTGTATGTTGAAACGGAGGATGCTCCGATTCAAGGACTGTTGTGGAATTAGGTAAATTCCATTTTCTTGTTCTTGCAGCAAGAACGTTGATGTTCAATGGTTTATTTCTGTGTTTAAACCAAAGAAAGAATGGGACGTTCATTCTGACAATTCGCAAATATTGGAGCCATTGTTCCTTAAAATCTGCCAATTGTTTGCTGTTGTATGTTTTGAAATACCATTCTCGAATGGTTTTATTCTGGTCTGAAAGAAATTCTTCTTTCAAAGCCTGAACATCTCTTTCAAAAACTTCTCAAAGTATGTTAATGCCGAAATCTAAGGCTGAAGGATTGAAGTCAACAGATGATGTATCTGTTGGTTCAAATTCTGGATAGACTGGGCGATCAGTTCGTTCTTCAATTCTGATCCCAATAGGAACAGATTGAGTTTGAGAACGAGGAATTCTGCTTGTTGATGCTAAGTCAACAAATCCTAGAGTAGGATCAGAAATACTGATCCTAGAGATACTGGAGACTGATCGGGAAAGAGAGGGTTCTCTGTTTCCTCTATCAATCTTGATTGAAACAGTACCATCCTCATATTGGACGATTTGTTCAATTCTGGAGTTCTGGACGTTCTGGTCTTGAACAGTGGGTTTGGTGGCATTCTCAATATCCCACCGATCTGGAAGTGAAACTTCGTTCCACTTGATAGTTCTGGGTATGTTAACTATTGATCTGTTTCTATCCATGTTCCAAAGGATAGTTTTTCCTTTTAGATGTTTTCTGATTATAAATCTAGGATTTAATACTGTTGTCATGAGTTTATAATTAAGACGATAAATAACTTCATATGCATGTGTACCACAATCAACATGATAGTTATATGTATTAATATCTAATTGTAAAGCTTTCATGACATGCGGACATGTAAGCGATATGGTATGATCTGGAAAACAATTAAAGAAAATTGGACCATTACATAAACTAGTTTCAACTAATCCAAGTAACGAGTCATTGTACCTAAGTAATCTACAGTCTCTAAGAGCTAGATATACACTGGTATCTAGTCATTCTCTAATTAATAGTTTAAGTGCGACTTGCACATGACCAATATGCAGGAATCTGAAGCCTTTCCTGATGGCTCTGTCAAGGGATTTCTGTGAGAAAAGTCTGATACTCTGTTGGTCACTGGTTAATGGAACAATTTCTTCTTTACATCTAATAGTAAGTAGAGATTTTAGGTCGATAAGACCGTTCTGGTAAATCTCTTCTATCTTCATCTTAGGAGGTTTCCAATTACTTAATTCTCCTATTGTCCATGTTTGTTCTGTTTTAGCTATGGTATTATTTTCTGTACCTACTGAAGCATTACTGCTACTAGAAGCCATTACAACTACTAAATTAGCCTTAACCTTACAATCTGCAAGCCTACTTACTATCTTCGAATCTACCTCGGCCCAAGGGAATCCTGGAGTCCACTGCCCTTCCACGGGTCTTACTCACTCCTAACCCTAGCTAAGTAGATAAAGGTAAGTTGTAGACACAAGTATGTTGCTTAAGACTAACCTAATAGTTGCTCTGGCTCTGATACCAGAAACAACCCAGGGGGGAACAGAAAATGAAAGCCATAACAGAAACGGAAATAACAGGGATAATAAGGAGATATATATATTTTTCAAAGGATTTAGATTTTAAAAAGAAAGAAAAAAGAAGAAACAGGAGGAAGAAGAATTTTATTTATATACAGAATTTACATTGTACTTCAGTACACCCAATCGTGTAACATCTTCACAGAACATCTAATACAAGTAAGAGACATCGTCTCCTTTTATTTTCATCTTTACCATATATATGTATAAAGAAAACAAGACAAGCAATAATCAAGTATCCAAAATAATACATTATAGGCAACTTGATCAAGCATGCTCATCAATCATCTCGAGGATCAACTTTTTGGTTCTTCTCCATATTCTTCACAGCAGAGAATCAGAGACACCAACTTCAACAATTTTCTCACCCATCGTCGTGCAGACATGCTTCTTCTTTTTGGGAAATTAAAACACTTCCCTCCTTAGTTATCTTGGATGAAAAATGCTAATTAGACCCACAAAGTTCCTTACCTAGAATGTAAAGCACTAGAAGACACAAAACGAATTATCTGAGACCAAAATACTGCTTGAGGTAATAATTATACACAACTTATGAAAGTTATGTTAGGGATTAACATGGCGTAGTTGGAAATAATTAGAATTTTATAAGAAAGATTAAAGACTAAAATGAGAAACTCAAATGTTAAAGTGCCATTTATGCTATTAAAATCAAGGACTAATGAGAAAATTAAATTGTAGAACATATGATTTCGTAGCTTAGGATCTCTCGACAATACTGGAATTTGTTCTTAAAAAGCTGGACTAATAAAGGCGTAGGTGATCAATACTGATGCAAGTGATTAAATCAATTAGGATTTTCATTTAATGATAAATATTTTTGTTGACGATGATAAATCTATATAATAAACCCTTATTTAACAGTTTAAATTTTTAAATGCTGTGGTTACTTAACACGTTTGTTGCTATATGAGTTGTGTGTGTATGACGTAGAGAGAGAGAGAGATGCTCTTTGGTATGAAAATAATCACTCTTTTTCCCCAAATGCGTTTGTGTAGGAAATATGTTACTATTGAGTCTCGGAATTAATCGCAGAATAAAAATTTATTTCAATGCATAATAACACTGTATTATAATGGCATGGTATAGCATTACAAATTGAAAAGAAAAGAAAACAGTAAGCAACTAAACACTGATACTAATATATTGAATTACAAAGAGAAAAGGAAATAATGGAATAGTAAAAGTGCAAACTGAAATCGAAAGATACAAGAAATAAAATAAATAATCAAATGATAAAGAAATGCAAACCAATTGAAATCGAGACTCAAGCTTGGCTCGATGTCTTAAGGGTTTAACGCTCCGTATAAGTGCTAATGTCTCTTACGCGCAAACCTCTCAGGATACAATGATTAAACTTCTCGTAATAGTAACACTTTAAATTACAAGAACTTGCAAACTAACAGTATCTAAACTCTCTCTATTGCAGACTCTATGCAAAAAAGTATTTCTTAAAAGTTCTCTTTTAAATGGCTTAGAAGATAGGTATTTATAGGAATTTTCAGAGTCAAATTCTGACCAAATTAAATCCGACCGTTTAAACAACCATAATGCAGGGGAAAATAAAAGGTGTAACAGCAGCCCTCCTTGATGCCAAGAAATGTTCAGCACGTTGCAAACATTATTCTGTCAAATGAATTCTAACAATCATGTAACCATTACACATTCAAATCATGTAATCAATTCAATTCACCGTTTCCTCATGGCTGTGATAAAGAATGGAAATAAATGGGATTATTTATCATATTCTTGATATAAACTCAATTAAAGTAATTCATTTAAATCAAAAATATTCAAAAAATCCCCACGGGAGAGAAACTCCCTTCCCAACACTTTATTCCCAAGTTGAATTCTCATTTCAACTTCAAATTTTTCATTCATCCCCATTTCTAACAGTTTATTTATGAGAAATGCATGCTGCATAAACATTAAAAGGTGGTAAATCTCATTAATCAAAGCATAATTAATATACAAACAAGCCAATAATTATTTAACTATTTCATACCCTTCTACATCTTTTTTTTTGGGTCAATCACACCCTTCTACATCAGTAACTATATATTGGCCGTTAATATATACATATATGTATATATTTTTTTATATAAGAAAACAAGACAAGCAATAACCTAGTATACAAAATTATACATTATAGGCAACTTGATCAAGCATGTTCATCAATCATCTCGAGGATTGACCTTTTGGTTATTCTGCATATTCTTCACAGCAGAGACACCAACTTCAACAATTTTCTCACCCATCATCGTGGAGACATGGTTCTTCTTTTTGGGAAATACGCTTCCCTCCTTAGCTTTAAAGCCTGACAAATCTTTATTACTGTTATCTTCACCATCAGCTCCCTTTCCCATTTTAGCCCCCTGACTAGCCATTTTTCTCTTTCTCACTCTGAAATATTTTACTCTATCTCTTTCTGTTATCTGTATGTGTATCGTATTATCTGTTTGATGTTTTGCTTTGAGGCCTGAAGAGGGGAATTTATAGGAGAGAGTTGGTGCATATTTTCAATTTTTCATTTTTTTTTTCTTACGCGTTCTTGTGTTATTGAAATTCAATAGAAGATCAACAAGACTTAATCTTGTCTTGTTTGTGATGTGGGTGTGAGGGTGAGATGAAAGTTTCGTGTCAGATCTCTCCATTTTTATGTTTCTGCACTCGCTGTGTGTGGATGTTGTGTGGTTGTGTGGGTTTAGTGTTGTCAGGTTGGGGTAGATCAAATTTTTAAAAATTCTTTTGATTGTGTTTGTGTGTGCGTGTTGTGTGTGTGGGTTTGGGTGTGGGTGTGTTCTTATTCTCAATTTACAAATTAACATTTTGTGTGTGTGTGTGTGTGTGTCTGCCTGCTGATTGTGGGTATTTTATAAAATTCCTGTTATGTGAACAAAAATTATAAAATACAAAATGCTGCATGCATGAAAAAACTAACTCCTAGAAAACCTACTTACCACGGACCAGATTATCTTTCTCTTTATTTCCAGGATAAAAAATTACCACACGAAAATTTAAATAAATAAATAAATGAGATGAGAACAAAATCATGAGAACGTCGTTTATTTTTGTTTCATTCCTGCAAAATTCCAAACTCATTCGTCCATTTTTTTGCAGAATTACATATTAATGTGGCACTAATTAATGATGTTGTAAGTTGCAGGAGAGATGTTCTAATATATATTTAACCTATTTGATAATTATCTTCTTACCATAAAAAGTGAAGTCAAAACCCCACATGACATTTATGTGCTAAATGCTATTGTAACTTGGCATAGTCGCAACCATGAAACTGGAAAAAGCACTTCTATTCCTTAACAATTTTCAACATCAATTTTTTTCTGTTCTATTATAATATATATATATATATATATATGTATATTATAATTTTACATCTAGAGCTTTTAAAGCGTTTGCAAATCCTCTATAGATATTAATTCCAATAAGAAATGAAATATGATGGCATTCAACTTGACCTGGACTTATTTATTTGTGTTTTTATCTTGTGCAGTCGTTTCCCCCAAATTTTTCGGTCAAAATCTTCTACCGCGTCCCCAGCGTATCTTACACACAAGAGACCTCAAATGGCACAAGAGAAAGCCCTCTCACCACCCTCCCTCCCCCTCCCCCCTCCCCCCTCCCCCCCGGACCGGGCCCAGAATGAAATTACCGAGAAAGAGATGGAGAGAGAGGAGCAATGAGCGCACACAGGACATGACCTAAGCGATTGTAAAAACTTCAAATCAAATATGAGGAAAATAACTGTAAGATACAAACCCCATTAAAAAAGGTTAACTATAAGGAGTAACAATAACATGTACAAGTACATAGTTCATGAAGTTTTAGAACAAACAATACTAAATTCCATCCATGATTTTCGCAGTAAAATAATAGGTTATAGTAGTCTTGAAATCATTGAAACACTACAATTATTAATATTGTATTTCCAATCTGTATCTGCAACAATGTCATAAGATGCAAAGCAGTGTAATTTCCTTCGATCAAACTTTTTCATAAAAGCAACATACCCAACATGATATATTAAAAAAAAAAAAAAAGAACTAATCTAGATGTTATGAGTTGGAAGGGTTACTCCCTTCTTGAGACAGAAAATTTTTGTTACAAAACCATTTTGTGATTAGATAAATAACAGAAACTAATTATAAAAAGAATTCATCTTTTAAACCATGAGGGATGATGTGCAACCTCTTTTCTATAGAATTACTTTCTAAAACATGTACGACGTATGCACCTAAGATCATGTCTATTAACATTATACATAAAGAAAATTTCAGTCCTAAACTCACAGAAAACGCTCAGAAGGCTACCTGCAATTACTCGTCTGGTTTAGGATGGCTGGATGCTTCCTATGATCTTATTGGATAACCTTTAATTACGAGGCAATAAGGCTAATGTTGGTCCACCTGTAATTAAGAAACACACAATCAAAACTTTGTTTTCTTCATTTCAGACCCATCACAATATCTTTGATACTTGCATGATCAGATGCTAGTTACCTATAGTCAAAGTGAGTGTTTCTGAGAATTGAGGAAGAAAATTCATTAGCCAAAATATACGTTTCTGAATCAAAGTCATGTGATGGAATTAATCCGTTTTTTTTTTTCTGCCCTAGAGCACAGCCAAGTAACCCAATTAAGAAAAAAAGAAATTGAAGCTTCGGATTTTGTTAATTACTCCTAAAATACATTTCCACGAGTAATCACAACAATACACAGATACAAAATTTTCCTATATTTTAATTTGATCACAGACATACGGACACAGAAAAAACAATTTCATCTGCTTTCTTTTAAAAAAAATGTTTTTTTTTTCCGACTCCTTTACCTTTTTTTTTTTTACTTTTTTTTTTTTTACAATAGTGTCTAAAATTGATGTTCGAACTTGAAACTTTTAATTATAACAGGTTACTACCCGATCATTCTACGCGACTTATTCTACGCGACTTATTGTGCTTATTCTACCTTCACAACATGATACCACACACCTACATATCCACATGCCAAAAGACAAACACAATCCAATGTAGAACTCTCATGGGAAATTCTCAACTCTCCCACACCCAAACTAGATTTAATGCAAAGCTGAACTTCCATAAAATTTAACATCAACTACACAAACGGGTAAAAATGAGATTAAAGAAAAAAAATGTTGAAAACAAACTGCTTCTTTTTCCTATAAATAGCCAAAGTTGTCTAAGCTATGGCAAGCCATCAAAACATAGTACACATACACAAACAGAGACCAAATAAACATAAGAGAGAAGGTATAAGTGTGAGAGAGAATATGGAAAACAATGGGGCAAACGGTGGAGCTCATGGCGGAGAGACTAGTGGTAGGGCATGGCCAGGCGTCAAAGACAAGGGTGGAAGCCTGAATCTAAAAAAAAAGGAGTTTGTCTCCACCAAGGTGTATAAGAAAGTTAGTGAGATTTGTGCTTCTCCTGTCAAAAATATGAAGAACAACAGAAAGGTTAAACCTGGTGATGAAGAATGAAGATGGGCGACAAAGTAGCCTATAGGTTCTAAGGTTTTATTTTCCTATAGCATGTAATAGTATAATACCACATACTAGGTTGTGTGCGGTCAGACATGAAAAAGTTAAAAATAAAAAAGTTGTCTGTTTGTTTTGTTTTTATATGTAATAAGTCCATTATCATCTGTGCTGGAATTTCATACATTTAGCAGAAATGATTGAAATGAAATGTTTGTTCCTTTATCTCAATGTTTGTAAGCTAGTTTTATATGGTTAAGGACTAAAATTTGTCATTTTCTTCTTATACATAACGGGCTTTAATTTCTCTCTCAAAACTTATAGATGAAAATAAAATTTTCATTTCCGTGAGTTATAATCAAGTAACCCCATATCCGGGTCAAGCTTGTCAAAAGAAATGCGTTGCATCTTAGAATAGATTTGATTGGAAGACGAGTGATGAACGGACACATTGGCTCCCCTTATGTCCATATAAAGGACAAGATGAGCATAAATACCATCTTTAACTTCTATTATAACAGACAGAATAAATCAGGTACTAGGTTTAGCATATATAAGTATATGGTAAAGGGCTTGTGTAGCAGAGTATAGGTAAACTTTTATTACTAATAATTAGTATTTGCCTAAATAATTAGTATGTGGTATCCTCATCATCTTATCTCAGCATATTTGCAAACTGTCCATGTACCAATAAGCTCAACTCTTTTTGGCCTTTTAAAGTAAATTGTCCGCTTAATTATGTCAACATTATTAACATCATTAAAAGTTGTAATCACATAGGGCTTGAGATACAAATGTTACACTCTTTGGAGTCTTTCATGCTATTTTTGTAGAGTACATGAAAAAGTTTTCTCTAACTTTTGTGACCAATGAATTGTATAATTAGGTTATTGAGTGGTGAGTCTTTTTACTCTATAATATAGTAAGAGCTCTCTAATCTTCCTTTTTCTTGGGTTAAATAGAGTTGGAACCCTTATTTCCGGCCAACGTCAATCAAGCCATATCATCTATTTAGTCGAGGAAGAAAGGTAGGAATTTCTTCTAGTTGCATTCCATCGAAGTAAGTTTCGAAAAAGGTATGTAAAGGGCTTAATTTGAGAGCTCCCACGATAAGTATATTCTTTAATTACTCCACTCAAGTTTTCTCTTAACGTTCCAAGTTTTGGAAAAGTTTATAAACGGATCATATAGTTCTTACTTCTTAGCATGATTATTCGTCATGTTTTTTCAGGAAATTATGTGTTGGTTGGTCAAGGGGCTTTAAGACCATTTCCAGCAAAAGCTCATATTTAATTACACGAGGAAATCTGATGCCTGAAAAACCTTGCGGAGATGTAATAGTTATCATATTATAATGTGGGACTAGAAAGAATACTAGGCAGAAAAGAATTCAGCCTTTTTACCAGGATGGAATATTTTCACCAATTTATTGTATAATTAATTACTTTCCAGACCATCTTATTATTAAGCACTCAAGCTCACATGTATAATTAATAAGTTAATATCATATAACAATAAAAATTTTACCCTCAAAATTTAGTCAAACTGATTTTTGCCAGAGTTAGAAAGTCTGAATTCGTAGGGTAGGGTGGTGGCCGAGGCAAGAGAAGAGAGGGAGGGAGGGAGGGAGGGGAAGGGGGCGGGGGGGTGGTTGGTGGTGCTGAGGCTAAGGGGTGGGTTGGGGTGGTGTTGGCAATGTCTCATAAAGTCTACTTTGAAATTGAGAGACCTTAGATGTTGATCTGGCGATTACAAGAAAAAATAATCTTAATATATGATCTGTTTGTTAGTATTTGGTTGTTGCCTAAATAGGTTACTCGAAGTAGTAACAGTAACATGGGAATTTAATTGATAGCTTATTAGCTTATGATATTTTGAGTGGAAAGGCCCAACAAAATGATTGGACAATAAGTATAAAGTGTTGAAATATATATTTTTCTCATATACAAAAATTATAACTCCAAGACTAGCTTAATAATAATTAAGATCATCGATTACTCTACCAAGCACTAATTAGTTTTAAGATGAATCTCTTGTTAATTTGTTATACATTAATATATCATGGTATGAGAGTGGGGTGGGCCTAAGACGTCATATGCTGGGCTATTCTAGTACGGATTAATTTTAGGATAGAACTTTATAATTCTTAATAAAAAGTATATAAATGTAATGCATGAAGTTGCTCTTTTCTCACATATATATATATATATATATATATATATATACAAATTCATTATCAAAATGATCAAAGTATGCTTATAAATTCATGATCAAAGTGATATATCTAATTATTTTCATACATATCTAATTATGTTTGAGAATCTACCATCTCTCAGGACGAACTTTATAGTGAATTGGGACAGAGAGAAAACAAAATGTATTAGAGGCTTACACCATTATGCTCATAAATGTGGATATGTTATACAAGATTACCTTGGGATGGCTCGAGGATGATCAAGTAAATTAAGCTTTATGCTCAATTAACTCCTGGTGTTATCAAATATAAGTACAAGATAATTATTTTTTTTACTCTAACATTTCGCTTATGGTTTACAAATGGTCATAGCTTATATTGAATTTGATGAGGTTAAGCTTACGAAGATGAGCATAATTGAATTTGAAAATGTATGAGAATACTACCAAATGTCAAATTCATCAATTTTTTTAATACTACCAATTATATTTTTGTGTCATGCTAATGCCAAATGCTCTATTTTATGCCTCTTCTCTCTTATTATTAAAATGGGTTTCTTGAATTGTTAATGTATTGAATAGGGGGCGAGCATTTCAAAATTACAAAACAATCTTAAGAATTAAATTGGATAACAAGATAATAGTAACCTTATCATATTATTGATATCGTACTCCTTTAAATTCTAGGCACATTTTCTTGAAATGTTTAGTAAACATTATACTATGGATTTTGATTGTTTATCATTAAAATGATCCAAGAATTGCTCATCATTATTGAGTTCAAAGAAATGGTGAACTAAGGCAAGTAAAAAAAAGTGGCTCAATCATTAGGAATCATGATATAAATTATTTAAAATTACATTAACATAATTTATTTGAGATTGTAGAATTATAAAGTGCCTAAATAATTTATTATTTTATGATCATAAGATGAGTTCATGAGTTACAATTATCTATCATCTCTGATAATTTTGTTTTTTTTTTTCCCTTTAAAAAAGAAAATTATTATAAAATAATTAGCATGTCACTATTATTGCCCAAAAAAGTGAACGTAAGGTAATACAGAATAATACTCTCAACAATAGCTTTTCGAAGAAACAAAGAGGCAATGCTCATCTTATAGTAAATTATCGACCAAAAAATAAAAGAACATTCATATTGTATCAATACCAAAGACAAAAATAAAAAATAAAAAATAAAAAAATCATAGTCAATAACGAGTGGTCAACCAATAATGATATGCAAAGGATTAATAACAGTTCTGGCTTCTTACCTGACAATAAATGAAACTATGAAAGGGCCGCTCCTGAGAAGATGCAGCTGAGAGCTGACAGAAAATTGTCCATTATACTCATGATCCTATAGCCCTTTATGCAAAACTCCTTTTGTTCTTAAAAATTGGATGCCTACATATCCCTTCATCTTGGTGCTTGCAAGTCAGTGAAGAAAAGTTACAAAGAAGAAGATTCAAGACAAGGGAGTTAAAAAATAAGATTAGTTGGGTGGAATGGTCAGGTTATGATCGTTGTTATTAGAGATTTTGAATTCGAATCACAATTTTACCATTTATCGAACCAAAAAACAGGAAAAAAAAAAAGTAAGGGAATTATTGAAAATAATTTGTTTCCTCTCTACTTGTGTGAGAAGGAGGATGAAATCTCGATCACTTCTTGTTTCATGTGTTCATTGCCCAGTATTTACAAAGCTTGCTATCCATTTCCATGGGTCTTGAAGTAAGTTCAGCACTACTCGCTACAGATTGACTTGGATTCCTTCATCTACTTATTATTTCATTAATTTGCTAGATGAGGTATGTTATGGGCCATGAGACTTGGCCTTTTAAATCTCAACGATTTCCTTCAAATTTGTCTTAACTACCTTTTTCAAAACTGAATACCAAATCTCATGTGTATAATACACCTCATCTAGTAGATGAAAAAATAAATTAAGGAGAGGATCCAGATGAATCTATCAGGAAAATGATCTTGTAGTACTTATGCAAAGAGGAATAACTCTCTTTGAGATGTACTGAATTCATTTTTCAATAATGGAAATTATCGTATTCAGAGAAAAGTCAAGTCAAGCTTATTGTTATTTTAGAGAATTTATTAAAAAAGAAATTTGATCGAAAATAATTTAAATAAATTGGAAACCACAGTACACTAGAAATTTCTAATGCTGAGGATTATAGATAAATTTTTAGACTCTATACATTTGGCAATAACATTATGGGTTGTCCGATTTCTAGTAATTCAAGTTGAAAATGAAGGAGAGATGGGTTGGATTTAAAGTGGAAAAATATGTGTATGTGATGGATTTAATTTGTCATAAATTCACCTGTTAACTAGACTTATCTGGGTTCAAAAAATAATAGTAATATAAATTTGGGTTCTTTATTTTTAACTTTGATTCTATTATTCTTCTTGAACCCTTGAACTCACTTTAACAAGTATAACAATAATGTAAAGATGCTTAAAATGAAAAGAACTCACCAGTTAACAACATATACCTTGATATGTCTTCTTCAACTGAGTATCGAAGTCTCTTCTCATAATTCTTTCATGGTCGTCAACGAATCAAGAAGAAAGCCTTCAGAGCAAGACCTACTCCTCAATCAATCAGTATAATTGCAGATGAAGCAATAACTCTTCTCCTATCGATATAGAAAAAATACTGTCTAAAGTCAATGATTTGATAACTCCTCTCGAAAAGCTCTTACCATGTGGGGATTGACAGAACAAAAGGATGAATAAATGTTGCAGCATTATAACTTGAATAGAAGGAAAATTTTTAAACTCGACTAGCTAGATCTAGACGACTCTCATAACACTATTGAAATTCACATAATGTGAGATCCACTACCAGAGTGTACCGGCTAGTCTGACTCAAGAACTTCTTGAATAGAAACACAATAACAAATAATTGAACAGTGCAACACTCGAGCTTTGTTCTACTTTATTAAAAGCTATCACATACATTGAACAACTACATCACATAGAACACAAGCTGGTTTGAGATAATTTAATGGCAGATTTGTTTCTTATTGGTGGTCGTTTAAATCTTGTCTGTAATCTATCAGGAGTCCAATAATATTGTAAGGCAATAAAGTTGTGGTCCAATTTTTTTTTTGTCTTAATCCATTAGGGAAGGCATGTAACATGTGCAGAAATTGATGACCTAACATTTTTTTTGTCGTGATGACCTATCACTTATGACGTCTTTTTATGTTTTTTGTTTTATTTTAATTCTAGAATGAATGATTATACTATCAAGTGACAAACTCTCAAATCTTATTATTTTTTTGATTAAATGCAAACAGTTTTAGTTAAACTTTTGAAAATGATTATGTTGGTTAAGAATAGATTAACAAATGTTTGTACAAATAATGATGCCTAATAACTATATACACATAAAATAATATTTTATGTCACCCATTCACTTATTTTTTATATAATTGAATTTTTACCGTATACAAGAGAGATATTTATTTATTGTTGATTGTCCAAATAGTGGAAGAAAGCTATAATTTTTGGGTATTTGTGACTGAGACCGCTTCATTAGAAGTTAAATATCGCTTAGACCCCTTGTTTTTTTTTTAAATTGAGAGACAAACCCCTTCTGTTAAAATAGTATAAAATGACTCTTCTACCCTTCATTTGTCTTCTTTTTCCCTTTATTGCCCTTACCTTTTCTCTCTCTATCTTATTTATGTTTGCCATTTTCTAATCTCTCTCCTCTCCCCAGATAAGAACTGTTGGTTCATAATAAAATATGATGAGAACAAAATCACAGCCTTTTGCAGAGAAAGGCAATGACCCTTTCAGAAAATCCTAATATCTCCTGCTGCCTCATTCTTGAAATAAACATTGCTTTCAACCAATTTCCCTGCCATGGTTGCTAACCCAAATATCCAATCGGGTTGCCAAGCCAAGATGTGGGTCAGATCTTCTCGTTTTTCTTGCTAGGATCGGATCTTCTCGTTTGTATCATAAAAATAGTTCAGAAAGATATTGTTAAAAAAATAGAAATACATTCAACCACCACCAAGACTTCGAAAAAAAAAAAAAAAAAAAGAAAAACCACCACCAAGACGAAAGATCAAGAGCATCACAGCAAAAGAAAAAGAAAGATATGAAGTTGAAGGACTGAAGGCCACAAACACACACAGATCTTAGCCATAAGATAAAATAATAAATTAAGCATATATTTTTTTTTTGCTAAAATAAATTATAGAATTATAAATTAATCATATATATATATATATATATATATATATAAAATATCACAGCCTCATAGCTTTAACCACCACCGCGTCGAAAGCATCAAGAGCAGCACAACAAAAGAAAAAGAAAGACAAACATGAATAGTGTTAGCGTAAGAAGGCTTAATCCAAGTTTGCGCAAGCACTGTTTTCTTAGGTTAGTATTTTTGTTATAGCAATCTTATTTACCTTATCTATATATAGTAGAATAGTGTTACCAATGACTCTTTACACAAATATCTGACAAGATAGATGTAGTGGATATGTACTTTTTTAAGATAAAGTTTATGTTGGGTTTTGGGTTCAAGTCCAAGTTTAAGTTGAAGTTAAAAATAAATAGAAGTTCAATCTAATAAAAGTAGAGATAAAAATTCTAATTTTAAATAGGACTTTCTCATTTGTAATTTTTTTTGTCAAGAGAGCCACATCCCACGAGGGGAGGGCATGGGAGGGTGGGTCGAGTTATGAGATTTTTTGAGTTTTGCTATAAAAAAAAAAGATCATTTTGGAGAGGGTATAGACTTTAGCCGTGTATAAAGTCTTTTGAGCGATGATTTAAGTTTTTCCATGTATAAAGTCATATGTATGTGAGAGGGAGTTTGTTTCCATGCAAAAGATCTTCTACATTATAATCATTATTGTTAAATAGTGAATTTTCAATTTTGATTCTAGGTATAAGTAGAGGACGAATCACGTTAAATTAGAAGTGTTTTTATTATTTTTCTTATTCTATACATGTGTGGGCACAATCCAATACCCAACAGTTTTTTATTCTAATCTTGATCATTAACCGTTTTCTTTCTCCAACAAGTTTATACATGTGTCACATTTTGTCTTTATTATTTTTCAGAAATTTTAAATTTGGTTCTTATTATTTAAAACTTCTCAATTTTGTCCCTATTATTCAAATTTTGTCAATTTAATCCCTATTATTTATCAAAAAAATATCAATTAGTCTATTATTTTTTTAAAAATAATAAGGACTAAATTAACTAATTTTAAATAATAAAGACGAATTTGAAACTTTAAGTAAATAATAAAGACGAAATTAAAACTTTTTAGAAATAATATGGATGGAATTGAACTTTTGAAAAAATAGTAGATATGAAATTAATTTTTTTATAGAAATAATAAGGACAAAACTAAAACTTTTTTAAAAATAATATGATGAAATTGAAAAAAAATTAAATAATAAAAACAAAATTAAATTTTTTTAGAAACAAATAGGTAACAAGTCATGAAAGTAACTACCAAAATTCGTAGTGCGTTCGAATCCTGATCGCTTTTACACAAGTAAGACGAAAACTCGTATTGGTATACTTGATTTGAGAGTTTGTCAGCCTTCTTTAGCTGTAACTACCATTAAGCTAAATAACTAACAAAAAAGCCATTTAGCAAAATAATTAACAATTTTTTTTCTTTTTGGTTTGTTCCCAAACATTATCAAAAAGAAAAATTGTATAGCTGGATTGAATTGTAGCATCCCCCATGCGCGACATGTGGGGTCTTGTCTATTTGAACTTTGAATCTGTTTCTTGTTCTTAGATATCTATGTAAGCTCGCAAGCTGTGGCACAATTATAAAGCTACTTGATATTTATAATGGTTATAAATACGATAAATAAATATAATATTTTGAATAATATAAATTTGTGAATGAGTGAGAATGCAATATGATAACAAGTTTAGAATATTAAATGGTATTTAATTTAAGTTTCGTTATCACCTATTCAAAAAATAATAAAATTGTCTACATTTAAAGTTATAAAACAAATAATTTATTTAAGCAAAAAAATGAAAATTTGTATCTAGTGTGTGCAGTACACTCGCCATTAAAATAGGCGAATTTTTTAACCAGAAGACGGGAGTGATATTGTGCTTAGTTGAACAATTTACATGGAAGACGTTTGATAATTTTGAAACAATATGGAGGTATTATGTATTTTCAAAAAATTATAAGGTGTCCAAAAAAACAATTAGATTTAAAGTATTTGCCACTTAATAATAATCATTTCGTCTCTAGCAGTAAAACAAAAAAAAACATAAAATTACGTAAAAATTATTACGTCATCAATTGTCCTTCCGCTACATGTCAATTCTAAAGGGTCGTTCTACTATACGGGGTGCGGGGGTACGGGATTGAAGGACAACGCGACATGTGGCAAATGGGTCCAACAACATTTAATTCATATGATGACAAAAAACTAACAAAAGGTCTGTTATACCCTTGCACATTTGGCATTGTAGGTTCTTAACATTTAATAAGATCAGATTGGGTGATATGATTGCAAGGAAAAATGTTCATTCTACCCTCGTATTATAGACGAAATGTCTGAAACTACCATTGCAGTAATATTTTAAAATTTTGATGAGTAAAGAGAAAATAATGGCCAAAAGACGAAAAAGAACAAGTAAATAAAAAAGAAGAAATGCGCAAATGACCAAAATGAATGAAGACAAAAGATATGCAAAATGACAAAATTGGGGAAATGGTATCGTAAAAAATTACTAAATGTGAAATAAAGTTTTATATATATATTTTTGCACTCAACTTTGAAGAGCCCTTTCCCCCACATCCTATAGAAAGAGCAATAAAAGAACATATTACAAGTGAATTTTCATATATGTTTATTATTTTTTTAGAATTAATGGCAGTGAAATGACCCTATATAAAATCATACATTAGGTTTAAATTCAAAATTATAAACCCATAAATGCATTCAAAGAGCATGAGCATGCATGATTATACTGTAACACATTTTGTCATTTATGAAAGTAAAAACTTGAGTATATCTCGTAAATTAGAAGATGACGTAATTAAAGTAAATAATTATGAATTCAAGTTTAAAATCGCTTTGAATGACACTTAACATACATAGCACTAACATGTGATGAGGAACGTATTACATGTAAAATATCATATGTTGTTAATGATTTTGGTCCACATTGAATACTATAAACCCCTTAGTACATCTAATGACCTCGAGCATGCACGAGTGGGTCATACTAGATTTTATCACCTAGTAAATGGGTCGATCTCCTATGTCGTAGTATGTCATGATTCGATTAGTTACTGCATAGAAAAAATTTTACTTTCAAAGTAAAGAATTGAGTATGTCCCTTAAATTATGACGTAATCAAAGTAAATATTATGAAATCAAACTTAATAATTATTTTAATTGCACTTAACATACATGAAACTAATTTTATGTTAAGTAGTATGAACAGAGTATCTTACGTAGGTACAATTATTTGGTGAAATTAAGTTGTTTAAATTTATTTATAATAAAAATAACTACATGTATAGTATATTATATTCGAACATTCTTATTATGAATACTATACCTTAACAGGAAAAAAAATGGTATAACTATCCAGCCTACAATAGAATTGTATTTTGTGTTAGTAATGTTAGCACATCATAAATTATTTTCATAAGCCACGGTTATTAGAGGTCTTTACACTCTATGGTTTTTTAGTTAAAAAATGAAATGATGTTTAAATATCAATATAAAAAAAAGCACCACTTAAATCAAGTAAGAAGAAGCCTAAGACATGCTAGAAAAGATAAACTTAAACGAAATTAATAAAATTGAATAGTATCTCCAGTAGGTATCTATGAATATAAATATAGATTTCTCATTGATATATACAAATATATAACCTTGCATCAGTGGATCAAGTATGACTATTTGATCCACGGACGTAGATTTTTCGGTCCAAATTTAATTTTGTTTAGATGCACACTCTTATTCTATATTAAATATTCCATATAACATAAGTTTATAAAGAATAAAATTTAACTTATAATTATATATTATTTTCTTTTGATTTCAAATTTCCACAAACTATAAATATAGGATAAGTTCAATATCCATTACGTTTTCAACAAATTTTTTTTTTGTTGGACAGTTTTCAATAGCTCATACACTTTCTTATGGATTTAAATTATCTTCGGAAGATAAATTGAATATTCAAGTACAAGCTAATATGATATTTTAAGAATTATTATATGAACATATAATCATTTATCACCATATTTTTATTACTCATTTAGTACGTTCTATGTATATGCTTATTTGACATTGTTAGGATCTGATTTTTATTTTATTATTGTTGGCTATGTTTTGCAAAAATTATGGATATTGCGTGTGGTAGTTTGAGCTTGCAGGAATCTACGAAGAAGTCACGATCAGGAGGGATTCAAGTTCTGAAGTGTTCTAATGCTAGAAGAATTCTTGAAGAGTCCATATGACTATGAAAATATATTGGAGATAAAGTGATAATGTGATAAAGTCAAGATTATCAAGAACTCTTGAGCTAATTGGATTATCTTGAAGACTCTTCTGCGTATACTCAACATCCCAAGCAAATCTTTCAAATAGGCATCTCATTTCTCAGTTGAAGATAGAGCAAGTAGTGAGCAAAAAATAAAGAGCTGAAACGTGAGATAGGTGTAGGCTGTCTATGTCAGGTCGTGTTGCAACATGCTGTGTAACAGAATTTGCTGAATGTTGTAATTAATGTTGCAACACAGTCTGTTTTTGTCATATGTATTGATCAATCAATCTAGAGTTTCAAGACTCTTTTTATTATGTTTTAGTATACATTCTTTGGGAGAAGAAGGTGTGTTATCGGGAGAGAATTTTTGTAAGTTGATGGGAGCTTGCCAAACTAGAGAATCTACTAAGGGAGTCTTACACCTAGGCAGCAAGGGTTAAGAGGGAGTCTTCAATTGTGTAAGTTTTCATTGGTGTCTGTAATCTTTTGAAACTTAGTGGATTGGTTTGTTGGCCAAGGGATGGCCACGTGGACGTAGACTAAGTTGGTTGAACCATGTTAAAATTTATGTGTTCTTACTTTTGTTACAACAAATTTACTTTCTTGCAAATTTACTTAGTTGATTTATTTAATTATCAAATTGATTAAGAGGCCAAAAAACTAACAAGTAGCATCAAGAGCAGGTTACTGAACTAATTCAGTTAGATCTTTGGGAAAGTTTTTTTTTCTGGCTATTTTGCAGATATGGACACATTTCGGGATGGAAGTTCAATTACCAAACCACCACTATTGGATGGATCAAACTACTCATATTGGAAGGCTCGAATGAGAACATTTATCAAATCCATTGATAAAAAAGCTTTGAGGGCAGTTGTCATGGGATGGGAAATCCTACAATGAAGAATGATGAAGGAATTGATGTGCAGAAAAATGAGGATCAATGGACAGCAAATGAAGATCGATTGACTAACAATAATTCTAAGGCTTTAAATTCTATTTTTAATGCTATAGATCTAAATCAATTTAAACTGATTTCAACTTGTGAAACTGCTAAAGATGCTTGGACTATTTTACAGACTGCATATGAAGGAACAACAGCCGTCAAAGTGTCCAAACTTAAAATTCTTGCAACAAGATTTGAGGAATTGAATATGCAAGAAGATGAGACTATGGCTGATTTCAATGGCAGGTTGTGTGACATTGCAAATGAGGCGTTTGCACTTGGAGAAAAATATTCAGATTCAAAGTTTGTGAGAAAGGTGTTACGATCACTTCCCGAAAGATTCGCCATCAAGGTTGCTGCCATTGAAGAAGCAAAAAATGTTGATGACGTGAAACTGGATGAATTAATGGGTTCACTTCAAACATTTGAGATGGAGTTCAAACAAAAAAGAAAAGAGAAAAACATTGCATTCCAAGCTGAAGTTCAAAGTAAAGATGATCAAAGCTCTTACTATGATGAAGATGCAGAAATTACTGAATCTTTAGCATTGCTCACAAAGAATTTCAACAAAGTGCTGAAAAAATGGAAGAAGCAGAGAAGTGGATATAGGCCAACAACCTTTGAAAGGAAGCAGACTGTTACAATAAATCCTAAGACATTCAGAAGGCAAAATGGAAAATCGTTCGAGGAGAAAAAGAAAAATAAAGGCATTCAGTGCAGGGAGTGCGAAGGATTTGGTCATATACAGGCTAAATGAGCAAATATCTTGAAGAAAAAGAATAGAGCCATGAATACCACTTGGAGTGATGAAAATTCAGAAGATGTTTTTTAAAGTGATAAAGGATATACCAGCAATTATGTTGCATTCGTTGTTGCAACATGACAGAATGGCATAAAGTCAAGTTCAATAGATGTCGCACCGTCTGTGGCAACAACGTCCACAACAGAACATGTGTTATCAGATGACAGTGGCACAAATTCTGAAACAGAGAGTGACGATAATCTGGATGAAGAAGGAATCATGAAAGCATACAAGGAGATGTATGAAAAATGGCTGATTGTATGCAAGAAGAATCAAGAGTTAGAAGAAAGGATCAATGAACTGGAGGAACAAAAGGCTGACTTGACAAAATCTGTGAGAAACCATCAGATCCAAGCAGCCGAAAGTCATCTGAAGATTGAAGAGTTGCAACTTGAGTTGAAACAAACTTAGCAGAATGTGAAGATGCTGAATTCAGGAACTTTGAAGTTTGATCATATGTTGTCAATTCAAAAGCCAAATGGAGATCACACTGGACTTGGGTTCCAAGAGGGTCTTTCAACAGGAAAAACTATCTTTGTCAAAGAATCTAAGGAGCCGAAGCTGGAACTGCATGTTGCAACATCCCCTACGACAAGGCAAAAATTTCAGAAGGAAAACAAAAGAGGTTTGTTCCAATCTGTCACTATTGCAGCGTTCCTAGACACATCAGATCACGATGCTATAGGTATATTGACAATCTGAAAAGAGGTATGTTTGTCAATCCCTTCTTTTATGATAAACCTAAGAAATCACCAAAAGTAAGGGTTGCTTTGTCGCAACAAAACTTGAAACAGATCTGGGTAAGAAAATCTGACACACTTGATACATTTAAAGATTTGTGCTTAAGGTTAAAAACAGAGAAAAGTTGCAACATAAGGAAGGTTGTTAGAATAAAAAATGATCATGGTAGGGAATTTGAAAACTTTTCATTTTCTGAATTTTGCACTGCACAATGAATATCACATGAGTTTTCAACACAAAAAAAAATGGTGTAGCTGAAACAAAAAGGATTGTTCTAGAATATGTTGCATCAGAACATCAACTAGTATATATTTTTACTAAGGCACTTGATTCTATGAAATTTGAAGTTTTGAGAAAAGATATTGGTATTTGTAGCAATTAATGGTGGCACATGCATTGAAACATGAAAGTGATCAGTTTCAAGAGATGTGAAAGTTTAATAATTAAATCAACTTGAGATTTATTATTTGAACCATACTTCTTGTGCACACTATATTTTGATCTGATTGAGAAACTGATTTTAATAGTTTGCAAGTGTAGGAATTTGGACTTCCTAGTGACTTTGGATATAAAAAGAAGTCTCTTTATCAATTCCTGTACTCTATTCACTCATGAAAAGAAAAGAAAAAAAGAGAAACAAAAAATAAATAAATAAACAAATGCGAAAAAAAAAGAAAAAAAAGGTGAAGACTGGAAAAAGCTATTTAGACCAGATTGAAGGTTCTAGAGTGAAAGCTACCAAGTCCAATATTCATGTGAAAATTTTTTGCAATGTGATTAGACGATCGGGTTGTTTGAACATGTTATTTTAAATTCTAAATCTTGCAAAGCCTGATTCTGAGAAATTTCAAGAAAGATCTTTATATAGCTTTCACACACACATATGGTTCAAGTTATAAATTCTTGTGTGATTTAAATATTGAATAAATCTGATTTCTTGTTGATGACATCACAATCAATGTGGATTGTGTGTGACATTCATTGTTTTATGTTTGAGAAATATTTTATAAGTGTAAGTGCTTAAATGGATGACTAGCAAAGTAATGTTGCAACATGGACTGAAACAATCTCTTTCACTAAACTTGTGTCGTAACACACAAAGAAAAAAAAGAAAAATTTGGCACCAAATCTGTTTGATGACATGGCAGATGTGATACCCCGAACCCAGGACGTATACAATGGCATTTAATTGCATTTAATTAAGTGTCATCTTAAATGTTAGCATTGAATTTTGTGTTTATTTTTAGTTAAACATTCATTTCTAGCATTATTTTCATATTTCTTTTAGAAGTATTTAAATAATACTTGAGTTAATTATTTTAACGGAGTATCAACTACTTTTCATATTTATGTTACTTGGTTTTATTTTCTTGCACCTTAATGCTTGGTTTTCAATTAAATAGAAAAGTAGCTCCAAGCCCGAAGTGAATTTTGAACTATGTTACTTTTTAAAAATTATATTTTTCTTATATTCCATAATATTTATGTGTTATTCGTTATTTGTCGTTTTGTGCATTGCATTTCGAGAGCGATAGTTAGAAAATGATTTCTAGTCCTCAGTAAATAGCGAAAACTAGTATTTAGTGTTTTAATTTTAGAATTTTAGTTGTTGTTGACTAGAATCATAATTGTGTTGGTTGTTTTAAGCTTAAAATGCATAAAATAAGCTTAGTTGACCAACTTAAGTTAGCTTTGACCAAAGCCTTGACCATTGACTATTGTTGTCATCTTTTATAAGCATAAAATAGCATTAAAAAAAAAGAAGAAAAAGCTGGAAAATAAAGAGAGAAAACCGAGAGTTCAAGGAGAAAAGAAAAAAAAAGAATTTTCAACTTCAAATCTTCGCGAGGGCTTGCACGGGATCGTTTTCGAGGCTTCTAACGTTGTTTTCCTAGCATCTATTAGCAGCTAAGATGAGGGATGTATCGTTATTTGTGCATTAGAAAATATGATGTCAAGGCTTTAATTTTTAGAAATTGCGTATAGAATGTTGTTTAATTCATTTTGTTGCTTGAAATATGTTCTATGATGTTAGTAAACCTTACTTTTGTAAGTTTTTAGCAATTTCTACGGTTAAAATTGATTATTGTATTTCAAATGTTGATTAAATAGTGAAAAACGTGAATAGTAAACCCCCGTTCAAAATTTTGCTCCAAGTTGCGTTCTAATGATGCAGAAAGGTGCTAGATATGCTTAAATGCTAAAATGCGTGGTTTATTTTGTTTGTGCAATGGAAAAACGGAGAAAAATATCGAGGTTTATGTTGGGGTTGTTCAGATCAAGTTTAGTATTTTCTCGTTTTGCGTGAAGGCATTGTCGTAGTATGCCATGGAAGCACTTTTAGTGCAGTTATGGCATTGGTTGGGTGATCAGTTGAGGTAGCTGTAGTTCAAACGAGTATTGGAAAAAATCAGGGATTTGCAGAAATTCTAGGTTAAAGTAGGGTTTCGTGGCTTTTAAACGTGCCTTATGGTTTCCTAGATGATTGGTAAAATCGGTTTCCAAATCTCATGGCTCGTTTGGACGAGGTAGCATTGAGAAAGTTGGGGTCATTTAGTGTTTTAGTTGATTTTTTATAATGTTTGCTTATATAATGTTTATTGTGGATTATTATGCTTGTTATACTTGATTATGATTGAATTGTATATCAATTGTTGATAATGCTTGTTAGTGTTATTCTTGTTATTTTATTGATTGTAAATGCTTATTGTATCACATGTTGATACTAATCTACACTTCAGTGCCCTTGCTCAATTATCGTTATATTCCTCGTATTGCATTGCATTGTGTCAGGCGCGTGAGTGATGGGCCTCTCTGGATAGTCTCGGGCTGCTAGGGTTGGTTGCTTTAGCTCCGTGTCCTATTCCCGTTCTCGCTTGGGTTGCCGCCCAAGGAGTTTTGGGTCGTAGAATTGACAGAGTATGTCCGGAGTACTCTAACGGAAGTTATAAGGTGGGTGAGTCGGCGCGTCATCGTTAAAGTTATCGAAATCGTGATTGGTACATTACTCATTCGAGTGAACCGTAGCCTTCAAAGTGTGGTATAACTTTGAATGGTCGTGTTAATGCTTTTATTAATTATTTATTGTATTGTTGTTTATATTGATTGTTTTACTTGTCTGTTATATTATTTAACTGTCTTATTTGCATTGCACGATCTTCTTTCTCTCCACCTCTATATTTGTTCCACCCTCACTGAGTATACGTGTGTTGAGTATACTCACTCTTTACTACCATATTTCAGGAATTGCCGTGTTAGCTGAAAAGCTCGTGCTTGAAGAGTTGTCTTGCGTGTTATGTGGCTGAGTGGTAGAAAGATGTAAAGATGTATGTTTTCATGTATTGTATGTATTTAGTGTTAAAAGGAATGTAATTTAAGTTTAACTAGGTTATTGAAGTGGTATGATAAGCTAGTTTATGTATTCAGTTAGTATAGTTTAACTTCAATGCATGTATGTAATTGTCTAAAGGAAAAAGTTAGAATGGTCTTGGTACTTGGAAATATATATTTGTTGTGTTTAATTGTTGAGAACCGGGGCTCGGATGGCCTTGAGGAGTTGTGAATGGTTGGACATGGTTCTGGTCCACTTATATGCTGTCACATGTTTTGCATTTTGCCTAGAAACTAGGGAGACTTCGTCCGTTTTTCCTAAATATTATGCCCGGGTTTGGAATTAGGTTGCGATTAGATTGATTAAATAGAACTTCCGGTCTCGAGAAGGATCGGGGTGTTACAGCAGATATGTGTTGGCATTGGTGAGTTAAAAAGTTATGATTCTTTAAGAGAGTTTGAGTTCCAATAAACTTGTGACATTGTTGCATGTTAATCTAGGACTCTAATCATTGAAAAACTCTTTCTTCTACAATGTTTGCTCATTTAAGGCTTCTTATTGTCTCACATGGATTTCTCGCTCATCTATTCTTTACTCACCACTTCATCTTCTTGAGAAATTGCTAAGGCATTGTTCTGAAGGGTCAACATAAAGTAGATATTTAGGGGGAGCCTCGAGCTGAAGGGCATATTAGACCAACTTTTGCAACAGCTTCTGATGTGTTGTTGCAACAGGTTCAGAAACATCAGCGTGAAGTCTATGAGCTGTGCAACGATCAAGCCACTGTTAAAGCTAATCTGCAGAAGATCATGGCTGATCCTGAGAAGTTGATGGAAGGACAATAGACCCTACTTGTTTTCGTCTCCAAATCCACTGTTTGAATGATTATTGCTCTGATACTTTACTAGTTTTGTTTTTTGCTCTGATATTTTGCTATGTTTAAATTCTACTACCTTGCTCTGGGTTCATATTTCTGTTTGATGTTTTATGTTATGCTTTTATTGCTATAATATTCTATGTTACTGCTTTGGTTTCTTTTGTCAAAGGGGGATATGGATCTCACAAGCTAATGGTTTGATTTATGCTTTGCAAAATTTTGTGTTACATTATTTTTTTGATGATTGAATTTGGTAAGATGGTTTATAATTGTTTGGTTTATGTTTTGAGCTTTGCTCAACTATGAGTTACCTTACTAAGGAGGAGATTTTTTACATTGCTTATTTTGATGTTAACAATTGCTTGTGAATTTTTGCCAAAACAAAGCCAAATGGGGAGATTGTTAGGATTTGATTTTTATTTTATTATTGTTGGCTGTGTTTTGCAAAAATTATGGATATTGAGTGTGGTAGTTTGAGCTTGCAGGAATTTACGAAGAAGTCACGATCAGGAGGGATTCAAGTTCTGAAGTGTTCTAATGCTAGAAGAATTCTTGAAGAGTCTACATGACTATGAAGATATATTGGAGATAAAGTGATAATGTGATAAAGTCAAGATTATCAAGAACTCTTGAGCTAATTGGATTATCTTGAAGACTCTTCTGCGTATACTCAACATCCCAAGCAAATCCTTCAAATGGGTGTCTCATTTCTCAGTTGAAGATAGAGCGAGCAATGAGCAGAAAATAAGGAGCTGAAACGTGAGATAGGTGTAGGTTGTCTGTGTCAGGTCGTGTTGCAACATGTTGTGTAACAGAATTTGTTAAATGTTTTGATTAGTGTTGCAACATAGTCTGTTTTTGTCATATGTATTGATCAATTCATCTAGAGTTTCAAGACTCTTTTTATTATGTTTTAGTATACATTCTTCAGGAGAAGATGGTGTGTTATTAGGAGAGAATTTTTGTAAGTCGAGAGGAGCTCGCCAAACTAGAGAATCTACTAAGGGAGTCTTACACCTAGGCGGCAAGGGTTAAGAGAAAGTATTCAATTACGTAAGTTTCCATTGGTGTCCGTAACCTCTTGAAACTTAGTGGATTGGTTTGTTGGCCAAGGGATGGCCGCGTGAACGTAGACCAAGTTGGTTGAACCACATTAAAATTTATGTGTTCTTACTTTTGTTGCAACAAATTTACTTTCTTGCAAATTTACTTAGTTGATTTGTTTAATTATCAAATTGATTAAGAGGCCAGAAAACTAACAGACATACCAAAAGAAGAGGAAAAAAAAAAAAGTTTGTTATTTTGACATGCCAACTAAGTGTACATACACATAAAAAGTGATCATTGAGAGATGAAAATGAAATTGTATCTAATAACGCTAAAAAAAATTTACACCTAAAAAAATAGCTCCATTTTCTTTTCTCTTTTTTGTTTTGTGGGACGATTTCCAATAACTCATCTACTTTCTTATGGATATAAATTCTTGTCGGAATATATATTAATATTCAAGTAGAAACTAATATAAGGTTTTTACGTTACCATTTGCCCATTTTTGTCATTTTGCCTATCTTTTGTCTTCATTCATTTGGTCATTTATACATTTATTCTTTTTTATTTACTTGTCATTTTTCCTTTTTTGGCCATTATTTTCTCTTTACTCACTAACATTTTAAAAGAGTAAATTCCATTATCCCTGTGAGTTCTTGCGTAAAGTCCAAACACTCCCTATGAACGGTTCGTATCACCCTGATCCCCCATACTATTATACCATGCCAAACAAATTTTGTTCCTTTAATTTTTGATGAAAGAAGAATGACAAAACACAACTGCACACTTTTTTTTTCCTCTTCTTGGCTCTCGATCAAACACACTTTTACACACTTACCATACTAACACTCATATACATAAAACCAACCCAAAAGAAAAAAAAAAAAACCCCTTCCCGCAACCCTCCCATAGCAGACCCCAAACCCCTCCACCCCAACTCTTAACCCCGATGTCAATACCCTTAAAAAAATGAAACCCAGACCCCCAGCAGAAAAACCTCTAGCGAAGCAAGCCCAAACCCCATCTGATTTGTGTGCATATGTGTTTTGTGCATGTCTGTTTATTCTTATGTCGTGTGATTTTCTTTTTCATAAAATTTACTAATTAGGATATATTAAAACCAAAATAAAGAATCTATTATTCATCTGAGAATAAGTAATTGTACTTACAAAAGAATAAGTTAATAAAATGACTAACACTCATCAAAATATTATACCATGCACCAAGGCTAGTAATAACAACAAAAAAATTAAAAGTTTAGTGTCTCAAGAGAGCAAAAGTTGAGCAGATGAGAGAAGCTCCGACCAAAGCACTGAAAACTGGAAAAGAGACGTAGCTCCGGCGTCAAGCAGCGGCGCTAGTGCCAACGATCACAGCGAGCATATAAACCTTGGCAACACTAATTTGAGCCATTTAGGTGAAGAATTATAGGCGGAAATTGTGAAGAAATAGCAAGAAATGACATGGATCAGATTAATGAGAATTGGTGATGGGTCATGTGGGGTGATTCTTGAGCGTTTGGTGTGTGATCAGTGTTTGTGGGGTGTGTGTGTATGGTAGAATGGACATTTTGCTTGCACATCATATCACCCAATCTATCCTATTAAATGTTGAGGTCCCACAATAGCACATCTGCAAGTGGCATAACAGACATTTCGTTAACTTTTAATTTTCATATGAATTAAATGTTGTTGGACCCACTTGCCATATGTCGCGTTGTCCTTCAACCCCGTTCCCCGCACCCCGTATAGAAGAATTTCCCTTAAATAAAACATAATTGGTCCCAAATTCATAATGTTGATTGGCAGATTACGACGTGTTGTCAACGACGACCATTTGCTCCACTCTACCATGAATGCTAACAGCCTTGTTCTATGTGATGTATAGGTTCAATGCATTCCATATATAGCCTTCGTTTGTTAGCCGAAAAATAACTTAGCTTATAGAAAATAATTTTAGTGAAAAATAATTTTTTTTTAAAAATAAAATATTTTTCTCCGTTTGTTTGTCGTAAAATAACTTACTTGTATAAAAAAATTTCAGAGGAAAATATTTTTAGAGGAAAATATTTTCCTGAGCTCCATTTGTTTGCCGTAAAATAACTTGTTAAGGGAAAATGTTTTCCTGAAAAATAGAATACTGTAAAATATTTTATGGTGTTTGGATGTATAATGAAAAATATTTTCCGACATGAGATTTATAAAATATATATATATATATATACACACATAAATATATATCTATCGTGAGGGTGGAGGGGGTGAATGGGTAGGGGCGGGACGTAGGTGGGGGTAAGGTATGGGGTAGGGGTAGGCATAGGGGTAGGGATGGTTAAGTTCCGAAAAATATTTTTCTCTCCCAAACAACATGAAAATATTTTTCCAAACTTTGAACTAGCCTTAATATTTGACTAGAAAACATTTTTCAGTTGACCAATTTTTCGGTGTTACCAAACACCAGAAAATCTCCAAAAAATAGCCTACCATTTTTTACTAGAAAATATTTTACAGTTCACCAATTTTTTGGTGTTACCAAACACTGCAAAATCTCCAAAAAGTAGCCCACCATTTTTTACTGGAAAATGTTTTCCAGTTGACTAATTTTTTAATATTATCAAACACCGTAAAATTGAGAAAATATTTTCAGAGGAAATATTTTACGGTAAACAAACAGAGCCATAATTTTTAAAAAAGTAGGAAAATAGAACATCCAGCCATACGTGAAGGTCACTCTTAATATATGTGATATGGCATAAAATAGCCCGACCTAACCTTATGACATGGTACCCAAGGAAAGATTCACCAAACATAGCCGAAGAATTTTCTAAGCTGCCTGAGTTGTCCAGAGGACGAATAATTTAGGTCCAATATAGAACCCAAGCTCATAGGTCAAGAAGCCGAAGTCAGATGACTGGCCAGGCCTGCATGGCGACATCTGAGGTTTCTAGAGGTAGCGAACAACTTGGGGGAATTTCGTGGGAAAAAAGGGAGGTGAGTTTAAGAGCAATTAGGAAACAAATCCTTAGCCTTTTAAATCATGGGATTTTCCCCTGTCATATCTCGAGAAGTTCGGACTCAGTAAATATAAATAAGTCATGTCATTTCGCTCACAGGTATCTCATTGTTAGCCCAAACACTTCTTCTTATCTTGCTTTTGAGCGAAGTTGAGCGCATTGTGTAATGACGGTCATTACAGTATTACTGAAATGATTCGAACAATTTAAGATTGTTAAATTTCTTTCGTAACGTTATACATGATAGTAGAGCTGGCATATAGGCAAGCTCGGCACAACCCAGCCGAATCATGGGTTGAGATAACTGAGTCTGGTTCGGCACAGATATTTAGTGGGCTGAATTGGGTTGGGCTTATTTATCAGAATATAGGACCCAGCTTGGCCCACGAGCCCCCTATCACGAGTCGCGACCTGGGCTGGACTAGGTTGGGTCAACCCATTTTTTCGTGATTAGTGTAATTTCAATATATAATTATACTAATATATATTCAAACACACACACACACACACACACATATATATATATATTATTTGAATAGTTGGATTAATAATTAAAAAAATAAAATTTAAACTTAATTTTTTAAAGAAAAGTTAATTTAACTATTAACGAGACAGTACACAAGTTGATTGATAACATTAACAATTAACATAAATGATAAAACACTACATAACAGACTACAAGTTAATGAGACTCAAGTATATTAGTGATATAAACATAAAAATAAAATATTATATAAACGCGGAAAGCTAGTGTAAAAGTTCTTCATTTTGTTATGCTCCTTGTATAGGTACTAGGCATGTTGGTGGTTGTGGTGTACTTGGTGGTGGCAGTGGTTGAATAACAAATTTAGGATTAAAATAGCTTGTGACATTTGGGTGTTGAGATACAAGGTGTCTTACAAGCGTCATAGTTCCAAATTTACGTCGAAATATAAATTGACGTTGACAATAATTACAAATTATATATTCCTGGAATTCAAAGTACGTAAAATGATTTCAGACCTCTGACGAATGTAATTGTAATGAAATATTTTCTTCTCCCATAGATATAGTTACATATAATGTTGTAGACTTGTAGTAAAATAAATTAGTTATATATACTTATTGACTAAAGCACTATGTCATTGAATATTTATAAAAAAAAATTATATGTACGATTATAAAAAGGGTAAATAGTGTATTATCCTCTATGTTTTGCTAAAAGTGCACAATACCGCCCTATATTTTAAAAATTAGCTTATTACCCCCTATGTTTTTCTAAAAGTGCACAATACCCCTATGTGTTTTAAAAATTAGCTGATTATCTCCCTGTGTTTTATAAAAGTAACTGATTACCCCCTTGTGTTTTATAAAAGTAGCTGATTTCCCCTTATATTTTCTAACAAAAAGCAGGGGTTATTAAAAAACACAAGGGAGTAATCAGCTACTTTTATAAAATACATGGGGGTAATCAGCTAAATTTTAAAACACATGGGGTATTGTGCATTTTTAAAAAAACACAGGGGGTAATCAGCTAATTTTTAAAACACAGGGAGGTATTGTGCACTTTTAACAAAACACAGTAGGTAATACGCTATTTACCCTTATAAAAATTGGAAAAAATAATTGTACCTAAAATCTTTTAAAAATAATATGAAGGGACTTAAAGTTGCAAGTTGCAAACTTACAATATCATAAAAAAGATTTGATAACAAGTCATTTAATATCAACTTAAGAAATAAATTTGCTAGTTATTATTAGTTTGTTAAAAAAATATAGTTACTACAAATTGCTAGTTTGTTTTTAAAAAAATAGTTATTATGACTTACATTGCATGCATGAAGCATAATATTTCAATTTTTTTTAATAAGTGAGCTCAAATTGTGCTTAATTTGTACTGGGCCCAAGTTGGGCCTTATATGGGCTCGAGAAGGGCCTTATTTAGGCTTGAGTTTAGACTGGGTTGGGCTGAGTTCATTGGCTGAGCTGAGGTGGGCCTGAGCTCAAATGAGTTGGGTTAAAATTTATATGACTCAACTCGACCCACCTATATATGGTGGGTTGAATCGAGTCGAGCCTACTTTCAACTGAACTAAATTGGGTTCAAATTTTAATGTGTTGGACTGAATTAGACTTGTATCGACCCAACCTAAATACCACCTCTACATGATAGCTTCAGAACCAGGAAACAACTATGACCAGTTGCACAAGACACATAAAGGAACATGTTCTGATCTATTGAGTTTTCTCATTGAGCATCTTTAATTGTATTATGTTGATCTCCCGACTATTCATGTCTTTGCCAAGCGGTCAAGAAGAATAATTAATGCAATCAGAGTGAAAAAGAACCCAACTTGATTTAAATAATAGCTTCTAAATTTTTCACAGAAAATCCCGCAAGGACGTATCTAAGAATTTTTTCCATTTAGAGCTAATTAACACTACAACAAGCATATAAATAATGTTTATTTATAAAAGTTAATCAGTTTTTCAAACTAAAAATACCTCATGTGTTTATTTATTTATAAGTTAATATTTATTTTAAAAAGTGTAAATAACTTAACATCCCTGTATTTTGTCAAAAGTGTACAATAAACCCCAGTAGGTTATAACTAAGCTTATCACACCCTTTGTTTCAAAAAAGTACCTGAATACTCCCCCTGTGTTTTTAAAAACGTAGTTGAATATTCGTCTCCGTTAGAAAAATAGTTCATTTTAACAGAGAGATTCAACTACGTTTTTAAAATACATGAGAATATTCAGTTACGTTTTTAAAATACATAGGAATAATCAGCTTATTTATAAAATATAAAGGGATATATATTCAGCTACTTTTTTAAAACACTTGAATAATCATTTTAGTTATAAAATACAAGAAGATATTATACACTTTTAACAAAATATAAAAGAATATTAAGTCATTTACTCTTTAAAAACTTGTAGAATTTTGTGCAATATGTAACCCCAACTTACCTCCTATTTGTATCCACCGATGATTCCAATCCACCTTGTCAAGGACTAACAGTCGAGGTCAGCCCAATTGTCCTAGTCCGAGCTGTGCTTCCTGGTCGAGCTCCAAGCCTGCTCAAGTAAAGAGAAGGAAAAGGCGAGGTGACGACCTGTATTTTCCTCTCGGGTGTGAGAATGATTAGCTTGCTCGAGTTGATTCGGCAGATTGAAATATTTAATGCACGAGTTACCTTCATAAATGTGGAATGAAGCAATAAATATACAATGCTGCCCGATACGCCACTGGCTGCCCGCGCCGAACAACCAATGGATAAAGCTATTACCCGGCGGTTAGTGGAATTATATATTGGTCTGAGTTATCTGTCTTGCTTTATGTCCCATTAAATTGGCTGACAGAGCCGCGAGGGCCATTTGAGTCTAATATCAGGTTGAATCAAACCTTAAAGTCGATATATAACCCGACTGTATCATCCCCAACTCGAGTTATCCCTTGTCACCTCTCATTCATTTTAAATATAAATGAGGCCCCGGATTTTACTAGACTTTTACGGACTATACATTTTTTTTTTGGGGTCAAAACGGACTATACATGACTAGCAAGCAAATATCCGTAATACTATAGCCACGTGTAGAGTCTATAGACTTATCCACTAAAATTTAGGGATTTTTTCACCTAACTCTCTTTATTTATGAGGTCAAGGACACCTTGGCCCCACGATGTAGTTGGCATCCATTTATTCAAATTTTACCCTAAAATTTATTGCTCATAAGCCGGCCAAAACATTGAAATAAGGCTAAATAATAAACTCTATTTGTGTGTAGGAAAGTGTTAAAAAAAATAAATAAATATTATAAATTTGTTTTTAATAATTAAAATTTTTAAATAATGTAATTATTTAAAATAACATTTTATGTGCAAAAATTTGTTTTCCTCGTAAAGATTTTAAAGTTCAGATATCAGTGGTTACCTCTAATTGTCTCATAATTAATCAGCACACTAAATCTTTGTATTTCCAGGAGAGTGGCTTAAGTGTTCCTGGCTATTAATAGCTAATGGTAACTGTGATAGACAAGAAAATAAAGACATTTTGAAATGGTGATAGCTCGAAACACAAAATGTTAGGTATATATTGCATAGGACAAATTTGATTCTCAGCCACCTACTTGTTCAAATGATTTTTTTTTTTTGTTTTGATTTTTGTTTTCATGATTTCTTATTTTGTCAAGGTTCAAACGAAAATTGACAATACCAAAATGTTGTGGTGCCCATTGCGGTAATTACACCTAGGAATCCACTACATTCATTCTCCAATAGTAATCACTTATTTCACGTTGACTGCTCGGTATTGAACTTGCATGTGCAGAAAAGCAAGGATTGGTGGTTTACAGACTGGATAATTTTGATACAGTACAAAGAAAGATATTTTTAAAATATAAATGTATGAGAATATAGGAAATTTTATCCGTGTTTATTATTGAGAGTTAACCAAAGGAAGAATTAAGTGTAAAATATGGTACGGTGTCATTAGAACTATGATTTAGTAATAAGATTATTCTTTGTATATAAAAAATTATAAATTTAAATTTTATTAATTACGTTGTATAATTTTAAACTACTTATGATATATATATATATATATATATATATATATATATATGTTACGGTGACATTGTAAAAGACCCAGCCTGGTAGCATTTGTAATTTTCTATTATCAAATCTTTTTCGATCCAATTTATTTTTTCTTTTTTAATAAATTCACTACCTCACAAGTTAGCTTGACTTGACTTTTCTCTGAGTACAATAATTTCCAATGAAGAATGAGTCAGAAGCAAGCTCAGGACAGAGAGGGACTTTGTCAAGGAGGTTATATGAGTATATCAAGCGGCGGCCTGAGGTGAACATGGGTGCTCGAGTATGCTAGACTTCTCAGAGGAAGCATGGCTTCTCCAAAAATCACCCCATGTCTGTGTTAGGGAAGCGGTGTGTACGGTCAAAACAGTTTCTCCTTAAACACTTTCTTATCTTTCCAGATTCAAATATTTTAAGTTGATGTCGGAGTCTATCCCACAAGATGGAGTCTGTCTTTTCTCTTGCAGGAGGACAACATTCATCCAGCTTGACTCAAATACATTCAGCTCAAATTTTCACCATAACTGGAAGAAATACCAGCAACAATACAAGAAACAAAATCACATGAAAAGTAGCAGCATCGCAATGGTTGCTGTGTTCAGTCTTTTCTAGCCCTAAATATTTGAAGAGCTACAGTACTTGAGAGTCCATATTTGGTCCGAAAATGAACACATGAAAAACAAATGACTGAGATCTCATCCTCCTCCTGACCACAGGTAGGGAGACAAAACATTTTCTCTAATTCCCTACTCACTCTTGAATCTATTTCTTTTTAGTAACTATTCTTCTGTGACTTGCAAGCACCAAGATGAAGGAATATATAGGCATCCAAAGTTTTGAGAACCCAAGAAGTTTGCATAAAGGGCTAGCTATAGGACACTGAGTATGCGTTTTTTTTTAAAGCCTCTTTGATGGAGAAGTTACCGTCAGCTGCATCTTCTCAGAAGAGAACATCCTCTCAATTACTTTCAGGTAAGAAACCATTACCCTCATTAATCCGTTGCATATCATCACTATATATAGAAAAGATCCTCTGTTCATAATATATGATCGGAGTTAACAATTATGACCTATATGTATCATATCATTGTAATTATATCAACATTTTATAATTATTAGATCTCGTATATAACAATATAATGGAGAAAATGGCTCAATTAGTCCCAAACATTTACTTGTTTTGATATTTTATTCCCAAACGTTTTAAATCGAACACTTTAGTTCTAAACATTTTACATAAGGGACACTGTTAGTTTATTAGCTCGTTTATGTTAAATTTGTTCTGTTAATGTCACATAATTCACACGCTGCACATAAGAAAGAAAAGCATACAAGGTTAAATTGGGGATCGGGTGATATTTTGTGAGAATGAATTATAAGCTAAATTACCAATTTAATCTTATATATCTTTTTTTTTACGCACGGTGTGTGAATCATATAACCTTAACAGAAAAAATTTAACAAAAATGAGTTAATTGACTGACGGTGTCTCTTATATAAAATATTTAAAATTAAAGTGTCTGATTTAAAATATTTGAGATCAAAATATCAAAACAATTAAACATTTAAGTCTTATTAAGTCATTTTCTGCAATATAATGTTAAGAACGAATCCACTCCCTATCGGACATGGCCATTGGTTATTCACTATTATGCTGACTTTTCGTCTTTCTTTCTTCCAAAAGCTGTTGCGAGTGATATATTGTAGAAGGGAAAATTTTACATTTAGTTTCTATTATTTATAAATTATTTTATTTAATTTTTATTATTTAAAATATTTTAATTTAGTTCTTATTATTTTATTAAAAATTTTAATTTATTCTCTATTATTTAAAATGTCTCAATTTAATCTATATTATTTCTAAAAAAGTTTCAATTATTTCATCTCTATTATTTTTAAAAAAGTTTTAATTTCTTCCATATTTTTTTTTTAAAGTTTTAAATTTATCTCTATTATTCAAGGACTAAATTAAATTTTTTTAAGAAATAATAATAACAAATTAAATTTTTTTAAAAATAATAAGAACGAAATTGAAAATTTTAAAGTAATAATAAAAATTAAATTAAGATATTTTAAATAATAAAGATTAAATTAAATTTTTTTATAAATAATAAATATTAAATATGAAATTTTTCCTATCGTAAAATCATGTCACTTTTGGTCAAAAATAGCGGCATGCTACTGATTTACTTGGCAAGTAATTGGTACGATAATTTTACTTTTTGACGGTTTTTCAAATTGAGATGATAAATCGGAATATCATAACTCATCTAATTATGATCCTAAAATAATGAATTATTTGGGTAGTTTATATTCATACAATCTTAAATTAAATATTATCTCATAGTCTTAAATAACTCCTATAATGGCGCCCTAATGACTGAGCCACTTTCGTTGACTTTGATCTATAGTACAAACTCTATGAACTCGATAACTAATACTAATCAGCAATCGGTCATTTTGGTGATTACCAATCAACTCTTTATATACATTTATTATATAATATAATGGTTAGTAAGCATCTTAAGAACCCATAAGAATTTAAAGGAGCTATCAAGTTAGCTATGATTTTGACATGAAATTAATAATGAAAGAGAGGAAACATAAAAGATCGGATATAAGGCAGTACAAGATCTAATTAAGCTTTACACAAAAATATATATAATTGGTAGTACCCATGATGCACTTTTCCAAAAATATATGAATTTCATATTGGGTAGCATTCATTAATATTATATATTTTTTAAAACTGTTAAAAATAATAAATAATATAATAAACTCTATCAAGTAACTTAAATTTTTAGATAAAGTGATTACTTAATATGGTATCAGAAGTTAGACACCAAAAGATTTTGGATTCAAAAGATCACCGCCACCTATTTAAAATATTAAAATTGTCTAAGTACAAGACTTAAAAACTACCTTCACCTATATGTGTGTGTTGACCAAATTATAAACCGTAAATTTCAATCTTCCGCTGAATGTCAGAAGATAACATTAATCTTGGGCTTAAATTTTAGAACACCACAAATTGGTAGAAAGCTTACCTTGATTTGTCCGAGCCACCTTCAATTAATCTTTTCTAAGTAAATGGATATATCATTTATGAGCATATATAATGGTGTAAACCTCTAAAACATTGTGTTTTCTCTCCCACAACTCACTATAAGGATTTTGTTTAGTCATTGGGGATACTCAAACATAAATTGAGTGGATAAGACGAAAGCCATCTTCAAATAATCTTACTTAACTACCCTAACCCATAAGGTTCACGTATCGATAGGCTTTTAATTAATTACTCCTAGATTGGTTGTACATGATTATGAATCCCAATATCTATTATGTGCCTTGAATTCTCTATGTGAATATCACTTGTATATTATAATCTTATTAGATATATGACTTTGATCCTGAATCTATAAACATAATTAATTATCAAATTATACTTCATTTAATAAGTACATGCCTTTAAGTATGGTACATTATATTTACCCAAATAAATACAATGTTTTTTTTGGGGTCAAAAAATACAATGTTCACTTGTGACAGACAACTATAAATATTTGGTGAGGAGTCGACATCAGAATTTCCCACAAAGGATGCATGAAAAAAAGAGAGACAGGACTAACATATATATTAGCTTGATTGTAATTAGATGGTAGAAATTTTCTAAAAGTCTGCACGCTTATTTTGCATGTAATGTTGAGGTATATATGTTTCCATATCAAGATGAAGGGGTCAAAACTTTGCCACCAAATTATTCAAGTGGCTTAAGATTATCATTTTTTAATTAGAGTGGGTTTAGAATTTTTTTTCAGTTGAAGTTAAAAACACATAGTTTAACACTTAAATATTTCAACCAAATGAAAAAGTTTTATATTGGTGATTTTTTTTTTTAAATGAGATTTAAATTAATTTTTAATCTAAAATACTTTAAAAATATACACTTTTTCAAAAGATACAATTTCAACATACTGTTTAATAATTACATTATAAAAATCAATAAAAGTAACAATTTCACTAGCCCGAAAATACATCCGCCATGAAGGCTTTCGAAAAGCGAACTAGTACATATTTGAAAAAGCTCTCAACCCATTCAAAAAAACTAACATAAAGTAAAAGCACATAAAGAAAGAGAAAGGGACAACTAAGTTATATGCTACATTGCTACTCCACATAAAGTAATTCTAAAGCTTACAAAAACACTTCTAGACTAAACATGTTCATCATCTCCAACGACGGAGCTAAAGGGGGGCAGGCAGGGGCCCGGGCCCCCCCATTTAAAAAAAAAAAAAAAATTTACATGTAATTGTTTTTTTTTAAAACCAGTTCGGCCCCCCCATTTTTTTTTGTCCACCCTTTTTGCAACACTAACAAAACCTTTTATTTAAAATAATATTATAATTATAACTTTAATTATTACATTCTATAATTTTTAAAAAAAAAAATACCTTCCTACCTTTACCATATGGCCATATGCACGACCAAAATTTATTCTTCTTCATTTCTTATTTTCTTATTCTTCTTTCTTCATCTTTCTCTTATTCTCCAGCGGACCATCTCCTCTCCTAAGGTAAGTTTTATTAAACTTATGATTATTTAATAAATTTTGTTTGTTAGATTATTTTATCTATAATTTATTTTGTTAATGTTTTTTTTAGTGGGTAAATATCTTGATTCTTGAAGAAAGAGATAATTAAGGTAATTAATTTGACTAAAATACTCCTTTTTATATTTTTTAGTGCATATTCTTTGTCAATTGTATTTTAAAGTCAATTTTAGTATTTTATGTGAAATAGATAATTTTAGTTTTTAAATTTTAGTGAGTCATAATGTGTATAAGATTAATGTGTAGATTGGAGAAGATTAATTGTTGAAAAAGCAAAATTCAAATATAGAATTAGAGGCATGATAAATTATCACTTTTTTATTCAACTACAGATTTTTTTTAATACAAAAAAATTAAGAGGATTTATGAGTTGAAAGATTTGACCATCTTATTAGATTTGTGAAGAGAATTGGTGAAAACTAGAAAATTAGAAACTTATCCTTTGGTTGATAGGTTGATATGGTTGATTTTGACTCTTCCAGGCTTGACATCAACAACAGAACGAGTTTTTTATGCTATGAAAGTTATCAAAACAAGGTTTCGCAATCGGATGGAGGATGACTTTCTCAAAGATAATATGATTGTTTATATCGAAAAGGAAATTGCTAAAGATATTTTTGTTGATACAATAATTGATGAATTCTATTTCAGGAAAGACAAATCCAACTTCATTGACTGAACTGGTAAACACTACTTCACATAATTTTGTGTTATTTTTTTGCAAAATAGTATTTTTTTACACTTATTTATGTTTGAATTTTTTAATTAGTTCTTTATTATTTAATTTTAGTATAATTAATTTTGTTAATTAGAAATTGAAAGATATTTATTGAATTTAATTTATAATGGTAAAAAATACTGTAGCAAAAATACTGTACAAAAAAAAAATTCGGCCCCCCAATACTAAATTCCTGGCTCCGTCCCTGATCATCTCTTCCACGCTTGGATCTTTGGGGTCCTCTTTATATTGTTGACAGAAAAAGCACAAACTTGACCAAGTTAATTTCTTTGCCATCATCGTGGAGACATGCTTTTCTTTTTCTGTGTGTTGTGGCGGGGGGTGGCATCCCCAGCACAACCCAACAACCGCCCACAACCCTATACCACTAGGAACCCAACCCCAACACCCCAACCCCCGCCTCCCCATACAAAAAAAAAAGGCTCATATTTGATAATTAAGTCATCCTCAATCTTTTAATTATTTATAAGGAATAAAAGTGCCAAGATGGCAAGATGCATCAAACTACTAGACGCCAATGGGAGAAACTTACTGTTTAATATTCCATTTTCAAAATTTTCTAAAATTTGAGAGTAGAATTACAGAAAATAATATTGTGGGAGCTCTGAGATAAACCTCTTCACCTTATAGTTTTCCGAATATGAACACAACTACTCATTGGTCATCCACGTTAAAGGAACTTTTTCTTCGTGTTTGTAAAAAGTGGCTGCTTCGGTTTTACAACATAGGAGTATAGTTGTCGAATTGTAAATTGTATTATGAATCGAAATGTCATTTTTTTGAATCGTAAATCAAATCGAATCGTGAATCGTACTGATTCGGTTACAAATTTAAAACTAGTTGATATTTGACATATTATGTTTCTATTAACAATTTTTAGTTGAGATTCTTTATTTGAATTAATATTAATATATGTTTTTGTTACTTTTCTAGATTGTTCACTACTTCACTTGTTCTTAGTAGCCCAAACAATTTTTGCATCACAATATCACACTATTTTTTTTAGTCGGAACAATATCATATTTTACAAGTGCCCAAACTAGTGCTCAAAAGCTGCTGTAAACACAAGTGGTCCAATCAGTTACGAGTTTTGTCTCCCTTTTTTTACTAAAATGGGCTTATTTTGTTATCTACTTTGAAATATTTTGGGCTTTAGAAAAAAAAAAATTGACCTGAATCGTGAATGATTCAATGAATCGTTCAATTCACACGATTCGCTACGATTCGGTACCGATTCACTTGCGATTCACGTCGATTCATGATTTTCCTATTTGAATCGTATCATTTTTTTAGTAAATCATATCGAATCGTACGATTAGCATCCGATTACACAGCATAGGAGTACTCTGACAAAAACAACATGAATTAATTACTCCAAAGAGTGCTATCATAGGACGATGAGTATTTCACGATGTGGATAGAAATCTAATATTTTACAAAATCGAGGTAAAAAATATTGCAATCAATTTTTGGTACACAAATCAAGTAGGCTAATCTGATTTTTGGCAACTGAAATTTACCTTCACTTGAATAACTCACATGAAAAGCGAGAAGGCAAGCTGTAGAGGCTGACTAACTATGAATAGATCTTACTTACAGGTAAAAGAAGAAATATCTATTAATCTGTATTGAGGATCTACATGTTACAAAAGGCGAACATTCCCATTCCAAAATCTAGATTTTACAACTCATTTCTTTCAATAAGCGTGACACACGATTACTTTCTTTTATGAGAGAAATGCCCGTCAAGTGTAAGAAGAAAATGGAAAATTTCATTCATGAATCCTAACTAGATTACAGACAATAAGACAAACAAACAAAGAAACCCAACAAGCGTACCTAAAAGATACCAAAAACAAAACCTAGTATATATATATAGTATTATAAGCGAAACCTATAGGCTACTTCATCACGCATGCTACTTCTTCATCACGCACCCGTTGTTCTTTATATTTTTGGCAGCAGAAGCAATAGCGCCACCAACTTTCTTATATACCTTGTTGGATACGGGCTCCCTCGGTTTAGGAATCAAGCTTTCACCCTTGTCTTTGACGCCTGACCATGCCTCACCACCGTGACCTCCATTTCTTGCCCCATTGTTTTCCATATTGCCTCTCTCTCTCTCTCTCTCTCACTCTAATGCTCTCTTTCTTGCCTGAATTTGGTCTTTGTTTGTGTACGTGTTTTATGTTTCTGATGGCTTTGGTCTTAAATCTAGTTTGGGTGTGGGAGAGACGAAAATTTAATTTCCCATGAGAGTTCTGCATTGGATTGTTTGTGTTTTTCATATGTGTGGGTGTGTGGGTATGTGGGTATGTGGGTATGTGTTGTGATGTAATTTTTAGACGAAAGTTCATAGAAGCAAATCTCTTCACTTTGAGTTAAAATTTCCCATTTTTCTCATTCACCTAGTCATATGTGAGTAAAGATTTTTCATTTACTAATCGAAAGCCGGAGGGAAGTCCCCCTCCTTCTACCAAAATAAAAAAGTTGGAGTACTTTATGGAAAACTTTATTGTGTATTCCTTGTATCTGTTTTTTCAGTTTAAGAGTTAATTAAGTGGAGGATTAACTTATAGAAGCACAGAGTTGATTGGGCTAATGCAGTTTTAAACCTAGAAATTACGGGTATTTTATGGTGCTAAACTATGCAGAAAAGTTGAATTCCATTAATTATGCATCAGTAAAAAGTTGAGGACTAATTCGAAAAACCCTAAACTCCCTAAAGCTTAATTATTCAGAAATGTATCTTTTTGATATTGAATTTTCTTCCTCAATTCTCAGAAACACTCACTTTGACTATAGGTAACTAGGATCTGATCATGCAAGTATCAAAGATATTGTGATGGGTCTGAAATGAAGAAACCAAAGTTTGAATTCTATGTTTTTTAATTACAGGTGGACCAACATAAGCGTTATTGCAGGGTAAATAAAGGTTATGTAATCAGATGATAGTAATTGCCTTCTGAGTGTTTTCCGTGCTTTTAGGACGAAAATTCTTGTTATGTGAAGCTAATAGATATAATCTTTGCGTATTGACCTGTCCAGTGCTATAATTAATGCGTTAAGTATCCCGCCAGGAAAGTACGTACATCGTACATGGTTTAGAAATTAGCAATTATGTGAAAAAAAGGTTGGAGATCATTCTTCATGGGGTAAAAAGCTGAATTATTTTAGTATAATTTATGTTTTCTTATCTAATCACAAATTGGTTTTGTAATAAAAAGTTTTTTCTATCTCGAGGGGCGTAACCCTTTAAACAAATTACAAGATGCATAACATCTTAGAGCCTATACTGTAACAACAAAAAACAAGATTAGTAGTATTTTTCAATATACCATGTTGCTTACGTTGCTTTTAGGGAAAAAGTTTGACATTGTTGCAGATACATAGTGAAAGTACAATTAATATTATAGCGGTAGTTCAAAGATTTTCAAGACTTTTATAACCTAGTTTTTCTTTACTGCGAAAATCATGGATGGATTTTAGCATTGTTTATCCTAAAACTTCTTGAACTATGTACTTGACCATGTTATTGTTACTCTTGTGTAGTTAACCTTTGTTTAATGGGGTTTGTATCTTATAGTTAGTTTCCCCGTATTTGATTTGAAGCTTCTTGTCCGTGTGGGCTCATCAATTACTCCTCTCAAGCTCTTTATCCGTCATTTCATTGAGGTAGGGTTTTGGTGTGCGGGCCAGCCACGAGAGGGATGATGGGGTTGGGGGTGGCGTAGCCTGTGGGTTGAAGGGTTTTGCTTGTACCAGCTAGGTCTCTTGAAATAGTTATTAAATAGGTTATATGTTAGAACATCTCTCCTGCAATTTACAACATCATTAATTAGTGAAATTTTAATCTGCTATTCTGCAAAAATTGGACTTTTTGAATTTAGCTGATTTTGTTATTTTCTTCTCTTTTTTATTTTTTATTTTTGTGTGTACTTTTGTTATGCCGGAAAAGAAAGATAAAAAAAATCTGGTCCTTGGCCAGTAATTTTTCTAGGATTAATTTTTTCATGCATGCAGCATTTTGTATTTTGTACTTTTGGCTCACAAAATAAACATTTTAAAATAGGTTATGTCATTTTGCGCCATGAGTTTTTTTTATAAAGTCCCAAAACATACCATGTCCATTATTTTACTTGGTTTTCTCGTGTAAGACTTTGTGAAGAATTTATAGGACAAAATGAATTTTTCCCAATTTTAAAATACTTGCAACCATTAGGCAGACACACACACACACATAATCAAAAGAATTTTAAACTTTAATCACCCCAGCTTCACAACACAAACCCACACACCCACACATTAACACTCAGCAATTGAACAAACATAAAAATGGAGAAATCTAACGCGAAACTTTCATCTCACCCTCACACCCACATCACAAACAAGACAAAATTGAGTCTTCTTGATCTTCCATTGAATTTCAATAACACAAGAACGCGTAAGAAAAAAAAAATGAAAAGTTGAAAATAGAAGCCAACTCTCTCCTATAAATTTCCCTATTCAGGCCTTAGAGCAAGGCATCAAACACATATTACAAGATACATACAGAAAACAGAAAGAGATAGAGTAAAAGATTTCAGAGTGAGAAAGAGAAAACATGTCTAGTCAGGGGGCTAAAATAGGCAAGGGAGCAGATGGTGAAGATAATAACAGTAATAAAGAATGGTCAGGCTTTAAAGCTAAGGAGGGAAGCGTTTTCCCCAAAAAGAAGAAGCATGTGTCCACTATGATGGGTGAGAAAATTATTGAAGTTGGTGCTTCTGCTGTGAAGAATATGAAGAAGAACCAAAAGATTAATCCTCGAGATGAATGATGATGAGCATGTTGGATCAAGTTGGCTGTGGAGTATTTATTATTTTGTACTAGGTTACTACTGCGTGTATTGTTTCATTACTTTGTATATCTATATATAAAAGGGTGTGAAATAAATAATTCTTGGCCTGTTTGTATGTTAATTATGATTTGACGAATGTGATTTACAACTTTTTTTTAATGTTTATGCAGCATGCATTTCTCATAAACAAAACCATGCATATCTTGCACATACAACTCATATAGCGACAAATATTTTTTGTGATAGGCAAAATTTAAATTTGATTTGCAAACATTAAATTTGATTTCACTTCGTTGAATCTATTCAGTTAGAACAGAGAGCAATAGTCTTTTTTTTTTTTTTGGGGATAGGAAACCTATTGTTTGTATGAAGAATGTAAAAAGATTGCAATATTCAACTTTTTGCTTTCTTCTTATTTGGAGTTTCAATTAAAAAACTACCATGCAATTGAGTAATGTTAGATATCATTATCTTTATACTATCCAATTATACAAAAAAAATGTTATTAGCGACGGTTTTCTTTGCTATTCGTGGCGGTTATAATAACCGCCGCTAAACCTTTCGCGGCGGTTGGGTGAACCGCAGCTTCTAAACGAGTCGCAAATAGTATTTGCCCGCTAAAATACCTTTAGCGGCGATTCCAATAGCCGTCGCTAAAACCTTTCACGACGGTTTCGATAACTGCCGCTAAAACCTTTCGCAGAACCGCCGCTAATACCTTTTGCGACAGTTCTGGTAACCATTGGTAATACCTTTCGCTGTGGTTTCGAGAACCGCCACTAATGCCCGCTAATACTTTTCCCAACGGTTCGGGCAACCGCCGCTAATACCTTAATAGCTTCCACCTACCACTGCTAATATCTTCAACCGCTAATACCTTTCCACGGCAGTCCCCAAGACCACCGCTAATAATCTTTTGCTTCTAGTAGTGCACTGTATACTATTTTGCATCTTTTGCTTCTACTTATTTTATACTATTTTGCTTCTTTTGCTTCTAATTATTCTTTATATATATTAGATCATGTAACAATTAATTATATTGGATGGATAAAGAATAGGGGAAAAGTAATTGTACAAAAACAAGCTAAGAAAATTAATTTGCTCTTAAAAGTATAATTGTTTAATATGTACAAATCAAAAGTTAGAATATATACAATAAATAAAATTAAGTTACAATAGTTATAATCAAGTATAATTGTTTAATATGTACAAATCAAAAGTTATAATTAAGTTAGAATATCTACAGTAAAGAAATTAAGTTACAATAGTCATGCTTTATATATAAAGCGCTTGATACGAGGGCAAAAAAATCAAAAGTTTTCAACTTTTTTTTAATTAGTTCTTAGCTAACCAACAAACTTAAACCATCTTTCAAAAATTTGCAATTTGAGAATAAGATCAAAAAGACTGGATGATATTCAAAATCTACTATCCTGTCAATTAAAAGTATTGAAGAATATTAGTCAAAAGAAAATTAAATTTTTATTATTCCTACATAACCAAATAGTAATAGATGAACATATGATTTTGTATAATTAGCAAAGCAATTGTCTATATGCATATATCACTTACAAACCACATTCACATACCTATGTTACTACCATCCGATGCTGAAGCATTTTGCAAACTAATTGATTTGAAAACTAAAGATGATGAATACATTGGGAAAGTGTAAGAGAAACGTAATGAATTTTGTCATAATCTATGCATTGTTATTATGGTCTAGGGAAGAAAACCTACAGTTTCCCTTGATGGTGAAAAGAAACATTCACGAACTCAATGTGTTCCATTAGCCTCTTTAGTTTAACTCTTGTTGATAGGTAAATGAACAATTGATTATGATAATCTAGAATAGAAACAAACTACTAGTACTTAAGGCAATGAAAGGAAATACATACATCGAGTGCTATCAATTGTCAGAACGTAATAACATACAAGATACAAAGTTTTATACATTAGATGTATCATCATGTACTAATGAATGAGGTATAAAACAATTTTTTTGTTTTGATTTTTTTATGTCCTTTTTGCTGAGCGACATAGGGAACTTCTACATGGATGAACATATAACCAAGCCAATAAACAAGGCTTCAGCAAAATAGTATAGAACAAACAATTCAGAGAAAACTATATTTTTTAACGTTTAATGATGAAACCTTGCCTAGTTTATCTGCTTGTTGACATTTGGCATGTATCACATAAATGGTCTTTTTGAAATCTAGTCTTAGGAAGACCTATGACAAGTTCTTTTCTTGAAAGTTTAGCAAATAAATTCATGTTAGCATGACCAAGTCTTCTATGCCATAACCATGAGTCTTCATTAATAGTAACTAAGCATGTCACATTTTGACACTTCAATTCATGAAAATGAATTATATACACATTATCACATCTATTTCCAACAAACAACACTTTATCATCTTTATCATACACCTTGCAACAAGTAGATAAAAATTCAACTCTAAATCCATTATCACAACATTAACTTACGCTTAACAAATTGTGTCTTAGACCTTTAACATACAAGACATCATGAATAAAGATAGAATTTATATCTCATATGCTACCCTTACCAATAACTTTGCCTCCTTCATTTCCTCAACAGCTAACTTTACCTTTGAAATGTTTATCAATCTCATAAAAGAAAGAAACATCTCTCGTCATGTGCCTTGATCACCCACTAACAATAACCCAAGTATCTTTATACTTCACTTGTGAGAACCCGTACCGAGCCAATATAGAACTTATATGCATTTTATAGCATTTCATATATTTTTGCATCATTTAATATGCATTTATATTAATTAATGTGCATTTACATCGTTCTTCATGCATTTGTCTCGTTTGACGTGCATCTAAATTTAATTATGTGCATTTCAGTGTTTTGGATAACGTAGGCATTAATTAAACTCTACTCAATTGCACTAGCTAACCAAAATTGTTAGAACACACCTATATGGCAAGCTAGTAGATTTTAGTTAGTTAAAGGGGCATGTTGGTCTTTTGGCTCTGTAGGAAAATATCCTACCTAATAAAAATACACTCACACCACACAACACAAACATATACATGATCAACACATACATACCACACGCAGAGCTCAGGAGAAGAGAAAGAAAAAGAGAAGAAGAGATGATGAAGAAGAAGAAGGAAGAAGAAGAGGAGTTAAGCTAGTATCTTGCATCCTTTAGCTCTTGCTTGCATCTTCTGTAATATCCTACATCGGACGCGGAGGTCTCTGGGTTATTGAATATATAGAAATGTCTCGTATATTCGTGCACACTTGTTTTCCTGGCAGTAGCTAGGAGGTGACAAATCCATGAGGGGTATGGGACCCAAAGCGGACAATACATGCATAGTGCATTTCTGGGCCCGCTCTCCATGGCCTCGGTGCTCACTTGGACCGTTAAGGCTAGGGAGTATCCTGTAGGCGTGGGAGTTGGGTTTGGGGCGTTACAAAGTAGTATTAGAGCCGACGCGTTCGCATGGCCAACGATGACGCTGGGTCCCCAAGGGGGGACGGGTGTAATATGCCACATCGGACGCGGAGGTCTCTGGGCTATTGAATATATAGAGATGTCTCGTATATTCGTACACGCGTATTTTCCTGGCAGTGGTTAGGAAGCGATAAATCCGTGAGGGGTATGGGCTCCAAAGCGGACAATACGTGCATAGTGCATTTCTAGGCCCGCTCGCCATGGCCTCGGTGTTTGTTTGGACTGTTAAGGCCAAGGAGTATCCTGTAGGCGTGAGAGTTGGGTCTGGGGCGTTACATCTTCAATATCAATCTTAGCATTTAATCACTCAAGAACAAGGTGAGAGATATTTTCAAAATGATTTATAAATGTTACATGGTTCATGATTATGCGATATATATGTATATTGAGCATGAGGAAGATGAATATAAGCTTGTATTATGAATTTGAGCTTGGTATGAGTAAACTAGGGTTTCAAATGTTGTGTTGGAGTCATTTGTAGCTTGACCTTGATCTTTGTAGATTTTGATGATCTTTGAGAGTATTATATTTGTTGGGTGATGTGTTACATGTGTTAAGTGTGTCTAATTTGGTTGCAAAGAGAAAAAAGTAAAAGTTGAGTTTTGAACAATGAGTGCTAAGTTGAATGTTGGTAGATGAAGGTGTTGTACCTGAGTGGTGTGATGTTAAGAGCTAGAAAACTTGTGTTTTAATGTTGTTTGGCATGAAATTAAGTTGCATAATTGATTTGGGCTTGAAAAAATGAGTTTAGAAGCAAGAAAATACAATTTTGTGCATTTTACTGTTAGATCCGGTCGACCGGAGTCAGATTCAATCGACCTGATCAGTCAATTTTAGCTACTGCCGGATGATTTAGGTCAAATCTGGTCGACCGGATCAGTCGCCCAGAAGTCACTGCCGGGCGAGTCAAGTCGGATCCGGTCGACCGGATCAGTCGACCGAACGACAAACAACTTTACATAATATTTTTTCATAGGTCATATTTTACTCAATGTAACTCCAAATTAAGTTCCGTTTGATTATAGAGTTATCTAAATTCGATAAGTTTCAATTCTAGACTAAAATTAGAGTAATTGGAGTTCGAGAAAGTAGGTAAAGTAACTGTTTAAATTAGGTTAATGTAAAAGGGTTGCCGATGCTTTATAGCTTCGATCGTACTTGCATTTTATTGTCATTTTGAGTTGTTTTAAGGTGTTCTTACACCCTCCTTTGGTATATGGCTATGTTGTGTCCTTCTAAATGTTATTAATATGTTCAAGCACGTTGAATATTGGTTTCACAATTATCTAAACGGTGCACATAACACTACATGTTGTATGAATTGTTACATGGTTGCACACTTGCTTGATAAAGTAACTTTCCTCGTTGACCTTCACTTGCAAGTTTATATGTTATATGAACTCTATTTGGATCATGATTATACTATTATGTTTTGATTACTATTACTAACCAGTGGCAATCTACTTTGTTGCTTCCGAGCCTGTTTGCTATTTTGAATTCCTCTCTCATTTAGGGTATCGCCTGGAAAGATGGAAGGTATATATATTTGATACAATCAAGCAATCTAATGAACCCCATGGTAGAAGTTCCTGTATCACCTGGGCAGCATTGGGCTTGCCAGGATGGATAGGCTACCATGGCCCTTGTTTGAGTGTATATCCAGATTTACTATCATGATTGGTGTATGAGGTTATGATATTGATAAAGATGATTTGTCAAGAAAGATCGAGACTGGCCATCTCCAACGAGTTCGAGATATGATATCATTTTATTATGAGAATTTTACTCTCGCTTGGTCCCTTGAGGTCCTCGGAGAGTAGAGATGACTGATTAGTACGATGTTTAATTGTTGCTTGATTAGTACGATGTTTAATTCATTCTTGTAGACTTGTCATCCATGTTGATCTTGTTATTCTTGTTGTATATGCATAGCATGGTTTTAGAAAGAAGTTTATGAGAAGATAAAATCTTTGTGAAAACCCTTTATATTCCATCCTCACTGAGCTATATGCAGGATTAACTTACCCTTCTTTTGAACAATTATAGGTGAGGTTTAGCCGCGCAAGCTCCCATGTGGTTGCAAGCTTCATTGATGTGATGAGTTGGATTCCTGCTTACGTGATCTACATGTTTACCTGTGAAGATGTACACCTTGTTGTAATAAACACGATTTTGTATGACTGAACTATTTAATCTATTGTATTATTCTTTTGGTCAACTAGATACCTAGCTAAGTTGATTACTCTACTTAGTAGACCCAGGGTTAAAATGTTGATAGGTGGACTCGGGTATTGTAACATATAACAGGGTGTTGTAAACCTTTAAGGCTGATGTTTTGGGAGAACTTTGGGAAGTCTTTCAAAACTTCTTATGGCGTTTTAATGGATGTACATGTTATTAAATTAATACTCACAGGTTTTAAGACTATTAAGTTATTAATTTCAAGAATTAGTGCTACAAACGTAATGTTTCGACCTTAGTCTAGCTATAGGTCGGTGTCGGGGCGTGACACCTTTAAGTGGTATTAGAGCTAACTTTGGTTAGTTTAGAGCTAGCCTTAGTTAGCGTAGTCCGGATTTCGAATGTTGGTCCCTGGGTAGAAGTCTTAACCTGAGTAGGCCTTAAATAATTATGTGTGCCTTTGAGACTTATATGATTATGTGTGGACCACATGTACTTGTGTGTATCGTATGTGCTTAACATGTTGTAATTGCTTCTTACTTGTGAGAAATTTATGTGCTAAGTATGGTCATACCAGTTGCATGTATGATTTGACTCGTGGATAGCGTTTTAAGCCCATAACTAGCTAGAACAATAGGTTTAATGATCAATAGGATTAATACCTAAACCATGAAGCACACATAGTTGGCTATTTCGGTTTCGCTTCCACTTTCATCACCGATTGATACATTATCCTCAACACACGCCTTCATTGCCTTTTGCTTTCCTTTGATCAATTTTGGACATTTTGCTTTGATGTGTCCCAGTTTGTCACAATTGAAGCATTTTATCTATTCTTTGGTCTTTTCTAATTTCTCTTTGAATCTTCTCTTGACTTTGTTGTTGATGGGCTCATCTTTCTTTATCTTTTTGTATTTCAAGAACTTCTTAAAATTCTTTGCAAGAAGTGCAAGCTCATCATGATCACTATCATCTTTGTCTTCATTACTTGATTGAGATTGAGCAATGAGAGCAAGTGATTTCCTTGTCTTCTTTTCCTCTTCATCTCGTATTTTCTCTTGATTCAATACAAGTTCATCCGTCTCAAGGTTACAAATGAGCTCATGCACCATAATCTTGGAAAGATCGGTTGATTCTCTAATAGATGTCACATTTGGTTTGTATTCTTTTGGAAAAGCCATAAGAATCTTCCGGTTAAGTTTTTCATTTGGATATTTCTTCCCGAGAGCACTCAAGTTGTTTACGATTTTGGAGAATCTTTGATGCATTTCATTTAATGATTCTCCGGCCTTCATACGAAACAACTTATACCCATGAATGTGAAAATCGATTTTGATATTCTTCACTTGAGATGTTCATTGATAAGACATGTGTAACATCTTCTAAATCTCGTGAGCGATTTTACATTGACTCACATGACTACACTCGGTTTCGTTTAAAGCACAATAAAGGATGTTCTTGGCTCTTGAGTTCTTGGTCATCATGATAATGTCTTGATCATTGAACTTTCCTCTTTCTTTGGGCACTTGAACGATTTTGGCTTTCTCGACTCCACTTGCACTTGGAGCATCTTTGACCGTCACCTCCTTCATTGGAACATAAGGGCCATCTTCTACTAATGACCATAGAGCATAGTCAACGGTTGTATGTATGTCTCCATCTTGTTTTTCTAATAATTGAAATTGGTACCTATAAACAATGGAGACCTATTAGTGGAGTAACCTTCAAAGTAAGAAAATGTAGTATTGTTTGTCATTTATCTTTTTTTTGCTAGATGTTAAGCTATATAGAAAGTCCTAGCTCTAATACCACTTGTTGTCCCTTAATTAAACCTAAGAGAAGGGGTGAATTAGGTTATATAGGCAATAATACTACTTTTTCGATTAGACAATATGATAGCAATGATTAATCAAAAATAATATTAAATAGATATGCACTTTATCAATATAAAATGTGAGTGAGACAATTTATCAAACACTTGGTAAACAAAAAATAATTCAAAGAGAGAGTTGAGAGAAATAGATAACAAATCGTGATTTTAGAGTGGTTCGGCCCTCACCTGAGCCCTCGACCCAAGCTCCCCGCTTAAGATTTCAACAATCTTCACTATGGTGGCTCTTCAAATGTTGGTGAGTCCACGAACTAACTACAATGGTAGTTAAAATTTTTACAATAAAAAATAACTTTTCTCAATACAAAGCTTTAACTCTAACACCTCTAACAAGGAAATCCTTCATTTCAAAGTGTTTAACTTCCTCTTTTGATAAGTGTTTGAGATTCACAATAAAAGTCATCTTTTAGGGTAGATAAAATACAATGAATGCTTCTCTCTCAATAATGCTCACAAACTCTTGCTCAAGTATAGCTCAATGATAATTCAAAGATAAAGATGATAAAATAATACAAGAGTAATTGCTTTGAATCAATGCCTTAAGATTTTGCAGTTGAGAGATATTAATAGAGCTGAAAAAATGGTGTAATTAATGCTCCCAACGTTCACAAACGGCTATATTTTGAATTAACATTTTGGCCTGACCAGTCGACCTATTTGTCGCCGGTCGACTGGTCGAGAGACCTTCGTCCAGTGGACAGGCTTTAGGCAGATGGCCCTTTGGCCACCGGTCGACCGGTCGCAATGGGGTCGTCCGGTGGGATCAAAACTGCTAGGGTTGGGTTTTTAAAAGCGTTTCTTTTGAGCGTCTTTTGTAAAACCTTTTTCAAATATTTCAAAAACGATATTTGAGAATCATCATTGAGCATATACCATTTGCAAGACCCAAAACCCCAGTCAAGTCCCAGCCGGTACCCCTTATGACTTTCATCTACATCCTTATAACTTCATCTTCATTCTTCGGATCTTCTCCTTGAGTTGATGGATGTTCTTCTTCCTTCTGTAGCTTGATGATTTTAGAATCGGAGTCAATCTTGATTCATATTTACTTGTGCACACTTAACAAATTCATTTAAACACCTTTATGGTTTGTAATCATCAAAACCAAGATTTAGAAGCCCTTTAGGCTAACAGTAATAATAACACAAAGACCCCAACCACAACCTTCAATAACAACACCACCTGCGAATTTGACACACAATGGCTATTCAAATCAGCAAGAACCATGGGTTCTTTAGCACTCAACCTTTTCAACTCAAACCCATTTCAATCGAATAGTGAAAACAAGAATTTAAGGAAGTTGAGTGGTGAAGAACAAGCAGAGGCTGAGCAGAGAGCTTTCGTAGCAGCTTTAGTGAGTGGGAATGAGGCTATAGTGCTTGAGTTTTACTCACCCAATTGCAGGATTTGCAATTGTTTGGTTGGTTTTGTTAATGAAGTTGAGAAGATGAATGTTGATTGGGTTAATATTATCATGGCTAATGTTAAAAATCAACAATGGTTGCCTGAGGTATTCTTTTTCTGATTACTCATGTTTGATGAAATATAACAAATTTTTATGCTTTTCTTGGTCTGATTGTTTCCCACACTAAGCATTATTGATTAGTTTTCCTTCTAAGTAAACATCTAACCCCAATTCATTCTACAATAAAATTTGGACTCATTGAAATATTACATCAAACACTTTCAACCATACTAAGCATACAATAAAATTTCTTTACAGATACAGAACCAAAATGACCAACAATCTTAAGTTCACAAACAAAATGGTCAAAACACAGTAAAATTAAACGAAAAGCATCATACCTTTCAATTTTAGGTTGATTTTCTCTCAAATTTCTTGTTTTTTCTTCCTGCTTTTTGTTTGTTTTCTTTCTTTACAGATACTGATTCTTTTTTGTTTATGATTAGTAATAGACCACAGGTGTGTGGTCTAAAATGTTAAAGACATAAGGGGTGGTTGTGAGAATCGCCGCCTATTCCAACTTAACGGTTCTATGAAACGCCGCCCATGTTTACTCATTTTTGGCCACCATCCAACAAACCAGAGATATTCGCGGTGGTTGTTCAAAACTAATTGCTATAGTTCAAGGAACCGCCGCGAATGGTCATCAGCTTCCCTTCATTAATAACCGCTGCTAAATAAGTGTCACCCATGTCCCCTTTTTTGTAGTACTTCCTAATTGGCATGCCTAGTTGTCATGCCAACTAGATAAATTTATTTTATTTTTCTCTTTATTTATTTATTTTATTTTATTTTATTTCTCTCCCTCTCTCTCTCTTTTTCTCTCTTCAATTTCTCATTTTTCTCTCATTAATTAATGTTTCTTATATTCTATCTCTTTCTCTTCTATTTAGCCCTACATCAATATTTTTTTTTTCAGCTTAAAAACCACACAATTGGCTATTGTACTCCAAAATTATGCACAGACTTTTGTCATCTCCTTCTTTCTCTTTTTGATGTATTGACCATAAATATTAATTATGTAAATACTATGTTTAGATCATTTACTTCACAACTGACTATGTCATTTCAATTGATGTGCTAATAAGTTCTTTTTTTTTTCTTGAAATAATATTTTGGACCCCCTCCTAAAACCCAACCCATAGACTTATCTTTTCCTAAGAAAAATAAGCTCATCTTCAAGCTTCCATCGTTAGACTTAATTAACTTATTTTTTCCAATCTCGGTCATATTTTTGATAATTTTTAATTTGATGTAATTCTCTCTAGAACTAAAAGTAGATTAAACATATTAACTTGACTATATTTTTGTTTATTACTTTTTATGTGCAATGTATAATTATTCTTCTTTTAGGTGCTAGTCGATCGATGATAATGATAAGTAAGAAAATTGTATAGTTATCTAAACTCAAAGCTAAAACAGGAAACTTTAATTAAGGTAGGAAAAAAGGAAAAAATAAGGAGAGAGAAAAATTAAATAAAGTTAATTAATGAAGAGAGAAAAATAAAATAAATTTATCTAGTTGGCATGACAACTAGGCATACCAATTAGGAGGTGTTAATTGGGTGATAAAAAGAAGATGAGGTTTAACATTACGCATATGGAAACTATCTTCGTGCACTAGTCACGATATAGATAAGTCTTTGTTGTCCTGCAAGTTGGTGAAATGGAAACGTAAATCAACTCTAGTGGAAGATAAATCTTAATTTGAATATTTGGTGGGTGTCAGTGTGGCTATTAAGTGAATTAATCATTAGGTATGTAATATTGTTTTGAAAACCATAAGAGAGAGAGAGAGAGGGAGAGAGAGAGAGAGAGAGAGGGAGAGAGAGAAAGAGAGAGATAAGAGGGGGGTTTATAGTTGCAAGATAATCCATTTGGGTGAATTTTTTTTTTTTCAAAAAAAAATAAATCTTGAATATAATTTGAAACATTCGTAATTAACTTTTTGGGCAAAAAAGATTCTTAATGTGTCAAGCTAACTTTATTTTGCATTTAGTCAACTTCCATTAAATAAGTAGTAAAGAGTAATTGTTCCTAAGCATTTTTTTTTATAAAAAAAGTACCAAAATCATTATTTTGTTCTAATTTCCTACAGATATTACTATATTTCAACAAGAAACTTGCATTATTTTTTATAGCCATTGACTTTATTTTTTATTTGATGCTTGAAACATTGAAGACCAAGGAGTGAAATTATATATATATCCTTACCTAGAACGTGAAGGACTAGAAGACACAAAACGAATCATCTGAGACCAATATATTATTTTGTAAAAAGTTAAGGGACTGCTTGAGGCAATAAACTAATGAAAGTAATGTTAGGGATTAACATGGCATAGTTAGAAATAATTGGAATTTTAGAAGAAAGATTGAAGACTAAAATGAGAAACTCAAATACTTTAGTGCCATTTATGCTATTAAAATCAAGGAACAAAAATGAGAAACTTAAATTGCAGAACATATGTTTTTGTAGCTTATAGGATCTCTCGACATTTTCTCAAGAACAATACTGAAATTTGTTCTTAACAAGCTGGACTAGTAACGGCTTAGGTGATCAATACTGATGCAAGTGATCAAACCAACTAGCTAGAGGTGACATTTGGGCCGGGCCAACACAGGTACAATTCAGCTCAGCACACGAAAATTCGGGTCCAGCTTAGCTCGAATGAAAATGGGTTCAACTCGGCTCAGCCCATCACATATAGGTGGGCCGAGTTGGGTCATATATTTTTGGACCCAGCCCATTTGTGCCTAAGCCCATTTATGCCCAAGCCTAACCCAGCTCAGCCCAGCCCAGCTCGAGCCTAGCTCACACCCAATTCAAGCCCAGATAAAACTCATATTGAGATTATAATTTGTACATGTAATTTTTCTTATAAATAGTTAATGTATTCAACTTCATTTTACTACAAAACTATATATTTATTTTACCACCTATTGTCTCTTTATTTTAGTACAAGAGAATACACAATATCTATGGCTATGGGGGAAGAAAATATTTCACAACGATTACGTTCAAATGTTTGGAATCATTTTGCTTACTTTGAAAAATATGGGTATGTAATTTGTAACTATTGTGAACATAAATATATATTTCGTCGTCAATTTGGAACTGAATCACTTGTAAGACATCTTGTATCTCAACACTCAAATGTTCTAAACTATTTTAATCCTCAACCACCGCCACCGCCACCAACAACAAGCCCAGCACCCGCACAAGGAGCATAATAAAATGGAGAACTTCACCAACTTTCTTCAAGCATTTATATAATATTATTTTTTATGTTTATTAGTAACATATCCGTGTCTCGTGAACTTGTGGTTTGTTAATTAATATTTTATCATTTATATTAATATTATCAATCAACTTATGTCTTGTTAATTGTTAAATTAATTTTTTCGTAAAAAAAGGTTAAGTTTCATCTTTTTTCGTTATTAATCCAACTATTAAAATTCAGAACACATTAATAAAAAATAAAAATAAAAAGATGGGCTGGCTCAGCCCAACTCGGCCCAGCTCACGACTCTTGGTAGCGGGCTCGTGGGTCGAGTTGGGTCCTATATTTCAAGAATTGAGCTCATCCCAGCTCAGCCCACTAAACATATATGCCGAGTCGGGCTCATTTTTTTTAACCCACGATTTGATTGGACCATGCCGGGCTGTATCAGGTTGGCCCATTTTCCAGCTCTACAACTAGCTAGGATTTGCATTTAATGATAAACATTTTTGTTGAAGACAATAAACAAATATAATGAGTTGATCATAGATTATTAGATTTGAATATTTTTTTCCCTTCTAGAGAAAATATTAATTGTAGAGAAAAGGGCATTTCGACAATAAATGCAAATTTCTTAATAGACCCCTCTCTATCAATTTAAACTTTTAAATGAGGTTGTTAGTTAACACATTTGTGGATATATGAGTTGTGTGTGTGTGAGCTCTTTCGTATGGAAATAATCATTCTCTTTCCCCAAATGGCTTAAAAGGAGGTAAATCTTATTCATCAAATCATAAATAACATATAAAAAGGCCAATAATTATTTAATTATTTCACACCCTAGATATATATATGTGTGTGTGTATATATGTCATGCCTTTTGGGCTTAAGAATGCACCTTTAGAATTCCAAAATATCATGAATAAGATTTTCAATCAATTTACCAGTTTCACAATTGTTTACATTGATGATATTCTTGTCTTCAGTAATGACATTCATCAGCATTGGAAACATTTGCATATTTTTCTCAAAGCGATTAAAGAGCATGGTCTTGTGGTTTCGACACCCAAGATTCAACTTTTTCAGACAAAAATTAGATTTCTTGGACATATGATTTCCTTCAGGAAAATCACCCCAATCCAAAAAACACTTGATTTTGCAGAAAAATTCCCAGACATTTTAAGAGAAAAGACCCAACTTCAAAGGTTTTTAGGATCTCTTAACTATTTTGCAGATTTTTATCCTGGCATTTTCCACATCTGCAAACCATTATTTGAACGTCTGAAAAAGAATCCTTCAGCATGGTCAGATATTCATACCAGAGATGTTCATGAAATAAAAAGACAAGTAAAAACATTGCCAGTTTTGACTTTATGTCAACCAGACGCCCCAAAAATAGTTCAGACTGATGCTTCTGAATTAGGATTTGGCGGTATTTTAAAACAGATAAATTCAAGAAAAGAACATATTGTTCGATTTCATTCAGGAACACGGGATAAAGCCCAACAGAATTATTCAACAGTCAAAAAAGAAATTTTGTCTATTGTCAAATGTATTTCAAAATTTTAAGATGACTTATTGAACCAGAAATTCATTGTCATAGTGGATTGCAAGTACAGGGATAATAAGTAGATAAATAAATGGAATACGGTAAAGATGAATATAAAAGGAGACCACAAGACCATGCTCTTTAATGGCTTTCAGAAAAATATGCAAATGTTTCCAATGCTGATGAATGTCATTACTGAAGACAAGAACATCATCAATGTAAACAATTGTGAAACTGGTAAATTGATTGAAAATATGATTTTACCAAAAATAACCCAGGAGGGAACAGAAAATGAAAGCCATAACAGAAACGGAAATAACAGGGATAATAAGTAGATAAATAAATGGAATACGGTAAAGATGAAGATAAAAGGAGACGATGTCTCTTACTTGTATTAGATGTTCTGTGAAGATATTACACGATTGGGTGTACCGGAGTACAATGTAAATTTTGGATAAAATAAAATTCTTCTTGAAAAAAATCCCCCTTCCTTGTTTAAGGCAGACTCTGCCTTATATAGGAAAACGAATCTATGAAAACAATAGTAAAATGTAAAATGAAAAGTCATGAATAGTTATTTGGCTTTTACTGTGGCCGAATCCTATTTTGTCCTGACGTAATGATTATGCTTTTGACTAGATTACTTTTACTGTGACCGAAAGTAATTTTGTCATGATGTGATGATGATGTCTGTGATGGAATCTTGACTGGATTCACCGTTGTCTTTTCTCTGAGTTTGATCTTATTCTAAAGACGTAGAGAGCTTCTACTTGTCTGGATCGGCTAGCAATACTAAAAACGTAAAAGTACATTGAGTGATGTGTATTTCTCACTAATACAAAGAAAATGCTAAACTTAATCTATTTTCCCTATACATTTGTCTATACCTAACTCAGTCTTACTATCTTCGAAATCCCACCTGCCTACAATAAAGTCTTACGCCTTCTGCTTCTCAAACCCTAACTAGGCCTTACGATCAGGATTAAAGGTAAGTTGGCTAAAGGTAAGTTGACTAAGTAAAACACAAACAAAATACAGGCTAAAAAAATAAATGAAGTTTAAAACTTTCTTTGGCTTTTTGGGAAAACCACACCCATCAACGAACTTGAGATGTCTTTACCAGTTGCCGTTTGACCTGGACTAGCTGAAGTTTTCTGGAATTCTTCAGAAACCATGTAACTTCAGAGAAGGGAAGTCTTACCGTTGCATCTTAGTTTTTGGAGGGAACATAGAAGAATAAAACCCTAACTGTCCAATGTTTTTGGCGAGAACATTAGGAAACTCATCTGTTCCAGTTTATACTCATAGTGGTGTAGTACAAAGTTCTGTTTGGTTTTCTGTTTCCAGTTTATACTCATAGAGGAGTTACGATGTCATAACAATCATCTTCATTGTCATCGGCATTTTCTGTGGAAATGGATGCCTTATCTGAGGCAAGTTCTTCAAGTTGCAGCATGATTACCTTGATTTCATCAAAGCTGGTGGCAGCTGCGAGCTGAGTATGGAGAAAATTCTTGAAAGAGAGAAATTCTTGTTGTTCTGGTTAGACTTCTTTATTCTATTTCTGATTTGTTTCAAGCCATGCTTGAACTTTGGTAGTTGAACATGAATCATTGTTCATCTTCTTCCACCACATGACTTCATGTTTTCTTCCAAAAGCCGGGGTGACTTGTTGGTTTCCGAAAGAAGTATGTTGGAATGCAAAATGTGATCTGAATATCCATGTTACAAAGAAAAGTCTGTAGAACACAAAAAATGGGGAAAGGTAGGCTAAATGCTTTGGTGCTTGCCAATTTTCTGTGAAGAACAAAAAGCCTTTGTAAACTGGTTATGGTAAAATTTATGTAATGGGTCCATACGATGCCCACCATTGGATAAACCAATTCGGGACCTGAAGGGGGAATGTCTTCTTGAAGACGAAAAACCATGACATATCATGTTTATCATTCTGGAGGTAGAAACATCTGTACCAAGCCTGAATGTAATCATAATAGTTATAGTCTCTGTATGGTACATCTTCTGGGAGCTGTTTGGTTCTGTGTAGAAGTAGTACCCATTGTTTGAGGGTGAGCACATTTTGAAGTTTAGCCTTGATATGGCTATACTCTCCTGGTTGTTTGTCTTTGGAGTCTGGGACAAACTCTATTGAATCTGTTGCTACGAGGATAGCCTCATAGTAACACTGTGTTTTAAATGTGTTTTCTGGAATGTAGTTTGACTGGGGATGAAGAAATGCCCTAGCAAACTCATCTGGGGTAATGTTTGGGTTATGGATGAAATGTTCTGGTTCTGTTACAAGAATCTGATCGAACACATTCTTGTAAATATATGGAGGAGTGGGGACCTGCTTAGGTTCTGGGGTGACTGATTTGGTTTTAGTAACAAAGGGCTGAAACTTGTTACTGACTGTTGTCTGTGAAGACGATATACCTACAAATCCTACATGAACACCCGTTAGCTGTTTATGAGGGGTCGAAGATCCTAAAACTGTGAGGTTTCTACCTAGGGGTGACTAGGTAGAGTATGGTGTATATGTGATTTGTTTATCTTCAACCTTTCCTGTAGTTGATGATTGTGTTGGGGTTGTTGTGGGTACTGGTGAACTGGCTTTTTGGGCATATGAGCTTAAGTCGAAAGCTTTTGCCTTGCCTTTGTCCTTCTTAGGTGCCATTGCTTACTAAGTTGCGGTGTGAATACCTGCAGAATGGTTAGCAGCAATTTATAATGAAAATGCGAAATTGAAAATGCAATCAATTCTGCTTCTGAATCTGAATCTTTGTTCCAATCTACTTAATTGCGGTGGACTTGAAACAATCCATCTGGATTCTTAATGAATCCTTGGGTTCCGCTTCTGTTGATCCTGTGAAAAATGAAAAAGGTATTCCCGAAGGAATCCTATGTGATAGGCATGTGGCCTGTAAGAAATTCTCTGGTTAGAAAATCAGGGATGGAATTATCCTCTGCCTTGATATATTCTATATCAAAATCAAAAATTGAAAGAATGGCTTGCTATCTGGCAAAAATCTGTTTGGATGCAATGTTTTTAACATATTTGGTTAAAACATCCTTAGCAGACTTGTAATCTACTCTGACAATGAATTTCTGGTTCAATAAGTCATCTTGAAATTTTGAAATACATTTGACAATGGACAAAATTTCTTTTTTGACTGTTGAATAATTATGTTGGGCTTTATCCCATGTTCCTGAATGAAATCGAACAATATGTTCTTTTCCTGAAATTATCTGTTTTAAAATACCACCAAATCCTAATTCAAAAGCATCAGTCTGAATTATTTTTGGGGCGTCTGGTTGACATAAAGTCAAAACTGGTAATGTTTTTACTTGTCTTTTTATTTCCTGAACAGCTCTGGTATGAATGTCTGACCATACTGGAGGATTCTTTTTGAGACGTTCAAACAATAGTTTGCAGAGGTGGCGAATGCCAGGATAAAAGTCTGCAACATAGTTAAGAGATCCTAAAAACCTTTGAAGTTGGGTTTTTTCTCTCAAAATGTTTGGGAATTTTTCTGCAAAATCAAGTGTTCTTTGGATTGGGGTGATTTTCCCGAAGGAAATCATATGTCCAAGAAATCTGATTTTTGTCTGAAAAAGCTTAATCTTGGGTACCGAAACCACAAGAGCATGCTCTTTTCTGAGTTGCTGGATTTCTACTTTTAACTGGTTAATCTCCCTTTGGAGGTCAGAAATTCTAACTGGTTGGGATTTCTTTTTCTAGAATTGACTGAGAACATCAGAATAATTGGTATTCTTATGTTCATTCTGATAGGTTATGGAAGGAGTTTTCTTTTCCTTTTTGTGTTCCATAATCTCTTTGAGTCTGAGAAGATAAGCTTGCTTTTTTTCTGGGTCATTAATCTTACAGATCATGTCGATCATAAGACTATGAGTATCTGTGAGGACAAAAAGTCCTTTCTGGCAGAAACATGCTCCTTTACTGGGGCATGCACATTCTTGTTCGCTATTGGAAGAACTACTAGAATAGTAGTCTATTCCAATCTGATTGATATTGTCTTCGTCAGAACATTCTGAAGAAGAACTGGATAATGTATCCATATCATCAATGGACTTGATGATTTTGCTCTTTGTGGCTTCATCTAATTCTAATGATTGAATTAGTTATCTGATTTTGCAATCTCTTGCAAAGTGTCCTGGTTTGCCACATTTTGAAGCATCCTGTGGTTTTCTGTTGTTTTGAATCATGTTTTTTATGTGATTGTTTCCATTTTCTCTGTGGAAACTTCTGGTAATGTCTCTTCTTATGTTGGTATGGTTTGTTGCCATACTTCTGGTTATATTTTTGTCCTATAGATTTGAAATGATTCTTATATTTTCTGGAGGAAATTTTTGACTTGTAAGTCTTCTGTTTGTGTGGGGGCCGGAAAGGTTCCATGCCATATTGTTCATACCAATTTCCTAGTTCTTTTCTATCAGATTGTTTCTTAATATGTGCTTTGAGACGAAGATCCGTACAAAGCTTCATGGCTGTTTTATTGATATGGGAAATGATGTCCCCATATGTTATTAGATCGTAATCTAATCCTGGGAATTCAAGTGAGAAAGCATTTTTCACTTGCTGAGCAAATAACTTTGGAAGTCCAGATAAAAATATTTCTTTCCAATAACTGGTGTTATTGTCAGTTCTTTGGTACAGTTTACTGAGAAAGACATCCTTATACCATCGGAAGTCTTGGAGTGTACGACATCTGAGGTTCTGAAGGATTTCAGATGTTCATTCCTGATAAATGGTAGGATCACCTATAAAATGGTAGGTGATATCGTAGACAAGGGCGGCTAGAGCACAAGACTCTATTTGTCCTTGGTCATTGACGACTGGTTCTCCTTGTCCATCGGTTTTCACCATGTTAAAGATTCTGATTCTGGTGGCCTTGTCGAGGTGATCATCCCACCAGCCTTTGAGTTGGCCATTGAAGCCAAGGATGATATTTCTGGTTGCTTTCCTTTCGAAAGTAGTCTGTTTGTTTGTAAATATTGCCAATTATGATCATCTGTTTGGTAAGATTGAGAATCTGATATTCTGTCATTCTATCGATGTTCAATTCATAGATCTGGTTACCTGAGAAGGAACATTGGGAATGTGATTCTTCAATTTGAAGATCTGGTGGTGATGGTCTGGGATAAAAATTCATTGTTTCTGGAAAAGAAATTCTATAAACGACTCTATTAGATTCAGAGTTCTGAGATGATGAGGATTCACAATCAGAGTTACTGTCCGATTGTTTGAGAACTTGAAGAGCTGGTTGGCTTGATGAAGGTTCTGGCTTCTTGGTCTTAGAAATCAGTTCTTGGAGAAGTTTATTGTTCTTCTCTTCTGTTGATTCTAAATTTGGAATAAAATTTGAAATCTTGAAAGGCAAAACTTTGATTGGAGATTCCATTTTGTCTTTCATACTAGTTAACTTAAGAGAATCAAAGGATGTTGTCAATTGATTTGGAGACTGTGTCTTAGTTGACTTTTGTTTTGATTCTAATGCTTTGAATGGTGTAATGACAGTCTATTTTTCAAGAATATCTTCGATATTCTGAATCTGTTTTTGCATAGTAGTGACTGAAAGATTAGTCCAATTATTTTGTTGGGCTGTCTTTTAGTTCTGGTTGTTCTGTGATAACAACTGGTTTTAGGTTGATCGTACCTTCTTTGGTAGCAATTTGTGTATGTTGAAACGGAGGATGCTCCGATTCAAGGACTGTTGTGGAATTAGGTAAATTCCATTTTCTTGTTCTTGCAGTAAGAACGTTGATGTTCATTGGTTTATTTCTGTGTTTAAACCAAAGAAAGAATGGGACGTTCATTCTAACAATTTACAAATATTGGAGCCATTGTTCCTTAAAATCTGCCAATTGTTTGCTGTTGTATGTTTTGAAATACCATTCTCGAATGGTTTTATTCTGGTCTGAAAGAAATTCTTCTTTCAAAGCCTGAACATCTCTTTCAAAAACTTCTCAAAGCATGTTAATGCCGAAATCTGAGGCTGAAGGATTGAAGTCAACAGATGATGTATCTGTTGGTTCAAATTTTGGATAGACTGGACGAGCAGTCTGTTCTTCAATTTTGATCCCGATAGGAACAGATTGAGTCTGTGATTGGGGAATTCTGCTTGTTGATACTAGATCAACAAATCCTGGAGTAGGGTCAGAAATACTGATCCTAGAGATACTAGAGACTGATCGAGAAAGAGAGGGTTCTCTATTTCCTCTATCAATCTTGATTGAAACAGTACCATCCTCATATTGGACGATCTGTTCAATTCTGGAGTTCTGGACATTCTGATCCTGAACAGTGGGTTTGGTGGCATTCTCAATATCCCACCGATCTGGAAGTGAAACTTCGTTCCACTTGATAGTTCTGGGTATGTTAACTATTGATCTGTTTCTATCTATGTTCCAAAGGATAGTTTCTCCTTTTGGACGTTTTCTGGTTATAGATCTAGGATTTAATACTGTTGTCATGAGTTTATAATTAAGACGATAAATAACTTCATATGCATGTGTACCACAATCAACATGATAGTTATATGTATTAATATCTAATTGTAAAGCTTTCATGACATGCGGACATGTAAGCGATATGGTATGATCTGGAAACAATTAAAGAAAATTGGACCATTACATAAACTAGTTTCAACTAATCCAAGTAGTGAGTCATTGTACCTAAGTAATCTACAGTCTCTAAGAGCTAGATATACACTGGTATCTAGTCATTCTCTAATTAATAGTTTAAGTGCGACTTGCACATGACCAATATGCAGGAATCTGAAGCCTTTCCTGATGGCTCTGTCAAGGGATTTCTATGAGAAAAGTCTAATACTCTGTTGGTCACTGGTTAATGGAACAATTTCTTCTTTACATCTAATAGTAAGTAGAGATTTTAGGTCGATAAGACCGTTCTGGTAAATCTCTTCTATCTTCATCTTAGGAGGTTTCCAATTACTTAATTCTCCTATTGTCCATGTTTGTTCTGTTTTAGCTATGGTATTATTTTCTGTACCTACTGAAGCATTACTGCTACTAGAAGCCATTAATATGTTGTAGATAAAGGTAAGTTGTAGACACAAATATGTTGCTTAAGACTAACCTAATAGTTGCTCTGGCTCTGATACCAGAAACAACCCAGGGGGGAACAGAAAATGAAAGCCATAACAGAAACGGAAATAACAGGGATAATAAGGAGATATATATATTTTTCAAAGGATTTAGATTTTAAAAAGAAAGAAAAAAGAAGAAAAATGAGGAAGAATAATTTTATTTATATACAGAATTTACATTGTACTCCGGTACACCCAATCGTGTAACATCTTCACAGAACATCTAATACAAGTAAGAGACTTCGTCTCCTTTTATTTTCATCTTTACCATATATATGTATAAAGAAAACAAGACAAGCAATAATCAAGTATCCAAAATAATACATTATAGGCAACTTGATCAAGCATGCTCATCAATCATCTCGAGGATCAACTTTTTGGTTCTTCTCCATATTCTTCACAGCAGAGAATCAGAGACACCAACTTCAACAATTTTCTCACCCATCGTCGTGGAGACATGCTTCTTCTTTTTGGGAAATTAAAACACTTCCCTCCTTAGTTATCTTGGATGAAAAATGCTAATTAGACCCACAAAGTTCCTTACCTAGAATGTAAAGCACTAGAAGACACAAAACGAATTATCTGAGACCAAAATATTATTTTGTAAAAAGTTAAGGGACTGCTTGAGGTAATAATTATACACAACTTATGAAAGTTATGTTAGGGATTAACATGGCGTAGTTGGAAATAATTATAATTTTATAAGAAAGATTAAAGACTAAAATGAGAAACTCAAATGTTAAAGTGCCATTTATGCTATTAAAATCAAGGACTAATGAGAAAATTAAATTGCAGAACATATGATTTCGTAGCTTAGGATCTCTCGACAATACTGGAATTTGTTCTTAAAAAGCTGGACTAATAAAGGCGTAGGTGATCAATACTGATGCAAGTGATTAAATCAATTAGGATTTTCATTTAATGATAAATATTTTTGTTGAAGATGATAAATCTATATAATAAACCCTTATTTAACAGTTTAAACTTTTAAATGATGTGGTTACTTAACACGTTTGTTGCTATATGAGTTGTGTGTGTATGATGTAGAGAGAGAGAGATGCTCTTTGGTATGAAAATAATCACTATTTTTCCCCAAATGGGTTTGTGTAGGAAATATGTTACTATTGAGTCTCGGAATTAATCACAGAATAAAAATTTATTTCAATGCATAATAACACTGTATTATAATGGCATGGTATAGCATTACAAATTGAAAAGAAAAGAAAACAGTAAGCAACTAAACACTGATACTAATATATTGAATTACAAAGAGAAAAGGAAATAATGGAATAGTAAAAGTGCAAACTGAAATCGAAAGATACAAGAAATAAAATAAATAATCAAATGATAAAGAAATGCAAAAAGTGCAAACTGAAATCGAAAGATACAAGAAATAAAATAAATAATCAAATGATAAATAAATGCAAACCAATTGAAATCGAGACTCGAGCTTGGCTCGATGTCTTAAGGGTTTAACGCTCTGTATAAGTGCTAATGTCTCTTACGCGCAAATCTCTCAGGATACAATAATTAAACTTCTCGTAATAGTAACACTTTAAATTACAAGAACTTGCAAACTAACAGTATTTAAACTCTCTCTATTGCAGACTCTATGCAAAAAAAGTATTTCTGAAAAGTTCTCTTTTAAATGGCTTAGAAGATAGGTATTTATAGGAATTTTCAGAGTCAAATTCTGACCAAATTAAATCCGACCGTTTAAACAACCATAATGCAGGGGAAAATAAAAGGTGTAACAGCAGCCCTCCTTGATGCCAAGAAATGTTCAGCACGTTGCAAACATTATTCTGTCAAATGAATTCTAACAATTATGTAACCATTACACATTCAAATTGTAGATGTCAAAATCCACAATCACGTATTGCGGGCCACCAGCAACCTACAGAGACAGAAAGCAATCGAACGGCGTAAGTCTTGGGACACCGGTGTGGTGCCGGCCAAAGACACTCTGACGCTCAAGTTAGAAGTCTATCGGAAAGGGAGATCTAATGAGGATTGTAAGGAGGGATAATCGGAGACTACCGTAGTTGCGGCGTTGTTATAGGAAGAGCAGGTTGTGATTTTGTAAAGGGGAGAGGTAGGGTATTGCTGTATATGGCTAATACTCGATGCCCTCTCCTTGTGTAGGCGTAGCCTACTTATAGGTGTGGGTCGACCAAGAGTCACGGACCCTTGGGACTTGTATTCCTAATAGACTACCTGATCACTTATCGCGTAGGATAGAGGTAATTTTTAGCCCAAGCCCTTCAATGGTAGTCCCCTTCTCGTAGGCTGGGCGATTGTGATAGGTCGAGAGTCGCTTCACCTCCTGAGACTTGTAAATTAGGTAGACTACTTCGAGGAAGTAGCCACTTATCCCGTAGGATAGGCCTCCATCCGAACTTGCCAATCATCATCTACTACGGTAGGCTAGACACTTAAGGTCTCTTTCTTGGTCACTTATCTGTTAGCACCCAGCAAGGCCTCGGGTCGTGATCGAGTACGTCGCCATTCGCCTATATGAGATAGTTCGATATTTGGGCCTAGCGCAGAGCTCGGGGCCTCCGAGTGGGCTTCTTCGGGAGTAAGCCGCGACTTATAGCATTGCATATGGGCCCTGGCCCAATAACCGAACGGATTGAGGCTATAAGACGCGTCGCGGTTGGACCATGGATCCAGGCCCAATTTTGGCGTTAATAGTTTGTCCCCCACTCCCTAAGTCGAAGAGTCTTCGAGTTAGGGAGTAATTGTTCGTAAAATTACTCTGGTTCACACTCCTCGGGACGAGACGCCTGGGAGCACGCAGTTGTGAGTGGACCTCGAGCTGAAGTTGAAGAATCTTTGGGCACAATTTTGCTTCAATCGTAATCATCATTGCCGACTGCGAGAGGATTATGTGCATGAGGTGGAGGGGCTCACTTGGCCGAAACACGCTCAAGAATAACGTACATACTCAATGTGTAGTGGTGTAGCCCTCTTTCGGTTTGGGCATGACTTCGCAACTTATCGTGTGGAAAGTTCAGAACTTACCACTTGTTGGTGAGCAATTCCGCATCCTACCACTCTGTGTATTATGGTTCCGCAGCCTACCACGTGCTATCACTCACTCGCCAACTCACTGCTTACAAGTTACCTCCACAATCCACAGCCTACCGTTGCTTTTTACAACGTGTCAGACTACTATTTCCACTTGAAACTTCGCAGCCTACCATTACTTTGGGACAAATCACAGCCTACCATATTTTTTGGCAATTTCGCAGCCTACCATTTCTCTTGGTGCAAGTCCGCAGCCTACACCATTTGATCACGCTGACTCGCAGCCTACGAACTACAACTCGCAGAACTTTTGTTTTGGAGTAGGCTACGAAACCAATTTTTGTTTCTTCCCTTTGTTACAGCTAGTAGGACAGGTGGTCTGCATATTTATATTTCAAAACTTGATTGGTTTGCCAATCAGGAGCTAACACACGCGCGGGGTCAGCCTTGCTCCATATTTCTTGCTTGCAGTTAGCATAAATGTGGGGCCCTCGAGCATTAAATGTGTAGCTTGACAAGGCAGATCATACTTGTCCTTCAGCATTCTTTATCTTGTCTCGCGTCAATCTACAGGTCCAATTTCAAATTGTCACGCATGGTGGTGCATTGCATTGTACAATATAACATTTAATATTATAATAACGTGATGTGCACATTAATACGTTAAATATGATCACATATTCAATGTTATAATGATATACATGATCACACATTTAATGTTATAATAATATACATGATCACATATTTTAATATTATATTTGTAACGCCCCGATCCCTCACGAGACCGGAGGCTCTAATAACCATGCTATTCTCAACCCAATACCAAACCCGGTCACAAAATTTTAGGAAAAAAACGGACAGAGTTTCCCCTGTATTATGGACATTCTGAAAACCTGTAAACTCTCAAATAAGGTAACTACAAGGTAAACAAACTTTTCATGGCTAAATATTTAAAGATTCAAGGCCATCCGAGCCTTGAAGCAAACAACAGTTCCAAAACCACACAAGCATGCAAGTAACTTGTTTATAATAATAACCATGCCATTCTAGGATAACATTAAAACATACTTAGAGATAAAACATTCTACACTAAGCCATTCACTCCCAAGCATGCAAAGCAACTAGAAATAGAAATATAAGTTATTACAAGCCATAGAATTACCACTGCTACTATATTATCAGACTTCCAGCTTACATATTACTCAAATACATACATGAGCTTTAAGGCCCCAAAATAGATTATACATAGAACAACAAATTCTTCACATAGCAACCAGAAAGCACATCCGCCTCAGACAAATATCACACAGCAGCTAAGGCAACTCCACCAACTGTGCCACCTGAAACATGTTAGCGAGGTATGAGCAACCACTGTTGCCCAGTGAGGGATAAAGTCCCGGGGCGTGCAATGCAACAGGTAATACAGTTAAACGACAATAACAATTAGACAATTAAAGAACCAGTGATAGCTTAAATAACCACACATTTGAAAGGATACATTTCACATAACCCCTATACACCAATCTTCACTGATCTTCAATCACGATCCACGAACCACGATCACGATCACGATCACGATAAGCCGGCATAACCCCAAACACTCCAGTGGGTGTACTCCGGATGTACCCCGATAATCCTACGACCTACCATCCCCTGGCAATCTCCGGATCAGGCGAATGGGGGACTAGGGCACAGAGTTTGAATATCCATCGGCAAGCCCTCTGCCGCCCAGCCGATATTCAACACATCCGCCCCTGACACTATGGTTGCGCAACCACTATGCAATGCACTTAACAATGGCAAGTTAATAGAAATAATATAAGCATTAACACATAGGAGGATCAACAAAGTAGGTTGACCTCGATGCAATTAGAATAGAACAATTATATAAGCAAATATGCAGTTTTACAAGAGACATACGCAAGATAAGTATGGAATCATACCAAAAGCTCCAAATCAACTTGAAACCACATATAAACACTCAAGAAGTCATGCCATGGGTTTAGAAGTGTGAATCAACCGAAATTGCACCAAAACCCCTTTATTTTTCAAACTATTTCTCTTCCAAACCAAAGTTAATGATTTCATTTTCAAGGGAAACTCTCCCAACCTTCTAACTAACCCTCAAGGTACCCTCTCAACCCTTTAACTCATTCAAACGCCCGCGATTACCCCGAAAGCCCCAAATTCCCTCTTATGGCTTTAAACTACACATACCTTATCCGGGCTTCAAACAAAGGTTTTCAAAGCTTCTATAGCACCTAGGTAGCCTAAGAATACTAGAAATGAAGCCCGAATCCACCCGGATTCGCATTAATCCCGAAAGCCCTTTGTTAAAGTCGACTATTTTACGTTTTATGCAATTTTAGAACAATGCAAGTGCACGGGGCTATTAGACTACCTTCACTAGAACCTAAGGCATCTATTAGAAGCATTGAATCAAGTTAAAACGCGCGATTTCACAAAACCCTAAAATTTCCGTCACTATTCACCCTAAAAATCAAACTAACGATTCTAACCGTTTAAAAAGCGAAACGATGGCTCAAATGTGTTCCCTAGCATTCATATACATGGTATAATAGCATAGATAATCAATACAATAGCATTTGAACACATTTTCAACAAATCAAGAAAATAGCAACTATTTAGAAATGCAAAAATAAGCCGTGAAATCCCTCACCAATGCGCGTAGGAACACCTAGGAGGCTTGCAAACACCCTACACTACTTGCTCAAGGCTTGGAGAGGCTTGGATTGGAGGCTTGGTGAGCAAAATCTCCTTCTTTTCTTCCCTTGGAGCTGGCAGCTTTTCTGCTTCTGTTTTTAGCTTTTTTTTTTTTTTTTTCTTTTGCATTTTATGAGCTTATAAGACTATATAATGACTAAGCTTAGGTGGGGTCTTGTTTGGGTACTTAAGTGGTCCAATAAAATGCGCTTAGTTAGCTTAAAACGAGCCTAGGTAGTAGAGTGTATGCTAATTAATTAAAACACTAAGTTATGTTACGTAACACTATTCATCTAACTACAAAATTCATTTTCTAAACGAGCTCTCCTATCGCCTCTAGCTCAATTGCACATTTTTCCCACTACTTTAACAATTAATATGATTTAATAAAAATGCTAATTCACTAATAGATTGCAGTTTAAAAATGGAGTGAATAGTAATCACAGAAGTCAGTTAGTAAAGCACAGAAGTAAATGCGCAAACAAAGGATGCAACAGTAATTGAATGCACGGCTAAAATCTCGGGCGTCACAATATTAATATGCATGATCACATATTTAATGTTATAATAATATACATGATCACACATTTAATATTATAATAATATATATGATCACATATTTAATATTATATTAATATGTATGATCACATAAACATATGACTTGCAAAGCTGATCAGCGGGCTCAACTTATTAAATTAATAAACTTGTAGTCTTCAATGTCCAATTGTGTGGGCCCGATGCCATTTTACAATTGTTTCTTCCTCTATCATTTTATTCACGTTCACAATGACAGCTTGGGACCCCTTCCAATTTTTTGATTTCGTAGGTAGTGGCCTTTGGCCAATGGAGGGATGAAAGCTGTTGACAGGACAGCCTTCCTCAGACCCATGCGCCAGCTGAGCTGGCGCGTGATACTATGCGGGTAGGACAGCACTTAATGTTGTCCTTTTTCGCATAGTGACCGACGTGGTCAGGACAGTTGTTGTCCTGACCACGCGGGCCATTGTGGGCTGGGCATTTAATGCCCAGTTGACTATGTGGACCCGCGGGTAATCCCGTCGCGACACGTGGTGAGTTCTCTAGCGAATGCCTTTTTGAACGTTATTTTTCGAGCACGAGACCGCATGTCATCTTTGTTTTGAATCTTCTCATTTCTATTCCAAGCTGCTTTAAAACACTAGGAGTTGCCGCCTTCGATCTTGCAACGCAGGGCTATGCCGGCAAGCCCCCAGCAACAAATGTGACATCACTCGTCGAGTCGTCACCGAATGGCGTAGGCTCGGCTAGGGACCGTAATTCACCAACGAAGGTTTCGGCGAGGGAAGATTCCCCTCGCCGGGCCCTCGCCGAGACCCTTTCGGCGTCGGCCCGGCAAGGGGAATCGTCCCTCACCAAAACATATTTTTCTTGTAGTGATATATAAAGCTTGCAATTGGCTCGAATCTTTTTGACATTTTTAAGTAAAATAGTCCACTTATGTCAACATTATTAACATCACTAAATCACGTAGGGGTTGAGATACAAACTATGGTGGTTGTTGCACTCTTTGGAGTTTTTTCATGTTGTTTTTGCCAGAGTAATCCTATGTACGTAGTAAAACAAAATCAGCTTAGCAAGCTATCCAGTTATACGATGCGGGAATGACTAATTAGTTACCTTACTCGGATGGAACACTTCCATTACTTTTGTTTGTAGATTAGTTAGCAGCTGTACTTATTAGAACCATATCATTTAGGGTCGTTTTTCTTTGCTTTTTTAAATGTTTTAAAATTTTGAATGAGTGAGAATTTAACATGGTGTCGAATCAAATTACCAAACTATTTTGGGTTTAAGTTTCCTTGCTACTAGTTTAAAAATATTAAAATTGTCCTTGTGCAAGTCTCATAAAATGAATCCTACATACGTGCATGTACGAGGACGTGTTAAAGTAATAAATAAATATAATAATTTATCTCATCGTTTAAACTTTTAGATTAAGTAATAATTCAATAGTTACTCTCACATAGAAAAGAAGAATTTTTTTTTTGGTCATTGAAAAGAAGTGAAGAGTTCAAAAATGAGTGAAGCAAGTCACAGTGAAACTTCCCATACATTAACAATGAAAGGTTCCGACAATGGGAAAATAGAAAGTGTGATTAATAGGATCGTGACTGAATATTACTAGACTTTCCTGTTCTAACACTCCATATAATTATGTTTCTAAATTGAGTAAATTGCAAAAATACTCCCTTAATTTAGCCAAAAATTCACAAACCTCATGTGTTGCCGAAGTTGCAATATTTTATCGCCTTGAATATTTCAAAGTGTGGCACACGTCCCCCAACCCTTAACTCCATTTGAATCATTTAAAAGTTTCGGTGAAATGATCGTTTAAATCATTTAAAGATTTAGGAGAAATGACAATATTTTCTTTTTCTAAAGAATGCACAAGTGAGAATTCGTGTATAAAATGTTGGAATATGGAAGAGGCTATTTTATCGTAGAGAGAAATATATGGAGACTCTAAACAAAATCTTTATTGCTTTAATATTTGATATGTATTTGGTATGACTACAACTAAAAGGACAAATCCCTATTTATAAATTCACAAAAATCATATGTTAATTAGGATATAGTTCTAGGAAACCATTACCCACTAGGAAAAACTATCTAGTCAAAAACCAATTTAAATCTAATTAGAACTTCTTTAATAGACTCTTAATCCAAACCAAGTTTATCTTCTAACATCCCCCCTTAAACTTGATTTGACTCTCGTAACTCCGAGCAAAGCTCTAAGCTTCATAAACACGTCACTCTTGAGTGGCTTTGTAAGAATGTCTGTAACTTGATCTTGACACTTCACATACTTTATCTTCACTTCCTTCCTTGTGATGCATTCTCTGATGAAATGGTAACGTGTGTCAATGTGCTTGCTTCTTTCATGAAAGACTGGATTCTTGGCTAAGGCAATTACAGGCTTGTTATCAACATAGATCTCTACTGGCTCTTCTTGAGGCATCTTAAGTTCTTTCATCAAATTCCTTAACCATAAAGCATGACAAACACATGAAGTAGCAGCTACATATTCAGCTTCACATGTAGAAAGTGTGGCAATGGTTTGCTTCTTGGAACTCCAAGTGAATGTTGTATCTCCCATGAAGAAAAGATATCCATTAGTACTCTTTCGATCATCAAAATCACCAGCCCAATCGCTGTCACTATACCCCACAAGTTTGAAATCCTCTGAGTGGGAGTATAAAAGTCCATAATCAACAGTTCTTTTGATGTAGCGAAGTATTCTTTTGGTAGTCTTCAAATGTGTATTAGTAGGGGCCTCCATAAAGCGACCCACAAGTCCTACACCAAAAAGAATATATGGTCTTGTACAGGTCAAGTATCTCAAGTTTCCAACCAGGCTCTTGAAAAATGTTGGATTTACACGCTCTTCTTTATCAACCTTTGACAATTGTACTCCACATTCAATAGGGGTGTTAATAGGTTGACAATTTTCCATCTTGAATTTCTTGAGAATTTCCATTGCAGAGCCTTCTTGAGAAATAAATATTCCTTCATCTGTTTGCTTCACTTGAATTTCAAGATAATAAGACATGAGTCCAAAATCAGTCATCTCAAATTCTCTTGCCATTGTCCTCTTGAAATCTTCAAATAAATTTGGATTATTGTCAGTAAAAATTAAGTCATCCACATACAAGCAAACAATCAACACATCACTATTCTCATTGTTTGGTATAGAGAGTATGCTCATGTGAACACTTGGAGAAATTATTATAACAGAAGTATTCATCAATTCTATTATACCAAGCTCTTGGAGCTTGTTTTAGGCCATAGAGAGCTTTCTTCAACTTTAAAATTTTATTTTCACACCCTTTCTCTACATAGCCTAATAGTTGTTGAATATATACCTCTTCATCAAGAAAACCATTCAAGAATGAAGATTTAACATCCAATTGATAAATCTTCCATCTGTGTTGGGCTACTAGAGATATGATAAATCTTATAGTTTCCAAGCGTGCAACAAGAGCAAATACCTCATCATAGTCAATGCCAGCTCGTTGACTATAGCCTTTTGCAACTAGTCTTGCCTTGTACCTTTCAACTTCACCTTTAGCATTCTTCTTTATCTTGTAAACCCACTTTACGCCAATGGCTTAGTGGCCTTTGGGTAAAGTTGCAAGCTCCCAAGTATCATTCTTCTTTATAGCCTTGATTTCTTCATCCATGGCTTGTCTTTATCTTTCACTCTCATTAGTTTCCTCAAAGCTTATTGGTTCACAATCAGCAAGCAGACAAAAGAGAGTCAGTTCATCATTTAAATTAAGAGTTACCTCATAAATTTCATGCAAGCTTCTGAAACAGGGGATCTTTTCATGCAAACTTGAACTTGTTGAAGTTATGTCTCCTTGAGATGAAGTTGGAGCTTGATATGGAGATGAAGTTTGAGTTGGAATTGGAGTTGGAGATATAGAGTCTTCATTGACTTCTACTTCTTGCTCTTGTATGGGTAAGAATTTGTATTCTTTTTGCTCTTTGACATTCCAACCCCATTCAGCTTCTTCATCAAATTGGACATCTCTACTCACAATAATTCTCCCATTAGTAGGATTGTAGAGCTTGTATGTTCTGGAACTCTTTTCATACCCAATGAAAACTAGCTTTTGGTTTTTGTCATCAAGCTTGATTCGATTTTGATTAGGAACATGAGCATAAGCAATGCTTCCGAAAACCCTTAAGTGCTTGATTGTTGGCTTTCTTCCACTCCATACTTCTAATGGTGTCTTGTCAGAGAGACTCTTTGTGACACAACGATTCAACAGATAGACTGCACAATCAATTACTTCAGACCAAAATTCTTTAGGCATACTTCTATACTTCAACATACTTCGAACCATCTCAAGAACAACTTTATTTTTTCTCTTAGCAACTCCATTCTGTTGAGGTGATCGAGAAGCTATCAAAGGGCGTCGAATGCCATTCTTTTCACAAAAATTGTTGAATTCTCTTGATGTGAATTCTCCACCTCTATCAAATCTTAAGGCTTTGATCTCCCAACCACTTTCTTTTTTAGCAAGAGTTTTAAATTTCTTGAACATGTAAAAAGTTTCAGATTTTTTTTAAAAAAAATAAACCCAAGTCCTGTGGCTATAATCATCAATAAAAAGGATAAAATATTTATTTTTATCGTAGGAGCAAGGATTAATTGGCCCGCAAATATCAGTATGGACAAGTTCTAGTGGTCTCGTTGCTCTTGATGTAGCCTCGTTTGGAAAACTTTTTCTAACTTGTTTTGCAAAGACATCCCTCACAAATTTGTTCCGGATGATTGATGGAAGGCAATCCATGCACCATATTTTTTCTTGACATTAAAGAAAGATTTTCAAAATTTATGTGCCCAAATTTGAAGTTCTATAACCAAGAAACTTCTTTTACACAAGCTTTAAGACATTTTGCAACATCATTTTAAATATTTAATAAATACAATCTATTTCTTCTCATGGGCACTTTTGTTATCAAAAAATTATTTTCATCTTTTATTACACAATGTTTATCTTCCAATAAAATTATGTAATTTTTCTCAAGAAGTTGTCCAAGACTCAAAATATTAGTTTTTAATTTTGGCACATAATAAACTTCAAAAATAAAACGATGCCTTCCATCTTTCAAATGGATTAAAATTTTACCTTTTTCTTCCACTGAGACCATAGAGGCATCTTCAAATTTAACATTGCCCTTGACAGTTTCATTGAGTTCTGCGAATATACTCCTTTGTCTAGTCATGTGATTACTTGCACCTGTATCAAGATGCCATGTAGTATCTCATCTATCTTGTTCGCCATGATGAGTCGTCAACAAGGTAATCTCTTCTTCCCCTTCTTGTCTTTCAGCAAAATTAATTTTTTCATCCACAACTTTAGGATTACTTCTACATTCATTAGCATAATAACCATATTTTTGACAATTGTAACATTGAACTTGCGATTTGTCATACCTTTGTCCTGAATAATTGCCTCTTCCACGCTCAGGTTTATGTGAATTTTGATTTTTCTCTTCTTGATTAAATCTTCCTCTTCCACCACGTCATCGTCCTCGTCCTTGGTTTTGGCCTCGGCCTCTACCACGTCCATATCCACAACCATGTCCTTTTTGGCTTCTATCGTTGCCAAAATTTACTTCTTTTTTCAAAGCGAGATTACTTTGAAGAACTTTTTCCAAGACTTCTTAGTTCTTCTTTTTATGTCTTTCTTCATAAGCTTGTAACGAGCCCATGAGTTCATCAATTGACATGTCATCTAAATCTTTTGATTCCTCAATCGCTACAACAATATATTCATATTTTGGATGCAAAGAACAAATGATCTTTTCTACAATACGAATATTTTTTAAATCTTCTCCATATTTTTTTAGTTGGTTAGAAACCACCAAAACTCTCGAAATATAATCTGAAATAGATTCACCATCATTCATATAGAGAGATTTAAACTCACCTCTTAAAGTTTGTAAACGAACCTTTTTCATCTTGTCTACCCCTTTTTGTGATTTTTGAAGAGTTTCCCATGCTTGTTTGGCAATAGTCGCGCATGAGATTTTCTCGAACATAGTTTCATCCAAACATAGATAGATGATAGAGAGAGCTTGTTGATCCTTCTTGCGATTTTTTACCAATGCGTCTTTTTGATTTTGACTCAAAACTTCATCTTCAATAGGTTCTACATAGCCTTTCTCTACAATCTCCCAAGCATCTTGCGAGCCAAGAAGAGTCTTCATACGAATAGACCAATTATCATAATTGTCCTTAGTGAGGTGCGGAAATTGAAAAGGAAACATACTATTTCCTATCATCTTTACCTAGCTCTCGATACTAGTTTGTTGGAATATGGAATAGGCTATTTTATCGCAGAGAGAAATAATATGGAGACTCTAAACAAAATCTTTATTGCTCTTATATTTGGTATGTATGACTACAATTAAAAGGACTAACCCCTATTTATAGATGATATAAGTCGGGGTTTGCATATTTTTATATTTAAATTAGAGTTTGTTGCATCCAATTTGAGCATAATTAATAAGTATTAAGGCATTAATTTGTTTATCACTTATTTGGGTTTTTTTTCACATATTTCAGGGCTAAAAAGTTGTTCGTATGTGAGAAGAATATTTAAACATGAAGATCATGGGGACATGCAGATCAAGAGTTGTGATGATGAAATAGCACTTGGAGCAAAGTATTAAAGAATTACATGAGAAGAAATGATCAAAAGCTTTTTGAAAAAAAAGCTATTGAAGAATCCGAAAAAAATAAAACAAAAGCAAAGCAAAGAAAATATAAAAAAAAAGTAGTTGACCAAGGCTGTCTTGACCGTTGGTCCACAAGTCCCAATTGGACTTTGAATTGGAAACCAAAAGAAAATAAAGTCAGCCTTGGCCATGCCTTATATAAGGCACATGTAGGACATGCAACAAAGCAACGCAAAAGAGGGAGCGAACAGAAGCAGCAGCGACAGAAATTCACAGGGAAAAAATTAGTTTAGTTTTATTAGTTTTTCTTCTTCTGCGATACATTACGATGCTTTTGTAGTTTTCCCAAGCTTAAATTTCTATAACGTTTTATTTTCTTTACTTTAATTTATTGAATTATGTTTATTTTTTAGATTTATTATTCTAGTTTCTTTAATATGTCAGGCTAATTTTCTTTGCTAAGGTGATGATGAAACCTTGTTAATTTTAATAGATGTTATATTTGTGAATTAATTTTTCCCCATAACTTGATCATTCATGTTTAGCGTTTATTCTTTCATCAATTGTTGAGATAATTTCTTTGATGGGTTTAATCATGTTTCTCTCATGCTTTGAATGATTCTTGATAATTGAAAGTTTTTATTTTTAATGCCGAATATTAATTGTGATTTCTAGTTGGACTACAATTAATGATTTGAAGATTCTTTTACAAAATAAGAATAAACATACTTTTGGTTTCATTAACTTAGGGCTCAGAAAGATGATATTTTTCATGGTAACGAGGCTAGACTGCGAGTTTATCATGTAGTTTAATTTGGGAAAAATTAATGATCAAATATAGTTGACGTTAGGATTAGCAAGGTGGATTCCAAGCCTTAGCCTTTTACGATCATTTGTTTAGTCTCGCTTTTTAATTTTCGTCTTTTATTTAATTAGTTATTTTCTTTTCTAATATTTTCTTGTTTTAGTTTATTTTAATTGATTTTACTCAAGTTATTAATTGTTTTCGTTTTACAATTTATTTCGTTCAATTTATTAGTTGTTCTTATTTTAGAATTTATTTATTAAGTATCTAGATTCATTATATATTCTTTTAGTATTACTTTATTTTTGTTCTTAAAATTATTAGTTACTTTTGTCTTAGGATTCTTAATTGTCTTACTTATTTAGATTTATTTTTCAGCCTTTTACTATTTTATCTCAATTTTGAATATCAATCTCTCTAACTAGATTAGAAAATCTACATCTTAGTCTAGAACTTGACTTTAATTAAACAAGTCTCTGAGGGATCGACCTCGTATTTGCCTAAGCTATACCTTCATACGGTTCGTGCACTTGCGAGTAATTTAAAACATACAACAAGTTTTTGGCGCCGTTGTCAGGGACTTGAATAGGATAAGTTTTTAGACTTTTGATTAGACTTTTCTTCTAGTAGTTGTTTTATTGCTTTTTGAAAAAAAAATTCAAAAAAAAAAAAAAATAAATAATAAGTGCATTTTTTTTTCTTTTCTTTTTTTTTTTTGTTTCTTTTTGTGTGATATTTGTGTTGCATGAAAGTTTGGGCACGTGATCACACAAATAGGCTAGTTAGCATTGAGTTAGAGCAAGAATTTAAAATGAGTCAACAGGGAGAGGAGATTAAGCCTCTTAGGGAGTTGTTCCACCCCTTCTCTACCAATCCTCCTTCATGCATAGTTTTGTCTGCCACTACAGCCGCACATTTTGAGCTAAAACCACAGGTAATAAATCTTCGTCCCACTTTTTATGGTCTAGATAGAGAGGATCCTTATTTGTATGTCCAAGAATTTTTGAAAATATGTACTACATTTAAATTTCAAAAAATTTCTGAAGAATCTGTTCGCTTGCGCCTATTTCCTTTTTCACTAAAGGATAAGGCCAAAGCATGGCTTAATTATCTTCCTTCTGGATCTATTACATCTTGGGCAGCAATGATAAAAAAGTTTTTGTCAAAATTCTTTCCCATGAATAAAACTAATGCTTTAAGGAGAGAAATTACTGATTTTTGTCAAGATGAGCGTGAAAAATTTTATGAAAGTTGGGAGAGGTTTAAAGATTTGCAAATCAAATGTCCTCATCATGGTTTTGAAACTTGGAGATTAGTGCAATACTTTTATAATGGGTTGACACAATCAAGTAGGAATATGGTAGAGTCAATGAATGGTGGAGGTTTCTTGAGTCTAATAGAGGATGATGCATATAATTTTCTTGAAGGTTTGTCAAAGAGCTTCCAGCAATGTGATTTCTCTAACCGTAAAGAGAAGCCAGTTCAGACAGTAAAGAAAGGGGGGTTGTATGAAATTAGTGAGGAGGTAGATATAAAGGCTAGATTAGATGCTCTTACAAGAAAAGTAGATGCCTTAACTGTGAATAATGGAGGAGGTTCTGTTAACAATGTTCATAATGAAATATGTTCTATTTGTGCGAGTCATATGCATGTAACTGCAATGTGTCCTTCTATGCCTGCATATAATGAGTGCCGTGTTGAACAAGCGAATTCACTTAATAATTTAGGAAGGCCATTTGTTAATCCATATATGGAGACATATAATCCTAATTTGCAGAACCATCCAAATCTTTCATGGAAATTAAATCAACCTTTTGGTAACCCAGTTGTCCCACCAGTGCAATATCAAAATCAGTTTAAGCCACTTAATCAGAACTACTCTCATGCTCAGGTTCTACCTCAGTTTGCAGGTCAGTCTAGGCAACAATCATCACTAGAGGAGTCTCTTAAAGCATTCATGCAGACCACGACCCAGGCAATTCAGGAAATGAAAAATTCAACTCAATTGAACACTAATGTCATTGCTAAGTTAGAGACTCAGATGGGTCAGCTGGCCACACAAGTAGGAGAAAGAGAGAAAAGAAAATTTCCAAGTCAGCCCATACCTAATCCAAAGGGGCAATATGCTATTAATGGGGCATCTAGTTCTAATTCAGGGCAAGAGCATGTGCAATCCATCACTACACTTAGGTCTGGTAAGCAAATTGATAACCATGTGACTGTTCCTGAGCGTAGCAATAGGAAAGTAGAGAAAGCTAAAAACTCTGAGGATGATCATAATGAAAGTAGAGTGCATTCATCACAGGATACACCTATAGAGCCTAAAGAGTCACATCCTAGAGTCATAGAGCCTGAAATTAAAAAGTTCATGCCTAAAGCTCTATTTCCTCATAGGCTTCTTAGTAAGAAAGACAATGCACAGGTTGGTGACATTTTAGAGGTCTTCAAACAGGTACAAATAAATATACATTTTCTGGATGCCATTAAACAAGTGCCTGCATATGCTAAATTTTTGAAAGATCTTGTTACAGCAAAAAGAAAGATAAATGTCCCTAAGAAAGCATTTTTAACAGAACATGTGAGCTCAGTGATTCAAAATAAATATCCTGTTAAGTATAAAGATTCTAGATCTCCTACTATTTCTTACAAAATTGGAGAATATCAGATTGAGAGAGCTTTGCTAGATTTAGGTGCAAGAGTGAATTTACTGCCTTACTCTGTTTATTTGCAATTAGGTCTAGGTGAGCTAAAGCCTAGTAGGAGACACTGCAATTAGCTAATAGATCAGTAAAAATTCCGAGAGGTATAATTGAGGATGTTTTGATTAAGGTAGATACTTTTTACTTTCCGGTGAATTTTGTTGTTCTGGATACTGAGCCTGTTGATAACCTTGCTGTGCAAACTCATGTTATTCTGGGTCGTCCATTTTTAGCCACATCAAATGCATTGATTAATTGTAGGAATGGTGTGATGAAAATTTCTTTTGGTAACATGACTGTTGAGCTTAATATCTTCCGTATAAGTAAACAAATGCTTGATGATAATGATGATGCTTATGAAATTAATATGATTGAAGATTTAGTTCATGATGCATTTGTGCAGTCAAGTTATGTGGACCTATTAGAAGCATGTTTAGCTCATTTTGGTTCTAATTTAGATATTGATAATGTTGTTGCTGAGGTTAATTCTTTGCTAGATTCTATGCCTCTCATGAATGTTGATAATTGGCAGCTTAAACCATTACTGCTTACCCTTTCCTCATCACCACCATTACCATCTGTGGTAGAGCCACCTAAGTTAGAGTTAAAACCTTTGCCATATACCCTCAAATATGTCTTTTTAGGAGCTCATGAGACACTGCCAACCATTGTAGCTTCTGATTTAGATGAGTCTCAAGAACGTCAATTAGTGAGTGTTTTACAAGAGCATAAAGAGGTCATAGGTTGGACAATAGCAGACATTAAGGGTATTAGTCCATCAGTTGTTATGCATAGAATCCATTTGGAGAAAAATGCTAAGCCTACACGTGAATCACAAAAGCGTCTAAATCCTATCATGCAAGATGTGGTAAAGGCTGAAATTCTAAAACTTTTAGATGTAGGTGTTATCTATCCTATTTCTGACAGTAATAATTGGGTGAGTCCTGTGCAGGTAGTACCTAAGAAGTCTGGTGTAACTGTTGTTAAAAATAAAGATGATGAGTTGGTTCCAACAAGAGTGAAAACAGGGTGGAGAGTGTGTATTGATTATCGTAAGTTGAATTATATGACTAAGAAAGATCACTTCCCTCTCCCTTTCATAGATCAGATGTTGGAAAAATTAGCTGGTCATGCATATTATTATTTTCTTGATGGATATTCTGGCTATAATCAAATTGCAATTGCACCTGAGGATCAAGAAAAGACCACATTTACTTGTCAATTTGGCACTTTTGCATATCGTCACATGCCTTTTGGGTTGTGCAATGCTCCGGCCACTTTTCAAAGATGCATGATTAGTATTTTCTCTGGTATGGTTGGAAAATTTTTAGAAGTGTTTATGGATAATTTTTCTGTCTTTAGAACTTCAATAGATTCACAAAAATCCTATGTCAATTAGGATATGGTTCTAGGAAACCATTACCCACTAAAAAAAATTATCTAGTCAAAAACCAATTTAAATCTAACTAGAACTTATTTCATAGAATCCTAATCCAAACCAAATTTATCTTCTAACATAAAATATTATATTTCCAACCTAAATATTTGTTTGCTTGTCTTTATTGCTCTCATGGCTTGTTAAAGTAGCTAAATTACTTTTACTGTTTAGTAAAGTTGTACATACAACAATTTAGCCATTTATTCACCATTAAATTCCACCCCCCTCCCCTCTTGTTTCTAGTTGTAAACTATTGTTTTTTTCTTTTTTCTTTTGTAGGTCATAGTTGTTGACAGCTTATGCACACGTAATAAATGTGAAATTGGTCAATGATTCATCGTGCTTCAATCATGCAACTTTCTTTCGTTGTATATTTCATTCTATTGTAAATCCCGATTTTATGATGTATACTTCTTATATATGTTATATGTTGTATGTTGATGAATAAAAGAATAGAAGTTTTCCTGGGACATCTCTTTACAATAGTAGACCAGGCGAACAAAAGCTGCTGGTTTTGTTAGTTCATGGCAAAATTTCGATTCTCATATCTGATCCATTTGTTTCCTTCTTCTCGTTACAGAATGTGGTGGTCACCAATTTTTGTATCTTCAAGATCGTGTTCTATGCTATGACTCCTGGTAGTCAAGCCTTGTAGGACCCTCGCTGTTGTCTCATTGATGTGGTTGATTTACTTCTTTTCTATCTGTAATAATACTTATAGCCTCAAATTTTAGTTTGAACAAATCAAGCAAATATTGAGAAAAACACGATATCACCTCATTTTTATTATTTATATATTGCTTCTTGTACGTATATTTAGTTGACATATCAATACAATAATATTTTTGTATTTTTATCTCTTCTTTTGATATGTAAACTAAAAGTTTACATAGAAGGTAATAAATTCGCTAAGAAAAAGAGGTGATGTTCAACAATACTTGTAAACATTTTACGAGACAATAATTCTTCTAAAACATAGCTTAATTGTGCATGGTACATCTAATATCTTTTCTATCGCCTAACCGTTGCCAGTTGAAGCGACGCCTCTGGACTTCTTTCTTTTCCGCCTTTTCGTTTTTCTTTTGCTTCCTCTGGACTGTGCAACTGCATGGGCTTCGAAGGATCTCTGAGCTTCGAGGCATAGCTTTTCCCCGTCCAACTTTGATTTCCCCAAACTCTGCTTTAACCCCTTTAAGACGTTGTCTTGCCAAGTTCCACATGGCCACGTTTTGGAAGGATCAATAACTACAGATTAATTTCGCAAGGGAAAGGAATGACAGATAAAAAGAAAAGCACCAGCTTACCCCAACTGCAGCACTAGCGGCCATGTCAAAAAAAATCATTCCTATGCTGGTGAAGGAACTCAGCGTCGACAGGGAGCCTCATAGTCTCCAAAGCCCGAACAATCCTCCCAGGATTACGGAAAAAGCTGGTGTCTTTAGGAAAGCAAAACGTTGCTTCAAAAACTACGGTAGACTCAGAGCCCCTAGCTGAATAAGCGTCGGGTTCAGGCGCCTGACACTTCGGACCTCCTCTTAGGGGTTCGGTGGTAGGAGTCTGACGAGAAGAAGAGTTAGACTGGGAACTTGGCACGATGGGTGGCGCTTTGCTGAAAGACGCTTGAGGATTGGCATCACCATCGAGAACTGTGGCTTGAGTCCCAAGGGAATTATGGTCTATGATGCCTCCACAGTTTGTAGGAGCCGAGGGTGAAGACGGAAGCTTTTCAGCGGAATGGACACGCACAGTTGCAGCATCAAGCAAAGCCTGGACTGGCCCGTCATCGGAACCTTCGTTTGATCCCAGTATTCACAATAATAGCAGTACCAAGAACTGGCACCTCCTGAACAGGGACATCATCGGACACAGGGGCATCATCAGCATTGACGTCCAACATCCCTTCATCGGCAGTGTCCGCTGCAGTAGAGTCAGAGTTGGTGGTATCCTCCCCAGAATCACAGGATGCCGAACCTATGGGAACTCGCGAAACTACACCAGAGCAGCACCGTTTTCGAGCCTGCGCTGCGTGATTTGTCCTTTGGCCACTCGGGGCTGAGCAACGTACTGGCTCTGTGCGAATGACCAAACAATACCTTTGAAGAATGTCCTCCAAGGAAATGGTTGCGGCTACTTCTTCGTCCATAGAATCTTTTGACATAAAAGAACATAGATATTAGGCGCCAGAGGCGAATGAAGATAGAACAAGTATGAAGATGAAAACATGGGGGCGCTTACAGTATAGCTCCCCAGCCGATTCCCATAGGCGGCAAGTGACTAGCGTGTCAGGGCTAAGAAGCAGCTTCCAACGATGCTCAGGATCGACAACCGCTAACAATCTTGCCACGCGTATAGTAATACCAATCAAATTATTAACTACAAGAATAATAAAATGATAGGTAATTAGAATAAATAAATCAAGCCATATAAAATATTAAATTAAATCAGTCCAGAGCCTGTAAATCAAAAGACCATTATTACATAATCATAAACACAAATTATACAAGCATAATAAAAATAAATACGAAATTTAAATATAGAAGAGATTAAAGATATGTTCTCCCATAAATGAAGTTCGTATGTTGACAATGACAGATCCAAAATAAGATTCACGAGCATACCTATGAAATTATGTTCCTCTTCCACTCTGTAATTCCGACATTACCTCTCCCGTATTACACCCAAAATAACTAGACTATTACAAAAATAAAAGAACTAATCTAATCCTAACTATTTAAAGAAAATAAAAATAGCAACACAAAGAAATAGAGACTTGGCTCCTTGAAATTCTTGGACATCATATGTTTTAAGGCTGGGGGTTTTAATAGGTTGAATCTGCCAGGACCTGAAATTCTTTTATCGTTGCAAATGCCCCACTCCAACTCGTTGAGTACGCTAGCCTTGCAGTAAATTATTCACTTTTGATTAATAAAACAATTTGAAAGTTGAAAGAAGAAACTTTCCCACATTCAATGCATTTCTTTCCAGCAAAAGAAAACTTTGCTTTGAATAAAAAATGTGCCATGGAATTGTTTGATTAAAATAATGCAAGATTCAATCTTGCTTTGCTAATTTTCTTAGTTTTAAAATTGTGGTCCCTTTCTTTTATGTCTTTTTCAACTTTCTACCATGTTTCACAATTATGATGTTTTATTCCTTGAGATTTGATCACAAATGACCTGGTTGTGCATTCCAAATGAAGGTAAGTGAAGTATGACCATTGATTTGACCGAGTCCATTGATCGCTTGACCATTGACTTGCATCGTAAACTGGTGTTTTAGGCCGAATTTCTTTATTTTTTTGTTTAACCTACATTGATGCCTCAAATTGTAATGTAAATGTAGATTAAAATGGTCCCTTTTTATTTCTTTTTCAACTTTCTACCATGTTTCACAATTATGGTGTTTTATTCCTTGAGATTTGATCACAAAATGACCTGGTTGTGCATTGCAAATGAAGGTAAGTGAAGTATGACCATTGCTTTGACTGCGACCATTGATAGCTTGACCATTGACTTGCATCGTAAAATGGTGTTTTAGGCCGAATTTCTTCATTTTTTTGTTTAACCTACATTGATGCCTCAAATTGTAACGCAAATGTAGATCAAAATACATGGCTTGAGTACTGAAAATAGAATACATCAACATCCCCAAATCTAAATGTTGTTTATCCTCAAGCAAGACTGGCTTAAAATACATCTGAATGAATTTTGAGAAATTCAATTTGCCAATCTTAACAAATTTACAAGTCAATGAAAAGAATAAATGAGAACCCTTATTCAATTTCAAACTAATTACTCTTTTGGAATAGTTTATCGATTGCCTCGGAATATGCATTCAAAAGAAACTAAGCAAATTAAGTTCATTCAAATTCTTTAATTTTCAAGATATGCAAACAAATTAGACTTTAATATTCTTGCCCATTTCTAATCGAGCACTTGATCATGTCTTCACCTATTACAATTGACATAAAACGAAAGAACAATTCACAATATCTCTATTTTAGTGCTCAGTTTCTTTTGATTTCCTATGCACCCCCAGCCAGTTGACCGAGATTGCCAGGTTTTAAAGGGACTTCTACGTGCCTTAATCACCCGAGGTACAAAGGCCCGAAACCTTACACTATAGCACATATCCACATGATAAGAATGTAGAGAAAATATAGTGGTGCTTAGAGATTTATTATAACAAAAATGTACAAAATAAGGATACACATTTCTTTTTCTTTTTCTTTTTTTTTTCTTTTTTTTTTTTGGTTTTTTTTACATAGGATATAGGTTCAGGTTCAATCACAAGAAACTTTCATAAAAAGGGCAATTTTATCTCATTCTGCTTATATTCGAATATCCATCAATTAAAAAAAAAAGAACAACAACAAAGTTAACTCAAGAATACAATAAACCAAAGTTTTTCTCTAGATATTCCTTAAAGTTTATTTTCATACTACAATAAATAAAAACATAGGCTCTCAAATTATTCAAATCATGTTCTTATGAAGAAGTAAGGTAGCAAAATGCTATTTCTCATGAAAATGGTCACAATCATAGTTGTCGAATCGTGAATCGTATCGTGAATCGAAATATCATTTTTTTGAATCGTGAATCGAATCGAATCGTGAACCGTACCGATTCGGTCACAAATTTGAAACTAGTTGATATTTGACATATTATGTTTCTATTAACAATTTTTAGTTGAGATTCTTTTTTTGAATTAATATTAATATATGTTTTTGTTACTTTTCTATATTGTTCACTAATTCACTTGTTCCTAGTAGCCTAAACAACTTATGTGTCACAATATCACACTATTTTTTTTGGTCGGAACAATATCACAATTTACAAGTGTCCAAACTAATACTCAAAAGTTGTTGTAAACACAAGTGGTTCAATCAGTTACGAGTTTTGTGTCCCATTTTTTTTACTAAAGTGGGCTTATTTTGTTAGCTACTTTGAAATATTTTGGGCTTTAAAAAAAATAAAAAATTGACCCGAATCGCGAACGATTCAATGAATCGTACGATTCACTAATGATTCACTAACGATTCACACGATTTGGTACCGATTCACTTGCGATTCACATCGATTCACGATTCTCTTATCCGATTCGTATTATTTTTTTAGTGAATCGTATCGAATCGTACGATTCGAATCGTGAATCGTACGATTCTGATTACACTGGTGACAATGATGTTTTTCCCACATAATTTTAAAAAAATTTAAAATGAAAATCATTTATTGTATCCCCATACCTAAAGTTTGCTTGCCCTCAAGCAAATGACTGTATAGTACAAAGGAAAATGCAATATGGGAAAACATGAAGTCAATTACTACATCCCCACACATAAATTTTGCTTACTCTCAAGAAAATGACATGTAAATACGAAGGGAAATGCTGGTAGGTTGCAGCAAACTTGATGTTGATGCAGTAAATAGTGTCTATCACATTTTCCTTAAAATGTAAAAATCTGTAAAACTCACAAAAGACTAATAGACAATACAATTAAAAGCATCATCAACATTAACAATTATGGACAGGCTGCTATAATACAAGCATGTTGATATATATTGCACACGCATCAATAAAACAACAAACATACAAGTAAAATAAATACGAAGGGGTGGGAAAATCACACCAAACAAAATAAAGAAGACTCAATCACACAAAATAAGATTTTGAAATTTCACTCATAATAAACAAATAAAGAAAACAAACTGAAAATATATGAAAACTTTAAAATCTAGGTTGTTTCCTAGTAGTGTTGAGTTTTACGCCCTCAACCAAGCGCCAATGTTAGAGCCAACTATGTTTAAAAAAAATTTGCACAAATTATCTAATAGTCATTTTAGCATAAATTTTGAATGAAAAATGATCATGTATCACATGTTTCATTTTTACTGTAGAACATTTATTTTCCAAGTCACTAACAAAATGTGACAATTCCCATTTTGACGTGGTGTGTGTGAATATGTTCTCGACTATGTCATCGGGGGCCATAGTGAGTTGTGAATCATCCAAAGAAGAAGTATGGTGATTATCATCAAGAGAGATCGTGTTCATCTTGGCTTCCTTAATAGTGTCATGCGCAGTCAAAAGGAACATGGAAGCATTTGACTTACTTTCATTGTCAAATTGATGCAAAAGTCATTCAATCTCTTCAACTTCTTCTTCAGGTGTAAAGAAGGAAAGAAGAATTAAAGTAGACTTAATAGACTCGTATTGACAGAATGTAGACTTTAGGGAAGTGTGTGCACCCATCTTCCTTGAAAAGGAATCAAAGTCAGGTTGAGCCATAACATCGCTAAGATTGTTCTGTCATTCTAAAAGAGGCATGATGTTTTCTTCAAAGTCATTTTCTCTATCAAATTTTTCCTAATTAATCTCGTTCATTTCATTAGTCTAGTCAAAAATTATCTCATCAAATTAGTACACAACAAATTGAATGTGGTGCTTATCTTCGACCCAACTAAGTGCGCCTTCAACTAGCTAATCTAAAGATTGAAGCATGTGAGCATTGGATTCGACAAGTTGAGAAAGTTGGTCAAACTTGTCGATTGACATGGGTTCGAGAATAGCAGAGTCAACCAAATTATCATGGTGAACATTTTGATTGAAAAGATTAAATACTTGGTCACCAAAAGATTCAGGTTAAGAAGGTGCAGGGAATTGGCTTTCAAAGCATTAAGAAAAAATTTCTTGACCCCAAAATGGTGGTGGATGGTCTTGCTATCCTGGGGTATATGCATCAAACATGATTTCTACCTCGATTCTATTGTTACACTCTTTTCCCTTATTGGTTTCATTCTCTTCACCAAACATTTCCATCATATCAACCCAGTCTTGGGTAGTTTCATGATGTATGAAACTATATTGGTCTTGTGAGTTCACGACAGGTTGAATTGGATGCTCGTATTTTTTCCAACTATATGAGCTCTAGGTTAGTTGACCGATTTGGTCTTGTAGCATATCTAAGGATTGGTGGTTGGATTCGACGAATTGGACAAGTTGGCCGATCCTGTCATCAAAACTTGATTAGAGAGAAGTAAGTTCAACCGAGCTAGGATAGCAAAAATTTTGATTGAAAGAATAACATTCAAAGCTTTCACAAAACTCAGGAGAATCAAAGTTGGGTTATTGGGATGCATTATCCCTATTTTGAAATTTGTGAGGCAAAAAATATGAATTTCTTTGATCCCAAATTTTTTTTGATGATTTTGTCACCCTAGATTATATGCAGTAAAGTCCAAATCATTGTTTGAAAAATAACTCTGAGTAGTAGAATCGTGACTATTAAAGAACTCGAGGTGTTGAGAACAATTCACATTGGTATGCCCAAATTGAAAACATAAAGCACAAATTTCACATGAATTCAGGATAGGAGATGGGTATTAAGAGTCCAATGATTGGATGACTCAGAAGGTAAATTCAGAAAAACATTTACATGAAAAGAAGTCATATTCCAATCAACTAAATTTTTTCATCATTTTTAAAAAAAATTTTGATTTGTTTTTATTTTTTTATTTGTTTTGATAATGAAAATAGACAAAACAAACAGTTAACAAAATTGACTAAAGCGTAAAAAAAATTAAATACGATATTGAATACAGAATAAAATACTAGAATTAAAAAAATATATAATAAAATAAATTACAAAAAAATTGAACTCACAAGAAAATAAATATTTTACAATTAAACGAAAATAGATCCAACCTCATGAAAAAAAATTATTTTTTTAAAAAAACATTTTTTAATTTTTTTTATAAACAAAATAAATAAAACAAACACTTAAACAGGTTCAACAGTTATTCCAAACCTATATCGTGTCTCCCCAGCAACAGCGCCAAAAACTTGATCGTAACTCGATCAGTATATAAAATGAGTTCAAAATTAACCAACTTTAAACCTGCAAGTGCATGGATCAATACAGTGTAGTGTGTTTGAGTGGGAGGTCGAATCCATAGGAAGACTCTTAAGGATATTTTGGTGTAAGTGTGTGAAAGTGCCTAAGTGAGTGTTAGAAACAAATAAAGGATAGATTGGTGGTTTATGATTAAATTAAAATAAAATAAAGAAAGAAATATAATTAATCTAGATGTGGGACTACAAATACGGAAAAATATTCTATAGATTTGTCCACACAATCATAAGTGACTAGGCTAAATAACTAAAAATAGCAATTAATAATTTTGAATATAAAAATTATGGTGCAACCTATAATTTCATAAAAACTACGATACAACCAACAGATTCACTGTTAAAACATGGATATATGACACCTAAGAATACCGATCAAATTATTAACTATAAGTATAATAAAATGATGGGTAATTAGAATAAATAAATCAAGCCATATAAAACATTAAATTAAATCAGTCCAGATCCGAGACCGGTAAACCAAAAGACCATTATTACATAATTATAAACACAAATTATACAAGCATAATAAAAATAAATACGAAATTTAAATATGAACGAGATTAAAGAGATGCTCCCCCATAAATGAAGTTTGTATGTTGGCTATGACAGATTCGAGATAAGATTCATGAGCATAGCTACGAGATTCTGCTCTTCCTCCGTTCTTTAATTTGGGCATTACCTCCTCCGTATTACACCCAAAATAACTAGACTATTACAAAAATAAAAGAACTAATCTAATCCTAACTATTTACAGAAAATAAAAATAGCAACACAAAGACTTGTCTTTGTTGAAATTCTTGTACATCATATGTTTCAAGGCTGAGGATTTAAATAGGCTGAATCTGCCATGACCTGAAATTCTTTTATCGTTGCAAATGCCCCACTCCAACACGCTAAGCACGCTAGCCTTGTAGTAAATTCTTCACTTTTGATTAATAAAACATTTTGAAAGTTAAAAGAAGAAACTTTCCCACGTTCGATGCATTTCTTTCCAGCAAAAAGAAAACTTTGCTTTGAATAAAAAACGTGCCATGGAATTGTTTGATGAATCTTGCTTTGCTGATTTTCTTAGTTTTAAAATTGTGGTCCATTTTTTTTTTATTTCTTTTCCAACTTCTACCATGTTTCACAATTATGATGTTTTATTCCTTCAGATTTGATCACAAATGATCCGATTGTGCATTCCAAATGAAGGTAAGTGAAGTATGACCATTGCTTTGACCGAGACCATTGATCGCTCTTGACCATGACTTGCATCGTAAAATGGTGTTTTAGACCGAATTTCTTCATTTTTTTGTTTAATCTACATTACACCAAATTTATATGAAATGTAGCATTTATGCCTCAAATTGTAATGCAAATGTTGATTAAAATACGCGGCTTAACTGCTAAAAATAGAGATATATCAGCTTTTCTCAAGACACGAAATTGAGACCCTAAACACTACCTATACCCTTCTCGGCACATAGCTCCAGCGCCATCTTGGGTTCTTAATGTCTCTCGCTTGTCAAGACTTTACTAGCAAAAAAAGGGTTAAGGATCTTCTTGACTTTAATCGTACGAAATGTAGTATTTATGCCTCAAATTGTAATGCAAATGTAGATTAAAATACATGGCTTAAGTGCTGAAAATAGAGATATATCAGCTTTCCTCAAGACACGAAATTGAGACCCTAAACACTACCTATACCCTTCTCGACACATAGCCCCAGCACCATCTTGGGTTCTTAGTGTCTCTCACTTGTCAGGACTTTACTAGCTAAAAAAAAGTTAAAGATCTTCTTGACTTTAATCGTACGTAAAATCCGAGGGTCTACAATCATACCTTAGAATAGATGCACACATATTTTCGATAAAACAGAATATTAGAGAAAACTATTTACTACATAAATTTCAACTTTTTACCAAAAATTTTTCTCTCCTTTAGGCATAGAACAATAAAACATGATCACACTTGAAAAGACGACCATTTCTATGTCTAAGTAGTCCCCCAGTAAGAAAAATTGAACTAGGACAAACGAGGCAAGAGATAATGGAGCACTAGAAACAATATAATAAGATCAGGATTAAGCAACAGTAGAATGCTTAATTATATTAGGGCAAGAGTTATAATATCTTAATCTTTATTTCGGATTTGTGGCGCCATACATCTACTTTTCTTATTGAATTCTAGTTCCATTCAGGACATAAGTATTAGGGGAAATCTAATTCTACAAACCTTATCTTCATAAAAACAAATATCAGGAAATACAACTTCATTTGTATATTCAGTATGAGGTTAATAACACATAATTTGATATTCATTTATAGAATTTTTTTTTAATTTTTATTGAGAACTAAATTAATTTTTTAGTTTAAAAATAAAATACATATATATATATATATATTTTTTTTAAAAAAATACAATTCTCACTCCTTAATATATCTGTTTTTAGGATCAGTAAAGACTACAATCCTAATTGTCCCGTAAATACATCCCCCATGTATATTACAAATACAAAGGAACTTTTCAGTAACTAATAATTTTATTGATGGGATTTCCCAAGAAAGTACTTACTAGCATACTCATAGGCAACTGCGAATTCAAGCGCATCTCCAAGACTACACATATACTCTTGGCACTATGCTCCACTGCAAGGCCGAAAAATCTCCATCGTCGGCATTATCTTTCCGCCACTGTGTTGTTTACTTTGAAACTCCTGATTGTGGTTGTTAAAGCCATCTTTCTTGGCCAACTGAAAAATGAGATACCTTTAAAATTATGAACACGCAATTATGGTGTTCGTTTTACAATGGAAAATTAAGGTAATTTATGTCAACGTTCACTCAATTCGTAAGAAGCATAGTTTTCGAAATCGTACAATTCGATTCGATTTGTATAAAAATCTATTCGAATCAATTAATGAATCACTAATTTAGGTGAATCGGTCACCGAATCAGTGTAAATCATGGTGAATCGTGCGATTTGGCGAATCGTTTGCGATTCAGGTTAAACTAAAAAAAGCCCAAAAAGTCAAAAAAAAAAAAAACAAAAAAACAAAAGCCCACTCTTTTTTCAAGCCATATACAATTAGCCCATTATTAAAAACATGAACAAACAATTTTTTTTTATTTTTAAAAAAAGCTCATTTATGATTTAACATCAATTTTCAACAATAATTACAAGATCAAAAGATTCAAAACTCTAAATCAAAAGCCCTAAAAAAGAAAACATTTAGGAATTTTGGAACATCTCTTTTGTCTAATATTTCACTTTTGCTTTGTATATAAAACTTTAATTACTTCACTTTTACTTTGTATATAAAACTTTAATGACTTGAAAGAAAGTTGATACAAAGAAATTTTATCCATTAACATATACTTGTTTTTGCAAATAAGTTACAACTAATTTTTTTTTATGAACTAAACTACTAAAGGCTAAATAATAAATATTGTCTTCTAATATCCAATTGCTTTGGCTACTTGGAACAAGTGAACAACCTAGAAAAGTAAGAAAAAAAACATCAAATAAAGAATTTCAATTCCAAGCTACTAATTAATAGAAACATAGTATATCAATTATCATCTAGTTTTAAATTTGTGTCTGAACCGGTACAATTCTCGATTCGATATGATTCACGATAAAAATAGTATTTCAATTCACGATTTGACAACTATGGTAAGAAGTACTAACTAATTTTTTTTGTTTTAAATCGTCTACTAAATATATATATATTTTCCATTTATTCTATTCCTTTAATTTTAATGCTTAAATCTAGCATAATATTTTCCTTGTGTAGTTGTGCGTAGAAAAGTAAGTGATTTTGTTAGATTTAATATATCCAAGCTTACTAAAAGAGTTAATTGAAACAAAAATATGTTTATTGAGTGATTGGAACATGGAAAAAAAAATGTATTAGATGATTTGAAAATTTGAAAATAAATTATAAATGTGCTCCCCCTTCTCACACAAAGGACAATATTTATCAACAATAATCACCAACTCCTATAGGTTGTTCCAAGTAACTACTTTCCTTTAATTGGCTAACCATTTATAAATGATTATATACCTGAGTACTTTTTATCTATATGCAAAAAGAAAAAGAAAAAAAAAAAACCCACAACTATGACGTCTTTTCAGTAAATAATTTCCTTCGACCCACCTATGTTATGTTCATTATTTTAATGAAATCTTTGCTCGTTAACTTAGCATATAAATAATAATTTCCTTCGACAGGCTAGCCACACCCTCAATGCGTATGTGCCTTGGGACTTTTCTTACACAAACTTAACCAAGGGTACTTTTTTTTACCTATATACAAAAACAGAAAATAATTTTAATACTTGAGCATACATTTTTATTCCATCTCACAAAGAAGTAATCTTTTCAAAAGTGATCATGTCTAGTTCTGATTCTCTCAGATCCAAGTCTTTTACTTGTCATAGTTACCGAATGATACCATTGTTGTTTTTCTACTCTATCTTTAGGTTTGTTTCTTTTCAATCATTCTCTATTTGATTATGTTCTCGGTCTTTTGTTTGTAACATAAAAACAAACTTTTCTTTTTCCTCTTTCTTTTCCTTCGAGCTTTTTCTATATGATCGTACATTTTAACAAAGAAGAACATTTTTAACAATTACATTTCAATAAAAAAGAATATTTTTAACAATTCCCCTTTTTAATGATAAGTGACATACTTATTCTAAAAGTTTAAGCTATTAGAGAGTGTATATTTAATTAGTTTAATGTCTCCACTATGCTCCCTCACATGCTAGCAAGATTTTTTATTTATTGAGTTATGCACTTGGTGGATGGGATTATCGTCGTGAAACTTGGTCCCAACACTAATAATGACTAGATTTATAGACTCAAGACCTTTTTGGTAACTGGTTTTAGATATTATAACTAATGACAACTCATTATAAAAGTTTAAACGATTAGAAAATATATATTTAATTAATTTAATGTGAAAGGTCACCATATAGCTTGAAGAGTGAGAAACAAGAAAAGTCTCTTGTAGAGGGAAAATGCTTCAAAATGTCTGATGACCGTCAGTCTCTCTAGTACATGGGGTGGATCCCACCCTATATGAATGTTGTTTTAGTCAATTAAGACTTTTTGAAAAATTTCTCCTTGTAGAGATGTTGTCCTTCAATGCTTCAATGCTAGATAAACGATTCCTAGCTTGAAATATAAATGTTGATTAGCTATATATAATTTTCAGTTTCCCGCAAACACAAAATTAAAAGGAAACAAGCTCTTCGCAGGCTACTAGTCTTAATTATAGTGGGGATGCACTCACTACACCCTGCAATGCAAAACATGCTACCCAATAACTTAACAACAATATGTGGACTACACTAAAGTTAAGATATGACTATATCTAATTTAAAAATAAAATGAGAAAAACTTGAAGAAACTTTCTAAAACTATAAAACTTTGTGATTTATATGTCTTTTTCAAGTAATTAGATGCCGGTATCTTCAAATTGATTATAAAATATGTAATCTTAATTAACTATTTCAAGCTGTCACCATTCAAAAGATTACAAGATTCTTGAGTATCTCATTTAACATAAATGTGCAATTCTTTTGTCGTGGCATTGGAGATAACAATATTATTATTTTTGCTAAGCAAGATAGCAATATTATTCTTATTGGAGATTGAGTATCGTACCACGACTCCACGAGCTTATATAATATTCCATAATTACACGTCCCACTATTTTTTCATCTCCATTATTTCTCACCTTCTCTTTTTTTTTTTTTAGAAGAAGTCTAATACCGTATAACGTAACCGGCAATATTTAAATTTGCAACCTCTTGCATACAAAGTGAGTAACATTACCACTAGACTAAAACTCTAGTGGTATTATTTCTCCTTTTCATTTGTAGGAAACAAGTGAAACATTATAGAGTTCGCATCACTTGAAGTTACATTAATGTGATTAATGTAAAATTGTAAGTGTACTTAAAGTTAAATTTTATCATGATCTGTGTGGTATGGATGAAGCAACTTTTAAAACTTTGGTGCCAAGTAATAATACTAATTACAATTAACCCATTAATACTAATTGTTTGAGGATAAGGTATAATAAAGGAGCTGAAGTCTTCTCTTTTCCCTACTCCAGTAAAAAATATATATATATATTGCCACTGAAAAATGATGTAACTAATCCACGATCGAGAATTAATTGCATTTTCTATAATTTCTCATTTGTAGTTGAAGAATGTCTTCTGTTTGGCATTGATAACGAAAGAGATCCAAAGTTTATATAAGAACTATGATAGATCGTATGTTAGATCGTTATGGGCTGAGCGCAGATCATCCGTGTGACACCAATCTCCAAAGACTAGGCACAACACTTGGATTCTTGTGGGACGAAAGCAGATCAACCCCCAGGTCTTGAAATTGAATTCAACAGCGGGTGATACTCCGAGTCCTGGCCTACATTGTCTGGCCCCCCTTGGTGAAAATGGTGCATATTAGAGCGTGCACAAATGCACTTTTTCTGAAAAAGAGAAACAAAAAGTAGTAAAAGAAATCATGACATGCTTCATCAAACCGTTATGCAACGGATTCATACCCGGCAATAGAATTCAAATGTCTAAAAATTAGATTAAAAAGCAAATGCAAAAGTCATTCACACCCTTTTCACTTAGCCTTTATGCAATTCTATGTGGATATTTAATAATATATAAAAGACTTGGTCTCGCCTTATAAGCTTCAATATTTCCATGTTCTTATGCCATTTCCATCTCTAGCTCAAGACACAATTCCATGGGTTCTTGTATAAGCATAGGCAAACAAAAACAAAAATCCGAGGAACAAGATTGTATCCATGGCGATGATAAGCTTGTTATCTCGCAATCTTCAACATCTCCTACCCCTATTTTAGCTAGTAAAGTTCTTTCTCCTTCAAAATCTCCAGCTTCTATTACTTCAACTTCTTCATTATCTTCTGCCACTATCTGCACTAGTTGTGAATTTTCGACGACATTGTCTATATCATCATCGTCGTCATCGTCGTCATCGTGTTTAACTTCAATATCAAGCGTAAAGGAGAGATCGTTTTCTAATGAGTTCTTGAGATCATGTGCAAAGGAGAATCCACGCTTGATTGGCCGTGATGCTATTAGGGAAAGTTCCGAAAAATCATCCATGGCGAAAAGAATTAATCCCCAGAAAATTGATTCATCACCAAGTAAACGTGCCACGCAGGTGAAGCAATCGATTAATCAAGAAAGACTAGCCGGTTCAACCCCAAAGAAAAGAGCTCCACACAACTCATCAATGGTTATTCGACAAAAGAGTCTAGTAAAAGAGATTGAGAGGGCAAGTTCGTTTAATCATCGTCCAAGCAGAGCCATAATGTCACCATCTCCAAGCCGAAGATTTAGTACGAATAGCCTTAGAGTGCATCCAACGTGTACAATCAAAGAGAATCATTACAAAAATCCAGTTCAGCCTAAGGTAATTAGTGTTAATTCTTCTACAACAACATTTGTGAAGAAAGAAATTCGTGAAAAGTACCATGATTTAAGTAGGCGTAACGCCTCGTTCAAGAATAAGGAAACCTCTATTCAACAGATTAATTCTAAGATTGCGGAAACTACAGTGGAGGAATTGCAAGCCAAGAAGGACACGAACACCATTCTCATGGAGGACATTAACAATCCTCATATCGCTTTGGATTGTTTTATTTTTCTGTAAAAATACGGGGCATACATGTAATTAAAGATTCGTTTAATTTCATGTTTATAGGTATTAGTTTCCCAATTTTCCCCTTTTCCATATGTGTTGAGTTTGATTTCTCAAGTTTGCACTCACAAACTTACCTGAAGTTATCTTCATGTAGATAGAAAGGGACATACTATAATGTAGTATCCTTATAGTTTGTTCCAGAATAAAGTTACTAATGTTGTCCGGGAACTTGATGCTTTTTCTTTTTATTCCCCCTCGCATCAGGGGAAGAATTTTACAATTTTTATCAAGGTATATATAATTGGTTTGTCCTGAATTTTGTGTCTCATATATATATATATGGAACTAAAGCTTTTTTTATTCCAGCCTCCTCCTCGATTGAATCTCGGGTGATCAACCATGGTCTCTAGATGCGTGTAAATACCTTTTCTAGCAATACCTAACCCTACAAAGCAGGCTTTATACTCAAATATCAAGATTCGCCCTCAAGAGATGAAAGAGCCTTTACTATCTTTTGGCAGGCCTTGTTGGTCTCGTATTATATATACGTATGTGTTTTTGAATCTGAATGCCTGATGTTGGATGTCGGGTGAGAAACCAACCCAGATTAATCAAAGATTTAAACTCTGTTTGACTTAACTTTTAGACATTTAAAAGTGTTTTCTGTGAGGTTGGACGATGAAGTTAAACTATTTGGTTTATTTCTAAAAGAGTTTTTAGTAAAAGTTCAAGCTAAAAAAAGTTGAAAAACAAGAAGCTCCACATTGAAGCTTTTTAAAAAGAGCTTTTATTACACTTTTTTTACATAATGCAGAAAGTTATTTTATTTTATTTTTTTCTCAAATATATCTCTCCATATTTTTGAAAGTCCGATAAAATCAAATCAAACTAAATCTTGTCCAACTACGTAGGGTCAGCGATATAGATTATGTGATGTTATTCGTTCATGTCGAGAGTCGTCTCCTCTATAAGCTTTATACACGCAATGTCTCATCTAGGGGATGCTCCAACACTAATTTCATTTTGAAATCCATGTGAAAAGATCTGACATATTTTACACTGGTTGAATGGAAGCCCCGGTAAACGGCGGCAGTAACTCTAACTGTCCTAAGATAGCGAAATTCCTTGTCGCATAAGTAGCGACCTGCACGAATGGTGTAACTGCCTAACGCAACACTCTTCTTTTATTCGGGCTTAGGACCGTCAGTGCCAAGAGCGATCCCTAATATAGGCGGAGTTTTTGAAAGTCCGATAGTACTTTTAAAATTATTAAAAGTCTAATATTGTCTTACACAAGTCAAACAATTAATAATTTTTATTTAACAATATTTTTAACAAAAACTCTAGTTAATATTTTACAGCTAAGCCAAACAAACGGTGAGAAATGAAAAATACACTTTGAGAAGTGTAGTCACGTTGCATTTTCAATGCCTTTTTTTTTTTGTCAAGAATTTTCAATAGCGTTAGAATTTGACCTTTTGGCACTATAAGTTTGCGGAGCAATTACGGCCCGCTCGTGCATAAGATGCTCTTCCACCTTTCATCTTGTGCGAATTGCAATTTTGTGACCCCTTAAATTGTCTAAAAGGCATATTTTTCGCTCTAAAAATTAATTGACTCAAATTATCTATTACAAATGCTAATAGAATTTCACTGTGGTCCAATTCCCTCATGCTACAAAGAATTCTAGATTATATTGTGCACGCCACAATTCCTACCTAGCAATTTTTCGATTAATTTGTATTATGGATGATGTGTTCATTTTGTGCATTCTGTTATGCAAATAATGAAAACCAATTGTTAATTTGTACTTCAGGGGTCAAAGGCGTTTTAATATATTTGGATCGTAAATAAACCAAAAAGCTCTTTTAATCTGCTCCAATTAATATTTTAGATATGAAGCTTTCTCGCTCTTTACATTTAGTCATAGAATACTCTACTCTTGTCTCTACTACAAAATCATTTTATCCGTTCCTCGAACAATTAAATTTAGAATAAGTTGCGTGAGATTATGGAGACAAACTAAAGGAGTACTCATAAAATTCTCCTAGATAATTAAGTTGTTTGTGAACCTCATATTTGTTTTTCTTCTTTTTTGCTAAGCAAGAACGATCTTTTATTGAATGAAAAAAGTTTAAAAAGAGAAATCAAAGCCAACTGCTAGGAAGATCTAGAAAACAACACAATCATGAAGAAATGAAAATGATCAAATCAATTGACCGAATTAATACCCTCTGAGATTTTATTAATAAGCAAAAAAAAGTACAAAAACGAAGAAGAACATAATGCCTAACCTTTGTGGAAGGGTAGGGAGACCTGAATAAAAAATTAACCTCAGCTTTTGTCTCTCTCTCTCTCTCTCTATATATATATATATATATTGATAGAAAACGTTTAAGTGGAAGGCTTCTAGAAAGCAAAATAGTTTACAATTTTTCTTCTTTTTTTTAAGTCGAAGTCACCTTTACATTGCAAGCCTTCGTAATTCAACCTCTAGAAATAGAAATCATCCCGAAGATTAAATATCTCCCTAACACAGAGTCTATAAGCGTATATAACGTGAATTACATTAGAAAATATGTGTAAACAAGAACGTGGAACTCTCTCACATTATTGTATTTCGCTTTTTTCTTTTTTTGGGTATGTAAGAAGTTGTTAACCGCCTTATCAGGAAAAAGTTTGAACAGTAATTCATGGCCCTTTATTTTTCTTGTAAATATCTTGGAAAATTGAAACTAAAATTAAAAGTTGGCATAACGTCGTTTTTATTCAATATAATATTTTAATCTTTTGCAATATGTGTCTTCTTGTAACACATTTTCACCATTATATAAACTAAAACTTTTTGTAACAGTTTTATTTAGTTGCAATGGTTTTTTTTTTGTTTTTTATTAGTGATTGCTCATGAGATCACTATTTAATGATTTAAAATTATTATTTCAATTACGATGATTTTTAAAATCTATTATTATATAAAGTTATTTGCAATCATTTTTAACTTCTTTTGCAACAGTTTTGAGGATTACAACATATAAAAATGTGATATGAATTGTATCAAATCTCTTAGGAGTTGAATGAAATTTTAGTTTGTATAGCAAAGTATAAATAACCTTAATCGAACTGAGACCGGAGTTGCTCTCGAGCCAATCTCTTGCCAACTCTAGCCCATTGAGTCTTAGTGGATCTCTAAGATAGTTGTCCAACGGGCCATCTACCATTTTCTCTTAATAGCAGGGATTGGAAAACTACTCATAATTGGACCTTCATTTATTTCATTATTAGACCTCGTATTTTCAGGACTAGCTAGGCCCAGTTAGGCTTCAAAACTCAAACATTTGCCAGCTTCCTACACGTCTCTTACTTTCCTCATTGCTCTCTCCTTTTTGGATTATGAAATTCACTTGTTTTGCTTTATAAAAAGAGAGGAGGAAAAGCTCGTATACACAAATATTGTTTTCTAGTTTTTGTTGTTGATATAGACCTAATGGATCGGACCTATATTGAGAATCTTTGGGCTAAAAACTGCAAGAATTTGATACAATAAAGGATCGGTATTCCAAGAAACATGAGCTACTTGGACAACACCTATGTTATTGATATTTTTTTGGTCCTAAATCAAGTTTGAGGTAGCTTGAGGGGTAAATTATTAACAAGAATTACTGGAAAATTTTGTTCTTTTTTTTTTCAGATTAAGTGCAAATTGTTCATAACCTTTTTTAAGCTCTGATACACTATATTAAGTGTTAGAGAGTAATTTGTTGTATTTATTTATAATGTTCAACATATATATGTCAAAAAAATTGATTGTTGCAAATGATAAATTATTGCAACTCCCTTCCAGAACGCGTTATACAAATGTCATAATCAAAATGGAAAGATGAAAAAGTAGGGATTAATACGAGGCACCATATGTACAAAGAACCATAAAAGGAGTGTTAAAATATACGATCTCTTCCTCACGAAAAAATTAAAAATTTCAATATCATCTTATAAAATTATGTATTACCCCTTAGTCCAATCACGTCCATTTATATTTGACTAATTTCTTACATGTTGACTCATTTACTTCAATGTCAACTCACATACCAAAAGATGCTTCTTCCAATCGATCACACATGAAAGGATGTTAGATAGAATATACAATTTTTCTCACATAAAAAAATCATATAAACTCGAAAATCACTTTATAAAATCTTGACATACTACTTTTAGTAGCAATTAACTTTTGATTTTAGGATTAAATTAACTCTACTATTCTTAATTGGGATAATAGTATTTGCATTGATAAGAAGCATAAGCCATCATTTGATATAATGATACATCGCGCCTAACCATACGTACAAGACATTTTGCCCTCCAGACAGCTAATGATGCTATATTAGAGTAATTAATTGTTGCATGTGCCTTCATCAATAGCATAGCAAGGAAAAACAATAGTCCTTTAGAAATTTTCATGATGCACATCCTTCACAAAACAAAACAAACTTGATATTAGGGGGTTAAAATTTAAATAAAAAATTAATAATTAAAAAAGAAAATAAGAGGTTCGGTAACTTTTTTTTAATAATACTGTATAATTCTTTTTAAAAAAAAGGGAAAAAAAAAGAACCTTGGGGTGCCGGGGCCCCTGTCAACCCCCTTGGCTCTGCCCCTACCATGTCATGTTATGATACTCCCTTGCTAAACATTGATATTGCTTGCCAAAGATCAAATACGAGTCGAATAAGTGAACATGTCTATCTGCATATAGGGTCAATACAATTAATATAATTAATCGTATCATCTGATAATCAAGAGAATTAAATGGTAACTGAGGCCTTTTTATTGAGTGAGAATATAACATTGTACATGAGATTTTTACATGGAAAATTATTAGTTGAGCCTATCCAATCATGGAATTTAACATGTTTCTACGTGAAATTCTAAGTATTGCCTCCTGATATATAGGGGGGCCAAGACTTCAAATATGTGAGAAGCTGCTCAGTATCTTCAGAAGAGATTTCACATCAGGCCAGCTCAAAACAAATTTACAAGTATGAAATCTCTGTATACAAACATGTTGAACGATGAGCAGAGCTTGTCACGTATGACTAATTCACAAAATTCTGCATTTTTTGTCGCGACGCGTCCCAATCTTGCAGTATGAGATTCTCTCTATTTACAATTAGAAATGTTAGACGCCCACTAGTCGATGAAATGCTAAACCTTGCCATCTGATGAAGGGTGATTTCGCTCGGTTTCAATGGCTGTAGAAGCTGTAGTTTGAGAATTTGAGCCTTTGGAAGGAGATGAAGAAGGTGATGGAAGCTTCTTGGGCAACATTTGTTCCCAGTGCACCTTTGGCAATCTTGATGCTTCTGAGATGACAATGAGAGCAAACAGCAGACTCATCAGGAGCAAGTACTTGTGCCTACAAGAATCTGACATGATGATCATACCTCAAGAATGTGTGCACAGAGCTTCTCTTTTTAACTTTCAGAGATTGCTTTACATAGTTTGTGGCAGCAGACAGGTTGAACATTGTGAGGAGGCTGCCAACTTTGTTTGTTAGAGGAAAGATGAGTCAATGGCAGACAGTGTGAGATTAAATAATTCTAAGCTGTTAGTAGTTTGTGTTGAAAAGTTGGATGAAATGATCGAGTAACGATTTATTATAGTCAAAAATTTTGAGTCTTAATCACGATAGTAGAATGGCTTATGGAAGGTTGTTATTGCATTAGACCCCACGGTGGTTGGATTAATCTTTTTAGATAGGAGACAAGTCTTCGTTGTCAAGCCTGCTAAAGTAGAACAATCACCGTTGCCACTTAATCCATATGTGAAATAGAAGTTAGATGAAGTAACTTTTATTATGTTAGAGACATCAAACACATTAACCATACATTTTCTAATAAAACATATATATAGTCAATAGTATAGAATGAGATTCTAGTTACCAAAATAGTCTTAATTCAACTCTTTTCACTATCATCGGATAAATTACCACCTCTTGTAAAAGATTAAGGTGTTAAGAAAAATTATTATAATATTTATTTATTGTCGTCAACAAACCTTGTATTTGAAATTCGTGTTTTAGTTACAAGTAGACAGTTTTAATATTTTCAAAGCGGCAGTGAGACTTAAACTCTAACCTACGCTCTAATACCATATTAAATTATCACCTTATCGAAAAACTTAAAATGTTAGAGAAACATTTGTTCTATATAGTTTTTATCTTCAACACTTATATGGATCCTTGGCAAATATGTAGTAGTAGTATATTCAAGATAACTCCTTCATTTTCCATACCATACATGATTTCATCAATTTATGTAGCATCCATGAAACAAAAACATTCAAAACGGTACAGGATAAGTTTATAAACAAATGGAATAATTGTTACATTTTTTAATTGACTTGAAGTAATTGAAAAACTTTTGCAAATTCTTACATTGACTTGATGTAACCTGAAATTTACAAAGCCTAATTAGTAAAAAGTAAAGATTTCTTCATAATATGATAACGTTACAATTGGATTTGACTAATCATAAATATAAAAATACTTCATAATCATTAGAACTCGCTTATATATAATATTACGAGAATATTCATTCAATTTAGTGAATGGAGCAATCTGGCATGCAATATTAATTAACACAGCACACGAGGCATGAAAATACATTCATTTTCAAGCAGCCCCAAAAGTACATTCTCTGCAAGCGTGTGACATTTTAATATTCTTTCTTGAGATCCTTATGGCTCTTCCAACTAAAGATATGTGTAGATTCTTTAATCTCAATCATGCAAACATGAGGAGAACAACATTTTTATAATTTTAAATACCCTTAGAGGCCCGACAAGCCTCAACAAGGAGAGATTAAATTGTATAGAAATCCACAAAAGAAGCATCTCTGACACTTTTGTATACTTGAAAGCCAACAGATAAAATTGTTAATTGAAGTCTACAGATAATGACTATCAGTAGTCTAAGTGAGTTAACAATCATATTTTGCGGGAAAGCAGGTAAGCCTTTCGTTCCTTCATGGGGCAGCCCAACTTGTTCAAAGAAGATTAGTTAGCTATTGAACCGAAATCAACGGTCTCTCTCTCTGTCTAGCTATTTAACTATTTTGAATCGTTTTAAAGTTTATGACAATAATCTCGCTTACGGATCTTTACAATGTCTTTGGTATAAACTTTTAGTGACAATCAGCTGTACTTGACAGGGACTAGAATCATTGTAGCATAAGTTAATATACATATCTAGTATAATCATAATTTTCCGCTTGAAACGAGAGAAAATTTTTCAAAAAGTTTAACTGACCGAAACTATACTCACATGGGATGGGTCCCAAAAGACTGACGATTAGTTAGATTTTTTGAAGAGTTTTCTTGAAAAGAAACTTGAAATTTTGTCAAAAGCTTATACTTTGGTATTGTACTCATCTTATAATATAATTTTCTTAAAAAAATTTCGTTTTTCATGCGAATTAAGAGCCAGAACTCAAAAGACAAAGGGCTCGATACAGTCAACATGTAATGCTACTTTTTATCTGTTGAACGCACACCTAAACAATAGAGAATAGATAGTCAAGGCAGCGAAGAGTTGCCTATATATGCGACTTGAATTATTTTTTATGCAAAGTGGAGGAATGTCGGACGAAGGATGCAACCTATAATATTTGAGCTGGGTTTCTAGACGATGAGAAATTGAGGGGGAAGATGGTTTTTCGCACGGTTCTTACATAAGTGGTGGGGCTAGTTTAGAACTCATAGACTGGTCCCTTCTATAATTGATTAATTTTGTTCTGTCAAAAACTTTTAGAGTGGGCAGGGCCATCTTCGAATCCGAAACAGGGATTAGTTCTATATATTTAGTGGCAGAGTCAGGTATTGGAGGTCAGTATAGGTATTCGGTACCTAACCAATGATCAATTTGATATGTCCTCTCACTTTTGTTTGTTTTTTTTAGTCAAAAAGAAAAAAGTACAATCATGAGAAATAAACACAATCATGAGGAAAAAAAACACAAAAGTATAAATTTTTTATGTACATTTATGAAAATACTCTTTATACAATGCGGCCTCTCTATTATAGCAGCTGTTGAAAAGGAAAAAAAGAAAAGAAAAAAAAAACAACCACAAATGTAACTGCCAAGATTCAAACCCATGATGTGAACATTCTCAAATGAGATCTTAACTAATTAAGCAAGACTAGTTCTTAGTACAAGAATATGACTGTAAAATAAAATAAATGTTTTAGTGTAAACTTGTGCCTACACTCATCACAATGTAATTACGCCTTTATATATATATCCAAATGTGAGGATACCTCATCATTTTAACCCACAAAAAAAAAAAAACTTTAAAGTGGAAAAAGAAAAAACGAACACAAAAGGACCAATTTGTTTAGAGATTTCTTATATTGGAACTGAAATTATGTCAGTGGCGAAGCTAATTAATGAGCTCCCATTCGCCCCCAATTTTTTTTTTTTTTTTTGTCTTGTTTTGAAGAATATGTGTATTTTAATATATTTTTAATTTGAAAAATAAATTTAGTTCTTACTAAAAATTTTTTATTAATATATGAATGTTAAATTGTGTATTTTAATCCCCATTAAATATTTATCATTGATTCACTCCTGAATTATGTGGACAAAATAGTAAGTCATGCAAACAGTGAATACCACTGCTAGCATATGTAAATATTAGGGATTGCTTATAGTATTTTCAAAATAATGTGGATATAATAAGACTTAAAGTAAACAATAGTAATTTAATAAGTTTATCTATTCCTTCATTCGTTGTTATATTTTTTTTCATTCGTTGTTCTATTTTTTTCATTCGTTGTTCATTAATCTGGACGTTCTTCAAAGATTTTCAAATTGACATCAGAAATTTGTGTTAATTATTCCTGTTGCAGTTGAATGGCTGGTATATATAATAGCAATGATGTGCTTGCTAAGTCGACAAATGTGAGGAAATTTGTTCCTTGATGTCTTTAAATCTAGGGGTAAATTATTTACATAATCTCTCAACTATAGAGTGGAGGATAAATCGATATTCAATCTATCAAAATCAATTTTTTAGTCCCTAAATTTATAATAATATGATGTCTTTATCCCTACCTCAAATTCCATACAAAATTAACATGTTTGACTCTTGAGTTTTAATAGCATTATTACAAACACATGCTCTTCTCGTATCAAAATCATTCAATTTTGGATGAAATTTGGAACAAATACTAACACCGTTACACTATTATAAGTTCAGGATCCAAAAATTCATTTTAAAAAATTTAGGGACCAATTTGTCCTCCATGGTAAAATAACACCATGTCTAAATCGGCCAGTTATAACAAATTCCATGATAGCAAAATGGTAATATTTTCAATAGATCATCATATTGCTATTTACCTGAGGTCATGTGATGTTGTTCGCTTGTCCCAATAAAATTTGTTAAGTAAATTTCCAGAGTTCATTTAGTTTTAAGTTCAGCAAAGCCATTTCAGTTATCTTATTAGCTTCCATTGCCAGATATTGCAATGTGTTAAAACAAAACATTCCATAAGGAGATGAATCACATGCGGATAGACATGAGTGGATAAAGTATCGAGATCTGATATTGTATTAAAAATTATGAAGTCCCATCCTAAGAAGGAATAACCGATAATTTTATATGGTAATTTTGAAATTTATAATTTCTCTATGTATGATAAATGTATATTGTAACATAACCAAAGAAATCGTTATCTTTGCGTTCAGTGTACAGTCTTTCTCATAGATCAAACTTAATCTGGACCTAACAATACGTGATATTACTTCCTCAAATAGAGGCCAAGTGCATATAATAAGTCATACTCATTGCCAGTCCATTGTCACATAATGTTCTTAGGAATGTCAGTTTTGAAGTTCAATTTGTTTTTGAAATCAATCAGTTCCTTCCATTCCTGGTTCTACTATGGAGCAGGACCGTTATGATTATCCATCTCCGATGGGTCTATATCCATCCTTGAATCTCAGTCGATTAGATTGAATAGTTTAAAATCTTTTCAACTCTACTATAACTGGTCATAAGACATTCATTAATGACCCTGAGATTTGAGTAAAGAACAATTAACTATGTGATTTTTGAAAGATTAACTGATTATCCTCTTATGTTATTAGAGGGAAAAATATCACATTTAGTTCCTATTATTTTAAAAATGTCTCAATTTAGTCCTTATTGTTTAAAATTTCTTAATTTAGTCTTTATTATTTTTTTAAATGTTTCAATTTCGTTCCTATTATTTGTAAAAAAATTTAATTCCGTCCCTATTATTTTCCTGAAGTTTCAAATTCGTCCCTATTATTCAAAATTAATCAATTTAGTCCTTATTATTTTCTTAAAAAACTCAAGTTCATCCTTATTGTTTCTTAAAAAAATTCAATTTAGTCCTTAAATAATAGGGACTAATTTGAAATTTTAGAAAAATAATAGGGACTAAATTAAAACTTTTAGAAAAATAATAAGGACAAAATTGAAACTTTTTAAAAATAATAAATTGGGATGAAATTGAAAAATTTTAAAAAATAGCGACGAAATTGAAACTTTTGAAAAAATAATAAAGACTAAATTGGAAAATTTTAAACAATAGGGACTAATGAGCTATTTCCCTTATCGGAACTTAGAAACATCCAACATATATTTTCTGAAGCCTGCATAAGAAGCTCCCGTCTAATGTAAATATTCTCAACCAAAAATGCCACCAAACTGAAGAAAATACATATAGTCAAGCATTTTTTTGAACTATAGCGAACGTATTTTGACATCGTAGATAAAATATTAAAGGTTTAGAGAATAAAATTGTCACACATAAATGAATTAAAGATTTCATTACTAATATATAATAATTAATACCATAAGTGTTTAGACTACTTCACCTAAATACCAATAGGTTTTTGAAATTTCTTAGAACAACAACCATTAAGCAAAAGTTGGAAAGGCACAGATTGACTATATGCATAAAGTGCAATTGACCAAGTATCAAGAAAACTCCAACCGTTTTTAGGACCATCCCAATAGTTTTATAATAGAACCCCATATTTCTTATCATTAACAACATCAAGCATTTCGCAGTTTTTTCACTTCCGTAGTAATACAGGGGCTCAATGCTTTAAATTCCTGAGCTTCATTTGGCATTGCATCAAGCATTTTGTGTTTTTCACTTCTAAGCATTAATTCACTTGTATTTGCTTCCCGGGAAGACGATAAAATTATTTTTCGGCGAATTAAATATTTTCTACTGGAAACATAGACTCAAAAAGCGTTTTCTATAGATGGTCTTTACAATGTAAACCGAGGAACTACGAATACTCCAGCTATACACCAGAAATCCACACCCAGGTTGGTAGTAACGAGTTGGTTTTGGAGATGAAGACTTGGATTTAGAATAATCAACCAAATCCTTGAAGAGTGATATTCTGGTTTTTCTTCTTTGGCTGAGGTTGATGAATTCGTTGATGAATTCAGTGGAAGATTATGGGTATTCCCAACTATGCCATCGTAAGAGAAACCCAACTCACTATTGGAAGAAGAGCCACTGCCAGGAAAGTATATTGCTGCTGCCCTAAAGAATGACTCTGGTTGTACATAGAAGAAGGGGGAAGGAGGGGGCGGGGGTTTCCCCGGGGAATTTACATCCCAAGGAGCAGGAGGTGAAGGTTCAGCAGATCTAGTCATTGGAGAAGGCATCATATGTGGCTTTTGAGTAAACATGGAGGCTGTGAGGATGAAGAAGATACTGTTGGGCCCGATGGTGAGATGGAGTTCTTGTTGTCTTAATTTGATGAAACGGTGATATTTGTGGTTCCTGGTGTTCCTGAAGATCGTCTGCAGTTATAGACATCACCACTATAATAATTTACCTACCAGTCTGGAGGTCACTAAAATATGCAGTGAACTGAAACTTACTTCCTTTGTCTAGCCACAGCAAGCAAAAATACAGCACCAACATTTTAAGATTGAGTGCAGACAATATGATCCCGGAACATAAAACCAGAGTTAAGTTTTTAATTTAAAGCTATTAACGGAGGGGGAACATCTGTTTGCCCCTAGAATCATCATCAATGAGGTTAACTAGAGTTCAACAAACAGAATCTTTATACATCATCGTACCAAATAAGTAGTCAACCTATAAAACAAACATGTGGACTTAAAGGAACATATAGGGCATACACATATGAAACAACATACTGATAGGATACGCAAAAGTAGTATACCCTGGGTTCATATTTTGTATATCGGGCAATTTGGACCGATCAATATGTCGCTTATTGCCCTCTTGGCAGACGCCGCTGTTAAGCCATAATCTCAACTTTCTATCCTTCTTCTCCACATATCATCCTCCTAGAAAACAACATAGACTCATTAACACATCCGTTCAATCTTAATGTTCAAACTACACCAAACAATTGGATAAATAACACAAGCCCATTTATACACAAATCATATACATCTGCAACATCACACAAACACAGAGCACACAGAATTCCAATGGGAAAACAAGAACTCAGCCAGAACTAAAAAGAGTTTTAACATTGGTAAAACACCAATCGGAGAAAAACACAAATACCCTTTTTCCAAAAATGTCATATGCTATGAGTAACAAAACATACACACAAGGCTGCACACAAGAGCACAACGCAGACATCCACACACACAGCACACACAATTAGAATTGTTGAAAACAAGAAACAAGCATAAAATTGATATATCTAACTTGTATCATTAAACCACCAAGAGCCAAAAAATAAAAAAAATATCCATTTGCGCACAAATTGTAAGGCATCTACAAAAAGATTACAAAGAATTTGGTCAGTGCAACAAAAACCCAGCAAGAAAAATCAACTTGTCAACATATTCAGAAAGCCAAATTACAATCAAAACTCGATTAAACCTGCATTCCATGAGGATCAGACCAAAACCCACACAGGATACAAGTCAACATCAACTAAACCAACATACATATTATTCACAACATCACACATCACAAACTCAAATCAAATGGAATTAAACAGAAAAAGGAAAAAGATTAGAACTTTAACATAAACGAATAATGTAACTGACCGGGTACAACTACTAAACCGCTAAAAAATTGAGCCTATCAACCGGCGCAAAATGCTTAAACTAATAGTAACAATAGTAGAGAAATCCAAGTCATATATAAACCGAACACATTTTAAAATTAATATGGGATTAGATGTTATAACTAAATTAAAGCAGCTAAATATGATAAAGTGTTCATCAAATTTCATTTAGATAGGTGCAAGCAAAAAAGCACATAGAATAAAAGTCCAAAACATCAAATAAACCATAAAAATATCAAGCATTAGAACTGACCTTATTTATGCAAAACAAGACCCAAGAAGAATCAAAGCTTCATAGAAATCCAAAATATTCCAGAAAAAAAATAAACCAATTACCCCCAAACAAATCCTAAAGATCATGACTTTGTTTAAATTTGGAAATAACCCACTTCAGATAAATTGAACAAATTTTACAAAACGAAACAGAAACTATTTATTTAAAAAATAGGGAAAATCTCACATTTAACCCTTATTGTTTGCAAAAAATTTTAGTTTAATTTTTATTATTTAAAATATCTTAATTTAATTCTTATTATTTCTCCAAAAGTTTTAATTCCATCATATTGTTTAAAATTTTTTAATTTCGTCTTTATTATTTATCAAAAAGTTTTAATTTTATCTCTATTATTTTTAAAATGTTTCAAATTTATTTATATTATTTCTCAAAAAAATTCAATTTAGTCCTAAAATAATAAAGACGAATTTAAAACTTTAAAAAAATAATAAAGACGAAATTGAAATTTTTAAAAATAATAAAGACAGAACTAAACTTTTTTAAAAAATAATAAAGACGAAATAAAAAAAATTTAAATAATAGGGATGAAATTAAAATTTTTAGTTAAATAATAAGAACTAAATTAAAATATTTTAAACAATAAATACCAACTTGAAATTTTTTGTAAATAATAAGTGCTAAATGTGAAATTTCCCTTTAAAATATGTATATGTGTGTGTGACTTTCCTTTCTGGTACCGTGTGTAGACCAAGAAGAGTGGACTGGTAATTTATTTTCTTAAATTAATTTTCTTGGTGGAGTGATGCTAAAGTGACAAGTATACTTGTTCTGGTAGATGACAGACAAGTAGAACTTGGTTTTGTAATTGACCTTTTGTTGACCGTGTAGTCTTGTTATTGGTGGGAATTATCATTTGTCTGTTGTGTAGTGTTAGGAAAGTTTCGGGTCAATTAAATAAGAGAAAGTGTCGTGTTTGTTTTTCTATTCTTTTTTAATTTTGCTAATTTGATTTTAGCTTCTCCTTGACAAAAAAGATAGGTGTACTTTTTCTAGACTTGTTTTGATCATTAAATTATTTGTAATTTTATTTTGGCCATTAAATTATATATTGGATATTATTTTGGTAGGTTTGTAAATAAGTTAAGTTTGGGATAAAAATAAAAATTTGTTTAATTAATTTAACCATTTTGCCTTAAATGGTTAGTTTATTTTAACATAATAATTGACTAAATAGTTAAAATAATATCTAATTTATAATTTAATAGCAAAAATAGAACAAACAATAGTTTAATGGCGAAAACATAACTAAAGAGATAGTTCAATGATCCCAATAATATTTTACTCGTGAAATGCTAGGTACTTTATATTTTTATCACTTTTCTTTTTTTTTTTTCACCCCAAACTTTCATGTATTTTGAACTTTGGTCTTTCAACTCTTAAAAAAAGACCAAATATTACTTGACTTTTAATCAAGGGTAAATAGTATATTATTCATTTATGTTTTGCTAAAAATACACAATATTTTCTTGTATTTTAAAAATTAACTGATTACCCTTCTGTGATTTGCTAAAAGTATCTGATTATTCCCCTGTGTTTTAAAAATTAGCGCTTTTGTTAGAAAATATAAGGGGACAATCAGCTATTTTTATAAAATACAAGGAGATAATCAGCTACTTTTAGCAAATCACAGGGGGGTTATCAGCTAATGTTTAAAACACAGGAAGGTATTGTGCACTTTTAGTAAAATACAGGAGTGTAATTAGCTAATTTTTAAAATACATGAGTATTATACATTTTTAGTAAAATACAGAGAGAAAATACACTATTTACCCTTTAATCAATCTAAAACTTGCATTGAGATGCCCACTATATTATAGGATTTATAGCTTTGGAGTATACCTAACGAGGTCATAACTCTACCTAGGGTAAATTTATCGTTATAGAAAGCGAATAGTATGGCATTTCGTTACTTTATGGAGACAGCCTTTACAACTCAAATGGAGCTATAATCTCTATTTCATCTCCTTCGAGCACCATTGCCCGCATCCCAGCTTCTTTGAGGAATTTAGAAAACACGGTCTAGGAAGGGACTTTATGCGAGTTTGCATTTGAAAATCAACATAAAGTATAAGAGGTACAGTGATTTATCAAATTGGTAGCCCCATTTAAAAGCTCTCGAAGCAGGGTTAGTAGATTTAATGGCTTAATTATGCTAGGGGAAGGATTAGGCACTCTGAACATCCAAGAATTATTGTTATTATAGTAAGAAAACATTCCCTTATAATCAAAAGCATTCATGTCCAAAAGAAGAAATAAAAAATAAGAAATGATAAGAATTTACAACAATAAAAAATAAGAAATGAAAAGAATTTACAACAACTGCAACTTCGATGAGAATAATCTTGATTGATGATCATGCAACTACCTACTAAAAATATTATCATGATTCATACTTGCACAAAGTTTTGCTTTAAGTTAATATTCGATCCAAATGCCATGAGGGATGGATATTCTCTTCTTCTTCTTTTATTTTTTTTTTTTTTTTTTATTTTTAAAGTCATACGGATAGAGATGATTTGCAATGTTGGGAATTGTGTGTACTAAATACCATTGGTACTAAAACATACCAGTGTAATGGATATTAGTCAATTGTTAACTAGTCATTCATCATGATCATGTGTTCATTCATCTAGTTATATTTAATCTATATGCATGTAAAAGACCCCTAGATTCAAGTGAATAACAACAGTGCGTGTCGTTCGCATAAAAGATCTATGACATAAGACTTGAATTTCTATACCAAACTAGGCGACTCTTTTAAGGTTATTGATGTACTGGTTCGATTAAGATACCTGGCAGTTCAAGCCTCCGTGGATTTAATTCCATCATCCATAGCCAATCTCTGGAACCTAGAAACCTTTATTGTTAAAGGAATAAGAGCTACAATTGTAAAGGTACCAGATTCTATTTGGGATATGTCAAAGTTGAGACACGTGCATATAAATGACAATGCTTCTTTTGATTTACACTCCGACAGACTTGAGAAATCTTGTATACTAGATAACTTGCAAACCTTTTCCACACCATCTCTTGCTTATGGAGATGATATGGAGAAGATGATGAGAAGGCTACAAGGCATTCGAAAACTAAAATGCATATTTTTGGATTCATGGGATGATGCCGGAAATTGCAATCGGCTTCCAATGTTGGGTGTTTTGAGTCAACTTATATCATTGAAGGTGTTTTATAATGGCATGGGAAAATATCCTTGTGAATTTGATTTGCCCTCAAATCTTAAGAAGTTGACTTTGTCAAATTTTAGGATGCCATGGAATGAAATTTCACAACTTGCAAAACTTTGTAATTTGGAGGTTCTGAAATTATTATGCAAAGCATTTGAAGGGGAAATATGGGAGATGGAAGATGAGGTGTTCGAAAAACTCAAGTTTTTGAAGTTAGACACCTTGGATGTTGTAGAATGGAGGGCCACAAGTGATCACTTTCCCCGCCTTGAGCGTCTACTCTTGCACAAATGTGAGCAACTTGAAGAGATCCCTAGTGGTATAGGAGACGTTCCTACCCTACAAATGGTCGAGGTGATGTGGTGCAGTCCTTCTGTTGCAATTTCAGCCAAAGCAATTGAAGAAGAGCAACTTGAGTACGGCAATGACGAACTGAAGATTCATATTTATCCTAAAGTATCTGACCTGGAATCCTCATCATGAAGTGAATTGATCTGTGAGTACTTGTGCTCCCATGTGATTCTATTCAAATTCATTTTCTATTTCCTATCTATGTTACTTAATTATTTGATCTCTCTTTTTATCAGTGAAGATTATACTTGTGGTTTTTACTTAAGTAGCCACAGATGCTTCGACTAATATGCAGTACTAACTGGATAACTGGACTTGAATTTGTAAGAACTAGATACTTCACTTAGAGAGAGAATCACTTACCCTCTCAACTATTTTTTGAGTTTTTAGTAAAAGGTTCAGGGCTTTGCCTTTTTATTTTGGAACTAATTGCATGTTTACATATTATATTATTTGTTTTGGGTGTTTACTAAAGTGTTCATTCTTTTCTTTCCTTTCTTTTTTAAGTAAGTTAATTTAATATTCATTCTATAAGTTTGCTTATTCTTACCTTTCAATTTAATTTTCATTCTATAAGTTTACTTACTCTTACCTCTCAAAAAATTGCAGAAATAAGCTGAAGAAATAGTGGTTTAACAAAACAATGTTTCTTAGATGTTTTGTCCGTATGCCATTTTGTTTGCTGATCAACAGTGTGCGAGTAGAACTCAGAAGAGCCTCTTTGAGCTTAATAAAGAAACCATGATCAAACTGTCCTTTGGAATGATTTGCAGTCTTTTTAGTCTTCGGCACTTGGCTTTTTCCTATTAATATTTCCCAAATAAATGCTTTTCCGTTCATCTTCTTCTGCTAGTAGAGGCAACACTGTACAGTGTCATAAACTAAATTACATCTCTTAGATCTCTATCAATGTGAGATAATTATCATTGCCGGTGAATTATCTTAACACTGCATAACTTATGTGTTTTAGCTTACACTAAGAAGAATTTCTAGATCTGCCCCTGCCTCAGGCAAGTTATTTTTGTTTATTTGAGTTTCGTTTCCATTTTTAATGGGAATTGTATAAAAATATGGGACAGACAAAGACACATGTTTTATTGGAAAATCTGTTGCCTTTCATTTCCTTCTCATAAAGTGCAATTGAATTTTTATTTGATTGTCCGGATATGTGGCTTTTAGTCTCCACCGAGAAGGGACATCTCTAGGTGATTCTCATACCATAACATAATGTTTAAGTTATAAGACTACTTACAGTTTTGAAATTATGGAGAAATAACATAGTAAACTATATGTGCACATTTTCAAATCAAGCTCGAAATATATTTTGCAATTCTTTCAAGAACTATAGGGTTTAATGAGCCTTTATCATTTCTTTTCTTAGAAGCTTTTATCAGTTATCACAGTTAAAATGACCATTTTTGCTGATATTTTTTTTCAGGTACTGATAAAAGTAATTCATAGCTGAAGGTGGTGAAGAGAAGCTCAAAACTTCTATGTTGAATCATTTGCAGAATTCCAATGGTTGTTGTCTTTCCATGTCTCTGTTGCTATGCCCACGCCTTTAACATTACTGTATTTATGCTCAAATCATTGCATATGCTTAACCTATTGGGGGTGTTCAGTTGGCATGTCATCTCATTTGCTGTTTTGATTCGATTGTTCAATTGAATCAAATTTCCTGTTTGTGTTTTAAGTTGATGGAACTTCGTCTTTGTTTGTAAACTCCTTGATGATTGTTCGGTTATTTTCAAGTCTAATTTCGTGATTATGCATCTGAACAAGTTATTTATTTGTAATTTGAATCATTTTCTCGCCGCCGCAATAGTGCCTCTCAATCATACATGCTGCTCTAGTTCCGCTCTTTTCCATCATTCACTTCCATGTGTTAAAGTTTTGTTCTGGACATTTCATCTTCGATATTGTCTTCTGTTATCTTACGACATCATCTTAAAAGTTCTGCTTTTTGTCGGGACGCAAATGACACTAGTGATTGGCTAATTGTTGTGATATTCAGCTATGTTATTCCCCAAATATGATTGCTCATTATCCTTCAAGTTTAATTTGGTTGTTCACTGTATTTTACCAACAATGAAAACATAATCATGCTTTCTTGCCCTGTTTTTCTACTTCATAATGCAACACTTCCGGATAATGAAGTTTCAAATTTCTCCAATTAGTTGAGAGGTATAGAGTGAAATGATGTTTAGAAGTTTCTTATTACATTTGTATCAACACTGTAAGAAAGAATTGTTACCCCTCTTTGATGACATTTATCCCTCACTGTCTGATAGACTTGTTGTAATTACTGCTTATTTTACCATGTGTCACTCTCCACTTTTGACCTGCCTTTTGCTTTACAAGAAAGAAGAAGCTTGGGAAACAAATCAGAAAACAGGGTCGAGGAAGCGACCTTGCGTGACGAATTTGCAATTGAATACCAAAACAGAGAAATAAAAGAAAAAAAAATGTCGCGGCCTAACATCTCTAGCTGGCCAGCCTCTCTATTTTTAAAAATATGACACTTTGTTAGTATTGTGTGCTAAAAGTGGCTCTCTACATTTGAACAGAGGGTAGAAATAGAGGCTTTCAATTTTAGGAAGTTCCTGATAAAGAGGCTTACGAAGTGTTTTCATAGCATCTACCTCCTTAAAATGAACATTTTAGAGAGATTGTTGGAGATGATATTAGATTGCTAATAAAAATTTAATATTTTTAAAGTCTTCTTCTTAAGAAAAATAGGTAAAATAAGTCATCTAAAATTTTGGCATTACGGATGACCTTGTTCATGGAATTTTTTTCTAGATTTGTTTTCCAGGGACATTTTGCATTTGACATCAAAATAAATTTTGTTAAAAAACTGGTCTTCACTATGCACCACTGCTTGAGCACCAGTATTTTCAATGCGGCTAGTGAAACTAACAGAAAGACAAATGGTTGATGTATGCCCAAATCAATGATCATCTCTCTCAGAGCTTATCTTCGCTCAAATTATAATATTAAAAATTTGTTTCCAAACACTATGATATGATTTTTGGAAGTATTTGTACAGTAAAATTTATTTGATTTATAAATAAATTTCATAAAAATTTATATTTAAAAATAAATTCTCTTAGAACTGTAAAATAATATTAAATTAATTTTGTCATTTGTAGATATAAATGATGTTTGAAACATATATGAAATAGGAATTAAAAATTATATTTTACGTAAATACCCTTCATTTATTCTAATAGAATTAGTAAATTTAAAAATGATAAACAATAGTTTTAGAACTATCTAATGGTACCAGCATGAATTAAAGCAAGGAAGACAAGAAAGATAATTAACGTCAAGTATTGTCTAAAAACTTGTTGGTGAGGCATGTAGCAATTGTCCAAATAAAAGAGTAAATTACGAACAAATTTGGAAGGAAAATTGAAAAAAAAATTGTTAAAGTGGAAATGAAAGGAGCTTCCGAATTAAACCAAAAATAATTTCAAGGGCAAATATAATATCTATCAAACATGGATAATGACAATGTAATCAACAAGTGAGAGGATTTAGCAATTCTATAGAAAACTAAACTCCACTTATTTTTTACGCTTATTTTGAAAAGATTTTCCTTCATGTTAAATATCGTAAAATAATCTTGAAAGAAAATATTATTAATGTCCTCACTTGTTGGTCAATTATTTATCTTTGTGTTTGGTTGAAAGACGAAGGGTAAGGTGGGGTGGGATGGGATAGGAGGGGAGGGTTTCGTCTATTTTTTATTTTTATCTTTGTACTTGAGCCAAATTTAAACTCTTAATTGTAAAAAAATCTCAGAGAGCAATTTTGTCTTCAAAAGATAAACAACTAACTTAATAAACGCGGATTTACAAATTTCACCTCTTGAGAAAAGATTGGGGTAAAGTTTGAGTAAATCTAAGATTTGCAAATTTTGGATTTCCAATTTTTTAAAGCGTTGTTTCCAAACATAAGAAATTGGATTTGCAAATGAATTTTGTAAAATGTTATGGATATCATTTGTTCCAAATAGAGGTGGCATTTGGGCAGGGTTGACACAGGCCCAACTCAGCTCAATACACAAAAATTCGAGTCCAAACCAACTTGGTTGAAAGTGGGCTCGACTTGGCCTATCCTACCACATATAGGTGGGCCAAGTTGGGTCATAAATTTTTTGACTCAGCGCATTTGAACCCAAACCCATTTAAGCCCAAACCCAGCTCAGCTCAACCCATGAGCCTAGTCCAGCTCAGCCTATGAGCCCAACTCAACACAGGCCCATCTCGAGCCCAGATAAGCCCAACTTGGGCCCAACACAAATTAAGCACAATTTGAGCTCACTTATTAAAAGAAATTGACATATTGTGTTTTATGCATGCAATGTAGGCCGTAATAACTATTTTTTTTAAACAAATAAGCAAGTCGTAGTAACTATTTATTTATTTTAACAAACTAATAATAACAAGTAGCAAATTTATTTCTTAAGTTGATATTGAATGACTTGTTATCAAATTTTTGTTATGATATTGCAAGTTTGCAACTTGTAACTTTAAGTCCCTTCATTTTATTTTTAAAAGATTTTAGGTACAATTTTTTTTACAGTTTTTATAATCATACATATAATTTTTCTTATAAATACTTAGTGACATAATGCTTTAGTGAATAAGTATATTTAACTTTATTTTACTACAAGTCTACAACATTATATGTAACTATATCCATGGGAGAAAAAAAATCTTTCACAACGATTACATTCGTCAGAGGTTTGAAATCATTTTACGTACTTTGAAGAAAAGGAATATGTAATTTGTAATTATTGTCAATGTCAATTTATATTTTGACGTAAATTTGGAACTAGAATGCTTGTAAGACATCTTGTATTTCAACACCTAAATGTCGCAAACTATTTAATCCTGAAGTAGTTATTCAACTACCGCCATTGCCAAGCACACCACAACCACCAACAGGCTTAATACCCGTACAAGGAGCATAACAAAATGGAAAACTTTTACACTAGTTTTCCTTAAGCATTTGTATAATATTATATTTTTATATTTATATCACTAATGTACTCGAGTCTCATTAACTTGTAGTTTATTATATAGTATTTTATCATTTATGTTTATTGTCAATGTTATCAATCAATTTGTGTACTATCTCGTTAATAGTTAAATTAACTTTTCTTTAAAAAATTAAGTTTAAATTTTATATTTTTAATTATTAATCCAACTATCTAAGTAATATATATATATATATATATATATATATATATATATGTGTGTATGTGTGTGTGTGTGTGTGTGTGTGTATGTGTGTGTGTGTTTGTATATATATTAAAATTATACTAATCACATAAAAAATGGGTTGACCTAACCCAATTCAGCCCAATTCGCGATTTGTGATAGCGGGCTCGTGAGTTGAGCTAGGTCCTATATTATGATAAATAAGTCCAGTCCAACTCAATCTACTAAATATCTATGTCGAGTCGGACTCAATTTTCTCAACCCATAATTTAAACGAGCCATACCGAACTGACCTATATGCTAACTCTAATTCCAAATAATCTATTAAAGAAATGGGTATTTTATATATATATGTCTTTACAATCAGAATATGATTTAGACCCTCTCAATATTATAGAATTTTAAGGTCAACTTTCATTTTTATATATATATATGTATTTGGGGGATTTAAAGTATTTTTTTTATTTTACAATTTTTCTATTTCAGTCTCATTTTAGCAATTTTCTATCTTTAGCTAATCCCTTCCTTATTTTACAAAAAGTGTATTTGAGCTTCCCGCTGACAGTTCTCTTATTTCTTTTTTTAAGGATCAGTTGACTCTTGGTGGTATGGAAATGGAACATGGGAGCTAATATACTTCTCCATCTTTGTGAAATATAAATTGCAAATGCATGTTTTCTTAAAATATGGAAATGAAATAGAAGAACTGTTGAAACAATTTAGCCTAAAAAAATTACACTAAATGTAAGGTTTTTTTTTATTAATTTTGTTTGGGACTTTTGGGGGTTATTGGACACTCTAACTCGCTGTATCCACACAACCAGAGACATAAATTCACTTAGACTGAAGAGTTGACTAAATGTTGACCTCCTATAGACTACTATCATCTTCATCATATCACATCTACTGTAATTGTATACAGAGAAGCATGGAGAAAGAGACGGAGCGGAAGTTGGATCTCGCTCATCTGGATGCTATTCTAAAATATCTTGAAGAATCTCCAATTTTGCCTTTGATAGAAAGAGTTGTAGATGTTCTCGCTTCACTCAAAGAATATCTCATGGATCCTCCCAAAGGTAAAGATAATGGTAGATTGAAAACTTTTGAATCTATTGCCAAGGATATAGGATCCATGTTCTCCTGGTTTGATCCCAACAAGAAGTACCGAGGATTAATGACTGTCTCGTTGGCGATGGAACTCAGCATAATTTTGAGTCCCTTGCCAGGTTGGCTGTCACGTGAATCACAAATGAATTATTCTATCACAAGGCCAAAGCCATCACGATTTGACTACAAGAGGACTGGTGGAGATGATATTGACCGTATTTTGCTTGATCTAGAAGTAGAGGATGAGGATGTGGATGTCCCTTCTCTTCTTGAATTTCTTCACACTACTGCTCTTATTGTTTATCCATCTTTGGAAGAAGTTGATAGGCATCTTCTTTTTGAACTTCATGAAGATCTTTCTGCTGTTTATCTATCTTGTGAACAAATTCTCGATCTCTCTCCTCTTTTTGAACTTGTTGAAAATCTTCCTGCTTTTTATCCATTGTGGGAACAAATTGACGATGATGTCGCACTCCTCAAAAAAATTCTCATGGATCTTCCCCAACAGTTTGTTGAATATGGTATCACAAAATTAATTTTATGTGTGATTTGCACCTTGGCAAAATCAATCACCTCCTCGTCTCCTCGCGATGAACTCGAAAAAGTGTTAGAGTTCATGTCGAGTTCTCTGTCTGCTGCCCGAAGAATATACGAAAAAGAGCCAAAGCCATCACGGATCTACTACCCGACGACTGCTCAACTTGGATTCGTTGACCATCTTGTAGAGTATCTTGAGGCGTTGGTCGTGAAAGCCCAGGCTGACAATTCATTTGGTCCTCTGAAACCTTACATTTTACGGTTCCAACGGAAGCTGCGGTCCGTGAGTTGTCGCCTCATGGACATCCCATAGGCGCGCAAGGAGGAAGTGGATCTAAAGTATGTGATGACAAGCATTACAAATTTGGCATATGAGGTAGAATTTTCCATTGATTCCTTTCTCGTTAGAGATATTCCTATCTGGTGGTGTGTTTTCAGGCTTACCGATATTCTACAAGAGTTTAAACCTCTAAAGAGACAAGTCAAGATGGAATCTGGTGATACACTATCAATTATAACTAGTATCCTGGAGAATGGGGATGAGCTTAAAATCATACCAATTGTCAATAACACTAAAATCAGTAAGAAACTCATGAAAGTCTTTAGTGATCCAGGTATAATGTGTAGGTTCCCAATTTGTCTGCGGAGTTTGGTCTCATCCTATAAAGAAAGGAAAAAAGAGGTGCTTCTTGACCTTCTACATAATGCTTCATATGGACCATGTGGAGAAGATAGTGATGAAATAGCAGGTGACATGAGCGAAAATGACCTAGAAAGATCGGTATTCAGTCTTCTCAACCGTAGCACATATTTTATCATCTTGGAAGATGTGGGGGACATCGATACGTTATATGACATAAGAAGAGTCTTACCGGATAATCTCAACGGAAGTAGGGTGTTGTTGACCACTCCCTCCTCAGAATTGGCTTTTCAATGTCGTTATGGTTGTCAAAATTTTTCATTATTTGGAGACCACACTTCAACCTCACAAACGAATAAGCCAATAACTAATGACGGTGTAGTGGGTTTTAAGGAGGAGATAGAAACTATGCTTGAGCGGCTTACTAGTGGACCAGCAAAAATGCAAATTATCTCGATTACTGGTATGCCTGGACAAGGTAAGACGACTCTCATGAAGAAACTATATAGTGATTATTCAATCGTGAATTACTTTGATGCTCGTGCTTGGTGCTATGTTTCTCAAGTGTATGAAAAGAGGCTGTTATTGTTGGAGCTTTTAGGCCAGGTTGTACAACATTCTAATGTAATATGCCATGCAAATGATGAAGAACTAGCTGAAATGCTATACAAAAGTCTTAAGGGACAAAGGTTCCTTATTGTGCTTGATGATATGTGGACTATTAGAGCATGGAATGATCTAAGAAGATGTTTTCCAAATGACAACAATGGGAGTAGAGTTATCTTCACCACTAGACTCCAAGAGTTAGCGTCCGAAGCTCAGCGTGGTAGCATTCTACAACCTCTTGGTCCACTCTCTGATGATGAAAGTTGGGTGATGCTAGAGAAGAAGCTATTTCAAAAAGAACGCTGCCCTTCTGAACTAGTAAGAGCGGGAAGGAAAATTGCAAAAAAATGTAAAGGGTTACCTCTTTCAGTTGTTTTGGCAGCTGGGTTTCTTGCGAAGATGGAGAAAAAAGTGGATCAGTGGGAACATATCGTAGAAACTTTAACTTCGTGCATACTTGGTGATGCAGAAGCCCAGAGCAAGGGTGTAATAGAGCTGAGTTACAAGAATTTGCCAGATCATTTAAAAGCATGTTTTTTGTATTTTGGTGCATTTTTGGAGGATAGAGAAATTCTAGTGTGGAAATTGATACGATTGTGGATTGCTGAAGGATTTATAAAACATAATGATTTGAAGAACTTAGAGGATATAACAGAGGATTACTTGACGGATCTGATTGAAAGAAGCTTAGTAATAGTTTCTCAAGCAAAATCTATTGGTGGAGTGAAATCTTGTCGTGTCCATGATCTTTTACGTGAGTTCTGCTTGACCAAAGCTAGGGAAGAGAACATTTCCCAGCTAGTATGTGGGTATGATGAACATTTTTCTTCATCTAATGATAATCAAGATTATGGTATGAATTCTGATTATTATTTAACACCCATAATATATCACTTACGTCGCCTCTGTATTTATTCCAAAGGAAATCATTTTGTTATGTTGAAGCCTTCAGGGCTACCTGTTCGATCCTTGTTATTTTTTGCTTCTAATGATGATACGTGTCCAAGTGAATCTCATGATATTTCGTTCATTTCTCACAACTTCAAGCTTCTTAAAATATTGAATTTGGAAGGCATCAACATAAAAGGCTTCTTTGAAGCGATTGGCATGCTCATTCTATTAAGATACTTGGCAGTTCAAGGTTGGGTGGATTGTATTCCATCATCTATAGCCAATCTCTGTAACCTAGAAACTTTTCTTGTCAAAGGATTAAGAGATAAAATTGTGAAGGTACCAGATTCTATTTGGGATTTGTCGAAGTTGAGGCATGTGCATATACATGAGAACGGTTCTTTTGATGTGGACCCTTGCAGACTAGAGGACCCCTCTATACTAAGATAATAAGAAGGCTACGATGCATTAGAAAATTGAAATGCATGTTTTTGGATTCATGGGATGTTGCTACAAATTGCAACAAGTTTCCAGAGTTGGGGTTTCTTAATCAACTTGTATCACTAAAGGTGTTTTACAAAGAAGAAAGAAAGTATCCATGTCAATTTAATTTTCCATCGAATCTTAAGAAGTTGACTTTGTCAAACTTTCGGCTGCCGTGGAAAGAAATTTCACAGCTTACATTGTTGAGCAATCTAAAGGTTCTCAAATTGCTAAGCAACACATGTGAGGGTGAAAGATGGGAGATGGAGGATGAAGCATTCCCAAAACTTAAGTTCTTGAAGTTAGACAACTTAAACATTGTAGAATGGAATGCCACTAGTGATCACTTTCCCTACCTTGAGCGTCTACTTTTGTACAAATGTGAGCAACTTGAGGAGATCCCTAGTGGTATAGGAGATGTTCCCACCCTACAAATGGTTGAGGTGATGTGGCGCAGTCCTTCTGTTGCAATTTCAGCCAAAACAATTGGAGAAGCGCAACTTGAATACGGCAATGAAAAACTGAAGATTCATATCTATCCTAAAGTATCGGACCTGGAATCCTCATCATGAAGTGAATTGATCTGTGAGTACTTGTGCTCCCATGTGATTCTATTCAAATTCATTTTCTATTTCCTATCTTTGTTATTTGATATCTCTTTTTATCAGTGAAGATTATATTTTTGGTTTTTACTTAAGTAGCCACAGATGCTTTGACTAATATGCAGTTCTACCTGGATAACTGGACTTGAATTTTTAAGAACTAGATACTTCACTTACGAGAGATAATCACTTACCTCTCAACTATTTTTTGAGTTTTTAGTAAAAGGTTCAGGGCTTTGCCTTTATATTTCAGAACTAATTGCATGTTTACATATTATATTACTTATTTGTTTTGGGTGTTTACTAAAATGTTCATTCTTTTCTTTCCTTTCTTTTTTAAGTAAGTTAATTTAATATTCATTCTATAAGTTTGCTTATTCTTACCTTTCAATTTAATTTTCATTCTATAAGTTTACTTACTCTTACCTTTCAAAACATTGCAGAAATAAGCTGAAGAAATAGTGGTTTAACAAAACAATGTTTCTTAGATGTTTTGTCTGTGTGAGATAATTATCAGAATAGATGATGTACCTCACGCGTATGCCATTTTGTTTGCTGATCAACAGTGTGCGAGTAGAACTCAGAAGAGCCTCTTTGAGCTTAATAAAGAAACCATAATCGAACTGTCTTTTGGAATGATTTGCTGTCTTTTTAGTCTTCCGCACTTGAGTGATCACTTTCCCCGCCTTGAGTGTCTACTCTTGCACAAATGTGAGCGACTTGAAGAGATTCCTAGTGGTATAGGAGACGTTCCTACCCTACAAATGGCCGAGGTGATGTGGTGCAGTCCTTCTGTTGCAATTTCGGCCAAAGCAATTGAAGAAGAGCAACTTGAGTACAGAAATAACGAGCTGAAGATTCATATTTATCCTAAAGTATCGGACCTGGAATCCTCATCATGAAGTGAATTGATCTGTGAGTACTTGTGCTCCCATGTGATTCTATTCAAATTCAATTTCCATTTCCTATCTATGTTATTTGATATCTCTTTTTATCAGTGGAGATTTGTGGATTTTACTTATGTAACCAATAGATGCTTCGACTAATATGCAGTTCTAACTGGATAACTGGACTTGAATGTTTAAGAACTAGATACTTCACTTACGAGAGATAATCACTTACCCTCTCAACTATTTTTTGAGTTTTTAGTAAAAGGTTCAGGGCTTTGCCTTTATATTTCAGAACTAATTGCGTGTTTACAAATTATACTACTTATTTGTTTTGGGTGTTTAGTAAAATGTTCATTCTTTTCTTTCCTTTCTTTTTTAAGTAAGTTAATTTTATATTCATTCTACAAGTTTGCTTATTCTTGCCTTTCAATTTAATTTTCATTCTACAAGTTTGCTTATTCTTACCTTTCAATTTAATTTTCATTCTACAAGTTTGCTTACTCTTACCTTTCAAAAAATTGCAGAAATAAGCTCAATAAATAGTGGTTTAACAAAACAATGTTTCTTAGATGTTTTGTCAGCGTGAGATGATTATCAGAATAGATGATATAACTCACGCGCATGATTATTTTCTTCAACACTCCTCAAACTCGTGGTGATTTAAAAAATCGCTTGAGTTTGCATATGTCTTAGCCTTGATTTTGAATACCAACTCCGTATGCCATTTTGTTTGCTGATCAACAGTGTGCGAGTAGAACTTAGAAGAGCCTCTTTGAGCTTAATAAAGAAACCATGATCAAACTGTCTTTTGGAATGATTTGCAGTCTTTTTAGTCTTCCGCACTTGGCTTTTTCCTATTAATATTTCCCAAATAAATGCTTTTCCGTTCATCTTCTTCTGCTAGTAGAGGCAACACTGTACAGTGTCATAAACTAAATTGCATCACTTAGATCTCTATCAATGTGAGATAATTATCATTGCCGGTGAATTATCTTAACAATGCATAATTTGTGTGTTTTAGCCTACACTAAGAAGAATTTCTAGATATGCCCCTGCCTCGGGCAAGTTATTTTTGTTTATTTGAGTTCTCTTTCCATTTTTAATGGGAATTGTATAAAAATATGAGACAGACAGAGACACATATTTTATTGGAAAATCTGTTGCCTTTCATTTCCTTCTCAGGTTAAGTGCAATTGAATTTTTATTTGATTGTCCGGATATGTGGCTTTTAGTCACCGCAGGGATGGGACATCTCTAGGTGATTCTCATACCATAACAAAATGTTTAAGTTATAAGACTACTTTCAGTTTTGAAATTATGGAAAAATAACATAGTAAAGTATATGTGCACATTTTCAAATCAAGCTCGAAATATATTTTGCAATTCTTTCAAGAACTATGGGGTTTAGTGAGCTTTTATCATTTCTTTTCTTAGAAGCTTTTATCAGTTTTCACAGTTAAAATGACCATTTTCGCCGATACTTCTTTTCAGGTACTGATAAGAGGAATTCATAGCTGAAGGTAGAGAAGAGAAAGTCAAAACTTCTATGTTGAATCATTTTCAGAATTCCAATGATTGCTGTCTTTCCAAGTCTCTGTTGCTATGCCCACGCCTTTAACATTACTGCATTTATGCTCAAATCATTGCATATGCTTAACCTATTGAGGGTGTTCAGTTGGCATGTCATCTTATTTGCTGTTTCAATTCAAGTGTTCGATTGAATCAAATTTCCTGTTTGTGTTTTAAGTTGATGGAACTTTGTCTTTGTTTGTAAACTCCTTGATGATTGTTGGGTTGTTTTCAAGTCTAAGTTCGTGATTATGCATCTGAACAAGTTATTTATTTGTAATTTGAATCATTTTTTTCGTGGAAGTTCTTCACCACAATAGTGCCTCTCAATCATACATGCTACTCTAGTTTCCACTCTCTTTCCATCATTCACTTCCATGAGTTAAAAGTTTTGTTGTACGTAAGTTCTGGACGTTTGATCTTCGATATTGTCTTCTGTGATCTTACCACATGTTAAAATCTTTCCTGCTTTTTGTCGCGATGCAAATGAAACTAGTGATTGGCTAATTGTTGTGATATTAAGCTATGTTATTCCCCAAATATGATTCCTCATTTTCCTTCAAGTTTACTTTGGTTGTTCACTGTATTTTACCAACAATCAAAACATAATCTTGCTCTGTTTTTCAACTTTATAATGCAACACTTCCGGATAATGAAGTTCCAAATCTCTCCAATCGGTATAGAGTGAAATGATGTTTACTACTTTACTATTGGAATTGATGCTGTCTCACTAAATTAACTTTTAGTACTAAAAGGTTCATTTTTAAAGATCAGATACCAAAGTGTCACAACGTTGAAACATTAAAGACTAATTGAGGCATTTACTCTAATAATAATTAAGAAAATGTTTGGCACCCCGTTCTCGTTATCTTTGTAGTTTTACAACAAATGTGTGATAACATTTGTTCGCCATAAACTTCATGTAAAGCAGACATATCTGTAGGCATATTTTCTTATTGTAAATCCAGTGCCTCAGTTATTAAATTCAATCTTATTCAAACATCAAGAATAGAGTAATTACATAAACACAAAAATATAAGACGTAATTAGGATTTTGTAAGAAACTTGTAGGAGGCATAAGACATATTGCGGCTCCAGCTATGGTGAATAACTTCTGCTTTTGCATCCACTCCTGCAGCGCCCATTGCCACATGTAATGGATAGAAGTGATCAGGCCATGGATGTGCATGTTTCGCAAATGGAGCCTTTTCTTCGTAATAGTTAACATCTTCATACCTAGAAGGAAAAAGACTATCTCATCAATCATGATTTGAAATTTTTGCTATTCTTTCAAGAAAGATGAATTTTCTAACGAAGGGAAAATGGGATAAATGATAGTCCGGTATATGAAACTCCAGATATGTTTAGGGTTGAGGGTTGGACTTATTTCGAGGTCTGTAATATGCAGTCTCACCTTATATTTATAATATCTGTTTTTACAACATGAACCCGTATCGTTGCCTCATACTTTCATTCGAACGAAAGATTGAATAATTTGATAAAATGCTAAAAGAAAATGTCTATAGGAAATGAATACATAAGCAAGAGATAGCTTTTGTACTCTTGAAGACCTATTAATTATGCAACAGGAATTAAAGGAAAAGCCTCATCATCAAACTCAGTAAAAATGTATATGGAGATGATTCAGTAAAAAATTCAGTAAAGTGAGACTCTTGGAAGCAACCTAAGCCAAATTATCCATTTGATTATGCCTTTTTCCAAGTGAGGAGTAGCAACGATAAGCATGAAAGGGTGCTCATCAATAAAGAACAGTGGAAGAGTTGCTTTTATAAGCTATTTAACGAGGGTAACTCTAGTGATATAAATTGGGCGCAATTCAATTGTTACTTCATTTCAAAACATTTTGTCTACTGTAAATAATTCCATTATATCGATATTTTAGCCATACCTTACTTGATCGAAGCATAGCAGGTTGGTTTTTTTAATCCTTGCATATTTTGCGAGAAATGACGAATAAAATGGATTCTATATTCACATATATCATTCACAATTTGAATGAGCATATGTCAACTCCAAATGAATTTTCACATGTTAAAAGATCTTACCTTCCATTGAGGAGAGCTTCCTTGAGCCAATTATCAAAGTCCAATGCCCAAGAAGCAACAGCACCAAAGGTTCCACGGTCTTTTAAATTATGAGTAGCAGATCCTGAACCGATTATCAGCACACCTTCTTCTTTGAGAGGTGCCAATGCTCTCCCCAGGTTATAATGATAAGTCTCATCTCTATCTGTCTGGACCGAGAGCTGACACACAGGAATATCGGCCTCTGGATACATAAGCATCAACGGTACCCATGCACCATGATCCAAACCGCGCTCTTTATCTTCTTCCACCTGTTTTATGCCAGATGACATGAGTAAATCTTTCACCCTCTTTGCCAACTCTGGAGCTCCTGGTGCAGGATACTTAAGCTGGAAAAAGAGGCAAAGGGAAAATGGAGAAACCAATAAGAAAATGGTTGGATGAGGAAACAGAAGAATAGCTTTGATCTAACAAGTAGTAGTGGAGATGTCTTTGATGGATATTAGATTCGCTTTGTCACATGATATGCGGCAAGATATAATTTAATCAGGAAAGGAGTTGCAGCATTCTCACTTAAAAAGCTTCATACTTTATACTTTTTCACAGAATTTTTTTTGGTCAGTTCGGACTGACAATCAACTTTAAAGACATGGGGTGAGTTCCTCAAGTTGTAGGATCTACTTGTATGAGAGTGGACTGATGATCAACCCGAGTTGATAAAAGAATTACTACATTTTCACAATTACGTGCAGTACTTATGGAAGGAAAGACATTACCTCAATCAACATCCATCTCATAAATACGAGCAATAACAAACAATACAATTAATAAACTTAGAGGACAGAAATCAAGTTGAACACTATATTCAGAGTTTAGGCTTCTTCTCATGCCACTTGCGATACCTCTTTTATTTTTCTCGGGCTACTCAAAGGTTACCGTTTGGAAACTCAGATTTGTGGTTGATATGGGGTGATGAATCTTACAAGGGTATAAAAGACATTTGGATAATTGAATGGTAAAATGTGTAGCCCAAGGAAGGTCAAGAGTCCGGTGTGTGGCGTACACAATTTGACATACATATCCCAGTTTTCAGAACTGTCTGATTTTCAGGCTACCCGATCTCCAGGGATGTCCGCTGAGCTTTTAGTCGCCATAAGGCAGCACACATGGCATCATCTCTTTTTATGAGCACTAGTATAAATACATGGGCACGCATTCCAAGTAAAATAACCGATATTTTATACACTCATTATATTTAATCAAATTATCTTATCTCGACCTAAACTCAAGTATCAAAAGGGTTCCATACACTGGCGGAGCCACATTTAGCTTGTGGTGTGCAATGGCATACCCTGAAACTTTGGGAAAAAATCTTCTTTTTTTTTTTTTCCTGTCATGGAAACAGTAGTATATGTCTATATGTGTGTTTTCTTGTATGTCTATATGTGGTTGTGTTCCTTTATATGTGTGTCTGTTATACGAGTTTTTCGCTATAGATGGGTGTGTCTATGTAATTGTGTGTAGATGGTGAGGGAAAGTGAAAGTAGAAGAAGATGAAAGGAGAAAATAAAAAAATAAATTTATGGCACACCTTGATATCTGAGAAAATAAAAAGTAAATTTATAGCACACCCTGATGTCCGGTGTCTGGCACCGCCACTGGTTCCATAGACACAACCCCAAAGACCTTGGTTTGCAGGAGCTCATTCAACAGCGAGGATCATCACCTGATTCATACATTAACAGTGCCAAACCGGGCACTCAATTCTAAAGCATTCCCGAAATGGAAGCCTTGCACCCTTTCCTGTGAGCTGAAATTTAGTGAATGATCATCACATCTCGCCAATCCTATTTTAGACTTATCCCCTATATATAACCTAATTTAATCATAATTTAAATTAGGTTACTGCATCTAAAAATAGCAGCAGTCCAAGGTACCATAGAGAGTTTTTCTCTGAATGGCTATCGATCAGTTTTCAAAGTGTTGTCGCATATGAGTGATCCATAACATATCAATGTGAAAAGCAAAATTTAATAGAAGTCATGTGAGAGAGAGAGAGGGAGAGAGAAAGAGAACCTTATACATGCGATCGGGAAATCCATAGAAGTCGTAAATGGTATCGTTAGGGCCATGAATGCAGTTGACAGTAGGCTCAGACGTCTCCCAGTGACCAGAAATTACAAGAATGGATTTCGGTTTCTGAGAGAAAACTTTTTTTTTGAAAGATAGCAAGAACGGTCTTGCAGGTAATGAATCGTCTATGGAAAGCGTGGGTGATCCGTGCGATATGTAAAACGTCTCATTTATTGCCATTGCAGCCATCAATCTCACCTCCGTTGCTGCTCTCAATTTCTTATTCTTCTTTTCTTCGAAAACAGAGGCCGAAATCAGTGATTCAAAACGGCTCTCAATCTTTCAAATATATATAAATAAACATACACTCTACAATGTGAATGATTGTAGGCTAAGTTAAGGTGTGGTGTTCCAGAGCAGTACCAGGTCGTGGAGAGAGAAGAAGTTGTACCGACAACTGGTTGACTCTTTTTGACCAACGAACGCGCAACTTGTTTTCCTTTTTTATTTGTTTTTTGGTTTGGAGGTGGCAAATGGCAACACGCGATGCATCTTTAGACTATTTTCAGGTCCAGGTACACAGAATATTTTCGCGATTCTTACAAGGGAAATACGTAAGGGGTTATTAATTCCAAATTTTAAAATAGTCTTTCTTATTTAAATTTAGTCTAATTAGTCCTTCTAGTTTAAAAAAAAAAAATTAATTTAGTTACTCCTGTGATAGTCTAATTTAAAAGAAAATATCGTGCTATGCACTTGACTAGTATTTGGGCTGGGGGGGTGGGTCAGCAATTGAAGGAATAAAATACTTAATTTAATTCCTATTGTTTTGAGAAAAAAATTCAAAGCAATACTCAATGTTTAACAAATTATTCATAATAGTTCCCAAAGTTTTACACATATATTAGTTTCATCCCTATTCTTTGACAACATTTTCAGTTTAGTTCATGTGATGCTACAAATTGCAATCAATTTCTTGAGCTAGGATTTCTTAGTCAACTTGTATCACTTAATGTGTTTTACAATGGTGTGGGGAAATATCCATGTGTATTTAATCTTCCCTCAAATCTTAAGAAGTTGACATTGTCAAATTTTCGAATGCCGTGGAATGAAATTTCTCAACTTGCAATCTTATGCAATCTGGAGGTTCTCAAATTATTGCACAATGCATTTGACGGTGAAAGATGGGAAATGGAAAATGAGGTGTTTCCAAAACTCAAATTCTTGAAGTTAGACACTTTGAATGTTGTAGAATGGACTGCCACTGGTGATAGCTTTCCCATCCTTAAGTATCTACTCTTGCACAATTGCGAGCAACTTGAGGAGATCCCCTCTGATATAGGAGAAATTCTTACCCTCCAGATGATTGAGGTGATGTGGTGTAGTCGTTCTGTTGCAATTTCGACCAGAAAAATTCAGGTAGATCAACTGGATTATGGTAATGAAGAACTAAAGGTCCATGTCCATCCTAAAGTATGGAATTTGGAGTCGTGATCATGAAGTGAATTGACAATCTGTGTGTGCATGTGCTCCCACGTAAGTAAATTCAAACTCATTCATCTATTTTTAGTCTATGTTTTCTATTTGATATCTCTTTTGATTGGGGACATGAGAAACTATTATACCATCCCATCGACCAACTATATATGCATTCTAAATGGACTTGAATGTTTAAGAATTGTTTAGAGAACTACTTAGAGTTTGCATATTCTTGGTTTTCATCTTTCAAAGCTTACTCCAATATCTCATTTTGTTGGCTAATCAAACCGTGTGTGAAACCATGAGAAAACTTGTCTTTTGGGATAACTTCTGGTCTCATTGGTTCCCGGAACTTGAGTCTTTTCTTTTTAAAGTTTCCAAGATAAATTGATGCAAAAATGTAGCATTCTCCTTTTTGTTTTATCTTCTTCCGCAAATTTCTAAGAGAAATATTTTTCCCACACGTGTTCCTTGTGACTAGGGAATTCGAGATTCTTGTTTAGTAGAGGTTAAAATACTCAATTAATATTCATATATGAATAAATTTTTTCAGGGGATAAGTTGATTTTTCATACTTAAAATTCCTTAATTAGATTTTCACAAAAAGTTTGAGGTGAGTGGGTGCAACCCTCACTCACCGTCAAATGATTCACTGTTGCCTGTGACAATCAGCTATCTTTCTTTTCATTCTCTTTCTTTCATGTTTTTCTCCTGTTATTCTTTTCTAGTAAATAGGAATAAGTTCATCCATCTTTGTGAGTTTAGGAGATTATAGGCAAAGTATCATTTATCTTATTGTGCCATATGTGGCTTTTACTCGGCCAAGGGACAATTTTTGATGATTCTCAAAACATAATATAAGTGAATAAGAGTAGACTCTTTACATCTTGTAATTATGGAAAAAAACATAAGGAACTGTTTGATATATGAAGATTTCCAATTCAAGATCTAAATACATTTTGCAATTACTGAAAACTACTTATATATGTGTTGATGAACTTTTATCACAATTGTAATGAATGTTGATGGTGATGTATGCAGGAAGAATCCAACACCAGTTGAAGTAGACCCTGCGTAAGTGGTTGATCCGGTTAACTGAGGAGCAGAGGGAGTTGGTTTCGCCCGAAGCATCGAATCAATGAACAACCAAGATTCAATGAGAATTTGCATGTAGCTTTTGATCTTTGACACCAAAAAATAAGGTTGTAATAACGAAAGGGACATCTAAAAATTTGGTCCTAGCTAGTGGAACAAGGCCATCCGCTAAACCCAGCCTCACTGTAAGTAAGTTAAGGGGCTTCGACTCCAGGTCCAACTCGATCTCGTGGTAGACTGCTCTCATCCTTTCCAAGTCACTATTGGCTTATATACATGTTTAAGAACCTGTATTGATGTTCCATGTGCGCACGCCTTTAACATTTGCTGCGTTTATGCTCTAATTGTATTGTTTCATATTCTTCACCTGTTGAAGATGTCAAGTGCATGTGTGGATCGATTTTTGTGTTTGTGTTATAAGTAAACGAATGTTTGCCTTGTGAATAACTTGTTGATTGTTCTTTGGTTTTTACTTTTTATGTCGTGATAACGCATTGATCAGGTTATTTGTTTGTAACTAGTGTCGATTTTGGTGGAGGTTCTTTGATGTGCCTCTGAACATTTCCCTAAGAATTGCTCATGTTGGATGAATAAGTTGATTCCCAGTACTTAATAGGATTCATACGATACCATAGATTGCAATGGGAGAATCGGTTTTGTCGTGGATCAAGCTTGCAAGCAGTTTTGGCTAGACTCTTCTTTGCATCTTTGATCTATAATGTTTGGATTGAAAGGAACAATAAATTGCATGGGCGAAACTATTTTACAGAGGATTAATTGTTTGGCAAACTTATCTATGGCCTTACGTTCGGCTTAAGATTCAACTTCATCTTAAGTTCGGGGGTAGTGCTTTGAATAGAATTATTTGTAGAAATTAGAAAAGAGTGAATTGCTTGCCGCCCCCCTGTGTTTTGGTTGAAATACTCATTCACCCCCTGTGTTTTTAAAATAGGCTTCTTACCCCCCTGTGATTTTCGGAATGTAGCTGACCGCCCCATCCGTTAGAAAAATCGTTTAATTTAACGGTAATTGTAACACACGCGCTTAAAATGCGATTTTTTTATGCTTTTGGTTAAAATAAATTCTTTGTTGGACAAAAATACCCTTTTAGTAAATTGCTTGCCGCCCCCCTGTGTTTTTCCTGAAATACTCATTCACCCCCTGTGTTTTTAAAATAGGCTCATTACCCCCCTGTGTTTTTTCGATTTTAACTTTATGTAAGGGTATAACGATCAATTAACTAATTTTGTAACGTTTGCTAACGGAATAAGCGATTTGGATGCGTCAGCTTAATAGATAAAAACACAGGGGGGTAATGAGCCTATTTTAAAAATACAGGGGGTGAATGAGTATTTCGGGCAAAACACAGGGGGGCAGCAAGCAATTCACTCAATTAGAAAATAGAGGATATGATTGTATTGGTTTTTGTGGTTCGTTTTTGTAAAGATGTTGTAATCTGTTTTTTTGATTGTTGAGTTTAATGAGCATACTTGCTTATTTAGGAAAAAAAAAAATAGAAGAATTCATACGATACCATAGAATTATTAGTATTTGTTGAGCTCGTGAAAATTAAAGCTTTGCTGTTCTCGAACCTGGACATATCATTTTTGCCATTGCCTTCAGTTGTCTTACATGTCTAAAAAGTGTCTTGTTATTTCTTGCAATGGAGATGAAATTAGTGATCAACTGATTGATGTCAATCATAAACCTGTTAGCCATGCTAAATTTGCTATTGAGCTATGTTACTATTACTATCGAAAATAACTTCTGTTCATTAACCTTCAAGTTTGCTTTGATTTTTTTTTATTTTATACTGACAATAATCAAATATATTCATGCTTTCTTCCTCTGTTTTTCAACTTTAATTAGACCACAGAGCAATGAATTAAAGTCGCTTAATTTATCCAATCAGTTTAGTATGTTTGTTTCCTAACTGATTGTAGATGTATAGAGTGAAAGAGTGTTTCATACTTTCTTCTTTCATCACTATCAGAACTTAGGGGCGGATTCAATTTTTTTTGTTTTTTTTTGCTTTTGTTAGGGCTATAACACATAGTTTTCCAATTAATAGCGCGTGTGTGTGTGTGTGTATATATATATATAAGAACTTCTTCTTTTTTCTTTTTTTTTTTGTTCATGTGGGTTATTAATTTTTTAATTAAAAACACATAATATTTTTGATTTTTTTATTTTGAAAAATACATAAATTTTAATTTTCTTTTAGAGCCAATGGGGTATTACTCCAAGCAGGACTATTAATTGAGCGAGGCCGGAAAGCTTACTTGCTCATTTTAGTGTAGAGCCTTAAAAGAGCCAAGTTGTGCTGAGGCCCTATTTAGCAATTTTGTTCCCTTACCTTCCCTTGCAATTAATCAATGATTTAATTCAATAAGAGTCGTCGATGTTTGGAAATCATGACGCAAAAGAGGGCTTTCCCTTTACAGATTTTATTAATGAGCTAGAAAATTTCTGAAATATGAGAACAGATTAAATTGCTCCTTAAGGTGGCTATTGGAGTATATCCAAGTCTTGTCCCATTTTCGGCCTTTCACATTGAATACTTGTGAATAAAAAATCAGAACGAGTACTTGGTTTGTAGAACTCTACTTGATGCATCTCAGTGTCCTATAAATTGGACAACAAAATCGATAATATCTTGTAAAACCAAAACCCCCGAGTACAGCAGTCCGACTCAAATCATGTACTAAATAAGTTAAGGTATAATTTCAAACCTAAGACCTCCTGATAAAAGAGTCTGACCACTACTATCAGAGCGACCCTTGAGATCGACAATATCTTAAACAAATACCTCGCAAGCCTGCAATAGTGCTAGAGAACATGTTTACGGAGGTTGTATGACCGTATACTGTCACTAATTTTGACAACGTAGATCGCAAAGTTTTCTTTTCAATGTCCAAGGTTGTTCGTTCATCAGCACTTCAAATTGATGAGAGCACCGAGCAACCTCTAAATTACACTACTCTGCAGACAATATTAGTTTTGTACAAAGCTTTATATGCTAAAAAATTAACTTGGTAACTTCTTTCGCATATAAAGCCACAGGAGAATAGATCTTCACCACAGGGACGGACCTCACTCATCTTCTAACAACTTTAAAGCACGATATGTATAAACATGTTCAAATGATGATTCAGTGGCTCAAAAGCACATCATTTTTCAACATCGATGAATGGGCATGTAGCTTGATTTGACACAATTCAGAAACAACCTGTTTAGTTTAAATTTTTTAAGAAGTGCTCTTTTATTTTTGCACAACTATTTTTTTTCCACACTTTACAAGTCTCGAATGACAGTTTTACAAAATTAAGATGTGCGTGACGTTTAGCTATTTTAAGAAGTGTTCTGAATTGGTGAGATCCGCTGTGATCAAGATTATACGATATTAATGACAATTTCGTATAATCTCTATAATCAGGAGTAGGAGGCTGAAAGGCCATACAACACTATATGTAACAAGCGAGAATCGAGCTCGCAATCTCTCGTATACGATAACTTACCACTGGTAGTAGCAAACGCATAGTATTTAATGTCATCATCTCAATCTTCCACTCCGAATACCAATTCCAAAAATGTAAATTACTCCAAAGGCAAGTATTGTGGCAGGGTTTGCAGATCCTAGTCTTATTTTAAAGTGAAAAAACGAAGACTTTAGTTTAATTATCGACTTAATTGGTGGAATAAGTGAGCCCGTCATTGTTTAAACGAATGGTAGCTATAGCCATTGGAAGTATATCAAAGTCCGCTCGTTCAATTTTGAGACTTTCGCCTTCATTACTACTGCTTAAAATATTAGAAAGTGACAGAGAAAAATGGAAAGAGAGACATAGTGGAAGATGGATCTCGCTCCTCTTGATGCTCTCTTTCAACTTCTTCAAGAATCTGCTGTTTTGCCTTCACGGATGAAAGAAGCTCTCGAAAATCTTGCATACATTGGAGTATTGCTCATGGATCCCCCCGAATACTTCGTTGATGAAAGTACATTGAAAACGTTTGAATCATTGATGAGCGAGGCAGGATCCATCATCTCCTCATTTGATCTAAAAAAAATGGACAAAGCCATGGCTGATAAATTGTGTAAGGAACTCATGGAAAGCATGTGGATGCCCGTGTGGTTTTTGACGATCCAATCCCAAAGGATTTATGATGAAAAAATAAAGTCATCACGATTTTACTTCCCGAGGATTGATCAACTTGGCTTTGTTTACCATCTTGTGGAGAATCTTGAGAAGCTGTTGAAAGTCAAGGCTGATTCATTTGGCCCTTTGAAGTATTTCATTTTACTACTCCAACAGAAGCTGCGGCGTGTGTTCTTGCCTGGTGGACATCTCAAAGGAGCGCAAGGAGGAAGCGGATCTGAAGGATCTCATGGAAAGAATTAAAGATTTGGCATATGAGTTAGAATATGCCATTGATTCATTTCTAGTTCAAGATATTCCTATCTGGTACTGTGCGCGCCGGCTTCGTCGTATCCTACATGACTTTGAACGCGAGGAGAAGCGAGTCAAGATGGAATCTGGTGATGTGCAATCAATTGTAAGCAATATTGTAAACAGAGAACCAATTGGGCTTTATGTCATACCCATTGTCACTAACACTGAAATCAGCGAGAAAATCAAGGCAGTCTTTAATGATCCCGCTATAATTGATACGTACAATTCTCGTACGTGGAGTTTGGTATCATCCTATGAAGAAAGGAAAAATGAGGTGTTTCTTGATCTTCTACGTAATGCTTCAGACATACATGTTAAGTGTATACAAGTGACATAAGCGAAGATGAGTTAAAACGATCGGTATTCAGACTTATCGACAACCCATATTTTATCATTTTGGAAGATGTACAGGACATTAATGCATTAAATGACATAATCCGTGTTTTACAAGCACCAGATAGCGCCTTAGGATGTAGGATTTTGTCGACCACTCCTTCCCCAGAGTTGGCTATCCAATGTCGTTATGATGGTTCTCAAAATGTTGTTTTCAATAAGATGCCTATAGACCATACTTCTACATCACAAACTAATGTGGCAACAACTGATGAGGCTATGGTGGGTTTCAAGGTGGAGACTAAAAGGATGCTTGAGGACCTTATTGGAGAACTGACACAACTGCATATTATCTCAATTGTCAGTATGGCAGGACAAGGCAAGACTACCCTTACTAACAAGTTGTATAATGATCTTTTAGTCATTGAACACTTCAATATTCGAGCATGGTGTCGCATTTCTCAAGTATATGACAAGAAGGAATTATTGTTGGAGCTTTTAGGCCATAGTGTTCAACTTTCTGACGCAATATATCGTTAGAATGGTAAAGAACTCACTGCAATGCTATGACAAAGTCTCAGGGGTCAGAGGTACCTTGTTGTGCTTGATGACATTTGGAGTATTAGGGCATGGGATAATCTACGGAGATGTTTCCCAATTGACAATAATGGGAGTAGGATTGTCTTCACTACTAGACTACAATAGTTGGTATCCCAAGCTCAATCTAGTAGCATGTTACAACCTCTTGGTCTACTCTCTGATGATGAAAGTTGGGTGTTGCTAGAGAAGAAGTTGTTCAAGATAGAATGTTGTCCTCTTGAACTATTGGGAGTTGGAAGGCAAATTGCAAAAAGTTGTAAAGGTTTACCTTTTTCAGTCACTTTAACAGCTGGATTTCTTGCAAAGATGGAGAAAAAAGTGTGCCAGTGGGAACAGATTGCAAAAAATTTAAATTCACGCATACTTGGTGAAGTAGAAGCACAAAGTAAAGGCATAATAGAGTTGAGCTTCAAACATTTACCAGTTCATTTAAAATCATATTTTTTTGTATTTTGGAGCATTTCTGGAGGATAGAGAAGTTTTATTTTCGAAATTGATACGACTTTGGATTGTTGAAGGGTTTATAAACGATACCGACGTGAAGAGCTTAGAGAATGTAGCAGAGGATTACTTGACGGATTTGATTAGAAGAAGCCTAATAACAGTTGCTCAAGAAAAACCCAGATACGTGAGTTTTGCTTGACCAAAGCTATGGAAGAGAACTTTTTGCAGCAGATTCGTGGATTTGATTAGCACTTTCCTTCATCTAATGATAATCAAGATTATGGTATGGATCCTAATTATTCTTCTTATTCAACACCTGCAACATAGAACTTACGTCACCTTTGTTTAAAAATACAGGGGGTGAATGAGTATTTCAGGAAAAACACAGGGGGGCGGCAAACAATTTACTAAAAGGGTATTTTTGTCCAACAAAGAATTTATTTTAACCAAAAGCACAAAAAATCGCATTTTAAGCGCGTGTGTTACAATTGCCGTTAAATTAGACGGTTGTGCTAACGGAAGGGGGCGGTCAGCTACAGTCCCAAAATCATAGGTGGGGAATGAGCCTATTTTAAAAACACAGAGGGTGAATGAGTATTTCGAACAAAACGCAGGGGGGCGGCAAGTAATTTACTCAATTACTTTCCAACAAAGTCGTTATTGAAAATTCAATTCTCCAAATTGCAGTCCAAGATTAGTGTTGCCTATGACACCACCTTCTTGCGGGGTTATATCAAATCATGTCCACACGGGTCTTATCCTTGTCACACACCACAGTCCATATCATGTAAAAATCAGCTCAAGTTTTATGAGTTCTATATTTTATTCTTTTTGCTGGGTGAGTTCTATATTTAAATATTCGCACTACACCTTTGTAGGAGTTTTATTGTAAATAGCTCAATCTGTATTCTACAACAAGATATATCTTTGGTGTACTATGGTTTTAATGAGAACATAATGCAATTATAATACTTGAGAAAATATTACACAAAAATTGTGTGGGTCGTAGCGTCCAGCATGTGCTGGTTTCACTTCTTGGCCTATATAATACTCCATTATCACATGATAGGAGCTTGGGAGGCGAGCCGGGTGAACAGTGGGCATGTGAATCTCCTCATAGTTTATACTGCAAACCTAAACGAAGGATACAATGTGTAATATGATAAGATTAGAAGTACCTCGATGTGGGGTTCGAGAAAAACGGGAGAGACAAAAACGAAACAGAAAATTAAAGAAAGAAGGAACAGCGCATGTTAGCAGCTTCCATGGTAGTTGATTTCACAATGAGAGAAGTATTGGAGTACGGCGCAAGATGGCAAATTGTGCTTTCTCATGCATGCTAGCTTCTTCTTGACGCCATCAGAACAGGGCCGGCCCAAGCCAAGCCCCCTTAGTTTAGAGTCCTTAATTTTAAAAAATTATTATTATTTTTTAAGATAAAAATTTATTATATATTAGTTTCTTTTAATAAAGGATCTTAGAGTTTCATGGCCTACTTATTTAACGAGTAGACTTTCATCAATAAATTGATTGGAATTCTAATGCCTTATTGACCCCAGTTAAAAGAATTTTTAATTTTTTTTTAATGATTGGTTGGGGTTCTATTTTTTTGTTAATTTATAATATTATGTTATTTTATAATTCTATTTTTTGTATTTTTTGTATTTATAGTTAAAAAAAATTTAAGTATCAAAATTCTCAAATTATTTGAGACAGCTCGCTTTAGTATATGGGTATTTTTGATCTAGACCCCTTGTATTTTTATAAAATGAGACACACACCCCACACTTTTCAAAATATGAGACTCACACCCCTTCTGTTACTAATCTTTATTTTTCTGTTAAATATGAACGAAATTCCTATTTTGCCCCCATTACACACATTCAGGCACAAACCTAAAACAATACTACTGTATACTTGCCAAAAAAAACAAAACAATAGAGAAAGGGTGAAGCATCCACCCACAATCCAGAACAAGATGCAACCATCATAACAGAAGCTGATCGGCCCAGCTCAACTACCACCGCACAGCAACAGCAGCCACCGCCACTAGAGACAGCCTTTACAACTCAAATGGAGCTATAATCTCTACTTCATCTCCTTCGAGCACCATTGCCCGCATCCGAACTTCTTTGAGGAATTTAGAAAATATGGTCTAGCAAGGGACTTTATGCGACTTTATGCGAGTTTGCATTTGAAAATCAACAAAAAGTACAAGAGGTACAGTGATTTATCAAATTGGTCGCCCATTTAAAAGCTCTCGAAGCAGAGTTAATAGATTTAATGGCTTAATTATGCTAGGGGAAGGATTAGGCACTTTGAACATCCAAAAATTATGGTTATTATAATAAGAAAACATTCCCTTATAATCAAAAGCATTCATGTCCAAAAGAAGTAATAAAAAAATAAGAAATGATAAGAATTTACAACAACTGCGTCTTCGATGAGAATTTTCTTGATTGATGACCATGCAACTACCTACTAAAAATATTATCATGATTCATACATGCACAGAGTTTTGCTTTAAGTTAATATTGGATCCAAATGCCACGAGGGATGGAGATTCTATTCTTCTTCCTTTTTTTTATTTTTATTTTTATTTTTAAGGTCATAGGGATGGAGATGATTTGCAGTGTTGGGAATTGTGTGTACTAAATACCCTTGATACAAAAACATACCAGTGTAATGGATATTAATCAGTTGTTAACTAGTCATTCATCGTGATTATGTGTTCATTCCTCTAGTTATATTTAATCTATATGCATGTAAAAAACCTCTAGATTCAAGTGAATAACAATGGTGCAAGATAGCAACTTGTGCTTTCTCATGCATGCTAGCCATCAGAATGTATACATGTTTTAAGGTTTATATTATCTTCTATATCATCTTTATCAGTAAGTGAGAGAGAAGTAAGAAAGATGGATCTCTTCAAACATATTTCATCTCGTGTTATGCGTTCAGCAATAAAACATATTTTTGATAAGCCAATGGAGCCAACGGAGAGAGAGACTGTGGGGGAGATGCATCTCGCTTGTCTTGATGCTATCTTTGAACATTTTGAAGAACACCCTGTTGTGCCTTCATCGATGAAAGATGCTGTCGATAATCTCGCATTCTTCAGGGCAGTTCTCATGGATCTTCCCGAAGATTTCGATGAAGATGATTTGAAAGAAGTTGAGTCTTGTGTCATCAAGGCAGCATCCATCATCTCCACGTTCGATATCAAGAAAATGGACCAAAACATGGCTCATGAACTACGAAATGCACTCGCAAGTACTTTGCCGATGTTGTTCGATGTGACCAAAAGCCTTTCTCAGGCGCCGCTGCTGCAGGATTTATGGAATGACTTCCCGAGAACTAGTCAACTCTGTTTTCTCGACCACCTTGTGGAGAATTTAGAGGAGTTGGTTAAAGCCAAGGGTGATTCAGTTGGCCCTTTGAAGCTTTTCATTTTACAGCTCAAACGGAAGCTGAAGTTCTTGAGTTGTAGCTTCAAGGAAATCCCAGAGGCGCGCAAGGAGGAAGTAGATCTGAAGAATCTAATGGAAAGCGTTACAAATTTAGCATATGAGTTAGAGATTTTCATTGATTCATTTCTAGTTACAAATATTCCTCTCTGCTATTGTTTCATATACGTTCATATTATATTAAAACAGATTGAACATAAAGAGCGACTGGTGAAGATGGACTGCGGTGACACGCAATCAATAGTAACTAGTGTCGTAGACTTAGTGTCACGGGTGCTTAATATCATCCCATTCGTCAGTAAAACTGAAATCAGTGAGAAACTCGATCAAGTCTTTAATCACACTGCTATTCTACACAAGTACAAAGTTCGTACTTGGAGTTTAGTCTCGTCTTATAAAGAAAGGAGAAAGGAGGTGTTTCTTGAACTTGTTCGGAATGCGAAATCTGGAATATCATCATCTGGATTGCATGATGATTCACATGGATCATTTGCAAAATATCAAAAGAAGTGGGAACGTTTATGTCGTCGCTTTAAGCATACAGAAGACATGAGCCAAGATAAGTTAGAAAGATCAGTACACAAACTTCTCCGAGGCAAAACTTTTTTTATCATTTTGGAGGATGTGCAGGAGATTGATGCATTAAATGATATAATAAGAGTTTTACCGCAAAACTACAACGGAAGTAGGATTTTGTTGACTACTCGCTCCCCAGAATTGGCTGCTCGCTGTCATTATGGTTCTCAAGAAGTTTCTCTGTCTCATGACGATGCTTCAGCATCACAAATTAGTAAGCCAACAATTGATGACGATGTGGTCGGTTTCAAGACAGAGACAACAGGAATGCTTGAGTTGATTATCAGAGGACAGACACAACTGCGAATTATCTCCATCGTCGGCATGGCCGGTCAAGGTAAAACCACTCTTGCTAAACTACTATATAATGATATTTTGGTCATCAATCACTTCCATACTCGTGCATGGTGTTGTGTTTCTCAAGTATATGAAACAAAGGAGTTATTGTTGGAGCTCTTAAGTCAGATTGTTCAACTTCCAGACACAATCCATCATAAGAATGATATAGAACTAGCTGAACTGCTATACAAAAGTCTCAAGGGACGAAGGTTCCTTATCGTCCTTGATGACATGTGGAGTATCGAGGCATGGAATGATATAAGGAAAGCTTTTCCAAATGACCAAAATGGAAGTAGGATTATTTTCACTACTAGACTACAACAGTTGGCATCCCAAGCTCAATCTTGTAGCTTACTACAACCTCTTGGTCTACTCTCTGATGATGAAAGTTGGGAGTTACTAAGGAAGAAGTTATTTCAGAAAGAAAGCTACCCTCCCGAACTACTAGGACTTGGAACTCAGATTGCAAAAAATTGTAAAGGGTTACCTCTTGCAGTTGTCTTGATAGCTGGGCTTCTTGGGAAGATGGAGAAGAAAGAAGATCAGTGGAAACAAATTGTAGAAGAAACTTTAGGTTCATGCATACTTGGTGATGCAGAAGCACAAAGTAAGGGCATAATAGAGTTGAGTTACAAGAATTTACCAGATTATTTAAAGCTATGCTTCTTGTATTTTGGGGCATTTTTGGAGGATAGGTACGTTCCAGTCTCGAAATTGATACGTTTGTGGATTGCGGAGGGATTTATACAACATAGTGAGTTGAAGAGCTTAGAGGATGTAGCAGATGAATACTTGATAGATTTGATTGGAAGAAGTCTAGTAACAATTGCTCAACAAAAATCTGATGGAGGGATGAAATCTTGTCGTGTTCATGATCTCTTACGTGAGTTTTGCTTTGCCAAAACTACGGAAGAGAACTTTTTGCAGTGGATACATGGGTATAATGAACACTTTCCTTCATCTAATGATCAGTTAGATTATGGTGTGGATCTTGATTATTCTTATTCTTCAACACCCATTGAATATCCATTACGTCGTGTTTGCATTTATTCCAAAAGGAATCATTTCATCATGTTGAAGCCTTCTGGGTCATTTGTCAGATCATTGTTGTTCACTGCTGCCAGTGATATGTGCTCGAGTTATTCCTACGATATCTCATTCATTACACAAAACTTCAAACTTCTGAAAATATTAGATTTGGAAGACATCAACATAGGTGACTCTTTTAAGGTTATTGATGTACTGGTTCGATTAAGATACCTGGCAGTTCAAGCCTCTGTGGATTTAATTCCATCATCCATAGCCAATCTCTGGAACCTAGAAACCTTTATTGTTAAAGGAATAAGAGCTACAAATGTTAAGGTACCAGATTCTATTTGGGATATGTCAAAGTTGAGACACGTGCATATAAATGACAATGCTTCTTTTGATTTACACTCCGACAGACTTGAGAAACCTTGTATACTAGATAACTTGCAAACTTTTTCCATACCATCTCTTGCTTATGGAGATGATATGGAGAAGATGATGAGAAGACTACAAGGTATTCGAAAACTAAAATGCATATTTTTGGATTCATGGGATGATGCCGGAAATTGCAATCGGCTTCCAATGTTGGGTGTTTTGAGTCAACTTATATCATTGAAGGTGTTTTATAATGGCATGGGAAAATATCCTTGTGAATTTGATTTGCCCTCAAATCTTAAGAAGTTGACTTTGTCAAATTTTAGGATGCCATGGAATGAAATTTCACAACTTGCAAAACTTTGTAATTTGGAGGTTCTGAAATTATTATGCAAAGCATTTGAAGGGGAAATATGGGAGATGAAAGATAAGGTGTTCGAAAAACTCAAGTTTTTGAAGTTAGACACCTTGGATGTTGTAGAATGGAGGGCCACAAGTGATCACTTTCCCCACCTTGAGCGTCTACTCTTGCACAAATGTGAGCAACTTGAAGAGATCCCTAGTTGTATAGGAGATGTTCCTACCCTACAAATGGTCGAGGTGATGTGGTGCAGTCCTTCTGTTGCAATTTCAGCCAAAGCAATTGAAGAAGAGCAACTTGAGTACGACAATGATGAACTGAAGATTCATATCTATCCTAAAGTATCGGACCTGGAATCCTCATCATGAAGTGAATTGATCTGTGAGTACTTGTGCTCCCATGTGATTCTATTCAAATTCATTTTCTATTTCCTATCTTTGTTACTTAATTATTTGATATCTCTTTTTATCAGTGAAGATTATATTTTTGGTTTTTACTTAAGTAGCCACAGATGCTTCGACTAATATGCAGTTCTACCTGGATAACTGGACTTGAATTTTTAAGAACTAGATACTTCACTTACGAGAGATAATCACTTACCTCTCAACTATTTTTTGAGTTTTTAGTAAAAGGTTCAGGGCTTTGCCTTTATATTTCAGAACTAATTGCATGTTTACATATTATATTACTTATTTGTTTTGGGTGTTTACTAAAATGTTCATTCTTTTCTTTTCTTTCTTTTTTAAGTAAGTTAATTTAATATTCATTCTATAAGTTTGCTTATTCTTACCTTTCAATTTAATTTTCATTCTATAAGTTTACTTACTCTTACCTTTCAAAAAATTGCAGAAATAAGCTGAAGAAATAGTGGTTTAACGAAACAATGTTTCTTAGATGTTTTGTTAGTGTGAGATGATTATCAGAATAGATGATGGACCTCACGCGTATGCCATTTTGTTTGCTGATCAACAGTGTGCGAGTAGAACTTAGAAGAGCCTCTTTGAGCTTAATAAAGAAACCATGATCAAACTGTCTTTTGGAATGATTTGCAGTCTTTTTAGTCTTCCGCACTTGGCTTTTTCCTATTAATATTTCCCAAATAAATGCTTTTCCGTTCATCTTCTTCTGCTAGTAGAGGCAACACTGTACAGTGTCATAAACTAAATTGCATCACTTAGATCTCTATCAATGTGAGATAATTATCATTGCCGGTGAATTATCTTAACAATGCATAATTTGTGTGTTTTAGCCTACACTAAGAAGAATTTCTAGATATGCCCCTGCCTCGGGCAAGTTATTTTTGTTTATTTGAGTTCTCTTTCCATTTTTAATGGGAATTGTATAAAAATATGAGACAGACAGAGACACATATTTTATTGGAAAATCTGTTGCCTTTCATTTCCTTCTCAGATTAAGTGCAATCGAATTTTTATTTGATTGTCCAGATATGTGGCTTTTAGTCAAAAAAACCGCCGGGATAGAACATCTCTAGGTGATTCTCATACCATAACATAATGTTTTAAGTTATTAGACTACTTACAGTTTTGAAATTATGGAAAAATAACATAGTAAAGTATATGTGCACAATTTCAAATCAAGCTCGAAATATATTTTGCAATTCTTTCAAGAACTATAAGGTTCAGTGAGCTTTTATAATTTCTTTTCTTAGAAGCTTTTATTAGTTATCACAGTTAAAATGACCATTTTCGCCGATACTTCTTTTCAGGTACTGATAAGAGTAATTCATAGCTGAAGGTGGAGAAAAGAAAGTCAAAACTTCTATGTTGAATCATTTGCAGAATTCCAATGGTTGCTGTCTTTCCATGTCTCTGTTACTATTCTCGCGCCTTTAACATTACTGCATTTATGCTCAAATCATTGCATATGCTTAACCTATTGAGGGTGTTCAGTTGGCATATCATCTCATTTGCTGTTTCAATTCAATTGTTCGATTGAATCAAATTTCCTATTTGTGTTTTAAGTTGATGGAACTTTGTCTTTGTTTGTAAACTCCTTGATGATTGTTCGGTTGTTTTCAAGTCTAAGTTCGTGATTATGCATTTGAACAAGTTATTTATTTGTAATTTGAATCATTTTCTCGTGGAAGTTCTTCGCCACAATAGTGCCTCTCAATCATACATGCTGCACTAGGTTCCGCTCTCTTTCCATCATTCACTTCCATGAGTAAAAAGTTTTGTTGTACATAAGTTCTGGACGTTTCATCTTTGATATTGTCTTAAAATCTTTCCTGCTTTTTGTCGCGATGCAAATGAAACTAGTGATTGGCTAATTGTTGTGATATTCAGCTATGTTATTCCCCGAATATGATTCCTCATTTTCCTTCAAGTTTACTTTGGTTGTTCACTGTATTTTACCTACAATCAAAACATAATCATGCTTTTTTGCTCTGTTTTTCAACTTTATAATGCAACACCCCCGGATAATGAAGTTCCAAAATCTCTCCAATCTGTATAGAGTGATATGATGTTTACTACTTTGCTGCTAATGAGATTAATGTTGTCTCACTAAATTAACTTTAAGTACTAAAAGATTTATTTTTAAAGATCAGAGACCAAAGTGTCACACCGTTGAAACATTAAGGACTAATGGAGGCATTTACTCTAATAATAATAAAGAAAATGTTTGGCACCCCGTTCTCGTTATCTTTATAGTTTTACAACAAATGTGTGATACCATTTGTTCACCATAAACTTCATGTAAAGCAGACATCTCTGTGGGCATATTTTCTTATTTTAAATCCAGTGCCTGATCAGTTATTGAATTCAATCTTATGCAAACATCAAGAATAGAGGCAGTAATTACATAAACACACAAATATAAGACGTAATTAAGATTTTGTAAGAAACTTGTAGGAGGCATAAGAAATATTGCGGCTCCAGCTATGGTGAATAACTTCTGCTTTTGCATCCACTCCTGCAGCGCCCATTGCCACATGTAATGGATAGAAGTGATCAGGCCATGGATGTGCATGTTTCGCAAATGGAGCCTTTTCTTCGTAATAGTTAACATCTTCATACCTAGAAGGAAAAAGACTTTCTCATCAATCATGATTTGAAATTTTTGCTAGTCTATCAAGAAAGATGAATTTTCTAACGAAGGGAAAATGGGATAAATGATAGTTCGGTATATGAAACTCCATATATGTTTAGGGTTGAGGGTTGGACTTATTTCGAGGTCTGTAATATGCAGTATCACCTTATATTTATAATATCTGTTTTTACAACACGAACCCGTATCGTTGCCTCATACTTTCATTCGAACGAAAGATTGAATAATTTGATAAAATGCTAAAAGAAAATGTCTATAGGAAATGAATACATAAGCAAGAGATAGCTTTTGTACTCTTGAAGACCTATTAATTATGCAACAGGAATTAAAGGAAAAGCCTCATCATCAAACTCAGTAAAAATGAGGAAGAGTTACTTTTATAAGCTATTTAACGAGGGTAACTCTAGTGATATAAATTGGGGGCAATTCAATTTGTACAATTCAAAACATTTTGTCTACTCTAAATAATTCCATTATATCGATATTTTAGCCATACCTTACTTGATCGAAGAATAGCAGGTTGGTTTTTTTAATCCTTGCATATTTTGTGAGAAATGACGAATAAAATGGATTCTATATTCATATGTACCATTCACAATTTGAATGAGCATATGTGAACTCCAGATGAATTTTCACATGTTAAAAGATCATCTTACCTTCCATTGAGGAGAGCTTCCTTGAGCCAATTATCAAAGTCCAATGCCCAAGAAGCAACAGCACCAAAGGTTCCACGGTCTTTTAAATTATGAGTAGCAGATCCTGAACCGATTATCAGCACCCCTTCTTCTTTGAGAGGTGCCAATGCTCTACCCAGGTTATAATGATAAGTCCCGTCTCTCTCTGTCTGGATTGAGAGCTGACACACAGGAATATCGGCCTCTGGATACATAAGCATCAACGGTACCCATGCACCATGATCCAAACCGCGCTCTTTATCTTCTTCCACCTGTTTTATGCCAGATGACATGAGTAAATCTTTCACCCTCTTTGCCAACTCTGGAGCTCCTGGTGCAGGATACTTAAGCTGGAAAAAGAGGCAAAGGGAAAATGGAGAGTTTAAATTAGGTTACTGCATCTAAAAATAGCAGCAGTCCAAGGTACCATAGAGAGTTTTTTTCAGAATGGCTATCGATCAGTTTTCAAAGTGTTGTCGCATATGAGTGATCCATAACATATCAATGTGAAAAGCAAAAAATAATAGAAGTCATATGTGAGAGAGAGAGGGAGAGAGAAAGAGAACCTTATACATGCAATCGGGAAATCCATTGAAGTCGTAAATGGTATCGCTAGGGCCATGAATGCAGTTGACAGTGGGCTCAGACGTCTCCCAGTGACCAGAAATTACAAGAATGGATTTCGGTTTCTGAGAGAAAACTTTTTCTTTGAAAGATAGCAAGAATGGCCTTGCAGGTAACGAATCGTCTATGGAAAGCGTGGGTGATCCATGCGATATGTAAAACGTCTCATTTATTGCCATTGCAGCCATCAATGTCACCTACGTTGCTGCTCTCAATTTCTTTTTCTTCTTTTCTTCGAAAACAGAGGCCAAAATCAGTGATTCAAAACGGCTCTCAATCTTTCAGATATATATAAATAATATACACTCTCCAATGTGAATGATTGTAGGCTAAGTTAAGGTGTGGTGTTCCAGAGCAGTATCAGGTCGTGGAGAGAGAAAAAGTTGTACCGACAAGTGGTTTTCTTTTTTTATTTCTTTTTTTATGACGAAAATACGCAACTCGTGATTCTTATAAGGGAAATACGTTTGACAAAAAAAAAAAGGGAAATACGTAAAGGGGCCCGGGGGGGGAGCGAACTCCGAGTGGGGGGGGGGGGGAATACGCAACTCGTGATTCTTATAAGGGAAATAAGCTGACGTACCCAAAATCACTTATTCCGTTAGCAAACGTTATCAAATTAGTTAATTGATCGTTATACCCTTACATAAAGTTAAAATTGAAAAAACATAGAGGTCATGAGCCTATTTTAAAAACACAGGAGGTGAATGAGTATTTCAGGAAAAACACAGGGGGATGGCAAGCAATTTACTAAAAGGGTATTTTTGTCAAACAAAGAATTTATTTTAACCAAAAGCATAAAAAATCGCATTTTAAGCGCGTGTGTTACAATTGCCGTTAAATTAGACAGTTGTTCTAACGGAGGGGGGCGGTCAGCTATATTCTGAAAATCATAGGTGGGTAATGAACCTATTTCAAAAACACAGGGAGTAAATAAGTATTTTGAACAAAGCACAGGGGGCGGTAAGCAATTTACTCAATTACTTTCCAACAAAGTCATTATTGAAAATTCAATTCTCCAAATTGCAGTCCAAGATTAGTGTTGCCTATGACACTACCATCTTGCGGATCTTATCCTTATCACACACCACAGTCCATATCATGTAAAAATCAGCTCAAGTTTTATGAGTTCTATATTTTATTCTTTTTGCTGGGTGAGTTCTATATTTAAATATTCGCACTACACCTTTGTAGGAGTTTTATTGTAAATAGCTCAATCTGTATTCTACAACAAGATATATCTTTGGTGTACTATGGTTTTAATGAGAACATAATGCAATTATAATACTTGAGAAAATATTACACAAAAATTGTGTGGGTCGTAGCGTCCAGCATGTGCTGGTTTCACTTCTTGGCCTATATAATACTCCATTATCACATGATAGGAGCTTGGGAGGCGAGCCGGGTGAACAGTGGGCATGTGAATCTCCTCATAGTTTATACTGCAAACCTAAACGAAGGATACAATGTGTAATATGATAAGATTAGAAGTACCTCGATGTGGGGTTCGAGAAAAACGGGAGAGACAAAAACGAAACAGAAAATAGAAAGAAGGAACGCGCATGTTAGCAGCTTCCATGGTTGTTGATTTCACAGTGAGAGAAGTATTGGAGTACGGCGCAAGATAGCAACTTGTGCTTTCTCATGCATGCTAGCTTCTCTTTGACGCCATCAGAACAGGGCCGGCCCAAGCCAAGCCCCCTTAGTTTAGAGTCCTTAATTTTAAAAAATTATTATTATTTTTTAAGATAAAAATTTATTATAAATTAGTTTCTTTTAATAAAAGGTCTTAGAGTTTCATGGCCTACTTATTTAACGAGCAGACTTTCATCAATAAATTGATTGGAATTCTAAGGCCTTATTGACCCCAATTAAAATAATTTTTAATTTTTTTTAATGATTGGTTGGGGCTCTATTTTTTTGTTAATTTATAATATTATGTTATTTTATAATTCTATTTTTTATATTTATAGTTAAAAAAAATTTAAGTATCAAAATTCTCAAATTATTTGAGACAGCTCGCTTCAGTATATGGGTATTTTTGATCTAGACCCCTTATATTTTTATAAAATGAGACACACACCCCACACTTTTCAAAATATGAGACTCACACCCCTTCTGTTACTAATCTGTTTATTTTTCTGTTAAATATGAACGAAATTCCTATTTTGCCCCCATTACACACATTCAGGCACAAACCTAAAACAATACTACTGTATACTTGCCAAAAAAAACAAAACAATAGAGAAAAGGTGAAGCATCCACCCACAATCCAGAACAAGATGCAACCATCATAACAGAAACTGATCGGCCCAGCTCAACTACCACCGCACAGCAACAGCAGCCACCGCCACTGGAGACAACCTTTACAACTCAAATGGAGCTATAATCTCTATTTCATCTCCTTAGAGCACCATTGCCTGCATCCGAACTTCTTTGAGGAATTTAGAAAACACGGTCTAGCAAGGGACTTTATGCGAGTTTGCATTTGAAAATCAACAAAAAGTACAAGAAGTACAGTGATTTATCAAATTGGTCGCCCATTTAAAAGCTCTCGAAGCAGAGTTAATAGATTTAATGGCTTAATTATGCTAGGGGAAGGATTAGGCACTTTGAACATCCAAAAATTATGGTTATTATAATAAGAAAACATTCCCTTATAATCAAAAGCATTCATGTCCAAAAGAAGTAATAAAAAAATAAGAAAAGATAAGAATTTACAACAACTGCGTGTTCGATGAGAATATTCTTGATTGATGATCATGCAACTACCTACTAAAAATATTATCATGATTCATACATGCACAGAGTTTTGCTTTAAGTTAATATTGGATCCAAATGCCACGAGGGATGGAGATTCTATTCTTCTTCCTTTTTTTTATTTTTATTTTTATTTTTAAGGTCATAGGGATGGAGATGATTTGCAGTGTTGGGAATTGTGTGTACTAAATACCCTTGATACAAAAACATACCAGTGTAATGGATATTAATCAGTTGTTAACTAGTCATTCATCGTGATTATGTGTTCATTCCTCTAGTTATATTTAATCTATATGCATGTAAAAAACCTCTAGATTCAAGTGAATAACAATGGCGCAAGATAGCAACTTGTGCTTTCTCATGCAGGCTAGCTTCTCTTTGACGCCATCAGAATATATACTTGTTTTAAGGTTTATATTATCTTGTATATTATCTCTATCAGTAAGTGAGAGAGAAGTGAGAAAGATGGATCTCTTCAAACATATTTCATCTCGTGTTATGCGTTCAGCAATGAAACACATTTTTGATAAGCCAACGGAGAGAGAGACTGTGGGGGAGATGCATCTCGCTCTCGCTCGTCTGGATGCTATCTTTGAACATTTTGAAGAAGGTCCTGTTGTGCCTTCATCGATGAAAGAAGTTGTCGATAATCTCGCATTCTTCAGGGCAGTTCTCATGGATCCTCCCTTAGATTTCGTTGAAGATGGTTCATTGAAAGAAGTTGAGTCCTGTGTCACCAAGGCAGCATCCATCATCTCCACGTTCGATATCAAGAAAATGGACCAAAACATGGCTCATGAACTACGAAATGCACTCGCAAGCACTTTGCCGACGTGGTTTGATGCGGCCAAAAGCCGTTCTCAGCCGCCGGCGCTGCAGGAGTCATGGATATACTTCCCGAGAACTAGTCAACTCTGTTTTCTCGACCACCTTGTGGAGAATTTAGAGGAGTTGGTTAAAGCCAAGGGTGATTCAGTTGGCCCTTTGAAGCTTTTCATTTTACACCTCAAACGGAAGCTGCAGTTCCTGAGTTGTAGCTTCAAGGAAATCCCAGAGGCTCGCAAGGAGGAAGTAGATCTGAAGAATCTAATGGAAAGCGTTACAAATTTGGCATATGAGTTAGAGATTTTCATTGATTCATTCCTAGTTAGAGATATCGCTCTCTGCCATTGTGTGATCTACGTTCGTATTATATTAAAAGAGATTGAACATAAAGAGCGACTAGTCAAGATGGACTGCGGTGACACGCAATCAATAGTAACTAGTGTCGTAGACTTAGTGTCACGGGAGCTTAATGTCATCCCATTCGTCAGTAAAACTGAAATCAGTGAGAAACTCGATCAAGTCTTTAATCACACTGCTATTCTACACAAGTACAAAGTTCGTACTTGGAGTTTAGTCTCGTCTTATAAAGAAAGGAGAAAGGAGGTGTTTCTTGAACTTGTTCGGAATGCGAAATCTGGAATATCATCATCTGGATTGCATGATGATTCACATGGATCATTTGCAAAATATCAAAAGAAGTGGGAACGTTTATGTCGTCGCTTTAAGCATACAGAAGACATGAGCCAAGATAAGTTAGAAAGATCAGTACACAAACTTCTCCGAGGCAAAACTTTTTTTATCATTTTGGAGGATGTGCAGGAGATTGATGCATTAAATGATATAATAAGAGTTTTACCGCAAGACTACATCGGAAGTAGGATTTTGTTGACGACTCGCTCCCCAGAATTGGCTGCTCGCTGTCATTTTGGTTCTCAAGAAGTTTCTCTGTCTCATGACGATGCTTCAGCATCACAAATTAGTAAGCCAACAATTGATGACGATGTGGTCGGTTTCAAGACAGAGACAACACGAATGCTTGAGTTAATTATCAGAGGAGAGACACAACTGCGAATTATCTCGATCGTCGGCATGGCTGGTCAAGGTAAAACCACTCTTGCTAAACTACTATATAATGATATTTTGGTCATCAATCACTTCCATACTCGTGCATGGTGTTGTGTTTCTCAAGTATACGAAACAAAGGAGTTATTGTTGGAGCTCTTAAGTCAGATTGTTCAACTTCCAGACACAATCCATCACAAGAATGATATAGAACTAGCAGAACTGCTATACAAAAGTCTCAAGGGACGAAGGTTCCTTATCATCCTTGATGACATGTGGAGTATCGAGGCATGGAATGATATAAGGAGAGCTTTTCCAAATGACCAAAATGGAAGTAGGATTATTTTCACTACTAGACTACAACAGTTGGCATCCCAAGCTCAATCTCGTAGCTTACTACAACCTCATGGTCTACTCTCTGATGATGAAAGTTGGGAGTTACTAAGGAAGAAGTTATTTCAGAAAGAAAGTTGCCCTCCCGAACTACTAGGACTTGGAACTCAGATTGCAAAAAATTATAAAGGGTTACCTCTTGCAGTTGTCTTGATAGCTGGGCTTCTTGGGAAGATGGAGAAGAAAGAAGATCAGTGGAAACAAATTGTAGAAGAAACTTTAGGTTCATGCATACTTGGTGATGCAGAAGCACAAAGTAAGGGCATAATAGAGTTGAGTTACAAGAATTTACCAGATTATTTAAAGCTATGCTTCTTGTATTTTGGGGCATTTTTGGAGGATAGGTACGTTCCAGTCTCGAAATTGATACGTTTGTGGATTGCGGAGGGATTTATACAACATAGTGAGTTGAAGAGCTTAGAGGATGTAGCAGATGAATACTTGATAGATTTGATTGGAAGAAGTCTAGTAATAATTGTTCAACAAAAATCTAATGGAGGGATGAAATCTTGTCGTGTTCATGATCTCTTACGAGAATTCTGCTTGACCAAAGCTACGGAATAGAACTTTTTGCAGTGGATACATGGGTATAATGAACACTTTCCTTCATCTAATGATCAGTTAGATTATGGTGTGGATCCTGATTATTCTTTTTCTTCAACACCCATTGAATATCCACTACGTCGTGTTTGCATTTATTCCAAAAGGAATCATTTCATCATGTTGTAGCCTTCTGGGTCATTTGTCAGATCATTGTTGTTCACTGCTGCCAGTGATATGTGCTCGAGTTATTCCTACGATATCTCATTCATTACACAAAACTTCAAACTTCTGAAAATATTAGATTTGGAAGACATCAACATAGGTGACTCTTTTAAGGTTATTGATGTACTGGTTCGATTAAGATACCTGGCAGTTCAAGCCTCTGTGGATTTAATTCCATCATCCATAGCCAATCTCTGGAACCTAGAAACCTTTATTGTTAAAGGAATAAGAGCTATAATTGTATAGGTACCAGATTCTATTTGGGATATGTCAAAGTTGAGACACGTGCATATAAATGACAATGCTTCTTTTGATTTACACTCCGACAGACTTGAGAAATCTTGTATACTAGATAACTTGCAAACTTTTTCCATACCATCTCTTGCTTATGGAGATGATATGGAGAAGATGATGAGAAGACTACAAGGTATTCGAAAACTAAAATGCAAATTTTTGGATTCATGGGAAGAGGCCGGGAATGGAAGCGGATTCCAATGTGGGGTGTGTTGAGTGAACTTATATCATGGAAGGTGTTTTATAATGGCATGGGAAAATATCCCTGTGAATTTGATTTGCCCTCAAATCTTAAGTAGTTGACTTTGTCAAATTTTAGGATGCCATGGAATGAAATTTCACAACTTGCAAAACTTTGTAATTTGGAGGTTCTGAAATTATTATGCAAAGCATTTGAAGGGGAAATATGGGAGATGAAAGATAAGGTGTTCGAAAAACTCAAGTTTTTGAAGTTAGACACCTTGGATGTTGTAGAATGGAGGGCCACAAGTGATCACTTTCCCCGTCTTGAGCGTCTACTCTTGCACAAATGTGAGCAACTTGAAGAGATCCCTAGTTGTATAGGAGATGTTCCTACCCTACAAATGTTCGAAGTGATGTGGTGCAGTCCTTCTGTTGCAATTTCAGCCAAAGCAATTGAAGAAGAGCAACTTGAGTACGGCAATGACGAACTGAAGATTCATATTTATCCTAAAGTATCTGACCTGGAATCCTCATCATGAAGTGAATTGATCTGTGAGTACTTGTGCTCCCATGTGATTCTATTCAAATTCATTTTCTATTTCCTATCTATGTTACTTAATTATTTGATCTCTGTTTTTATCAGTGAAGATTATACTTGTGGTTTTTACTTAAGTAGCCACAGATGCTTCGACTAATATGCAGTTCTAACCGGATAACTGGACTTGAATTTGTAAGAACTAGATACTTCACTTAGAGAGATAATCACTTACCCTCTCAACTATTTTTTGAGTTTTTAGTAAAAGGTTCAGGGCTTTGCCTTTTTATTTCAGAGCTAATTGCATGTTTACATATTATATTACTTATTTGTTTTAGGTGTTTAGTAAAGTGTTCATTCTTTTCTTTCCTTTCTTTTTTAAGTAAGTTAATTTAATATTCATTCTATAAGTTTGCTTATTCTTACCTTTCAATTTAATTTTCATTCTATAAGTTTACTTACTCTTACCTTTCAAAAAATTGCAGAAATAAGCTGGAGAAATAGTGGTTTAACAAAACAATGTTTCTTAGATGTTTTGTCAGTGTGAGATGATTATCAGAATAGATGATGTACCTCACGCGTATGCCATTTTGTTTGCTGATCAACAGTGTACGAGTAGAACTCAGAAGAGCCTCTTTGAGCTTAATAAAGAAACCATGATCGAACTGTCTTTAGGAATGATTTGCAATCTTTTTAGTCTTCCGCACTTGGCTTTTTTCTATTAATATTTCCCAAATAAATGCTTTTCCGTTCATCTTCTTCTGCTATTTGAGGCAACACTGTACAGTGTCATAAACTAAATTACATCTCTTAGATCTCTATCAATGTGAGATAATTATCATTGCCGGTGAATTATCTTAACAATGCATAATTTGTGTGTTTTAGCCTACACTAAGAAGAATTTCTAGATATGCCCCTGCCTCGGGCAAGTTATTTTTGTTTATTTGAGTTCTCTTTCCATTTTTAATGGGAATTGTATAAAAATATGAGACAGACAGAGACACATATTTTATTGGAAAATCTGTTGCCTTTCATTTCCTTCTCAGATTAAGTGCAATCGAATTTTTATTTGATTGTCCAGATATGTGGCTTTTAGTCAAAAAAACCGCCGGGATAGAACATCTCTAGGTGATTCTCATACCATAACATAATGTTTTAAGTTATTAGACTACTTACAGTTTTGAAATTATGGAAAAATAACATAGTAAAGTATATGTGCACATCAAGCTCGAAATATATTTTGCAATTCTTTCAAGAACTATAGGGTTTAGTGAGCTTTTATCATTTCTTTTCTTAGAAGCTTTTATCAGTTATCACAGTTAAAATGACCATTTTCGCCGATACTTCTTCTCAGGTACTGATAAGAGTAATTCATAGCTGAAGGTGGAGAAGAGAAAGTCAAAACTTCTATGTTGAATCATTTTCAGAATTCCAATGGTTGCTGTCTTTCCATGTCTCTGTTACTATTCTCGCGCCTTTAACATTACTGCATTTATGCTCAAATCATTGCATATGCTTAACCTATGAGGGTGTTCAGTTGGCATGTCATCTCATTTGCTGTTTCAATTCAAGTGTTCGATTGAATCAAATTTCCTGTTTGTGTTTTAAGTTGATGGAACTTTGTCTTTGTTTGTAAACTCCTTGGTGATTGTTCGGTTGTTTTCAAGTCTAAGTTCATGATTATGCATCTGAACAAGTTATTTATTTGTAATTTGAATCATTTTCTCGTGGAAGTTCTTCACCACAATAGTGCCTCTCAATCATACATGCTGCTCTAGTTTCCGCTCTCTTTCCATCGTTCACTTCCATGAGTTAAAAGTTTTGTTGTACATAAGTTCTGGACGTTTCATCTTCGATATTGTCTTCTGTTATCTTACCACATGTCTTAAAATCTTTCCTGCTTTTTGTCGCGATGAAAATGAAACTAGTGATTGGCTAATTGTTGTGATATTCAGCTATGTTATTCCCCGAATATGATTGTTCATTATCCTTCAAGTTTACTTTGGTTGTTCACTGTATTTTACCTACAATCAAAACATAATCATGCTTTTTTGCTCTGTTTTTCAACTTTATAATGCAACACCCCCGGATAATGAAGTTCCAAAATCTCTCCAATCTGTATAGAGTGATATGATGTTTACTACTTTGCTGCTAATGAGATTAATGTTGTCTCACTAAATTAACTTTAAGTACTAAAATATTTATTTTTAAAGATCAGAGACCAAAGTGTCACACCGTTGAAACATTAAGGACTAATGGAGGCATTTACTCTAATAATAATAAAGAAAATGTTTGGCACCCTGTTCTCGTTATCTTTATAGTTTTACAACAAATGTGTGATACCATTTGTTCACCATAAACTTCATGTAAAGCAGACATCTCTGTGGGCATATTTTCTTATTTTAAATCCAGTGCCTGATCAGTTATTGAATTCAATCTTATGCAAACATCAAGAATAGAGGCAGTAATTACATAAACACACAAATATAAGACGTAATTAAGATTTTGTAAGAAACTTGTAGGAGGCATAAGAAATATTGCGGCTCCAGCTATGGTGAATAACTTCTGCTTTTGCATCCACTCCTGCAGCGCCCATTGCCACATGTAATGGATAGAAGTGATCAGGCCATGGATGTGCATGTTTCGCAAATGGAGCCTTTTCTTCGTAATAGTTAACATCTTCATACCTAGAAGGAAAAAGACTATCTCATCAATCATGATTTGAAATTTTTGCTATTCTATCAAGAAAGATGAATTTTCTAACGAAGGGAAAATGGGATAAATGATAGTTCGGTATATGAAACTCCATATATGTTTAGGGTTGAGGGTTGGACTTATTTCGAGGTCTGTAATATGCAGTATCACCTTATATTTATAATATCTGTTTTTACAACACGAACCCGTATCGTTGCCTCATACTTTCATTCGAACGAAAGATTGAATAATTTGATAAAATGCTAAAAGAAAATGTCTATAGGAAATGAATACATAAGCAAGAGATAGCTTTTGTACTCTTGAAGACCTATTAATTATGCAACAGGAATTAAAGGAAAAGCCTCATCATCAAACTCAGTAAAAATGAGGAAGAGTTACTTTTATAAGCTATTTAACGAGGGTAACTCTAGTGATATAAATTGGGGGCAATTCAATCTTACTTTAATTCAAAACTTTTTCTCTCCTCTAAATAATTCCATTATATCGATATTTTAGCCATACCTTACTTGATCGAAGAATAGCAGGTTGGTTTTTTTAATCCTTGCATATTTTGTGAGAAATGACGAATAAAATGGATTCTATATTCATATGTACCATTCACAATTTGAATGAGCATATGTGAACTCCAGATGAATTTTCACATGTTAAAAGATCATCTTACCTTCCATTGAGGAGAGCTTCCTTGAGCCAATTATCAAAGTCCAATGCCCAAGAAGCAACAGCACCAAAGGTTCCACGGTCTTTTAAATTATGAGTAGCAGATCCTGAACCGATTATCAGCACCCCTTCTTCTTTGAGAGGTGCCAATGCTCTACCCAGGTTATAATGATAAGTCCCGTCTCTCTCTGTCTGGATTGAGAGCTGACACACAGGAATATCGGCCTCTGGATACATAAGCATCAACGGTACCCATGCACCATGATCCAAACCGCGCTCTTTATCTTCTTCCACCTGTTTTATGCCAGATGACATGAGTAAATCTTTCACCCTCTTTGCCAACTCTGGAGCTCCTGGTGCAGGATACTTAAGCTGGAAAAAGAGGCAAAGGGAAAATGGAGAGTTTAAATTAGGTTACTGCATCTAAAAATAGCAGCAGTCCAAGGTACCATAGAGAGTTTTTTTCAGAATGGCTATCGATCAGTTTTCAAAGTGTTGTCGCATATGAGTGATCCATAACATATCAATGTGAAAAGCAAAATTTAATAGAAGTCATATGTGAGAGAGAGAGGGAGAGAGAAAGAGAACCTTATACATGCGATCGGGAAATCCATAGAAGTCGTAAATGGTATCGTTAGGGCCATGAATGCAGTTGACAGTAGGCTCAGACGTCTCCCAATGACCAGAAATTACAAGAATGGATTTCGGTTTCTGAGAGAAAACTTTTTCTTTGAAAGATAGCAAGAATGGCCTTGCAGGTAATGAATCGTCTATGGAAAGCGTGGGTGATCCATGCGATATGTAAAACGTCTGATTTATTGCCATTGCAGCCATCAATCTCACCTACGTTGCTGCTCTCAATTTCTTATTCTTATTTTCTTCGAAAACAGAGGCCAAAATCAGTGATTCAAAACGGCTCTCAATCTTTCAAATATATATAAATAACATACACTCTCCAATGTGAATGATTGTACGCTAAGTTAAGGTGTGGTGTTCCAGAGCAGTACGAGGCCGTGGAGACAGAAGAAGTTGTACCGACAAGTGGTTGACTTGTTTTGACCAATGAACACAACTTGTTTTCTTTTTATATTTGTTTTTTAGTTTGGAGGTGGCAAATGGAAACACGCGATGCATCTTTAGACCATTTTCAGGTCCAGGTACACAGAATATTTTCAGATATTTTTATGACGAAAATACGCAACTTGTTTTCTTTTTCTTTATCTTTGTCTCTCTTTTTTATTTTTATTTTTTATTTTTTTAGTGAGAGCTGGTACAACTCTGGCAAATGGGCAACACGCGAAGCATTTCTAGACCATTTTCATGGTTAACATAATCATTTTTTATTTTTATATGGAAAATTGTATAAAAAGTTCTTATTATTAACACAAAATTTTAAAATTGTTTTTATTGTTTAAATTTTGTCAGTCTCTATTATTGTTTTTTTAAAAAAAATAATTTAGTCGCTGCTATCAAAATTTTAGTCGAATCTAAAAATAAAATAAAATAAAATTGGTCACCGTGCTATGCACTTGACCACTGTTTTGGGGGTAGGGGTGGGGGGTAAATTTGAAAAATTATTAACATATTTAATTTAATCCCTATCATTTTGATATAAAAATTCAAAGTAATTCTTAATGTTTCACAAAATGCTCATAATAGTTCCCAAAGTTTCGCATATATATTAGTTTCATCCCTACTCTTTGACAACATTTTCAGTTTAGTTCATGTTACCCAAAAAGTTAAAAACTCCCTTGAATATATGTCAACACTACAAAAAAACAACAATTTTTTCTCATCCTTAATCCAAAATAAAATGCATAACAATAATATAAAACGAAGTCAATAAATATCATCAAAATGTATATAAATATGAAAAGTTATCGTCATAAGGATATACGAAAAACAACATCGATGAATATGTGTCGGTGCACTATTTCTTGATGGAGATTGTAAACTTCTATTAGTTTTTCATCTGCCACTCTAATTTTCATATTTATTAATCTGAACTTGTCATTTACTTTTGTGTGTGCACACGTGTATATATGTTTGTGTGTGGTTGTTTCTGGATCGAGAGCTAACACACAGAAATATATATCAGTCTCTGGATACATAAGCATCAACGGTACCCATGCACCATGATCCAGACCACGCTTTATCTTCTTCTACCCGTTAGTGAGCATTCCTGAATGGAAGCTTCTGGACCCTTCCCCCAAGCTGAAATTTAGTGAATGATTGCATTTCTCCGAATCCCATTTTAGACTTATACACCATCTCATATTTTGAATTATCACTGTAACATTTTAGATTTTTGGCAACATTTCAATTGAAAAGTGAGAGAAATCATTGTGAAAAATAATTAAACGAAAATCATTACAATAAATGTCTTATTTGTAATAATTTTTAATAATTGTATAAACTAAAATATTTTACAACTGTTTAAATTCTCTTAATCACTTTTTTGAAATTACTTTTTGGCAACACTTTTAAAATGTTGATTATTAATTACAAAAGACACCACTACAATAGAAAATTTGCAACGACACCATATGCAATTGTTAAAGTTATTTGCAAAAGTTGTTAACCATTTTGCAATAGTTTTAAATATTTTTAAATGTTACAATAAATAAAAAATACGAAAGTGTATATACAGTATAACCTCTTTAAATTAATAGAGTTGAGACCATTAAATTTTTTAAATTTAGCAATATATCAATTTATCGAAATATTTTTAATTTTTTTGGCTTAATAGTAAACATATTATATTTATGGTATCTTTTTTGAAAAGTGACTCATTTTTTCAGGTCAATTTAAAACGATAAGTAGAAAAGCCTAATAAGAATATAAACTAAGAATCTAATTTAGTAGGATTAGAACAAATTTCTCTAATCTCGTATCAGTATTATCTCATAGTCAATGTATTATGTAATTTTTAACTAATTATTAATTTATGAAATATTTGAGTCAATAAAATATAAAAAAATATATTTTAAATGTATTATCTTATAATTTTATATAAATTATTAATTTTTTACATTGGTGCCAAGTCGATACCGAACATTTTTATTATTTAAAAAAGATTATTAATTTATTGAATATTAATTTAAATAGATTTTATTATATATTGCTGCATTTGAGAAAAGCAGCAATCCTTATTAGACAGCTTTAGTTGCAATGGCTATCAGTTTTCAATGTACTGTTACATATTAGTAATCCATATGAATGCGAAGAGTAAAAAGATAATTTTAACAGTATCATAACAATATGATATACACGGGATTGAGCATAACAACAATAGCGTTGTAGGAAATGTATTATTTATCGGCCTCTTAAAGCTTGCATACTATGCAATTTCTCATGAAAATAATGTACCAATTCATGTAGGATAAATTCCGATATAGGGCACAGTTCTCATTATGCTCTCGAGGTGACATCTTACCCGACCCGAGGCCTCTGGAGCCCCCGAGGCCAAAGCTATCATTGTCTCGACTAACTGTGACAAAATCAAGGTCGGAGTGTTGAGACATCCCAGAAACATCAGAGTGAGCGGTTATAACTAATTCTAACACAATCCCATCAAATCAGGGACAGATTCTCTTAGTAAGTTATATAAATATTCTATACATTCACAGAAAATATAACTCATTTACACAGTAAACTTTCTAAATTATTATCTCCTTTTTTTTTTCAACAAGATACTAACTTATGTACGAAGTACTTACGTAAAAGACCCTTCACCCGTTCTACGTCCAGCCCACGGGGCGCTCCAATTTTCGTACCTTAACACCAATCTTGCAGATATCATTAAATATGTAGCATTACATTGCCTCCTGATTTTGTATAGGAGTACGTTAGACCTTCACAAACTTGTTATCACTCTGAAATCCAACTCATGTAGGTGATCAGAATGCATCCTTGACTTTTAATTCTCATAACATCATTATAGTTAAGTGATGCAAGAGCATAGTTTGTGCAATCCAACAAATTAGCTCAAATTCAAGAAGGAACACAATCCAAACTTGAAGCCCAAGTCCAATACTGACTTTAAAACCAAGTGGTGTTGAAATTATTATGATCATGATAATATATTGTGATTTTGAGAATAAGAGGAGTGGAAATTATTGTGTTGCATCTTTAAAAATAATTATAAATTAATCTTGTACTAATGCAACAAAGTGTCATAACAAATCAATTCCTTTATCAGACAAAAAACAAAGAGTACTTTTATCACCAACTACAATGGAATTAAATTGGCCTGTTTTCGTTTTAGCATAGTTTACAAACCAAAATCAGATCAAACATTATCTACTTAGGTAACATCGATTAAATGCATTTAACTGATCTATTTATTTCTTTCAAAAATTGTCTCCTCAATCACTTCTATCAGCTTGAGATCTCCTTGACTTATCTCAATTCAATTCTTTTTCAATTCATAACAAAAATACTACTTTTAATTTTTTCTCTAACCATCTTATTATGTACAAGGGAAAATTTCATGAATGATCCCCAATATTAGTTTTTTTTTTTCGTCGCTACTATTTTAAAAATAATGCGTTTAGTCCCAAATATTTACACTTTTTTTTTTCAATTTCATCCATATTGTTATAAAAGTGATGGGCTTAGTTTACAAAATTTATAAAAACTTTCAATATAGTCCACAATATTTTTACTTTCTTACGACTTATTCTCACGTAGGTGACAAATTGCAGAAGCTAAACTAAAAACCTTTTGTGAACTTTAGAGACTAAATGCATTACTTTAATTTTGAAACAATGAGACGAGATTGAAAGAAAGTGTCGACATTGGGTACTAAAATAAAAATTTTTGCAATCTTTGGGACTAAGCATGCCATGTTTAAAACAAAAAGGACAAAATTGAAAAAACGTGTTGGGGACTATTTGTGAAATTTACTCAATAACTTCCGCACACATACAAAAATTAGCAAATTATGAAATGAGTCCCTATTGTTTAAACTCCCTCAAATTTAAATTTATCCTTATTGTTTAAAGTTAGACAATTTAGTCCCTATTATTTTCATAATATTTTTAATTCCGTCCCTATCGTCAACATAACAGTTAAGTCTAACAAAAAATGTGTAAAATACCTAAATTGCCCTTACATAATTAACAAAATTACCAATATATCTTTTGAAAATATGTTATATTCATCTGTAATTGTCTCACAAAAATTTCAAATTAGTTCTTTTTTTCACAAAATTCTCACTACAAAAAAAGTTGGATTCTGCGATGGGCCGTCGCCAAACCGTCGCCATATTGGCGACGGCACGATAAAAGGAAAGTTTGATGCCATTTTTGGGATGGGACAGTGACGGGATAGTGTCAGACAAAAACACCCGTCTCCAAGCCGTCACAGACAGAGACGGCTTTGTTGCCCGTCTCCAATTCGGTAACGGTGAAGCTACAACCGTCATGAATTTGGTGACGGCTCGGTGACAAGTTTATCTGATTCCAGTATGTGGCGACAGGACAGTGACTGTACGGTGACAGTCCGTCGCCATGCCGTCACCATAAACAGTGATCCAGCTCAATTACAGTCTTTGATTTTTTTAAATTAACAAGGCCTCCAAACACTGAGGGATATCGATGTGTAACCATATTTTTTTCGAATCAGTACCAGTTCAATCATGGATTGTTAACGTGAAGTACTGGCAAACGTTGTGAGTTAGTAATAAAATATTATATTCTTGTAGATATTAACTACATTATGAGACAATTTTGATAATATGTGGTGCAAACTACATGATTTTATTTCATAATCGTAAGATAATGTGTGCTTACATTATCGGACGGTTAACTTGAGTTATCACCATACAAAAGAACCGATTAACAATATACACACACATATCCAAATTGGATATTATATTTTATTAACCTTAACTACCAGTTTTTTACATAATTTTTACTCGAACAACTTCGGTAAAAAGATGCGATACATTTGATCCACATTCCTTTGTTGGTGTTAAGCTCTAAAAATGTAACCCTCTTCCTTTGGTGGTTCGTTCAAATCAAATTGACCTGCAACTCTGCTATTGCTTGCCTTCGATTTTTCACATTTTGTTGTGTGGTCCTCCTTTTTAATGGTAACCCACTGACCTTGAATCTCCTTACTCATGTTGATAAGTAATGTGGATGCACTGAATTTAAGCTTAATAAAAGATGGAAGACAACAAGCGGACGATGATGTCTTTATATAGAAGTAAAAGTGGTTAAGAATTTGGTGAAGGCTCTTCTCCAAATTATTGGCTCCATCTTCATGTGACTCTTCGTACCTGTGAATAGTGAAGTTGCAAATTATTGGCTACTATGAATAGCCAATAAGAAATCTTTTTGGCAACTGGTCGCCATATATATTGACTCTTATGGTATTATTTTCAGTAAATTATGAGTTGTGGTTTGTTTTCACTAACATTTCCATGGTAAAATCATTAATTTCTCTATATGCGCGAGAGTTTTACTACAATCACTACATCGATTTGTCAAATCGATTACGAATTCCAAAAAACTGCGACATACAATTTATTAGGTAAAGTGCTATCGAGTTGCTCAATCACGACATACAAAATTTGTAATATTCAATTTTCAGTTTAATATATGTAATAGGAAGGAAATTAACTCTTCTTCCACTTCATATATTTTTTTATATATTAAAAATTTATAATTTTTCAACAATTATATGTCTTATTTTTTTTAATAAAATAATACATTCCATTTATATATATGCATGTTTATTAAAAAAATTATAATTTACAAAGATTAAATTTTGCAATTATACTTTCAATTTTTTTTTTAAAGTCAAGTCTCTGTTTTTGGAGACGGGACCTGTATCCCGTCTCCAAAATGGAGAAGGGGCTTGTTCCCCTTCTCCAGTAGAGACGGGCAACCAGCCCATCTCCAATGGAAACGGGGTAGGCCCCATCTCCAAGAGGCCTACGTTTTGGGCCTCTATTAATTTGGAGACGGGCAACAAGGTCGTCTCCAATTAATTTGGAGACGAGCAACAAGCCCGTCTCCAAGAGGCCCACGATGTAGACCTCTATTAATTGGGAAACCGGGCCGTCGCCCAATTAAAATTAACAGAGGGCTGATGGACAGCCCTCTGTTAATTTCAATTTCTCCATAACCCCCACCCTTTTTACGAAAAACAACCTTACCCCCACACCCCACCCTCCCCTCCACTCCCCACCTAATCCGCCCCACCCTCCACCTTCCCACCCCTCTATAGACCTCTTCCCACCAATTTTTTTGAGGTAATATTGCTTTTCTTTTTCTATTTATATATGTGATTTATATATATATATATATATATATATATATATATATATGTATGTATATGTATATTTATGTAAATGTATGTATTTTACATATATTTGTATATGTATGTATACCTATGTATAATATATGTATATATTATGAAATTTGTGGTGTTATGAATATGTAAAATATACATTATGCCTAAATATATGAATGTAGGTTTTTTTCTTTTATTTTCGGATTTATTAGGTTTTTTTTTCAGATTTTTTTATTTATTTTTTATTTTTTGTGGTTATCATGTATGTTTTTTTTAGATTGTGTTATTGTTAAACTATAAATTTATATGAAAGTAGGTTTTTTTCGGATTTATTAGGTTTTTTTTTGATTTTCGGATTTTTATTTTTTTAATTTTTTTGTGGTTATCATGTATTTTTTTTTAGATTGTGTTGTTGTTAGACTATAAATTTATATGAATGTAGGTTTTTTTTTTCAGATTTATTAGGTTTTTTTTTTTAATTTTTGGATTTTTTTTTTTTGGTGGTTATCATGTATTTTTTTTTTACATTGTGTTATTGTTAAACTATAAATTTATATGAATGTAGGTTTTTTTTTTATTTTCGGATTTATTAGGTTTTTTTTTTCGGATTTTTTTTTTGTGGCTATCATGTATTTTTTTTTAGATTGTGTTGTTGTTGAACTATAAATTTTGTTGTTTTAATGTTTAGGTTATTTTTTTATTTTTCGGTTTAATTTTTTTATTTTTTGGTTATAATTAATTGTTTGAAAGTATTATATTTTTGCAAAACATTTATAATTCTTTTATATAGTTTACATACTTTTGTGGTTGTTGATATAAAATTTGGATAATTGTAAACCATAAAATACTTGTATTTTTCTAATATTAAATAAAACTCGAGTTGTTACATATTTATGTTGCGTAACCTTGTAGATTGTATTGTGGCGAATTTGCGTAATTCATTATGCTATCAATTCAACTAAGTGAATGTCATTGAGTATTGTATATATATATATATTACTGTTGATGTGGAAATCTTTTGAGTGCATGTATTGGATTATTCACTGTATAGAAGAGACTCTGTCCGTTTGTCACGTCTGGACTTTACCTCTATATTGGTGTTTGGTTTGGGCCGTGACATTCAATATTTCGACTTGGGTATTTTATTCATATATTTTTTGTTTCTATATTTGTGGCAAGTTTGCTAATATGAGAAATTTTTATGTATTTTCAGAATTTTCACATTGGACTTGTTCTATCCGTATAAAAATGTTATGTTTTCTATCAATTTGAATAATATCTCTCAACTTTAATTGAATGTTAATTTTTTATCAGTTTTAAGTTACAAAATATTAGGTTGAATTTGTTATGCATTGAATGATATGTTGAATGTTGGGTGATTTTATTGTATATATTTGTCATGTTGTGAACCTCAAGTTTGGCACAAGTTTGAATATACTACAAGACGCCGCATTTCAGATTTGACAAACAAAGGACGAAGTAGAACGAAAAAGCCAGATTTCATACCACTTGACATATGAAACCAAATGCTGGAATTATGACAAATGCCAGAATGACAGGAAATCTCAAAGAGAAATTCAGACAATCGAAACGCCAATCCGTCTACTCACTATTTGGATTCAATCCCAACTCATGAGGCAGCTAGAAGAATGGTATTGTTTTTTTAATACAATCTTGGTTACGTATATATGTTATGTGTACGAATAAAAATTCACCAAAATACACAAATATATGTAGGTTGATTTGGTGAATTGCTATTGTAGGAAAAAGAACTGGGGAGGACAGTGACTTATGCGGAGGTTTTCAAGAAGGCTCATCTCAAGGGGGCTGACAGACCGTACACAGACTCTCGGGCCGAGCAGATTATGATATTATTATTCATGTAATTTTTGAAAAAGGTAGCAATGCATAAGGTTTATGTTGAAGATAATTTGGGATTCACAGTGTTGCAAAAAAGGTTTGTTGATTTTGTAAAATATTTATAATTGTTAAAGCTAATATTCCACAGGAAAAACATACTTAGTGATGTTTGAGCACGAATATAGCTACACGGTGAACAAACATTTCACAAATGGAACATGAATACTTGTTTTACCCTGTTGTGTTGTCTCATGTATTTAGAAATATCTCATTAGGGTTGTAGTAGAACATGATTAATATATTGAGGTTAAGTGTGGTATTGTATGAGCTTGGATACTGTGTATTAGGTTGGCTTTATTCACAAACAGGTTATTGAAAAAAGTCTGAAATACAGAGGAGACTCTGACCATTTTTTTATTGATGAGTAAATGCATTAAAGACAAACTTCGTACCTGCATATTGTGTGTTTCAATATTAAGTTTGTGTAGCTGAGAAATATTTGTTTGTGCAACAAATCGGTTTTGTAATACTAACTTGTTACTAATGTCTTCGTAGGCTCATTACGACGAAATGCTCCAAATGGCCAGGAATGCCCCACGCTTGTGGATGAGAACGCAGTATTTTTACAGGCTGTCGGACCACCATGCAAAGGTCGGATATATGGGGTAGGTTCTTAGGTTTTAGTTGAGTATGTCACAAATACTACAACCCAGCCTCGGCGTGTCATCACAGAGGAACAATTGAATGACGCCGTTACGAGAGCCACAGTGACTTTGAATGAAACTGTACAAAGTCATCTCCAGCGAATCGAGAGTCAGGACGAGTTAATCATTCAACTTCAGCAACAAATAAAGAAGCAGAACGAACGAAGTGTTGGAAGTTCTCTACGCAAAAGTATGTGGTCAATTTGAAGAGCAACATTCTTCATCTTCACATAGTGATGAAGATGAAAAATAATTTGTTATAATGTTAACCATGTAGTTTGATGTTTAATACACTGCTATGTCCATGACATTTCTTTTTGTTACAGTTTTAAATAATAGTCTATTTTTTAAATAGATATAGCATATTGTATTTGCGGCATTATTTGAAATAAATTTCATATATCAAATAGGTTGCATTTGGGATTATATTCAAAAAAATTTAAAGGAATTATGACTCGTTTAATTAGATGGAATGGTTAAGTTAGTGAGAGCTTGGTGAAGGCTTGGTGAATGAAAGGGTTAGTGACGGATTGGTGAGGGGAAAGGTTGGCGAAGGCATGGTGACGATAATTTTTGTGATAGTTTGGTAAGGGGTTAAGTTGGCGAGTGCTCGGTGACAGCAATCATTGGTGACGGCCGGGTGAGAGGAACGTTGGCGAGGACTTGGCGATGGAAAATTTAGTGATAGTTTTGGGACGGCTCTAATTGACGAGGGGTCGGTGACAGCAAACTATAGTGACGGCTTGGAGACGGGAAATGATGGTGAGGGGTTAGTGAGGGTGGATTTGGAGACGGGATGGAAAGAGTTTTCCAACCGTCGCCAAAACAGTGATGATTTGGTGAGGGGAACGATTTTGGTGATAATCTCGTGTCTGACAGACGGTTCCCTTCACCGTGCCATCGCAAATTCCAAATTGGCGACGACACGGTGAGGGGAACGTCTCTCACAAAATTTAATTTTTTTTTGTAGTGTCTTAAATTAGTTCTTATTACAAAATGACACACACATAGTCATGCACACATACACATGCAAAAGCAAACTCGTAGTCCAAGTTAATAGATATGAAAATTTATAGAAAATTACAATTCCCACCACAAAATAGTGCACTAACACGCCTTTATCGACTTTATTTTTCAACATATGCTTATAATGATAATTTTTTATATTTAATGTATTTTATGATTTTGATAACTTTATTTTATATTATTGTTATGCATTTGTTAGGATTAAAGATTGGAAAAAAAATTAATTTCTTGTAGTGCTGGCAAAATTCAAGGAGCCTTTTGACTATTTTGGTAACATGAATTAAACTGAGACAAAACTAATTACATATATGCGAAACTTTTGGGAACTATTATGAACATTTTATTAGGTATTGAGGATTATTTTGAATTTTATATGAAAACAATTGGGATTTAATTGAACATTTTAATAATTTTTAAAATTTTCCCCCTAAACAATGGTCACGTGCATAATATGGTGACTAATTTTCAGTTAGATTTGATTAAAATTTTGATGACAGAGACTAAATTAATTTTACCAGAAATAATAGTAATTAAATTGGTTAAATTTAAATAATAAAGAAAAATTTCAAATTTCAAATTAATATAAGAACAATTTGTACAATTTCCCTTATAAAAATCTCAAAAATATTTTGTTTATCTCTGGATCTGAGAATGGTCTAGAGATGCTTCGTGTGTTTTTTTTTTTTTTTGGGACAAAGATTCATTGAAATAGAAAAAGAGTAGACAAGATTTATCCTATCCCAATAAGATAAAAATCTATCATCACCATATGCATTAGATGGGTTGGAACATTGAAAACCTAATTTAATTGGTACAATATTCCTAATCTTATATTTCACTACCCAATCATAAAGCTAATTAACAGTTCTCTTAATACATGCTTCTTGTGTTTTTTTTTTTTTTTTTTGCTAAAGGCAAGCGGGATATATTACTGACAAGAATATTTACATCATTATAGTTACAAATTACCAAAAAGTGTGATCCTCTATATTCCAAGCCCTACAAATGGCCTGGTTCAATAATGAATATCTAACTTTTCTAACTTTGCATAACTTTGTCCGAACATCAAAACTAATATTTGAGAGAATTTGCTCCTCAGAGAGAGCATCATGATTGTGGATACGCCCATTCCGCTCCTTCCAAATATGATAAACAAAAGCACCAAAGAAGCATTTCATAGTGATAGCATGGAAGGAAGAATCAGTAGCAATATGAATAAACCAATCTTCAATTTTCCTCCAACTATTGATCAACGGTGGACCTCTACAATACTTCCATCCAATCTTCCAAATTCTACGGGTAAAAGAGCAAAGTCCAAACAAGTGATCTCTATCCTCTGTACACAGGTTGCACAAAACACAAAGAGGATCAATAGAGATACCCCAACCAAGAACCCTATACTTTGTAGGCAGTCTATCCATCCACCCGAGCCAGGCACAACAAGCATGTTTGGGAATAGCCTGTTTATGCCAAATAGATCCACTCCAATTGACTTTATCATAGTGTGTTTTGATAGCCTCAATCGCCCACTTCTGCTTGTAATCTCCCGTGGGTGAATTGATCCACACACAACGATCCTCTTGATCCGTATGAGGGGCGATGTTATTCAGATGGTCCTGAATATGATTGAAATAACTGATGTTATGAGGCCAATCCCATTGACCATCCTTAATGAACTCAGAAACATTTGCATTACAATCAAAACCATCTGCAATAATGTTATCTTCACCAAAAAAATTACATAAAATACCCAAACAATGCCAGTGATCCTTCCAAAAACAAGTGTTGTTACCATCTCCAATTTTGTGAATAATAAGCTTTTTAGCAACATCCCTCAACTGCAAAATTTTCCTCCAAGCCCATGAAGGGCGCGAAGGCATTTTACAGTCCCAAAAATTGGATCTACGAAGATAATTCGAGTAGATCCATTTGCACCAAATAGACTTCTGTTTAGTGTGAATAATCCAGAGGTACCTGAGGATTGCAGCTTGATTAACCTCATAGAGATTGTGGATGCCAAGACCTCCTTCATCTTTGCTCTTGCACACTGTTGCCCAAGAAACCTTAGCTTTATTGCCTTGATAATTAGTGCCAGACTAGAGAAAGGATCCAAGAATTTGCTCAATTTCCTTCAAGGATCCCTTCGGGATAATAAACATTCTCGACCAATAAGCATTAATGTTGCTGAGAATAGACTTAACAATTTGAAGGCGTCCAGCAAAAGAAAAATGGATGTTCGACCATTTGCCGACTCTTTGTGTGATACGGTGGACAAGGTATTTGCAATGGCTTTGAAGTAGTCTTCCTGAGATAAGAGGCACCCCCAAATACTTGATAGGCAAACTGCCATAACTGAATCCGAAGATGTCCCCAATAATAATCTTCATCTGAGCACTACATCCCCCAATAAAAATCTCACTTTTCTCTTTGCTAACATTCAGGCCTGATAAGCAAGAGAAGTTATCAAGACATCCTTTAACAATTTGAGCAGACTTAACCTCTCCTTTAATGAAAATCAGCACATCATCAATGAAGCAAAGATGGCTCAAACGACTCCTTTTGCACCTTGGATAGAATCTGAAATCTTTATTTTCTGAGGCCTGGTCAAGCATACCAGAGAAGATTTCCATAGCTAAAACAAATAAGTACGGGGATATGGGGTCCCCCTATCTCAAACCATGCGTCCCTAAAAAATACCCGTGCATACCTCCATTAATAGACACCGAAGATTTCGGCGTAGTGATGCAATTCGAGACCCATTGTATGAACTGCTTAGGAAAATTAAAAGCTTTGAGGGCACAGATAATAAAATCCCAACGAACAGTGTCGTAGGCCTTTTGCAAATCAACTTTAATAAGACATCTTGGAGTTGCCCCTTTGTTCTCATATCCTCTAACCAATTCTTGTGCTAACAAGATATTATCAGAGATGTTTCGTCCTTTGACAAAAGCATTTTGAGACTCAGAAATAATGGATTGCATCAAATTGCTCATTCTGCTAGCCATGCTTCTCGTGTTGACATTTGCGTAAGGGTAAATTTTACGCTTAGACCCTATTGTTGACATTCACACAAAAGGTTTGTGACAAAAGAGAAACTATTCAACAAATGGGATTTTTTGTTTTTTTTGGTTGTCATGGTCAACAAATGGTTAACTAAAGTACCAAGTACTACTTGTCTGTCATATCCGACAATAAGAAGCACACTTGTCACTATAGCACCTCTCCACCAAGAAAAATAATTTAAGAAATAAATTACCAGTCCCACTCTTATTCTTCTTCACACACTACAGCATTAAGAAAGAAAAGTCACACGTACACATATTATAAATAAACAGTTTCTCTTTTGTTTTTCAAAATATCATAACCTAAGCTCTCATAGTCAGATAAATTATAGTTCAACGTAATCATATTTCAATCCAATCATATTCTCACGGCAATCATAATAAAGTTTAGCTACTCGGTATCTACCTTCAGTGATCTTAAAACTTATTCTGCTATTATTTATGTCACGTTTTAAAATTTTAAATATATAGTGACTCTCAACACGTAATATATCGCATATTAAAAAGGTAAAACTCCTAAAACTCGATAGGCGCACAATTATTTAACAATTAACTCAGAGCAATTAAGAATTCAAATATTTGAAAATCTCCAATCAAGTCAAAAATATTCAAGTACAGTTTAAATTTTCAAAATACTTATAAAACGAGGGAATTTAATCCAAATGTCACAAAATAAAGATTTCACTCTAAAACTAGACAATGTTCCAAAAAGACAAATATCTCGTCACTAAATCATTTGGTTTGGATGTCATCCCCTCCAAAGTTGCAATGCTTATTTTTGCTCTAACTGTAACGAAAGTATACGGAAACAAAAGTGATAAGCAAACAAAAGCATAATAAAGGAATTCAATCCACAATAAATATATAACTTAATGATTGAGTCCGGAAATTTCCTTACTGGAGTTCAAGAACTTTATAGCAGGTGTTATACATATAACAATTGACTAATAATTAACAAAGTAATACATTTAACATACCATAAGTGAACAATCACTAAAACTAACATAAAAGTAAATGTAAAAATAGTTGTGACTAAATTTAACCCTAGCAACATCGGTTAAGCAATAAATTAGGGTTCAACTCACTAGTTGCGGTAATAATACCCACTAAAGCGGTACATTTACACTATTTATACTGTGGTACCATGACAGTATCGGTTCTATTAGAGTTACACAACTACAAGTGAATTATATGATAGATAATCGGAGATAAAAGAATACATAAAAAGCTAACGGATACATAAAAGATTGTTTGACAATGATCATTACAATACCTGCAAAGTTTCTAAGAATATCTCCTTAACTTGAGGACAATTATAGCATGACTAATTAAACAGAGATTGTGAATAAGTATTAAAAGAAATTTAAATTCATAACTAAATTGTATGGGCTTATAAAAACGTAACTTCTTCAAATTAATATCAATTTATCCTCTCAAGAAAATAAGTAACAAAAAAAAGAAGAAGAAAAGAATCAATATTAATATTATATCAACGTCTCTGGTCGATTTCTTAACAGAGACGCAGGAAGTCACTTAAGTGACGTCAATAAATCACGTAAGTGACTTTCAAACTAGTCACTTACAGTGACTTCAAATTATATATATAGATATTATTTAAATTACATTTTAAAATACTTTTATTTCTTTTCTAAATTAGATCGATCTCATCGTTATTTGAAAATTTAGAAGTATTAAGGAGAAACAATACTACCGATGTGAGGAAATGTATGATTATAGGACTAATATATGGCAACACAATATCAAAACTTATCTCCTCATTAAGAATAGAGGATCTAGTACTTTTATGGGAAAAAACTATTTTAGTCCTTGAATAATATATTAAGTCTCAAACAGGTCTCTGTGTATTTATAAAACCCTTCACAATTTCATTTTTGCCCTTAGTGGATGTTGACATGGACAAGCATAGTTGTATTCTTCTTGTCTCTTGCAAGAATATGGTGGGAATTTAAAGAAAAATAAAAAATATTGATAAACATTATAATTTTTTTTTTTTGGTCATGCTGAATTTTTATTGCTTCAACAAGATTCCATTTTTTTCAACCAAAAAAAAAAAAAAAGAGATTCCATTTTTGTTAGTTTTGAAATGCTGAATTTTTATTCCCTCATGCAATGATATAGTGGGAATTGGGTATATATATATTTTTAACCAATAAATGTTTTTCGCAATATATATATTTTTTAACCAAAAAAAAGCCTGGGAAAAAAACCAATATATATATCCCACTATATCGTCGCATGAGACAATAAAAATTCAACATTTCAAAACTAACAAAAATGGAATCTCGTTTTTTTTTTTTTGGTCGAAAAAAATGGAATCTCGTTGAAGCAATAAAAATTCAGCATGACCAAAAAAAAAAATTATAATGTTTATCAATATTTTTTATTTTTTCTTTAAGTTCCCACCATATTCTTGCAAGAGAGAAGAAGAATACAACCATGCTTGTCCATGTCAGCATCCACTAAGGGCAAAAATGGAATTGTGAAGGGTTTTTTAAATGTAAAGGACTCGTGAAGGGTTTTTTAAATACACAAGATCCTATTTGGGACTTAATATATTATTCAAGGACTAAAATGGTTTTTTCCCGTACTTTTATTTTGGGACAAAATAATTCATGCAAGGACAAATGAAAGAATCAAATGGTAGAAAAACTAGCAATTGTATAATATCTTATATTTGATCATTTTAATAGGAGCATAAAAATAATTATATTTAACAATTCCATATGAACTTAATCATAACATAACTTAAAGTCAAGAACGATACTTGAAGGGAAGACTAACAATAAGAGGTCTTAACAATAATATTGAGCAACATAACACAAGAGGGAAACAATTCTCACATTTGTAAGTAAGATGAGCATAGAAAATAGGGCAATTTACCAAAATGGTACTCAATTTTTTTTTTGACATTTAAGTTCCCTATATTTTATTTTGGACAAAATGGTCCTTTATTTTTTTATTTTGGTGAAAGTTATTAGTCCTTAGAGCAAAATTTATCAAAAAATAACGTTAGTAAGTACGAGAATGACACGTGACTGCAAAATGCATAAACTTTAGGATGCCAATATTTTATCGCGTGACAATTTTATCCCTGAAGATTTGTGAATTTTGCAGCCACATGTCATCTACGTGTTCACTAACGTTATTTTTTCTACTGATTTTGCTCCAAGGACTAACTATTGTCACCAAAATAAAAGATGAATGATCATTTTGTCCAAAATGAAAGACAAGAGACTTAAATATCAAAAAGGCAAAACTCTAATTATTTCGGTAAATTATTCAAAAAAATATTTAAAGAAGAATAGATGAATTACACTTGTAACTTTGAACCCAAAGAGAAAATCCTCAAATCTCAACCTTAATCACCTTTAGTCTCCTTATTAGAGGAATGCTTTGAATCCTTAGCCCTTATAGCAATACCAAAAACTCTTGTAGTGTTTTTAAGTGAATACTGTAGAAATAGTCAAGAAAGTTGATCTTCCAAATTTTATGCATATTTATGGACGATTTTTGCAACATAATCCCTCTAAATTTGATAAATCTAGATCTACCCGAAATTAAAGTTACCATTTTTTATTCAAAGCATGCTTGTAATGATAGTTTCCACTTCAATTTGTCTAGCATGCTTGTTCCTTCCATCATTCTTCCTTTTCTTCATATATTTATTTATTTATTCTGGTGGCTATTACACGTTGGGACTATAAAAATATAAAATAACATATTAAGGGGCCAAAATTTAGAGCATGGAGAGGCCGGACTCCCTCGGTCTCCCTTGTTCCGTCCTTGGGTCTAAACCTTATATATCAAATGTGCAAGAAGTCCGGGAACAACCTTACCTAAAATAAAAAATGAAGTAGCTGCGCATGTTAGTAGTTCCTTTGCAAGTTGCTACGACTATTGAGTCGGGGATTGGACCACGACACAAGATAGCAATGGGTCCTTTTGCATTGAGTGCTTAAACTATTTTATATTATTTATGATATTATACTCAATAATTAATCTCAAAATTTCATACAAAGACATTTTAATGCAATAAAATAGTAGCAATATTATATCACCTCTTAAATTATAAATATCCAGAGACGAAGCCAAAAATTTAGTATTAGGGGTCAATTTTTTTTTATACAGTATTTTTTCCATTAGAAAATAGACTCAAAAATATCTTTTTATTTTCAATTAATATACTTAATTATAATAAAATTAAATAACAAAAAAACTAATTAAACATTTGAACATAAATAAGTGTAAAAAATACTCAATTATTTTAGACTTATTCATAAACTTAGTCTTATTCATACTTTACATGAAAATAATTTTAAAATAATTAAAAAAGTCTATATATACTTTTAAATTAACTATATTCATATATTTAATTATTCTAATCAATATGATTTATGAAGAAATCCTCAAAAAGAGTGGTTCGAATAGCATCTACTAATATTACTGAAAGCATTGTTAAAATACTTTTACGAGAAGTGTTTATCGAAAACGTGAGAAAATATCAATTAAAAAAAAATTGGTTTTAACCCTGCGAGATAGACGGAATAGGAAAAAACTACATATTCCAATCTGCTTGAACACCAGAAAAATAAATGGATTCGACATTTGATCTTTTCGCTGAAATAAAGACATAAAAATCAGAAACAATATAGAATATAATGAATTTTTTTAACACTTAATCCGTTCTTCTGTCAAACCCTAATCAATGAACCTACAAAATCCTTCAAATTGTATATGACTAAATCTAGGTATTGTAGACATTCTCTCATTTCTATCCCGAGCATTTTGAATTTCCCATTTATCAAAAAATCCCCTTATTGGTTCATTCTTCATCAAATTATATCAATGATGTAGCAAGGCTTTTTTTATGGATTCAAAAAGCAGAAAGTAGTACGTAATAAATTAATAAAAAGATTGATACAGAAAATAAATACAAGAAAAGATACAAAGATAAATGTCCGCCTCCTACATATTTGATACCTTCTCCTAGAAAGAAACTCTTTTATTAAAAAAAAAATTCTATATTTGACTACATAAATGGTAATTTATCTTTTAGTGACCTATACATCAGACTTTGCTAGCATAGTCCAAGTTTCAATTGGCTATAATTTTTTAACAATAAGTAATATTTTATATGGTAGACAATTTACAAGATTTAACAAATCGAATGAGCAATTTCACATTAAAATATAATTAACAAAGAATATACACTAAAAAGTTATAAAAAGGAGTACTTCAGTCAAATTAGTTACCTTAATTGGTCTCTTGCCTCAGGAGCCAAATGTTTACCTACTAAAAAAAATATTAACAAAATAAATTATAGATAAATTAAATAACAAACAAAAATTGATAAATAAATATAATCTTAATTATATATTATCTTAGCTTTGTGTGTCTATGTTAGTGTATATTTTATTTTGTAAATTAAAATTTTAAGAAGGCATTGGTTGGGGAGGGGGGGCGGATGAAGAAAAATAGGGAAGGCAGAAAGAGGGTTGGGGTTTAGGCTTGTTTTTGGGGGAATAAGGAAGGTAAAAGGAAATTTGTATTTTTTATATTTTTTAATTTAAAAGATTGTAATAATTAAAGATGTAATTATTATATTCTTTTTATAAAAAAAATTAAATAAATGGGGGGCCAAATGCTTTAACTAAAAATTTTCTAAGGTACATTTTTTTTTTCGGGGAGGTTGGGGGTTGGGCCTCTACTTGCCCCTCCCTCCCTCCCTCCCTCTCACACTATTTATATTTGCACTAATAATATATTATCTAAATCATATTACTAAAACTTTATAAAAAATTAACATTTTACATATAATTACTCTTTTTTTTTTCTTTTAAATATATAATTGGTTATATTTTATACGTGACGCTTGCAATATAAAACAAATTTAACTTGAACGAAGTTGGTGATATATACCTTTAACAAAAACTAATAAAGTGACAGCAACAATTGACCGCCCATATTATTTAATCATCTCTATCATCTGAAAGCTCCAATGCCAAAATTATGTAAATTACTGGAAAGTCAAGTCTGGTGGGTATGGGAGTATATCAAAGTCTTAGCTGATTCCTTCTTTCAGAGATTCACATTCATTATTTACTTCTTGAACAATAAGAAAGTGGCAGAGAACTATGGAAAGAGAGACAGAGACGACAATGGATCTCGCTCCTCTTCATGCTTTCTTAGAAAATCTTAAATCTCTTAAATACTTTTACTTTTATAAAGAGATGAAAAAAGCTTTCAATGAGCTTGCATTCCTCAAAGCACTTCTCATGGATCCTCTCCAAGAGTTAGTTGAAGATGGTTCACTGAAAAAATTTGAATCTTGGGCTAGCAAGGCTGGATCCATCATCTCCTCATTTGATCCCAAGGAAGTGGACGAAGACGTGGCTCGGAATATGTATAGTGAACTCGGAAGGATTTCAATGGACAAAAACATGGACTGGGCGGTCGCGGCCAAAAGGATTTATGACAAAGAGCCAAAGCCCTCACGAATCTACTACCCCAAGACTGATCAACTTGGCTTTGTTGACCATCTTGTGGAGAATCTGGAAGAGCTGATAAAAGCCAAGTCTGATTCAATTGGCCCTTTAAAGTCTTACATTTTTCGGCTCCAACAAAAGCTACGCTTTTTGAGTTCTGGCTTCATGGAGATCCCAGAGCCTCGCAAGGAGGAAGCGGATCTAAAGCATCTGATGGAGAGCATTACAAATTTGGCATATGAGGCTGAATATGCAATTGATTCATTTCTGGTTAGAGCTATTCCTATCTGGCACTGTATGTTCTGGCTTGCAGATATCCTAGAAGAGTTTAAACATAAAAAGACACTACTCAAGATGGAATCTGGTAACACGCTGGCAATTATAACCAGTGTAACCCACAGCAAGTTTGATAGGCTTTATATCACCCCCCTTCTCCTTAACACTGAAATCATTATGAAACTCTGGGAAGTCTATAATTCTCTTAGTATTAAACTGGCATTCAGAAATCATATGTGGATTCCGGTCTCATCCTACAAAGAACAGAAAAAGGAGTTGCTTCTTGCTATTATACGTAATGTTTCAAAGAGACCGGAGCTATATGAAAGTTATCCAGATGATAGTGATGAGGATGTATATACAAGTGATATGGATGAAGATGTGTTGGAAAACTCAGTACGTCAACGTCTCCAATGTGGACGTTATATTATCTTCTTGGTAGATGTGCGGGACATTGATACAGTAAATGACATACTGAGAATTTTACCAGATGATCACAATGGAAGTAGAGTTTTTATTACCACTCCTTACCCTGAGTTGGTTGTCCAATGTCGTGATGTTCTTCAAAAGGATTTTTCTAATAAGATGCTTGGAGATCACACTTCTACATCACAAATTAATAAGCCAAAAATTGATGATGTTGTGGTGGGTTTCAAGGTGTAGGAAATAAATGCAAAAGGAGAAATATGAATTAGATACTGCACGTTGTTCTCCATTATACAACTGGTATAAATACATATGTGAAGCTATCCTGATAAGGGCAAACCCCTTGCTACACGTACATTTGAAAAATAGAATACAACCAAAGATAAGATAAAGTCTAACTAGAATTTGTAACAGACTAATCTCTATCATGCCCCCTTAAGATAGACAGTCCATCGAGAATGGCTAGCTTGACTTTTTGCTTGTGAAATTGTTGTCGTGGAAGTGACTTGGTCAAAGAATCAGCAACTTGGTCAACAGAGTGGACATGCGAGATTTTGAGGGAACGATTGGCTACTTGATCTTGAACAAAATGAAAGTCAATTTGAATGTGCTTCATTCTAGAGTGGAAGACTGGGTTGGCACATAAATAAGTAGCACCCACGTTATCACAGTAAATCGTAGGCACATTCGGCAAGGAGATATACGCAGCTCACGAAGAAGATGTTGTAGCCAATTAATTTCTGCCGTCGTAGTAGCCACAGCCCGATACTCTGCTTCCGTGGAGGAGCGAGCTACTGTCTTTTGTTTCTTTGAGGACCAACTAATTGGATTATTGCCAAGAAATACCACATACGCAAATGTTGAAGTGCGATCATCCACATTGCCTGCCTAATCCGCATCTGAGAAAGCAGATAACTGAAGACATGAGGACTTTCGTAACAACAGACCATGTGTAGCAGTTTGTTTAGATAACGAAGTACACGTTTGGCAACTGCCCAGTGTGATATGGTGGGCTTGTGCATAAATTGAGAAAGCTGATTGACAACAAAAGCTATATCTGGGTGTGTGAAAGAGAGGGACTGCAGCACTTCAATAACACTACGAAATTGTTTGGAGTCTGTAGGAGGAGAACCATCTTCTAATTTCAAAGCCGTGGACGTGGACAATGGAGTATTCATGCCTTTGGCTTCTTGCATGTTATTTTTGGCTAAGAGATCAGTAATATACTTGGTCTGAGAAAGAAAGAGACCACCATGCACTTGTTTGACCTCAACCCCTAAGAAGTATTCCAACAAACCAAGATCTTTCAAAGAGAAGCGAGCTGCCAAAGACTTGATAATTTGTTCAATAGCTTCAGAGTTGTTACCTGTAACAATTATGTCATCGACATAAACAAGAAGTAAAATTGTGAGAGCATCAGTGCGAAGAATAAACAGAGATGTATCACATTTGGAGTTCAAAAAACCAAGACCAAGCAAGAACGAACGAAGTTTTATGTACCACGCCCTCGGTGCCTGTTTCAAGCCGTAAATCGCCTTCTTTAATTTGCAAACATGAGTAGGAAATTGAGCATTAATAAACCCCGGTAGCTGAGTCATATAGACTTCATCGTCAAGAGTACCTTGCAAGAATGCATTATTGATATCTAGCTGCCTGGGATTCCAACCAAAATGCACCGAAATAGCAAGAACCACCCGAACCGTAGTTGGTTTTACGACAGGGCTGAAGGTGGCAGTAAAATCAATACTTGGTCTTTGATGAAAGCCTTTGGCTACAAGCCTGGCTTTATAACGCTCAATAGAGCCATCTGCTCGTCGTTTAATATGGTAGACCCATTTGCAACCAATAAGGTTGTAAGAAGACGATTTCGGCACTAGCTCCCATGTTTGATTTCGAACTAAAGCATTGAACTCGTCTGACATTGCCATTCGCCATTGTGAGTCTTTACTAGCTTGAGAGAAAGATGATCTGAAGAAATCTGTTGAGGACTAATGGCTGCAAGACATAGTTTATTAGTTGGTTTAACAATACCATGTTGTGACCTAGTTACCATGGAGTGGCGTGACAGTGGAGCTGATTGTGAAGGAGGATTTGAAGACATGGCTGGTGGAGCAGTAGAACCCAAGCTAGGAGGCTCGCTGGTCATGGTTGAAGCTAAGGGAAGCAAATGTTGGGTGCCATATGTGATGACAAGTTGGCAATCTGAGACAGGGGCAGAAACATGTGATGATGGAGCTGTCATGGAGGAACAACCAGGCATTGGAACTGAGGGAATAAGCTGAGTTTGTGAGACTGACCACTGAGAATTATTCAATGAGACAGGGGATGAGGTACTGATGGAATTAGAGGTATTTAACCACTGAGCGAGAAAATGAGGCAAAGAAAGAGACGAACAATGCGACGACGACGCGGCAGGAAAAATATTTTCAAGAAAGACAACATGACGAGAAATAAAAATTTTATTTGTTTGAGGATCAAAGCACTTGTAAGCATGATGAACTATGGAATAGCTGATAAAAATGCAAAATCTTGATTTTGGCACCAATTTATTCGAAGCAGCCTTATAACCAAGGGTAACATAGGCACCCAAAAACCCGTAATTGAGAGTAATTTGGCTTAGCATGAAAGAGGAGTTCATGGAGCATTTGGTGGCCAAAGTAGGCGAAGGCATCCTATTGATTAAAAAAGTTGCAGCTTGACAAGCCACATACCAAAATTTAGGAGGTAAAGAAGCTGTGGTTAATAGTGTAAGGGCAGTCTCAATAATATGGCGATGTCGCCGTTCAACAATACCCATATGTTGGGGCGTGTGAGGAGGGGTGACTAAGTGTTGGATCCCATAGAATTTTAAAGTTGGATGAAGACCCTCATACTCACCCCCACCGTCAGTATAAAGCGTGACAATGGTGGTTTTAAAAAAAATTTCCACAAGCATTTTGAAGTCAATAAAGACATTGGTTGTGTCAGATTTGCGTTTAAGAGGATAAAGCCACATGTATTTTGTATGATGATCGACAAAAAGAATATAGTACTTAAAACCATCAAATGATTGAACAGGGGCCGGACCCCAAACATCCGAGAATATCATTTCTAAAGATTTACTGGTTACAATGCTAGAATCGCCAAAAGGTAAACGATGACTTTTATTGCAAGCACAAGCATTACAATGAGAAAAACCAGAATTTGAAACTGGAAAGGAATTATTCGAAATGACACTACTAAGAACTCGTTTATGAGGATGACCGAGATGCGAATGCCACTGTCCGAGAGAGACACATGTAGCTGTGAGAACATAAGGTGTCTTTTCAGAGGTCGACCACACATAAATGTTCCCTTTATACCTGCCTTTGACCAGAGGTGCCCCCGTGCTCAGATCCTTCACAAGGAAAAAATCAGGAAAAAATTCAATTGATGTTAAATTTTGTTTACAAAATTGAGATACAGATAATAGATTCTTATGAATAGCAGGGGCGCAGAGAACATTATTGAGAGCAAAGTTTTATGAGGAGTAATTAAATTTGTATTACCAACATGTGAGATGGGAATGTCAGAACCATCACCGATAAAAATACTGTTAGAACCACCATATTCAGAGTGAATATTCATATTCTGAAAGTCTGAGGTAATATGATACGAAGCCCCAGAATCCACAACCCAGTTGGTGGAAGGAACACCTTTGTGCACACAGTTTGCCTGGGTTTCAAAATATGGAGGAGGCCTGGAACGACAAAATTTTGCAACATGCCCATATTTGTCGTAAAGTTGACACTGAAGACGAGGTTGCTGATTTGATGAACCTTGGCGCCAATTGGAATTAGAGGAACGATTGTCATTAAAGACAACATTAGAGGAAGTGTTATTATTGGCACGTCCCGAATTATTATCGTTGAAGGATTGATTCTTTTTGTTCTGGGTGGCATGGCCTTTCCCTTTGTTATTAGATTTATTCGAATATTGCGCAGTGATAAGAGCTGAATCCTTGCGCTGCTCATCACGACGGAGGAAAGACTCGTGATCAAGTAATTTGTCAAACAAATCTTCAAATAGAATATCAATGTCTCGTGCACGAATGGCAGTACTAAGTTCTTTATAATCATTACCAAGGCCAGAGAGAACAACGACAACGAGCTCATCATTAGCAACAGGAGAGCCAGCAAGTGCTAACTCATCAGAGAGTGACTTGATTTCTTGCAAATACTCAGTAATAGACTGGTGTCCTTTGGTGCTGCGAATGAGTTTGTCCCGAAGCCCATAAACACGCGATTTGGATGCATTCGCATAGGAGCTGCTTAATTTGTCCCAGGCTTCTTTAGCAGTACGAGTGCGAGTTACCAACGGAGCAATGCTTGCATCGACAGAGCCCAAAATAGCATGGCGTAAGAGATTATTCTGTCACATCCATAATTTGTATTCAGGATTTGGAGAAGAAACACCATCAATTGTGATGGTTGAGGTAGGACATACGGACGAGCCATCAATAAACTCCATGAGGTCGTACCCATAAAGCAGGGTATTAAATTGTTCACGCCATGTGGAATAGTTGCTGCCGGTCAATTTCAAAGGAAGTTGAGCAGTAACATTAATGGCCACCAGAGTAGGGGTAGGATTGAGACTACCAAGCAAAACGGGGCTACTAGTACATGAGGTAGCAGCACTAGCAGATGAGGTAGCAGCAGCGGAAGTGGAGCTTAAAACCATTATGCGAAAGCAGAGAAAAAATAAAATAAAATAAGAAAATGGAGAGGCAGGATCAGTTTGCTTGTGAAAGCTCTGAAGGCTCTTATACCATGTAGGAAATAAATGCAAAAGGAGAAATATGAATTAGATGCTGCACGTTGTTCTCTATTATACAACTGGTATAAATACATATGTGAAGCTATCTTGATAAGGGCAAACCCCTTGCTACACGTACATTTGAAAAATAGAATACAACAAAAGATAAGATAAAGTCTAACTAGAATTTGTAACAGACTAATCTCTATCACAAGGTAGAGACAGAAGGTCTGCTTGAGCAGCAAATTGGAGAACCGAAACAATTGTGTATTATCTCGATTGTCGGTATGGCAGGTCAAGGTAAGACAACACTCGCTAACAAGCTCTATAATAATCTTTCAGTAATCAATTACTTCCATACTCGTGCATGATGTTTTGTTTCTCAAGTATATAAAAAGAAAGAGTTATTGTTAGAGCTCTTAGGTCAGATTGTTCAACTGTCTGACCCAATCCACCATATGAATGATGAAGAACTAGCTGCAATGCTATGCAGAAGTCTCAGGGGTTAGAGGTTCCTTGTTGTGCTTGATGATATGTGGGATACTGGGGCCTGAAATGATCGAATGAGATGTTTCCCGATCAACAACAATGGGAGTAGGATTATCTTCACTACTAGACTACAACAGTTGGCATTCCAAGCTCAATCTAGTAGCATGCTACAATCTCTTGGTCCACTCTCTGATGATGAAAGTTGGGTGTTGTTAGAGAAGAAGTTGTTTCAGAAAAAACGCTGCCCTCCTGAACTATTGGCAGTCGGAAGAAAAATTGCAAAAAATTGCAAAGGTTTACCTCTTTCAGTCATTTTGACAGTTGGACTTCTTGCAAAGATAGAGAAAAAAGTCGATATGTGGGAACAAATTGCAAAAAAGATAAGTTCACACATACTTGGTGACACAGAAGCTCAGTGTAAGGGCATAATAGAGTTGAGCTACAAGCATTTACCTGATCATTTACAATCATGTCTTTTGTATTTTGGAGGATAGAGAAGTTTCATTTTGGAAATTGATACGACTATGGATCACTGAATGATTTATTAAGAATAATGACTTGAAAAGTTTAGAGGATGTAGCAAAGGATTACTAACTTCAAGCTTCTTAGAATATTGGATTTGGAAGGCGTCAATATAAGTGACTCTTTCAAAGCGATTGAGGTGCTCATTCTATTAACATACTTGGCAGTTCAAGGTTATGTGGATTGTATTCCATCATCCATATCCAATCTCTGGAACCTAGAAACTTTTATTGTCAAAGGACATGGAGCTAAAGTTGTGAAGGTACCAGATTCAATTTGGGATATGCTGAAGTTAAGGCATGTGCATAAACATGATAATGCTTCTTTTAATATAGACCCCTGCAGACTTGAGGACTCCTTTGTATTAGATAATCTCCAAACCTTTTTGTCGCCATCTCTTGCTTATGGAGATGATATGGAAAAGGTAATAAGAAGACTACGATGCATTCGAAAATTGAAATGCATGTTTTTGGATTCATGGGATGATGCTACAAATTGCAATAAGTTTCCAGAGTTGCGGTTTCTCAATCAGCTTTTGTCACTAAATGTGTTTTACAATGGTGAAGGGAAATATCCATGTGAATTTAATTTTCCCTCAAATCTTAAGAAGTTGACTTTGTCAAATTTTCGGATGCCATGGATTGAAGTTTCACAACTTGCGATACTGCGCAATCTGGAGGTTCTCAAATTGCTAAGTAATGCTTTTGAAGGTGAAAAATGGGAGATGAAGGATGAGGTGTTCCCAAAACTCAAATTCTTGAAGTTAGACACCTTAAACATTGTAGAATGGAGTGCCACTGGTGATCACTTTCCCCACCTTGAGCGTCTATTCTTGCACAAATGTGAACAACTTGAGGAGATCCCACTTGATATAGGAGACATTCCTACCCTACAGATGATTGAGGTGATGTGGTGTAGTTGTTCTACTGCAATTTCAGCCAGAAAAATTCAGAAAGAACAACTAGATTTTGGTAACGAGGGGCTGAAGATCCATGTCCATCCTAAAGTATCAGATTTGGAATCGTCATCATGAAGTAAATGGATGATCTGTGTGTGCTTGTGCTCCCATGTAAGTAAATTCAAACTCATTAGCCTAGTTTCTATTTTACTTATTTCATATCTCTTTGAATCTGAGGAGGTTTGTGACTGTTACAGCATTCCAACCGCAGATGCTTCGACTCTATATGCAGTTCTAACTAGATTTGAATGTTTAGAAATTATATACTTCACTTTTTCAACATGTCACCTCTCTCAACTACTGTGTGCCTTTTGGTAAAAGTTTAGGGCTCTGCTTTCATGTTTCAGTACCAATTGCATATCAATGATATCACTCATCTGTTTTTGCGATTCAGTAAAATGCTGATGCTTTTCACTTTTCTTTTCTTTTCTTTTTTTTTTTGGGTAAATTAATTGGCTGATCATTTGATAAGTTATCCTCATCTATCAAAAAAAAAAAAAAATTAGAAATAAACTAGAAGAGAGTTTATAAATGCATAAGAGACATTTAGGTGTGTGATACAACTTATTGAAGAATATGAAACGTGTTTCAACGGCCATTGGGCATTTGGTCTAGTGATATGGTTCTCGCTTGTGTGCGAGAGGTTCCGAGAAGGTCCCCAAGATAAATGGTTTTTACCGGTCATCTTCTTCCGCTAGTTTAGGAAACACCATAGTAGTCTGATTTGTCATTTCGGGAAAGTAGGCAATGACATAAATGAGTGACTAAGGTCTTATCTAAAGTAGCTGGAAAACTTAATAGCTCACGTTGAAAAAATAACATATGATAGAAGTAGTAAATGGGAGAAAATCATGGCCAGGCAGATGGCATATGCCCTCTCGCCCGGAAAATGGAATATAAAACAAAGATTTTATTGGTCATATAGCTTGAATTATTACCAATAACCCTGTAAGAGATTTAGATAGAGAGCAAACTTGAAATTTTGGACAAACTAAACTACATCTCTTACAACTCTGTTAATGTGAGATAGTGATCACAACTGGTGATTTATCTTACATGAATAATTATTTTCTCCAACAAAAACTTCCTTATCTTTCTAGGCTACTACCAGTTATTTCTTATATCTAAGATGCCTTTTCCTTTTTAATGGAAATCGTCCTTGAAATTAAAACAAAAACAAAAAGAGAGATATCTCAAAGGTGATTCTCGTAACACAAAACAATGATCAGAGATAAGGCTCCTCATAGTTTTGCAATTATAGAGAAACAAAAGCATAGTAAATTTCTTTCAGGTTTATATACATGCACATTTTCAAATCAAGCTCTAAATATGTTTTGCAACTGTAACGACAACTACAGAGTTTATTGAGCTTTTATTGCATTTGTTGTCAAAAGTTTTGATCACAGTTATAATGACCTTTTTTTGCACTGATATTTCTTTTCAGGTACTGTTTAACAGGAATTCATAACTGAAGGTGGAAACAAGAAGGTCTTAATCTTTATGTTGAATCATTTCCCAAATTCCAATGGTTGTGGTCCTTGCAAGTATCTGTTGGCTATGAATTCACGTCTAGGAAGTAGTATTGAGTTTCTGCTGTGCCCACGTCTTTAACAGTATTGTACTTATGCTCAAATTGTTGCATATTCTTCGCCTTTTGACGATCTGCTTTGCTGTTTCAATTGTTCAGTTGAATCAAATTTCCATATTGTGTTTTAAGTAAATGAATATTTGTCTTTTCTTATAAATATCTTGATGATTGTTCGGTGTTTTTCAATTTTAAGTTTGTGATAAATGCATTTTGAATGGTTATTTGTTTGTAATTTGTATCATTTTCTTGCAAATATTTTTTGCCAGAATAGTACGTCTAACTCGTCGTGGATAGTTGCTCACATTAGATTGCAGAAATTAGAACAGAACATGAGATAGCTGAAGCTTCTTCATGTGCTGAGTTCAAAACTCAAGCACTATCTAGTACTTAGATAGCAATTAGACAAAACTACTTCTAGGCACGGCTTCATCTTTGGATGTGTTTGAACTGTGTCTCTACACTGGCCAGAGTGATAAGAAATGGCACGATATGTGCAGAAGTAGATGCTGGAATTCTTCAGCTGGTAAGTTTATGAGTCATCTGTATATAGATCACCTTCGAGAATTATGCAGAGGAGGAGACCAAAGTAGGTTTCTTTGTTTTTGGTTTCTGTAATTTTTTCTTTCGTGTACATGGCGTTTGCCATAGTTTTTGTTGTTGAATGAAAATTCTGACCCAGCAAAAAAAAAAAAAGGGGGAAACTTTCACAAATGGTTTCCATTGTTTATATTTAGTCTCATTTTAATCTCTATTGTTTCAAAAGTATCCCAATTAATCTCCATTGTTTTCAAATGTATCACTATTAATCCTTATTGTTTCTCTATTGTTTCAAAAATCACGCGATTGGTCATCATTGTTTACAAATGTATCACTATTAGTCCCAATTATTTACATTTTGTCTCATTGTAATCCCAATTACTTTAGAGACTAATTGTGATACATTTATAAATAATAGGAACTAATAGTGATGTATATGTAAACAACAAGGACTAATAGTGATATATTATATTTGTAAACAATAGGTATTAACCGCGTGATTTTTAAAATAATAGGAACCAATTACATGACTTTTAAAATAATAAGAATTAAAATGTGACAAAACATAAAAATGGGGACCATTTAAAAGATTTGCCCTCAGTAAAACATGTGTCTTTATAACTACATGATGATCTCTCTTATAATTTTTATTTGATATGAAAGAATTCGGGTTCGTGTTTTATCTGTCTCTTGCAAAGTATTTAGGAATTCACAAGTTCCTAGTTTAGTTGTTTTGATGCAACTTAATTTGAATTGACTGAATTAATTAGCAGGGTCTGCTCATACTTGAGTTCCATGAGGTTGGTCACACGTATTAGTAGAACTGATATGTGTGGTTCTCACCAACAATATAAGAAATTGATGAGCCTATCTAGAATTATTATTTAATAAAATATGCTCGACATTTTGTAAATTTTGTTGCTCTGATGATAATTTTTTTGGAATTATTAAGAACTTGACTCTGGTGGGAGAAACTTAATTAATTATTATGGAAATAATGAATCCTTCAGTCCGCAATTATCATAGGTTAAGATGTCGCAATTTTTACTTTTATGTTGAATCGAGGGCGATGAGCAACCGTTTGGCGGTAATTAGTTAGTTGGTTGGGAATTTATATATGGGTACAATCAATGGTGGAGTTAGGTACTAAGAATTAGAGTGAGCATTACAGTGGTAAAATTAATAATCGAGAGTTTGAGATACTCATCTATGCATAAATTAATACTTACTTTTAAGTACATTATATCATAAATTGAATCTTTAAAATATGACTCTCCCTCATATAAAGACTTTATAGCAAATATAAAAATAAAATAAAATACACCATACTCCTTTATGTTTTGTAAAAGTTGTATAATAAACCCTGTATATTTAAAACTAGCGTAGAACTTCCTGTGTTATCAATAATGTTACACCATAGACATTCCATCCAATTTTCCGTTAAACTTAACGGAGAGTGACATATACACTCTTTCAATGTAACTAAGAATCACACAAAACATTAAAAATCATCTTGATAGACCAACCTACCCTTATATTCTTTCTAAATTTTCTTTCTTCCAATTTTTTTTTGTTTTTTGTTTCACCCTTCTTCTTCATCTCTAGCACATTCCACCATTACATATTATATATCTCCATCATAAATAATTTTAGATACTCAACATTAATAATCTTTCAAAAATTCTCATACTCTATAAATAATTCTTAGGAGTTGAACCTTGAGATTGACTTTTAAATTAAATCCTTTTTTTAAAAAAGTTTCATAACTTTAAATGGTTATTGTTGTGTATTAGTTTGATGAATTTTCGTGCTAAGCCAATGCTGGCTAGTAGAGGTGGTTGATGAAGATGGTGAGAGAATGGCGAAAATGGCAGAGGTGGCTGCTATAATGCAAAAGAAAACCTACATATAATATTTTGTGCTTCCCAAATGCTAAGTAGCTTATGTGGTTCAAACCTCCATAATTGCAATTTTTTTAAAACTAACCTGGCTTGGCCGGCTTGCCAGTGGAGGCCGAAGAATTTAGGCCATGAAAAAATAAATTTAAAAATTCAAAAACAAAAAAATGCTAACTAGCCGCAGAATTTAGGCCATGAAAAAAAATTCAAAAATTCATATCTTTCTCAATTCAAATCGCATGAAAGTTGAAGTATTAGATTCATAATTTCATGTAGAATGAAAAGAAATAAAATTTATTATAAAATTATTTTGATCAAAATATCGTTAATGTAATTTATAATAGCGAAAGAAATTTCAAAAGCTAAATAAAAATAAAAAATATTTTTATTTAATGGGGGTAATTTCGTTTGTTATAACTTTTAACCAACAAAATTTAACAGATATTTAGATTGGGGAGAGTGTGCAACATTATACATATCACAGGGGGTTTTACGCTACTTTTAAAAACACAAGATTTATTATGCAACTTTTACAAAACACAAGGGGATATGCATTTTATTCATAAAAATATAAGCACTAAAACATGTATTAAGTCTTCACATATTCACTTTTTCTTATATGAGAGATTTGTCAATTAGTACACAAATTCTTATTATATAATAGAGTGGGTAAGGAGTGACATAATGCATTAATTATTTCATACCCCTCTCAATAGTTTATGTTTTTTGTACACATCTATACACATATAACCATATCAAACATTAACCAAAACGACATAATACACAAACTTTGCCATAAAAAGAAGAAAATAACCATTATTTTTTTTTTTTGGTAAATAGCACCGTAACCTCCTATGATGTGTCAAAAGTGTACAAGACCCTTGTATGTTTTTAAAAGTGCAGTGTAACCCCTGTGATTTAAAAAAGTGACACACATGCCCCCTCCATCTTTTTTCATCAACTTTTTTAACAAAAATTGCTAAAAGATGTAAATACCCTCAATTCTTTTTCTTTTCTCTCTTTTCTCCTTTTTTTCTTTCGTTTATTTATCTCTCTCCTCTATATATATATATATATATATATATATATTGGACCAAAATATATATATATAACATATTTGTACACACATCACACCAAAAAAGGAAAAAAGAAAGAAAAGAATATATAATATATTTTGTACACACACCACACCAAAAAAATATAAAAAATAAAGAAATATATATATATATATACACACACACACACCCCATGAAAGCTCCATTCACAAATCACAAGCTCGGAGGTTTCATGCTGCACAAATATTATATAAACAAGTGTTGATTGCAACCCAAGAAAAAAGGAAACAAATATCTATATATATAAATTCTTAATCAATGGAGGAACAATATCACCATTTTTGTTCAAGATCTCTTTCTTTTTTTTACAACTTCTAATATCGTAATTTTTTTTACTAAAAGGCAGTAGTTTACCTACGGCGAATGTTAGTGGTTCGAATATATATATATATATATATATATATATATAATGCATACACACATACATAAATCTGTGTAAAAGCATCTTGTAGTGCTCCAAGATGGGGTTAAGGGGGGGGGGGGGGGGGGGGTGTGGAGGAAGGGAGGGGTAGGGGGTCCGGCCGTTTTGGGGGTTGGGTCATTGAAATTAAATGGTTCGTAGCTCAGGGGCGGAGCTATAATTTTTTTTCAATGTAGGTTAAAATTATACAATTAAACACTTATATAAATAAATATTTTTTAGTGGGACTGAATTAATTTTTAACTTAAAAATACCTTAAAAATACACACATTTTCTAATAAAATTTGAGTTAAATAGGGATTGCAGTCCCACAATCTAATTAAGAGTGGCTCTACCACTTCGAATCTTATTTTTTTTGGCTAAAATGTTGATTTGATGAAGTTTTAATAGATTTGAGCAAAACTAGCATCTTAAAAAAAAACAAAACAAAACAAACTAGCACCTGATGATCTGCATCCGGCAGTATTGGTTAGAAAGAACTACACAAATATCGCATATGGGTAAATAATAATGGATTGTCAGGTTGATATTGATATATAATAAGTGATGTATTATATATTAGTTCAAAAAAGAAAGAGGTAAGTTGTTTCATGTGATTGGCTTTAGTTTTTTTTTTAGTTCTAACTTTTTTGTTTCTATTTTTAATTTTGATTCGTAAAATTTTGTACCCAAAATAAGTAAATTAAATTCCTAAAATTTGTAAAAGTTAAATAATTTTAAAAAATAAAATTAATTAAATATTCAGTGGGGGCTAATTTATTTTTTACCCAAAATTTCATATACGTATGACAAAATTCGTGAGGTCAGTGGTGACTACAGTCCCTATTTACCCCATAGTGCCTCCGCCCCTGTCGTAGCTTCCAATTCTCCATCAAAACATAGCTTATCTTCCCACATTTTTTAGTTTCCAAGGGTTTTTATTTCGCATAACACTTTCATCTATCAGGAAAGCAACGACCCTCTACAGTCCTCAACTTCATTTTCTTGCTGAGATAAAAATCTTTTGGTCCCTTAAGTTGAGAAAGTAACCTTTTGATCACTCAACTTTTAAAAAGTAATTATTTGGTCCATTTTTTATGATAGATTGACAGAAAATATTAACTTTTTTGTGATTTTTCTATTTTACCCTTGGATCTATTTTCTCTCTCCTACATGGCATTAAAGACACGTTTGGGATATCACCAAAAATAAAAAAATAAAAAATCACCAAAAAATTCACAAAATATACATGTCCAAATCAAGACAAAAAAAAAACAATTTCTATAAAATGTTTTCAACATCATCATCCGCCACAGTTAAAGAAAAAATAAATATAACAATTATCAAGTTAAAAAATAGGAGATGTTATTGTAGGTCAAAAGTAACTGTTCGCATATCTAAATCAAGAGACAATCCATATTAATCAGGCTTAAGCTTAGGGTTTTAGCACAAAATGAGTGAGAATGCTTTTTATTCGTGTTATTATAACTTATTTTTTGCTATTTTTTCTGTTATTGCAATTATTAAAACAAATGCATTTTCGGCTAGGCTGTTTTGGGCTCTTATACGAAGCTTGTGATCAAATATCATAATCAGGCTTAAGCTTAAGGTTTTAGCATAAAATGAGTGAGAATGCTTTTTATTCGTGTTATTATAACATATTTTTTTTTGTTTTTTATGTTATTGCAATTATAAAAAAAATATTATGTTATACTTTAGGAATTTCAAGTTTTGTTCATCGTTGATGATTTGTGGTGTGTTACAGCCTTGCATTTCTCTTGGTAAGCTTGGAAATTGTTCCATGGAAACTTCTTGTTTGTCGGGTATCCAAAATGTGTAGAATGAGTATCGTGATCTTGTGCAATAGAAATAGAGCTTGTATAGATTGTCTCTTGATTCAGATATGCGAACAGTTGCTTTTAACTCACAATAACATCTCCTATTTTTGAACATGATAATTGTTCCATTATTTCTTCTCTAACTTTGGTGGATGATAGATGTTGAAGACATTTTGTAGAAACTGTATCTTTTTAATTTGTTTTGGTTTGGACATGTATATTTTGTGAATTTTTTGTGATATCCCAAACGTGTCTTTAATGTTATGCAGGAGAGAGAAAATGAGTCCAAGGGTAAAATAGGAAAATCACAAAAAGTTAACATTTTCTGTCAATCTATCGTAAAAAATAGACCAAATGATCACTTTTTAAAAGTTGAGGGACCAAAAGATCACTTTCCCAAAACTTGAGAGGCCAAATGGTTTTTATCTCTTTTCTTGCTAGTCTAGATCCCTGAAAAACCTAGAAACAGAGGGGCAAATACGAAGGATTTGAAGATTGATGTAATGTGACCAAAGGGGAAAAATAAGATTGATGCAATTAATATGTTACCTATGCGATTATTATTTTTATTTATTTTTTGTTGAAAAGGGTTTTTTTGGTCAATTGGTACACATATTTTATTGACAAAATTGTTTAAAAACAATCAAAGTTGTTTGAGCTGCACGTGTAACTCACTTGTCGTTAAAAGTAATGATTTTTTTGACGGAAGGGATTGAGGTGCTACGTTTTTTAAACTATAGGGGGTTACAGTGTACTTTTAAAAGTATAGGGAGATTTTATGCACTTTCAGCAAATTATAAGGGACTACAGTAATATTTACTCTTTTTGTTTTTTAATTTTCTATTTTTACATTATTCTTTTGGAAAAATTCCACATCTAGTCCATATTGTTTGTAAAAAATTTAAGTTTAGTCCTTATTGTTTAAAATGTCTCAATTTAGTCCCTATTGTTTCACCAAAATTTTTAATTTTGTCCCTATTGTTTAAAATTTTTCAATTTCGTCTTTATTTTTCCCAAAAAGTTTTAATTTTATCCCTATTATTTTTAAAAAGTTTCAATTTCTTCTCTATTGTTTTGTTAAAGTTTCAAATTTGTTCCCATTATTCAAGGACTAAATTGAAGTTTTTTTTGAGAAATAATTGGGATAAATTTGAAACTTTTTAAAAACAATAGGGATAAAACTAAAATTTTTTGGCAAATAATAAGGACGAAATTGAAAACCTTTAAATAATAGGGTTGAAATTGAAACTTTTAAAAAAATAATAAGAACTAAATTAAAAAATTTTAAACAAACGGACCAAACTAAATTTTTTTGCAATTAATAAAGACTAAATGTGAGATTTTCCCTTCTTTTTCATGAAGGTCCAATAATAAATGCATGTCGACCTGTCTCTTGAGATTCCCATTCATTATTATAGAACTCCATCTTCTTTCACGACAGTGGTGGTGCTCTCCATGTTCTTCATTTCCACTCTCTTTTTCTATATATAGATATGTTTATGGGTATGATAATAAATGGATTGAGAAAAAGTTGACATTATTATGGTTATGAGGTTGAAAAATTTTGTTGAGGTTTTACCTTTTTAGGCGCTTTACAACCTTTTTTACTATTAAAAAAATAGCAATAAAATTATAAAAATACCCCTCACTAGGTGAAGAGAATGCTAAGGTGTGCATGTGCACACCTTGGCAGTAAAGTGGCTTCGTATTAAAGATAATAAATATTATAACAAGTGGTTTCGTATTAAAGATAATAAATATTATAATAAATCTCTCTCTAATAATTTAAACTTTTAAATGAGATTGTCACTTAATATAGTATTAGAGTCTAGGTACCAAAAGATACTGAGTTCAAAACTCAAGACCACCTATTTAAAAATATTAAAATTATCCAAATATAAGACTCAAGAATTAACTCTGTCTGCACTTCTTAAACTTTTAGATGATATGCTTGCTTAATAATGGCGGACAACTTTTAGATGAGATTGTCGCTTAATAATGGCGGACTCAAGTATCGAGGGTCAGGGCATGCGCTACAGTGACACAGTGAATAACTAAGCGTTCAAGTACACTCATTTATACATAAACTAATACGTAAAAACTATAACTAATACTTTTTAAAAAAAATCTTAATTTTAGTTATTATAAATTAAAATTAAACAACAAAACTACAACAAAAAATCAAGGCAATTAGAATTATAACTACAATTAAAAATAAAAAATAACTAAAATTATAAACTAAACTAAAAGTATTAAACAGGTAAATAAATAATTATAATCAAAACTAAAAGTAAACAATTATAGTTAAATTAAGAGTAATAGACAAATAAATTAAAATTAAAAAATAAATACGTGAAATTAAAAATAAAGTTAAATAATTAGATGTACAATTTCTCACCTTGGATTGGATGTTGAATAAGTTTAGGAAAGAAATCAAAAAGGAATTTAATTTTTTGTTAAATTTTAAGAGTGAATCTAAAATTTCTTGGTTGATTAAAAAAAAAAAAAAACTGAGCTTTGAAGTTTGAAGTCTTGCAGAGAGAGAGAGAGGGGGTTTCGGGTTTAGGGTTTAGGATTTTAGGAAGGTGAGGGATTTAAGTGTTTTCTTTTTTCTTTTTCTTTTTTTAAAAATATTATAAGCTAAATTATCCAAACGCCCCTCTATAATTGAGGGATTAAATTTGAGTATAAGTATTTAAAAATATATTGACAGGATTAAACTTAGGTTGGTGAAGTCCAATTGATTTTAAGTGTACCCTTAACTACTCAGACAGGTCAATATTTTTTGAGTGTAAGCAGTTGCATACACTACTAATAAAGTAGGTCCGCTTCTAACATTTTCAATTTATCCAGATGTGCAAACATTGCTTTTTCCATAATAAATTTATGTGAAAGTATAATAGAGGGTGTCTTTTTGTTTAATCTTCGTGAGTAATGTTTTGGTTTTTTTTCTTTCTGAAGATATAAAATGTTATCAGGATCTTCAAAGTTAAAAAATCAAAAGAAACTCCGTTCATAAACAATCTCCTTGTCTTTTGTGGCAATGTGGATATCTTTTGTTTGTAGCTCTGTCAGTCTGTCACACTGAATCGTTTTCTTGTGACGCTTAAAGATGCAGCTCTGTCTCTTGACAAGTTACGTGCATGTTACTTGGGGGAAGCTCTTCCGTCCGTTAATGAAGGTAGTCAGGCGTGGGGTCAGGGGCGGAGCCAGGAATTTTTGTTAGTGGGGCTAAAATTTATAAAGTTACGAATACTTTTTTTTTTTAGTAGGGGCTAATTAATTTTTTTTAATTAAAAATATATAGATATTTAATTTTTTTTCAAAAAATACATAGAAATTTTAATATTTTTATGAGCCAGTGGAGGCTAAAATCTATACTTTTTAAACTATACGAGTATTTTTATTTTTTTAGTGGGGGCTAATTAATTTTTTTTAACTAAAAATACATAAATATCTAATTTTTTTTAAAAAAAATACATAGAAATTTTAACGTTTTTATGGATCAGTGGGGGCTGCAGCCCCCACTGGCCCATATGTGCCTCCGCCAGTGAGTGGGGCTACATCATTGTAAGAGCTTTTTTTTTTTTTTTTGATAGTACAGTAACATCATTGTAAGAGCTTAACGTCTATCATTAACGGATGCAATGTTTTTTTAATTACGTGGAGGTGAGCTCAAGGAACGACCAGTGCTCGCCAAAGTGGAGGACCATATATAATAAAGGATGGAGTACAAAAAATAAAATATATTACAAGAGGGAGGGATTACAATAGATATTGGCAAGTGGATACAAAGTGGACGTTAATCTAGACGCCTGGATTGATAGTGCAGAATCAGAAAATTCAGAAGATTGACGGTTTTTGCTTACTCATCCTCATGGCAGAATCCTCTCATCAAGATCCAATTGTCAAAGATATGGACCAACCAGAATTGAAGCTTGATGCGGAACAACAAGAACAATCCCAATTCTAGCCGCAGACAGAGAAATCCAACAAATTCAACAATGATCCAACTCAGGGATTCTCCTTTGAGAATATCCCTCCACGCTCCAGGGAGAAAGTTGGATGTGTTTCAAGAAATAAATGTTTGGAGACAATCTAACTTCGCAGCAAAGGCGAAAAAGATAGTACTTTGGGCTAAATTGTCTTTGGGGTTCAAGGATTTTAATAGATCTCGCAGATCTGCGAAGGAACGCCAAAAGTGAATATAGCTCTCTGAGTCCCTACCGACATTGGGGTGCGACAGTATGGGGAGCGAACATGATTAGATACTCTAGTAGTCCATACTATAAACGATGAGTGTTCGCCTTTGATTTACGTGGATCAGGAACCTAGTTAACGCGTGAAATCCTTAGAGTTCTGTCCCGAATGGTAAGGTTGTTGAGTCAAGTCGAGAAGAAAAAAAAGAAAGTTCCACAAAGGAATCTTGAACAATGAGCACAAGTCATTATTTAAGTTATTATTAGTATCTCCATTATAATTAGTATTTCTATCAGTTCTGATCTTTTGTTTCCTTAATATTGTAAAGAGACCTAGTTTGGAACCTCCTACCAAGGGTTTTAGCATTTTAATATATCTTTAAAGGAAGACGCAAGAGCAAATCCCTATCTTCCACCCTGAGAGAAGCAAAACAACCACACTAATGGGGTCACTCGTGGGAAAGTGCAAAGGCCCTAAAAAGAGGGATTCCCGGAACTTGCTTCCCAGTTCTACACCTTATACCAAAGATATTATTTCTACAATTGAGGAGTTAAGTTATAGTCTACTGTTAGAACAGCAGGATAAAGGAAACTAAGTAAATGAAATTGTAAATCAAGCGATAAATTTAGGAAGCGGTAAAAGCTATCCTCAATGTAAGCTCTAAAACACAATGATTACAATTTTTTTGCAAATATAGAGCCTTTTGAAGCAAAAAAGCAACACCAATGTTTATTATAGAACCCCAATTTGTTACAAATTGTTACTTTAGTGTCAAATTTAACAAATTTCAACAAAAATAGAGCCCGGGCTCCATTTTATTCAACAAATTTGTTGAACAAAATGGAGCCCTAGCAAAAAGATAAAAAAATTTACAGCCCATACTATGTCAGATCTGACTTCAAAAAAAAAAAAAAATCTGACAAAAAAAGAAGTACAAACAGATGAAAAAAAACAACCGTTGCAATTTCAACTTTTACGTTCAAAAAAAATATAGCCGTTGGGTGTTAAATTTTTCTATATATTCAAGCAAAAAAATCCAACATCCAACTTCAACAATTAATCCTTTCAAGCAAATATACCCAAACAGAAAAAAAAAATTCGCATCAGCCAAAAAAAAAAAATATATATATATATATATATATATACACACATATATATACACACAGAAAAAATATTCAATATTTATCCAAAAAAAAAAAATAGCTACGTCAGTGGGGAAATGGAGGAAGAGAGGAGAGGTGGGGTGGGGTGGGTGCGTGAGGCAGCGAAGGGGGGGGGAGAAGAGAGGGGAGGTGGGGAGGGGGGGGGTGCCTTCATCGGCGGCGTGTAAGAGGGGACGGGGCGGGGCGAGGGGGGAGGGAAGGGAGGGGAGGTGGGGGTAGGGTGGGTTGCAGAGAGAAGAAGCGCGGGAGGGGTGGGGGGCGCAGCGGGTGAAGGGGAAAATGGGGAGGGTAGTGGGTTTTTATATGTAGGGTTTAATTTTTTTTTTTTAAATGTTTGGGATTAATTGTTTTTTTAAAATATCTTTTGTTTTTTAAGTGGTTGGGATTTTTTTTTTTTTTATTTTTTTTTAAAATTTTTTTTTTTAATCCTTTGTTTTTAATTTTTTTTAAATGGTTGAGATTAAATTTTTTTTAAATCATTTTTTTTTAATTTTTTTTAATCCTTTGTTTTTAATTTTTTTCTAAATGGTTGGGATTAATTTTTTTTAATCGTTTGTTTTTAATTTTTTTAAATGGTTGGGATTAATTTTTTTTTAAATCGTTTGTTTTTAATTTTTTTTAAATGGTTGGGATTATTTTTTTTTTAAAATCGTTGTTTTTAATTTTCTTTTTAATCCTTTGTTTTTAATTTGTTTTTAAAATGGTTGAGATTAATTTTTTTTTAAATCCTTTGTTTTTACAATTTTTTTTAAATCCTTTGTTTTTAAATTTTTTTAAAAATTTCATAATATGGGTCAAATTTAATAAAATTAATTTGGATTCAACTTGTACACTTGGTAAATTTAAGTTTTAGTGGTAATTTATTATTTAAATAATTTATTTATTTTTCTTACTTTTTGTAACAATCGTATTTTCTTTTTTGAAAGGTATGGAATATACCGATGGCACTTCGAGGGGTCACAATTTCACTATTCAAGAAAAATATTGCTTTATGTCGGGCCTTCATCGCAATTAGTGAAGATCCTATTATCGGGCGAGACCAACCAATAACAACAATGTGGAACAGAATTCTTGAAAATTTTGAAGAGTTCCACCCCCCGAACTATCCAACTGAAAAAAGGACATCAGAAAGTCTGAAATGCCGATGGTCGCCCATAAACCAAAATTGCACACGATTTGCAGAGTGTATTGCTCAAGTACATTTGAGACCGAGGAGCGGAGCAAATGCTATTGACAACGTGAGTTTTTCAGATATTATTAATTTTATATTGTAGATGTTATATAATATATTACACTTTGCAAAATTAATTTGTAAACATTTGTTGAATTTTTTTTTAGTTGAATGACGCTCGACGCGTATACTCTGCTACCGGTGGAAAAAATTTTACCATGGAACATTATTGGAAAATTTTACAAGATGGTCAAAAATGGAGAAAAATTATCGATGTTCAATCCACACTGAATGTCAATGATCCGCATGCGTCGGTGACTCAACCCGAAACTCCAATCGAAGATCCAAATTTTCTCGATAATGATTATCCCAATGAGTCGGTGGCCGAAACCCAAAGCAATCCTACATTGTCAAGGCCGATGGGGAACAAGAAGGCTAAAAAATTAAAAGGTAAGGGCAGTGTCGATGATATCGTTGAAGAAGCAAGAAATATGGGAAAAATTATGAAGAAATACATAGATAGGTATGAAGAATTTGCAGATACGAAGACTATGAGTATAAAGACTTCGACAATCGAAACTCCGGAAAGAAGAGCGTTTTTGATTGAGCAACAAAGGGCCATTATTGCAAGAAAGACCTCCCGTTCGATAGACTTTGACGATGATGTATACAGTCCCAGTTTGCCTTAAATCATGGATTATTTGTATTGGCTAGTTTATTTTCTATTGTACTCATTAAATTTCTCAATTGACGATGTTGTTCTAATTTCACATTTGTGTTATTAATTTCCCTTTTTTATATTTAATTTTTTTAATATTAATACAAATTTAGTTCGAGATACCTAAAAATTAAATTATTTAAAGCGAAAAGATAACAATGAATAAAACCAATTTCGCAATATTAAGAATAATGTAATTAAACGTCATCGTAATACAAAATTAGATTAAAAATTAAGATGTCCTGCACGATATTCATTCCACACATGATCCACAAGATCATTTCGGAGCATAAAATAGGCAGACTGATCTCTCATTTGAGCACGATTGTTTAAATACTGAGTAATAGTTATAGGGTCTCGATTGGGTATAACAGGAGGCTCTTCAACATGATAACGTTCCGGATCATCGACAAAATTATCACCTTCTTCAACCTGGTTGTCTTCCACAATCATATTATGAAGAATTATACAAGTCTTCATAATCTCCCCGATATCATTCTCATGCCAATAACGGCATGGCCCTTTGATGATTTCAAATCTAGCTTGAAAGATTCCGAAAGCCTTTTCGACATCCTTACGATAAGCTTGTTGCATTCTAGTAAATAACATCTTATCTCGTTCTTCTGGATTGGGATATGCTTGCACTATCGTTGACCATCTAGGATATATACCATCAGCAAGGTAGTAACCTTGATTGTATTGTCTATTGTTAAGTGTAAACCGAATGCCTGTAGATAGACCTTCAAGAACATCAGAAAAAATAGGAGAACTATATAATACGCTCAAATCATTGCGTGCACTGGGTGATCCAAAGTACGAATGTCATATCCAACAGTTGTACGATGCAACCGCTTCAAGGATTATCGTAGGATGACCATGGTGCCCGGCATATGTCCCAGCCCACGCTGTCGGGCAATTCTTCCATTCCCAGTGTATACAGTCTACGCTTCCTAACATTCCAGGAAACCCCCGTTGATTGGCTTTTCTAAGTAGCCTAACCATGTATGCGTTGTTAGGACGTCGAAGATACTCGTCTCCATATACTGCGTTGACGGCAAGACAAAATTTCTTCATCGCCTGTAAAGATGTAGTTTCTGCAATTTTCAAATAGTCGTCATTCGCATCAGCAGGGCATCTGTAGGCAAGCATACGAAGCGCGGCCGTCATCTTCACATATGGCGAGAAACCTTGCTTTCCGAATGCATCTGGTTTCATCATGAAGTAATTGTCAAAATGCACAATTTCTCCCATAATTTTCAAAAACAATTCGCGCCTCATCCGAAACCTATTTGTGAATTCAGAAGCAGGATACAAAGGGCGATCAACAAAGTAATCATGCATAAGCCTATTATGAGCACTTACCCAATCTCTCCTTATAGATTGTCGGCATGACGATGTACCTCCGTGTTTATCCGAACTCAATTCATGCGCAGCACCCATTAGTGATTGATATTGTGCGTGCATCGTCACCATCATTGCGTGGCCATCGATGTCGTCATCAGATGAAGAAGAATTGGTTCTTTGTTGGGCCATTGTAGAAAGAGAGATAGGGATTGTATTGTTTAAATTTTGGCGATTGAGAAAGGTTTGAGGACTAGCTTATATAGAAAAATGAACGTATAAAGGATAACAAACGAACGGACGAGATTGATTTTAAAGAAATCCAATCCAATGGGTGTTATTTGGATAAGAGATTTGAGATAAGAGATAAGAAACGTACGGTCGAGATTGATTTTTACAAAATCCAATCCTATGGGTGTTATTTGGATAAGAGATTTGAGATAAGAGATAAGAAACGTACGGACGAGATTGATTTTTACAAAATCCAATCCTATCGGTGTTGTTTGGATAAGAGATTTGAGATAAAAGATAAGAAACGTACGGACGAGATTAATTTTCACAAAATCCAATCCTATGGGTGTTATTTGGATAAGAGACTTGAGATAGAGATAACAAATGGACGGTTGAGATTGGATCAAGAAAATTCAACCAAATGGATGTTATTCGGATCAGATATTTTAATTTGAATTAAATATAAATTAATTCACAAAAGGGAATATAATAAAATTAAAAAATACAAATCGAGTGTAATTAAACGTCATCTTAATTCAATAATTTTTACCGTTGTCAAAATTAAATAATTTTTTGGTCCAAATGTTCGTAAAAAAAAAAGTTACGATTATTACGATAATAATTTATCCCAAAAAAATTAACACACGATAAAAAATAACATATATTCAAATTAGTTTGTAAAATTAAATTTAACACAATATAGAACCCTAATTTTATAGAGCCCCTCATTGGGGATGAATTTTTTTTAGAGCACCTAAGAAACACTTGAGGCTCTATATAGGGCTCTAAATTATTAAAAGGCTCTAAATTAAATTTTAAAGCCCCTCAATTTAAAGCCCCCAATGAAAATGGACTTAACAAGTTACGTGCATGTTACATGGGGAAAGCTCTTTCGTCCGTTAATGAAGGTAGTCAGGCGTGGGGCCACATCATTGTAAGAGCTCAACTTTTATCATTAATGGATGCAATGTTTTTTTATTATGTGGAGGTGAGCTCAAGGAACGACCAGTGCTCGCAAAAGTGGAGGACCATAATAAAGGATTGAGTACAAAAAATATAGGATTAATATCACTTTTGATTCTTTATCTTTGATTTCATTGACATTTTAGTTTTTTATTTTCAAAAGTGAAACATTTCAATCTCTTATCTTTTAATTTAGAACACTGTTAGTCCTTTTTTGCTCAATCCGTTATTTTTTTAACGAAAAATAAAACACATGTGATGCACATGTGCTTCTCCCATTAAAAAATTAACGGATTGAGTTAAAAAATTAACGGATTGATCGAAAATGACTAACGGTGTCCCAACTTTAAAAGATAAGGGATTGAAATATCTCACTTTTGAAGATAAGAGACTAAAGTGTGAATGAGGCCAAAGATAAGAGACTAAAAATGATATTAATCGAAAAATATATTACAAGAGGAAGGGACTACAAATTTACAATAGATATTGGCAAGTGGATACAACGTGGACGTTGATCTAGATGCCTGGATTGATAGTGCAGAATCAGAAAATTCAGAAGATGACGGTTTTTGCTTACTCATTCTCATAGCGGAATCCTCTCATCAAGATCCAATTGTCAAAGACACTGGCGGAGCTACAGCCAGTTCAATGGATTCACATGAACCCACTGGTTCACCAGGGGCACCCCCTAGCCTACCGTCATTTAATGAGGGGTATATAGGTAATAGATAATATGCTTTTATTTAAAAAAAAATTACAAAACCCAAATCAATATCACAGTTTCATCACTTCAACTCTTCCAACCCACTCGCCAATCACTATCCACCATTCACCATTCTCAAGGCCTGACATCACCAAAGTCCAAAGGCATTCAAAAAAAAAAAATTAGTGGCAAAGCAAAGGTGATAATTAATTATCTTGTAATTTTTTTTATGTAGTATTTGAGTTTAATTAAATTAGAGTTTAAATTTAATTTTTGATTAGGTTATTTTTTTTATCATGAAACATGTATGATGTATCTATGCCAAAAATCAATAGAATCATGCTTTTCTTGTATATATATGTGTTTGTTTATGTGTATAATTAATAGCAAAAAATTCCAGTAGAAAGAAAGGTGATAATTAATTTTCTTGTAATTTCTTTTTATGTAGTATTTGAGATTGAATAAACACATAAAAGATTCCATATCAATAATTTCAGTAATAATTAATAGCAAAAAATTGAAACTTTTAAATTTTTATGTGCTCTACATATAGTTAATAATTTTATTCATAAATAGCTTTTTTATATGAAATTATTGATATGAAATCTTTTATGTGTTTATTTTAATTGATGTAATTGTTATTTTTATTTGTAGGTTATTGGTTATTAGATTTATGGATAAATTTATAAAAAGAAAGTCAACTTTTGAGCCACAATTTTCTTTCGAATCTAATGAAATGAATAATATAGATAATGCACGAAATTTTTCAAAGCAACCTTGAATTGAAATCAACTTAGAAGATCTACAATCAGATCCTGGGTTATGTCATAAAATTTCATCTTATCCTCCTAATGATCGAGATAAAATATGGAAATACTACTTGCAAAAAGGACCATGTTTTATATGTTATGTCATTAGTAGATATATTTTTTTGCTTACATTTTTATATTTGTTATAATGTGAATCAAATTATGGCGAATTACTTAAATATTTCATTTATACCATAATGTGCTTAAATTAAATATTGGTCTATACATAGATAACCTAGGTGGCGGAGCGGCACCCCCTAACCCCGGGTGCCTAGCTCCGCCACTGGTCAAAGATATGGACCAACCAGAATTAAAGCTTGATGCGGAACAACAAGAACAATCCCAATTCTAGCCGCAGACAGAGAAATCCAACAAATTCAACAATGATCCAACTCAGGGATTCTCCTTTGAGAATATCCCTCCACGCTCCAGGGAGAAAGTTGGATGTGTTTCAAGAAATAAATGTTTGGAGACAATCTAACTTCGCAGCAAAGGCGAAAAAGATAGTACTTTGGGCTAAATTGTCTTTGGGGTTCAAGGATTTTAATAGATCTCGCAGATCTGCGAAGGAACGCCAAAAGTGAATATAGCTCTCTGAGTCCCTACCGACATTGGGGTGCGACAGTATGGGGAGCGAACATGATTAGATACTCTAGTAGTCCATACTATAAACGATGAGTGTTCGCCTTTGATTTACGTGGATCAGGAACCTAGTTAACGCGTGAAATCCTTAGAGTTCTGTCCCGAATGGTAAGGTTGTTGAGTCAAGTCGAGAAGAAAAAAAAGAAAGTTCCACAAAGGAATCTTGAACAATGAGCACAAGTCATTATTTAAGTTATTATTAGTATCTCCATTATAATTAGTATTTCTATCAGTTCTGATCTTTTGTTTCCTTAATATTGTAAAGAGACCTAGTTTGGAACCTCCTACCAAGGGTTTTAGCATTTTAATATATCTTTAAAGGAAGACGCAAGAGCAAATCCCTATCTTCCACCCTGAGAGAAGCAAAACAACAACACTAATGGGGTCACTCGTGGGAAAGTGCAAAGGCCCTAAAAAGAGGGATTCCCGGAACTTGCTTCCCAGTTCTACACCTTATACCAAAGATATTATTTCTACAATTGAGGAGTTAAGTTATAGTCTACTGTTAGAACAGCAGGATAAAGGAAACTAAGTAAATGAAATTGTAAATCAAGCGATAAATTTAGGAAGCGGTAAAAGCTAACATACGCTAAAACCTGTTATTCTGCACTAGAACTACACTAACAAATAGTTATGTAAAGGAACCAAAGTAAATTTTACCAGTCGTTGTTGAGTTGTGGGTGCATTTTCTTCAAGCTCTCATCTTTATTTATAGTAGTAGCTAACAAATAACTTCTGATAACCACCCTTGTAAGTAACAGTCAACAAGTATCTCTTATCTCTTAATAAATATCATCAAATTTTATCTCCTTCAAGACACGTGATGTTAATTGTGGTTGTAACGATGGTAGCAAAACAAATTAATTACACTCCATTTGCGGTCCTTTGTTTACTAAGGTCTTCTTAACACCTATTATGATTTAGCATACCAAAATATGAAAAAAAATATATATATATTTGAAAATTTTCGTAATGATCCAAGTCCAACTATTCACTTGCAAATACATTAAACTTAATTAATTGATTCAAAATATATAACTTTGTATTCAGGGGCAGAGGCATGGGAGACCGGGGGCGTCCGGGCTCTCCCAAGCCTCTAAATTTATTACCCCCACCCCCCCCCCCCCCCCCCCCCCCCCCCAACAAAATATGAAATTGTTGGCTCCCCCTGTTACTCAATATTGATTTTTAAACAACAAATGCAGGATTTATTTATTTATTTGGTGCCAGACACAATAGTAGCACATTCCAGGAGCACTGACACAAAATAGAACTATAATCTAGACCACCAAGCTTATGAGGAGGCCCCAGTTTTGATACTACCAGTAACGAATCAAGTTCGACTATTTGCCTGCCAAATGAAGGATACAATGGTAAAATACGTGATTACTCAGGGAGCAAAACAGGAGATTGCAAGTTGCTTCAACGGATAGAAAAAGGATTGGACGGCGTCAAAATAGCAACTGGCCCTTTCTCTGCGAAAGAATTGTTTTACGGGCGGAAACAGTCGAGTGATAATGATGGGCAGAGTAAACGCATAGTATTAAATATTATCATCTCTATCTTCCACGCCAAGTACCGATACCAAAATGCAAATTACTCCGAAGGCAAGTCTTGCGGCAGGGTTTGCGGATCATTGTCTTATTTTAATGAGAAAATACGAAGACTTTTTTTTTAATTATTTAAAGAAGGCTTAATACCGTACAACATCTCTTTTTTTGTGTCGAAAGAATAATGATTCGTAATCTTGTTTGTCAAAGATTCCTAGTCTTGGTTTTGATTTTTTTAAATATATCAGAACTTTTTTTTTGTGATTATTTACGTATAATATAAGAAGGGGGTAGTGGACAAAAAAAAAAGAGACGTAACCAGCAAAATTTTTGCTCGTAAACTCTTGCATACATAACAATTTTTTCCATGGTTGAGAACGGCCCTTTGAATATTGAAAAAGTGTCTTTCCCTTTTTCCAAAAGCCATGAATTTTGCATTTATTAAGTTAGAGGAACTTCCAAAACTATGTCAGGAAAAGGATATTCGTTTTTATATAATAAAAAGGGATCTGGATATTTATTCAATTCGCCTCATTCTTCTTTATAGTACACTACTTCATTAAACTTCGCTTCATTTATTATTTAGTTCAGTTTTAGTTTAAAGTTATTCTGTAAAATAAAATTTTAATAAATAAATATAAAATAAATAAGAATTTAATTAATTCTATATACGAAGACTTTAGTTTAATCAAACAAGTAAATGATCGGCTAAATTGGTGGAATACGTGAGCCCGACATTGTTTAAACAAATGCAATAGCTAATTAGCCATAGCTATTGGAAAAGTATATCAAAGTCTGCTTTTTCAATTTTGAGACTTTCACCTTCATTACTTCTGCATAAAATATCAGAAAGGAGTAAAATGCACCATACCCTCCTGTATTTTCACAAAATTGCATCATAAACCCTGTGTTTTAAAAAGTCACGTTATAAACCATGTGTTATGGAAAACGTTACATATAACCCCCCGCCGTTTATTTTTCTGTCAATTTTAACGTGAGTGTAATACACATGCTTGAAATACAAGTATGACATTTATCAAGTTTTAAAACACATGCAGAATGACGAAAATACCATTTTTAACATCAGTTGCTAATTGCCCCTTGTATTTTCGATAAGGTTGTAAATGGCCCCTTGTGTTTTCGATAAGGTTGTAAATTGCCCCTTGTGTTTTTTATAAGGTTTCTAATTGCCCCTATGTTTTTTTATAAAGATGTAAATTGCCCTTTCAAAGATAAAAAAGTAAAAAAAATTGACAATCCTAGAGAGAAAACCTATTTCAAAGTGATTTTCCTTCAATTTGAAGTTGATTTTGCACTGATTTAAAGATTTTAATCTACTTGTAGAAGAATGTGATTCCAAGTGAAGGTACGATTATTGCTAGTTGCAATATGACTTTGAACTTCAAGCATAAGATTTATATTTTTTATGGTGGATATCAATGTTCTGTTATATAAGCTATACATTTTTTTATTCTTTTAATTAAATGATATTTATTAGTTTAAGGTTGTAGATCTCTTTAGAAAGTAGACTAGCACATGATTCTGATATTGCAAAATGAAAAATGTTGTAAATACCTCCCTCTAATATTAAAAAAGTGATAAATATCCCCTTCTGATATCAAAAAAGTTACAAATACCCCCTTTGACGAATTTATCTTTAAACGAGGACAATTTTATCTTTTTACAAGGCTAACTAACAGAGTTAAACAGAATTTGAGTTTGGGGCGTGTATGTAACGTTTTCCATAACACAGGGTTTATAATGCGACTTTTTAAAACACAGGGTTTATGATGCAACTTTGTGAAAACACAGGAGGGTATGGTGCATTTTACTCTATCAGAAAGTGACAGAGAAAAATGGAGAGACAGACAGAGTGGAAGATGGATCTCGCTCCTCTTGATGCTCTCTTTGAACTTCTTCAAGAATCTCCTGTTATGCCTTCACGGATGAAAGAAGCTCTCGAAAATCTTGCATACATCGGAGTATTGCTCATGGATCCCTCCCAAGACTTCATTGATAGAAGTACAATGGAAACGTTTGAATCATTGATGACCGAGGCAGGATCCATCATCTCCTCATTTGATCTCAAGAAAATGGACAAAGCCATGGCTGATAAATTGTGTAAGGAACTCATGCAAAGCATATGGATGCCCCTGTGGTTTTCGACGATCCAATCCCAAAGGATTTATGATGAAAAAATAATGTCATCACGATTTTACTTCCCGAGGATTGATCAACTTGGCTTTGTTTACCATCTTGTGGAGAATCTTGAGGAGCTGATGAAAGTCAAGGTTGATTCATTTGGCCCTTTGAAGTATTTCATTTTACTGCTCCAATGGAAGCTGTGGTTTGTGTGTTCTTGCCTTGTGGACATCTCAGAGGAGCGCAAGGAGGAAGCGGATTTGAAGGATCTCATGGAAAGAATTAAAAATTTGGCATATGAGTTAGAATATGCCATTGATTCATTTCTAGTTCAAGATATTCCTATCTGGTACTGTGCGTGCTGGCTTCGTCGTATCCTACACGACTTTGAACGCGAGGAAAGGCGAGTCAAGATGGAATCTGGTGACGTGCAATCAATTGTAAGCAATATTGTAAACATAGAACCAGTTGGGCTTTATGTCATACCCATTGTCACTAACACTGAAATCAGCTAGAAACTCAAGGCAGTCTTTAATGATCCCGTTATAATTGTTATGTACAATTCTTGTACGTGGAGTTTGGTCTCATCTATGAAGAAATGAAAAATGAGGTGTTTCTTGATCTTCTACGTAATGCTTCAGAGATACATGTTAAGGAAGTGTATACAAGTGACTTGAGTGTAGATGAATTAAAACGATCAGTATTCAGACTTATCAATAGCCCATATTTTATCATTTTGGAAGATGTACGGGACATTAATGCATTAAATGACATAATTCGTGTTTTACAAGCACCAGATGGCGCCTTAGGATGTAGGATTTTGTTGACCACTCCTTCCCTAGAGTTGGCTATCCAATGTCATTATGATGGTTCTCAAAATCTTGTTTTCAATAAGATGCCTGTAGACCATACTTCTACATCACAAACTAATGTGCCAACAACTGATGAGGCTATGGTGGGTTTCAAAGTGGAGACTGAAAGGATGCTTGAGCAGTTTATTGGAGAACCGACACAACTACGTATTATTTCAATTGTTAGTATGGCAGGACAAGGCAAGACTACCCTTGCTAACAAGTTGTATAATGATCTTTTGGTCATTGAACGCTTCAATATTCGAGCATGGTGTCGTATTTCTCAAGTATATGACAAGAAGAAATTATTGTTGGAGCTTTTAGGCCATATGTTCAACTTTCTGACGCAATATATCGTAAGAATGGCGAAGAACTCGTTGCAATGCTATGCCAAAGTCTCAGGGGTCAGAGGTACCTTGTTGTGCTTGATGACATTTGGAGTATTAGGGCATGGGATAATCTAAGGAGATGTTTCCCAAATGACAATAATGGGAGTAGGATTGTCTTCACTACTAGACTACAAGAGTTGGCATCCCAAGCTCAATCTAATAGCATATTGCAACCTCTTGGTCTACTCTCTTATGATGAAAGTTAGGTGTTGCTAGAGAAGAAGTTGTTTCAGAAAGAATGTTGCCTTCCTGAACTATTGGGAGTTGGAAGGCAAATTGCAAAAAGTTATAGAGGTTTACCTCTTTCAGTCATTTTAACAGCTGGACTTCTTTCAAAGATGGAGAAAAAAGTAGGCCAATGGGAACAAATTGCAAAAAATTTAAATTCACGCATACTTGGTGAAGTAGAAGCACAAAGTAAAGGCATAATAGAGTTGAGTTTCAAGCATTTACCAGATCATTTAAAACCATGCTTTTTGTATTTTGGAGCATTTCTGGAGGATAGAGAAGTTTCATTTTGGAAATTGATACGACTTTGGATTGCTAAAGGGTTTATAAAAGATACCGATATGAAGAGTTTTGGAAGATGTAGCAGAGGATTACTTGACGGATTTGATTAGAAGAAGCCTAATAACAGTTGGTCAAGAAAAATCCAGTGGCGGGGTAAAATCATGTCATATTCATGATCTCTTACGTGAGTTTTGCTTGATCAAAGCTATAGAAGAGAACTTTATGCAGTAGATTCATAGATCTGATGAGCACTTTCCTTCATCTAATGATAATCAAGATTATGGTATGGATCCTAATTATTCTTGTTATTCAGCACCCGTAACATATAACTTACGTCGCCTCTGTATTTATTCCAAAATAAATCATTTCACAATGTTGAAGCCTTCAGGGTCACTTGTTAGATGATTTTTGCTTCTAATGATGTGTGGCCAAGTGAATCCTACGATATTTCATTCATTTCTTACAACGTCAAGCTTCATAGAATATTGAATTTGGAGGGTATCAACATAACTGACTCTTTCAAAGTGATTGACATGCTTATTCTATTAAGATACTTGGCAGTTCATGGCTATGTGGATTGTATTCCATCATCAATAGCCAATCTCTGGAACCTAGAAACTTTTCTTGTCAAAGGGTTAAAATCTAAGGTTGTGAAGGTACCAGATTCTATTTGGGATATGCACAAGTTAAGGCATGTTCATATACATGATAACGCTTCTTTTGATATGGACCCTCACAGACTTGAAGACTCCTCTAGACTATATAATTTGCAAACCTTTTCGATACCATCTCTTGCTTATGGAGATGATATGGAGAAGATAATGAGAAGGCTACGATTCCTTCGAAAACTGAAATGCATGTTTTTGGATTCATGGGACGATGCTACAAATTGCAATAAGTTTCCAAACTTAGGGTTTCTCAATCAACTTGTATCACTGAAGGTGTTTTACAATGGTGAAGGAAAATATCCATGTGAATTTAATTTTCCCCTAAATCTTAAGAAGTTGACCTTGTCAAATTTTCAAATGCCGTGGAATGAAATTTCACAACTTGCAAAGCTGCACAATCTAGAGGGTGAAAGATGGGAGATGGAGGATAAGGTGTTTCCAAAACTCAAATTCTTGAAGTTAGACACCTTAAACATTGTAGAATGGAATGCCACCGACAATCACTTTCCCCACCTTGAGCAGCTACTCTTACACAAATGTAAGCAACTTGAGGAGATTCCTCTTGATATTGGAGGTATTCCTACCCTACAAATGATTGAGGTTATGTGGTGTAATACGTCTACTGCAATTTCAGCCAGAAAAATTCAGGAAGAACAATTAGAATATGGTAATTAGGGGTTGAAGATCCATGTTCATCGTAAAGTATGAGATTCAGAATCATTGTAATAAAGTGAATGAAGAATCTACGCGTACTTGTGATCCCATGTAAGTAAATTCAAACTCATTAGTCTATTTTCAAGTCTATTTTACTTATTTCATATTTCTTCAAATCCAAGGAGATGCATGACTGTAACACCAATCCAACCACAGAAGATTTGAATATATAAATATGCAGTTCTAAATAGAACTGGACTTGAAATTATAAGATTACTTCACTTATTGAATAAGGATTATCACTTAACCGATTGACTACTACGTACGTGCCTCTCAGTGAAAATTTAGGGTTTTGCCTTCATATTTCAGCTAGCAGAGTTGCATATTAATAATATTACTTTGTTGTGTTTGGGGTTCAATGCTCATTTTTCTTTTTTGGGTTAATTTGCTCATTTTATAAGTTCTCTTTCCCTCATCTTTCAATAAAAGTAGAAATAAACTAGAGGATACTTTATAAAATGCATAAAGGACAATTAATGTTACTGTGTCTAGTTCAACTTATTGAAGAACATGGTGATAACATGGCCTTTTTCCTTTAAATTAAGGTCTCCAAAGTTTATGTCGACAAAGTAGTCAATGAAATAAATGAGGGATGAAGGTCTTACATCTCCATCATTCAAAGATAATAATAACTATTTTCTCCAACACAATCGCATCTCCCTTGCTATAACTATTTTCTTTGTAACTACCTTATCAAGATTAAAGCCACATAAAACTTTTATGTGATTGTCCAAATATGTGGCTTTTAGTCTGCAAGAAGGGACATCACTAGGCGATTCTCATAGCACAACATAATGTTAAGGAATAAGGAGCTGGCTTCTTACAGATCTGCAATTATAGTAAGAAAATATATAGTAAACTTCCTTCAGGTTTATATGTGCACATTTTCCAATGAAGCTCCTGATATATTTTGCAATCTTCTGCAACTAAAGAGTTTAGTGAGCTTTATCATTTATTTTTTTTGGTCAGAATCTTTCATCAGTATCATAGTTATAATAACCTTTTGTGCTGATATTTCTTTTCAGGTACTGTTAGCAGTAATTCATAGCTGAAGTTGGAGAAGAGAAGGTCAAAACATTTATGTTGACTAATCTACACAATTCCAAAGATTGTTGTCGTCCCAAGTCTGTGTTGGTTCTGAATACACGTCTTATTAGAAGCATTGAGCTTCTGTTGTGCCTACGCATTTAACATGTATTGCGTTTCTGCTCAAACTGTTGCATATTCTTAACCTGTTGATGATATCAGTTGTTCAATCGAATCAAATTTCCTATTTGTGTTGGAAGTGAATAATGTTTGTCTCTAAACACCTTGATAATGGTTCGTGGTTTTTAACTTTAAGTTCATGATTATGCATTTGAACAGGTAATTTATTTATAATATGATCAATTTCTTGCAAAAGTTCTTCGCCACAATTAATAGTGCCTCCGGTGAACTGCATCGGATCCTTTGTACTTTTACAAAACAACACAATACATCCTTGTGGTTTAAAAACGGCACAATACCTATTGTAATTTTTGAAACTAAACACAATACCCCATCAAAAAATGCCCTTATAAGATACATATTCTTTTTTTATTTCCTTCTCTATCCACCCACGCTTTTTACCAAAAAATTTAAAAATTAAAATAAAAAAATTCTATCAGATAGTCACCATCTCCAACACCCCCACCCCACCCTATATATGTATTTCTTTATTTGTTTCGGTCTGGTATGTGTGTGTATGTATAATATATATATTTTATATATTTCTTTTTTTTGGTATGTATGTGTGTATATATATATAAACAAAAGGAAAAAGAAGAAAAGAGAGAAAAGAAAAGAATTGACGGCATTTAAGTCTTTTTATGTAGTTTCGTTATCTATGTTCATAGAATCTTCAGGAGAGATCCACGTGTACTTAGTTTCACAAACCACATGGGGATACTGTACATTTTTTGGACCACAAGGAATACTATGCGGTCTCGTAAAAGCACAAAGAGGTCTGGTGTATTTTACCCTAGCGCCTCTAAGCTCGTTGCCAATGATAAAAAGTAATCCTTTTTTTAATTCAGAAGGAAACATAAGGTAGTCAGTATTAACTGATTATTTTGTGGGTACTTTCTCCTTTTATGTCCTTATCCAGAAGAAGTTGCAGCTAGTCAGATATATGGTCAGGATCGAGATACCAAAGAGAGAGCTGTATTTCAAAATTGGCTAACCAATCAGCGTAAGAGTTGACTTCTAGATAAACATGATGTAATTAGAAATTCGAGTGTCTTCAGAGAATACATTGACAATTTTCAATAAGAAGGCGTATGGGACAATGAGATGGCCTAATACCCGTAAAAAACTTGACTGCCATTAATGAGTCTGTTTCAATAATTAATAAGATATTCAATATTCATTTCGTTTGTGAGTTTGAGCCCTTCCCATAATGCTCAGCTCAACTTTCATGTTGGTGGCGATCCCCAAATTGAGAACAAAACCCTTTACAAAGTTTCCTTCAACATCTCGGAAAACACCACTAGCTACCGCAAGAATAAGATTAGACTTCGAATCACCATCCACATTCAGCTTGAAGCCCTGGAGTGGTTTACTCCATCCTATTAAGGCTTGCCTACGTTGCCTAGTACGAGATCTCTGGTGGTGCTCGAGCCAAGCCCCACATATTTCCTTGATATGGTTAGCAATAATCCCTACTTTGGCTTTCACATCATCCCAGTAATTGCCTATGAAAACTCTATCGTTACGCCATTTCCAAATCTATCAAACTGTGATCATGAAAACAACATTCCAAAATATGCCCCACTTTGTCAGTTTACTTTCCAAATCCACCACACTTTTGCAACCACCAAATCACTTAAGTAGGATTATGGTTAGCGGTGTATTATCACAATTAATCTTCAAACTCCTTTTTTTCATGCCTGTAACTTGGGAGTCCACGCTGATCAACTTGGCTTCTCATGTATACTTAGACAGTGTGTATAATGAATGAAAGTGTGCAACATAAAATTTGAAGGTTCGTGCAAGCGATATGACATGCTTTGTGAAAAGCAAGTTGTTAAAGTTAAAGAAGCATTAGAAAAGGGTAAAATTCTTAGTGAACGTGGCATGAATCAGGAAATTGGACTCAAACAGAGCGGTGACACTCATTGGGGTTCATATATAGGACTTTAATAAATTCGATTCTCATGTATTCTTCAGTGATTGATGTACTTAAAATTATCAGAGAAGATGGGCCGAGTCCAGATCAAAGATTTCAATCTAATTGTCTTTTAGACAATATACAAACATTTAACTTTGCATTTAGTTTGCATTTGATGAAAAAAATAATGTTGGAATTCATTTATGAATTATCATAGACATTGCAGAGGAAAGATCAAGATATTGTTAATGCCATGAAATTAGTCAAATCTCGCAAAGCAATAGTTGCAAATTATAAGAGATAGTGGATGTGAATCTTTGTTGAATGAAATGCCTTTGTTTTAAACAGCTCATGATATTGATATTCCTAATATGGATGAAATGTTTTCACCCAAAGGGAGATCACGATGTAGAGTTTAAGAGATTACAAATTTGCACGATTATCATATTGATTTAGTTTCTCGATATGCTACTTCAAGAGCTTAATGACCACTTCACTAAAACAAATACTGAGTTGCTTCTTTGATTGACACGTTTGATTCCAAACAACTCCTTCTCTGCATTTGACAAGCAAATGTTGATTAAATTCATTAAGTTTTACCGAAATAATTTTTCTCCCACTAATTTGATGGGTTTTGATAATCAATTCAAGACATATATTTTGGATATGCGAAGTAGCGACGAATTTTCAAAGTTCAAAGGGATTGGTAGCCTTGCAAAGATGCTAGTTGAGATTGAAAAGTATCGTGTTTATCCATTAGTGTATTTGCTTGTTAAGATGACATTGACTTTACATGTTGCCACGTCCACTGTAAAAAGAGCATTTATGCAATGAAAATTGCAAAAAATCGCCTTCACAATCGAATGAGAGGGATGAATGATTGCTTGGTAACTTATGTAGAGATAGATGTATTTAATAACATTGACAATGAGTTGATCATTCAACAATTTCAAAATATGAAATCACTTCGAGAGCAATTACAAAAGTTATTTTTTCTATTTACAAAAATTTCATATATGTTTTAGTGCTTATATTTTTTATAATTGCTATAATTGTTATATGCTTTAGTGCTCATTTATTCATATATAATTGTTATAATGTGCTTAAATAATTTATGCATAAATGAGTTTCCCCGATCACCAGTTATTAACACCTGACTAGAGGTGCTTATAGTGCATACCCTGACCTTGGATGTATGGGTCTACCAAAGTGCAAGATTCTTTGCATCAAAATACATTTAAAACATCAAGAACCTAAGATAAATATATTTTTTTTTCCTGAGATGTCAAGGATTAGAACAAATTCACGTTTCGGTGATACTTTCTATTTTGTATATATAAAACATAATCAATATGTAATTGAAAAGAAAGAAGTATAAGTTGTAACTTCGGCAGTAATTGACAAACTATAGCAAGATGATTTAAACTTCACAAATGTGTAAGAGAGTCGTGCTAATAAGGGGATAGGAAACTAAACCCAAAATATAGCAATAAACTAAAAACAAATATTAAGAGAAAAAAATTGAGATAATGTTTCCTTCTTTACTGTGTCTTTTTCCGTTGTCTTACATCTCTTTATATATGCTAAGAAACATTTTGAAAAGTTAAGGAACATGAATGTCAAAATTGAAAAACATGAATGAGAATCATTATAATTGTCTCAAAAGACATAACTATGACACCCCATTATCTCAAAAGACATAATCATGGCACCCCAATCTCTTCATGAATGGAATAATAAGTGGTAGTAAAAGTCCATAACTAATGTTTTATACCACACCGTACACATGTAATGAATGGTATTACGAGGACAAGTAAACGTTTTCCTGCAAATGCTTAAGCTTCTCAAGATTCAATTTACTTGGTATTAAAACTGAAAGAAGCAGGGGAAGAGAGCCCAGAGAGAGCAAGCAGGGAAAAAGAGAGCCGAGACTACAAACCGCTAATTGCTCGGAGTGAGAACAAAAAGAGAGAAGAAAAGAGTGAATTTTGATCCTGAGCCAAAAACTTTACGATAACAAAATCCAACTGCTAAGATTGATTTAATTTAAAAGTCCAAATTCTCAAGAAAAATGAATCAATGACCCATTCCCCCTCCCACCAAGGAGAAAACTTTAATTCTGTTTTTCCACAATTTTTATCAAGTATGCGCTTGTTTTGTTACTACATGGATTAAATAAGCTAGACATCACTAAGCCTAAGCCACACGAAAGCCTAAAGACCCAGAGAAATCTATCTGCACAAACAAATTCAATTTGTACTTGAAGAAGAAAGAGATTACTTACTCTTCATATTCTCCGATAGTCATTACCGGCTGTGCTGGTGGAACATTTCTAGCAGATTGCTCAGACGCAGCAGCAAGCCCCTGCAGCATTCTTACTGTCTCTGGGGTATCCTCTAAATAGTATTTAGCCTTACTGGGTGTCTGGCCAACAGTGCAAGGAAATACTTCAGCAACTGGGGAGAGGGAGCCACTGTCCATGGTGCTTATTATCGTCTCAAACATATCCTCATCAGATTGATCATCCCCTATACAAAGCATAAAATCTGGAATCATTCCCCTCTTCCGCATCATAGCTAGTAGGCGGTCTGCTACTATGCCTTTGTTGACACCCTAATGCAGAGAAAACAAATGTTCAGATGGTGTATCGGTCATGCATCAGGTGAAACGGAGGAGAAGAAGAGAGAAGAGTTTCCAATCATGTAGATGCATTGATCAGTGATTAATTTCCACCAAATGTTACAAGAAATGAGACAAAAATTTCAACCAGAATAATTGAGGATTACTACTAATTATTTCTAGAAATATATAACTTAAAAAAAAAAAAAAAAGATTAATTAACAATACAAAATTGAAGAAGACAAAGGGGAAGAGACTCTGACATAACCAAAGTGCATTCATGATGACCATAATGGAGCTATCTCAAAGTAAATATGATCTCTAAATGCTGACGATTAGCTTGTGATTCTTGACATTTCCTGATGTTTCAACAAATTGTGCTGGCTCACTTTGAGAAATGTCAAGGAATGAAGAATTCTTCAGCTGGGACTTTAAACTTCATTTTCTTTTTTCTTTTTATTTCTTTTTATCAGTCAAAATTCAGGACCTAGTGATTGCATTTACCTCAATGTATAATGCTCTTTCAGAACAACATTGTGAAATTTCATAGTTTCAAGCAACTTGTTGCAAGGAAGGCATTTGTGGCCGGCCAAGAATATGTCGCAAGATTACCCCGGAAAAAAAAAATTAAAAAAAAATAAATAAATAAAAATAAAATCAATGGTCATGAAGTTTGAGAGTGTAGACAAGACACTGAGCTATCATACAGTTTCCCAAACAGAGAGACTTGAATCCTAGACAGTGCCACCAATGGTCTCACTGCGTCCTCAATGCCCTTAAGGGCTCTTCATTCTTGTCTAATATAACCTAAACGCCATTTGAATCTCAGCAGCAGGAGACGAGAATAAAGGAAAAAGAAGTACATGCAACTAACCATCTAAACTGAAGATGTCCTGCTAGATAATTTGCCAAATAACTTCCTAAAAAGTGATCCCATTTTTTTCATCGGTTCCGGGTAAAGACCAAAGATCTTGAGCGACCGATCCTGCAGAACAACTCAAAAAGAAGTATCGTCAATTTCTTCATGCTCGTTCCAAGTTCGAAGTACCATTTGTACAAATAAGAATCCCCTTCGTTGTAACCATAGAAATATCTCCTTCCAATTCCTCACCACATACTCTAGAATCTCTAACTTTTTCCCCTCATCAGGAGTCTTGAGGGGCCCTTCTTTAGATAGTCCTACTATCGTAAACTTACTATCATGAAAAAAATGCCTCATCCATACACTTCATGTTTCCTACTTACAAATGAAGCCTTTTATCGCTACCAATATAGTAATTATTTCACTAATTTTCATTTTCCATACACAGACACAGAAATTAAAAATTAAAAATTATATTATAAAAAAAAAACCCACTGGTTTAGGTCAACTATTATTCATTCTTAGTTGTACATATCCTTGTTTGGAGCTCACTCAACCAATTGTCTTCACTATTGTCCATGCTTAACTCAATAAGGAATTTGATTACTAACAATACGAAATTTTTCTATATAAAAAAATTTCCAAGCATAATAGGCCAACAGCGATCTTGCATGAGCTACCATAAGATTTTTTTCCCCTTTTGATAAGTAGAGCTGGCGAATGAACAAGACCAAACTAGTTGCAACAATTGATTTTCCTCTTCTTTTCGCACATTCATACTGGTAATTAAGATGAAAAAGATAACCATAGTAGATGGCATTGTATGTACAACTTTAAAATAGCAAATTACAGGAACAAATTTCAGAGAGAATATTCTAATTGATAAATTCTGTTAATTAAAGACATATTTGAGTACATGAATTAAAATAGGCTGAAATTTAAATTATTTGCAGTTTCATAGGAAAACGATCAGTACTCTCATGTGTGTTCAAAGTGAGACCAAAAAAGACGATATATTAATTGCTAACCTGAACTTTTAACTTCAATAATGTGTTTTCCACTCTTTACAGTAACAGGCTCATTGAAAAGACCCCTTTCCGGATGATTGAGAAGCTCGTTGGCCTGACAGGTTCCAATATCTGGATCTTCATACTCGTAACTCCAAGCTATTGCACTCTCCGTGGTACAAACGAAAGAATGAGAAAGTTCTTTCTGTGTACAATCGCATTATAAGCTCAACAATCTCCATCCAGTGAAAATCTGGCACAGTACCACAAGTTTCCCAGTCTGCATTTTGAGATGGCCTGGTAAAGAATTGTAAGAACATTAACTTCAACAACAATCGGATACAATTTTATGAAGTATGCAAATAATAAGCCAGTGAAAAAAGTAGATAGCTAGCGAAGTCTATTGGTAGTCCCATACTCTTACACTATCCACAAGAACAAACATAAGGCATATATTTTGTCAATTCTCTATCTTTAGATTTTCTTTTTTATGGGAGAGGGAAAAATTGAAATAGAGAATGGAAGAAGAAAAGAAACCTTTCAACAACGCAAAAGAAAAATGGAAGTAATGCAGGGTAGTGGAAAAGCATATATAACCTACTCTCCTCAACTGCCTAGTCTAATTAGGTTGACTCATATAACAACTCCCATCACGCAGCTATCATCATATATGCCATCGGAGCTGTCATTGTACCCTACTGCCTCAAAACTGGAGACAAATAGCTATAGAACTGAAGACTACTAAGACCAATTCCACCCTTGAGAGGCTGCAGAAAGTTCTGAAGCTCACCATTTATACGTTGAAGAAGCTAACAAGAGACCAAACTTATTGTCTCTACTAACCCATTCATTAAAATAGGCCTCCAAGCTGGTGGCACTTGTGAAAAAGATCCTAAGAAAATCACCATTGTCCTCTCATATGGATCCTGCAAAGGATCTGCTCCTATATTAAGTCTCATAAAGGGTTTCTATACACCAATATATCAGTTGAGAGAATAGATAGGATTGAGTCTTGATGAGCTGCACTCTGAGATTAGCTGTCTAGTCATGTGCAAGTTAGGAACTGCTCCAACCTGAAGGTTCGTAAGTAGCCAGATGGCAGATTAGCCACAATTCAGATCAAGCGTTGGCATACTCTATGAGTTATTAGTGCACTTCAGACTTTTCAATTTAGCATTATAAGTGTATACAAATCACAAAAGAAACATATAAGCTACCAGGATCCTATAGTATTCTAACTCTTCTAGATAATTAACGGTTTTCTGTTTGTAATGATCCATAATTCACTACTATTACACAAGGCTGTAGACAAATGTTAAAAGACGAAATACTAAAACTGACACATTTCAATGATTAAGGACATATAAGCTGTTTCCACTATTTATTCTTTTTATCCATATTGCAGACTGGGGAACCTAGAAATATGCTAACAATTGGGATCAAGAAAGAACAGGTGCAGACCTTCAAACTAGAAACAGGGGCACAATTAAATTTGTATAATATGTTTTCTCCCTTTAATGCATTATCTCCTTTTTTTCCATCCTTAGTCCTGTGAATTGTTTCCACATTTGTGCATTGTGAGGTAGGCTGATGATTCTGAGTACATACATCAAAGCCATAGCTCAGTTGCAACAGGACAAATGGATTCAATCAATTCTCCTCATGCTGTATACTTGGTGGCATCCTGAACATGCGGTCTAATTTTGTTTTACTTTCTTCTTTACCCTAGTTCTACATTGTAGTTTGTTGACTAGTACAAGAAAGCTCCATTGATAACTAAATATGAAGTTGCTTACCGCACAAAATAACCATGCTCCGCTGCAATCCCTAGATTCTCACAAGATGAAAACCAATGAGCTAATAAATCTCTACTTTTCCCACTAACAATGAAAACCACATTCTTGGCATCTTTGCATAACGTATTTAAGACTTGAACAACTTCTTGTTAAAATTAATGCACATTTCTAGAGTGTTCAAGAATGAGCAAAGTGAAAAAATCTTTAGAGATAATTGTGAGGAAATTAATAAACAAAAGGAATGATCTAGAGCTTACTAGTTGTACTTGAATAGACTTGAAGCTTCCAAAGCCTTCAACATAGTCGGTAATGCACCGACTTAGATTAGTATAAATATGTGAATGTATGATTTTGTAATGTGAGCTAAAACATAAAGCTCCTTGGAGACAACAAGAGCTCCTAGCAATTAAGAGTCATGAGCCAAACAATAGAGCCATGATCTCCAAAATTAATGTTGGAGAGATGGTGCTCCAACAACTGCTATTGTAACGATTTCTACTGCTATTGTAATGGAAGAATTTCAACAAATAATTCTTCCGTTCTTATTTTTCCAACATGGTATCAGAGCCCAGTTGGATGATCAACTGGGCGTCTACTAAGACCCATTAACTGGCCTTCAACATCACCGAGTTGTCGAAGAGCTTCAACTAACTTCCACTGAAAGCTATCATCAAGCGTCACTTGAAGGCTGTCAACAGGCATCATCTAGCTTCTACTAAAGATCATCAAGATGGAGTGCTTTGGAGCTTTTAAAAAAATCTAAGTCCTAAATGGAAATGGCTTGCATCAGCAAGAAGACACATAAGGATCGTGACAAGACTTTGGAAAATCGTCACAACACAAAAGATCACAAGAAGTTGGAGAACAAGAATTTCAAAGAGGTCCGAAATTGTCAACACCGAAGCATATGACAACCACAAATTTTTCTCTCAAGAATTGAGGAGTTTCATCTATTTGATCATAAAAATCAAAGGGCAGATATTTTGATGAAGAGCTTCCACGATCGAAAGTACAAGAGACTACAAAGAATGCTTGGAATTACAGAAATGTGCATTAAGGGGGAGTGTTAAAATTAATGCACATTTCTAGAGTGTTCAAGAATGAGCAAAGTGAAAAAATCTTTAGAGATAATTGTGAGGAAATTAATAAACAAAAGGAATGATCTAGAGCTTACTAGTTGTACTTGAATAGACTTGAAGCTTACAAAGACTTCAACATAGTCGGTAATGCACCGACTTAGATTAGTATAACTATGTGAATGTATGCACTTGTAATGTGAGCTAAAACATAAAGCTCCTAGGAGCCAACAAGAGCTCCTAGCAATTAAGAGTCATGAGCCAAACAATAGAGCCATGATTTCCAAAATTAATGTTGGAGAGATGGTGCACCAACAACTGCTATTGTAACTATTTCTACTGCTATTGTAATGGAAGAATTTCAACAAATAATTCTTTTGTTTCTATTTTCCAATACTTCTGCATGTAGAGTTGTGCTAATATAACTCCATGATGTCACAGCACCATCAAAATCCAAAAGAATTGCACGGTTCTTTGTCCTCTTATAAGCAGATACAATACGTTCAGTTGACAACTTCCTAAAACTTGGGTCCAGGGCAATTACTCGGAACCCCAAACCAAAGTCCTGGCATCTCCCCCTCAGATGATCAAAATCTAGAAGAATGATGCACTAGAGAAAGATGTAAACAAACAATGGGAGAAAGAACTATGCCTAAATCTTAAAAGTAATAATAGCATAAAATATTCATGAGTCTACTAATATTCACTTAATCTTTAATATGACTGTTGAAATACTTTTATTAGTTGCACTAGGATCATTTTTCAAACATATTAAATATCCTCAATTGATCCCGCTATTACTTGACGCCAAGAATACAAACTTAAAAGGAGCTAAAATATAATTAAATAAAATAAGACTCTGTTTGGCCTACCTTTTAGACACTCAAAAGCGTTTCCTTTGAGTTTAGAAACTAAATTAACTTGTTTGGCACATTTTTAAAACCGCTTTTAGGTAAAAATTGATGAAAAAAAAAATTTAAAAATTGAAAAGCTCCATATTCGAGTTTTTATATAATGCGGAAACCTTTTTTTTTTTTTTCAAATATACCCTCTATATTTTTTAAAATCTGATATTACCTCAAAATTTTTAAAAACTCAACATTGTACAATACAGGCCAAACAATCAATGACTTTTGTTCAACAACACTTTTAATAAAAGTTCACTTCCAAAAACTTTATAGATCAAAGACTGAAATTTGACAGTCAAACCAAACAGAGCCTAAAAGCATGCTACACTCAGCTTAGCTAAAGCCTCATAAGTCAATTAGGGTGATTTTGGATAGGATAAAACATACAAAACCCAATTAGGATTTGGATTTTTTTCCAAACGCGTTTGGATTAGGTAAGGATTTTGCTTTTATAACATCTTCTATATATATATATATATATATATATAGGTTGCTTCCAAACCAGCCCCACCATCTAACCCTTCAACCTGTCTCCAGCCTAAATTGAGTTACACTAGAATCATAGGCGGTATGGCAAAGGCAACCCCAGCAGACCAAAAGTTGATCGATGAGGGAAAGAAGAAGGTAAACCATGTAACAATACAAGTCCCATCCTAAAAGTCTACGGATAAAAGAAAGAGGGACGATATGTCACCTTCTCTGATCTGTTATATTATTATCTGTTTAATGCTTGGTATTTCCATAATAATGCTTGCCATCAAGATTCTGAGCTATGGCTGGTCTGCACTAATTGTGGTGACCTTTCTCATACTAATCTGCTTCGCCATCATTTTCTTTGGATTGGCTGCGTAGGTGTCTTATTGTGCCTCGCTCAAACTAAAAACAAAAAAAAAGTAAGCACTGCTCCAATCTCAAGTCTGAATAAAAGAGGAGGGTTGCGTTAGGTTACCGACAACCAACGTAAAACTTGTCGAATTTTTATATGGATTTATGACAACATATGAATGGTGTCATTTAGTTCATATAGTCAACCCCATCTAATAAGATAAGACTCAATTTGGTTTGATTTGGTTTGGTTGAGATATTGACAAGTCTCCGGCAAGTCTTTAGAGATGTTGTTAATGATGGTGTACTTCAGCTATAAATTTTTAGGAAATTAGTTATCTAGTGGTCTTATTCTTCTTCTTTTTTTTAATATTCATTGAAGGTGTAAAGCCGTACAATGTAACAGAAGTAGCGGTCTTATTCCTTTACTAGGGTCCATGTTTTCCTATTTTCTAACAAGAAGTTGTTTATGTAATCTTCGTTTAAGAGATCTTGATGAATAAAATGTGTGGTTTTTTTTTTTTTTTTCTAGCATCTCTGTTTTTTCAAGTTAATAATCGTTAGATCCTAAAAATCTATTCCTACGGAGATAGATTTATCAACTTTTTCATTAAATAGTAAAAAAACAGCAATAGAGATAGAAACATAAAGAAAAGAGACTAAATTGGCTAATTTGAAACTTTTTAATCAAAATTACTTAAATTGGCTAAATTGAAACTTTTTCAGAAACAATAGAAACTAAATTGACTAATTTTAAATAATAAAAACGGATTTAAAACTTTTGAAAAAATAATAATGACTAATTTGACTAAATTTAAATAATAGGCATGAAATTAAAAATTTAGAAAAATAATAAAGACTAAGTGTGTTATAGTCTAAATCGGCCAGTTATAACAAATTCCGTGATCGCAAAATGGTAATATTTTCAGTAGATCATCACATTGCTATTTACCTGAGCTCATGAGATGTTGTTGGCTTATCCCAAGAAAATTTGTTAAGTACATTTCCACAGAGTTCATTTAGTTTTAAGTTCAGCAAAGCCATTTCAGTTCTTTTATCAGCTTCGAGTTGCCAAATATTGCAATCTATTAAAACAAAACATTCTATAAAGAGATGGGTTATATGTGGATAGATATGACTGGATAAAATGTTGAAATCCGACACTATGGTAAAAATCATGAGGTTCTATTCTAAAGAGGAATAGCTCACAATTTTATATGGTGATTTATGAAGTTCGTGATTTATATATATGTAGGATAAGTGTATATTGTAACATAACCAAAGAAATCATTATCTTTGCGTTCAATGTACGGCCTTTCTCATAGATCAAACTTAATCTGGACTTAACAATACGTGATATTACTTCTTAATCTCTCAGGGATGTTGTACAGTTGACCTCAAATAGAGGCCAAGCACATATAATAAGTCATACTCATTCCCAATCCATTGTCACATCATGTTCTTGGGAATGTCAATTTTGAAGTTCAAATTGTGTTTAAAATCAATCAGTTCCTACCATTCCTGGTTCTACCATGGAGTAGGACCGGAATGATTATCCTTGTCCGATGGGTCTATATCCATCCTTGAATCTCGGTCAGTTAGATTGAGTAGTTCGAAATCTTTTCAACTTTATGATAACTAGTCAAAAGACATCCATTAATGACCCTGAGATTGGAGTAAAGAACAGTTAATCCTGTGGTTTTGAAAGATTAGCTAATTATCCCCTTTGTGTTGTCAGAACTTAGAAACACCCAACATGTATTTTCTGAAGCCTGCATAAGAAGCTCCCATCTAATGTAAATATTCTCAACCAAAAATGCCACTAAAATGATGAAAATACATATAGACAAGCATTTTTTTGAACTATAGCGAACGTATTTTGGCATTGTAGATCAAATATTAAAGGTTTAGAGAATAAAATTGTCGCACATAAATGAATCATAGATTTCATTACTAGTATATAATAATTAATATCGTAAGTGTTTGGACTACTTTACCTAAATACCAATAGGTTTTTGAAATTTCTTACAATCAACAACCGTTAAACACAAGTAGAAAAGGCACAAATTGACTCTATGAATAAAGTACAATGGACCAAGTATCAAGAAAACTCCAACCGTTTTTTAGAACCATCCCATTAGTTTTATGATAGAACCCCATATTTCTTATCATTAACAACATCAAACATTTTGCGGGGGTCTCAATGCTTTAAATTTCCTGAGCTTCATTTAGCATTGCATCAAGCATTTTGTGTTTTTCACTTCTAAGCAATAATTCAGTTGCTTCCAGGGAAGACAAGAAAATTATTTTTGGCAAATTAAATATTTTCTACTAGAAACATCGACTCAAAAAGCGTGTTTTTTTAACTTAGTTTTTCAGAAATAGAGCATTAAGTACAACTGTTTTCTAGATGGTCTTTATAATGTAAACCGAGGAAATACGAATACTCCAGCTATACACCAGAAATCCACACCCATGATGGTGAAAAGTAACGAGATAGTTTTGGAGATGAACACTTGGATTTTTAGCAAAATCAACCAGATCCTTGAAGAGTGCATATTCTGGTTTTTCTTCATTGGCTGAGTTTGATGAATGAAAATTCTTAGAACAGCCCGGCATCAATCTTAGACATATGGGGTGGGCCCCACAGCAATATGCGAGTAGGTTGATGGATAACCCGGGCTGAACAAAGAAGTTCTTTTTAGTGAATGAAAGATTTTGGGTTTTCTCAACTAAGCCATCGTAAGAGAAACCCAACTTACTATTGGAAGAAGAGGGAAGAAGGGGCCGGGGGGTGCCCGGGGAATGTACATCCCGAGGAGCAGGAGGTGACGGGTCAGCAGATCTAGTCATTGGAGAAGGTTCATCATATGTGGCATTTGAAGTAAATATGGATGCATGGGGTTTATGGACATCAGTCGATGGGGATGAAGAAGATAGTGTTGGGCCTGATGCTGAGATGGAGTTCGTGTTCTCTTAATTTGATTTAACCGTGATAGTTGTGGTTCCTTGTATTCCTGAAGATCGTCCGCAGTCATAATAGACATCACCACTATAATAATTTACCTACCAGTCTGGAGGTCACTAAAATATGCAGTGAACTGAAACTTAGGGCCTTTTGTCTAGCCAGAGCAAGCAAAAAGACAGCATCAACATTTTTAAGGTTCAGTGTGTACAATATGATCCCGGAATGTAAAACTAGAATTGAATTTTAATTTAAAGCTATTAACAGAGAGAGAACATCTGTTTGCCCCTAGAAGCATCATCAATGAGGTCACTAGAGTTCCACAAACAGAACCTTTATACATCATATTCGTACCAAATATGTAGTCAACCTATAAAACAGATAGGGCATTCACATATAAAACAACATACTGATAGGATACGAAAAAATAGTATACCATGGGTTCGTATTTAGTATATCACAAAGCTCAATGTTGATCGAGCAATCTGGACCGATCAATATGTCACTTGTTGCCCTCTTGGCAAGCGCCGCTGCATTATTAAGCCATAATCTCAACTTTCTATCCTTCTTCTGCACATATATAATCCTCCTAGAAAACAACAAAGACTCATTAACACATCCGTTCCATCTTAATGTTCAAACTACACCAAACAATTGGATAAATAACACAAGCCCATTTATACACAAATCATATACATCTGCAACATCACACAAACACAGAGCAGACAGAATTCCAATGGTAAAACAAGAATTCAGCTAGAACTAAAAGAGTGTTAACATTGGTAAAACACCAATCGGAGAAAAACACAAATACCCTTTTTCCAAAATGTCATATGCCATGAGTAACAAAACATGTTCACAAGGCTGCACACAGGGCTTCACACAAGAGCACAAAGCAGACATCCACACACACAGCACACACAATTAGAATTGTTGAAAACAAGAAACAAGCATAAAATTGATATATCTAACTTGTATCATTAAACCACCAACAGCCAAAAAAATAAAATAAAAATATCCATTTGCGCACAAATTGTGAGGCATCTACAAAACTACAAAAAGAATACGAAGAATTTGGTCAGTGCAACAAAAACCCAGCAAGAAAAATCAACTTTTTAACATATTCAGACCGCCAAATTAGATTCGAAACTCGATTAAACCTACACAGGATACAAGTCAACATCAACTAAACCAACATACATATTATTCACAACATCACACATCACAAACTCAAATCAAATGGAATTAAACAGAAAACCTCAGAAAAAGGAAAAAAGATTAGAACTTTAACATAAACGAATAATGTAACTGACCAGATACAACTACTAAACCGCTAAAAAATTGAGCCTATCAACCGGCGCAAAATGCTTAAACTAATAGTAATAATAGTAGAGGAATCCAAGTCATATATAAACTGAACACATTTTTCTATAAAATTAATATGGGACGATATGTTATAACTAAATTAAAGCAGCTAAATATGATAAAGAGTTCATCAAATTTCATTTAGATAGGTGCAAGCAAAAAAGCACATAGAATAAAAGTCCAAAACTTCAAATAAACCGTAAGAAATTAAACATTAGAACTAACCTTATTTTATGCAAAACAAGACCCAAGAAGAATCAAAGCTTCACTGAAATCTAAAATATTCCAGAACAAAAATAAACCAATTACACCCAAACAAATCCTAAAGATCATGACTTTGTTTAAATTTGGAAATAACCCACTTCAGATAAATTGAACAAATTTTACAAAACGAAACAGAAACTATTTATATAAAAAATAGGAAAAATCTCACATTTAGAACCTATTGTTTGTAAAAAATTTTAATTTGATCCTTATTATTTAAAATATCTCAATTTAATTTTTATTATTTTTCTAAAAAATTTAATTTCATCCCTATTGTTTAAATTTTTTTAATTTCATTCTTATTATTTGTTAAAATATTTCAGTTTCGTCCCTATTATTTTTAAAAAATTTAAAATTTGTCTTTATTATTTTTAAAAAAATTTCAATTTAATCTTTAAATAATATAAACAAATTTAAAATTTTAAAAAAATAATAAGGACGAAATTGAAATTTTTTTAAAATAATAGAAACAAAACTGAAATTTTTTGACAAATAATAAAGACGAAATTGAAAAACTTTAAATAATATGAACGAAATTAAAAATTTTGATTAAATAATATAGACCATATTAAGTTATTTTAAATAATAAAAACTAAACTAAATTTTTTTATAAAATAATAGGGCTTAAATGTGAAATTTTTCCCTTTAAAATATGTATATGTGCGTGTGACCTTCCTTTCTGAATGCGGTACCGTGTGTAGACCAAGAAAAATGGACTGGTAATTTATTTTCTTAAATTAATTTTCTTGGTGGAGTGATGCTAAAGTGACAAGTATACTTGTTCTGGGAGATGACAGACAAGTAGAACTTGGTTTTGTTGTTGACCTTTTGTTGACCGCTAGTCTTGTTATTGGTGGGAATTATCAGTTCTGTTGTGTAGTGTTAGGAAAGTTGCAGGTCAATTAAATAAGATGAAGTGTCGTGTTTGTTTTTCTACTCTTTTTTAATTTTGCTATTTTGACTTTACCTTCTTCTTGAAAAAAAGATAGGTGTACTTTTTCTAGTCGCGTTTTGATCATTAAATTATTTGTAATTTTATTTTGGCCATTAATCTATATTTTGAATATTATTTTGGTAGGTTTGTAAATAAGTTAAGTATTGGGGCAAAAATGAAAATTTATTAATTAATTTTGTCATTTTACTTTAAACGATTAATCTATTTTGACAAAATAATTGACGGAATAGCCAAAATATCCAATATATAGTTTAATAGCAAAAATAGAACAAAAAATAGTTTAGTGGTGATAACAAAACTAATGAAATAGATCAATGATCCCAAGAATTTTTTACTCATGAAATGCTAGGTACTTTCTATTTTCATCACTTTTCTTCTTTTTCTTTAATTCCAAAATCTCATGTATTTCGAACATTGGCCTTTCAACTCCTAAGAAAAGACCAAATATTACTTGAATTTTAATCGATCTAAAACTTGCATTGAAATGCACAACTATATTATAGAATTTATAGTTTCGGGGACTACACCTAATGTGCTCGTAACTCTATCTAGGGTAAATTTATCGTTATAGAAAACAAATAATATGGCATTGCGTTACTTTATGGAGACAGCCTTTACAACTTAATGGAGCTATAATCTTTATTTCATCTCCTTCGAGCACCATTGCCCGCATTCCAACTTCTTTTGAGGAATTTATAAAACACGGTCAAGCAAGGGACTTTATGCGAGTTTGCATTTGAAAAGAGTCAACATAAAGTATAAGAGGTACAGTGATTTATCAAATTGGTAGCCCCATTTAAGAGCTCTCGAAGCAGAGTTAGTAGATTTAATGGCTTAATTATGCTAGGGGAAGGATTAGGCACTTTGAACATCCAAAAAGTATGGTTATTATAATAAGAAAACATTCCCTTATAATCAAAAGCATTCACGTCCAAAAGAAGAAATAAAAATTAAGAAATGATAAGAATTTACGACAACCGCAACTTCAATGAGAATATTCTTGATTGAGGATCATGCAACTACCTACTAAAAATATTATCATGATTCATAATTGCACAAAGTTTTTGCTTTAAGTTAATATTCGATCCAAATGCAATGAGGGATGGAGATTCTCTTCTTCTTCCTTTTTTATTTTTATTTTTTTAAGGTCATAGAGATGGAGATGATTTGCAGCGTTGGGAATTGTGTGTACTAATACCATTGGTACTAAAACATACTAGTGTAATGGATATTAATCAGTTGTTAACTAGTCATTCATCATGATCATGTGTTCATTCCTCTAGTTATATTTAATCTATATGCATGTAAAAGACCCCTAGATTCAAGTGAATAACAACGGTGTGATCGTCTTGAATTTTTATGGTTGATAACTGTATAGTAAAATTGGACATGGTTATAACGAGAGAGTTTTCTAATTGCAGGGTGACTTACCTTGGTCATTGGAAGGCTTTCCAAATTTGTCTCATTAGTGCATGGTATGCATTGAATAAGACCATAGTAGATGTGATCTCAATAACAATACTAGCATATGTTGAGATCAAATACATCTAAAGCAACTATGTGGTAAATGTTTTAATTCTCGAGCATATGTGGATGGACCTACGAAGTTAAGGACATGTCCATGTGTTTTAGTTACTATGGATGCAGTATTATAATGGTCAATAACTTAGTGTCTTGGACACGAGGACTTAATTAGTTTGGACATTCATATGAAATAAAGATTCTACATATGTTATTGGATTGATAGGTCATTACCCCCTTGAGACTATTCAATTAATTGTCAGAATCTAAGTACTTAATAATATAGTTTGTGGGTCACTTCCTTGATCAAGGGTATAATATTTGGATGATAATTCTTCATAGATTAGAGGTCCAAGGTCTAGACATAATTAAGAAAGGTTGATAGTACAAGTAAAAGACCGAGTATTGATTACGAGTATTCCATACAGGGGCGTTTTGGGTCATTTTGCTCTCAGGCCCTCCGATGATTTTGTGTGACAATTTGGATGCAACTTGTTTATGTGACAATCCAGTTTTTCATTAAAGAATGAAGCACATAACACTTAATTATCATTTCATATGGGACAAGGTTTTGGGTGACGACACAGAGCAAAAACAGAGGAAGAGGTGCAAAAATAAGTGATCAGTGCTGCAGTATTTCAGGTGCTTCAATTTCTTCGTATTGTTATGAAGATATATGAAGATAATTTAATACTTGTTTTATGCAGTAGATAAGACTTGAAGTTACTGCTACAAAATAGAGTTGTATAGAAATTGATCGGCAGTAATTTTTCTATGTTTAAAACATTACAATATTAACTCCTTTTATAGATACATTTTCCGCTCTAGAAAATCTGCAATGGCATGTTTACAAGATGCATTAATGGAACAAGTTGAGGTAGCTGGTAGTTGCAAACTTAATAATCTTCCAGACAATTTTATGGACAACTCATATTGAAAATTACAAATTACTTTCCAACAAAGTCATTGTCGGAAATTTCATTCTCCAGATTGCGGTCCAAGATTAGTGTTGCCGATGACACCACCATCTTGCGGGGTTATATTGAGTCATGTCCATACTGGTCTTATCCTTGTCACACACCACAATTCATATCTTGTAAAAATCACCTCAAGTTTTATTAGTTGTACATTTAAATATTCGAACTACAGCTTATTAGTTCTATATCATCTTTATCAGTAAGTGAGAGAGAAGTAAGAAAGATGGATCTCTTCAAACATATTTCATCTCGTGTTATGCGTTCAGCAATAAAACACATTTTTGATAAGCCAACGGAGCCAACGGAGAGAGAGACTGTGGGGGAGATGCATCTCGCTTGTCTTGATGCTATCTTTGAACATTTTGAAGAACACCCTGTTGTGCCTTCATCGATGAAAGATGCTGTCGATAATCTCGCATTCTTCAGGGCAGTTCTCATGGATCTTCCCGAATATTTCGATGAAGATGATTTGAAAGAAGTTGAGTCTTGTGTCATCAAGGCAGCATCCATCATCTCCACGTTCGATATCAAGAAAATGGACCAAAACATGGCTCATGAACTAGGAAATGCACTCGCAAGTACTTTGCCGATGTTGTTCGATGTGACCAAAAGTCTTTCTCAGGCGCCGCTGCTGCAGGATTTATGGAAAGACTTCCCGAGAACTAGTCAACTCTGTTTTCTCGACCACCTTGTGGAGAATTTAGAGGAGTTGGTTAAAGCCAAGGGTGATTCAGTTGGCCCTTTGAAGCTTTACATTTTACAGCTCAAACGGAAGCTGAAGTTCTTGAGTTGTAGCTTCAAGGAAATCCCAGAGGCGCGCAAGGAGGAAGTAGATCTGAAGAATCTAATGGAAAGCGTTACAAATTTGGCATATGAGTTAGAGATTTTCATTGATTCATTTCTAGTTACAAATATTTGTCTCTGCTATTGTTTCGTATACGTTCATATTATATTAAAACAGATTGAACATAAAGAGCGACTGGTGAAGATGGACTGCGGTGACACGCAATCAATAGTAACTAGTGTCGTAGACTTAGTGTCACGGGTGCTTAATATCATCCCATTCGTCAGTAAAACTGAAATCAGTGAGAAACTCGATCAAGTCTTTAATCACACTGCTATTCTACACAAGTACAAAGTTCGTACTTGGAGTTTAGTCTCGTCTTATAAAGAAAGGAGAAAGGAGGTGTTTCTTGAACTTGTTCGGAATGCGAAATCTGGAATATCATCATCTGGATTGCATGATGATTCACATGGATCATTTGCAAAATATCAAAAGAAGTGGGAACGTTTATGTCGTCGCTTTAAGCATACAGAAGACATGAGCCAAGATAAGTTAGAAAGATCAGTATCCAAACTTCTCCAAGGCAAAACTTATTTTATCATCTTGGAGGATGTGCAGGACATTGATGCACTGGATGATATAATAAGAGTTTTACCGCGCAACTACAACGGAAGTAGGATTTTATTGACTACTCGCTCCCCGGAATTGGCTGTTCTCTTTCATTATGGTTCTAAAGAAGTTTCTATGTCTCATGACTATGCTTTAGCATCACAAACTAATAAGCCAATAATTGATGATGATGTGGTGGGTTTCAAGGCAGAGACAACAGGAATGCTTGAGTTGCTTATTAGAGGACCAACACAACTGCGAATTATCTCAATCGTCGGCATGGCTGGTCAAGGTAAAACCACTCTTGCTAAACTACTATATAATGATATTTTGGTCATCAATCACTTCCATACTCGTGCATGGTGTTGTGTTTCTCAAGTATACGAAACAAAGGAGTTATTGTTGGAGCTCTTAAGTCAGATTGTTCAACTTCCAGACACAATCCATCACAAGAATGATATAGAACTAGCAGAACTGCTATACAAAAGTCTCAAGGGACGAAGGTTCCTTATCATCCTTGATGACATGTGGAGTATCGAGGCATGGAATGATATAAGGAGAGCTTTTCCAAATGACCAAAATGGAAGTAGGATTATTTTCACTACTAGACTACAACAGTTGGCATCCCAAGCTCAATCTTGTAGCTTACTACAACCTCTTGGTCTACTCTCTGATGATGAAAGTTGGGAGTTACTAAGGAAGAAGTTATTTCATAAAGAAAGTTGCCCTCCCGAACTACTAGGACTTGGAACTCAGATTGCAAAAAATTGTAAAGGGTTACCTCTTGCAGTTGTTTTGGTAGCTGGGCTTCTTGGGAAGATGGAGAAGAAAAAAGATCAGTGGAAACAAATTGTAGAAGAAACTTTAGGTTCATGCATACTTGGTGATGCAGAAGCACAAAGTAAGGGCATAATAGAGTTGAGTTACAAGAATTTACCAGATTATTTAAAGCTATGCTTCTTGTATTTTGGGGCATTTTTGGAGGATAGGTACGTTCCAGTCTCGAAATTGATACGTTTGTGGATTGCGGAGGGATTTATACAACATAGTGAGTTGAAGAGCTTAGAGGATGTAGCAGATGAATACTTGATGGATTTGATTGGAAGAAGTCTAGTAACAATTGCTCAACAAAAATCTAATAGAGGGATGAAATCTTGTCGTGTTCATGATCTCTTACGTGAGTTTTGCTTGGCCAAAGCTACGGAAGAGAACTTTTTGCAATGGATACATGGGTATAATGAACACTTTCCTTCATCTAATGATCAGTTAGATTATGGTGTGGATCTTGATTATTCTTATTCTTCAACACCCATTGAATATCCACTACGTCGTGTTTGCATTTATGCCAAAAGGAATCATTTCATCATGTTGAAGCCTTCTGGGTCATTTGTCAGATCATTGTTGTTCACTGCTGCTAGTGATATGTGCTCTAGTTATTCCTATGATATCTCATTCATTACACAAAACTTCAAACTTCTGAAAATATTAGATTTGGAAGACATCAACATAGGTGACTCTTTTAAGGTTATTGATGTACTGGTTCGATTAAGATACCTGGCAGTTCAAGCCTCCGTGGATTTAATTCCAACATCCATAGCCAATCTCTGGAACCTAGAAACCTTTATTGTTAAAGGAATAAGAGCTACAAATGTTAAGGTACCAGATTCTATTTGGGATATGTCAAAGTTGAGACACGTGCATATAAATGACAATGCTTCTTTTGATTTACACTCCGACAGACTTGAGAAACCTTGTATACTAGATAACTTGCAAACCTTTTCCACACCATCTCTTGCTTATGGAGATGATATGGAGAAGATGATGAGAAAGCTACAAGGCATTCGAAAACTAAAATGCATATTTTTGGATTCATGGGATGATGCCGGAATTGCAATCGGCTTCCAATGTTGGGTGTTTTGACTCAACTTATATCATGGAAGGTGTTTTATAATGGCATGGGAAAATATCCCTGTGAATTTGATTTGCCCTCAAATCTTAAGAAGTTGACTTTGTCAAATTTTAGGATGCCATGGAATGAAATTTCACAACTTGCAAAACTTTGTAATTTGGAGGTTCTGAAATTATTATGCAAAGCATTTGAAGGGGAAATATGGGAGATGAAAGATAAGGTGTTCGAAAAACTCAAGTTTTTGAAGTTAGACACCTTGGATGTTGTAGAATGGAGGGCCACAAGTGATCACTTTCCCCACCTTGAGCGTCTACTCTTGCACAAATGTGAGCAACTTGAAGAGATCCCTAGTTGTATAGGAGATGTTCCTACCCTACAAATGGTCGAGGTGATGTGGTGCAGTCCTTCTGTTGCAATTTCAGCCAAAGCAATTGAAGAAGAGCAACTTGAGTACGGCAATGACGAACTGAAGATTCATATTTATCCTAAAGTATCTGACTTGGAATCCTCATCATGAAGTGAATTGATCTGTGAGTACTTGTGCTCCCATGTGATTCTATTCAAATTCATTTTCTATTTCCTATCTTTGTTACTTAATTATTTGATATCTCTTTTTATCAGTGAAGATTATATTTTTGGTTTTTACTTAAGTAGCCACAGATGCTTCGACTAATATGCAGTTCTACCTGGATAACGGGATTTGAATTTGTAAGAACTAGATACTTCACTTAGAGAGATAATCACTTACCCTCTCAACTATTTTTTGAGTTTTTAGTAAAAGGTTCAGGGCTTTGCCTTTATATTTCAGAACTAATTGCATGTTTACATATTATATTACTTATTTGTTTTAGGTGTTTAGTAAAGTGTTCATTCTTTTCTTTCCTTTCTTTTTTAAGTAAGTTAATTTAATATTCATTCTATAAGTTTGCTTATTCTTACCTTTCAATTTAATTTTCATTCTATAAGTTTACTTACTCTTACCTTTCAAAAAATTGCAGAAATAAGCTAAAGAAATAATGGTATAACGAAACAATGTTTCTTAGATGTTTTGTCAATGTGAGATGATTATCAGAATAGATGATGGACCTCACGCGTATGCCATTTTGTTTGCTGATCAACAGTGTGCGAGTAGAACTCAAAAGAGCCTCTTTGAGCTTAATAAAGAAACCATGATCGAACTGTCTTTTGGAATGATTTGCAGTCTTTTTAGTCTTTAGCACTTGGCTTTTTCCTATTAATATTTCCAAAATAAATGCTTTTCCGTTCATCTTCTTCTGCTAGTAGAGGCAACACTGTACAGTGTCATAAACTAGATTACATCTCTTAGATCTCTATCAATGTGAGATAATTATCATTGCCGGTGAATTATCTTAACAATGCATAATTTATGTGTTTTAGCCTACACTAAGAAGGATTTCTAGATATGCCTCTGCCTTGGGCAAGTTTTTTTTGTTTATTTGAGTTCCCTTTCCATTTTTAATGGGAATTGTATAAAAATATGAGACAGATAGAGACACATGTTTTATTGGAAAATCTGTTGCCTTTCATTTCCTTCTCAGATTAAGTGCAATCGAATTTTTATTTGATTGTCCGGATATTTGGCTTTTAGTCGCCGCCGGGATGGGACATCTCTAGGTGATTCTTATACCATAACATAATGTTTAAGTTATAAGACTACTTACAGTTTTGAAATTATGGAAAAATAACATAGTAAAGTATATGTGCACATTTTCAAATCAAGCTCGAAATATATTTTGCAATTATTTCAAGAACTATAGGGTTTAGTGAGCTTTTATCATTTCTTTTCTTAGAAGCTTTTATCAGTTATCACAGTTAAAATGACCATTTTCGCCGATACTTCTTTTCAGGTACTGATAAGAGTAATTCATAGCTGAAGGTGGAGAAGAGAAAGTCAAAACTTCTATGTTGAATCAGTTGCAGAATTCCAATGGTTGGTGTCTTTCCATGTCTCTGGTACTTTTCTCGCTCCTTTATCATTACTGCATTTATGCTCAAATCATTGCATATGCTTAACCTATTGAGGGTGTTCAGTTGGCATGTCATCTCATTTGCTGTTTCAATTCAATTGTTCGATTGAATCAAATTTCCTGTTTGTGTTTTAAGTTGATGGAACTTTGTCTTTGTTTGTAAACTCCTTGATGATTGTTCGGTTGTTTTCAAGTCTAAGTTCGTGATTATGCATTTGAACAAGTTATTTATTTGTAATTTGAATCATTTTCTCGTGGAAGTTCTTCGCCACAATAGTGCCTCTCAATCATACATGCTGCACTAGGTTCCGCTCTCTTTCCATCATTCACTTCCATGAGTAAAAAGTTTTGTTGTACATAAGTTCTGGACGTTTCATCTTTGATATTGTCTTAAAATCTTTCCTGCTTTTTGTCGCGATGCAAATGAAACTAGTGATTGGCTAATTGTTGTGATATTCAGCTATGTTATTCCCCGAATATGATTCCTCATTTTCCTTCAAGTTTACTTTGGTTGTTCACTGTATTTTACCAACAATCAAAACATAATCATGCTTTCTTGCTCTGTTTTTCAACTTTATAATGCAACACCCCCAGATAATGAAGTTCCAAAATCTCTCCAATCAGTATAGAGAGAAATGATGTTTATTACTTTGCTATTGAGATTAATGATGTCTCACTAAATTAACTTTAAGTACTAATAGGTTCATTTTTAAAGATCAGAGACCAAAGTGTCACACCGTTGAAACATTAAGGACTAATGGAGGCATTTACTCTAATAATAATAAAGAAAATGTTTGGCACCCCGTTCTCGTTATCTTTATAGTTTTACAACAAATGTGTGATACCATTTGTTCACCATAAACTTCATGTAAAGCAGACATCTCTGTGGGCATATTTTCTTATTTTAAATCCAGTGCCTGATCAGTTATTGAATTCAATCTTATGCAAACATCAAGAATAGAGGCAGTAATTACATAAACACACAAATATAAGACGTAATTAAGATTTTGTAAGAAACTTGTAGGAGGCATAAGAAATATTGCGGCTCCAGCTATGGTGAATAACTTCTGCTTTTGCATCCACTCCTGCAGCGCCCATTGCCACATGTAATGGATAGAAGTGATCAGGCCATGGATGTGCATGTTTCGCAAATGGAGCCTTTTCTTCGTAATAGTTAACATCTTCATACCTAGAAGGAAAAAGACTATCTCATCAATCATGATTTGAAATTTTTGCTAGTCTATCAAGAAAGATGAATTTTCTAATGAAGGGAAAATGGGATAAATGATAGTCCGGTATATGAAACTCTATATATGCTCAGGGTTGAGGGCTGGACTCATTTCGAGGTCTGTAATATGCAGTCTTACCTTATATTTGTAATATCTGTTTTTACAACACGAACCCGTATCGTTGCCTCATACTCTCATTCGAACGAAAGATTGAATAATTTGATAAAATGCTAAAAGAAAATGTCTATAGGAAATGAATACATAAGCAAGAGATAGCTTTTGTACTCTTGTAGACCCATTAATTATGCAACAGGAATTAAAGGAAAAGCCTCATCATCAAACTCAGTAAAAATGTGGAAGAGTTACTTTTATAAGCCATTTAACGAGGGTAACTCTAGTGATATAAATTGGGGGCAATTCAATGTTACTTTAATTCAAAACATTTTCTCTACTCTAAATAATTCCATTATATCGATATTTTAGCCATACCTTACTTGATCGAAGAATAGCAGGTTGGTTTTTTTAATCCTTGCATATTTTGTGAGAAATGACGAATAAAATGGATTCTATATTCATATGTACCATTCACAATTTGAATGAGCATATGTGAACTCCAGATGAATTTTCACATGTTAAAAGATCATCTTACCTTCCATTGAGGAGAGCTTCCTTGAGCCAATTATCAAAGTCCAATGCCCAAGAAGCAACAGCACCAAAGGTTCCACGGTCTTTTAAATTATGAGTAGCAGATCCTGAACCGATTATCAGCACCCCTTCTTCTTTGAGAGGTGCCAATGCTCTACCCAGGTTATAATGATAAGTCCCGTCTCTCTCTGTCTGGATTGAGAGCTGACACACAGGAATATCGGCCTCTGGATACATAAGCATCAACGGTACCCATGCACCATGATCCAAACCGCGCTCTTTATCTTCTTCCACCTGTTTTATGCCAGATGACATGAGTAAATCTTTCACCCTCTTTGCCAACTCTGGAGCTCCTGGTGCAGGATACTTAAGCTGGAAAAAGAGGCAAAGGGAAAATGGAGAGTTTAAATTAGGTTACTGCATCTAAAAATAGCAGCAGTCCAAGGTACCATAGAGAGTTTTTTTCAGAATGGCTATCGATCAGTTTTCAAAGTGTTGTCGCATATGAGTCATCCATAACATATCAATGTGAAGAGCAAAAAATAATACAAGTCATATGTGAGAGAGAGAGGGAGAGAGAAAGAGAACCTTATACATGCAATCGGCAAATCCATTGAAGTCGTAAATGGTATCGCTAGGGCCATGAATGCAGTTGACAGTGGGCTCAGACGTCTCCCAGTGACCAGAAATTACAAGAATGGATTTCGGTTTCTGAGAGAAAACTTTTTCTTTGAAAGATAGCAAGAATGGCCTTGCAGGTAACGAATCGTCTATGGAAAGCGTGGGTGATCCATGCGATATGTAAAACGTCTCATTTATTGCCATTGCAGCCATCAATGTCACCTACGTTGCTGCTCTCAATTTCTTTTTCTTCTTTTCTTCGAAAACAGAGGCCAAAATCAGTGATTCAAAACGGCTCTCAATCTTTCAGATATATATAAATAATATACACTCTCCAATGTGAATGATTGTAGGCTAAGTTAAGGTGTGGTGTTCCAGAGCAGTATCAGGTCGTGGAGAGAGAAAAAGTTGTACCGACAAGTGGTTTTCTTTTTTTATTTCTTTTTTTATGACGAAAATACGCAACTCGTGATTCTTATAAGGGAAATACGTTTGACAAAAAAAAATAAGAGAAATACGTAAAGGGGCCCGGGGGGGAGCGAACTCCGAGTGGGGGGGGGGGGGAATACGCAACTCGTGATTCTTATAAGGGAAATAAGCTGACGTACCCAAAATCGCTTATTCCGTTAGCAAACGTTACCAAATTAGTTAATTGATCGTTATACCCTTACATAAAGTTAAAATCGAAAAAACACAGGGGTAATGATCCTATTTTAAAAACACAGGGGGTGAATGAGTATTTCAGGAAAAACACAGGGGGGCGGCAAGCAATTTACTAAAAGGGTATTTTTGTCCAACAAAGAATTTATTTTAACCAAAAGCATAAAAAATCGCATTTTAAGCGCGTGTGTTACAATTGCCGTTAAATTAGACGGTTGTTCTAACGGAAGGGGGCGGTCAGCTACATTCCGAAAATCATAGGTGGGTAATGAGCCTATTTTAAAAACACAGGGGGTGAATGAGTATTTCGAACAAAACACAGGGGGCGGCAAGCAATTTACTCAATTACTTTCCAACAAAGTCATTATTGAAAATTCAATTCTCCAAATTGCAGTCCAAGATTAGTGTTGCCTATGACACTACCATCTTGCGGGTCTTATCCTTGTCACGCACCACAGTCCATATCATGTAAAAATCAGCTCAAGTTTTATGAGTTCTATATTTTATTCTTTTTGCTGGGTGAGTTCTATATTTAAATATTCGCACTACACCTTTGTAGGAGTTTTATTGTAAATAGCTCAATCTGTATTCTACAACAAGATATATCTTTGGTGTACTATGGTTTTAATGAGAACATAATGCAATTATAATACTTGAGAAAATATTACACAAAAATTGTGTGGGTCGTAGCGTCCAGCATGTGCTGGTTTCACTTCTTGGCCTATATAATACTCCATTATCTCATGATCGGAGCTTGGGAGGCGAGCCGGGTGAACAGTGGGCATGTGAATCTCCTCATAGTTTATACTGCAAACCTAACCGAAGGATACAATGTGTAATAGATTAAAAGTACATCGATGTGGGTTCGAGAAAAACGGGAGAGACAAAAACGAAACAGAAAAAAGAAAGAAGGAACAGCGCATGTTAGCAACTTCCATGGTAGTTGATTTCACAGTGAGAGAAGGGATTGGAGTACGGCGCAAGATAGCAACTTGTGCTTTCTCATGCAGGCTAGCTTCTCTTTGACGCCATCAGAACAGGGCCGGCCCAAGCCAAGCCCCCTTAGTTTAGAGTCCTTAATTTTAAAAAATTATTATTATTTTTTAAGATAAAAATTTATTATAAATTAGTTTCTTTTAATAAAGGGTCTTAGAGTTTCATGGCCTACTTATTTAACGAGCAGACTTTCATCAATAAATTGATTGGAATTCTAAGGCCTTATTGACCCCAATTAAAAGAATTTTTAATTTTTTTTAATGATTGGTTGGGGCTCTATTTTTTGTTAATTTATAATATTATGTTATTTTATAATTCTATTTTTTTTATTTATAGTTAAAAAAAATTTAAGTATCAAAATTCTCAAATTATTTGAGACAGCTCGCTTCAGTATATGGGTATTTTTGATCTAGACCCCTTGTATTTTTATAAAATGAGACACACACCCCACACTTTTCAAAATATGAGACTCACACCCCTTCTGTTACTAATCTGTTTATTTTTCTGTTAAATATGAACGAAATTCCTATTTTGCCCCCATTACACACATTCAGGCACAAACCTAAAACAATACTACTGTATACTTGCGAAAAAAAACAAAACAATAGAGAAAGGGTGAAGCATCCACCCACAATCCAGAACAAGATGCAACCATCATAACAGAAACTGATCGGCCCAGCTCAACTACCACCGCACAGCAACAGCAGCCACCACCACTGGAGACAACCTTTACAACTCAAATGGAGCTATAATCTCTATTTCATCTCCTTCGAGCACCATTGCCCGCATCCGAACTTCTTTGAGGAATTTAGAAAACACGGTCTAGCAAGGGATTTTATGCGACTTTATGCGAGTTTGCATTTGAAAATCAACAAAAAGTACAAGAGGGACAGTGATTTATCAAATTGGTCGCCCATTTAAAAGCTCTCGAAGCAGAGTTAATAGATTTAATGGCTTAATTATGCTAGGGGAAGGATTAGGCACTTTGAACATCCAAAAATTATGGTTATTATAATAAGAAAACATTCCCTTATAATCAAAAGCATTCATGTCCAAAAGAAGTAATAAAAAAATAAGAAATGATAAGAATTTACAACAACTGCGTCTTCGATGAGAATATTCTTGATTGATGATCATGCAACTACCTACTAAAAATATTATCATGATTCATACATGCACAGAGTTTTGCTTTAAGTTAATATTGGATCCAAATGCCACGAGGGATGGAGATTCTATTCTTCTTCCTTTTTTTTATTTTTATTTTTAAGGTCATAGGGATGGAGATGATTTGCAGTGTTGGGAATTGTGTGTACTAAATACCCTTGATACAAAAACATACCAGTGTAATTCATCGTGATTATGTGTTCATTCCTCTAGTTATATTTAATCTATATGCATGTAAAAAACCTCTAGATTCAAGTGAATAACAATGGCGCAAGATAGCAACTTGTGCTTTCTCATGCATGCTAGCCATCAGAATGTATACATGTTTTAAGGTTTATATTATCTTCTATATCATCTTTATCAGTAAGTGAGAGAGAAGTAAGAAAGATGGATCTCTTCAAACATATTTCATCTCGTGTTATGCGTTCAGCAATAAAACACATTTTTGATAAGCCAACGGAGCCAACGGAGAGAGAGACTGTGGGGGAGATGCATCTCGCTTGTCTTGATGCTATCTTTGAACATTTTGAAGAACACCCTGTTGTGCCTTCATCGATGAAAGATGCTGTCGATAATCTCGCATTCTTCAGGGCAGTTCTCATGGATCTTCCCGAATATTTCGATGAAGATGATTTGAAAGAAGTTGAGTCTTGTGTCATCAAGGCAGCATCCATCATCTCCACGTTCGATATCAAGAAAATGGACCAAAACATGGCTCATGAACTACGAAATGCACTCGCAAGTACTTTGCCGATGTTGTTCGATGTGACCAAAAGCCTTTCTCAGGCGCCGCTGCTGCAGGATTTATGGAATGACTTCCCGAGAACTAGTCAACTCTGTTTTCTCGACCACCTTGTGGAGAATTTAGAGGAGTTGGTTAAAGCCAAGGGTGATTCAGTTGGCCCTTTGAAGCTTTTCATTTTACAGCTCAAACGGAAGCTGAAGTTCTTGAGTTGTAGCTTCAAGGAAATCCCAGAGGCGCGCAAGGAGGAAGTAGATCTGAAGAATCTAATGGAAAGCGTTACAAATTTAGCATATGAGTTAGAGATTTTCATTGATTCATTTCTAGTTACAAATATTCCTCTCTGCTATTGTTTCATATACGTTCATATTATATTAAAACAGATTGAACATAAAGAGCGACTGGTGAAGATGGACTGCGGTGACACGCAATCAATAGTAACTAGTGTCGTAGACTTAGTGTCACGGGAGCTTAATATCATCCCATTCGTCAGTAAAACTGAAATCAGTGAGAAACTCGATCAAGTCTTTGATCACATTGCTATTCTACACAAGTACAAAGTTCGTACTTGGAGTTTAGTCTCGTCTTATAAAGAAAGGAGAAAGGAGGTGTTTCTTGAACTTGTTCGGAATGCGAAATCTGGAATATCATCATCTGGATTGCATGATGATTCACATGGATCATTTGCAAAATATCAAAAGAAGTGGGAACGTTTATGTCGTCGCTTTAAGCATACAGAAGACATGAGCCAAGATAAGTTAGAAAGATCAGTACACAAACTTCTCCGAGGCAAAACTTTTTTTATCATTTTGGAGGATGTGCAGGAGATTGATGCATTAAATGATATAATAAGAGTTTTACCGCAAAACTACAACGGAAGTAGGATTTTGTTGACTAGTCGCTCCCCAAAATTGGCTGCTCACTGTCATTATGGTTCTCAAGAAGTTTCTCTGTCTCATGACGATGCTTCAGCATCACAAATTAGTAAGCCAACAATCGATGACGATGTGGTCGGTTTCAAGACAGAGACAACAGGAATGCTTGAGTTGATTATCAGAGGACAGACACAACTGCGAATTATCTCCATCGTCGGCATGGCCGGTCAAGGTAAAACCACTCTTGCTAAACTACTATATAATGATATTTTGGTCATCAATCACTTCCATACTCGTGCATGGTGTTGTGTTTCTCAAGTATATGAAACAAAGGAGTTATTGTTGGAGCTCTTAAGTCAGATTGTTCAACTTCCAGACACAATCCATCATAAGAATGATATAGAACTAGCAGAACTGCTATACAAAAGTCTCAAGGGACGAAGGTTCCTTATCGTCCTTGATGACATGTGGAGTATCGAGGCATGGAATGATATAAGGAAAGCTTTTCCAAATGACCAAAATGGAAGTAGGATTATTTTCACTACTAGACTACAACAGTTGGCATCCCAAGCTCAATCTTGTAGCTTACTACAACCTCTTGGTCTACTCTCTGATGATGAAAGTTGGGAGTTACTAAGGAAGAAGTTATTTCAGAAAGAAAGTTGCCCTCCCGAACTACTAGGACTTGGAACTCAGATTGCAAAAAATTGTAAAGGGTTACCTCTTGCAGTTGTTTTGATAGCTGGGCTTCTTGGGAAGATGGAGAAGAAAAAAGATCAGTGGAAACAAATTGTAGAAGAAACTTTAGGTTCATGCATACTTGGTGATGCAGAAGCACAAAGTAAGGGCATAATAGAGTTGAGTTACAATAATTTACCAGATTATTTAAAGCCATGCTTTTTGTATTTTGGGGCATTTTTGGAGGATAGGTACGTTCCAGTCTCGAAATTGAGACGTTTGTGGATTGCGGAGGGATTTATACAACATAGTGAGCTGAAGAGCTTAGAGGATGTAGCAGATGAATACTTGATAGATTTGATTGGAAGAAGTCTAGTAACAATTGCTCAACAAAAATCTGATGGAGGGATGAAATCTTGTCGTGTTCATGATCTCTTACGTGAGTTTTGCTTTGCCAAAACTACGGAAGAGAACTTTTTGCAGTGGATACATGGGTATAATGAACACTTTCCTTCATCTAATGATCAGTTAGATTATGGTGTGGATCTTGATTATTCTTATTCTTCAACACCCATTGAATATCCACTACGTCGTGTTTGCATTTATGCCAAAAGGAATCATTTCATCATGTTGAAGCCTTCTGGGTCATTTGTCAGATCATTGTTGTTCACTGCTGCTAGTGATATGTGCTCTAGTTATTCCTATGATATCTCATTCATTACACAAAACTTCAAAGTTCTGAAAATATTAGATTTGGAAGACATCAACATAGGCGACTCTTTTAAGGTTATTGATGTACTGGTTCGATTAAGATACTTGGCAGTTCAAGCCTCCATGGATTTAATTCCATCATCCATAGCCAATCTCTGGAACCTAGAAACCTTTATTGTTAAAAGAATAAGAGCTACAAATGTTAAGGTACCAGATTCTATTTGGGATATGTCAAAGTTGAGACACGTGCATATAAATGACAATGCTTCTTTTGATTTACACTCCGACAGACTTGAGAAATCTTGTATACTAATAACTTGCAAACTTTTTCCATACCATCTCTTGCTTATGGAGATGATATGGAGAAGATGATGAGAAGACTACAAGGTATTCGAAAACTAAAATGCATATTTTTGGATTCATGGGATGATGCCGGAATTGCAATCGGCTTCCAATGTTGGGTGTTTTGAGTCAACTTATATCATGGAAGGTGTTTTATAATGGCATGGGAAAATATCCCTGTGAATTTGATTTGCCCTCAAATCTTAAGTAGTTGACTTTGTCAAATTTTAGGATGCCATGGAATGAAATTTCACAACTTGCAAAACTTTGTAATTTGGAGGTTCTGAAATTATTATGCAAAGCATTTGAAGGGGAAATATGGGAGATGGAAGATGAGGTGTTCGAAAAACTCAAGTTTTTGAAGTTAGACACCTTGGATGTTGTAGAATGGAGGGCCACAAGTGATCACTTTCCCCACCTTGAGCGTCTACTCTTGCACAAATGTGAGCAACTTGAAGAGATCCCTAGTTGTATAGGAGATGTTCCTACCCTACAAATGGTCGAGGTGATGTGGTGCAGTCCTTCTGTTGCAATTTCAGCCAAAGCAATTGAAGAAGAGCAACTTGAGTACGGCAATGACGAACTGAAGATTCATATTTATCCTAAAGTATCTGACCTGGAATCCTCATCATGAAGTGAATTGATCTGTGAGTACTTGTGCTCCCATGTGATTCTATTCAAATTCATTTTCTATTTCCTATCTTTGTTACTTAATTATTTGATATCTCTTTTTATCAGTGAAGATTATATTTTTGGTTTTTACTTAAGTAGCCACAGATGCTTCGACTAATATGCAGTTCTAACTGGATAACTGGACTTGAATTTGTAAGAACTAGATACTTCACTTAGAGAGATAATCACTTACCCTCTCAACTATTTTTTGAGTTTTTAGTAAAAGGTTCAGGGCTTTGCCTTTATATTTCAGAACTAATTGCATGTTTACATATTATATTACTTATTTGTTTTAGGTGTTTAGTAAAGTGTTCATTCTTTTCTTTCCTTTCTTTTTTAAGTAAGTTAATTTAATATTCATTCTATAAGTTTGCTTATTCTTACCTTTCAATTTAATTTTCATTCTATAAGTTTACTTACTCTTACCTTTCAAAAAATTGCAGAAATAAGCTGAAGAAATAGTGGTTTAACGAAACAATGTTTCTTAGATGTTTTGTCAGTGTGAGATGATTATCAGAATAGATGATGTACCTCACGCGTATGCCATTTTGTTTGCTGATCAACAGTGTGCGAGTAGAACTCAGAAGAGCCTCTTTGAGCTTAATAAAGAAACCATGATCGAACTGTCTTTTGGAAAGATTTGCAGTCTTTTTAGTCTTCAGCACTTGGCTTTTTCCTATTAATATTTCCCAAATAAATGCTTTTCCGTTCATCTTCTTCTGCTAGTAGAGGCAACACTGTACAGTGTCATAAACTAGATTACATCTCTTAGATCTCTATCAATGTGAGATAATTATCATTGCCGGTGAATTATCTTAACAATGCATAATTTAAGTGTTTTAGCCTACACTAAGAAGAATTTCTAGATATGCCCCTGCCTCGGGCAAGTTATTTTTATTTATTTGAGTTCCCTTTCCATTTTTAATGGGAATTGTATAAAAATATGTGACAGACAGAGACACATGTTTTATTGGAAAATCTGTTGCCTTTCATTTCCTTCTCAGAAAGTGCAATCGAATTTTTATTTGATTGTCCGGATATGTGGCTTTTAGTCTCCGCCGAGAAGGGACATCTCTAGGTGATTCTCATACCATAACATAATGTTTAAGCTATAAGACTACTTACAGTTTTGAAATAATGGAAAAATAACATAGTAAACTATATGTGCACATTTTCAAATCAAGCTTGAAATATATTTTGCAATTCTTTCAAGAACTATAGGGTTTAGTGAGCTTTTATCATTTCTTTTCTTAGAAGCTTTTATCAGTTATCACAGTTAAAATGACCATTTTCGCCAATACTTCTTTTCAGGTACTGATAAGTGTAATTCATAGCTGAAGGGGGAGAAAAGAAAGTCAAAACTTCTATGTTGAATCATTTGCAGAATTCAGATGGTTGTTGTCTTTCCATGTCTCTGTTACTATCGTCGCGCCTTTAACATTACTGCATTTATGCTCAAATCATTGCATATGCTTAACCTATTGAGGGTGTTCAGTTGGCATATCATCTCATTTGCTGTTTCAATTCAATTGTTCGATTGAATCAAATTTCCTATTTGTGTTTTAAGTTGATGGAACTTTGTCTTTGTTTGTAAACTCCTTGATGATTGTTCAGTTGTTTTCAAGTCTAAGTTCGTGATTATGCATCTGAACAAGTTATTTATTTGTAATTTGGATCATTTTCTCGCGGAAGTTCTTCACCACAATAGTGTCTCTCAATCATACATGCTGCTCTAGTTTCCGCTCTCTTTCCATCATTCACTTCCATGAGTTAAAAGTTTTGTTGTACATAAGTTCTGGACGTTTCATCTTTGATATTGTCTTCTGTTATCTTACCACGTATTAAAATCTTTCCTTCTTTTTGTCGCGATGAAAATGAAACTAGTGATTGGCTAATTGTTGTGATATTCAGCTATGTTATTCCCCGAATATGATTGTTCATTATCCTTCAAGTTTACTTTGGTTGTTCACTGTATTTTACCTACAATCAAAACATAATCATGCTTTTTTGCTCTGTTTTTCAACTTTATAATGCAACACCCCCAGATAATGAAGTTCCAAAATCTCTCCAATCTCTATAGAGTGATATGATGTTTCCTACTTTGCTGCTAATGAGATTAATGTTGTCTCACTAAATTAACTTTAAGTACTAAAATATTTATTTTTAAAGATCAGAGACCAAAGTGTCACACCGTTGAAACATTAAGGACTAATGGAGGCATTTACTCTAATAATAATAAAGAAAATGTTTGGCACCCTGTTCTCGTTATCTTTATAGTTTTACAACAAATGTGTGATACCATTTGTTCACCATAAACTTCATGTAAAGCAGACATCTCTGTGGGCATATTTTCTTATTTTAAATCCAGTGCCTGATCAGTTATTGAATTCAATCTTATGCAAACATCAAGAATAGAGGCAGTAATTACATAAACACACAAATATAAGACGTAATTAAGATTTTGTAAGAAACTTGTAGGAGGCATAAGAAATATTGCGGCTCCAGCTATGGTGAATAACTTCTGCTTTTGCATCCACTCCTGCAGCGCCCATTGCCACATGTAATGGATAGAAGTGATCAGGCCATGGATGTGCATGTTTCGCAAATGGAGCCTTTTCTTCGTAATAGTTAACATCTTCATACCTAGAAGGAAAAAGACTATCTCATCAATCATGATTTGAAATTTTTGCTAGTCTATCAAGAAAGATGAATTTTCTAATGAAGGGAAAATGGGATAAATGATAGTCCGGTATATGAAACTCCAGATATGTTTAGGGTTGAGGGTTGGACTTATTTCGAGGTCTGTAATATGCAGTCTCACCTTATATTTCTAATATCTGTTTTTACAACACAACCCCGTATCGTTGCCTCATACTTTCATTCGAACGAAAGATTGAATAATTTGATAAAATGCTAAAAGAAAATGTCTATAGGAAATGAATACATAAGCAAGAGATTGCTTTTGTACTCTTGAAGGCCTATTAATTATTCAACAGGAATTAAAGGAAAAGCCTCAGCATCAAACTCAGTAAAAATGTGGAAGAGTTACTTTTATAAGCCATTTAACGATAACGAGGGTAACTCTAGTGATATAAATTGGGGGCAATTCAATGTTACTTTAATTCAAAACATTTTCTCTACTCTAAATAATTCCATTATATCGATATTTTAGCCATACCTTACTTGATCGAAGAATAGCAGGTTGGTTTTTTTAATCCTTGCATATTTTGTGAGAAATGACGAATAAAATGGATTCTATATTCATATGTACCATTCACAATTTGAATGAGCATATGTGAACTCCAGATGAATTTTCACATGTTAAAAGATCATCTTACCTTCCATTGAGGAGAGCTTCCTTGAGCCAATTATCAAAGTCCAATGCCCAAGAAGCAACAGCACCAAAGGTTCCACGGTCTTTTAAATTATGAGTAGCAGATCCTGAACCGATTATCAGCACCCCTTCTTCTTTGAGAGGTGCCAATGCTCTACCCAGGTTATAATGATAAGTCCCGTCTCTCTCTGTCTGGATTGAGAGCTGACACACAGGAATATCGGCCTCTGGATACATAAGCATCAACGGTACCCATGCACCATGATCCAAACCGCGCTCTTTATCTTCTTCCACCTGTTTTATGCCAGATGACATGAGTAAATCTTTCACCCTCTTTGCCAACTCTGGAGCTCCTGGTGCAGGATACTTAAGCTGGAAAAAGAGGCAAAGGGAAAATGGAGAGTTTAAATTAGGTTACTGCATCTAAAAATAGCAGCAGTCCAAGGTACCATAGAGAGTTTTTTTCAGAATGGCTATCGATCAGTTTTCAAAGTGTTGTCGCATATGAGTCATCCATAACATATCAATGTGAAGAGCAAAAAATAATAGAAGTCATATGTGAGAGAGAGAGGGAGAGAGAAAGAGAACCTTATACATGCAATCGGGAAATCCATTGAAGTCGTAAATGGTATCGCTAGGGCCATGAATGCAGTTGACAGTGGGCTCAGACGTCTCCCAGTGACCAGAAATTACAAGAATGGATTTCGGTTTCTGAGAGAAAACTTTTTCTTTGAAAGATAGCAAGAATGGCCTTGCAGGTAACGAATCGTCTATGGAAAGCGTGGGTGATCCATGCGATATGTAAAACGTCTCATTTATTGCCATTGCAGCCATCAATGTCACCTACGTTGCTGCTCTCAATTTCTTTTTCTTCTTTTCTTCGAAAACAGAGGCCAAAATCAGTGATTCAAAACGGCTCTCAATCTTTCAGATATATATAAATAATATACACTCTCCAATGTGAATGATTGTAGGCTAAGTTAAGGTGTGGTGTTCCAGAGCAGTATCAGGTCGTGGAGAGAGAAAAAGTTGTACCGACAAGTGGTTTTCTTTTTTTATTTCTTTTTTTATGACGAAAATAGGCAACTCGTGATTCTTATAAGGGAAATACGTTTGACAAAAAAAGAAAAGGGAAATACGTAAAGGGGCCCCGGGGGGAGCGAACTCCGAGTGGGGGGGGGGGGGGGGGGGGGGGGAATACGCAACTCGTGATTCTTATAAGGGAAATAAGCTGACGTACCCAAAATCGCTTATTTCGTTAGCAAATATTATCAAATTAGTTAATTGATCGTTATACCCTTACATAAAGTTAAAATCAAAAAAACATAGAGGTCATGAGCCTATTTTAAAAACACAGGGGATGAATGAGTATTTCAGGAAAAACACAGGGGGGCGGCAAGCAATTTACTAAAAGGGTATTTTTGTCCAACAAAGAATTTATTTTAACCAAAAGCATAAAAAATCGCATTTTAAGCGCGTGTGTTACAATTGCCGTTAAATTAGACGGTTGTTCTAACGGAAGGGGGCGGTCAGCTACATTCCGAAAATCATAGGTGGGTAATGAGCCTATTTTAAAAACACAGGGGGTGAATGAGTATTTCGAGCAAAACATAAGGGGGCGGCAAGCAATTTACTTAATTACTTTCCAACAAAGTCATTATTGAAAATTCAATTCTCCAAATTGCAGTCCAAGATTAGTGTTGCCTATGACACCACCATCTTGCGGGGTTATATCAAATCATGTTCACACGGGTCTTATCCTTATCACACACCACAGTCCATATCATGTAAAAATCAGCTCAAGTTTTATGAGTTCTATATTTTATTCTTTTTGCTGGGTGAGTTCTATATTTAAATATTCGCACTACACCTTTGTAGGAGTTTTATTGTAAATAGCTCAATCTGTATTCTACAACAAGATATATCTTTGGTGTACTATGGTTTTAATGAGAACATAATGCAATTATAATACTTGAGAAAATATTACACAAAAATTGTGTGGGTCGTAGCGTCCAGCATGTGCTGGTTTCACTTCTTGTCCTATATAATACTCCATTATCACATGATAGGAGCTTGGGAGGCGAGCCGGGTGAACAGTGGGCATGTGAATCTCCTCATAGTTTATACTGCAAACCTAAACGAAGGATACAATGTGTAATATGATAAGATTAGAAGTACCTCGATGTGGGGTTCGAGAAAAACGGGAGAGACAAAAACGAAACAGAAAATTAAAGAAAGAAGGAACAGCGCATGTTAGCAGCTTCCATGGTAGTTGATTTCACAATGAGAGAAGTATTGGAGTACGGCGCAAGATGGCAAATTGTGCTTTCTCATGCATGCTAGCTTCTTCTTGACGCCATCAGAACAGGGCCGGCCCAAGCCAAGCCCCCTTAGTTTAGAGTCCTTAATTTTAAAAAATTATTATTATTTTTTAAGATAAAAATTTATTATAAATTAGTTTCTTTTAATAAAGGGTCTTAGAGTTTCATGGCCTACTTATTTAACGAGCAGACTTTCATCAATAAATTGATTGGAATTCTAAGGCTTTATTGACCCTAATTAAAAGAATTTTTAATTTTTTTTAATAATTTGTTGGGGCTCTATTTTTTGTTAATTTATAATATTATGTTATTTTATAATTCTATTTTTTGTATTTTTTTTATTTATAGTTAAAAAAAATTTAAGTATCAAAATTTTCAAATTATTTGAGACAGCTCGCTTCAGTATATGGGTATTTTTGATCTAGACCCCTTGTATTTTTATAAAATGAGACACACACCCCACACTTTTCAAAATATGAGACTCACACCCCTTCTGTTACCAATCTGTTTATTTTTCTGTTAAATATGAACGAAATTCCTATTTTGCCCCCATTACACACATTCAGGCACAAACCTAAAACAATACTACTGTATACTTGCCAAAAAAAAACAAAACAATAGAGAAAAGGTGAAGCATCCACCCACAATCCAGAACAAGATGCAACCATCATAACAGAAACTGATCGGCCCAGCTCAATTACCACCGCACAGCAACAGCAGCCACTGCCACTGGAGACAACCTTTACAACTCAAATGGAGCTATAATATCTATTTCATCTCCTTAGAGCACCATTGCCTGCATCCGAACTTCTTTGAGGAATTTAGAAAACACGGTCTAGCAAGGGACTTTATGCGACTTTATGCGAGTTTGCATTTGAAAATCAACAAAAAGTACAAGAGGTACAGTGATTTATCAAATTGGTCGCCCCATTTAAAAGCTCTCGAAGCAGAGTTAATAGATTTAATGGCTTAATTATGCTAGGGGAAGGATTAGGCACTTTGAACATCCAAAAATTATGGTTATTATAATAAGAAAACATTCCCTTATAATCAAAAGCATTCATGTCCAAAAGAAGAAATAAAAAATAAGAAATGATAAGAATTTACAACAACTGCGTCTTCGATGAGAATATTCTTGATTGATGATCATGCAACTACCTACTAAAAATATTATCATGATTCATAAAGCACAGAGTTTTGCTTTAAGTTAATATTGGATCCAAATGCCACGAGGGATGGAGATTCTCTTCTTCTTCCTTTTTTTTATTTTTATTTTATTTTTAAGGTCATAGGGATGGAGATGATTTGCAGTGTCGGGAATTGTGTGTACTAAATACCCTTGATACAAAAACATACCAGTGTAATGGATATTAATCAGTTGTTAACTAGTCATTCATCGTGATTATGTGTTCATTCCTCTAGTTATATTTAATCTATATGCATGTAAAAAACCTCTAAATTCAAGTGAATAACAATGGTGCGTGATGTTTTTACAAAAGGTCTATGTCATAAGATTTGAATTTTTATGGTTGATAATTGTATAGTAAAATTGGTCAAGGTTATAATGAGAGAGATTTCTAACTGGAGGGTGGTTAATCTTGGTCATTAGAGGGCTTTCCAAAGTTGTCACATTAGTGCATGGTATGTATTGAATAGGACCATAGTAGATGTGATCTCAATAACAATACTAGCATATGTTGAGATCAAATACATCTAAAGCAACTAAGTGGTAAATGATCTAATTCTCGAGCATATGTGGATGACTTACGAAGTTAAGGACATTGTGTTTTAGTTACTATGGATGTGATATTATAATGCTCAATAACTTGGTGTCTTGGACACAAGGATTTAATTAGTTTGGACATTCATATGAAATAAAGATTCTACATGTGCTATTGGATTGATAGGTCATTACCCCCTTGAAACTATTCAATTAATTGTCAGAATCTAAAGTACTTAATAATATAGTTTGTGGGTCACTTACTTGATCAACAGTACGATATTTGGATGATAATTCTTCATAGATTAGAGGTCCAAGGTCTAGACATAATCAAGAAAGATTGACAGTACAAGTAAAAGACTGAACATTAATTATGAGTATTCCATATAGGGGCGTTTTGGGTCTTTTTGCTCTCAGGCCCTCCGATGATTTTGTGTGACAATTTAGATGCAACTTGTTTATGTGACAATCCAGTTTCTCATTAAATAATTAAGCACATAACACTTAATTATCATTTCATATGGGACAAGGTTTTGGGTGACGATGCAGGGCAAAAACAGAGGAAGAGGTGCTAAAATAAGTGATAAGTGCTGCAGTATTTCAGGTGCTTCAATTTCTTTGTATTGTTATGAAGATATATGAAGGTCATTTAAGACTTGTTTTATGCAGTAGATAAGACTTGAAGTTACTGCTACAAAATAGAGTTGTATAGAAATTGATCTGCAGTAATTTTTCTATGCTTAAAACATTACAATATCAACTCCTTTTATAGATACATTTCCTGCTCTAGAAAATCTGCAATGGCATGTTTACAAGATGCATTAATGGAATCCAAACAATTCTATGGACAACTCATATTGAAAATTACAAATTACTTTCCAACAAAGTCATTGTCGGAAACTTAATTCTCCAGGTCGCGGTCCAAGATTAGTGTTGCCGATAACACCACCATCTTGGCTACGGGGTTATATCAAGTTATGTCCACACGTAGTGGCGGACCCAGGCTACGGGGGTCAGTGCATGCACCACAAAGATATAGTGAATAATCAAAGGTTTAAGTAAACATATACATAAACAAATACATATTAAGCACATTTTAAATACAAAAGAGAGGAAAAAAGTAACTTTAAAATATAGCAATACAAAAAGTACCTTTTATAATTGTCCCCGATGTGAATGTATTTTTTGAAAGTGTTGAATAATTAACTCATTGTCGATGCCTTCAAATATATCTCTTTCTATGTAAGGGACTAATAAATCATTCATCTCTCATTCGATTCCGCAATTCAGTCTTCATAATTAAGTAAGTTATAAAAAGACTATATACAATGATATTTTTAACTTGATGGATTTTCACTACCTCCAAAGTTGAAAAAAAATCACATATTAGCATATGAATATATTTAAATTTTCCCTAATACATATAAAAATTTCTATTATTTTGAAAATATTCCGCTAAAATAAGCAAAATCAAGATGAAACATTCATGTTTTCAATCAAACCCAATTGAATGTTTTAAATTATTAGTAATGATAGAAATACACAACATCCAAGGTAGCTCTATTGGTTTAGCACTTGAAATAATGAATCTTACCATGCGAGTTCGATTCTTCTGGCACATAATATTTCTTTTTTCCTTTACAAACTACTTAACAAATTGGCAAAAGAAAAGAGCCTCTGAAACACTTTACAAACTACTTAACAAATTGGCAAAAGAAAAAATCCCCTGAAACACTCTAGCAGGATTCAAACCTGGGAGGTGTAGCACAGGTGTTCCTTTACAAACTACTTAACAAATTGGCAAAAGAACAAAGCCCCTAAAACACTCCAGCAGGATTCAAACCTGGGACGTGTAGCACAAGTGTTGCACACCTCGATTTTAAAAGTGATTACTTAACTACTGAACCATATCAATTTTTATTGAGTGTAAACCTGTGCATACACTGCCTAAAAAGTAGGTCCGCCACACTGTCCACACAGGTCTTATTCTTGTCACACACCACAATCCATATCATGTAAAAATCACCTCAAGTTTTATTAGTTGTATATTTAAATATTCGAACTACAGCTTTGTAGGAGTTTTATTGTAGATAGCTCAATCTGTAACAAGATATATCTTTGGTGTACTATGGTTTTAATTGGAACATAATGCAATTATAATACTTGAGATACGACACAAAATTGTGTGGGTCGTAGCGTCCAGCATGTGCTGGTTTCACTTCTTGCTTATATAATACTTCATTATCACATGATAGAAGCTTGGGAGGCGAGCCGGGTGAACAGTGGGCATGTGAATCTCCTCATAGTTTATACTGCAAACTTAAACGAAGGATACAAACGGGAGAGAGAAAAACGAAACAGAAAAAAGAAAGAAGGAACAGTTCATGTTAGCAGCTTCCATTGTAGTTGATTTCACATTGAGAGAAGGGATCGGAGTACGGGGGAAGATAGCAATTTGTGCTTTCTCATGCATGCTGATGCTAGCTTCTTCTTGACGCCATCGGAATACATATTTTAAGGTTTTCTAGTTTCTCAAAGACACTGATAAAGAAGTGTAAAAAAGAAGGGGAAATTTTACAAATAGTCCTTATTATTATTCTTTTGTCTCAATTTAGTCTCTATTGTTTTATTTGTCTTAATTTAGTCCCTATTATTTGTAAAAAAATATCAATTTGGTCCCTTCTGTCAAATAAGGGTTAAATCTAATAGAAAGTTGGTCACGTGCACCGCATGTGACCACGGTCTCAGGGGCAATTTTGGAATATAACAATAAAAGTTCAATTTAGTCCTCAATGTTTTGAAAAAGTTTCATTTGAGTCCCTAATGTTTTAAAAAAATTTCAAATAAGTCTTCAATGTTTTAAAAATATTTCAAATAAGTCCTCAATATTTTAAAAATATTTCAAATAGGTCCTTAATGTTTTAAAAATATTTCAAATAGGTCCTCAATATTTTAAAAATGTTTCAAATATGTCCTCAATATTTTAAAAATATTTCAAATAAGTCCTCAATGTTTTGAAAAGATTTCAATTAAATCCTCACTGTTCTATAAAGTTGGAAATAAACCCTTAAGGTCCCCCATATCTTAAACACACAAGGTTTGGATGGTTAACAAGGAGGAAATAGACTTGTCTTGATAGATGTAGCTCAAAAAATATAGTCGAGTTAGCTTTTAACTAATAAGTGATAGATAACTAAGATAGCGTCCGCGAAACCAAATTCGAATTTGTCAAAACCAAAATTAGGGAAGTCATAATACGTAAATAAAGAGGCAGAATAAAGACACAATATACGTTACCAACTACAGACCTTTAGCATTTTTCATTTGAATACCTGTTATGAAAACAATCATAAACACCTCAACATTAGAAAAAATGATGTTTCTTCATCCTTAATCCCAAAAAAAACATAACAATAATATCATCAAACCATCAGTCATAAAAGCCTGTCATAAAAAAAAGTCATTAAATATGGTTAAAGTCATTACATTTAGCTATCATAGTCTCATCCATATACAAAAATCATCTTTACATATATTGTCATAATCCCATCCATCTACAAAAATATCCATCAGTCATGTTATAACCTATTTGTAACCCAACCACAAAAATCACTGGGTTGACTAACTTTGTTCATAGCATGTTCATTCATCAATATGAACAAAGTTACAAAAAATATCCATCAGTCCTGTCATAACCTATTTGTAACCCATCCACAAAAACCACTGGGTTGACTAACTTTGTTCATACCATGTTCATTCATCAATATGAACAAAGTAAGGACTTAATTGAAATCTTTTCAAAACATTGGAGACTTATTTGAAACATTTTTAAAACATTGAGGACTTATTTGAAACATTTTATTGAGGACCTATTTGAAATATTTTTAAAATATTGAGGACTTATTTGAAACATTTTTAAAACATTGAGGACTTATTTGAAATTTTTTTAAAACATTGAGGACTCAAATGAAACTTTTTCAAAACATTGAGGACTAAATTGAACTTTTATTGTTATATTCCAAAATTGCCCCTGAGACCGTGGTCACGTGATAACTTTCTGTTAGATTTAACCTTTATTTGACGGAAGGGACCAAATTGAGATTTTTTTGCAAATAATATGGACTAAATTGAAACAAATAGAACAATAGGGACTAAATTGAGACAAAAGGGTAACAATAAGGACTATTTATGAAATTTGCCCAAAAAAGAACATGAAGACAGGGGCGGTGGGACAGGGGGGCAAGGGGGGCCTTTTGAAAAAAAAAAAGATGAAGTTAAGTATAGCTTTTAAAAAAAAAACAAAATTCGGGCCCCCCATTGCCTCAAGGAAAAAACGTTATCACGAAGTTAGAAGTTGAAAGTTGGGGGCTGAATTTTTTATTTATTTATTATTTTGTACAGTATTTTTATATAGTGTTTTTGAATCAGTAAAAAAAAAAGACTTAAAAAATATATTTTAAATATAATTCGGTATAATAAAAGATATATAAGAAAACTAACAAACAAAAGATATAGTGTTTTTATTATTATTATTATTTTTGCTTAATCAGATATAATTTCATTTCACAAAATAATTATGCTGTATGAATGCAAACTAAAAAACAAAAAATATATAAGAAAGAAATTAATATAATATAAACTAACCTAGGCTACCTAGCAAAATGAAGTCTTGTGTATTGCGATTCAGACTTTCACGTATTTAGGCATGAAAACAATTTTCAAAAAATAAAATAATTAAAAAAATCACTTAATTTTTTTATATGGAACGAATTTTATATAAAATTTTAAATTTACTATATTCATGTATTTAATTGTTCTAATCGATATGTAGAAATTCTCATAACTTTTTTTGTATAACAAAAACTAAAATTCACTAACAAAAAATTATAACACCTCATTGAAATTTATCCACTAAAATTATATATTATTACAGAAAATTTATAGTTAAAACAAAATTAATCAAATAAATGAGAAGTATTTCAGTCAAATTGCTTACTTTAGACACTTATTGGTGTTTTGTATTAATGTCATTTCACCCACATCCACTGTAAAAAAAAATTTAACAAAACAAATTATACATTCATAAAATTATATAGCCAAAAAAACTAATAAATAAGTATAATATTATTATTTGTATTAGCTTTGCGTGACTATGTTGTTGTGTGTTTTATTATACAATACTTAAGGTATCTCCAATGAGTAATATTATTCACAAAAACTTATTATTTTTGACAATTTTTAGAGATTCGGGTCTCTAAAAATCATTATTAATAATTTAAATATACATAGACCTACCATTTTTTAGAGATTTAAGTTAAAATAGAGACCCAGTATATTTTTTTGGCTCTAAATTTAGAGATCCAAAAAGTGATTGGGTCTCTATTTTGGTATAAAAGTTGACAAAAGTGGTAGGTCCTATATATATTTAAATTATTAATAATAATTTTTAGAGACCTAGATCTCTAAAAACTGCCAAAAATAATAAGTTTTTGTGAATAGTGTATACCATTGGAGATACATTTAAGAATTTAAGATAGTTAAAATTTAGGAAGATGGATTAGAGAATAGAGATGGAAGAAGAAGTGATGATGGAAAAAAGAATGAGTTGAATAAAAAAAAGATTTATTAATTTTCAATTAAACTGCATCTAGAGACAAAAATCAGTAAAGAGGCTTTTGACTCATGATGAGCCAACATGTTTTGCCAAAATAAAAAAAGAGCTAATGTTTTTTTTCTTTTTGGATGAAGATATATGTCATCAAAATATTCTTTTTTTTTTTCAGAAAAAGCTTTTGACTCATGATGAGCCAACATGTTTTGCCAAAATAAAAAAAGAGCCAATGTTTTTTTTTTTTGGATGAAGATATATGTCATCAAAAGAAACTCAATCAGTAAGTGACAGTGTAAGGAAGATGGATCTCTTCAAACGTATTTCATCTCTTGTTACGCGTTCAGCAATAAATCGCATTTTTGATAAGCCAACAGAGCCAAAGGAGGAGGGAGAGACTGTGGGGGAGATGCATCTGGCTCTTTTTGATGCTATCTTTGAACATTATGAAGAATGCCCTGTTGTGTCGTCATCATTGATGAAAGAAGTTGTCGATAATCTTGCAATCTTCAGGGCCATTCTCATGGATCCTCCCGAAAAGATCGTTGAAGATGGTACATTGAAAGAAGTTGAGTCTTTGGTCATCAAGGCAGCATCCGTCATCTCCAAGTTTGATATCAAGAAAATGGACCAACACATGGCTCATGAACTACATAAAGAACTCGTAAGTACTTTGACACCCATGTGGATTGATGAGGCCGGAATCTTTTCTCGGACGGTGGCTGGAAGAGCTATGGATGTACTTCCCGAGGACTGGTCAACTCTGGTTTCTTGACCATCTTGTGGAGAATTTAGAGGAGTTGGTTAAAGCCAAGGGTGATTCAGTTGGCCCTTTGAAGCTTTTCATTTTACACCTCAAACGGAAGCTGCAGTTCCTGAGTTGTAGCTTCAAGGAAATCCCAGAGGCGCGCAAGGAGGAGGCAGATGTGAAGAATCTAATGGAAAGCATTACAAATATGGCACATGAGGTAGAGTTTGTCATTGATTTATTTCTAGTTAGAGATATTGCTATCTGCTATTGTTTGGTTTGGCTTCGTGAGATCTTAAAAGAGATAGAACATAAAGAGCGACTGGTCAAGATGGACTTCGATGACACGCAATCAATAGTAAGTAGTATCGTGGACTTAAATTCGTCGAAGCTTAATACCATCCCCTTTGTCAGTAAAACTGAAATCAGTGCGAAAGTCTATGAAGTCTTTAATCACACTGCTATACAAGGAAAGTACAATATTCGTACATGGAGTTTAGTGTCATCTTATAAAGAAAGGAGAAAGGAGGTGTTTCTTGAGCTTCTTCGTAATGCGTCATGTGGATTGCATGATGATTCATATGGATCATTTTCAAAATATCAAAAGAAGTTGGAAATGTTCCGTCGTCGCTTGAAGGATACAAAATACATGAACGAAGATAAGTTGGGAAAATTGGTTTATTAACTTCTCAAAGATAAAAAATATTTTATAATCTTGGAGGATTATGCAGAAAATTGATGCATTAAATGACATAAAAAGAGTTTTGCCAGAAAACTACAATAAAAGTAAGATTTTGTTGACTACTCGCTCCCCAGAGGTGGCTGTCCACTGTCATTATGATTCTCAAGAAAGTTTTCGGTCTCGTGACTATACTTCAACATCACAAACTAATAAGTTAATAATTGATGATGATATGGTGGGTTTCAAAGCGAAGACAACAAGAATGCTTGAGTTACTTATTAGAGGACAGACACAACTGCGAATTATCTCAATCGTCGGCATGGCCGGGCAAGGTAAAACCACTCTTGCTAAACTACTATATAGTGATCTTCCGGTTATCAATCACTTCCATATTCGTGCATGGTGTTGTGTTTCTCAAGCATACGAAAGAAAGGAGTTATTGTTGGAGCTCTTAAGTCAGATTGTTCAACTTTCTGAGACAATAGACCATAAGAATGATATTGAGTTGGCTGAACTGCTATGCAAAAGTCTTAGGGGACGAAGGTTCCTTATTGTCCTTGATGACATGTGGAGTATCCAGGCATGGAATGATATAAGAAGAGCTTTTTCCAATGACCAAAATGGAAGTAGGATTATCTTCACTACTAGATTACAACAGTTGGCATCCCAAGCTCAATCTGGTGCCTTACTTCAACCTCTTGATCTGCTCTCTGATGATGAAAGTTGGGATTTACTGAGCAAGAAGTTATTTCAGAAAGAAAGCTGCCCTCTTGAACTATTAGGAGTTGGAACACAAATTGCAAAAAATTGTGAAGGGCTACCTCTTGCAGTCATTTTGATAGCTAGGCTTCTTGGTAAGATGGAGAAACAAGAAGATCAGTGGAAACAAATTGCAGAAGGAACTTTAAGTTCTTGCTTACTTGGTGATGCAAAAGCACAAACTAAAGGGATAATAGAGTTGAGTTACAAGAATTTACCAGATTATTTAAAGCCATGCTTCTTGTATTTTGGAGCATTTTTGGAGAATAGGTACGTTCTAGTTTGGAAATTGATACGTTTGTGGATTGCAGAGGGATTTATAAAACATAGTCGCCTAAAAAGCTTAGAGGATGTAGCAGAGGAATACTTGATGGATTTGATTGGAAGAAGTCTAGTAACAATTGCTCAAAAATAATCTAATGGTGGGGTGAAATCTTGTCGTGTTCATGATCTCTTACATGAGTTTTGCTTGACCAAAGCTAGAGAAGAGAACTTTTTGCAGTGGATACATGGGTATAACGAACACTTCCCTTCATCTGATGATCATTTAGATTATAGTGTGGATCCTCATTATTCTTATTCTTCAACACCCATTAAATATCAACAACGTCGTCTCTGCATTTATTCTGAAAGAAATCATTTCATCATGTTGAAGCCTCATGGGCTCCTTGTCAGATCATTGTTGTTCACTGCAGCTAGCGATATGTGCCCGAGTTATTCCTATGATATCGCATTCATTTCACAAAACTTCAAACTTCTGAAGATATTGGATTTGGAAGACATCAACATAGGTGACTCTTTTAAAGTTATTGATGTGCTGGTTCGATTAAGATACTTGGCAGTTCAAGCCTCTGTGGATTTATTCCATCATCCATAGCCAATCTCTGGAACCTAGAAACCTTTATTGTTAAAGGATTAAGAGATACTATTGTAAAGGTACCAGATTCTATTTGAGATATGTCAAAGTTGCGGCACGTGCATATAAATGACAATGCTTCTTTTGATTTGCACTCCGACAGACTTGAGAGATCCTGTATACTAGATAACTTGCAAACCTTTTCCACACCATCTTTTACTTATGGAGATGATATGGAGAAGATGATGAGAAGGCTACGAGGCATTCGAAAACTAAAATGCATATTTTTAGATTCATGGGATGATGCCAGAAATTGCAATCGACTTCCAATGTTGGGGGTTTTGAGTCAACTTATATCATTGAAGGTATTTTATAATGGCATGGGAAAATATCCTTGTGAATTTGATTTGCCCTCAAATCTTAAGAAGTTGACTTTGTCAAATTTTAGGATGCCATGGAATGAAATTTCACAGCTTGCAAAACTATGTAATTTGGAGGTTCTGAAATTATTATGCAAAGCATTTGAAGGGGAAATATGGGAGATGGAAGATGAGGTCTTTGAAAAACTCAAGTTTTTGAAGTTAGACACCTTGGACGTTGTAGAATGGAGGGCCACAAGTGATCACTTTCCCCTCCTTGAGTGTCTACTCTTGCACAAATGTGAGCGAATTGAGGAGATCCCTAGTGGTATAGGAGACGTTCCCACCATACAAATGATCGAGGTGATGTGGTGCAGTCCTTCTGTTGCACTTTCAGCCAAAGCAATTGAAGAAGAACAACTTGAGTATGGCAATGACGAGCTGAAGATTCATATCTATCCTAAAGTATCGGACCTGGAATCCTCATCATGAAGTGAATTGATTTGTGAGTACTTGTGCTCCCATGTGATTCTATTCAAATTCGTTTTCTATTTCCTATCTATGTTACTTAATTGTTTGATATCTCTTTTTATCAGGGAAAATTATATGTGTGGTTTTTACTGAAGTAGCCACAGATGCTTCGACTAATATGCAGTGCTAACATGGATAACTGGACTTGAATGTTTAAGAACTAGATACTTCACTTACCAGAGATAATCACTTACCCTCTCAACTATTGTTTGAGTTTTCAGTAAAAAGTTAAGGGCTTTGCCTTTATATTTCAGAACTAATTGCATGTTTACATATTATATTACTTATTTGTTTTGGGTGTTTAGTAATGTGTTCATTCTTTTCTTTCCTTTCTTTTTTAAGTAAGTTAATTCAATATTCATTCTATAAGTTTGCTTATTCTTACCTTTCAATTTAATTTTCATTCTATAAGTTTGCTTACTCTTACCTTTCAAAAAATTGCAGAAATAAGCTGAAGAAATAGTGGTTTAACAAAACAATGTTTCTTAGATCTTTTATCAGTGTGAGATAATTATCAGAATAGATTCACGCGCATCATTATTTTCTCCAACACTCCTCAAACTCGTGGTGATTTAAGAGTTTGCATATGTCTTAGCCTTGATTTTGAATACCATCTCCGTATGCCATTTTGTTTGCTGATCAACAGTGTGCGAGTAGAACTCAGAAGAGACTCTTTGAGCTTAATAAAGAAACCATGATCGAACTGTCTTTTGGAATGATTTGCAGTCTTTTTAGTCTTTGGCACTTGGCTTTTTCCTATTAATATTTCCCAAATAAATGTTTTTCCGTTCATCTTCTTCTGCTAGTAGAGGCAACACTGTACAGTGTCATAAACTAAATTACATCTCTTAGATCTCTATGTGAGATAATTATCATTGCCGGTGAATTATCTTAACAATGCATAATTTATGTGTTTTAGTCTGCACTAAGAAGAATTTCTAGATCTGCCCCTGCCTCAAGCAAGTTATTTTTGTTTATTTGAGTTCCCTTTCCATTTTTAATGGGATTAATTGTATAAAAATATGGAGACAGACAGAGACATATGTTTTCTTGGAAAGTCTGTTGCCTTTCATTTTCTTCTCAGATTAAGTGCAATCGAATTTTTATTTGATTGGCCGGATATGTGGCTTTTAGTCGCCGCCGAGAAGGGATATCTCTAGGTGATTCTCATACCATAACAAAATGTTTAAGTTATAAGACTACTTACAGTTTTGAAATTATGGAAAAATAACATAGTAAACTATATGTGCACATTTTCAAATCAAGCTCGAAATATATTTTGCAATTCTTTCAAGAACTATAGGGTTTAGTGAGCTTTTATCATTTCTTTTCTTAGAAGCTTTTATCAGTTATCACAGGTAAAATAACCATTTTTGCCGATATGTCTTTTCAGGTACTGATAAGAGTAATTCATAGCTGAAGGTGGAGAAGAGAAAGTCAAAACTTCTATGTTGAATCATTTTCAGAATTCCAATGATTGCTGTCTTTCCAAGTCTCTGTTGCTATGCCTACGCCTTTAACATTACTGCATTTATGCTCAAATCATTGCATATGCTTAACCTATTGAGGGTGTTCAGTTGGCATGTCATCTCATTTGCTGTTTCAATTCAATTGTTCGATTGAATCAAATTTCCTGTTTGTGTTTTAAGTTGATGGAACTTTGTCTTTGTTTGTAAACTCCTTGATGATTGTTCGGTTGTTTTCAAGTCTAAGTTCGTGATTATGCATCTGAACAAGTTATTTATTTGTAATTATCTATTTGATTATGTCTTTTTCCAAGTGAGGTGTAGCAATGATGAGCATGAAAGGGTGCTCATCAATAAGGAAGAGATAAAGAACAGTGGAATAGTTACTTTTATAAGCTATTTAACGAGGGTAACTCTACTGATATAAATTGGGGGCAATTCAATTGTTACTTCAATTCAAAACATTTTGTCTACTCTAAATAATTCCATTGTATTGATATTCAAGGTTTTTTTAATCCTTGCATATTTTGCGAGAAATGACGAATAAAATGAATTATATATTCACATATATCATTCACAATTTGAATGAGCATATATGAACTCCAAATGAATTTTCACATGTTAAAAGATCTTACCTTCCATTGAGGAGAGCTTCCTTAAGCCAATTATCAAAGTCCAATGCCCAAGAAACAACAGCACCAAAGGTTCCACGGTCTTTTAAATTATGAGTACCGTCTTTATCTGTCTGGACCGAGAGCTGACACACAAGAATGTCGGCCTCTGGATACATAAGCATCAATGGTACCCATGCACCATGATCCAAACCGCGCTCTTTATCTTCTTCCACCTGTTTTATGCCAGATGACATGAGTAAATCTTTCACCCTCTTTGCCAACTCTGGAGCTCCTGGTGCAGGATACTTGAGCTGGAAAAAGAGGCAAAGGGCAAATGGAGAAACCAATAAGAAAATAGTTGGATGAGGAAACAGAAGAATAGCTTTTATCTAACAAGTAGTAGTGGAGGGGTACGGATCCTCTCATATTGACTTCGGAGATGTGTTTGATGGATATTAGGATTCGCTTTGTCACATGATATGCAGCAAGATATAATTTAATCAGCAAAGGAGTTGCAGCATTCTCACTTAAAAAGCTTATACTTTATACTTTTTCACAGAAAATTCTTTGGTCAGTTCGGGCTGACAATCAACTTTAGCGACATGAGGTGGATTTCACATGTTGTGAGGTCTACTTGTATGAGAGTGGTCTGATGGTCAACTCGAGTTGACCAAAGAATTACTACATTTTCACAATTACGAGCAGTACTTATGGAAAGAAAGACATAACCTCAATCAACATCCTCATAGCAAATACGAGCAATAACAAACAATAGAGTTAATAAACTGAGGACAGAAATCAAGTTGAACACTATATTCAGAGTTTAGGCTTCTTCTCATGCCACTTGCAACATCTCTTTTTATTTTTCTCGGGCTACTCAAAGGTTACTGTTTGAAAACTCAGAATTGTAGTTAATATGGGGTGAAGAATCTTATAAGGGTATAAGGCTATCTTCAATGGAGTCTCTAAAATGCAAAACTTTTTTAATTTGGGTATTTTTAGAGACCCTAGTCTCTAAAAATAACACTATTCATGACAAAAGTACGTGGGGTCCATCATTTTTGGCTTAAAGATGTCAATATAGAGACCCAGTTTCTATTTTCTTCAACAAATTTGTGAAAAAAAATATAGACTGGGTTTTCATTTTAGCATCTTTTAAGTCAAAAGTGGTGGGTCTCACGTACTTTTGCCATAAATAGTATTGTTTTTAGAGACTGGAGTCTCTAAAAACACCTAAATTAGAAAAAAATTTCATTTGAAAACTCTATTGAAAATGTCCTAACAGACATTTGGACAATTGAATGGTAAAATGTGTAGTCCAAGGAAGGCCAAGAGTCCTGTGTGAACGTACTCTCATATATATCCCGTTCTCCAGAACTGTTTGATTTTTAGACTACCCGATTTTCAGGGATGTCCGCTGAGCTTTTAGCCGCCATATGGCAGCACACGCATCATCTCCCTTCATGAGCACTAGTATAAAAACAAGGACACGTAACGAAGCTAACTGATATTTTATATACTCATTATATTAAATAAGATTATCTTATTCTGACCTCGCTAAACTTAAATATCAAAGTGGTTCCACAGGCACAATCCCAAGGACCTTGGTTTGCTGGAGCTCATTCAACAGCAAGGATCATCACCTGATTCATACCTGAACAGTGGCAAACCGAGGACCCCATTCTAAAGCATTCCCGAAATGGAAGCCTCTGCACCCTTTCCTGTGAGCTGAAATTTAGTGAATGATCATCACATCTCGCCAATCCTATTTTAGACTTATCCCCTATAACCTAATTTAATCATAATTTAAATTAGATTACTGCATCTAAAAATAGCAGCAGTCCGAGGTACCATAGAGGGCTTTTGTCAGAATGGCTATCGATCAGTTTTCAAAGTGTTGTCGCATATGAGTGATACATAACATATCTATGTGAAAAGAAAAAAATAATAGAAGTCATGAGAGAGAGAGGGAGAGAGAAAGAGAACCTTATACATGCGATCGGGAAATCCATAGAAGTCGTAAATGGTATCGTTAGGGCCATGAATGCAGTTGACAGTAGGCTCAGACGTCTCCCAGTGACCAGAAATTACAAGAATGGATTTCGGTTTCTGAAAGAAAACTTTTTCTTTGAAAGATAGCAAGAATGGCCTTGCAGGTAACGAATCATCTATGGAAAGCGTGGGTGATCCATGCAATATGTAAAACGTCTCATTTATTGCCATTGCAGCCATCAATCTCACCTACGTTGCTGCTCTTAATTTCTTTTTCTTCTTTTCTTCGAAAACAGAGGCCGAAATCAGTGATTGATCAAAACGGCTCTCAATCTTTCAAATATATATAAATAACATACACTCTCCAATGTGACGTAAGTGCACACGACCCCCTTGTGGTCTCAAAACTTCTCCAGACCCCCTATGGTCTGACCCTTAATACACACCGCCCCCCTCCGTCAAATTTTCTGTCACTTTTGACGGCATGTGCAGTGCACTCGCGCTTATTGCAACTTGGATTCGTTTTTAATAATTTTATCAATAAAATAAATGTGTTTATTGACCAAAATACAAATTTTCACAAAAAAAAAGACTACCTCACTCTTCTTCTTACCTTCCTCCGCCTTCCCTCACCCTACCACAGCTACCTTAACCCAACTCCAACTTTTGAGATTTAATAACTCTGAAAAGAAACAACATTCATATATATATGTGTGTGTGTGTATATATATATATTTGATTTAATTAATCCATTTGATTCACAATGACCACATTTATCAGCATCATCTCGGCACACCAATCCAACACCACCAATCCACCAAGCCATGACCCACGAACTAGCCCATATATACCACCGACAGAAGCACTTGACTAATTAACACCACTTGCACAGTACATTGTACGCGGATGACTAAATTTTCATAGGCTCCATTGTAATTCACGAAAAACATACAGCATCACCACCATTTGACGGCTTCATCCAAGCCTAATCGAAACCCAACTTTTTTTTTTTTTGGTAATAAATTCTGATATGTACGTGTGTGTGGTGGCGGTGTGATGGAGACAGAGATGATGGTGGTGGTGAGTTGATTGTTTCTTTTTCTTTTATTTTTTTATTTTTTATTTATGCCTAATCAAAACCCAACTATTTTTTTTTGGGTAATAAATTCTGATATGTACGTGTGTGTGGTGGCGGTATGATGGTGGCGGTAGTGATAGCCGGAGGTGGAGATAGTGGCGGAGATGATGGTGGTGGTGTAGTTGATTGTTGGTGGCCAGAGGTGGAGATGGTGGCGAAGATGATGGTGGTGGTGAGTTGACTGTTTCCATTTCTTTCTTTTTTTTCAATTACTACTATTATTTTATTGTCAAATACGTTAAAAATCAATAAAAATCACATTTTTCGCGAGTGTACTTCGCATGCTGTCAACAGTGACAGAAAATTTGACGGAGGAGGGCGGTATGCACCAAGGGTCGGACCATAAGGGGGTCTAGAGAAGTTTTGAGACCACAGGGGGTCTGGTGCTATTCTCCCTTCTAAGGATATATTGAAAAACAACATCGATGAATATGTGTCGGTGCACTATTCCTTGATGGAGATTGTAAACTTCTATTAATTTTTCATCTGTCAATCTAATTTTCATATTTATTAACTTAGACTTGTCATTTGCTTTTGCGTGTGTGCACACGCATGTCTATGTGTGTGTGTGGTTGTGTCTGGACCGAGAACTAACACACATAAATATGTATCCTTTGGATACATAAGCATCAATGGTACCCATGCACCATGATCCAAATCACGTTCTTTATCTTCAATCCGTTATATGCCAAGTGACATGCGTAAATCTTTCACTCTCTTTGCCAACTCTGAGCTCCTGGTCCTGGTGTAGGATACTTAATTTAGTGAGCATTCCTGAATGGAAGCTTCTGGACCCTTCACCCAAGCTGAAATTTAGTCAATGATCATTACATTTCTCCGAATCCCATTTTAGACTTATACACCATCTCATATTTTGAATTATCACTATAATATTTTAGATTTTTGACAACATTTCAATTGAAAAGTGAGAGAAATCGTTGTGAGAAATAATTAAAAGAAAATCATGGCAATAGATGTTTTATTTGCAATGATTTTTAATAATTGTATAAACTAAAACTTTTTACAACTGTTTAAATTCTCTTAATTACTTTTTGGCAACACTTTTAAAATGCTGCTCATTAATTATAAAAGACACCACTACAATAGAGAATTTGCAACGACACTATATGTAATAGTTAAAGTTATTTACAACAGTTGTTAATCATTTTATAATAGTTTTAAATATTTTTAAATGTTGTAATAAATAAAAAATATGGTAGTGTATATAGTCAATGATCATTGTATTTCTCCGAATCCCATTTTAGACTTATACACCATCTCATATTTTGAATTATCACTATAACATTTTAGATTTTTGGAAACATTTCAATTGAAAAGTGAGAGAAATTGTTGTGAAAAATAATTAAAAGAAAATCATGGTAATAGATGTTTTATTTGCAATGATTTTTAATAATTGTATAAACTAAAACATTGTATAACTGTTTAAATTCTTTTAATCACTTTTTGGCAACACTTTTAAAATGTTGCTTATTAATTATAAAAGACACTACTACAATAGAGAATTTGCACGACACTATATGCAATGGTTAAAGTTATTTACAACAGTTGTTAACCATTTTGTAATAGTTGTATATATCTTTAAATGTTATAATAAATAAAAAAATATGGTAGTGTATATATGTTACTGCATTTGAAAAAAGCAACAATCCTTATTATAGGAACCATAGATAGCTTTAGTTGCAATGGCTATCAGTTTTCAATGTACTGTTACATATTAGTAATCCATATGAATGCGAAGAGCAAAAAGATAATTTTAACAGTATCATAACAATATGATATACACGGGATTGAGCATAACAGCAATTGCGTTGTAGGAAATGTATTATTTATCGGCCTCTTAAAGCTTGCATACTATGCAATTTCGCATGAAAATAATGTACCAATTGATGTGGGATAAATTCCATGCAATATGGGCACAGTTCCCATTATGCCCTCAAGGTGACATCTTACCCGACCTAAGGCCTTTGGAGCCCCGAGGCCAAAGCTATCATTGTCTCGACTAACTGTGACAAAACCAAGGTTGGAGTGCCGAGGCATCTTAGAAGCTTCAGGGTGAGCGGTTATAACTAACTCTGACACAATTCCATTAAACAAGGACAGATTCTCTCAATAAGCTATATAAATACTCCAGGCACTCTCATAAAAAAGATAACTCATTTACATAGTACACTTTCTAAATTACTATTTTTTTTCAACAAGATACTAACTTAAGTACAAAGTGTAAGAAATGTAAGAATTCATTAAGCACTTCATTAAATGCTTATCTTAAGAATTTATTAAATGATTCAAACTCTTCCTCTTCATATTCTTATTATTAATTAATCTCATTAGTTACCATTAATTAAACTCATTAGTTGACAATTAATATATTTATGATAAGAGTCCATTAATTGATCCAAACTCTTCATCTTCATATTCTTGTCATTAATTGAACTCATTATTTCATTAATTGCCTAAAGAGTGGTAACTATTCACATTCTTGATGAGATAATGTCTATATATAGTGGGTTTTGGTCCCTAAGCTTAATCATTCTTTTTGAAATATACACCATCACTCTAGAGTGTTTTGAGAGCTTAGAAGTGCTAAAACTAAGAGAGAAATCCGTAGCTGATCATGTTAGCAATGGCAAGAGGTATGCTTTCAATTCTTTTTGTTTCTGCATATATGTTTATTGATCTTTGTGTTTCTTTTAGTGTTAGAAACACGTTGGGATCAAATATATTTCAATTTATCATTTGGTATCAGAGCATGCCCTACCTCTGTCTTGCTTATTTTCTCCTTACATGAAACTCTCTATTTTGGTTCTTCTGATACATGTTCTTTGACGAGCGAGGGAGGCACTTTTGTTTTGCTTTCCTCTACTTGTGTTTGTGTATAAAATTATTGGAGGTTTGATTAAGTTCGGGGAAGATGACATAAGGGGCTTCCTGATTTAGGAGGATGTATATCCTCATAAGCAGAATGCACTTGTCTTTGTTAATGCTTCACCAAATACGGAAACAGAAGTTTAATGCATAAATGGTTTACAAGTTTGGCTATTTTGATACATCTATATTATCTGCTATATTCTTCGAAGTTTTTCTTTAGAAATATAGATTCATCCCATAGTTGGCAACATGAACTGCAGATGCAGTTGATATGCAAAGTCCCATTATTAACTGTATTAATGTTACTTTTGGTTTATCAACTGTTAGAGTCAAATTAGAATTGATCTCTTTATATAATGATTGATGGATTTGACTATGTTGTCTACTTCATTCAGTCCATAAAATTTCAATATCATATAATGGAATCAATGTGTTTGTGTCACTTTTACAGAATCATATTGTGGAACATGATTATGAATTCAGAAGGAATTTGGAAAATCAAATTTTGTATTAAATGAAGCAAACTTTTTTTTTTAAAAAAAAAATTGCATTTAAATGTTTCAATCAAGGTTCTCTATTTTTCCAGTTGACATGGACTTGACTGGAAAAGTTGGTTGATCAATTTGAAGCTTCGTGTCATGAAAACTCCTTTTCCTATCAGAGGATATTATATATCCTCACTTAATTTTTATGCAATTTATTGTTCCCATACTAAATTTCATGTTTAATTAAGCAATTTTGGTATAATGCTCATATTATGCATGAATATCATGTTATTAATTTATGCTTATATAATGAGTTTATTTTAGGCATGGAATTAATTTAAGTGCATAATATTATGTTTTAGTTATGCAATTTTTGAGAATTTTATTTATATACGACAATTCATTATTAAGTTTTCATATTGTGAGTATATATAATTAGGATTATTCTCATAAAACTTAATTTTATGCACAATATTTTATAATGTCTAAGTGATCGTTATAATCTTAATTAATTAGGAATTAGCCACAGCATCTTTAATTAATTAAAATTATATATTAAGATTTATTTGGGATCACATAAAGAATTAGACATACTATTGTGATTAATTATACTTAATATAATAAATTTTATCCCATATGAATTTTTATTATATTTATATAATTAATTAGGATAAAATGTCATATTATTTTTATAATTTACCCACATGAATTATGAATTGGGACATAATTTGATAGTTTTATCTTAAAGTAATATTTTTGGATAGAAAATTTAATTATTTTCATAATGTATCCATAAATTATGAAATTAAGTTCATCATAAAGATCAAATGGATCTACTTGAATTAAAAATTTAGCCCACAATTAATTTTTATGTTACTAGATTCATTTTTGCATGTTTGCATTGGTAATACATGCAATTTAGACTAATAGGCCTCAAATTTTGACACAAGCTTTTGGATTCTATACACCTTCTCAACTTGTTAGTTTCTCTAATATCTGATGTGACATTCCCGAACTTAGGAGTGATAATCCGACGTCGTTTGTTTGTTATGAATCTAATATGGCTAATGTTAATATTAACACCTGGTGGATTGATTCTGGATCAACAATCGATATTGCAAACTCTTTAGAGGGTATGCAACACCTAAGAAGCCAGTGGGCAGTGAGCAAAACCTCTTATCAGGCAACAAGTTGGGCCCACATGTGGAGGCTACTGGAACTTGCATTTTAACTTTAAGTAGTTGTTTTGTTTTAAAGTTAGAAAAGACCTTTTATGTACCAAGTTTCTCACGAAACTTGATTTCTCTCTCCAGACTTGTACTATTTGGATATTCCTCACTTTTAAAAACACATCATTAAGTTTATTTTATAATTTTGATTGTGTTAGGAATGGTATTTTGTCTGATGGTCTTTATCGTATTTCTTTACAAAATGAGACCACTTATAGTACGATACATGTTCACACCGATACTAAGCAGTGTAATATTAACGAGGATTCCTTTATGTTATGACACCGGAGATTAGGACATATTTCCATAGAGAGAATTAAAAGATTAGTAAAAGATGGGGTCCTTAGTACTCTAGATTTTACTGATTTTAAGACTTGTGTGGACTGCATTAAGGGCAAGCAGACCAACATATCTAAGAAATGTGCTAATAGAAGTTCAGACATATTAGAAATCATTCATATTGATATATGTTGTCCAGACATGGACGCACATGTTCAGAAATATTTTGTCACCTTTATTGATGATCACTCTCAATATATGTATATTTATTTGCTTCATAACAAAAACGAAGCATTAGGAACCAATGCGGAAAACAAATAAAGATTGTGAGATTAGATAGAGGTGGAAAATATTATGGTAGATACATTGAGAATGGACAAACACCTGGTCCCTTTGCCAAGTTTCTTCAAGAACATGGGATCGTTGCCCGATACACTATGCCTAGTTCTCCGGACCAAAATGGAGTTGCAGAAAGAAGAAACCGAACATTATTGGAGATGGTCCGAAGTATGCTTATCAACTCCTATCTTCCTCAATGTTTGTGGACTGAACCACTAAAGGCGACTTTGTATATATTAAACTCAGTTTCAACCAAGGCTGTCTCAAAAACACCTTTTGAATTATGGAAAGGTTGAAAACCGAGTTTTCCACATATGCACATTTGGGGATGTCCATCTGAGGGGAGGATTTATAACCCACAAGAGAATAAATTGGGCCCAAGGACCATTAGTGGATATTTTGTTAGATATGCCAAACGGTCTAATGGTTATAGATTTTATTGTCCATATCACACTACTAGGATTGTGGTATCAAGAAACGCCAAGTTTCTTGAGAATGACTTGATCAGTGGGAGCGATCGGTTCAGGAACTTAGTTTCCTTACATGGTCATACAAAGTCTCAACCTTCCACTTCGGGTCATAGATTGGTTATAATTCATAGTACCCCTCAAGTACAAACTGGTATTGAACAACCAATCATTGAGGTTCCACAGGCTGTTCATTTAGATCAAGCTATTCAAGAATTACCTGTAGCTCCTAAACAACAAGTTGAACCACAAGTTCCTTAGGGCAACGAGGGTACAACATTAAGAAGATCCACTAGAGAGAAAAGATCAGCAAGTCCTAGTGATTATATAGTGTATTTACAAGAGTCTGACTACAGTATAGGAGCCAAGAATGATCCTGAAACATTTTTACAAGCCATGAGTTGCAAAGAGTCAAATTTATGGCATGATACCATGAAAGATGAGATGAATTACATGAAGAACAATGAAGTCTGGGATCTTGTAGAGTTGCCTAATGGGGCAAAGGCCATTGGCTGTAAGTGGATATTTAAGACCAAGAAGGATTCATTAGGCAACATTGAGAGATACAAAGCGAGACTCATTATTAAGGGATTTACTCAAAAAGAAGGAATTGATTACACGGGGACTTTCTCTGCTGTATCTAAGAAAGATTCGCTTCGTATTATTTTGGAATTAGTTGCTCATTTTGACATTGAGTTGCAACAAATGGATGTGAAAATGACTTTTCTAAATGGTGATCTAGATGAGGATGTTTATATGAAACAACTTGAAGGTTTCTCTTCTAGTAATGGTGAACACTTGGTTTGCAAGCTTAAGAAATCCATATACGGATTAAAACAAGCCTTCCGTCAGTGGTATTTTAAATTCCATGGTGTAATTTCTTCATTTGGATTTTTTAAAAATCCCATGGATCAATGCATATACCAGAAGGTCAATGGGAGCAAAATATGTTTTCTTGTTTTATACGTGGATGATATGTTGCTTGTAACCAATAATAAGGGTTTTCTGCATGAGGTGAAACAATTTCTTTCTCAAAATTTTGATATGAAATATATGGGTGTCTCATCTTATGTCATGGGCATTAAGATCCATAGAGATAGATCTCGAGGTGTTTTAGGTCTATCACAAGAAACCTATATCAATAAGGTTTTAGAGAGATTTCGGATAAAAGATTGTTTACCAAGTGTTGCTCCTATTGTAAAGGGTGATAGGTTCAATTTGAACCAATGTCCCAAAAACAACTTTGAGAGAGAATCAATGAAAAATATCTCATATGCTTCTGCCGTCGGAAGCCTTATGTATGCTCAGGTTTGCACTAGACCTAATATTGCATTTGCTGTGGGGATGCTAGGGAGATATCAGAGTAACCCAGGTATAGACCACTGTAGAGCTACAAAGAAAGTTATGAGGTATCTTCAAGGAACCAAAAACTACATGTTTATGTATAGATAGATGGACAATCTGGAAGTCATGGGCTATTCCGAGTCAGACTTTGCTGGCTGAGTTGATTCCCACTAATCAATATCTTGGTACATTTTCATGATGGCCAGTGGAGCTGTTTCTTGGAGAAGTGTTAAGCAGACCTTAACTGCTACTTCTACTATGGAAGCCGAGTTCGTCTCCTGTTTTGAGGCCACTTCATATGGTGTATGGCTTCAGAGTTTCATTTCTGGGCTTAGAATTATGGATTCCATCTCTAGGCCATTGAGAATTTTTTGCGATAATTTAGCTGCTATTTTTATGGCCAAGAACAACGAAAGTGGGAGTCGAAGTAAACACATCGACATTAAGTATTTGGCCATAAGAGAACGTGTAAAAGATAAGAAAGTGATCATTGAGCACATTAGCACTGAGTTAATAATCGCTGATCCTTTGACTAAGGGCATGCCACCATTGAAATTCAAGGATCATGTAGAGAAAATGGGACTTGGTTCCACTTTGTAATTGTATACATATAGTTTCTTAATAAAACTTTTATATATTGTGATATTTTCTCATATTCATGCGTGCCTTAATTTGTTTGAGAAAATATTTATATTGGACCAGAATAAACATAAGGTTTATTCATTAAGTATGGTTACCACATTAAGAAATTTTCTTGAGGAACCAAATACATTGTAATACATGGATGATCATACTTGTTATTAGAGGACTTATCGCCATGATTCATGTGTTTATTTTTTAAGAAAGATAGTCAATGAGATTAAGTTAAGAATCGGGTTTACGTTTGGACCAAGTGGGAGAATGTAAGAATTCATTAAACACTTCATTAAATGTTATCTTAAGAATTTATTAAATGGTCCAAACTGTTCATCTTCATATTCTTATTATGAATTAATCACATTAGTTACCATTAATTAAACTCATTAGTTGGCAATTAATATATTTATGATAAGAGTTCATTAATTGATCCAAACTCTTCATCTTCATATATTTGTCATTAATTGAACTCATTAGTTCATTAATTGCCTAAAGAGTGGTAATTCTTCACATTCTTGATGGGAGAATGTCTATATATAGTGGGTTTTGGTCCTTAAACTCAATCAATCTTTTTTGAAATATACACCATCACTCTAGAGTGTTTTGAGAGTTTAGAAGTGCTAAAACTAAGAGAGAAATTCGTAGTTGATCACGTTAACAATGGCCGAAGGTATGCTTTCAGCTCCTTTCATTTTCGCATATATGTTTATTAATCTTTGTGTTTCTTTTAGTGTTAGAAACACGTTGGGATCAAATATATTTCAGTTTATCACAAAGTGCCCACGTAAAAGATCCTACACCCGTTTTAGGTCTAGCCCAAGGTGCACTCCAATTTTCGTACCTTAACACCAATCTTGCATATATCATTAAATATGTAGCATTAGATTGCCTCCTAATTTTGTATAGGAGTACGCTAGACCTTCACAAACTTTTTATTTACTTTGAAATCTAACTCAAGTAGGTGATTAGAATGCATGGTTGCAAAGCTTGGATGGAAAATCTTGAATGAACCACATCTCCTTTGGGTCTCTTTCTTGAATGCAAAATATTTTCATAACAATTTTTTCCTATACAATGTGAAGAGCTCTAATTCAATAATTGTGAAAAACATCATGAAGGGGCGTGATCTTCTCCATAGTGGTCTTCAGTATTTTTCGAAAAGATTCTGCTTACTGAGTATTTTTACTCATTTTCCCTTTTTAATTAACCTTTTGCAGACAACATGTATTAGGCTGTGAATAAATTCGATTAAGGTAGAAATTGGTATCATTGCATGGTTGACCTTCAAGATTGTGAATCTTTGGAAGTTATATTGTGATGATTAGCTTTTGATTTTAGTTTTTAGTTTTTTTAAATAGTTATTATTTGAGGATTATGTAAAGTGGAACTTAGTCCATCTAGAGTATTGATTATGTATTCAACGTTTAATTTTTAAGTGTAAATGTTTAGAGGGTTGACGTTGTAATCATAATGAGGTTGTATTTTTCTTTTTTGTGTGTGTTATTTGTGATTTAATGCCTTGCGGGTTTAAAAAGATTTATTTTTCTAAGTGTGCAGCTATCACATCCCTAGGGTTTGCCTAAGCAGATTTTGGGAGCATGACACATTTGCCCATAGAGAATACCACATGATGAAAACGTTAAATTGTAGAATTAATTCTTTTCTAATAATTTGAGCATTTAGAAGTTTTTCAGTTCACCAAAAGTAAACAATTAATATCATAGAACAATAGTTGGCAGTAGTAGTAGCAGATGTGCAAAGTATTCTATACAGAGAGGTAGGGAAGAACTACAAACTGACACACAAATATAGAGACAGAAACAACTAAACTAAATAGCAATAATTAAACTTAGATTAGCTTTACAAGAAAAATAATAACAAAGAAAACCTTCACAGGGATGTAAGATTAATATTTAGGGGTAGATACACATTTTGCTTTGTTGGTGTTGCAGCTGCCATTGACCCCACAAATACGGAAACGCCTTGATATTTTATATCTCTAAAATCATCAATTAGTCCTTATTAAAAATACATTTTTGGACACCTAAATTGTTTAACCTCTACTGATAAAAGATCTCAGATTCACTCTGTCAATATACTAATTAGTATTATGACAGAGCCTTTTAGGTGTTTCACTGTGGACCACAAGCACTTTGGCATAATATGAGGGGGAGTCTCCGGTACTGGAGAAGACACTTGGAGGTCTAAAATGATATATGTCGAAATTGAAAAGAAGATGATCTATCTAAGACACAACTATATGCTTCTCGTTCGCCCTTCCACTCTCCTTTTAGAAGGCTTGTGATGGCCGCCCCACCCTGAGAACAACTTAGTCTTATCCACCGAGTCTTATAGTACCTGGCATCCTAAAGAATCATATTAAAGCTTTTTTTGCTCAAAGTAAATGGAAGGTATTCTCATTCAACAAACTCAAAAATAGTTACAGGTGAAATGGGTAGAAAACTACCAGTATATTGTATCGCTAATCTACCAAGCCTTATTAATAGCCTAATTCAAAAGAAAATATTTATTATCAAGTTTGATACGATTCCAATACGAATAATAAGAATCGTATTAAAGTTGATAATGGACAATGTAAACAAAAGATCCTTCCACCTTTGTATAAAGTCGTATTGATGCATTATTATAGTAGCTAGATAAACATAAGGATAGATAAGTATGGTAAGTTTCCATATAGGAGATGAGATCGTTTGTTAGGCACCTCGATGAACTTATGAAGCAAGACATCTTAATGTATATATTGCAAATCCACAATCGGATTTCTTACATGATGAAGAACAAATCCAAGAAGGGAAATAAATTTGGTAAAAACAAGAATTGTTCTTTTTTAATTTCAACCATGCATTCATTTCAAACATTATTTAAATATTTATTAGTTTATTAATTAAAATTTCACAAATGAGATTTAAAAAGAACAAATATGATCATTCACGATACACTCTATTTTAAAATGAAAGAAGTAAGAAAGGAGATCTATTTCTGGAGTGTAAGAAAAATTATTTTTTGTAATAGCATGCTCAATAGATCCTAAACTAGTTGAACTTCTTCATTTATATAGAACATTTAAAAATAAATAGAGTCATTTCTTTATTTAGTTAAAAATAGACCACACACTTTCTCTCACTTATTATACTACCTATTTACTAACTACGCTTTCATAAAATCATTTTATCATTTATAAATTATTTTTCATACCTAATTTATTATTATAATATATATATTTTTTTAATTTAAAAAATATTTAAATTATACAAAATATATAAAATAATACTATTTATAAAAATTTATCTTACAACCTCTTACACTAACTAATAGCAAGTGACACATCACTGCCTTGTTTATTCTTCATCACATAATGCACATAGGTCTCTTTTTTTTTTTCTCTTTCGTTTTTCGAATATACCGCATTCATTGAATGATTGAGCTTGAGCCTAAATGATTGCTCTCTGACAGCTCATATGTATATATTCGTTATTCCATGTATCTACCAAGATATTTTAGAATCCCAACCCAAATAAAAGGGGTATAATGGTAACACAATATGATATTCTATTGCAAGTTGGTTCTTCTCTCTTTCATACACAGAAGGGGATAAAATAGAAAAAAAAAGTAGTAGTGGTGGTTGGTCGTGTAAACGTTGACTTGCCATTGCCCAAGTAGTTGTTCATCTGCATTACTCATCTATTTATCTCTTAAACAACAACAACAACAACAAAAAGTGAAAGAGAAGCAATCCATTACTCAGATCTATCTGTTAAACAAAAAAGGTGAAAGAGAAGCAAGTGATGGAGAAAGAGATGCAAGTGGTGATTGTAGATGAAGAGCCAAAGCCATTACGAGTCTGCTTTGACGAGGATATTCTACAACCTTATCTTGACGCTCTCTTAGGACCACTAGCGGATCAAAAGTTTCAAATACCTATAGGAAGAAGGGAGGTTATCCTCTCTACTCTTGATCGACTTTTAGAATATGTTGAAGAATCTCCTGGTTTTATGGTTGTTCCAGGGATGAAACAAGTTTACGATGACCTTGCACTCCTCCAAGCCTTTCTCATTGATCTTCCTCAACAATTTGTTCGATATGGTATATTAATTCGAGAAATTCACTATTTGGCTGACAGGGTGGGAAGCATCATCTGCGAGTATGATCTGAAGAAAATGGACCAACATGAGGCTCATGAAATGGTGGAAAGCCTCAACTGTCATCTCAAACTCATGTCACATTGGATGGATTTGATCCGAATGATTTATGGCAAACAACCAAAGGCATCACCTGCAGTCTACTGCTTTGTGGACAATCTAGCTCCCCTAGATGCTCTCGTAGATTATCTTGAACAATCTCCTTTAAAGGTTTCATGGATGGAAGAAAGTGTCGAGTGCGTTCTACTCCTCAGAGCAATTCTCATGGATCCCCCAGAAGAGTCCATTGAAGATGATACTACCTTGAAAAAGTTAGAATTTATTGCCAGGGGGGTAGGCTTCACCATCTCTTCCATTGATCTCAACAATATGGACCAACTCATGGCTGATCAACTGTTTGAACGACTCTACTATTTTTTTCAAAGTTCAGCAGATCTATTGTCGACACTTCAGGACAAGGTTGAACAGATTTATGCGAAAAGGCCAAAACCATCACGAATGTACGACCCGAACACTGGTCAACTCGACTTTGTGGACCTTCTTCTGGGCAACCTAGGGGAGCTGCTGGTGAAAGCCAAGGCTGATGCTTCAATTTGCTTTTTGAAATTTCACATCCTACGGTTACGACGGAAGCTACAAGAGGTGAGTTGTCACCTCATGGAGATCCCGGATCCGCGCAAGGAGGAAGCGGATACGAAGGATGTCATCTTGCGCATTGCAAATTTGGCATATGAGGTAGAGTATGTCATTGATTCATTTCTAGTTGGAGATATTCCAATTTGGTACTCTATGCTTTGGCTTCGTGATATCCTAGAACAGTTAGAACATCAACGAGGACTAATCAAGTTGCAATTTGGTGACGCAATTTCAATTGCGGGCGGTGTCTTAAACATTTACTCAGAGAAGCTTGAAATAATCCCCATCTTCAATAACAATACTGAAATTGGTGACAAACTCAACCTAGTGTTTAATGGTTTAGATCGTTATTTCTCAGTTCGTACGTAGAGTTTGGTCTCATCCTATAAAGAAAGGAAAAAGGAGGTGTTTCTCGACCTCCTCTGTAATGCTTCATTTGGTAGACATTCAAAATGTGATGAGATAGACTATACAAGTGATATGAGCGAAGTTGAGTTAGAAGAGTCGATATGCAACCTTCTTGAAGATGAGCACTATTTCATTATTTTGGAAGGTGTGCAGGACATTTATGCTTTAAATGACATAAAAAGAGTTTTACCGAATAACCCGGGCTATAGAAAAGCGGTTTTGTTGACCACTCCTTCCTCAGAGCTAGTTGTCCAGTGTCATCATAATTTCGGTAAGATGTCTAAACATCATCCTTCAACATCACAAACTGATAAGCCAACAACCGAAAACGATGTGGTTGGTTTCATGGAAGAGACAGAAAGTATGCCGGAGTGCCTTACTCGAGGACCAAAAAAACTGCGTATTATCTCGGTCGTCGGCATGGCTGGGCAAGGTAAGACAACCCTTGCTAAGAAATTGTTCAGTAATCCTTCAGTCAACGAGTACTTTGATACTCGTACATGGTGTTATGTTTCTCAAGTATATGAAAAGAGGCGGTTATTGTTGGAGCTTTTAGGTCAACTTGTTCAACTTTCTAATACTGACCATCATAATGATGATGCAAAATTAGCTGAAATGTTGTACAAGCATCTTAAGGGACGGAGGTTTCTCATTTTCTTGGATGATATATGGAAAATTGATGCCTGGAATGACCTAGCAAGATGTTTCCCAGATGACAATAATGGAAGTCGAATTATGTTCACTACTAGAATACAAGGGTTGGCTTCCCAAGCTAAATCTAATAGTATAATACAACCCCTTGGTCTACTCTCGGATGATGAAAGTTGGGCATTGCTAGAGAAGAAGCTATTTCAAAAAGAAAGTTGTCCTACCGAACTCTTGGGTGTCGGAAGGCGAATTGCGAAAAATTGTAAAGGTTTACCTCTTTCGATCATTTTGACAGCTGGGCTTCTTGCAAAGATGGAGAAAAAGGTGGATCAATGGGAACAGATAGCAGAAAGTTTAAGTTCATTAATACTTGGTGATACAGAAACACATGGCAAAATCGTAATCGAGCTGAGTTACAAGCATTTACCAGATCATTTAAAGTCTTGTTTCTTGTCCTTTGGAACATTTTTGGAGGGTAAAGAAGTTCTGGTCTCAAAATTCATAAGATTGTGGATTGCTGAAGGATTTGTAAAGTATACCGACTTGAAGAGCTTAGAGGATATGGCAGAAGATTACTTTACAGATTTGATTGGAAGAAGCTTAATAACAGTTGCTCGAGAAAAATCAAATGGTGGGGTGAAATCATGTCGTGTTCATGATCTCTTACGTGAGTTTTGCTTGACCAACGCTAAGGGAAAGAACTTTATGCAGAAGATAGATGGGTATGATCATGATATGGATCCTAGTGATTCTTCTTCTTCCACAACGATAAAATGTCACCTACATCACCTTTGTATTTCTCCCAAAAGGAATCATTTCACTATGTTGAAGCCATCTGGGCCATTTGAAAAATCACTGTGGTTCTTCGCTACTAGTGATACGTGCCCTAGTTATTCGTATGATATCTCATTCGTATTTCACAACTTTAAGTTTCTTAGAATATTGAAATTGGAAGATGTCAACATAGGCGACTCTTTCAAAGAGATTGGTGCTCTTATTCTATTAAGATACTTGGCATGTCAAAGTTATGTGGATTTAATTCCATCATCGATAGCCAATCTTTGGAACCTACAAACTTTTCTTTTCAAAGGATTGGGAGCGGAAGTTGTAAAGGTATCAGATTCGATTTGGGATATGACAAAGTTGAGGCATGTGCATATAAATGATAATGCTTCTTTTGATTTGGGGCCCTACAGACTTGAGAATTCCTCTATACTGGATAATCTGCAAACCTTTTCCACACCATCTCTTGCTTATGGAGATGATATGGAAAAGATATTGAGAACGGTACCAAGCATGCGGAAATTGAAATGCAAATTTTTGGATTCATGGAATGATGCTACAAATTGCAATCAATTTCCTGAGCTAGGATTTCTTAGTCAACTTGTATCACTTAATGTGTTTTACAATGGCGTGGGGAAATATCCATGTGCATTTAATCTTCCTTCAAATCTTAAGAAGTTGACATTGTCAAATTTTCGAATGTCGTGGAATGAAATTTCTCAACTTGCAATCTTATGCAATCTGGAGGTTCTCAAATTATTGCACAATGCATTTGACGGTGAAAGATGGGAAATGGAAGATGAGGTCTTTCCAAAACTCAAATTCTTGAAGTTAGACACTTTGAATGTTGTAGAATGGACTGCCACCGGTGATAGCTTTCCCACCCTTAAGTGTCTACTCTTGCATAATTGCGAGCAACTTGAGGGGATCCCCTCTGATATAGGAGAAATTTCTACCCTTCAGATGATTGAGGTGATGTGGTGCAGTCGTTCTGTTGCAATTTCGGCCAGAAAAATTCAGGTAGATCAACTGGATTATGGTAATGAGGAACTAAAGGTCTATGTCCATCCTAAAGTATGGGATTTGGAGTCGTGATCATGAAGTGAATTGATAATCTGTGTGTGCTTGTGCTCCCACGTAAGTAAATTCAAACTCATTCATCTATTTTTAGTCTATATTTTCTATTTGATATCTCTTTTGATTGGGGACATGCAAAACTATTATACGATCCCATCTACCAACTATATATGCATTCTAAATGGACTTGAATGTTTAAGAATTGTTTAGAGAACTACTTGAGTTTGCATATTCTTGGTTTTCATCTTTCAAAGCTTACTCCAATATCTCATTTTGTTGGCTAATCAAATCGTGTGTAAAACCATGAGAAAACGCGTCTTTTGGGATAACTTCTGGTCTCATTGGTTCCCGGAACTTGGGTATTTTCTTTTTAAATTTTCCAAGATAAATTGATGCAAAATGTAGCAGTCTCCTTTTTCGTTTTATCTTCTTCCGCAAATTAATATTTTTCCCACACGTATTCCTTGTGACTAGGGGATTCGGGATTCTTGTTCAGTAAAGGTTAAAATACTCAATTAACATTCATATATGAATAAATATTTTCATGGGATAAGTTGATTTTTCATACTTAAAATTCATTAATTAGATTTTTACAAAATGTTTGAGGTGAGTGGGTGCACCCCCCAGTCATTGTCAAATGATTCAACGTTGCCTGTGACAATCAGCTATCTTTCTTTTCTTTCTCTTTCTTTCTTGTTTTTCTCTCGTTATTCTTTTCTGGTAAATAGGAATAAGTTCATCCATCTTTGTGAGTTTAGGAGATTATACACAAAGTATCATTTATCCGATTGTGCCATATGTGGCTTTTACTCGACAAAGGGACAATTTTTGGTGATTCTCATAACATAATATAAGTGAATAAGAGTAGGCTCTTTACATTTTGTAATTATGGAAAAAAACATAGGGAACTGTTTGATTTATGAAGATTTCCAATTCAAGATCTAAATACATTTTGCAATTACTGTAAACTGCTTATATATGTGTTGATGAACTTTTATCATAGTTGTAGTGACAGTTGATGGTGATGTATGCAAGAAGAATCCAACACCAGTAGAAGTAGACCCTGTGTAAGTGGTTGATTCGATTAACTGAGGAGCAGGAGGGAATTGGTTTCACCCGAAGCATCGAATCAATGAACAACCAAGATTCAATGAGAATTTGCGTGTAGCTTTTGGTCTTTGACACTAAAAAAAGAAGGTTGTAATAACGAAAGGGACATCTGAAAATTTGGTCCTAGCTAGTGGAACAAGGCCATCTGTTAAACCCAGCCTCAGTGTAAGTAAGTTAAGGGGCTTTGACTCCAGGCCCCACTCAATCTCGTGGGAGACTGCCCTCCTCCTTTCCAAGTCACTGTTGGTTTATATATATGTTTAAGAAGTTGTATTGATGTTCCGTGTGCGCACGCCTTTAACATTTGCTGCATTTATGCTTTAATTGTATTGTTTCATATTCTTCACATGTTGAAGATGTCAAGTTGGCATGTCATTCTCATTTGTTGTTTCATTTGTTCAATTGGATCCATTTTCGTGTTTGTGTTATAAGTAAACGAATGTTTGCCTTGTGAATAACTTGTTGATTGTTCTTTGGGTTTTACTTTTTATGTCGTGATAATGCATTGATCAGGTTATTTGTTTGTAACTTGTGTCGATTTTGGTGGAGGTTCTTTGATGTGCCTCTGAACATTTTCCTAAGAATTGCTCATGTTGGATGAATAAGTTGATTCCCAGTACTTAATAGGATTCATACGATACCATAGATTGCAATGGGAGAATCGGTTTGTCGTGGATCAAGCTTGCAAACAGTTTTGGCTAGACTCTTTTTTGCATCTTTGATCTATAATGTTTGGATTGAAAGGATCAATAAATTGCATGGGCGAAACTATTTTACAGAGGAGTAATTGTTTGGCAAAATTGTCTATGGCCTTACGTTCGACTTAAGATTCAACTTCACCTTAAGTTCAGGGTAGTGCTTTGAATAGAATTATTTATAGAAATTAGAAAATAGAGGATATGATTGTATAGGTTTTTGTGGTTCATTTTGTAAAGATGTTGTAATATGTTTTTTGGATTGTTGAGCTTAATGAGCATACTTGCTTATTTACGAAAAAAAAAACAGAAGAATTCATACAATACCATAGAATTATCAGTGTTTGTTGAGCTCGTAAAAATTAAAGCTTTGTTGTACTCGGTCCTGGACATATCATTTTCGCCATTGCCTTCAGTTGTCTTACATGCCTAAAAAGTTTCTTGCTATTTCTTGCAGTGGAGATGAAATTAGTGATCAACTGATTGATGTCAATTATAAACCTGTTCGCTATACTAAATTTGCTATTGAGCTATGTTACTATTACTATCGAAAATAATTTCTCTTCATTAACCTTCAAGTTTGCTTTGATTTTTTTATTTTATACTGACAACAATCAAATATATTCATGCTTTCTTCCTCTGTTTTTCAACTTTAATAAGATCACAGAGTAATGAATTAAAGTCCCTTAATTTATCCAATCAGTTTAGCATGTTTGTTTCCTAATTGATTGTAGATGTATAGAGTGAGAGCGTTTCATACTTTCTTCTTTCATTACTATAAGAACTTAAGGGCGGATTCAAGATTTTTTTTGTTTTTGTAGGGCTATAACACATAGTTTTCCAGTTAATAGCGTGTGAGTGTATATATATATATATATATATAAGAACTTCTTCTTCTTCTTTTTTTTGTTCATGCGAGCTATTAATTTTTTAATTAAAAATACATAATATTTTTGATTTTTTTATTTTAGAAAATACATAATTTTTTAATTTTTCTTTTGGAGCCAATGGGGGACTACGCCAAGCAGGACTATTAATTGAGCAAGGCCGGAAAGCTTATTTGCTCATTTTAGTGTAGAGCCTTAAAAGAGCCGAGTTGTGCTGAGCCCTATTTAGCAATTTTGTTCCCTTACCTTCCCTTGCAATTAATCAATGATTTATTTCAATAAGAGTCGTCGATGTTTGGAAACCATGACGCAAAAGAGGGCTTTCCCTTTACAGATTTTACTCATGAGCTAGAAAATTTCCGAAATATGAGAACAGATTAAATTGCTCCTTAAGGTGGCTATTGGAGTATATATATCTTGTCCCATTTTCTGCCTTTCACATTGAATACTTGTGAATAAAAAATCAGAACGAGTACTTGGTTTGTAGAGCTCTACTTGATGCACCTCAGTGTCCTATAAATTGGACAACAAAATCGACAATATCTTGTAAAACTAAAACCCCCGAGTACAGCAGCCCGACTCAAAGCATGTATCAGATAAGTTAAGGTATAATTTCAAATCGAAGACCTCCTGATAAAAGAGTCTGACCACTACTACCAGAGCGACCCTTGAGATCAACAATATCTTAAACAAATATCTCACAAGCTTGCAATAGTGCTAGAGAACATGTTTACGGAGGTTGTATGACCGTATATTGTCACTGATTTTGACAACGTAGATCACAAAGTTTTCTTTTCAATGTCCAAGGTTGTTCGTTCATCAGCTCTTCAAATTGATGAGAGCACCGAGCAACCTCTAAATTATACTATGCTGCAGACAATATTAGTTTTCTACAAAGCTTTATATGTTAAAAAATTAACTTGGTAACTTCTTTCGCATATAAAGGCCACAGGAGAATAGATCTTCACCGCAGGACGGACCTCGCTTATCTTCTAACAACTTTAAAGCACAATATAAACATGTTCAAATGATGATTCAGTGGCTCAAAAGCACATCATTTTTCAACATCGATGAATGGGCAAGTAGACTAGGCACACTAGCTTGATTTGACACAATTCAGAAACAACCTGTTTAGTTTAAATTTTTTAAGAAGTGCTCTTTTATTTTTGCACAACTATTTATTTTTCACACTTTACAAGTCTCTGATGACTGTTTCACAAATTTAAGATGTGCGTGACATTTAGCTATTTTAAGAATTGTTCGTGAATTGTTGAGATCAAGTGTGATCAAGATTATACGATATTGATGACAATTTTGTATAATCTCTGTAATTAGGAGTAGGAGGCCGAAAGGCCATACAACACTATATGTCACCAGCGAAAATCGAGCTCGCAATCTCTCGCATACGATAACTTACCACTAGTAGTAGCAAACGTATAGTATTTAATATTATCATCTCAATCTTCCACTCCGAGTACCAATTCCAAAAATGTAAATTACTCCAAAGGCAAGTCTTGCGGCAGGGTTTGCAAATCCTTGTCTTATTTTAAAGTGAAAAAACGAAGACTTTAGTTTAATTATCGGCTTAATTGGTGGAATAAGTGAGCCCGTCATTGTTTAAACGAATGGAATAGCTATAGCCATTGGAAGTATATCAAAGTCTACACGTTCAATTTTGAGACTTTCTCACCTTCATTACTTCTGCATAAAATATCAGAAGTGACAGAGAAAAATGGAGAGAAAGACAGAGTGGAAGATGGATCTCGCTCCTCTTGATGCTCTCTTTGAACTTCTTCAAGAATCTCCTGTTAATCTGTTATGCCTTCACGGATGAAAGAAGCTCTCGAAAATCTTGCATACATCGGAGTAGTGCTCATGGATCCCCCCCAAGACTTCATTGATGGAAGTACATTGAAAACGTTGGAATCATTGATGAGCGAGGCGGGATCCATCATCTCCTCATTTGATCTCAAGGAAATGGACAAAGCCATGGCTGATAAATTGTGTAAGTAACTCATAGAAAGCATGTGGATGCCCGTGTGGTTTTTGACGATCCGATTCCAAAGGATTTATGACGAAAGGATAAAGCCATCATGATTCTACTTCCCGAGGACTGATCAACTTGGCTTTGTTTACCATCTTGTGGAGAATCTTGAGGAGCTGATGAAAGTCAAGGCTGATTCATTTGGCCCTTTGAAGTATTTCATTTTACTGCTCCAACGGAAGCTGCGGTTCGTGTGTTCTTGCCTTGTGATCTCATGAAAAGCCTTAAAGACTTGGCATATGAGTTAGAATATGCCATTGATTCATTTCTAGTTCAAGATATTCCTATCTAGTACTGTGCGCGCTGGCTTCGTCGTATCCTACACGACTTTGAATGCAAGGAAAGGCAAGTCAAGATGGAATCTGGTGATGTGCAATCAATTGTAAACTGAGAACCACTTGGGCTTTATGTCATACCCATTGTCACTAACACTGAAATCAGCGAGGAGCTCAAGGCAGTCTTTAATGATCCTGCTATAATTGATACGTACAATTTTTGTACGTGGAGTTTGGTCTCATCCTATGAAGAAAGAAAAAAGGAGGTGTTTCTTGATCTTCTACGTAATGCTTCAGACATACATGTTAAGGAAGTGTATACAAATGACATGAGCGAAGATGAGTTAAAACGATTGGTATTCAGACTTATCGACGAGCGACCATATTTTATCATTTTGGAAGATGTACGGGACATTAATGCATTAAATGACATAATCTGTGTTTTACGAGTACCGGATGGCTACATATGAAGTAGGATTTTATTGACCACTCCTTCACCAGAGTTGGCTATCCAATGTCGTTATGATGGTTCTCAAAAAGTTTTTTTCAATAAGATGCCAGTAGACCATACTTCAATATCACAAACTAATGTGCCAACAACTGATGAGGCTGCGGTGGGTTTCAAGGTGGAGACTGAGCAACTTATTGGAGAACCAGCACAACTGCGTATTATCTCAATTGTTGGTATGGCAGGACAAGGCAAGACTACCCTTGCTAACAAGTTGTATAATGATCTTTTTTAGTCATTGAACGCTTCAATATTCGAGCATGGTGTCACATTTCTCAAGTATATGACAAGAAGGAATTATTGTTGGAGCTTTTAGGCCATAATGTTCAACTTTCTGACGCAATATATCGAAAGAATGGTGAAGAAGTCGCTGCAATGCTATGCCAAAGTCTCAGGGGTCAGAGGTACCTTGTTGTGCTTGATGACATTTGGAGTATTAGGGCATGGGATAATCTAAAGAGATGTTTTCCAAATGACAATAATGGGAGTAGGATTGTCTTCACTACTAGACTACAAGAGTTGGCATCCCAAGCTCAATCTACTAGCATGTTACAACTTCTTGGTCTACTCTCCGATGATGAAAGTTGGGTGTTGCTAGAGAAGAAGTTGTTCAAGAAAGAATGTTATCCTCTTGAACTATTGGGAGTCGGAAGGTAAATTGCAAAAAGTTGTAGAGGTGTACCTCTTTTAGTCATTTTAACAGCTGGATTTCTTGCAAAGATGGAGAAAAAAAAGGGCCAGTGGGAACATATTGCAAAAAATTTAAATTCACGCATACTTGGTGAAGTAGAAGCACAAAGTAAAGGCATAATAGAGTTGAGCTTCAAGCATTTACCGGATCATTTAAAACCATGCTTTTTGTATTTTGGAGCATTTATGGAGGATAGAGAAGTTTCATTTTGGAAATTGATACGACTTTGGATTGCTGAAGGGTTTATAAAAGATATCGACATGAAGAGCTTAGAAGATGTAGTAGATGATTCCTTGACGGATTTGATTGGAAGAAGCCTAATAACAGTTGCTCAAGAAAAATCCAGTGGCGGGGTAAAATCATGTCGTATTCATGATCTCTTACGTGAGATTTGCTTGACCAAAGCTATAGAAGATAACTTTATGCAGCAGATTCATGGATTTGATGAGCATTGTCCTTCATCTAATGATAATCAAGATTATGGTATGGATCCTAATTATTCTTGTTATTCAGCACCCGTAACATATAACTTACGTTGCCTCTATATTTATTCCAAATAAATCATTTCATAATGTTGAAGCCTTCAGGGTCACTTGTTAGATCATTGATGATTTTTGCTTCTAATGATGTGTGGCCAAGTGAATCCTATGATATTTCATTCATTTCTCACAACTTCAAGCTTCTTAGAATATTGAATCTGGAAGGTATCAACATAACTAAATCTTTCAAAGTGATTGACATGCTCATTCTATTAAGATACTTGGCAGTTTCAAGGCTATGTGGATTGTATTCCATCATCAATAGCCAATCTCTGGAACCTAGAAACTTTTCTTGTCAAAGGGTTAAAATCTACGATTGTGAAGGTACCATATTCTATTTGGGATATGCAGAAGTTGAGGCATGTTAATATACATGATAACGCACCTCTTGATATGGACCTCATAGACTTGAAGACTCCTCTATACTATATAATTTGCAAACCTTTTCAACACCATCTCTTGCTTATGGAGATGATATGGAGAAGATAATGAGAAGGCTCCGATTCCTTCAAAAACTGAAATGCATGTTTTTGGATTCATGGCACGATGCTACAAATTGCAATAAGTTTCCAAACTTGGGGTTGCTCAATCAACTTGTACACTGAAGGTGTTTTACAATGATGAAGGACAATATCCATGTGAATTTAATTTTCCTCCAAATCTTAAGAAGTTGACCTTGTCAAATTTTCAAATGCCGTGGAATGAAATTTCACAACTTGCGAAGCTGCACAATCTAGAGGTTCTCAAATTGCTAAGAAATGCATTTGAGGGTGAAAGATGGGAGATGGAGGATGAGGTGTTCCCAAAACTCAAATTTTTGAAGTTAGACACCTTAAACATTGTAGAATGGAATGCCATCGACGATCACTTTCCCCACCTTGAGCGGCTACTCTTACACAAATGTAAGCAACTTGAGGAGATTCCTCTTGATATTGGAGGTATTCTTACCCTACAAATGATTGAGGTGATGTGGTGTAATACGTCTACTGCAATTTTAGCTAGAAAAATTCAGGAAGAGCAATTAGAATATGGTAATGAGGGGCTGAAGATCCATTTTCATCCTAAAGTACGAGATTCAGAATCATTGTATTAAAGTGAATGAATAATCTGTGCGTACTTGTGATTCCATGTAAGTAAATTCAAACTCATAGTCTATTTTCAAGTCTATTTTACTTAATTTCATATTTCTTCGAATCCAGGGAGATACATGATTGTAACACCAATCCAACCACAAAAGATTTGACTATATAAATATACAGTTTTAAATAGAACTGGACTTGAATTTATAAGATAACTTCTTGAATAAGGATTATCACTTAACCTATCGACTACTACGTACGTGCCCCTCAGTGAAAGTTTAGGGTTTTACCTTCATATTTCAGCGAGCACTAGTTGTATATTAATAATAGGGTAAAAAAATTTACAGGCCACTAAACTATCATGTGAGTTCTATTTTTCCCACTCAACTATAAATGATTCTAAAAGGATTATTAGTTTTATGAAATGGTTTCAATATGACCACTCTTTTAACTTTTCATCCAAAAAGTACTAACAGAACAGTACATATGGGGGCAAAATAGTCAATTTAGTATAAATAATTCAAAGCTGCCACAAAATTTGAATTTATTGGCATGTTGACCCCAATTTGCACAACTTTTATTCAAATTTCTTATAAACACCTTTTTTTTTCTTCAAATTTCTTTAAATAAATATCTGAAATAGACAATTCAGTATAAATAATTTTTTTTTCCAAGTCCTTTAAAACTCCTCTTAAGTTTCTTCAAAATTCTTGAAAAAACATCAAAAATAAATTTAGATATATCCTATTTGATTAAAAAAAAAAAGAAATATTAGAAATTATCTAAAAATTTAATACTAATGAATCATACAAAAAATTACCTTGTATCATCAAAGATGACTCCGCCCACTTTAACATACATAAAAAAGGACCTCAAAAAAAAAAAAAATCTCACACACCTGTACACTTCACACGCAAACTAGGAACGAAACTTACACTTGCACGTGACCTGCTTCACACACAACACCCCTCCACTCAAAACACACACACATCATAAACACCTGCACACCCACAAAACTAAATACACATCATAAACACCAACACACCCACAAAACTAAATACAACTTTTTACATTGTCATATGCTAATAAATCACATTTTCATTCAAATAAACTAGTCATATAACATACTATTCACAGCCCAAAAATTAGTTAACTAAGAACAAAAGAATGTACAATATTTGCATTAATCATTTGTTTCCCAAAAAATCTACTTTGACATTCATGTTTTCTACTTGAAAATCAAATAGCCTCCAAAAAAATCTAGAAAATCAGATTTATGTTGATCTTTCATTATGCTTTGTCTTTCTCCCTCTTGCAGCAGCTCTCTGTCCATACTCGTAATCTCCCCTCCATGCATACTTCATTGCATTCAAAGCATCTATGGCATTTGACTTCTTTGCTTTAGGCACCCCAACTGATTGGCTATTATTTCCTTCACCATGGATTGCCTTGCCAGTTGGTTCAGAACTTGATACCTGTTTGCCTCTACCTTCTCCCCTCACCTGATATAATAAAAAGACTTAGCAATCATATATGATAAATTGATACCAAGTTGCCGAGCAAAAAAATTGATACCAAGTTGCCGAGCAAAAAAATTGATACCAAGTTAAAATTGTGTACTAACACACTTACTTTGCCTTTCCCTTTTGTTGCACCTTCATTTTCAAACTTTGTTTTGTGCCTTGGGTCCTTTTTTCATCAGCATCCCTATTCCTCGACTTCTTTGGTCTTACCTGGCTGAGTTTGCGGTATAGGTGCTTCCAAACGGATTTTGTTAATCTTCTTCCACTGTGATTCACCATTTATAGGGTACAACACATTCGAATATGTCTCCATAAACTTCTCCAAGCTGTAACATTTGTCAATGAAGTCATGCAGATCCATATCCCTAGCATGTATGCAAGCAATAGCATGTTTACATGGCATGCCACTAAGCTGCCATCTCCTGCAGCTACACCCTCTCATCTTCATATCCACAATAAACTGCTCTCCACTACACCCATGATCAATAACCTGATACCCTACATCACCATTCCATATCGGCTTACATCTTCTTGATTCTTCCACAATTTTTTCGACTTTCTTCCTAATGACAAGGCAATTTGGCCCCGGTTGCTTTGACATTACAACTTTTCTTCTTTGGATTCTCTCCACTACCAAAATCCTAATCCCCTCAAGCAATTAAACAATGGGCTTATCCCTAACATCTAATATGAAAGAGTTGAAAACAGTGTATGAAGTGTACAGTGAAAATAAAAAAGAAACAAAAGAAAAAATCCCTAAATAAAACCTAGAAAAATCCCTAAATAAAGCCCCTAAAAAACCCCTAATTAAAGCCCTAAATCAAAACCCTAAAAAACCCCTAAATTAATAACATAAAAAAGCCCTAAAAATTATCTAGATTTCGTAAATGAGATTACACCCTACCTGCATCGAACATCACGTAATTTCCCATAAATAAAGCATTCAGATGGCATAAAAAACTGTAATTCGTACAAAGCATGCTTAGTTTTCACATGTTGGCATGGCAGAAATTTTTTTCTAAAAAACTATAATACAAAACACATGTTGGAATGGTAGACAAAATTTCATAAAATAAATGCACAGAAAGCAAAGCTTACCGTATACGAGTTCGGGTTCGGCATCCTCGAAGCCTGGATCTCTAAGTACCCAAGACATTTATTCAACACACAATCTGCTACTTGAATTTTGCTATTAAATCTCCATGAAGCATCCAAAGCATTCACAAGCACGGTTGAGAAGATCACAAGCTATGGCGAAAAAAAAAAATGTATCGAACTATTAGCTTTTTTTTTTTTGATGGTTGACTTAGCTTTCAAAAGAGAAAAAAAAACAACTTGTTATTGGGTTTGGGGAAGTTGGGCAAAAATATAAATATTTTTTTATAAGAGGCATTTTTGTAATTAAAATATGGAATTGACAAGTTTACCCTTATTTCGTCATGTGCGTAGCATGTGATTCGTTTCTGTTAATGCTTTTTGGATGAAAAGTTAACAGAGTGGCTATATTGAAACCATTTCATAAGACTAATGGTCCCTTTAGAACCATTTAAAGTTGAGTGGGCAAAATAGAATTCATATAATAGTTTAATGGCCTGTAAAATTTTTTACCCTTAATAATATTACTTAGTTGTGTTTGGGGTTCAATGCTCATTTTTCTTTTTGGGTTAATTTGCTCATTTTATAAGTTCTCTTTCCCTCATCTGTCAATAAAAGCAGAAATAAACTAGAGGATTCTTTATAAAATGCATACAGGACAATTCAATTTAGTGTGTCTAGTTCAACTTATTGAAGAACATGGTGATTTAAGAGATTACTTAAGTTTTCATATTGCTCAGCATTGATATTGAGGAGCAACTCGTGTGTGAAGTAGTAGAACTCAGAGGAGCAAAGATCGATGATCATTTCAGTAAATTACCCATAACTATTTTCTCCAACACAATCGCATCTCCCTTGCTATAAAAAAATGAGATACACAGATGCACATGTTCTCGATTTGTTCCTTTAGGTAGGTAGAAGAAGTTTTAGTTTTCTTTGTAATTACCTTTTCAAGATTAAAGCCACATAAAACTTTTATGTGACTGTCCAAATATGTGGCTTTTAGTCTGCAAGAAGGGACATCACTAGGCGATTCTCATAGCACAACATAATGTTAAGGATTAAGGCACTGGCTCGTTACAGATCTGCAATTATAGTAAGAAAACATATAGTATACTTCCTTCAGGTTTATATGTGCACATTTTCCAGTGAAGCTCTTGATATATTTAGCAATTTTCTGCAACTAAAGAGTTTAGCGAGCTTTATTATTATTATTTTTTGGTCAGAATCTTTCACTAGTATCATAGTTATAATAACCTTTTGTGCTGATATTTCTTTTCAGGTACTGTTAGCAGTAATTCATAGCTGAAGTTGGAGAAGAGAAGGTCAAAACACGTATTGAGAAAACTTTAATTCTGTTTTTTCACAATTTTATAAAGTATGCGCTTGTATTGTTACTACATGGATAAAATAAGCTAGACATCACTAAGCCTAAGCCACACGAAAGCCTAAAGACCCAGAGGCATCTATCTGTACAAAAAAATTAAATTTGTACTTGAAGAAGAAAGAGATTACTTACTCTACATATTCTCCGATAGTCATTACCGGCTGTGCTGGTGGAACATTTCTAGCAGATTGCTCAGATGCAGCAGCAAGCCCCTGCAGCATTCTAACTATCTCTAGGGTATCCTCTAAATAGTATTTAGCCTTACTGGGTGTCTCAGCAACTGGGGAGAGAGAGCCACTGTCCATGGCGCTCATTATCGTCTCAAACATATCCTCATCAAATTGATCATCCCCTGTACAAAGCACAAAATCTGGAATCATTCCCCTCTTCCACATCATAGCTAGTAGGCAGTCTGCTACTATGCCTTTGTTGACACCCTAATGCAGAGAAAACAAACATTCAGATGGTGTATCGGTCAAGCATCAGGTGAAAAGGAAGAAGAAGAGAGAAGAATTTCCAATCATGTAGACGCATTGATCATCAATTAATTTCCACCAAATATTACAAGAAATGAGACAAAAATTTCAACCAGAATAGTTGGGAATTACTACTACTCATTATTTCTAGAAATACATCAACTTTTTATTTTTAAAGATTAATTAACAATACAAAATTGAATAAGACAAAGGGGAAGAGACTCTGACATAACCAAAATGCATTCATGATGACCATAATGGAGCTATACAAAGTAAATATGATCTCTAAATGCCGACGATTAGCTTGTGATTCTTGACATTTCCTGATGTTTCAACAAGTTGTGCTGGCTCACTTTGAGAAATGTCAAGGCATGAAGAATTCTTCAGCTGGGACTTTAAACTTCTTTTTCTTTTTCTTTTTATTTCCTTTTATCAGTCAAAATTCAGGACCTAGTGATTGCATTTACCTCAATGTATAATGCTCTTTCAGAACAACATTGTGCAATTTCATAGTTTCAAGCAACTTGTTGCAAGGAAGGCATTCGTGGCCGGCCAAGAAAATGTTGCGAGATTACCTGAAAAAGAAAGAACCAATGGTCGTGAAGTTTGAGAGAGTGTAGACAAGACACTGAGCTATGATACAGTTTCCCAAACAGAGAGACTTGAATCCTAGACAGTGCCACCACTGGTCTCACTGCATTCTCAATGCCCTTGAGGGCTCTTCATTCTTGTCTAATATAACCTAAACGCCATTTGAATCTCAGCAGCAGGAGACAAGAGAATAAAGGAAAAAGAACGAAGTGCCTTTTATCGCTACCAATATAGTAATTCTTCCACTAATTCTCATTTTCCATAAACAGACACAGAAAAATTATATTATAAAAAAAAACCCACTGGTTTAGGTCAACTATAATTCATTCTTAGTTGTACATATCCTTGTTTGGAGCTCAATCGACCAATTGTCTTCACTATTGTCCATGCTAAACTCAATAGGGAATTTGATTACTAACAATACAAAAAATTTCTATATAAAAAAATTTCCAAGTATCAAGAAAACGCCAACCGTTTTTTAGAACCATCCCATTAGTTTTATAATAGAACCATATTTCTTATCATTAACAACATCAAACATTTCGCGAGGGCTCAATGCTTTAAATTCCTGAGCTTCATTTGGCATTGCATCGAGCATTTTGTGTTTTTCACTTCTAAGCATTAATTCACTTGTATTTGCTTCCAGGGAAGACAAGAAAATTATTTTCGGGGAATTAAATATTTTCTATTGGAAACATAGACTAAAAAAGCGTTTTCTTTTAGTTTTTCAGAAATAGAGCATTAAGTACAACTTTTCTATAGATGGTATGGTCTTTACAATGTGAACCGAGCAACCACGAATACTCCAGCTATACACCAGAAATCCACACCCAGGATGGTTAAAAGTAACGAGGCGGTTTTGGAGATGAAGACTTGGATTTAGCAAAATCAGCTGGATCCTTGAAGAGTGATATTCTGGTTTTTCTTCTTTGGCTGAGGTTGATGAATGAAAATTCTTAGAACAGCCCGGCATCAGTCCTAGACACATGGGGTTCATTCTTTGACTGCTCTACTCCCCCTAAAAAAAAGAGACTTGTTATTGCTTTCCCAATTCAGGAAGACAGAAATCACCGGTTGGGTTGGTCCGACCAAGAAAGGCATGGGAGTCTTTGGGCATTACTTGGGCCGAGTTAAGTAAAGACTGGCTACATATCAAGAAAACGGATGCGCGTTAGCGCAACGGCTTTCGCGCCCCTTGCTTGTTCCCTCACTGTACACTTTCTATATATTTGTTTTCATTATCGGCTGTATGCTATCGGAGATAGAGCAATGAGAGGTTCAGTATTACCGCGCACCGCACTCAATTCAATGATCAAGCAATACGAATCTCTTTTTCTTTCTATATGAAATTTTGGGGTCCCCCACAACAGTATATGAGTAGGCTAATGGTCGACCCCGGCTGAACAAAGAAGTTCTCTTTAGTGAATGAAAGATTTTGGGTTTTCCCAACTAAGCCAACATAAGAGAAACCCAACTTACTATTGGAAGAAGAGGGAAGAAGGGGGCGGGGGGTGCCCGGGGAATGTACATCCCGAGGAGCAGGAGGTGACGGGTCAGCAGATGTAGTCACTGGAGAAGGTTCATCATATGTGGCTTTTGAAGTAAATATGGATGCGTGGGGTCTATGGACATCAGTCGATGGGGATGAAGAAGATAGTGTTGGGCCTGATGCTGAGATGGAGTTCTTGTTCTCTTAATTTGATGAAACTGTGATAGTTGTGGTTCCTGGTGTTCCTGAAGATCGTCCGCAGTCATAATAGACATCACCGCTATAATAATTTACCTACCAGTCTGGAGCTCACTAAAATATGCAGTGAACTGAAACTTAGGGCCTTTTGTCTAGCCACAGCAAGCAGAAATACAGCACCAACATTTTTAAGATTCAGTGTGTACATTATGATCCCGGAATGTAAAACTAGAGTTCAATTTTAATTTATATTAACAAAGAGAGAACATCTGTTTTCCCCTAGAAGCATCATCAATGAGGTCACTAGAGTTCAACAAACAAAACCTTCATACATCATATTCGTACCAAATAAGTAGTCAACCTATAAAACAGATAGGGCATTCACATATAAAACAACATACTGATAGGATACGAAAAAATAGTATACCATGGGTTCGTATTTAGTATATCACAGAGCTCAATGTTGATCGAGCAATCTGGACCGATCAATATGCCACTTGTTGCCCTCTTGGCAAACGCCGCGGCATTATTAAGCCATAATCTCAACTTCCTATCCTTCTTCTGCACATATAATCCCCATAGAAAACAACAAAGACTCATTAACACATCCGTTCCATCTTAATGTTCAAAGTACAACAAACAATTGGATAAATAACACAAGCCCATTTATACACAAATCATATACATCTGCAACATCACACAAACACAAAGCACATAGAATTCCAATGGGAAAACAAGAATTCAGCTAGAACTAAAAAGAGTTTTAACATTAGTGAAACACCAATTGGAGAAAAACACAAATACCCTTTTTCCAAAATGTCATATGCCATGAGTAACAAAACATGCATGCAAGGCTGCACATAGGGCTTCACACAAGAGCACAAAGCAGACATTGACACACAGAGCACACACAATTTGAATTGTTGAAAACAAGAAACAAGCAACAAATTGATACATCTAACTTGTATCACTAGACCACCAACAGCCAAAAAATAAAAATTATCCATTTGCGCACAAATTGTAAGCCATCTACAAAACACACTACAAAATGAATACAAAGAATTTGGTCAGTGTAACAAAAACCCAGCAAGCAAAATCAACTTTTTAACATATTCAGAATGCCAAATTACATTCGAAACTCAATTAAACTTGCATTCCATGAGGATCAGACCAAAACCCACACAGGATACAAGTTCACATCAACTAAACCAACATACATATCATTCACAACATCACACACATCACAAACACAAATGAAATGGAATTAAACAGAAAACCGCAGAAAAAGGAAAAAGAATAGAACTTTCTATTTTGCTAACTTGGGAAAACATTCATTATCAACCATCTCACGAGACATAGACCGAATTAGTCACCACCCATTGACATCGAATGGGACACACCTCGTTGGCCTAACAGCTGAATGTGAACCAAACCCCCAGGTACAGCGGTCCGCCCAAGACATGTACTCAGCAAGTGAAGGTATAATCCCAACAGCAGTAGCCATACTCGGACTCATGACCTTCTGGCAAAGAAGTCTAACTACTACCACCAGGGCAACCTTGGGGTCAAAAAGATTAGAACTTTAACAAAAACTAATAATATAACTGACCAGGTACAACTACTAAGCCGAAAAAATTGAGCCTAACTCGCACAAAATGCTTAAACCAATAGTAACAGTAGTAGAGAAATTCAAGTCATATATAAACTGAACACATTTTTCTATACAACTAATGTGAGACGAGATGATATAACTAAATTAAAGCAGCGAAATATGATAAAGAGTTTATCAAACTGCATTTAGACAGGTGCAAGCAAAAAAGCACATAGAATAAAAGTCCAAAACATCAAATAAACCTTAAAAAATTAAGCATTAGAACTAACCTTACTTTATGCAAAACAAGACCCAAGAAGAATCAAAGCTTCACAATAATCCAAAAGGAACCAGAACAAAATTAAACCAATTACACCCAAACAAATCCGAAAGATCATGACTATGTATAAATTTGGAAATAACCCACTTCAGATAAATTGATCAAATTTTACAAAACAAAACAAAACAGAAACTATTTATTTATAATATGTATATGTGTGTGTGACTTTCCTTTCTTAATTCTGTACCGTGTGTAGAAGAAAAAGAGTGGACTGGTAATTTATTTTCTTAAATTAATTTTCTTGGTGGAGTGATGCTAAAGTGACAAGTGTACTTGTTGTGGGATATGACAGACAAGTAGAACTTTGTTATCTAGTTGTCCTTTTGACTTTTGTTGATGCGTGGTTTGTGTTATTGGTGGAAGTTATCTTGTTTTGCAAAAGTTGCACCGCAATTACTGTATTGTGAAAATGTATATAATTCCCTATCTTAGTGCTAAACATTGCATAATCGTCCAAAATTTATTTTCCGTCAGCTTTGATTATAGATTTTGTCAAAAGACTATCTAGTCCTTATATAAAAAAAAGTGATCAAGCCTTACCAAAAATAAAACACTTTCTAAATATTCCACCAATCTTAGAGAGAAAAACTCTCATCTTCTAAAGTGAGAAAGTGCACAAAAACACATTTAATCTTCAATTTTAACCGTGAATCAAGTGGTGTAAAACTTTTTTGTTAGATTATTGTTCATATTGCGACTGACGTTGTATCAGCTGGTGAGGATTGAACGTCTTCAAAGTGAAGGCACGGGTTTTGATCTTTCGCAACTATTAATGACAATATTTTTGCAATTTGTTGTTAATTTTTGTTGTGTTTTGTGCAAGTATATGTTATTCATCCATTATATTGGTTTTTGTATGACATTGTTATATTGCGCAAAATATAATTGAGTTTTAATATTGAAATGTACTTTTACCAAATCAAAAACTTGTTTTCGTGTTGCTATACCTTTGCAATTCTATTCTTGTTCTTGTGTTGAGTTTATCCTTCTCCAAATGATAAATTACCAGAGCCTACAAATATTTCACATAACACAACATATGCTTTTACTCTCTCACTCCATGAAGTGAATACTTAAGAATAATTAGATGGATTGCAAATAGAGCCATGGGGGTATAAGTAAGGGAATTCTACAAAGAGTTGTCTTTTGTGTCTTTTCACTTAAATGGATATAACTCTTGAAACTAGACACTCTTTGGAAGAAGATATGTCATGCCCCCAAATTCACCGAATAAATTCGGGGATGAGACTGTCGTGAACTCAAAAAGATAAATATTTCTAAACTCACAAGGCTCTAATCCTCATTAAAACAACTAAATCAATTAGATAGTATCAATGTATAATTCAGAGAAAAAAAACTACATTCAATAGTATCAGTGTATCAAAGTGCAAAATTTGAAGGTGAGTCTAGGACAAATCCTCCTTTGAGAAAGGACCAGCATGAACTTTTTTGCAATAACATTCCCCATACATGTACATGTAGTATTACTTGTTGAAAAGCTCTGTCTGAACCCTTTTTATGGCGAAATTTCTGTAAATTTTCCATTATTTAGAAGTTCGGATACTAAGCTCTGTCTGAACCTTTTTTGTCTTGAGTATTACTTGAAAGGCTGCTCTCTATTGTGAAAGGCTGAGAAGATATAACTTAGCCAACTTCAATTTTAATAGAATATCCCAAACTCTCCATTTTAATAGATATAACTTGGAATATCTTGGATTGTTAATTTTGTAAATGATTCTATTTAAGCTGAAGTCTAAATAGTTTTAGGTTCAGTTACAGACACACACTTTCTTTTTTGGGAGACACACTCTTATCAAAATATTGAGACTTCATATCACATAATATAAATTCCTCATATTTCATGTCTCCCAAATCACTGCGTGTTATTTAGATACAAGGTTTTGATATCTCGTCATTGTCCACTGTCACTGTAATGGAGACATGGAAAGAGTTAAACATTTGAAATTATATCATTGTGCATGATATTGATATAGGCCTCTCATTTGGAAATTTTAAGTTTGCATGCGATTCTTTCTTTTTTTGGGTCAGAGCATGTGATTCTTTCTAATATCAACATCAGATCATTAATTTTATGCAAGTGCCCACACATTTTGTGAATTGAAACTCATGGCTATTGGTGTTGTGTAGGTTTGTTTTAACTGTTGTGGTTTTAAAATGTAGCCTATAAGTAAAATAATTTTTTTTTAAAAAAATTATTCTATTATAGCTTGCAGTTTAAAACCGTCATCTATGACCTAAATAACCGCTACTAATGAGCTTTTTTTTTTTTGTAGTGTGGAATCGCCATCATGAAGTGTTAAGGTACAAATTTGGATATGACTTATGAATTAGGGAGGTTGACTAGATTTGACTTCCTGAATGCTTGCAAAAAAGGAAAGGAGTAGCGGGGGGTGTGCCCTGCGTTAACACTTCGATATTTAAGTTAGTTGGGTATTTGAAAAAGAAAAGTGTCTATAATTTCAATAAAATGAAACTATTACTTCCCTTGGAAAGTGTGTAAGCGCATTTATACTTTTTGGATGAGAGAGAGTTTGACTCTTCTAGATTTCACGGGGTGTGCTGGCATTCTGTTAAGATTTGAGACGTCATTGGAAGGTCAGATTTGAGATATCATTGGGAGGACGGATTTGGGATGTCATCAAAAGATTGGACTTGGAGCTACTTTAACGAGGTGTGGAGGTCAGGTCTTTCATGGAATACCTGTCATACCCTCTTATTTTGAGAGCACTCAGGGGATTAATAGTCTTTTAGATGAAGTAGGTAATTTCATCCTTATCATGAAGTAAATGGATGATCTATGTGTTTGTCCTCCTACGTAAGTAAAGTCCTCATTAGTCTATTTTACTTATTTGACAACTCCTTAGTGATTCAGTACTAATTACATATTAACAATATTACTTATTTGTTTATGGGGTTTAGTAATTAAAATGCTCATTCTTTCTTATTTCTTTTCAAGCGAGTTAATTAATTGAATGCTTATTTTTTACAAGTTCTCTTACTGTCACTTTTTAAAAGTATTTAGAAATAAGCAAGAGGAGGAGCGTATATAAAATGCATAAGATACATTTAAGGGTATCTAATACAACTTAACGAAGAACAAAAAGAGAGCTTTTATATAACTTGAATTATTACAAATGACCCAGTAGTGGGTTTATATAGAAAGTAAAATTGACCTTCAATCTAGGATCATGCCTTGGGCTTTCAATTTGAGATCATCCCTCTTCACGATGTGGAACGATATACAAGAAATAGATACTGCAGACATAGCCCAGTATTCTGCCTCTACATAGCTAATTCGATAAAGGAGGGGTGAAAGACTAAAATTTTGATATTCTACATGTAAAAGATGCCTCTTAGATCTCTATAAAAAAAGAAATACTTATCTCATGTGCATAATTATTTTCTGCAACACACTCATGGTGATATAAGGAATTAACGTGTATTGTGTTTTTGTCCAAATTATTGCAGGAAATTAAAATCCAAAACAACAGAACGTGCAGAAGATCCAAAACAATGTATTCCAACTCGTACATTTTCTCTAATGCTATGGTTCTCTAATCCTAAAATCAATTCTCGACAAGTATAATATCTTTTGTATCTCATGTAATATACGATGTATTCCAACATCAAATATAAACTTAGATGTCCAAATACGACATATATGATACATGCATAGGCTTAATTAGTTAGAAGTTTTTGACGGAAACTCCAACGTCGATCATCGGAAACAATCTCTGTAAGAATTTTTGGTGTTTTGTGAATGGAAACCATTTAATAATAGAATAGTGATTATAATGATGACTTATGTTGGGCATGCGTGTCTTTATTGAAACGAGATATTGATAGCTTTTGTTTGACATGTGCAAAGGTAACATGGCTGCTAAAAAGTCCGTGTACTGAGAATGAAATAATGTTTCTTTACTCTGATCTAAATATTATGGCATTGAAGTTTGGCTATAAATGGTTGTGTGTGTTTGCATAGAGAAGACGGGAAAAAGAAGAGGAGAACTAGTGAGCAGAACAAAATCATCATTTAACGTTGTGTTCAAAAGAGAGAGTTTGTCATATTTAGTTCGCAAGTTTCGTAATTTGGTGTGCTCCTATTACGAAGGAAATATAGTTGTATCCTAGGAGACTTGCACCAGTCGACCGAAAGCACCATAGTGGGGCGTTTAAAACTCTTAAGGACATCGAGTCTAACTTGAGCCTCGATATCAACTGTATTTGGTTTATTTCTACATCCTTGAATTTTAATACTGTTAATTTTTCATTCTGTTATTTTAATTTTTATTGTACATCTTATATTTTTATTTACACCACTTCTCTCATTTTAATTGTCCAACAATCTCCATATCATCATCCGAAGTTGTTGGAGTGTTGCATATTCTTCAACGCTTGTGACTAGTTTTTTCCATGTCCTTTCTTGTTGTCTTTTCTGTATAATTTATTTAGATTTTATGAAACTGCTTCTTCTTTGTCATATTAATGCTACTGTAATTATTTAATTTCCTCATATTTATTTTATGTTAATGCAAACTCGTTACAGCTATCTTATTTGCCTTCTGTTTTGATTCAACGGGCTATACACAAAACAATTCGTCTTCTAACATTACTTCCTGGAGTTCCGGAATCTTCCACAAACTCCATCGATGGATAAACATCTTTCATCTGATATATGGTGCAAAGATCCTCCTCTTACACAGGATGGAGTTTGATTTTGCATGATATAGTCTAAGCTCCCGATCCCTAAGCTTCACGTTCTGCTTTTTAACCACCATATTTGCAGCATCCTACATCCAATGCAGAAAATTGAAAGATGTTAGCATTCAAATGAGTGCGTAAGGTTAAGATATTTGCCGACTTTATCATCACCATCATCATCATGGTATTGGTAGTGGCTGCCCTCTGTCTTTTCAAGCATGTTGTTCATTTTGGCCACTGAATTGAGAAATGGGAAGTAGAATAAGATTGCAGGAAATCAGGGAAACGATTGAAGAAGAATAAAATCAACTTTCAAAGAAAATTTAAATGTTGCCACGAAGGAAAGGACCCGTCACCTTGATGGGACAACCAAGGTCACTGGAATGAGTGAAAGTCATAGAACAAAGGGTTTCACTTTCCTTTGGAAAAATGCAAGTTACTAGGACGGCTCGACGCCTTCCATAACACTCTCCATCGAATCAATAGAGCCACGTCTTTGTATGAGCACCGGACACCGGAAGAGAGATTTCCTCCACCCTGTCATCACAGATAAAGATAAAAGAATTACTTGAGGTCAATTTTGGGACAAATCTGACATATTTCCAAAAAGTGGAGCAGCTTGATAGATGCCAGAAAGAAACCTACCCATCGCCATATATTATGGGCCAATGGTGCCAGGGTGGAGTCCTCCAGTTTGCAGAAAATAAAAGAGACCGCGGAAAAAAAGCCGAGAAAGAAAGAGCGAGCAGAGCCAGAACAAAAAGGGAGAGAAAAGAAAGAGAGTGAATTTGATCCTGAGCTAAAATTCTTATGATAACAAAATCCAACTGCTAAGATTGATTTGATTTAAGAGTCCAAATTCTGAAGAAAAATTAATTAATGACCTATTCGCCTAGGAGAATTGAACAACCAGGAAAAAAAAAAAAAACCGATAAAAATAAATAGAAAAGTCCACGGATGAGATGAGAGAACAAGGGGAGAGGACATCCGATTCTTGACATTCTTTCCATCTGTCCAGCTTGTTCCTTCGGCTCCTCGGTAAGTTTTGCTCTCAAATCCAATCACCCGCTATTCTGCCTCCCTCCCACGAAAAAAAGACTTTTTTCTGTTTTTACAACTTTTATCAAGCATGCTTTTGTATTATTCCTACGTGGATAAAATATACTATGAATCTGCTACTAGACTTTTGTTCTAACTTGACCAAAACACTATCCTTTTAAGTGAAAAAGTGACCCAAGATCAATTCTAGCATATGCAATATCTGAGACAAGTGATGTAATTGGTGTAGACCTCCCTTAGATTGAAAAAAAAAGAAAAAAAAGAGAGATTTCAAATCATTAATCAACTTTTACAATCAATACACCCAAAATGCGAAATCACTAAAAGTCTAAGCCACACGAAATTGAAACTGCATACCACAGACCAAATTGACCGATATTATCAGCACTGCTGAGAGAGAAGGTACATAAAAAAATAAAAAAGAAAAGAAAAGAAAAAGATAAAACATAGAAGAAGTTTAAAGCTCAACTGTCACCACAAAAAAGCCTAAAGACCCAGAAGAATCTATCTGCACATAACAAATTCAATTTGTACTTGAAGAATAAACAGAATACTTCTCTTCATATTCTCCAATAGTGATTACTCAACCGCAGTCGTTAGACCTCCCACCAATAGTTCAGTCGGGAGAGAGCAGTGTGTAGGAGAGATCTTTACTATTGGGATATCAAAGTGGAACATTTTTAGCAGATTGCTTAAGACGCAGCAGCAAGCCCCTGCAGCATTCTTATTATCTCTGGGATATCCTCTAAATAGTATTTAGCCTTACTGGGTGTCTGGCCAACAGTGCAAGGAAACACCTCAGCAACTGGGGAGACAGAGCCACTGTCCATGGCGCTCGTTATCATCTCAAACATATCCTCATCAGATTGATCATCCCCCATACAAAGCACAAAATCTGGAATCATTCCCCTCTTCTGCACCATAGCTAGTACGCGCTCTGCTACTATGCCTTTGTTGACACCCTAATGGAGAGAAGGTGGTGTATCAGTCATAAGATCAGTTGAAAAGGAGGAAAAGAAGTCAGAAGAATTTCCAATCATCTAGATGCATTGATCAGTAATCAATGATTAATTTCCATCAAATGTTATAAGAAACAAGACAAAAATTTCGACCAGAACAATTGGGGATTACTTCTACTCATAATTTGTACAAATACATTACTCTTTTTTTTTCAAAAAAAAAAAGATTAATTAATAACACGAAATTGAAAAAGACGAAGGGGAAGAGATGCTGACATAAATTTTTTTCTTTGTTAAGTTTCTACTTACCTGCTTCCAAATTTTAGTGTCGTGAGAAAGGAAGGATAAAACTAACATGATTTCCACTTTATTATGTGCTCAGGTAAATAGGACAGAAAAAGTTTGTATATACAATTTGACGTACAAAGGGTAGCTTGTTGAATGAAACTCTTGTAATACACGGGTCCAAAGTAGGGTCAGAGTTCAGACCCACTTTGGGTCTATTATGCAATCTCATCTTGCATTTTTGCAAGCGAATCCATGACCTCCAGATCACACATTTAATCAATGTGACATATATCATTCGATAATTGATCACGTACAATTCTGCAAGTACTAAATTGGCTTGTTGGAGAGACAAACAAGGGAAATGAGACATAGAAGTGAAAAATGACTGAAAATAGATGTAGAAAGACTTTGGAAAAGATCGCAGAAAGACTAACTTGATCTGCTACGTTCAAGTAATATACTTTACGGTCCAAATTCGTTATTGATAGAGTGAAGATCATAGCAAGTGTGGTACATAGTCCTATCTGCCCAAGGGAAAGAAAAAAAAAAAAAAATACGCGTGTGAAAAAGGGACATGCCCTGTATGTCCATATTGTAGAATTACAAAACGCGTGATTTTGGTATAATCGGACACTTTCATTGTGCTATGAGTAGACAATTTCCAAGAAATGGTAAGATATGGGTAAGAGTTCTTGCAGATTTCCCTATTACCGGGAAACCTACAGAGCGTGGAAATTAGTAGCCCTTCATGTTGGTGAAAATCATATTCATACAGAGCTTTTTTTTGGCTCGATAAATACAGAAATAATTAAGTTTTCTGTGGCCAATCATCAAAATTTCTGAGGCAACATAGAGTATTTGCACATGATAATTGATACGACACATACTAGAAGAACTACAATTCAAGTATAGATGCAATGCAAACAGAAACATTAAGCTCTCAATGTTTAACAATGGCAAGATTCAAGTATTAGAGTAAACCAGTTTAAAAGGTTTAGCAAAACCTGTATCACATACAATCCCCATTGGTACCAATAAATAGGAAACTAAAGATTTACCAGATTCATTTGTGCGCCAGAGTGGTGGAAAGAGGAAGACCTCGCTTATTAGTCTGGGAGGTTCATACTGTTGATAGAAACTAGGTTCAAGAGGCTCTTGTGGTGCAACCAAGGTCATATATTGTTGGTAGAGATCAAACAATCAGAAGACTTGATATGCAGTAGTATCACAGTTTTATATGAAAGCACAAAATTACAGAAGGTAAAGGAAATACGAATAATAATGTCATTTGACAATGTGCCTATATCTACAAAGAGAGTGAATCAATTACAGCATATATCAACTAAAAGTGACCACTCCAACATATACAAATCACAAGCCAACAAATGACCCTGTGTACCAACATGTAACAACAGTTAGAAGCGAGTCCTTTAATGGAGAACCAAAAAAAGATGTTATGAGAATACATTTTGCTTGGTGTTCCAGGAGGAAAGCCCTAGATCTCAAACAAGACAGTAAGCGAGTTTTTCTCTTCGATCCATAACAAACCCTTCACTATGATAAGCGGTCCTAGAGAACAAGTGTTGTCAAAATTGCTCCCCTATCCTTGAGGGAAATATCATGAATGAAGTCAATCATTAAATAGCGCATAACAACGATACCATATATTTTTCTATACCTTCAAGTTTAAACTTATCTTAAGCACTTAATTTTAATTCTGTTCATGAAAACATTTCAACCCAAGTTTATATGCTTCAATATTGCATTATGAAGTTTGTATATGGCTTCTGCAACTGATATCAAATAAGACTGCAGCACATAATTCTGGTATAACTTGTGTGACAGGAAACGGAGATATAAGCTTGAAAATGTGATTATTTTAACATAGGATACTGTATCTAGAGTCTAATATATACACACATACACACATGTCTACAATAATTTCTACAGATAGAGGTAATCTAGAAACGAAGTTTGATGTTTCTCCATCTATACAATCTACAATGTATTAAATGAAACCAGGTGCAAAATTTGAGATACATGGTTAACGAATGAAGCTTAATAATTGTTTTCCCCAGCCTGTCCTCACTCACATAGCCAAGCTAGTAGTATCACCCCCTTGTTTTCGCTTCCTACAGCTACTTAAGTGTTTCAGGTCATGAATTTTGAGAGAGCACAGACAAGACACTGAGCTAGGAAAGAATTTCCCAATCAGAGAGACTTGAAGCTTTGCAGTGCCTCCAATCGTCTCTCAGCTTTCTCAATTCCCTTGAGGGCTCTCTTCATTCTTGTCTAATATAACCTAAACGCCACTTGAATCTCAGAAAAAAGAAGACGAGAAGAAAGGAAAAAGAAGTATGTGCAACTAACCATCTTTACATGTCCCTGCTAGATAATTTGCCAAATAACTTTTTGTTACTATAGACATATATCCTTGCAATTCCTCTCCGCATACCCTAGAATCTCTAGCTTTTTCCACTCATCAGGAGTCTTGCTGGCCCCTTCTTTTTATGTCCTATTATAAACTTACTACCATAGAAAACATACCTCACCCATACCCTTCATGCTTCCTACTTACAAATGAAGCCATTTATTGCTATCAATATAGTAATTCTTTCCATTAATTTTCCTTATCCATAAACAGATATAGAAACTAAAAAGAAACAAAAAAAAAAAAAAAAAGAAAAGAAAACCTCTGTTTTAGGAATTCAACTATAATTCTTAGATGTACACATCCTTGTTTGGAGCTCAATCAACCATTGTCTTCACTATTCTCAATGCTAAACTCAATAAGGAATTCGATTACTAACAATATGAAATACTCCATATCACAATATTGCCAAGCATATTAGTCCAACATTGAACCTTGCATGAGCTAGCATGGCGAATGAACAAGACCAAATTAGTGGCAACAATAGATTTTCCTCTTCTTTTTGCACATTCATGCTGGTAATTAAGATGAGAAAACAACCGCAGTAGATGGCATTGTATGGTTGCATATTGTGCAACTTCAAAATAGCAAATTACAGGAACAAATTTCAGAGAGAGTATTATAATTGATAAATTTTGTAAATTAAAAACATGTTTCAGTATATGAATTAAATTAGGCATAAACCTAAATTATTTGCAGTTTCATAGATAACATTCACTCTCATGTCCGTTCAAAGTGAGACCAAAAGAGACAATATAATTGCTAACCTGAACTTTAACTTCAACAATGTGTTGGCCACTCTTTAAAGTAACAGGCTCATTGCGAACAACTCTCTCCAGATGATTGAGAAGCTCCTTGGCTTGACAAATTCCAATATCTGGATCTGCATTCTCGTAAAGCCAAGCTATTGCACTCTCTCTGGTACAAACGTAAGAACCATCAGTTGTTTCAGTATATAATAGCATTACACGCTCAACAATCTCCATCAAGTGAAAATCTGGCACACTACCACACGTTTCCCAGTCTTCATTTTGAGATGGTCTGTTAAAGCATTGTAAGAACATTAACTTCAATAAACATCAAATACAGCTTTCTGAAGTATGCAAAAAATGAGCCAGTTGAAAAAGTAGAAAGCTTGCAAAGTCTATTGGTACTCCCATAGTCTTACACAATCCAGTGTTCACAAGAACAAACATATGGCATATATTTTGTCCCTTCTCTATCTCTAAATTTTCTTCTTCAGGACAGAGGGAGAAAATTGAAATAGAGAATGGAAGAAGAAAAGAAATCTTTCACACAACGCCACAAAGAAAAGGACTACAAATAGAAGTAATGCTGGATTGTGGAAAAGCAGATATGACCTACTCTCCACAACTGCCTAGTCCAATTAGGTTAACTCCTATAACGACTTCCATCACACAGCGACCATCATATATGCCATCGGAGTTGTCATCTTACCCTAAAAAGAGCAACATTCTGTTACCACAGAAACTACCACTCCATACAACCACAGAAGTCATGGTCACTACTGCCTCTCAACTGGAGACAAATAGCTAAAGATCTGAAGATTACTAAGACCTATTCCACCCTTGAGAGGTTGCAGAAAGTTCTGGTGAGCTGCAAATCCCCATTTATATGTTGAAGAAAGCTTAAAAGAAACAAATCTTATCATCTCTAATAATGCGGAGCACGAGAGGGGAAAATTTAGGAAAAATAATTATCAAGTCAAAAACAAGTGGAAGATTAAATTAATTAGGGTTCTACTTTATTTTAGATTGGTTTGGACTGCTTTACCTTATTCTATATGAATTAGGATTCCCTTATAGGATAGGATTTCCTTGGAGAATAGGATTAGCTTGTCCTACAAGGATTAGGATTAGTTTAGCATGACTTTGTAGCCTATTTCAGACACCTTTCAATTTATTTATTTTTAAAGATTATTATTTTTTCTCTAGCATCCTAGAGTTTTATTTGTTTAATAATATCCTTGTAACGAGGCATTTCCTAAAACGTATCTAAAATTGCTTCCGTTCTGCGTTAGGTGGCACCAGAGCCAAGGTTATAATCCTAGGAATTGTGATTATCACTAATACAATTCTCCAACATCAACATGGCAAAATCCGGACAAAACCAAGTAGGTACTAGTGGTGGCCCAAACGGTGGGAACAGCGGCGTCCAGCCTGTCGACGGTGATCGAAGAATGAAGGCTCTTTGGGTAGCAGTAGATACACAAAGGGTGGCGTTAGAGGCGCTAGAAGGGAAGGTTACACGCGAACTCCGTGAGATTCGCGATATCCTTGCCAACTTAAACCTCAATGCTAACAGGAATCGCAAAGATGGCAGAGCTAACCGTGCCACGGAATGTGCCCGTGGTCAACTTGTCAATCAGCGCATTCTTGCAGTTCATCATAAACAACTAGCTTATGAACATGAGTTTAAAGATGAGCGTTTTAATTACTGTGGATACAATCAAGAGCAAGTAGAATTCAAAAACATATCTCATCATCTTGATCAACATAGTTTTGCTCGACAACGCATATTATCAATGCATGGGAAAGTGTTCAATGATAGAACAAGAGAACAAGCAACTCGTGTTTTTACTCTAGAACAGGAAGAGTCATCGCAGCATAAACAGATTTTCCATTCGCAGTGCACCATTCAAAGAAAGGTATACAATCTTATGATTGATAGTGGGAGTTGTAAAGATATTGTGTCAAGAGCTTTGGTAAATTACCTAAAGCTACCTATAGAACCTCATCCAATGCCGTACGAGAATAGGTGGATCAAGAAAGGCAATCTATCAAGGTCAGTCAAATATGTTAAATTCCTATTTCTATCGGAAAATCCTACAAGGCTGACCTTATCTGTGACGTTGTTGACATGGATGCCTGTCATATTCTACTTGGGCGACCATGGCAAAGTAGCGTAAGTGGATCTTATCGTAAGAGAATAAACGCTTTTATTTTCTTGTGGAATGGAAAGAAGATTGCTATGTTTCCGACTAACAAGGATCAACCCAAAGCTACCAAAGTGGAGGAAAAGTCTTTACTTGATGTTGCCAATTCAACAAATGAGTTTATTGTGAAATCAAAGGAGACTAAAGAAACTTTGCCTATTATTGTGAAAGGAGAAGAATCTCATATAGGCAAAAACCCAAAAGAGGAGCAACCTATATTAAAAGGGTTTAAAGAGATCATTCCTGATATGTCTCTGGTAGTAGGAATTGAGTCCAATGTAGAATTTCCATCATTACTCAAGGAATCTAATCGTCAGCAACTTATAGGAAAACCTATGGAATTTGGAGTAAAGACTGATGATTTAAGTTATTTTTCAATGGGGATAGATAATTTTGCTATGTCAAGACCAGATGAAAGCGGAACTAGAATGGAGGATGTTAATGGTTTACAAGTTGTTGCCATGAACGAGAAAGAACCTCTAGGAGTTTCAAACTGTGCAAAGAGTAATCCAAGCTCAAAAATTTAAGATTTTGAATGTAAGGTTCAATCTTTATGTTCAACATTGGATGGTCGGAAAAAGATAGAGAAGTCATTGGTTAGTCTGGAAGGTCTTCTTTTTCCAAGGTCGCGAGATTATTTTTTTAATGACATTGAACAATCTAGGTTTCTCCTTGGCTTGTATGTCTTTGGGAAAAATCTTGCTTTTCTAAAGAGATCAGTAAGGAGCAAAACAGGTGGAGATATATTCTCTTACTACTTTGGGAAGTTTTATGGGCATACTGAATATCGAAGATAATCATATGGTCGAAATTTGAAACACAGACGATGTATACGGGGATTAAAAAGTTTTACAGGTTCGAGGCAACAGGAACTCGTGATGCATCTAGTTCGCCGAATCTCTCTGATCTTCAACATCACGAACTTGTCTAACAACTGTCTGCATGGTGATTTGATGCATCCTAACATAAACTCGAGGGAGAGTTTTTCTCAAGTGGGAGGGAATGATGCGGAGCACGAGAGGGGAAAATTTAGGAAAAAGAATTATCAAGTCAAACACAAGTGGAAGATTAAATTAATTAGGATTCTACTTTATTTCAGATTGATTTGGACTGTTTTACCTTATTCTATATGAATTAGGATTTCCTTATAGGATAGGATTTCCTTGGAGAATAGGATTAGCTTATCCTACAAGGATTAAGATTAGTTTAGCTAGTATAAATAGATGACTTTGAAGCCTATTTCAGACACCTTTCAATTTATTTATTTTTAGAGATTGTTATTTTTTCTCTAGCATCCTAGAGTTTTATTAGTTTAATAATATCTTTGTAGCAAGACGTTTCCTAGAACGTATCTAGAATTGCTTCGGTTCTGCGTCATCTAACGCAATCATTAAATTAGGCCTCCAAGCTGGTGGCACTTGTGAAAAAGGTCCTAAGAAATCACCATTGTCCTCTCATATGGATCCTGCAAAGGATCCGCTCCTATATTAAGTCTCATAAAGGGCTTCTATACACCAAATTATAGCAGTTGAGAAAACAAATACTATTGAGGCTTGATGAGTTGCACTCTTAGATTAGCTTGTCTAACCATGTGCAAGTTTGGAACTGCTACCACCTGAAGGTTCATAAGTAGCCAGATGTCATATCAACTTGACAAACATCTAGCTAGACCTGAAATCAAGGGTTAGCATACTCTCTGAGTTACTAGTACACTTCAGACATTTCAATTTAGCCATATAACATTTTAAAAATCACAAAAATCACAATAGAAACATATAAGCTACCTTTTGAAAATCACAAAAGAAACATATAAGCTACCGGGAGCCTATAGTATTCTAACTCTTCTATTCAATAACAATTTCTGTTTGTAATTATCCATAATTCACTACCATAACACAAGGCTGTCGACAAATGTTGAAGGACGAAATACTAAAACTGACGCATTCAATAATTAAGGACATATAAGCTGTTTCCACTATTTATTCTTTTACCCAAATTGCAGACATGGTCACATGGGAGACCTAGAAATAGGTCCAGAAATATGCTAAACGGTTGGGATGAAGAAAGAACAGGTGCAGATCTTCAAACTAGAAACAGAAGCACAATTAAATTTGTATATTATGTATTCTCCCTTTAACGCATTATCTCCTTTTCTTTCCATCCTTAGTCCTGTGAATTATTTTCACATTTGTGCCATGTGATGGTAGGCTGATGATGCCTCAGTACATACATTAAAGCCATAGCTCAGTGCAACAAGACAAATGGATTTCATCAGTTCTCCTCTACTGTATACTTGTTGCCATCCTGAACATAGGGTCTAATTTCATTGTAATTTGTTGAATAGTACAAGAAAGCTAGCATTGATGACTAAATATAAAGTTGCTTACCGCACAAAATAACCATGCTCCGCTGCAATCCCTAGATTCTCACAAGATGAAAACCAATGAGCTAATATATCTCTACTTTCTCCACTAACAATGAAAACCACATTCTTAACATCTTTGCACAATGTATTTAAGACTCGAACAACTTCTGCATGTAGAGTTGTGCTAATATTACTCCATGATGTGACAGCACCATCAAAATCCAAAAGAATTGCACGGTTCTTTGTCCTCTTATAAGCAGATACAATATGTTCTATTGACAACTTCCTGAAACTTGGGTCCAGGGCAATGACTCGGAACCCCAAACCAAAGTCCTGGCATCTCCTCCTCAGATGATCCCTACATGACCTTTCAAGATCTTGTAAAAAAATGTGAGCCCAATATGCAACATCATGGATGCTCACAAATCTGTAATGCTTCTCGTGCCGCAACTGTTTCTCTGGCTCCACTACTGTTAGAGTACACCTCATAGCTTCTGCAACATCATCAATGTTCCACGGATTTACTCTAGTTGCACCACCAAGGAATTTAGAGGACCCAATGAACTCTGAAATAACCAACATGCTTGTTTTTGGAGCTAATGGGCTCAGATCCAAGGTCACATCTAGCTTTTCAGTGCCCTGCCTGCATACAATATATTCATAAGGTATTAAATTCATTCCATCCCTCACTGCAGTAACAACACAACACTCTGCAATTACATAGTAAGCGACTCTCTCATAGAACAGAAGCGGGGTATCAATCAAAACCACAGGCTCATAACCTGGTTGTCCATAATTCTGGTTGATTCTCTTCACAGTGGGATAGGTTTCTGACTGGAACACCTGAACATCTTTATCTCCGCTTAGAGCAGGGTTTGCAATCTGAACCAAAACAATCTTACCTCTCTGATCAGGTTGCTTAGCGAGAAGTTGCTCAAAAGCCAAAAGTTTCAAACTTATTCCCTTAAATATGTCCATGTCATCCACCCCAAGAAAGACATTTTGACCCCTAAATCGATCCCGTAGCTCTGCCACCCTAGATACTGTCTCAGGCAAGTCCAACATAGATTGCAGTTGGCCTATATGTATTCCAACTGGGAGAATCATAATGCTTACTGTTCGGCCATAGTATTTTAACAATATATAACCTCGTTTAGATTGATAAGAAATCCCAAGGATAAGACGACAACAAGAGAGGAAATGTCTTGCATAAGTAAATGTGTGGAAGCCAATAAGGTCACAGTACAGGAGTGCTCGTAAAAGCTCATCCCCTACAGGTAGTGCTCGGAATATCTCTGAGGGTGGGAATGGGATATGAAGGAAGAACCCTAGGTTCACCCTGTTCAACCTTTTCCTCAGAAATATCGGCAATACCATCAACTGGTAATCATGAACCCACACAAAAGCATAATCTGAACTGATTACTTCCATTACTTTGTCCGCAAATATCTTGTTTGTGGAAATATATGCTTGCCATAGAGATTGGTCAAATCTGCCTCCAAGGCCTGGAGATAGAAGCTTGTAGTGAAATAAAGGCCATAAGTGCTGTTTACAGAAACCATAGTAGCATTTACTGAAGAGATCAGGAGGGATGAATGCAGGGACACAATTAAATGTTTCAAGCAAAGTTCGGGAAACATCATCTTGTTCACTTGGGTCAATTTCTTCTTTGAGATTACCAACGTAAATTATTTCCACATCTTCTGGAATCCCATCCTTCAGTTGTAAAAGAAGGGATTCCTCGTCCCAGCTAAAGTTCCAATGTCCCTCATCATCTGAGCTTCGATGTGTTCGAATTGGAAGTTGGTTACCAACAATGATTATCCGCTCTTGGGAAATAGTCGAACGAGGAAGATACATCTTCAATCTTAACAGCAGACCAAAAGATGCAAATACCGTTACAGCAAATCCACCTGTCTAGAGCAAGCTTAATCATAGAATTTTAGATATCAATTAGCGCGTAAAGGCACTTTACTAAATCTGGTCGAAGGTAAGGCAGTCAAGCCCTAAGCAAGAATTTCCGAGTACTAACAGTAACTAAGCACTTAATGATAGAATTTTAGATATCAATTGGATGGAAAGTTTTTCAGGTAATACAAGTATCTACAACTTCAACGAGGAACGGTCATACTATTCTAGTTAGGGCAATCGATGCTCAACTTCTTATAGTTTGTCAAAAGTACAAAACATAATCCCGTGTGGTTTCTAAATTAAGCTAAGTACCCCTCCAGAACTATAGAATTGGGGGACATAAGAGTCATTTCAGAAACAAGGGGATTATGGGGAAGTTTTGAGAATACATTGATATTTTACACTTTCGACAAAGTATACCACCATCTGATGAGCAAAACAAAATGAAAATAACAACTAATAGATTAGCTTTTCAAGAATCAGAATATTTGATGGATTCCACATCAGAAACTTCATAAATCGAACTTCAAAAAGAAATCTAGACACATAAAATTAAAGATTTAAAGGATTACCTCTAGAAGCCAATCAAGCTAAAACCAGACATTTCCACCATTGTTAACCTTGTCTACTTAAATAACTGATCATCCAAATAGTCAGACATATAAAAATTGCAGACACAACACAGCTTTCCACAACAAAGTAAGTTTCTAATACTTAGCAAAAAGAAAAAAAAAATTCGAGAAAGAGAATCCACTACCGAAAGAACACGTAATGAACTCAAAACATGCCATTGGTTATAGTGGAAAACTGCTTTTGCTAGTGGATGCATAAAGAGGACAAGTGATGACATGCATGCAAGTAAATAAGTTAAGAAATAATGTTTTTTTTTATTTATGGAAAAGCAAAAGTATATATCATTAAGTTGAACCAAAAATCAACATCATACAGTCAGTTCACGCATCTAGATAAGTACATTTTCATGATTCCAGTTCCTACACAATATTTTATTTGTAACACTATTCTCAAACTTTTTAAGAAAGAATGTTAAAAAGAACCCAAAGGATCCGATTCCCCATTGCAATGTTAGATTCTTAGCAGCCATGTTTCACTTTGCGTAAAGAAACGGCTAGTCACTTAGTTTTGTTTGAATTGGTTGATTTGGAGAGAAATGATTTGATCTCGAATGATTTTTAATTTTTTTTCTGGTTTGGATTGGAGGTTTCGGGTTAATTAGATTGTGAGGAATTTTTGAAATTATTTAATGCAACGATTTTGTAATCATTCTAAATTTTGAAGTGTGTTAAATTTTTAGATAATGTGTCATTTAACATAGTATAAAAAAGTATTAGTTCAAACCTCATCTATTTGGAAAGTTATATCACGTGTAAGTTTAATCAAACACTATCTAATCTACACGTGATGAGAGGCGCGTGTTAAGCACAATATATCAATATAATACATATCTCTCTAACAATTAAGTTGTTTTTAAATAACGTGATCATTTGATAGTATTACACAATGTCTATATTACGTTTTCTATTTATTACACTTATATCCTTAAAAAACAATAAAAATGTGGTAAAATGTAGGATTAGTCTCTATTGTTTTACCAAAAGTCAATTTAGTCCCTAATGTTTGAAAATACTCAAAGAGGTCCTTAATATTTTTCAAAGGATTCAAATTAATCCTCACCGTTAAAAATTTGGTTACATTTAATAGATGTGAACAATATTTCAAGGGTAGAATTGAAAATTCATACAAAAACACACACTCTCCCACAAAAAACACATACTAACACACCCAAAAACACACACTAACACACTATTTGGAACAAGTGAATTCCACTAAATTTTGCAAAATTCATTTGCAAATCCAACTTTTTATGTTTGGAAGCACCATTTTAAAAAATTAAAAATTCAGGATTTGTAAATCTTGGATTTTCTCAAGACTTATCCAAATCATTGCTCAAGAGGTGAAATTTACAAATTCACGTTTTTTAAGTTCGTTCCTTTCTTTTGAGGACAAAATTACCCTTTAAATTTTTTTTTACACTTAAGTTTAACTGTGACTCAAATATAAAGATAAAAGAAATAAAATATATTTCAAACCATCTACCTCACCATTCTTCTTTCAATAAAACACGAAAAAAATAATTGATCAACAAGTCAAGGCATCAACAGTCCATGCTAGTGCTTGTTCGATAGTTCAAAAGTTCTATTTTATCATTCTTAAATTTTACTAATTTCAATAGAATAAATGAGGGATATTTGAGTAAAATATAATTTTTAATTCCAATTCCACATGTGTTGCAAATTACTGTTCTAAACAAGAGAATTCATTTATAAATACAAATCCTTATAGAATTCATTTACAAATCAAATAAATTCCACAGTACAAGTACTTCCAAACATTATGTAAAACAACCACAAAGACACACACTAATACACGTAAAAACAAACACACTAACACACCCAATTACATACACAAATACACCCAATTACAAACACAAACACATACACAAACACACACATAAACATATACACAAACACATACAAAAAGTGGCAAGGTGGGGGTTGGGTTCGTAGGGGTGTCACGAGGGTGGGGAGTTGGGTTCTCAAGGTTAGGGTAAGTTGTTTCGTGGGGGTGGAGGGTAGGGTTGGGCTATTCGCGGGGAGGGGGGAGGTAAGGGATTAAGGCTAGATTGTTCACATGAGTGGGGTTGGCGCTGGGATATTCATGGGGGAGAAATGTGGTGCTGCAGTGCTAGACTGTTCGAGGCAGAGAAGGGTGGCGGTGGAAGAAGGTGGGTTTTTAATTTTTGTCAAAGAGAGGAGTTTGACTAAAGAGGAAAAGACTGGATTAAGGGTGTGGTGATTCCATCCCATATCGGAAGGCTTGGAGCTGGGCCAACTGAATATATTGGGATGTCCCATGTATTCGTGCAGACGCATTTTCACGTGCAGTGCGTGCGTGGGAAAAAAAACGGTGAGGGGTATGGGCCCCAGAGCAGACAAAATCTGCATAGTACACTTTCGGGCCCACTCGCCGTATGGCCTCTCTGCTCGCTTGGGCCCTAAGTCCAGGGAGTACGTGCAGGCGCAAGAGTGTTGGTTCGGGGCGTTACAAAATTGGTATTAGAGCCGACCTTTCTTTGGGTCAGAGGCCCGCGAGAGCGTTGGGCCTCTTTAAGGGGGGGGGGGGGAGGGGTGGATGTGGTGATCCCATCCCACATCGGAAGGCTTGGAGCTGGGCCAACTAAATATATTGGGATGTCCCGTGTATTCGTGCATACGCGTTTTCACGTGCAGTGTGTGCGTGGGAAACAAAACCGTGAGGGGTATGGGCCCCAGAGCGGACAAAATCTGCATAGTGCGCTTCCAGGCCCACTCGCCGTATGGCCTCTCTACTCATTTGGGCCCTAAGTGCAGGGAGTACGTACAGGCGCGGGAGTGTTGGTTCGGAGCGTTACAAAGGGTGGTGTTGGGCTGTTCACAGGGGTAGAGGTGAAGGCAGGAGGAAGGGTGAGGGTGAAAGTTAAGGTAGGGGTAGGAGTGGGGGTGAGGGTGGGGTGGGGTGAAAGAGGAAGAAGGAGGGTAGGGATAGTTTAGTCATTTTATGGTTTACGTAGGGGTAGTTTAATATTTTATTAATTTCCTGTTAGATTTTTAACGTTAGGGATTGAAATGATATTTTTTGAAATATTAGGGACCTTTTTGAGCATTTTGCAATATTGGGGACTAAATTGACTTTTGGTGAAACAATAAGGACTAATCTCGTATTTTACCACAATTTGTTTACAAAATTATCATTCCTTTCATTTCTTTTTCAATACAAACAAATAATACACAATATATAAATATAATAAATATCTCTCTAACAATTAAGTTGTTTTTAAATAACGTGGTCATTTGACAGTATTACACAATATCTATATTACGTTTTCTATTTATTACACTTTTATCCTTAAAAAACAATAAAAATGTAGTAAAAAGCAGGATTAGTCTCTATTGTTTTACCAAAAGTCAATTTAGTCCCTAATGTTTGAAAATGCTCAAAGAGGTCCTTAATATTTTTCAAAGGATTCAAATGAATCCTCACCGTTAAAAATTTGGTTACATTTAATAGATGTGAACAACATTTCAAGGGTAGAATTGAAAATTCATACAAAAACATACAATCTCCCACAAAAAACACACCCAAAAACACACACAAAGCAACCACAAAGACACACACTAATACACCTAAAAACATACACTAACACACCCAATTACACACACAAATACACCCAATTATACACACAAACACATACACAAACACACACATAAACATATACACAAACACATACACAAGCACGTACAAAAAGTGGCAAGGTAGGGGTTGGGTTCGTAGGGGTGTCACGAGGGTAGGGAGTTGGGTTCTCAAGGTTAGGGTAGGTTGTTTCGTGGGGATGGAGGGTAGGGTTGGGCTATTCGCAGGGGTAAGGGATTGGGGCTGGATTGTTCACAGGGGTGGGGTTGGCATTGGGTTGTTCGTGGGAGAGAAAGGTGGCGTTGAAATGCTAGACTGTTCGAGGAGGAGAAGGGTGGTGGTGGAAGGGGATAGATTTTTAATTTTTGTCAGGGGGAGGAGTTTGACTGAAGAGGAAAAGAATGGATTAGGGGTGCTACTGGGTTGTTCACAGGGGTGAGGGTAAGAAAGAGGGTGAGAGTGAAAGTGAGGGCAGGGGGGTTGGGTGGCGTAGAAGATGAAGAAGGAGGGTAGGGATAGTTTAGTCAATTTATGATTTACGTAGGGGTATTTTAATATTTTATTAAGTTTTTGTTAGATTTTTAACGTTAGGGATTGAAATGATCTTTTTTTAAAATATTGGGGACCTTTTTGAGTATTTTATAATATTGAGGACTAAATTGACTTTTGGTGAAACAATAAGGACTAATCTCATATTTTACCACAATTTGTTTATAAAATTATCATTCCTTTCATTACAAACAAATAATGCACATAATCTTTTATGAACTTTTTCTTTATAATTTTACTCAATTAAAATAAGATGTAGTCATCCCTTCCTTTTTCCTTTAGTATTAAATCGCTTACTTTCATTTATTATTTTTTTCTTCTTGAAACCAAACATGCACTTAGGTAGCATGAGGTAATGAGTTGAAAATGGAATTGTATTTCTAATTTTATTCTAATTCACACGCTTGGTATAAAGGAATGAACTTGAAATCCAATTTCTCGGTAATCGCATTTTTACGAAGATGCGATTACCTTTTCTTCACAAAAAAATATAGGAATAGCCAATTTTCATGTGTTCTGAAATGAACTTATTACTCAAGTGGCCTTAAAAAAAACATATTACACACTATACAAATAACATTATTATCAATATAATTATTATTCTTATTTTATTTATTAGTATTATTGTTAAAAAATGAAAATATATAAATAATATAATAAAAAATTAAAATTAGGAATAATAATAGTAAAATAAGATAAATAATAATAAATATAAAAAAAATAAATTATGTTAATTATAATAATGAATATTTATAATAAAATTTATTATCTAACAATAATAATGAATATAATAATATTACATGTAATAAATATGAATTTATAGAAATAATAATAATAATAATAAATGATAAAAATATAAATATACAAAAATATATATAAACAATTATAAATAAAAAAAAAGTATAAGAATGATAAAAAAAATAATATATAATCTAATATTAATAATATAATAAATAATAATAAGCATACAAAATAATAATTATAAATAATATGTATAAAATAAGGAAAATAATATATATATATATACGATAGACATAAATATAAAATAATAAAAATTCAAAAAAAAATAATTAATTCGTAATTTAAATTTAATAGAAAATATTATATTATAGTAATATAAAATATAAATATATACAATAATAATAATTTGCCTCGAACTAACCATTATTAGTAATATAATGCTTGTTTTTATTCTTAAATCAATAATATATCTATAGTAATAAAATGACGTTCTTGTCATTTTATATAAGTCATTTTCAATACTGCTTTTATACTGACTATGAAATATGGACTTGAAATTAATATATCTATTCTTATCTTCATTCTTAGAGTATACCAAACATGACATATCATTTCTCAAGTTCATTGTGTTCCTAGAATCATTCTATTCCTTAACTCATTCTATTCATATCTAAAATTATTCTAAGATATCAATCGCTATCTTACTTTTTGAGTAATTTCGTCTCACGCTTCTTGCATTTTAGCTAAATGCGACTATCTCACATTTTCTGAAAAATGAGAAGCAATCCTCTTCTATTAATTATTTTGTTAAAAATGAAGGTAGAAAAAAATTAAACCATAAAATGATAATAAATCATAAGGAAGATAAAAAATAAAAATAAAAACATCACTATTTGTAACTTTGACTAAGACCTTTTTCACTTTTAATAAAAATGGATACAATCCTGAAACTTAAAAAGCGTGAGGAGTAAATCATTTTTTACTAATGATCTGTCACTTTTTATTTTTATTTTTATGAGAAGTAAGAGGAAAAGCGTGAATTATGTGTGTTAAAAGTACGTGGCTTAAGCATGTCTACAATTCCATCCCACTTTTTTCTTTTTCTTTTCCACCTTTCTTTCCCATAGTCCCTCCCCTCCCCTCCCCTCCTTTTTTTTTTTTCTTCCCCTTTTCGTGTATATCATGGCTAAACATAGGTGTGAATGCTAAGTTAAGATTATGGAGAGAAACTCTGGAAGCAAAGGATTTTAAACTAAGTAAATCAAAGACGAGTATATAGAATGTCAGTTTAGCAAGAGTAAGCCAAGTAATGAGTTAGGAAGACTGGCAATAGAAAGATTATATGAAAAGGAAAACTTTAGATACATTACTTCCTTATTTTAACAAGATGGAGAAATAATACGGATGTCGATTACAAAATTAGGACAAGATGGACAAAGTGGAGAAATGTATCTAAATGGGAAATATTATAAGATTGTGATTAGATCGTCTTTTTCATATGGTTTGAAGTCTGAGGCAGTGATATATTATCATGTTCATGAGATGACAGATATAAGAATATTGAGATGGATGTCTAACAAAACTAAGAAAAATAAAATTAAGAATATAGTGAAATGAGAAAAATGAGGTGGTCTCATGGTGGATAAAATGAGAGAGTATCGTGTGAGATGTTATGACATGTGAGGACATGACCCTTAGAGGCACCTGTTAAAAGGTGCACAGTTATACAGATAGTACCCGACAGGGGGAGTAGAGGAAGACTGAAAATGAATTGGATCGAAATAGTTAAGTAGACCTCGTTTGTATGAAGCTAACAAAGATAACTCTTGAAAAGAATGAGTTACAATGACAAATTGAAATAGCCAATGCCACCACGTGAGAAAAGACTTGGTTTGTTTTTATTTGGTGAATATCGTGCTACTTAGCAACCAAAACTTCTTGTTGTTTCGTTAGTTTTTTATATTATGTCATAAAGTTAATTATTGAATATCATAAAGTTATTTATTCTTGGCTCTAACTTTTATTGATCTTTCAGCCTCACCTTTCTTTCAGGTAAATTCAATTTACTAGATATTATTTTGCTCACACCTTTGAGTCTTGAGATAAGAACGCAAGGGTAGAGGTTCTCTAATTTTGGCAAAGTTTAGATTTTTTTTGATTTTTTTTATTAATCTTTTTAATGAATTTAACTACTTGAATATTTCAAGTTCCACTGTGAACTTGCAATTTCAATATTTAGAGTTTTGACTTTTAAGAAAGTTTTAGAAGTTCTAACTGTGGTATTTATGAGAAGAATATTTTAATTTATTTATTGTTATTTTTATTATTTTAGTCTTTACGTACTTAAAAATTGATCTTTTTAGATGAACAGTAATTACATTATTGAATCCATCTAACAGAGTGTTAGAAGCATTTGCACGTAGCGTAAAATTTATTTGATTTACAATTAATTTTTTTTTACCATAATTAATTAAAAATGTCTGGGAATGCGGTAGGTGGGGTCGCGTGTGGGGTTGAAGTGGGTAAATATAAGGTAGAGTGAGTAGAAAACTTTTTTTTTCTCTATGAAAATATTTTTCGTTCTTTTTAACTAAATATTTTCTTTTGATTTGAAATTATTTTTCTATTGATCAATTTTTTAGTATTTAGTAATATTAAAAAATATTATCAAAAAAATAAAAAAATTATTTTTCAAAAAAATATTTTACGACAAACAAATGGAGCTGCTCGTAAAATGTTTTGACTAAAAAGTAAAGCAATCGCCGAGGCAACTCTAGTGATACATGAAGGTGGTGCTCCAATCACTGGTGCATCCCAGAGGTTCCGCGCTAGGAATTATAACTACGATTTCCGTTTTGGGTTTGATGCTCATTTTCTTTTCTTTGCTAGTGCTCGTTGAGTTTAGTGGTCTTTGAGGATCTTTATAAATGTTGACTTAAAATAAAGAAACAAATTAATTTGAAAAACATTTGGTGGAACGTCGACTGTCTAGTGGTAAGGCCCACATCACTTTCTTATAGATTCCAAGACTCTATTTGTTGGATGTAAAATAATTTGTTGATGAAAAATACTTAAAGTAAAAATTATTTTTTTTCAAAGATTGTATTTGATTGTCATATAAAAAATATTTTTTGATATTTAGATGTTACAATAAAAAATATTTTTTAACTGGAGTTTTCTTTTATTTATAAAAACTATATAAATAAATAAAAATATAAAATAAATATAATAAAAAATTATAAAATAAAATTAGTAATAAAAACATAAAATAAAACAACAAAATAATTAAAAATAAATAAATAAAATAAAATAATAAATAAATAAATAAATTATTTTTGGGGGGTTGGAGTAAGTGAAAAATATTTTAATCTCCGACTAACTAATATTTTCTTTTAACTAGAAAATATTTTTTTGTTGATCAATCTTACGGTGTAACTAAATATTGAAACATTTAAAAAAATATATTTTACGACAAACAAAGAAAAATAGTATTTTTTTGTCAAAGACCTGTTAGTTTAGTGGCATGACACTCGTAGTATTTGCGAGAGATTAAGAGATTGAGTCTCTAATCTTTTAGATGCACACATTCCTCCAGGGAGACGATTGGGACGTGGACATAAGGGTTTTTATGACACAATCAATAATTGGCTTCATTTTCAATTAAGCCTTGCTCTAGCATCTTTAGGGGTATTACGTCCTTAGTAGCTTAACACGTGTACTCTTTACCCCGCTTATGCATTCATAACACAAGATTTTACTACTATATACTCATCACCAATATATTGCATGATTCATCATGGCAGGAGCTTTTGCTTAGGGAGCTATATTTTTCAGTAGAGATTACAATCTGGAGCAAAATGAAGATAATGTATTGGCAAGAATGTTAGAGCATAAAGAAGCTATCATATCTCATTTAAGTTAGACCAGTCTCTTCCTTGGGACTTTATGTTAGTAATGATGTCATGCTTGGTTTTGGTACTCTAGAGAAGCAAATATATACTACAACAAAAGCAGGCTATAACGGCGGTTCTTTTCACCTTTGTCGACGCTTTTAATCGTCGACGCTTTTAATCGTCGATTTTGCTTTTCCCGGCAGTTTCAAAATCGCCGGATAATTGTCGTTTTGGGAGTGGTCGTCTTAAGGCTATGACGGCAGATTGAAAAAGCGCCGACATGTGCAAATTTTATCGGTGATTCAAGCAAACCGTCGTCTTTTGTCAGTAAAGCTACGACGACGATTCTGAATAGCGTCGACGTAGCTGTTGCATCTTTGTCGACGGATCAAGAAAGCATCGATGTAGCCATTGCATCTTCAATGACTATTTCACTTTAACGTCGTTATTTATTTTGCATATTTCGCGGCATTTTGCTAAACCGTCGACGTTTGTGTTATAGCTTTGCCAACGCTTATGGAAAAATGCCATGATACCTTTGTGAATATGCCGACAATTATAAAGCATCGAGATATCTTTTGAAATATAACGGGGTTTTTTGCATTTAACCAGTTATAAATATGGCATAGTTTTTAGTTGTACCATTTGGCCAATTTTGGATTTTTTAAAAGAAACATGCTTATATTTGTTTTGAAAATTAGTGTTGAATATAATTGAGGAATATGCTATCAAAAGAAGGAAAATTTCCCATGGAACTTTGCTGTAACATTTATAATAGCTAGCATCAATATTGTTTATTATATATAGATGCCATTGTTCAATTACATTAAATTTTATTGTAAAGTGATACGTATTGAGATAGTTATAATAGAAATAAGCAAATTATAATTGATCAATCATTCATACGAAAAAGTAATTCAAAATTATCATAAAATAAAGTGTTCACATTCAAAAGATACTAATAAAAAAAACACAACTAATAATTCTCAGCTATCAACATTACTGATATTAAGTTGAAAAAGGATTAGCATCTTCACTTGAAAGCTTCTGGATTCACACTTGTTATATCAAAGGCATGTAACAAAAGAAATAATAAAGGACATATTATTTGAGAATATTATTTGAAATTTTTTGAAAAAAATAATTATTTATGGGAATGAGATACTTGAGATGGATTTGGAAGTATATAAATGTCAAACAATTGTCTCATACGATTTATCTCTTCTTCCACTTTTTTTAAATTCTTCTCATTTATCTCCTCCATTTCTTTAATCTTTTCGTCCTTCTTCAATATCTCATTCTTCATTTGTTCGACATGTCTTTTTAACTCGTAAACTTCAATAGACTTCTCAGTTCGACATGTGTTACCAAAGACATAAACTTGAGTTGGGGTAGGTCCCAAGCCTAGATCTCTAACACGTCCTGGATGTTCCTTACCAAACACTTTCACAAATGCTTCTCTTTGCACTTCAAACTTAGTCACTGATAGAGAGCCATTTGATTCTTCAATCGCCTCCCTAATTTTTGTTCTAACAATTTCCTAAAATGAAAATTATAATCAATTATTCAATGAGTATTGTAGTATAGTAATTATTAAAAGTTAAAAGTGTTACACAAATTTGAATAACATACCAATTTTTTCGCTGCTCCATCATCAATGCCACCTGATTTCTTTTTGTGTGATGCTTCATAGAATTCTAACGGACCAACGGGAGCTCCAATTTTTTCCTCCTGCAAGACACATGTTATGTAACATATGAACAATTAAACTCATTAGAAGTTAACAAAAAATATTATAAGACATAGGGCCAAGAATTTATAAGTGGAAATAAAGTACCAGTTCATTGCATATATGCTTTCCTAAGATAGTTTGAGTCAAATCCCAGTAATAGTGGATCACGATTTCTAAGACTTAGGATGAATAGGTAAATTTGAGTATATGTATCTATATATATTTTGTACTGTGAATGAAGAAGATATATTCAGCCAATTTTCATTGTTATTTCATAGTTTGCTTTCATTTTAAGATGGTATCAGAGCCAGGTTCTAGAACCATGGCAAGAGACGATCAAACATCAGAAAAATTTCAAAATCAAACACCAGAAAAATCTCATTCCAAAGCTTCAAACAGCAACAACAGTTTTAGCATGGATCCATCAAACCCATACTTTGTTCATCCTTCAGATCACCTCGGACACATGCTTGTTCCAACAAAATTGAACGGCACCAATTATCTATCATGGAGTAAATCTATGGTGCATGTTCTCACAGCCAAAAACAAAATCAGCTTCATCAATGGATCGATTCAACCACCTTCAGAAAAAGAACAACCTATAGAGTATGCTCTATGGAGTCAATGCAACAACATGATTTTATCATGGCTCACTCACTCAGTAGAACCTAATTTAGCCAAAGGGATCATTCATGCCAAAACTGCTCATCAAGTTTGGGAAGATTTCAAAGATCAATTTTCACAAAAGAACGCCCCAGCAATCTACCAGATTCAAAAATCATTAGCCTTGCTCTCTCAAGGCACCATGACAGTTTCAACCTATTTCACAAAACTCAAAGGCCTTTGGGATGAATTAGAAACATATCAAATTTGTCCTTCTTGCAATCAGATGAAAGCACATGGCGAACAAAGAGAAGAGGATCGAATGATGCAATTTCTCATGGGCCTTAATGACACCTACAACATTGTTCGTACCAATATTCTCATGATGTCGCCATTGCCTAATGTACGTCAAGCTTATTCTCTCGTCATTCAAGATGAAACACAATGCCAAATGACTTCAGAATCAACTGAAAATTTCTCCATCGCTGCTGCAGTTCATAGCCGTTCAAACAACTTTTCAAATAAATCCAAAGACAAACACTGTGAGCATTGCAATAGAGAAGGTCATACAATAGAAAACTACCGAACTTTAAAATTTCATTGCAAATATTGCAACAAAAGAGGACATACTGAGGAAAGGTATAGGTTTAAAAATGGCACATAGGTTTCCAACAATACAGGTACTCAAGGTAATCAACAAAGTCAACCACAACTGCAACAACGTGGGTCTCGAGGAGCTGTACCCAATTCTTTTCCTGCATCCAATGCAACGGATTCTTCCCAATCTACACATGACATTCATTCGCAAGACAATAATATGCCAAGACAATTCTCCAACTTGGTAAATTCTCCACATGGGTTTTCTGTAGATCAACTTCAACAACTAGCCCATGCCTTATCTATGATGTCTTCAAACCAAGCTTTTGGTAATAAAGATACTTATGCAAATGCTACAGCTCTATCCTTTTTTTCCAATGCCTCAATTAATTTTGTATTCACTAAGCCTTGGATTTGGGATAGCGGAGCTACTGACCATATCACTTCTGATTCCACACTTTTCACTCAAATAGAATCTTCACCCATACCTATTGTCAATTTATCAACTAGGTCTTCTGCCTCAATTACCTCTATTGGCACCATACCATTCACCTCAGATATCACCTTAAATAACATTTTATGTGTTTCATCTTTTCGCTTAAATCTAATGTCTGTAAGCAAAGTTACCACTACTTTAAATTGTTGTGCCATATTGTTTCCACTTTCTGTGTCTTGCAGGACTTGGCTACGGGGAAGATGATTGGCTCGGGTAAACAACGTGGTGGTCTTTATTACATGTCTCCATTACAACAGAGACCTGTTTCTCATCAAGTTTCTCAACCTTCAAATTTATGGCACATGCGTCTTGGACATCCATCACTATTTCGTCTTAAATTAGTTTTTCCATTACTGCATTCAAATAAGCTTTCTTTTGCCAATAATTGTACTATTTGTCCCATGGCTAAACAAACTAGACTTTCATTCTCTTTAAGTTCTATATCAACTCATGCTCCTTTTGATTTATTGCATTGTGATATTGGGGGCCCTCATAAGGTTCCCAAGCATTTAGGGCACGTTTCTTTCTTACTATTGTGGATGACTTTACAAGATGCACATGGGTATTTCTTATGCAATATAAATCTAAAACTCAAAATATTTTACAATCTTTTATTGCCTTCGCCTATACTCAGTTTAATGCATATGTTAAAGCTATTCGGGTGAACAATGGTTCTCACTTCATATCCATGAAAAATTTCTTTCAATCTCGTGGCATCGAATATTAACGCACTTGTGTTCATACTCCACAACAAAATGGAGTTGTCGAACGCAAGCATCATCATATTCTAGTCATGGCACGTGCGTTACTTTTTCAATCACGTTTACTGCTTACTTTCTGGGGTGAATGTGTATTAACTGCTGTGTATCTCATAAACCGTTTACCATCACCATTGTTATTTGCCAAATCACCTTTTGAATTATTACACAATCGCCCACCATCACTTGATCACTTGAAAGTTTTTGGTTGTCTATGTTATGCCACTGTTGTTTATCCCACTCATAAATTTGATCCTCGCGCCAAACGGTGTATCTTTGTTGGATATCCTACTGGTCAAAGGGGTTACAGACTTTATGATTTGGAGGCTAAAACATTTTTTGTAAGTCGTGATGTCAAATTTTATGAAACCACTTTTCCTTCCATTTCGACTACACCAAATCCCAATTTTATGTCACCCCATCCTTCAATTGACATCACGGATAGCTAGCCTTCTACACAATCCCTCTCCACACATATCCCATCCAATCCATCGCAGTAAACAAAGGCACCTACCATCGAAGAGCCTGCATCTCCTATATACTCACCTAATACACCTGGTAATTCTCTTGATCCTACCACATCTTTCGCTCCTTCACCTCAAACGGAGCCAACTATATCTATTTCTAGCCCTTTAAATTCTCCAGCTCCTTCCATTCCCCCCATAAGACAGTCCATTCATCATAAGCAACCTCCGACGTGGCATAAAGACTACATATTGTTAGCACAAGTCAATCCATCTACCTCGCCACCAAGTTCTCGATCAGGTACTCGATATCCTTTCTCTCATTTTTTTTTCATATTCTCGTATTTCTTCTTCCCATTGTGCCTTTCTAGCTAATATTACAGGTCATACCGAACCTCACTCATATTCTTAAGCTATCCTTGATCCACATTGGCAACAAGCTATGAATGCAGAGTTAGAAGCATTGGAGCACAATAACACATGGAGTTTGGTTCCTCTACTAGTTGGTCATAAACCCATCGACTACAAATGGGTTTACAAAATAAAATATAAATCTAATGGTACCATCGAGCACTATAAGACTCGTCTTGTTGCTAAGGGATACACTAAAGTTGAGGGCATTGATTATCGAAAAGCCTTTTATCCCACTACCAAACTCACTACACTTCGTTGTCTTCTTAATGTTACTACTGCCCGTAATTGGTTCATACACCAATTAGATGTACAAAATGTTTTTCTCCATGGTGACTTGCATGAAATAGTGTATATGGAGCCTCCACCTGGTCTTCGCTGACAGGGGGAGAACATTGTATGTCGGCTCAATAAGTCACTTTATGGACTCAAACAGGCATCAAGGAACTGGTTTTCCACTTTTTCAGAGGCAATTCAAAAGACTGGTTATCAACAATCAAAGGCTGATTATTCTCTTTTCATCAAAGCTCAAGGTACTTCATTCACTGCAGTCCTTATCTATGTTGATGACATACTCCTCACAGGAAATAACCTTCCAGAAATGAACCATCTTAAAAAGTTTCTTCTCTAACGCTTCCGTATCAAAGATCTCGGAGACTTGAAATATTTTTTGGACATTGAGTTTTCCCGTTCAAAGAAAGGTATTTTTATGTCTCAAAGAAAATATGCTCTAGACATCTTTCAAGATTTAGGACTTCTAGGTGCACGCCCAGACAAATTTCTAATGGAACAAAATTTGAAACTCACTCCTACAGATGGAATATTACTGAATGATGCGACTAAATATAGAAGACTCATTGGTAGATTGATTTATCTAACCGTCACAAGGCCTGACATAATCTACTCCATTCGAACACTAAGTCAATTCATGCACGAGCCTCGAAAACCTCATTGGGGTGCTGCTATGTGAATTCTTAGATACATTAAAGGTACCCCTGGTCAGGGATTATTGTTTTCCTCATCCAATAGTCTTGCTTTGAAAGCTTTTTGTGATTCAGATTGGGGAGGTTATCGTGCCACAAGAAGGTCAGTTACAGGATACTGCATTTTCCTTGGAAATTTTCTCATCTCATGGAAATCCAAGAAACAAGCCAATGTCCCTAGAACATCAGCAGAGGCCGAGTATCGAGCTATGGCCAACACATGTTTGGAGTTGACTTGGTTGCGCTATGTATTACAGGATTTAAAAGTTCCACAAGTAGCTCCTATACCATTGTTTTGTGACAATTAGGCAGCTCTGCACATTGCAGTGAATCCCGTTTTTCATGAGCGTACAAAGCACATTGAAATAGATTATCACATTGTTCGAGAAAAACTGCAAGCTGGAATGATTAGTCCTTCTCATGTACCAACACTGTAACTCCCCGAACCCAACCCCACGCTATGGGTCAAGCCCGAACCCGTTACTAGGACAGAGTCTCCTTTGTACCATGGACTAAATTGTTACCTGTAAATAGCCATATACAATCTTTGACTCACAAACAACAACACATAAAACTTATCCTTCAAGATATTCATAGTCAAGCCAAGATCTCAAGGCCATCCGAGCCTTGGAGCAACAAAAATCTACTTATAGCACACAAGCATGCAAGACAATGTTACTTAACTATAAGCAGTTGGATACAACTATAACCAAGTTCTTCTATCAAGTTAATAAACACACAAGCATGCAATAAGAGAAGTAAACTAGAATCCATTATTACATGCCATCTAACTTTATATCCAACATACAAGATTACAACTCCCAAGCATATATACAAGACCCCAAGGTCTCAAAGTACAACAACTAATAACAATTCCACACAAACTTCACATATGATCAACCTTATCACACAAGAATCACGGAATCTGATCTACATGCACTTCTTCTTCCTCCTCTACTGCTACTAGCTGGGGATTCACCTCAGCTTCTCTTGAAACATGTTAAATAAGAAGTGAGCAACAATGTTGCCCAGCGAGGGAGGTGATGCAGCATACCGGGACGTGTAATATGATATGCAATCATAGAAAAACATAATTATAACATAAAGCAACAAGATCAAATAGTCAAGTAATTAACCACATTTTAAAAAAGGATACGGTTCCACTTCAAGTCTTCAATCTCGTACCACGAGCCACGAACTTCACGCAAGTGCTGACAAACCCTTACTCCTCTAAGTGTGGGATACTCTGGATATATCCTGATCCTACGATCCTTTCTCCTAAGGGAGGTCCATATGCCCAGCAGGTGAACCACGCCTTTGGGGTAGTGGAATATACTCAGCAAGAAAGGGAATAGGCACCATGGTAGTCGAGGGAGCACGACAAGCCCGACGCTACCCGTGTTTCTCGACGCTACCATGTCCAAAAAGGTTGCGCAATCCCGAAATCAAACCACAAGATTCAAGAACAACGAATAACAAATAAGAGGGTCGACAAAGTAGGCTGCCCTCACATTTAATTACAATATAAGCCAACACATACACAAGACAACTTTATGGTCTCAAAAGAAGCAAACAACATAACTTTTTCCACAATCTACTCAAATAGCTCAATTACACTTTAGATAGTCATATAAGTACATGATACCACATCTACAAGCACTAGACGCATCAAAATAGTCAAATACTACTTTTCCCGTTTCTTTAGCCAGGCTTTTCTTCTCCTATGAGCATTTCAAAGTTACAAAACTACATCCTAACCATACTAAATTCCTAACTAAGCCAAAAGATACCTATCAAAATCATGAAAACCCGTTTTAGAAGCAAAAGCTCGAGAAGGCCCCGAGCGGGTTTTAACTACAACTACCCTATCCGGACTCCAATTTCACGCAACGAAAGCACCAAAAGTTCTTCCTTGGCCTAAGGATACCTAATCCAAAGTCCAAACGAGCCCGAATTACGTTTTGTGAAAAACCCCATTTTTAAAGTTAACTAATTTCGCAATCTAGCTTATTTTCGGGCAATTCAAACTCACGTGAGCTTTTGTCTAGTTCCACTAATGTCTAAAGCACCTAAAGGAAGCTTTAATTCGATCTAATTAGCAAGTCTTATCAAAACCCTAAGTTCAAGCACTATTCATTGTCTTATTCGAGTGATTCAAGCTTCTAGCCATAGAAGTTGTTATCTAGCAACAAAAGATAGTTCTATAGGCTCTAGTGATCATATAACAAGCATCCATAACAAGCAATATAGCTATATTCAATCAATACAAGAAATGCAACATATATGTAACAACTTTAAATTCAAGAAATATGCAACTCCCTCACTATATAGAAGATAAAGACGCGTAGAAGATGACGTATAAGCTCCAAAGACTCCTCAAGATCAAGCCTAGAAGCCAACTTGCAAGATTGAAAAAGAATTTTTCTCCCTTTTCTCCTATAGGGTCACGGTTTTCGGGGGGAGGGGGAGGGGGCGTAGGGTGGTGGGATGGACCTAGAGGGTATTTTAGCTTTTGTTTGTTGAGTAGTTGCTTGTATGTAATGTATATGGTATATATGTATCAGTATGCTATGTTAATTAAAGTCAATGGCTATTAAATCCTAGTCAAACTAAGCTAAAACTCATTTGATTACTAACTAGTTGAATTTATTGTTGTTACATACGTAACACTATTCAAATAAAGCGGAAAAACATTTTTCAATGCGCACTCCCGACCCCTAAAGCTCAAAACTACTATAGCCTGACTCCTTTTATATGTCATGTGACCTAGGAAAAATATTAAATCGAACATTTGAAACAGTCCAATTTCTTATGAATAATGCCTAATAGTAACACAATTAAAGAAGACAAGAAATGCACAAGTAATTATGCAACAGTTATTTCCAAAATGTGTGAAGAAATTCTCGGGCGTTATAAACACGCTTTCAGTTAGCAGATGTATTTACAAAAGCTTTGGGAAAGGATCAATTTGTGATGATACGCAACAAGTTAGGACTTCATGATATTCATTCTCCAACTTGAGGGGGGAGTATTAAGAAATATCTTGTAATATATTTTGTGAATATTTTCCATATCATTTGTATATATGCTTCCCTAAGATAGTTTGAGTCAAATCCCACGGATAGTGGATCACGATTTCTAAGACTTAGGATGAGTAGGTAAATTTGTGTATATGTATCTATATATATTCTGTACAGTGAATGAAGAAGATACATTCAAACAATTTTCTATTCAGCCAATTTTCATTGTTATTTCATAGTTTGCTTTCATTTTAAGAAGCACGAGCCTTTACCCCTGCTTTTGCACGTTTCTACAATTTTTCCAAAAGAGTAAAACCCATGAATTTAAAAAATTTATATATCTATATCTGTATGCTTGCACGAAATATTTAGCTTTTACATAAATTTATTTTTTACCTTTCCCTTCTCTGACATGAAATAATGAACCAAGTGCTTCCACTGATTTATAGGCAAATTGCGAGGCTTGTTCTTAACATTCTCCTCCTCTGAAAGTGTTGGATCAAAATATTGTAACTTAAGTTCCCCTTTATGTTCCTTCCATTTTTTATTAATGGATTGGAGAACAATTCTGACCATCTTACTTTTTGAAGTATTAAAGGAAAACTTCCCCTAAAATAAAGATAACAGTAATTTTTAGAATCCAAAATAAAAGCAATTAATTTAATTATAAATAAATAAGAAACAACCAACCTCAACTAGTTCAATCATTGTGTTTTTGCATGTATTTGGCACATTTCTCCAGTCATCATAGTTCAAAGCTGGGCAAAGTTCCCAGTTCCTTGCAATAGTACCTAGATAGCTTTGTAATCCAACTAATGACGAACATGCAGGTTGTTTGTACTTGTTACATATAATAGGAATACCATGTCATCTGGTAGTGATTGTATGACAATACATTTCGTTGGACCCCTTTTTTTTCGTGGTTGGGAACTTTCTGAAATTTCTGCCAAAAAAAAAAGAAAATTTCTATATAAATTGAATAAATTAGGAACTTCTAAAATATGCATGGAAATGAATTGAGCCACAATAGATATCTTTACCGGGCTCCATGGTTGTGTCTTCATGTTCATCATCATTTTGGGAACCTTCATTGGTACACTCTACTTCATCACGAAGGCTGGTTTTTGAGATGGCATACAAAGTTCTTTTAGATCTTCCAATATTTCTTGAGCTTCAAGAGGAACTAAACTGTAACAATTGCGATTACACACAATGGACAAAGATGAATTACTTTACCTTTCCTAACATTATATAGTTATCAAAAAAATCAATTATGTTTAAGTAATGATACAATCATGACGAAATTATCAAAACTATTAAAGTGGAGATCAAATAAGCAACATTGCTCTGTAATTATTAATTTTTTGAATACTCATGAAACGAGAATATCAAATGATAGAATCACAAAAAGGAGCACAAAAACTTCCCTAGCTAATAAAAGTTTTTCAAGTCACATATGCCATACAAAGTTCAGTATCAAGTGTTGGAATGCATAAAGCAATGGTGAGATATGAAATCTGCACACTTAATTCATTGATAATGAAAGGCATTTATACACAATAAATGTATAGAAAGCAAACCTAGCCAACTAATCAATCATTACAAATATTCTCCACTTTGTCTAAAGCTAAATTAAAGGCAACTATGTAGAATCATTATGTTTGGGCATAATGATTCAATCCATACTAGATGACTCAGTCCCACATGAAGATTATGATTGATAGTCATAACAGTCAATTTTTGGGCAACATGATGTCAAACATCGAACGTTTCTCGACACAGGTATATATATGTGATCAGCAGAGATTAAGATTGAGGAACTACACGAATTTGTAAGAAATGAAGATTATGGTAAAACAAAGTAGAAATTAATTATATGAATGTAATAGTATGAATAAAGTTGTATAATAGAGATCTTGTAAAATAGTCTATGCAAAAGAACAAATATTTAAATAAAAAAACTTAGTTCAAAAAATGATGCATACAGTAGATTGAATTCCTTAAAATAACTTATAACTTTTATTTCCAAAAGATTGACAAGGAATTGAAAAAGCACAATTCATTATGAGAAAGTTCTCAAGGTAAGCAATAGAAAAATCCATACCTGATGTTGAAGTCGTGGAGTTTATATCGTAATTGCTGATTGCAATAAAGGGATGTGAGGATAGAATTGTGTGAGTGATAGTAAATAAAGAGGGATATGTTAAAAGATTTATAGTAGCTGGTTGCAGAGAAAAGATTGTTTCGTGCGTGCGAGAATTTTGCTGAGTGATGAAGAGTGATTGGTGTTTGACAAAATCAAAGATATATTAGTTGGCGGGACTCTAAAATGGTAGTGGCAAACGGATCTTTCTTTACACCTCTAATCACATCAGCCCAATCATACCGAAATAAGACAATCTTGAAATGTCCATAATAATCAAGCTCAACTATTTTGGTCAACTCACCAAAGAAATCTACATCTCCATCAATTGGGTATTGATCTCAGATAGTTGCATAACTTCTTGTTTGTGACTTGACAACAACTCCAGAGTTCTGTGTTCTTTTCCCCCTATCCCATTCTTTCGTATAAAATCTAGTGCCATTCATTATTACCCATTTGTAACTTTTTGCAAATATATTAGGTCCCATACCCAGATGCTTCGTAATCTCAAATACATCCCCTTCTAATGTAAAAACCTAATGTACATATAAAGTGTTAGCAGTACAAGAATAAAGAATTACATAATATATCATATAAAAATATTTATTCATACTTACATGTTTTTTAAACCAATATAATCGTGAAACTCCTCATTCACTATCTTATCGAGAACATGTGGTGCTGGCCTTTTATGACGAAGCTTTCTTTTCATCATTCTCTTAAATTCTCTACAAGAAACATCAATGATGAACTAATTTTAGTACAATAGCATAACTTGCAAGTAATGTAAATTTAAACTTACTCTCGAAATTTGGTCACTTCTTCATGTTGAAATAGCACGTATCGATGTGCTTGAACCCATGATTAATCATCTAGCAATTTCACTTAAGTGGCTCCAACTATTTTTGGAGCACATCCCAATAGATATTTATCTCCCTCAAGATTTATTGCATCAGGATTTCGATGTGGGCGATTAAATATTGTCTCAACTCCATCAAGGTAACAAAATGTCAGACATTCGTTGGCGATATATCTCTCAACAATTGAGCCTTCAGTTTGTGACTTGTTGCCAACATATTGCTTGAACTCCTTTAAACACCTATCATTTGTCAATCAAGTCATATTAGAATTGAAAAACAATTAGAAATGATTAAAAAGCATATTAATTAAATGAATAAGTACCTCTCAATGGGGTACATCCACCTATAATGCACTGGTCCAGCAACTTTAGCTTCGACAACAATATATATGACAAGATGGACTATTATAGTCAAAAAAGATGGAGGAAAAATTCTCTCCATATGGCATATTGTCAATGCTGCACGAGACTCCATTTCCTCGAGTTCTTGAACATTAAGTGCTTTCGAGCAAACAACTTTAAATATGACACTTAATTCTGTTGTTACTTTGGTAACATTATCGGTCATACATAAACACAGTGCAATTGGTAAAAGTTGGTAAAAGACCTTGCATTAAGATGTGATAATTATGACTCTTTAAAAATTGAAGCTTTCGATCATTTAGATTAACACCCCTTGAAATATTTAAACAATAGCTATCAAGAACTTTAATATCTTTTAGAACTTTAAAAATAAAAAACCTTTTCTAAAATGTGTTTTCTATGTCAAAAAAGAAAAAGTGCACCAGAGGAGTAAAACAAGACAGCTGCGTACGTTCGCAGCTACCTTGCTAGTTGCTTCCACGAGAAAAGGAAAGGAATCGTACCAGGTGGAAAGTAGCAAGAGGCCAACACGTCGTGCATTTTATATTTGCTGGTTTCCCAAACACATTAAGATATGTGTCAAAAGAAAAAAAGAAAGGGTGTGATTGCTGCAAACTTTTGCATGCACTGCCCATATTGTTTAATATTTGTCATCTCCATTTTCTCATCTCTGTAAGTGACTGAAAAGGTTTGGGAGAGCGAGAGAAAGAGATGAAGATGGATCACGCTCCTCTTGATGCTCTCTTAGAACTTGTTCAAGAATCTCCTGTTAAGCGTTCATGGATGAAAGAAGTTGTCGACGACCTTGCGTTACTCAAAGCATATCTCATGGATCCTCCCCAGCAGTTGGCTCAAGATGGTACATTGAAAAAAGTTGAATGCTTGGCCAGCGAGGTAGGATCCATCATCTCATCATCAGATCTCTTGGAAATGGACGAATACATGGCTTACAGATTGGAGCTGCAACTCAACTTTGCTTTGAGGCCCATGTTTCGTTGGATGTACCCGGCTCGAAGGATTTACGACAATGAGCCAAAGCCATCACGAATTCACTTCCCAAGGACTGATCAAATCGGCTTTCTTGAGCATCTTGTGGTGATTCTAGAAGAGTTGGTGAAAGGCAAGGCTGACAAAATCGGCCCTTTGAAGCATTACATTCTGAAGCTCCTTGGGAAGCTAAAGTTCGTGAGCTCTCGCCTGATGGAGGTCCCAGAGGGGCGCAAGGAGGAAGCGGATCTAAAGGATCTCATTACGAGCATTACAAATTTGGCATACGAGGTAGAGTACGTCATTGATTCAATTCTAGTTGGAGATATTCCTATTTGGTGCTGTATGTACTGGCTTTTTGATATACTAAAAGAGTTTAAACATAAGAAGAGGCTAGTCAAGATGGAATGTGGTGATATGCAGTCACTTTTAAGCAGTATTGTATATTCAGTACCGGAGGAGCTTAACATCATCCCTATTGTCAGTAAAAGTGAAATGAGTGAGACACTCATGGAAGTCTTTAATGACCGTTCTGTATCTCATTCATTCGATATTCGTTCATGGAGTTTGGTTTCATCTTATAAACACAGAAAAAAGGAGGTGTTTCTTCAGCTTTTGCAGAACGCTTCATATGCACCATATCAACATATGATGGAATTTGTTAAGAAAGAGTATACAAGTGATATGAGCGAAGATGAGTTGGAAGGGTTTGTTAAGAAAGAGTATACAAGTGATATGAGCGAAGATGAGTTGGAAGGGTTTGTTAAGAAAGAGTATACAAGTGATATGAGCGAAGATGAGTTGGAAAAATGGGTATATAAACTTCTTAAGAATAAAGAGTATTTTATTATTTTGGAAGATGTGCAGGATATTGATACATTAAATGACATAAGGAGAGTTTTACCAGATGACCGCAATGGCAGCAGGATTTTGTTGACCACTTATTTTCCAGAGTTGGCTGTTCAGTGTCGTTATGGTTCTCAAAAAGTTTTTTTCAATAAAATGTCTGAAGACCATACTTTGACATCACATATCGATAAGCCAATAACTGATGACGATATGGTGGGTTTTAAGGAAGAGACAGAAAGGATTCTTGATTGGCTTACCAGGGAATCAGAACAACTGCTGATTATTTCAATTGTTGGTATGGCCGGGCAAGGCAAAACAACTCTAGCTAAACAATTGTATAATCATGTTTCAATTGTTGATTACTTTGATGCTCGTGCATGGTGCGGTGTTTCTCAGGTATATGAAAAGAGGGAGTTATTGTTGAAGCTTTTAAGTCAACTTATCCAACAATCTGAAACAATTCATCATAAGAATGAGGTAGAACTATCTGAGTTGCTATGCAAATATCTTAGGGGACGAAGGTTCCTTGTTGTGCTTGATGATATGTGGAGTATTGGGGCTTGGAATGATTTAAGGAGATGTTTTCCAAACGATAAAAATGGAAGTAGGATTATCTTCACTACGAGACTACAACTGTTGGCATCCCAAGTTCAATCTCGTAGCATGCTACAACCTCTTGGCCCACTCTCTGATGATGAAAGTTGGGAGTTACTAAGGAAGAAGGTATTTCAGAAGAAAAGTTGCCCTCCTGAACTAATGGAAGTTGGAATTCAAATTGCAAAAAACTGTAAAGGTTTACCTCTTGCAGTTGTTTTGATAGCTGGGCTTCTTGCTAAGATGGAAAAGAAAGAAGGTCAATGGAAGCATACTGCAGAAACTTTAAGTTCACACATACTTGACGCAGAAGCACATGGTAAAGGCATAATAGATTTGAGTTACAAGCATTTGCCAGATCATTTAAAACCATGTTTTTTGTATTTTGGAGGATTTTTAGTTGATAAAGAAGTTCCAGTAGGAAAATTGATACAATTGTGGGTGGCAGAAGGATTTATAAAACATAATAACTTGAAGAGCTTAGAGGATGTAGCAGAAGATTATTTGATGGATTTGGTTGGGAGAAGTTTAGTAACAGTTGCTCAAGAAAAATCTAGTGGTGGTGTGAAATCTTGTCGTATCCATGATCTCTTACATGATTTTTGTTTGGCCAAAGCCGAGGAAGAAAAGTTTTTGCAGGCGATACACGGGTATGATGAACACTTTCTCTCACTGAATGATAATCTGAATTGTAGTATGGATCCTAATAATTCTGGTTCTTCAACACCCATAATATATCACCTACGTCGAATGTGCATATATTCCAAAAGGAATCATTTCCTCATGTTGAAGCCTTTTGGGCCACTTGTCCGATCACTGCTATTCTTTGCTGCTAGTGATATGTCCCCAAGTGACTCCCACGATATCTCATTTATTTCGCACAATTTCAAGCTTCTCAAAATATTAGATTTGGAAGATATAATTATAGGCCATTTTTTTGAAGCTATCAGCATTCTTATTCATTTAAGATACTTAGCTGTTCAAGGGTACATTGACTATGTTCCATCATCTATAGCAAATCTTTGTAATTTAGAAACTTTATGCGTTAAAGCATTAGAAGCTAAAGTTGTAAAGGTACCAGATTCCATATGGGATTTGGCAAAATTGAGACATGTTCATATAACTGAAAATGCTTCTTTCAATATAGACCCCCGCAGACTTGAGAACTCCTCTATCCTAGAAAATTTGCTAACTTTTTCCACACCGTCTCTTGCTTATGGAGACAACACGGAGGGTATAATGAGAAAGCTAAGTAGGCTTCAAAAATTGAGATGTGTATTTTTGGATTCGAGGGATGAAGTCAAAAATCAGCTCCCTGTGTTGGGGTTTCTCAGTCAACTTGTATCATTAAAGGTGTTCTACAATGGTGGGGGGAGATATCCATGTGAGTTTAGTTTCCCCCCAAATCTTAAGAAGTTGACTTTATCAAAATTTCGAATGCCGTGGAATCAAATTTCACAACTCGCCAATCTGTGCAATCTAGAGGTCCTCAAATTATTGTGCGGTGCATTTGAGGGTGAAAAATGGCAGATGGAAGATGAGGTGTTTCCAAAACTCAAATTCTTGAAGTTAGACACCTTGAACATTGTAGAATGGAGTGTCACTAGTGATCACTTTCCCCGCCTTGAGCGTCTACTCTTGCACAAATGTGAGCAGCTTGAAGAGATCCCTCCGGATATAGGAGATATTCCTACCCTACAGATGATTGAGGTGATGTGGTGCAGTCCTTCTGCTGCAACTTCAGCCAGAAAAATTCAGGAAGAGCAATTGGATTTTGGTAATGAGGGGCTGAAGATCAATGTCCGTCCTAAACTATCAAATTTGGAATCGTCATCGTGAAGTGAATGGATCATCTATGAGTTCTTGCCTTCTCAAGTAAGTAATTTCAACCCCATTAGTCTATCTTCTATAATGTTTCTTATTTGATATCTCTTTTGATCCAAGAATTTGTGATTGTTATACCAATCCAGCCACGAATGCCCTTCTACTAATATGCAGTTCTAGGCGTACTTGAATGTCTAAGAATTGGTACTCCACTTTCTAAATAAGGATGATATTTATCCTCTCAAATACGGTGTGACTTTTAGTAAAAGTTGAGAGCTCTACCTTCATACTTTTTTGTCTTTCATTTCCTTTTCATTATATATTTTTCTCTTGTTATTCTTTTTGGTATGTAAATGTTCATTTGTCTTCATGAGCTTTTATCAAAGCCAACTTATCTTTCATCTAATTGGGGTATATCCGGCATTTAGTTGGCAAGAAGGGACATGTCTAGGTGATTCTCCAAACACACCATAACGTAATGGAATAAAAGCTCTTTACAGTTTTGCAACTACGGAGAGAAAACAAATAAAACTATCTTCAAGTTTATATTTGCATAAGCTCTAAATGGGATTTTGCAACATATATGTAACAATAACTAGAGACTTTTGTGAGCTCTTGACGCAGTTATAGTGACCGTCTATGCTAACATTTGTTTTCATGGATAATTAACAGGAATTCATAGTGATGGTGGAGAGAAGGTCATAATCTTTACTTTACCCATGAGTGGATTTACTTAGGGGCAAAGCAAGGACTGCAACTCCCAACTTGAAGAACAGAGTTTTTAAAGAGTAAGTTGAAATTGTATTTTTTGAAAATATGTGTATTAAACATATTTCTAGGCTAAAAATTTGATTTAGTCCTACTAAATAAAATCATCCATATATGGGTATTAAATTGTGTGTTTTTAGTCCTCAATGAGAAAAAATTATGAATCCTCCCCTACTTTAACTATCAATAATACATTGTGCTAAAGGTTCCCTCCTTTCCAACCATTTACTTCCACGCAGTGGTGGACCAGACACCCACACTCAGGGTGTGCATTCGTATAGTGAGAGAATTTAGGATGTGCACAAAGTGTCCAATATAATAATTTCTCTATAAAAAAAAAAACCAAAAAACAAAGATTTTTTTTTTCCCCCAAGGTGAGAATGTGCACATGTGCATATCATTTTCGCTATTGTCTTTTGATTTCACAATATGTCTGAAAGCTTTTCATGCAAATGAAACTAGTGATTGGATTGTTGATTAACGAAAATCAGTTATAGCACAACTAAATTGATACTGAGCTATGTTTTTACTGGAAAATTATTTCTCCTGAATCCTGATCCTTTTAAGTTTGATTTGGCTTTCATTTTTTACGTACAATAAAAACATAATCATGCTTTCTTGCTATCTTTTCTACCTTTAAATAACACAAGATCACCGGATAATGATATCAAAATTCCTCCAATAGTATGTTCTGTTTCCTCATTAAATTTTGATGTATCAATTGATGTGATGTTTAGTACTTCTAATTAAAAAGTCTGCTTGACCCAATTTTTAGACAATTCAAAGCGCTTTTTATAAGTTAGAAATTGAAAGTAATGCATTTGACCCATTTTTTAAAAAAATTTAGGTAATAGCAAAAGTTTAAAAAAGTTAAAAAGTATATACTCCAAATCTGTAAGAAGTGTTGTTTATCAAAATAATAGTCTGTTTTACTAGTGAAAGCTCTACAACTCACAACTAGGTCAAACAGACCCCTGAATCGATATCACCAATCTAAGCATCATGTTGATTGAGGGGCAAGCTCACTTCCAGCTTCATCATTTTTGAGTTGAGCCTTGAAGAGTGATCTGAGTTTAGCTGACCTACAAATGTGACTCAAAAATGCATTAGATTCTACTATGTAGTACTTGATATGGAAGGGAAAAAAAAAAATTAGATTGTTGCAGGGGTAGATCTAGCAAACTCGTTGCTACAATTATTTATTTATTTATTTCAAGGGAAGTTTAATTATTGTATAATAAATATCAAAGAACGCCTACGATAATTGATCTCGCATTCTTTTGTCTTACAGCAAGGTGCATACCACTGTACCAATGGCCTGGTGGTTTACAATTTATCATGATATGGGGGTACTTGGTTTAGCAAATGAATTCCAAGAAATTAGTAACTGAAAACTGATTGTATTCTGCAGAGAGTTGAGATAATATAGGTTCCGATAAGAATAGTGTATTGGAGAGCTCATTGTTCCATGGACTTTTGCTGGGAGAAATAACGGTCTGCAGAGACTCTAGGATCTGCGATTGTTGTTGGAGAGCGTCGTCGATGATGTTCAAACAGGTATCCTCGCCATCGTTCGAGAGTGAAAGCCTCTTTGTAATGAAACAACCCCAACACACAAAAGCAGAGTCACTATTGTAATAGGCTATTTCAATTAAAACCAACGAACAAGAACAGAGCTCAAATTGCATTGAAGTACTTGAAATTACAGAAAATTACTGAGGATAGGCCAATTTTTGAGTAATTGGTGGACTCCTATAGATAGGGGTGGAGTCAGGATTTTAAAATTGGAGGGTCAACATTCAAATAAGAACATTTATAACAAGAAAAAAAGCATAGAGGGTCATTAATTTATTTTTAATTATACTATATAGATTTTTTTTAACGACAATAACTTTTTTTAACGATATTACATAGACTTTTTTGAAGAAAAAAAATAAAAAATTGGGGGGGTCAAGGCCCTACCGACCCCAACCTAGTTCCGCCCCTGCCTATAGAAGAGAGTGAGAAAAAGAGAGATTTCTTCGCAGATGATTGTAGATAGCCTTTTGCTATCTACATTGATTATGATTGTAGTTCACGTCTTTCTTGAATTGTAGCTCACGCCTCTCATCACTTACTGCCTAACAAACTCCCTAAGAGGTTGGAAAATCTTCTTCGTACGCCATCCTCTGCCCAACTGTTCTGTTTCATTTTCATTCTGCTCATTTTGTTTCACCAAGGCCACCTCATTATTTCGTTTTGCCACTCAACGTTCTCTTTTCTATTACCATCTCAGTTTCCGTGTGTAGTAATTCATGACATTGAACCTATACCACCTTTCTTAGTAGACCAATTAAAAAAAAATCCATCTCATCCAAATTGCACTGATTCATTCAAGGATGGATGTAGACCCATATGATTTTAGTATGTTAATGGTTACGAGATAGCACGAAGGAGATTTGGTTTCCCACATGAATGGTCTCATGATAGCCCAAAGTAGAGGTGGCATTTGGATTGGGCCGACACAAGCCCAGTTCAGCCTATCACACAAAAATTCAGGCCCAGTCCACCTCGAATGAAAGTGGGTTCGACTCTAGTCAACCCACCACATATAAGTGGGTCGAGCTGGATCATATATTTTTGGACCCAACCCATTTGTGTCCAAGTCTAGCCCAGCTCAGCCTAGCCTAATTCGAACCCAGCACAGGCCCAATTCGAGTTCAGATAAAGCCCATCTTAATATTATAATTTGTACATGTAATTTTTCTTATAAATAGCTAGTATATTCAACTTCATTTTACTACAAAATTCAATATTTATTTTATTACCTATTGCCTCTTTATTTTACTACAAGAGAATACACAATATCTATGACTATGGGGGAAGAAAATCTTTCACAACAATTACGTTCAAATGTTTGGAATTATTTTGCTTACTTTGAAGAACATGAGTATTAATTTGTAATTATTGTGAACAACTATTTTAATCCTCAACCACCGCCACCACCGCCACCACCACCACTAATGGGCCCAGTACCCGCACAAGGAGCATAATAAAATGGAGAACTTCTTCACCAACTTTCTTCAAGCATTTATGTAATGTTTATTTTTTTATGTATATTAGTAACGTATCTGTGTCTTGTGAACTTGTGGTATGTTAAGTAATATTTTATTATTTATATTAATATTATCAATAAACTTATGTCTTGTTAATTGTTAAATTAACTTTTTCTTAAAAAATGTTAAGTTTAAATTTTTTTTGTTATTAATCCAACTATCAAATTCAGAACACACTAATAAAAAATAATTAAAAAAATGGGCTGGCCCAACCCAACTCGCGATTTGTGGTAGCGGGTTTGTAGGCCGAATTGGGTCCTATATTTCAAGAATTGAGTCTAACTTAACTCAATCCATTAAACATATGTGCCGAGCCAAACTTATTTTTCTTAACTCATAATTCGATCGGGCCAAACTGGCCCATTTGCCAACTCTAGCCCAAAGGATTATTAGAAATGGTTACTATTAGTTAGACGCTCGAAAAGACTCAAAAATCAAACAATTTTAAGCACAGTTTTTCTTCTCTGAAATAGTAACCTTGAAATTTGCACTATTCTTTGTTCCTAAAATGAATTGCTTCAACCAAATTGCTCAACATATATAGTTACTGACTTATGGAGCACAAAGTCTCGTGTGTATTTTCAACTTTTGAAGATGACAAAGACTTGACCCAAAAAAAAAAACAAAAGAAGTTGACAATGAAGATAATTTGTGCTTCAAACGGGCAGGGTCTTTCAAGGATGATAGGGATGAGGTTGAACTCCTACCATTGGTGGTTAGTTTTGGTTTGAAATTATTGTAATCATGATAATATATTATGATTTTGAGAGTAATAAGAGGAGTGGAAATTATTGTGTTGCATCTTTAAAAATTAACTAATCTTATGGCACGGTTGTGATGTAAATATTTTAAAATATGGAACATACAATTAATTAATTCAATTTTTTAATTACCTTATTGAGAGACTATAATGTATAGGTATTCTAAATACTATGTCATTACCAAAAGAAAAAGAAAAACAAATATAAGCACCTATTTTTTTAAAAATGTTACAGTAAGCACTATTTTACATAAATCAAACTTTCAAAAGATACATGTATGCATTTTCTTTCCTCAGGTTGTTGTATCCTAAGTTTTTTTTTTAGTTTTGTTCTTTTTTAATTTTTTTTCAAATAGAAATAAAGGAGTTTAAATGAAGATAAGATAGAGTCCTAAAATACATAGAATATAACCTTAAGATATAATCATAATCTAATTTAATAAATCAAAATTTGAGTTGAAAGTCATTTAAGCAAGGTCCAATGTAATGAAAGTTCCTTGTTGGACCTCTTTTCAATACAATTTTATTTTTACCATAAAAAAAAAATCCACTTTAGACCTTTTTTCAATGCAATTTTATTTTTTATCCCAAAAAAATAAAATAAAAGGTCACATGTTAGACCTCTTTTTCAATACAAATTTCATTGTTTACCAAAAAAATAAATTCCACATTAGACCACTTTTTCCATGCAATTTCCTTTTGACTAAAATAAAATAAAATTTTCACATTAGACTTTTTCCTGAGCGATTTCATGTTTTTTACCCAAAACAAAAATTTCATGTCTAACTTCTTTGTCAATATAGTTTCATTTTTAACCAAAAAAAAAAGTTCCATGTTGGACCTCTTTTCAGTATAATTTTATTTTTTATCAAGAAAATTAAAAGAAAGTTCAACTTGGACCTCTTTTTTAATGCAATTCCATTTTTTATCAAAAAAAGGACGAAAATGTTGAATATTTTTTTCAATCAAATTTTATTTTTGAGAAAAAAAAAAGTTCCATATTGGACCAAACCTAATCATTACTATGACGCTAAAGAGATGACAAAGAAAATCATAAATAAGTAAGAAAACATAACAGATGAAGACAAATATAATTTCTTAATGTGATTTTATTGATAATATATATCACCTAAATTTATTTTCATTTCAACATTTTCTACATGCCATTTAACACATAAAATGACAGGTAAAGACAAATATGTATCAAATATTTAATCTTTCGGATATAGTAAGATTTTTTTTTGTGAGCTTTATTTTTTTAAATTAATCAATCTTTTAATTAAAGCATAAATTAATTTTTATGAGGGAGGCTTTGTCATTTAACAAATGAATGTCAATTTTTCCCACTTATTTATGGCTCTTTTATGTAATTTTTACTATATAAAATTAAAATTTCTAAATTAATCAAGCTTTTAATTGAAAATTAAAGTAATTTTATGAGGGAGGTTTTGTCATTAAAACAATAAAGGCAGATTTTTTTCGATTATTTATGATTTTAAATTTAAATTTCAATATATGAGTCGAATGTGTATTTTTTTTAGATAAAAGTAAAAAGAAAGAAAATTGACATTTTTCTCAATGAAATTTTATTTTTGATATAAAAAAAAAGAAGAAAAGTTCCACATCTAACTTCTTTTTTAATGCAATTTCATTTTGGACCAAAACAAATATAATATCAATAACAATAACATCATCTCATTAGAGAACAATTAAACAAAGGAAGGTAAATAATCTCATTTTCAAGTGACTAATGCATAGTAACACTTGAATGAGAAACAAAAAAGAGAGAAAAAGACTACAACTCATACAAATTCATCAAAAATATAAAAAAGTTGTGTGTATAGGTTTTGTTAAATAAACTTCTACAGATTTAGATAAAATAAGTTTAAATGAAGATAAGATACATTCCTACGATACTTAGAATACAAACTTTAGATATATCTAATTTAATAAATCTGTTGGTTAGTTTTGTATATGAATTTTGTTTTATTAGATGTATTTAAGATAAAGATAGTACAAAATTGAAAATTTTCACACAATCGGATAGCATTTTTATTTTTTTAGTAGGGGTATTAATTTGGTTAAATTTAATCTAATGGTTGGTTGAATGTTTGGATTTTGTCAATCAAATAAATTCGAAATTATAAATATTAATTTTTTTAAGGGTGCTAATTTATTTACTTACATGTTGCATGATGGCTTTTTTTGGAAGGACGTTCTTTTGCATAAACGTGACAAGGTGATTGTCACTTTATAATGTTGATAGATATATAATTTAATAAATTAGGATTTTAAGCAAACTCCAACATAAAAAAAAAAAAAATCATGTTAAACCTCTATTAAATTGGGACCAAAATTGCATGGTCTAAAATGAAGATATTATGACCAAAAACAAAAAGAATGAACATAGTATCCTAAAAAATATCGAGCCAATTGTATCATTTGATGTATAACAATATGGTCTCTCGAATGATTCCCATAACTAAAAATTAAAATCTATAAAGGACAAAAATTGAACATTTTTTTCAATATTTTTGTAGAAATATATTGGTTTCAATACGTAGGAAGGTTCCAAAAACATTGACCAAAAAAAAGAAAAGAATGAACATAATATCCTAGGAAACACTGAGCTAATTGTATCATTCGATTGATGACGATATATGGTATCCTAAATGATTCTGATAATTGAAAATTAATATCTATATAGGAAATAATTATTGCTAATTTTTTTTTCTATTTCGTGGAAAGTTTATTGGCTTCCTGGAAAGTTTATTTCAAAAAATTCTCTAGAAAGATCGACATAAACAATTTGTAATATTATACTGAAAAATATATTAAAAAAAATATGATATCAAAATAAAGTACAAAAATAACTTTGTAGTAGATCATAAATATCACATGATATATAAACCATCAAACAATAAAAGTTGAACAAAATTTATGAATGACTCTTGAATACAAATCTTTATCTTCCTTAATCATCTTCCTCGTTTTAGTAAGGTACATATCAAATCCAATTTTATCATTCTCTCAATCTATTGCATATCCCAAACCCTCTTCTAGGATGTGACGCAGAAACTTGAACCCCTCAACAACATTTTCAAAGCACTGGGATATTACACCAATTTCCTGCAACGTAAAATAAAATTAACAGTGATGAGTAAAAATAATAAGCAAACAAAATTAGTATTAGTAATAATTATGAAATCAATTCAACTATTGTTATATCAACAATCATCTTGTCAGCAATGTTTGTAGAACTTAATCCAATTGCAATAACATCGAATAATTTGACAAAAAATAAAAACCAAAATGAGCAAATAAATTAATTATAAATTAAATAATAATAACTTGGAGTCATTGAATAAAAAGACACTAAGATTTATTTTATGAACAACTATCACCTATTTTACAAATGCAGAAGGAAAAAATTGCATATCATATATATACACATTAGGGTCATGTGATCTATATAGAAAAATGAGTTTAAATAAAGATAAAATCTATTTCTAAGATATATAGGATACAAACTAAAGATAGAATTTGATTTAATAAATCTACAAGTTAGTTTTAAATATGGATTAGGTTTTTTTAGATATAGTTTTGAATATGGATTAGGTTATATCACATATATTCAAGATAGTAGAAACAATTTTTTTTTTTTTTGCATCACTTATTCAAGAATAATATTATTTTTTAGAAAGAGTGGTTATTTGCTTACACATGACATGATGATTATAACTTGAGGGATACTTATTTGCTTATACGTGGCATAATAGTTGTCCCCTTGTAATATTAATAGATAGACATAATTTAATAAATCTAAGATCTTAATAATTGAGAGAGGTTTAGAGAAACTCTAATGTAATAAAAATTTCCATGGTAATTAAAAATTAATATCTATATGGACAAAAATATTGCTAATTTTATTTTCAAAATTTTTGTATAAATATATTGGTTTCAAATACGTATGAAAGTGCCAAAAAAAATTTGACAAAAAATGTGCCAAAAACTTAGTCCATAATTTATCTAAGTTTTGTAAAAGTATATCAAAAATTAAGTCATAATTCAGCAATCTTGTTTTTCTAAAATTCATATAGAAGTATATTGGTTTTTATTTGGATGTCAAAAAAATTCAATCAAAAAAAAAGTGCCAAAAATTAAATCCATAATTTAGCTAAGTTTTGTAGAAAAATGTCAAAAATTAAGTCATAATTTAACAATTTTGGTATTCCAAAATTCATATAGAAATATATTGGTTTCTATGTAGATGTCTATGCCAAAAGTTTAGTTCATAATTTTGTAGAAATGTGTTGAAAATTAAATTATTCAAAATAAATTTTTATAATTTTAGTAGACAAATATAGAAGTTTGAATATGTAATAAACAGATAAAACAGTTGAGAAATAAAAATGATTGCTTTCAACTAACTTTTTATAATTTTAGTAGATAAATATAAAAGTTTCAATATGTAACAAATAAATAAAATGGTTGAAAAATAAAATTATTGCTTTTATTTGTAAAATTTTAGTTGACAAAAAAAGAAGAAAATTACACATGGCATCATAGTGAATTTATTGAAGGAATGTTCTTTTGTTGACATGTGGCAAGATAGTTATTCTCTTATAATATATATATAATGATTATAAATTAATCTTGTTCTAATGCAATAAAGTGTCATAACAGTTTCAAACTCTCCCCTAAACTCACGAAATCGAATTGAATTGACCACGAATCAATACTTCCATCATCTCAGACAAAAAAAAAAAATGACTTTTATCACCAACCCACAATCGAATTGAATTTTTTTTTTTTTGGTCAAAAGGTAGAAAGAAAGAACAACAATATAACTTCTATCACCCGATCCCTGTGGGATCTCCATCCTTCATCAACAGAAACATCAACTTAGGTGAGTTGCAGGAAACTCAATTAACTAGCAGCTCTTCTCTTCGTCGACTCTTTGTTATTCAATTGCAAGGTTGGTTGGCCGTTCTCCTTATGCATTGGAATCTCACCATTGGGTTATCTGTCACAATCTTTTTGATATCCTCCACTAACATAAAAGCAAAGTTTACAAACCAAAATCAGATCAAACATTATCTAGTTAGGTAAATGCAGTTAATGGATCCATTTATTTCTTTCAAAATTTGCCGCCTCAATCAATTCTATAAACCAGAGATCTCCTTGACTTATCTCAATTCAATTCCTTTTAAATTCTCACCAAAAATAACTATTTTTAAAATTTTCTCTAATGCAACAAAGTTGTATAGTCCTTATATATTGGCTTGCACTTTCCTTCCGGTTATTCTTTTACTGTCCACTACTTAGAAGCTATTGATTAATGTATCATTGATATAGTTACTTGCGTAGAAACTATTGATGTCGTTTGTTAGAATTGTCCTTTAAACTTTTCTTAGAGTATCTATTTACTAAACATTATCTGCTCACTTTATTATTTTATTGTTGCAGAGGGCAAAGAGTAAATCATTGGTGATTGTTGGGTTAGAAGCCACCATGACTTGGATGCTATCTTTAGGATGATGTTTTCCCTAGTGATTAATAAACTTTTAGTCGAATAAATGTAGATGTGGATCTTTTTCATGAAAACTTTAGTTTACTAGATATATGTTTCTTATGATTAAAGATTTCTTGTAGAGTTTCGTCTTTTAAGATTAAGTATATTTAAATGTTTGGAGTTTTATGACATTTTTTTTTGGGGAGTTTGACAAGGTGATTAGATATTTTAATTGATGTTTGGAATTACTTTATCATAGTATATGGATTTAGTGTTAGCCTTTACGCTATAAGCTTGAAGCATCTCGCGTTCCCTAGATTTTTCATATAGGCAATTTAGGGGCTTGACACATTATCACCTCCAAGCTAAAAGCCTCACACTTAAGGAAACTTGTGATATGGTGAATAGAGAAAATTAAAATCAAGTTTCTATTGAACCCGACTGCTTTGAATTGGTTAAAGGACTTACTTTTTCATCAACGTTGGACTGGTTAATTGAGCACTTTGTGAATGACGATAAAGTATCTCAGTTGTTCGCATTTGTCGTCAAACAAATGGAGCCAAAGTGTCTCAATTATTTACATTTATCGTCAAACAAATGGGGTTACAAATTGACTTGCAAAGAACTTTAAACTTGAATCTCTTCCCTCCCGTTGGACGACTGTTTATCCAATAGGGATTTTCAATACTTTTCACTGTCTTTAAAAATTAAAGTATTGGATGATTTTGCTAATGAAATGAAAGTTTTTAATGTCCAAAAAAAAAAAAAAAACACTCTCACCTACCGTTGCCCAAAACAAAAAAAGGTAAAAGAAAATACTCCCAACTACCTTCAAACCAAAAAAAATAAAAAATAAAAAATAAAACTAGTCGCGTGTTCATTGGTAAGAAAAGTCAACCACGTGTAGCCTGTAGGTACAACTTTTTCTCTCTCCACGACCGCGTACCCACTCTAAACCGCCATATCTTAACTTAGCGTACAATCATTCACATTGGAGAATATTATCTATATATATAATATATGAAAGATTGAGAGCAGTTTTGAATCACTGCAGAAAGGCAGAAGAAAGAAATCGAGAGCAGCAACGTAGGTGAGATTGATGGGTACAGTGGCGATAAAGGAGACGTTCTACATATCGCATGGATCGCCCACGCTTTCCATAGACGATTCATTACCCGCAAGACCATTTTTACTATCTTTCAAAGAAAAAGTTTTCTCTCAGAAACCCAAGTCAATTCTGGTAATATCTGGTCATTGGGAGACATCTGAGCCCGCTGTCAATTGCATTCATGGCCCCAACGATACCATTTACGACTTCTATGGATTTCCCCAGCGCATGTATAAGGTTCTCTTTCTCTCTCCCCCCCTCTCTCTCTCTCACACACATATGTTGTAAAATAGATACATGATAACGGGTTACGGGTATAGATACATGATAACGGGTTAGGGGTTGACTTTAACGGTTGTGAATTGTTGATAGAGTTATGATAAAATGAAGAGTATAATTCACAAATGTTGAATTCGCACATGATGATGTTATGAGGTTATGATTGCTCGCTGCTCTTAATTAAGATGGTTATATTTATATTGTAATATTACGGCTTTGATTACAGTTTCCGTTGATTGGTATGAGGAGGGGGTGTTGTGAATTGTTAGATAGAGTGATGATGAAATGATTTGAACATTTCATAATCGTTGCTGATAAAATTAACGTTGTGATGTTATTAGAGGATCTCGTACTCTTAATTAAGATGGTTATATTGATATCTTAACATAACGGCTTTGAGTGTGATTTCCATTGACTGTTACGAGGAGGGGGTTAATTGATAAAAGAAAATATTCGAGAGTAAGTTGTTATGTTAGATATACATTAAGGGGGAAAGTTTTACTAACCATATTTATATAGCTAGCAATTCTCTTGATCTAACCAGACTTTTTTCTCAAAGCAATAACAAAGCAAAGGAAAAAAAAAGGAAAAGGAAAGAAAAACGAACATGTCATTGGCTACTACAGTGATTACTGTGATCCACGATGGTGTTAGACATGATATGAAGGTAGTTTATTAGGTAGTATGAATCATTTTGGAGGAGTGAATTTGAGGCCCAAGATGGTTATTCATATTATTATGACATTTTATTATTGTGTGAGCTCGAGTTCCTGGCTGTGATAGTTATTGCTTAAGAAAAGGCCATTAATATACTTAGCTATGATGAACTTGTGAGAATTAAAAGTGAAGGAAGCATTTGAATCACCTATTTGAGTTAGATTTCAAAGTGAATGGGAAGTTTGTGAAGTTCAATCATTCTCATATACAAGATCAGGAGGCTATGTAAAGCTGCACGTGTATTGATATCTGCAATATCGATGCATTGTTTACATGGCAAATTGCATAGTATGCAAGTTTTAAGGGGTCAAAATTGATACCTTGTTTAATGCTATTGCTGTTATGCTCACTCTTGTGTATATTATATTGTTCATCACGTGACTGTTATATTATTTTTTTCGCTTCACATTGATATGGATTACTCATATGCGACAATATACTTTGAAAACTGATCGACAGCCATTGTGACTAAAGCTCTCTATGGTACCTTGGACTACTGCTATTCTTAGATGTAGTAACCTAATTGAAACATGATATAGGGGATACGTCTCAAATAGGATTAGCGAGAAGATGTGATGATAACTCACTAAATAAATTTCAGCTCACAGGAACGGTTGCAGAGGCTTTCATCTCAGAATGCTTTAGCATTGAGTACCCTGTTTGCCACAAATCTGAGTTTGCAAACTGTACATCTGAGTAGCCCAAGAACAATAAAGAAATGTTGCGAGTGGCATGAGAAGAAGCCTAAACTCTTAATACAGTGTTGAACTTGATTTCTGTCCTCGAAGTTTATTGTTTATATTGTTTGTTATTGCTCATTTTTGCAATTAGATGGATGCTGATTGAGGTAATGTCTTTTCTTCCGTAATTACTGCATTTAATTTTGAAAAAGTGTAGTGTAGGAAGCTTTGAGAGTGAGAATGTTGCAACTCGTTATTCTGATTGATTATATCTAACTAAATGTGAGACCTTTCAAAGGAGTGAAAGAAAAAAAAAAGTTGCCAATAATATTTGCATCACATATATCTTCCTAAAAACAGATCAACCCATGATTTAGAGTAGCCAGGATTAAACAGATTCCTAGGGGCCTACTGTTCTCTAAAAGCGGTAATTTTATCATATAGACACCTTAGAATATGAATCTTTGAGCAGCAAAATTTGTTGCTACTCTAGCGTATTATAATCCTTGTTGAATTCTTGCCGCACAACATGTGACAAAGCGCATCTAATATCCGTCAACCACATCCCCACTACTTCCTGTTAGATCAAAGCTATTCTGCAGTTTCCTCATCCAAGCATTCTTATTGGTTTCTCCATTTTCCCTCTGCCTCTTTTTCCAGCTTAAGTATCCTGCTCCAGGAGCTCCAGAGTTGGCAAAGAGGGTGAAGAATTTACTCACAGCATCTGGCATAAAACAAGTTCATGAAGATAAAAAGCGTGGTTTGGATCATGGTGCATGGGTGCCGCTGATGCTTATGTATCCAGAGGCTGATATTCCTGTGTGTCAGCTCTCTGTCCAGACAAATAGAGATGGGACTTATCACTATAACTTGGGGAAAGCATTGGCACCTCTCAGAGAAGAAGGTGTACTGATAGTTGGTTCAGGATCCGCTACTCACAATTTGAGGGACCGTGGGAACATTGGTACTGTCGCTTCTTGGGCCTTGGACTTTGATAATTGGCTCAAGGAATCTCTCCTCAACGGAAGGTAAGATCTTTTAACATATGAAAATTCATGTGGAGTTAACATGCTCATTCATATTGTGACTGATATATGTGAACATAAAATTCATTTTATTCATCATTTCTCACAAGATATGCAAGGATTACAAAAACAACCTGCTAAATTCTTCAATCAAGTGAGGTAGGGCTAAAATATCAATATAATGGAATGATTTCTTAGGAAGAATGCTTTGAAATCAATTGTGAGTATAAAGGTTTATGGAAGCAAAGTGGGGTGTTAGTCAATCTCTGCTCATTTACAGACCTGCCTATCAATAGTGCCTTGAGTTAGCATGTTATCGCAATCTTGAGGAACTACATTGTTCTCATGCATCATCTTCCTAAGGTCTTAAAATATGGGGAAATTGTTAGATAATTAGCTTGGTATTTTCCGATGACTAATTGGCATTCAAGTCAGACCAGATAGATAATTCATTGGATGTCACTCCAGTGCGTATTGTTGTCTGTGTTCTTGACTTATTTCCATTGCAAGCTGGACAAGCTAAGCATTTGTCATATTCATGTTTAGTGATTATAAGACCTCCATCACTTCAAGGATGGAGTTGGATCCATCAAGATTGGTTGACATTTGTGTTCTTTGTGATGTGTAAAAGTGTTTTATTAACATTTAGAGTGCCCTATTATGGGAAAACACTTTGGATTTTTGATTTGGATATTCCTCAAGATTTTCTAGTTTTTTATATCCAAAGATACAGACATTTTGATTCAGTCATGGTCTGTATTAGGTTAAACAGATCATTTTGCCTAGGTTACTTTTAAGAGTCTCACTTGACGGAATTTCCTACTGATGTACATTGTTCTTCTTGTTTGCTGATGAGGCTCCTTCCTTTTAATTCTTGTAGACCTTATTTCTTTAACATCTTATCGAATTATTCTCTGTTTTTGGCACAATGGTAAAGTTAATGACGTGTAAATTTGAGGTTATGGGTTTGAGTTGTGGAAACAACCTCTTGCGAAATGCATGGTAAGGCTGCATACAGCAAACCCCAAGTGGGTTGAACCCTTTCTCAAACCACCCTGCATAGTGCGAGTTTCATATATTTGGCTGCCCTTTATGCTCTCTTACGTTTACGAGAAAATTCATCTATTTTCATACACTTGTACAATTATTTTCACATAAATGTTGACAAGATGGTCATATTCTTCTAGGTATGAAGATATTAACCATTATGAAGAAAAGGCTCCATATCCGAAACGTTCACATCCATGGCCAGATCACTTCTTTCCATTGCATGTGGCAATGGGTGCTGCAGGAGTCGATGCAAAAGCAGAACTTATTCACCATAGCTGGACTGGCAATATGTCTTATGCCTCCTACAAGTTTGTTGCAAAATCCTAGAGACGTCTTAGATTTGTGTCTTTATGTAATCACTGCATCATTGTTGTTAATGTTTGAAAAAGATTGAATAATAACTTAGGCACTGGATTTGCAATGACAAGAAGACATACTACAGAGATGTCTGTGTTACATGATGTATGAGAAGACACTTTTTATCACACATTTATTGTAAAATTGTGGAGACAATGACAACATTTTTTTTAGGAGTAAATTACTTATATGGTCACTTAACTATAGTGTGTAGGACAAATTAATTCCCAGTTTTTCAAAATGAATATTTTGGTCCGTGAAGTTATAGTAATGTGACTTAGTCCTCACTGCAAATTCTGTTCAAATTTAACATCTTTGGCACAATAATAGTATGTGTTTATTATATTTTGAATGGAATTTGGGCCAAAATCGTCAAACTTTGAATCAAATTTGGGTCGGAGCCTAAAGGTGTCAACTATTGTAAGATTAGAGACTAAAAAATTCATTTTGAATCGGTTAGTGACCAATTTATTTTTTGTTTGTTGAGAGATGATATAAGTAATGAGTTAAAAACCTTTTGGTCCGGTCCCTTAACTTTTGAAAAGTGACTATTTGTTTCATTTTAATGTTAACTTTTTGTGATTTGCCTATTTTACTCTTAGACTCATTTTCTCTTTCCTGCATTGCATTAAAGGCACATTTAGGATATCACCAAAAATAAAATAAAAAATCACCAAAAAAAATTCACAAAATATACCTCTCAAAACCAAAATAAAAAAAATACAATTTCTACAAAATGTCTTTAACATCATCATCCACCATAGTTTGAGAAGAAATAAACAGAACAATTATCAAGTTAAAAAATATGAGATGTTATTGTGGGTCAAAAGCAATTGTTCGCAAAAATAAGTTATAATTTTTTAACTTGATAACTGTTCGCGAACAGTTGACCCACAATAGCATCTCCTATTTTTGAACTTGATAACCCAAAAAGGTCATGCATGAGATATCCCAAACGTGTCTTTAATCTCATTTTGTGAATTTTTTGGTGATTTTTGGTAATATCCCAAACATGTCTTTAATGTCATGCATGAGAGAGAAAATAGTCCAAGGGTAAAATAGAAAATTCATAAAAAACTAACATTAAAATAGATCAAATGGTCACTTTTCAAAAATTGAGGAACCAAAAGGTTATTTTCTCAAAACCTGAGGGACCAAAAGGTTTTTATCTCTATAAGTAATTTATTTTGTGATCTAGACCACAGAGGATGACTCTCATTATAAGTAAGAAGTTCACTATTTGTACAGTATTCGAAAATCAGCATTATTTACACAGTAACTATCGGTAGCACTATTTACATAGTACTATTCACGTGTTACTATTTGCACAATACTATTCACGTGACACTCTTTACACAGTACTGTTGGCGGTACTATTTGTACAGTAATTATCGGTGATACTATTTACACAGCACTATTCATGTGCCAATAACTTGTTCGTGTATGAATATCTATCTTTTACTTTGGTGATGAATATTCACTATCCAATATTTCATAACACACAAAATTCTCACAAATCTCTCTCTAAAAAGCCCCAATGTGCTTGTAGGTGTTATGTTAGATCGCCAGTCGCTTGATTATAAAATTTTCTCGAGTTGCTGTCAATTTAAGCTTATCTGTTAAATAAAAAAGATAGACTCCTTGTGCATGTCAGAACCAATCGCATGAGCTAAGTGTCAACTATACAAGAGTTCCCCTTCTTTTCTTTTTCTTTTTTTATTTTTATTTTTTTCGATAAATCAAGACTTGTATTAATCACGAAAATATGTATATAATAGTTCTAAGATTAACCATCCAAGAAGGTAAATCCAATTCAAGCTACAAAAGAAAAATAACTTCAAAGTCCTAAGCTCTTTAAAATGTCCTATTAACATGATTATTCCTAAACGTTTTTCATAGTGTAAATCCTATACTTAGTATATTGAATTGTATGCTTTCAAACACCTGTTCTTCACTCGAAGCTTCATTTTGGTTTATGCTTTTGGTCCTTTTTTTCTATACGTTGTAAATGGATGCGGAAAAAGGAGTTTTCTGATAGAAGCTTATAGGGATTATTAATTGGCAATACAAGTGATCCAATTTGTGATTTGTTCCCATATATGGATATGGAGATGGCTGTTAATGCGAGCTATTCCTTTTTGTGTTCTTCGTGTAAATCCACATTCAAAAGAGATGGTCTCCCCTTTCAGCTTCATGTGGCAGACAATGGGGGATCCACTCTTATATGAGTGGGGGTTGTAATCCCATTCAATTAATTTTTATTTTTAAAAATATGTATATTTTTAAAATATTTTTAAGGGGTAAATTACTTGAAACCCCTTGTAATTTACGTGAAGCACACATTTGTTTCTCGTAGTTTATAAAATGTACATTTCTCCCTTGTGGTTTGATAAAATAGTGTGCAATACCCTTTCCATTAAAAAATTCATCCAACTTAATGACATTTGTGTTCCACGCGTGCTATTTGCGAATTTGTTAGTGATTCATTTAAAAAAATTATTTTACTAGCTAGAACAAAATACCATTATTTGGGTATAATAGTCATTTTCTTCTTTTACTCTCTCATCACCAGCTTTACAAAAAGAAAAAAAAATTGATGTCATCGTCCCCAACCCCCACCCGTTTCTCTCACCACCTGCTTTACCAAAAAAGAAAAAAAATGATGTTATTGTCCCCAACAACCCCCACCCCAATGCCCCTGCCCTCAGACCCACCCCAACCTGTCCCGTCAATCCCCCACCCTCCCAACCCACCTCGTCAGCCCTCTTCCCCTCACAACCCATCCCACCCTTACCCCTATATATATGTGTGTGCGTTCGTCATTGCTACGTGCAGTGGCGGACCTAGACATTCAAGGTCAAAGGGTGCAATTGTGCGGTAAGAGAGGTCAGGATGTGTCATCATACAACGAAAATATCTAATATAATATTTTTTTTTTAAAAGAAGGAATTTTTTTTTTCAAGTTGAGGGGGTGGACATGCACCCCTTCAATTCTTAATAGGTATGCCACTAGCCGCATGGTGGAGGTATGTGGTGGGTATGTTCGTAGGGGTAGGGGTGGGGGTGGGGGTGGGGTGGGGTGTTTGAGGGGTGGTAGTGGTGGTGCAAGTGGGAGTTGGGGCATACAATTTTTTCTTTTTATTTTGTTGCTAAAAATAAGATTTTATTTTATTTTTTTGCACAAAGATCCTTTCTAATTTATTTTAAAAGGGCATAGTTTTATCTAATTTTGATTTCTTTTGTTACCTTTATAAAAGGGTGCAATTGTCAACTATCCATTGCCGTTAAAAAAATAATGACTGGTAGATGGATGGGGAAATGTGCACAGTTTTAATAAGTACAGGGTGGTATTAGCAACTTTATAAAACATAGTGGGCAAATGTGTACATAAATAAAATCACAGGGGATTTCGTGTCATTTACCCTATTTTTAAGTTGAAAAGTTAATTAAACCATTATTGATTTTTTTATATATATATAAGTATTAAATTATGTAATTTTACCCCTATTAAATATAAATTCTAAATCCGCCTCTAGTGGCAAATGACACAAAGGGGGTCAGTGAAGGCCCCAAGATAAAATTCCATACTTAAGTGTGTAGTTTATCGAGCTACAAGTAATCCAAGTATAGAACGCGTATCTTTGGATATGAAATTTGAACCATATGTTAACGTTGTTGTGCCACACCATAGTGCTGATTTTTTTTTTCTCCGAAGGAGGCCTAGTCAATTACATTGAAATTCATATTGGAAATGTCTCACCCCGTCTATCTTTTTCTAGTAGGAGATATAGTTGTTTCAAAACTTGTTCAAATGTGATAGTCCCAAAAAGGCTAAAAAGGATTGAAGTTAGCCAACCAATCTACATAACAATTATTCTTTCTATAGATATGAACTACTTGGTACCCTTCATAACGTCTGAGTAACTGTGGCCTAATGATTTCCTATGTCCGTGCCATTATGAAATTGCCTTTAGCCTTACCCAAACAAACAGTTCAATCCTGTCTTCGTGGCTTTGGTCTGACATTTCCAACATGGTGACAATCAAACTGGCCAGAAATTTTTGGGGCCATTTCTATTGCCAATTTTCTACAAAATGCTCAACCTTATCATACAACTTAATTCTATTGTTTTTTATTGCGGGTCAACCTAGAAAATACTAGCTGAATATGTACGACTTTCATGTACATAGGTCTTACGTATTGGTAGCGCCCATATTCACTCTGAACAATATCAAATTTTAAGTATTTTTCTCTGATTGCATCAACACCAAAAATATTTGAGGTTTCCAATAGGTGTCAATTTTCAATCCAAGAGTGATTTTCAGCCCCTCAATCTCATGCCAAATAAATTGTCGAAACTTTAGGTAATAGAAACAATCGGATCTTACAAATGGTCTCTTCCTTCGCAGGTCATGTCGTCAAGATTGTGTCAAAATGCAAATATTTCAGCTCCTATTCTGTGCTTCAATGTACCATATCTTGAAGGAGAGAAACAATCGAATATTTAATCATGTTGGATGGAAGATCAAGATCACGAGTTTCAACTGCTATTTTTGCAATAAAAACTTATTAATCACGCTTTGATGTTGTTTGTCAATTGAGTTTTCTCATGTTTTATATTTTCCTTTTAGCTTTTGGCTTTATCTTTTTTGTAAAACTCCTTTCATCGAATGAAATTCGATCTTGCTGACTTAGTAAAAAAAAAACTTGGATTATACAATAAGTGAAAGTTAATATACGACAAAATGAAAAATGTCAAAAGGAGAATTTGATGCTAAAGTAAGATATGCCCCGTTGCAAGGAAAATGCGGGTGCTCATGAGAAATCTAAATTCACGAATTTATACTTTTATCACTAATCATAGTTAAATTTAATTGACATAATATTATTTTTTTTCGTCAAATTGAATATAAAGCAAAGCATAGAATAGACCAAATTAAATCAAACGTTTTCTCGTTATATACAATCTATTAAATACATTTGACAAACGCATTTATTTTTCTCAAGAGTTATTTCTTCTATCAATTCTACATACACGAGATTTTCTCGAAATATCTCAATTCAATTCTTTCAAAATTTTCGTCCTTATGCTTCTCGTGTTGCCATAATAGAGTGCCCACCTACCCCAAAACATAAAAGGTTAAGAAACAAGTTGCATGTTTAGTGTTCAAAAACAGTCACCACATGTCGGCAAAGCTTCTCCTCTGTCCCCCAACCACGTAGCGCTCTGGACCTCCATATCTTATCTTACCATGCAATTATTCATATTGGTATATATTATCTTATTATTCTTATATATACCTGAAAAGATTTATAGCAGCAATGTAGTTGAGATTGATATCAGCAATGGAGTTAATGGAGACGTTTTATATATAGCATGGATCGCCCACGCTTTCCATAGACGATTTATTACCTACAAGACCATTCTTGCTATCTTTCAAAGAAAGAGTTTACCCTCAGAAACCCAAGTCAAGTCTGATAATATCTGGTCACTGGGAAGCCTCTGAGCCAACTGTCAATTGCATTCACGGACCCAACGATACCATTCACGACTTGTATAATTTTCCCGATCACATGTATAAGGTTCTCTCTCTCTCGCACACGCATATGTAGAACTATTAAGTATAATACATGCATGATAAGGAGTTGAATTTTGGTATATTTTCAAAGATGGTTATATCTATATATAATATATGCAACATTTGTTTTGATCTTACCAGAAATAATAACAAGTAAAGGAAAGTAAAAAATAAAAAATAAATAAAGGAAAAGGAAAATGACATTGGGAATGATTATTGTGACCACGTTGGGATGCGATTTATAAATTAGTGTAATGAGTTTAATTAATAACTCGATATAATCATTTTCCACTAGTAAATTTATAAGTTGGTGTCATGGGACGAGAACAATTCTCTAGGCTATTAATATACTTAGATATGATGGTATTATGAGAATTAAAAGTCAAGGATGCGTTTGAATCACCTATTTGAGTTAGATTTCAAAGTGAATGAGAAGTTTGTGAAGGTCATCAATCTCGTACACTTGATCCAAAAAAAAAAATCAATCTCGTATACTAGGAGGCTATGTATAGGGGTGGACCTATTTAATGTTGAGGCTTAACTGAAAAAAGAATACCTTTTTTTTTCTTTTAAAAAAAAAAAATTATTATATTAGACAATTTCATTATATGATGATACACTAACATCTTTCACCGCACAAGTGCACTCTTGACCTTAGGTGTCTGGGTCGCCAGAGGCTACACATGTAATGATATTTGCAGCATTGATGCATTGTTTCCATGACAAATTGCTTAATATGCAAGCTCTAGGAGGTTGAAAATTTATACCTTTTCTATAATGCTATCTAGGGTGTGTAGTGAAACCGCCAATCCGTCCAAACCGTCTAACCCAACCCAAACTAACTCATTTTTAACGGTTTCTTAAAAGTTTGGTTGGTGATAGTTTAAATTTTCATAGAACCGATCACATGATTTGGTTTATGATTTTTACTATCAAAATCATAAACCCAAACCGACCATGTATATATATAGATAATTTTTCACTTTCTTTCACATTTTTCAATCTATTTCCCCTTTCATTGAAAAAACCAAAAGACACCATGAGTAACTCGTCTATATTTTAGATTTCTACAATACAGTTACTTTATTCAAATGCAACTATAAGTTAAACCGAATATATGATTTGACTTGGTTTAGGTGGTTTGATTTTGGTAATTCTAAAAGATGTATGGATTGATTATGATTTTAATTTTTCCAAACCAAATATATTGATTCGAGTAGAAAAATATACTTCAAACCGCCCAAACTAACCCATGCACACCCCTAATGCTATCGTTCTTATGCTCAATGTATATTAAATTGTTCATCATATGATATTGTTATATTATCTTTCGCTCTTCACGTTGATATGGATTACTCATATGCGACAATATTTTGAAAACTGATTGACAGCCATTGTGACTAAACTCTCTATGGGAATTTGGAATGTTGCTATTCTCAAATACAGTAATAAATTTAAATTATGATATAGGGTATAAGTCCTACATAGGATTGGCGAGACGTGATGAGCATTCAATAAACTTCAGCTCTCAGGAAAGGGCGCAGAGGCTTTCATTTCTGGAATGCTTCAGCATTGAGTACCCTGTTTGATACAAATCCGAGTTTGCATACTGTAACATCTAAGTAGCCCGAGAAAAATAAAAAAATGTTGCGAGTGGCATGATAAGACGCCTAAACTCTGGATACAGTGTAAATGTATAGTAACTTTAGATTCCAATTCCAAGCCACTAATGACTCCTTTTGACTAACCCCTTTCCCAGTTGCAATAATCATTTTTCTCCATGCCAACAAAGTTGGCAATTTTTTTTCTCACCCAAAAACCAAATTTTAAACCAATGATGAACCCTTTTGACTTATTATGCCATTTTAGCCAAACTTTTCCCCACTTACAATTTTATACCAACTAAAGTTAATATCTTTCCCTCACTATAATAATTATGCATCATTGTTTTACACCCCACTTTTTCCTATTTGATATAATGTTACTTCCCACAAAACATTTTATAATCAAATCCTCCAACTCTTAAAATTTTCTCGATGTAACAATCTCTCTCTCCCTTATTCAATTTTCATTTTTTTCCTCTCGGCAATCCCTTTGACAAAACAAGAAACCACATAAGCGCATAGTATTTTGACTCATTGATCTTGGTAAGATTCTAAACCTATGATCCATTAATTGAAATTAATAGTTTTATTGTGAATATTTTAGTGAAGGTTGGTTATATTAGTTTTAAGCATTTTAACAGAAATATGTATTGGTTGAAATATGTAGGCTTGTAATTAAACAAAGTTTATACTACCGTAAAATCGAGGTAAGTGAGATTTTTCATTTTAGCTACTAGCCTTTCTTCGGATATATTCAAAATATATTTTGTTCATGTATTTGTATCAGTTTCGTCGTTTTATCTATTTGATTATTCTTAAACTTGTTTCGTTATATCCAGTTATTATATACGTAATTACAAGAATTTTCTATAAGTAGTGTATGTACATAATAACTGGATATAACGAAACAAGCTTAAAAATAATCAAATGGATAAAACGAAGAAACTGATACAAATACATGAACAAAAAATATTTCGAATATATCTGAAGGAAGGCTAGTAATCAAAATGTAAGAATTCCACTTATCTTAATTTTACGATAATAATTTTTTTGTTTAGTGACAAACCTACAAATTCCATCACAATTCTCCTTTTGTTAACTCTTAATTTAATTAGTCATCATTCCCTAGAATATTCTTGATAAACTATCAATCTAAAATTATATAAATCATAAGCCTAGAATCTTACCATGTTGAAATGAGTCAAAATACTACGCATTAATTGGCTTCTTCTTCTTCTGTTAAGTGTACTGCTGAGAGAAGAAAATAAAAGTTGAATGAGGGAGAGAGATTATTGCACGGGTAAGATTTTAATAGTTGAAAGATTTGATTATAAAATATTTTGTGGAAGACAACATTATGCCAAATAGGGAAAAGTGGGGTGTAAAGTCATGATACATAATTATTATGGTAAGGAAAAAGATACTAACTTTAGTTGGTATAAAATTGTAAGTGAAGAAAAGATGATCAAAATAATATTATAAGTCAAAAGAGTTCATTATTGAGTTAAAATTTGGTTTTCGATGGGAAAAAAAAATTGCCAACTTATTGGCATGGGGAAAAATAATTATTACAAGTAGGGAAGGGAGTGACCTAAAGGCCATTATTAGTCAAAATGGGTCGTTTGTGATTTAGAATTAGAATCCAAAGCTACTATGCGTTTATAGTAAGGGTGATGACTCGAGTTGCGAGCGAAGTAGTCAACTGAGAGAAATAATTAAAATTATGAGATTTGAATTTCGGATATTTAGTATTTTCTAATTAAGTTTGTCTTGACTTGATTTATGTAATAATTTGTGGATAAAGCTTGAATTTTTGATTTGACAAATGATTGTAAGAGAATTTTGAAATGTTGTGGAATGTAGTGCTCTTGTTTGTTCTTACGGTATGTTAGTATAACCTAGCATGCTTAAGAGATTATAGTTTTGAGTTCGCGGTGTGTCACGCACTGACTTTGTTCCTTAGGACGGTATTGAGTCAGGCGTGACATACAGTGTTGAACTTGATTTCTAGTCCCTCTAAGTTAATTGTTTATATTGTTTGTTATCGCTCATTTCTGCAATTAGATGGATGTTGATTGAGGTAACGTTTTTCTTTCGTAAGTACAACGCGTTATTGTGAAAACGAATAGTGTAGGAAGCTTTGAAAGTGAGAATATTTCACCAAATGTGAGACCTTTCAAAGGAGTGAAAGGTGAAAAGAGATGCCAATAATATTTGCATCAGGTATATCTTCCTAAAAAGAACCCTGGATTAGAGTAGCCAGGGGATTAACTGAGATTCCTAAGGGCCTAGTGTTTTCGAAAAGCGTTGGTTTTATCGCATAGACACCTCAGGAAATATGTATCTTTAAATAGCCAAATCTGTTGCTACTCTTCACTTGCAAAATTGTACCTGGTTATTGTAATATCACTCTAGTGCATTATAATCACTACTAGAAAAAAAGGTAAGGGTGACAGACGTTTTCTATCGCTATTTCGTTGCTAAATTTAATTAGCAACGGCATCCCGTCACAAAATGACTGTCGCAAATAAGATCGTAACTAAATTGGGTTTTCGTCACTAAATCCATCGTTATTTTGCGACAAAATTGGTTCATCGCCCTAGCCGTCGCTAAATAGCGACATAATAGGTTTATCACCCTAGCTATCGCTATTTAGCGACGGCTTGCGACAAAAATAGTACGGTTACTAAATTCGTCACTAAATGACGACGGCAAGAGTTTGTCACCAAGTTTGTCGCTAAATCGTGACGCATTGCGACGAAAATAATACAGTCACTAAAGCCGTCGCTAAATAATGACAAACTGTTACGGTCACTAAAGTCGTCACTAAATAGCGACAAACTGTTAGGATCGCTAAAGCTGTCACTAAATAGCAACGAATTGTTGTAGTCGCTAAAATCGTCACTAAATAGCGAAAGAAGTCATTCAATCACTAATTCATCGCTTTTTAAAAACTACAAAAGTTTGTAGCTAAGTAAAAGTTTTAATTTAATTCATTAATATTTCTCAAGATTAATTTATTTATTTTAAATAAACAATAATAGTAAAGAACAATAAAAGGAAAATATATTATATTATACTAATTTGTAAATAATATTTATTTACACAAATTAAAATAGTTTCACAAATAACTAAAACTATTATAATTTGCATCATCCTCGTTACCCTAGCCACCAACATTCACGGGTCAAACATTTTCCTCTAAGAATTCCTTAACTTCACAACCGATGAACAACTTTCTGTAATGAAGGACTTCACATACTACCCTACTAGAACCAACGCATGCAAACATAATCAGATGAGAAACCAACAGAAATGGCAATGAAATGATACAATTATATGCAAAGAATATAAACCTTTATTAGCAATTCACAACTTAGAAGAGGAATATAATATTTGAAGATCAAGATTTTGAGAATCAAGATTGTTCAAGATGAAGAGATTTGTATGATCCTCAAGCAAATAATTAAAACTCGAAGATGATAAGAGCTCATTATACTTGACATTTTCCAATACCTCTAAAGGGAAGAAAGATAAAAAAAAATAAATAAATAAATAAAAGATGAGCACAAGCATCTATCTGCATCTTGCTATTCATGAGTTCTTCGTCAATATCTTAGAATCAAAAGACATTGAAACAATAAGAAATGCTTAATGAGAGCAAGGATTAAAAACAAAAGTTTGAAAAGTAGAATAGGGTCTAAGGAGTATGTTAACTTGGTTTTAAGTGTTAAATTCACTTACAATCTTAGACATATAGAAGACAATAATTAAACTTTTGTAGCAATAGTCATTTCTCATCTCAGGTTTATCTTTATTCAAAGCTCAAATAAAGTGAATGGATGTATAATTTTTGTAACTTACCTATATTGAAGAAAAACTTATGCACCAAAAGTTCAAGAACAGCTGCCACACTTAGTTAAGACATTTGTTGCTTAAGAATTCTGAACCCTGAGAAAAGAGGGGAGCAGTAAGAGTATTAATTTTTGCCCAGTGATGTAAAAAGTGGTTTCTACAAGAAAAATATTGGAATAAATAACAAAGAAATGCTCCACTGGCGTCCCTGCTTAAAGAAACACACAAATTTACCTACCCAATTAAAGCAATTCTACAACCCATTACACTAATTCAACCATGACCCATTAAAATCTCACTTTATATTCACTACTCATCACATACACACACATCCACACATCTGAATTTCAGTAATATCTTGAAGTACCTAAGCTTGGTTGAAAAAAAAAAGAGATTTCTAGACAAATAAACAGAAATTTTACATTAAAACCAAACTTCTTCGTCCATATTGATTCTGCTTCATCAGCAGCTGGAGGCATGATTTGAAAACAAGAAAAATGCATTTTTGTACAAAGCTATTGTAGAACTAACAAAATGAGCAATGTAATAGATAAAGGAACTTAATAAAGAACAAAATATATCTAATAGATGTTACGAAAATATATGAATATTAATAAGGCATCACAAAGCTTCGAAGTTACTATTAGTAGGACATTAACAATAAGATCCACTCTGAATAAACCAACACAAGCGAACGCATATTCATAGCCAATAGTTTCTAGCCACTTCATGGTAAATTAATAAGCTTTCCACATTACGCTACATCTTTTTCATGCAAAAATACAAACTTTTCAACTTTCTCTGCTTCTATGCATAAGATGATAACACCAACCATAGGTGATACCCACATTACACTATATACTGATATTATACAAAATATTACCGAGCTTCACTAATAATAATAACAGATCTGTAAGCTAAATATAAATCGCGGATCTAGCGATTGTTCAACGCATTTAAAGCAATTAGAAAACAATAACTAAACCTAATCAAGTAATCCTAACTGGAAAATTAGTATAACCTATGCTAAATCAGTTCAAACGAGACAAATTTCAAGAAAAACATTAATAATTTAACAATACATTAAAAATAATCATAATCGAATGAAGTGAGAGCAGAATTAGGTACCGTGTGGGTTTCTTTCCTGGTGATCGGAGCGTTAGCGGCCTCCATGGTGGTGGCGAGATCGAAGTTACGAGATCCGAAAGTTGACGAATCGAATCCACAAAAACGACGACGTACGAACTGAAGCGACTTAGTGGGATTCTAAACGCTGCGAGATCTAGAGCAGGGAAGAACCCTCGAACCATCAGCTCGCTGAACCTGGCGAGAAAATCAACTTTGCCAAAGCCATTGTTTATTGCTTTTTTGTTGTAAATGTGAAATAGATGGGGTTGACAATGGGTGGTATGAATAAGGAGAGATGACATTGAAGTGTTTATGGAGTAGGAGTCAGTCTACTATCCATCATTTAGCAAAATTACCTAATGAATGTGGATCGTTGATCCCTGATGAAGATTCTAAATCGTTGATGATAACTTTAATTTAAAAAACCAAATAAGCCTCCTATTTGCTTTAGTGACGAAGATACTCCCCAATTAGACACGGAATCCACAGGCACAAATCAAAATATTATATTTATTGCGGATCAATAGAAAATGTCTATTTTCACCTTTTGGTGTTTAGAATGACTATTATGCCCTTATCATTAACATCAATTATATGCATAAAATAACTATTCTAACCTTTATTTAAAATTTATCCAACAGATTGCCCGGTTAGACAACAACCCCACAAATCAACTACAATGATCATTGGGGTACCGTTTTCATCAACTAATTAACTATTTTCATCGCTATTACGGTAGTTCATGCATAAATTACTGCAAGAATGATTTAAATTATGAGTTTCATCATTTTTTCCATTTCTTAAGATACTTGAAATTAGGGATTCATAGAAGGCCTAAATGTAATCCCGTAAAATGTAACTAGTAAGATTGAACTCACAACCTCTTGCATGCTTAGCGATTAATATTACAACCAGAGACCAATATACGATTCCCGAGATGTAGTAATGTCATGACTATTTTTCATCAACTTCTTAACCATTTTCATCTACAGTAATTCATGCCTTAATTACTGCAAGAAGGATTTAAATTACGAGTTTCATCATTTTTTTCATTTCCTATATAAATAATTATTTTTATTATTTTAGTTTTATATATGTATTGGAATTTTAAAATTATAAATATAAAAAAATATAAAAAATTACATTAAACAAACTATTATAAAAATAGAGAAGAAAAATTAGATTATTTAAAAATTACATTCTTAAGACCATTGCATGCTGTTACTTGAGATTTGTAATTATTTGACATAAATACTTCAATTTTACAATACATTATAGTGGATTTAAGAGATTTGTTAGTTATTTAAGTTGTACTTCAAAAAGTTTCAAATAACATAATTAAGGAAGAATTTTAAAAATTTGTAACTACTATTATATGTGACATGTGATAAGAAAAAAAATTATAATAATAATTACAATCTTACTAGCTAACACAAGGAAGTGTTCTTTTATAATTATAGTTCTCATACACTATGGCTAAGTCATAATTTATTTTAAATACTAAAGAGTCATTATCATAATATTATTTTTAATATTTAACTGCAAGCATAAAACTTGAATATCATGACGTGATTACTTTAGCAGAATGCTTTCAAATGAATGTAATTTTTAATTATAATTTGCTGTGTGTAAAGGTTTGTGGAAGCAAAAGTTGCATGTCGACAAATCTTTGCTCATTTACAAGCATGCCTGCTTGAGTTAGCAAGTTATCACTATTTTTAAGAACCTACATTGTGCTTACACTTTATCTTCTTTAACTCTCTAAAAGAACTAAGAAATTCTTAACTAATTATCTTGATATTTACCCGTGACTAATTGGCATTCGAGTCAGGCCAGATAGATAATTCTTGGATGTCACTTCAGTGCCTATTGTTGTCTATATTTTCTACTTTTGCGTCTCTTTGTTCAAGTCCTTATTAAAAAACCTTTTTCTTTTTGGGTCAAATGAAATGAGTTATATTACTAAACTCAGAGATTACATCTGATATGAGGTAAAATCCCGACCCTAAGCATGATTATCAAAATACCCCTGTGGTAAAATATGAAGGGAGGCCCACAGGTAACCTCGGCCCGAGGTCAACTAACCCCCAGGAGCCAGGTCCAGTTTACACAGGAGGACAACATCCGAGGGCTCGGGAATAAAGACAAATATTAAAGACATCAGGAAAAAATTGTTATAACTAACTTTGATACAATCATAGAGAACCAGATAGGAGAGAGAAAAAAGAGTCTCCTACAAAGGTATAAATAGTACTCTCACACTCAAAAAAAGGTAATTGGTACACACTATACAATTTTCCTAAAGTTTATCTTTCTTCTTCATCAAGAAAGCAACTAACTTGATCGTCAAAGTGCTAACGTGGGTTCAACCCACAGCGTTCCTTTTGCAGGGTCAGCCCAGCCAAGCTCTTCGGATTTTTCTACCTTAACAGGTTGGCGCCGTCTGTGAGAATTTGAAAAGATTTCCCATTAAGATCACCACTATGGTTCAAACAAGAAGTCACAACCAGGCTCATGTGTTGCCGCCGCCGAGAGATATAGCACGGAGCAGCCACCTGAACGTTGAACCCTCACCACCTGGAGTGTACCCTCCAAGTGGAGCCATAAACCAAACCACCCATACTCATAACCACCCAGTCCAGTAAATGCAAACCCAGATTCAGGGACCTTTGGCTCCCAGTTGCTCACAATATGTCCTATCCTCTGTACAACCCCAGGTGGATATGAATAACTTGGCTAGGACTGTGGATAATATCCAAGACATCTTGAACCGCTTGCTTCAAGCCCAAACACTACCCCAACTAGTTCCGCCACTGATGAACTTTGCCTATCTAGTAAATCAGCCTATACACTTTCACCCCAGCCACAAAATCGCTTACCTATAAGGCCCGAGGTGTCGGCCAAAAGGGTTGAACCCCAGAATATCCCTCGTGTACGCGAGGATGGAGATGGATCCTTTGGCTTTGTTCATAGAGAAGAGCCGCCCAAGAGGAGACGGTTTCAGGAAGAAGCCAGAGTTGTTTCTAGGTGTGAGGGATCCCAAGCCCAAACATATGTGGGGTCGAATCCCTTTGTGAAGGCGATAAGAGAAGTTACCTGGCCAATTGGTTATAAGTTATCGTCACTATCGCCTTATGATGGAACAGGGGACCCGGAGGACCATTTGGCGATCTTTCGTCATAAGATGACTTTTTATGAGATTCCAAAGGCGTTTATGTGTAGAGTATTTCCTACCACCCTGGTGGATTCAGCAAGAAAATGGTTTGACGACTTGAAAGAAGACTCCATCGAGTCCTTCGCACAGTTGACCGAGGCTTTTACAGATCGGTTTGTATCAAGTAAGAAACCAACCAAGCACACATCCCTATTGCTTAACATTAAGCAGGGGAGGGATGAGACTTTGAGACAGTATTCGGCGCGCTTTAATCGGGCCGCCTTGGATAAAAAGTTGACATTGTCAAATTTTTGAATTCCGTGGACTGAAATTTCTCAACTTGCAAGCCTATGCAATCTGGAGGTTCTTAAATTATTGCACAATGCATTTGAGGGTAAAAGATGGGAAATGGAAGATGAGGTGTTCCCAAAACTCAAATTCTTGAAGTTAGACACTTTACAATTTGTAGAATGGAGCGCCACTGGTGATAACTTTCCCAACCTTAAGTGTCTACTCTTGCACAATTGCGAGCAACTTGAGGAGATCCCTCTTGATATAAGAGATATTTCTACCCTCCAGGTGCTTGAGGTTATGTGGTGCAAACATTCTGTTGCAATTTCGGCAAGGAAAATTCAGGTAGAACAATTGGATTATGGAAATGTGGAACTAAAGGTCCATGTCCATCCTAAAGATAGGGATTTAAAGTCGTCATCATGAAGTGAATGGATTGTCTGTGTGCTTGTGCTCCCACATAAGTAAATTCAAACTCATTCGTCTATTTTTAGTCTATGTTTTCTATTTGATATCGCTTTTCATTCAGTGAGATGTGAAACTGCTACACTAGCCCATCACCAGCTATATATGCATTCTAAATGGACTTGAATCTTTAAGAATTGTTTAGAGAATCACTTGAGTTTGCATATTTCTTAGTTTTCATCTTTCGAAGCTACTCCAGTATCTCCTTTTGTTGGCTAATCAACCATGTCTGAAGTAGAAGTGTAGAACTTAGAAGAGCCTTTCGACAATACTTTGGAAACTGATTGATAGCCATTGTGACTGAAGCTCTCTGTGGTTCCTTGGATTGCTGATATTCTCAAATGCAGTAAACAAATTTAAATTATGATATAGGGAATAAGTCTGAAATAGGATTCGTGAGATGTGATGTGATGTTCATTCACTAAAGCAGGAAAGGGCGCAGAGGCTTCCAGATCTGGAATGCTTCAGCATGGAGTGCCCTGTTTGCCAAAAATCTGAGTTTGCAACTGTAACATCTGAGTAGCCTGAGAAAAATAAGGAAATGTTGTGAGTGGCATGAGAAGAAGCCTAAACGCTTAATGCTGTGTTGAACTTGATTTCTGTCCTCTAAGTTGATTGTTTCTATTGTTTGTTATCGCTCTTTTCTGCAATTAGATGGACGTTGACTGAGGTTATGTTTTCTGTTCGTAAATCGTAAGCACTGCTCGTAATTGTGAAAAAGTATATCGTAGAAAGCTTTGAAAGTCAAAATGTTGCAACCCCTTTTCTGATTGATTATATTTCAGTGAATGTGAGACCTCTCAAAGGAGTGAAAGCTAAAAAGTGATGCCAATAAATTTTTTCCATCACTTATATAAAAGAGATTAACAAATGGTTAGGCAGGCGATTTAACAGGTTGCTAGGGGCCTACTGCTTTCTGAAAGCGATAATTTATCAGATAGACACCTTGAAATATGCATCTTTGGTTAGTCAAATCTGTTGCTACTCTTTTACTTGCAAAACTGTAACCTGTTGTATGTAATATCACTCTTATCGTATTATAATTCCTGCTGAATTCTTGCCGCATATTATGTGACAAAGCGCATCTAATATACATCAACCACATCTTCACTACGTCTTGTTAGATCAAAGCTATTCTGCTGTTTCATCATCCAAGCATTTTCTTATTTCCCTTTGCCTCTTTTTACAGCTTAAGTATCCTGCACCGGGGGCTCCAGAGTTGGCAAAGAGGGTGAAGAATTTACTCATGGCATCTGGCGTAAAACAAGTTCATGAAGATAAAAAGCGTGGTTTGGATCATGGTGCATGGGTGCCACTGATGCTTATGTATCCAGAGGCTGATAAACCTGTATGTCAACTCTCTGTCCAGAAAAATAGAGATGGGAATTATCACTATAACTTGGGGAAAGCATTGGCACCTCTCAGAGAAGAAGGTGTACTGATAGTTGGTTCAAGATCTGCTACTCACAATTTGAGGGACCATGGAAACATTGGTACTGTTGCTTCTTGGGCCTTGGACTTTGATAATTGGCTCAAAGAAGCTCTCCTCAACGGAAGGTAAGATCTTTTAACATATGAAAATTCATGTGGAGTTAACACATGCTTATTCAAATTGTGTCTGATATATGTGAACATAGAATTCATTTATACATCATTTCTCACAAGATATGCAAAGATTACAAAGACGACATGCTATGTTCCTCGATCAAGTGAGGTAGGGCTAAAATATCGATATAATGGAATGATTTCTTAGGAATAATGCTTTGAAATCAATTGTGAGTATAAAGGTTTATCATTTATGGAAGCAAAGTGGAATGTTAGTCAATCTCTGCTCATTTACAGACCTGCCTATCAATAGTGCCTTGAGTTAGCATGTTATCGCAATTAAGGAACTACATTGTTCTCACACTTTATCTTCTTAAGGTCTTAAAATACTGGGAATTGTTAGATAATTAGCTTGGTATTTTCCGATGACTAATTGACATTCGAGTAAGACCAGATAGATAATTCATTGGATGTCACTCCAGTGCCTATTGTTGTCCATGTTCTATACTTATGTCCATTGCAAGCTGGACAAGCTAAGCATTTGTGATCTTCATGTTTAGTCATTATCAGACCTCCATCACTCTGATGATGGAGTTGGATCCATCAAGATTGGTTGACATCTGTATTCTTTGTGATGTATAAAATTGTTTTATTAACATCTATAGTGTCCTATCACGGGAAAACGCTTTGGATATTCCTTAAGATCTTCTAGTTTTTCTTATCCAAATATATTGACATTTTGATCGTGGTCTGTATTATGCTAAACAGATCATTTTGCCTAGGTTACTTTTAAGAGCCTCACTTTACTGAATTTCCTATTGAATCATGTGCATGTACATTTTTCTCCGAGTTTGATGATGAAGCTCCTTCCTTGTAATTCCTGTAGACCTTATTTCTTTAACATCATATCAGATTATTCTATCTATTGTTGGCACAATGGTAAAGTAAAGTTACTGCCGTGTAAACTTGACGTCATGAGTTTGGGTTGGATACAGCCGACCCCAACTGGAAACAACTTCTTGCAAAATGCAAAGTAAGGCAGTATATAGCAGACCCCAAGTGGGTCGAACCTTTCCTCATACCCCAGTTTCGTACACTTAACTGCGTTTTATGCTCTTTTATGTTACGAGAAAATTTATCTCTCTTCATAGACGTGTAAAAAGATTTTCACATAAATGTTGACAAGATGGTCATATTCTTCTAGGTATGAAGATGTTAACCATTATGAAGAAAAGGCTCCATATCCGAAACGTTCACATCCATGGCCAGATAACTTCTATCCACTGCATGTGGCAATGGGTGCTGCAGGAGTCGATGCAAAAGCAGAACTTATTCACCATTGCTGGACTGGAAATATGTCTTATGCCTCCTACAAGTTTGTTGCAAAATCCTAGAGACGTCTTAGGGTTGTGTCTTTATGTAATTACTGCATCATTGTTGTTAATGTTTGAATATGATTGAATAATAACTTAGGCACTGGATTTGCAATGACAAGAAGACATACTATAGAGATGTCTGGGTTGCAAGATATTTGTAGAACACACTTTTTATCACACATTTATTGTAAAATTATGGAGACAATGACAACACTCTTTTAAGTGTAAATTACTTATATGCTCCCTTAACAATAGTGTGTAGGACATTAATTCCTAGTATTTCAAAGTGAATATTTTGGTCCGGGAAGTTATAGTAATGTAGCTTACTTAGTCGTCACTGTAAATTCTGTTCAAATTTAATGTCTTTGGCACAATAATAATACGTGTTGTCATATATTGAATGGAATTTGGGTCAAAATCATTAAACTTTGAAATCAATTTTGGTTCAGAGCTTAAAGGTGTCAACTATTGTAAGTTTAGGGACTAAAAAGTTCATTTTGAATCAATTAGTGACCACTTTATCTTTTGTTTTATAGTTGAGGGATGATATAAGCAATTTATTTTGTGATTTAAACCGGAGAAGATGACTCTCATTAAAGGCATAGGAATTCATAAGAAATTTTTATTTGTGACAATTGTAGTGAAAGAAACATAGTAAGTCTCATTATGGGTGATTTTTATGTGTAGATTAATTGCTAAACATGGGTGCGAAAAAACAATTTAAAAAGTTAAGAGTAAATACTTTCATTACTCCGTTAAGCGAAATACTTCACTGCAGTAGATTATAGTTACCAAATTAGCCAATAAATAAAACAATACAAAATCATTCATTGAACATAAGATATCCTTACACATTCAAAATTATTAAACATTAACAGATGCACAAGACTTTAGTATAGTAGTATGTGTTTTGCTGTGAGTATGAAAGACTATGAAATTAATTTTTATAATAACATTTTTTTATATGTACGGTATGATTTAGGAATTTTTTCAATTAAAAAAAGGAAAAAAATAAATTGAGTAATTATAGCCAAAATATAATGCAAAATCAGTTAGCATCCCAATGCCTTACACTATGCCACTGGTTAGCATCCCAAAACTGACACATCTAACAAAAAAAAAAAAAAAGAATTCAACCCTTCATCACTTTGGTTTTTTTATTTAAAAAACAAATATATACACACAAAATTCTCAATAAAGAGGCGTTTGGTTTGCGAAATCTCACAAGATTCTTAAAAATGTGAACTATGAAATATAATATTCTCATATTTGGTTTGGGAAGTAAAAAAATATTATTGGGCATATCACATTTTTGAAAATACAATATTACTATGATTTGCTCAATTTTTATACATATGTGAGGGGTGAAAATCTCATATTATCAAATTGTGAGAATGTTTTAGAGAAAATAAAAGACACAAATACCCATTTTAAAAAATACAAAAATAAAAAATAAAATAAAATAAAATATGTCAAAAAATAAAAATAGAATAATAAAATAATAAATAATCATATAAAAAAATTATATACAAATGAAATAAATGGAATATAGTTTATTATATTAAGCTAAATTAAATTTTATAATTTAAATTTAAATTTAAAATGCTAAATTTTACAATAAATTATAAAAAAGGAAAAATAAAATAATTTATATATATAAAATTTAAATAACAAATAAAAATAATAAAAAAATTATTGCATTGACAAGTTAAATAAAAATTTCAAAAATTTATATTTATATTCAAAATAATTTTTTAAATGCTAAATTCTATACTTCAAATTTAAAGTAAAACTAAAAATTTAAAAAGTTACCTCCAAAATAGAGTTCTACCAACCCCCACCTACCTTTCAGTGTTAAAAAACAGTCACCACATGTTGTCTTCTCCTCTTTACACAACCAAATAGCGCTCTGGACCTCCATATCTTATCTTAGCATGCAATCCTTCACATTGGCATATAGTGTTTTTATATATACTTGAAAGATTGAGAGGAGCGATGTAATTGAGATTGATGTCATCAATGGGGTTAAAGGAGACGTTTTACATATCACATGGACCGTGCACGCTTTCCATAGACCATTCTTGTTATTTTACAAAAAAAAAAGTTTTCTCTCAAAAACCCAAGTCAATTTTGATAATATCTGGTCATTGGGAAACATAAGATTGTAGTGAAAAAATTATGTCAAGGTCGGGAATCTCACAGTTGAGGTTGGACGGTTACGTCTGCCAAGCTGGACTTTCGGGTCGACTGTCAAGCTGAACTTTCGGGTTGATTGGTTGACCTACACAAGGAAAAGGGAAGGAAAAGGCGGGGTGATGCCCCGGATTTTTCCCTTGGGCGTGCGAATGATTAGTATGTCCGAGCTGACAAGGTAGCTGAAAGCATTAATGACGAGTTACCTCTCAAGTGAGGGGGTGAAGCTCTATTTATACTAAATTAAGATCTAATAGCATTTAATGCAGCGCAGCTTTATATCCTATCAGGGCTTTATGTCCCATCAGAACAGCTGGTGCAGAGGTCGGGGTTTTCCTGGGTCGGGGTGAGGTTGGATCAGCATCCAGATTCGGCATTAGTTGAATGGGTCGGCTCTGGATCGGATTGGCCTACCTCAGCTCGGTGTGGGTGGCTTACCTTAACTCGGGATACCCCTTGTCAATCCCTCCCCTCCCCAAGTCGAGATCGCGAGGATGAGATCTAGATTTGGGAGTTGTTCCCGAGCCAGAGGTTTCCCGACCCCGTTGGGGGAAGGAGGCCACGTCAGCAAAGCATGCCCCTCAGATGGCTAACACGTCACCTTGTAATTATGACAAGATGCGACGTTTGGAATTCTTGAGGCGGTTACATTAGTTGCCTATAAATAGGGCCCTGGTGTCCGAAATCCCTTTCACACTTTGCTTACGAAATTTGGAGAGCTTTTACGTCGGCAACCAAAGTGGTCGGACATTTGAGCTCGGCAAGCGATCTACTTATCAAATTCAGCTCGGTGTTCAATTAGCTCGGAGTCAGTTAACTCGGGTCATCTTCTACAGCTAGAGTCGTTAGGTATGTCCCGACTCCCTTTAGATTATTCCTTTATGTACATTGTCATTTTATATAAAGGATGGGAAGGTTTCCCAAGAGATGGAGGTGAGATCTTATGGTGGGGATAAGAGACCGTCGAGCTCGGAATCCACCTCAGACATAGGTCAAGGTGACGACAGCTCGAGCGTGTCCCAAAGATCACCCCGGCGACCCAAGCCCAGAGACAGTGACGAAGACTGCAAGTCATTGGGGGAAAGCGAGTGCAGGAAGAAGCCAAGGCAGATCCTTTGGTCGACCTAGGAGACTTGGGAGATCAAGAGGATGGTTCTCCATTGAATCAGTTGAAGGGGCTCAAGCTGCCTCAGGAGTACTTAGCTAGAGCTTCTGCGGCGGAGCCAATTGAAACAGTCCTGGTGAGGGCAGTCCGACCCCGAAGCTCGGCCACAGCCAGTGTTTCTTCAGGTCGAGGGAAGAGGATCGAGCAGCTGTTCGCCTACTGTAAACGCGAGTGCCATTCAACCATGCAGATGGCCAACGCCAGGCTAAGAAACTGGTCGGTAGATCGACATCATAAGTTGAAGGTCTCGGGTCGGCACGACTCCGCCTGCTATCCCCCACCTGACCATTTCACCATCTATGACCTCAAATTCGATGTTATTCAAGTCCCACTCCCAAGATTCATCACCAGTATTCTGAATTATTTCGAGCTCAGCCCAGGTCAGATGTCACCTAATGGTTGGGCCGTAGTCGTGGCGTTTTACGTGTATTGCCTTGAGAAGGACGTGGAGCCGACCCTGCGTCGGTTTAGGCAGTTTTTCATTTGTAAGCCCAACCCGAAGCAGCCTGGGTGGTTCCATTTCGCAGCTCGGGCGGGGAATGCCATATTCATAAAGTGGTATTCCTCCAATAAGGGTTAGCACAATGACTTTTATTTGGTGGAGCTGGTTGTGAACCCGAGGTGCAGAAGGGATTAGATTCTCACCTTAAAGAAGAATCTGAACGACGACCCCAAGTTTTCAAACGCCGAACTCGAGGAGGTCGGAGTGCTTAGGCCCGAGCCGGGATCGTTGATAGACATTAACAGTGTACTCAAGTGGGAGAGGATCTGGGACTCCAAATTATTCGGGTCGGAGCCCGACCTAATGAAGAAGCATCCTCACCTACTTCCTGAGTACGGGGACGATGAGGATTCTAGTTCCGAAGAGGGTCAGTCTGTGGGATTAGTGCCCGACCTCCCTATCATCTCGTCTGTTACTATCATTTTTTATCGACTCTTGGTTATTCCTTACCTTTTTCTCTTCTTGTGCAGATATGTCGGATGTTGCAAGACTCACCTATATCAAAAGGAAGAAGGCCGAGGCCAACGCGGAAGGCTCGTCCTGGTCCAGCCTCGGTCATATGCATAAAGAGCAGAGGCAGTGATCCAGTGGCCAAGGCCTGGAGGTCAGCACCGAGGTGACCTCTAAAGGGCCCTCAGAGTCCCCTTTGTCTAAGAGGCCGACCTCAGGGGTTGTACTCCAATAGCACTCGGCGATTCGCCCTGAAAATAGAAAAATGCCCCGACCCGAATATACCGGAAAGGGCAAAACTACGGAGGTGGTCCAGCATAAAAGGGATTATGTGGACGCGGCCTCGGTTGAGCGTGACTCCAAGTTGACAAAGGTTCCAACCAAGCAGTTTTCACTCGACCTGATGACAGTCGTGGCCACGGTCAGTTGAGCTTAGTTACTTATTCATGATTATACATTTCAGCTTGGCTAATCGCATTTGTTAGCTTCTTGTGCAGGCTGAGTCCCATGCTCTCACCATTCCCAACCTTCTCACTAAGGTCCAAGCCCATTGTATCAAGCCCTAGTAGCGATGGGCTGACGCCAGAGCCAAGCTTGACGCCCAGAGAGAAGAGGCCTCCAAAAGGTATAATAAGGACGCAGACGAGGTCAGTCGGTTGAAGACGGAGCTTGCAGCTAAGGAGAAGGAGCTCAAGACGGAAAAATCCTGACGCCAGTCAGCGGCCAAGGACGTGGAGCGCTAAAAGTTGGTGAGGCGCAAGGCCAAGGCGAAGCTCCATGAGCTCCTGGATCTGGTCGGGCCCCATGGAGAGAAGGCGGTAGAAACCTAGAAGTCCAGTGAGGCAGTTGTGGACTGGGTGGCTACGGAAGGTAGGATAATGGCCAAGTATGCTGAGCTGGAGTACTACTTCCGTGGTCAAGTCACTGCTCGGGAGCGAGCGAAGACCTTTTTTCCCGCCTCTAAGAATGATTACATCGAAATCTTAGAGGCTTCACCGCTAGAATTTTGGGAGGTCCCTGAGCTTCCAACCGATCTTAAGTCCCAGGCAAAGGAAGTGATGGACTTCGTCAATAAGGGCATGGATCACGTCGGGGAAGAAACCGATGATACCGTCTCTTTGACCCCTACTCCTGCGCCTAAATAAATTTTGTAGTTTGCCCGGGTCGGGCTTTTATAATTTGTACTCTTTCCAATTTAATGAAATAAATATTTTGATATTTATTTGTGTTTTACCCGAGTTCGTACAAGCGTACTTTTCCCTTTGCAAATTTCCTTAAGTAAGTGGGGTCGGACCAACATAATGGACATTTCAAACTTAAGTAATTGATTTTTATGTAAAGAACCGAGCTGGACACGATTGATGAGCTGACATCCTAATCCGAGCTGGTTAATTGGACAACCATATTATTGTTGCCGACCTGCACTCGTCAATCCGATTTAAAATTGGTCAAACTAATATTGACTAATGTTGAGTTCGAGTTTAGACCCAAACTAACATACCGACCTGAAGCCGGCTAGTACCGGTTGGACTTTAATCCGAATTGGTTAAGTGAATCAAATTGTTATTGATTATACCCGAGCTGGAACCTTGTCTGAGTTGATTTACTTTATCGTTATCTCATAATTAAGCGTAGCCACCGTGTTAATCCGAGTTTGCAATAGCTAAGTAGCTAAGGTGCTTGGGCTCGGGTTAGGACTCACACTAGTTTATAAAATACATTGTATTGAAATTGTACATGGAGTACATGGGCTTGGGAGCCAATTACAGGTAGAGTTTTGGCTCGGGGCCTTAGACAAAATATTTCAGCTCGAGGGCCATTTCAAAATATTTAGGCTTGGGGGCCTCAACAAAGATCTAGGCTCGGGGACCTTAACAAAATATCCGACTCGGGGCCTTAGACAAAGTTTCGTTTTAGGTGTTCTGAGTGCCATACATTCTTCAGTGGTTTCCCGTACTTGTCGCGGATGTAGAAGGTCCTAGGTCGGACTTCTTTCACGACTTTGTACGGTTCCTCCCAAGTTAAAAAGAGCTTGTTACCCGAGTGCGGCAAAAAAATGGTCTTTCTGAGGACGAGGTCACCAACCTTAATAGGCTTAGGCTTGACCTGCTTGGCAAAGGCTCTTTGCATAGCAGCTTTGCAGGCCAACATCCTGATTTGAGCTTTAGCTCGAAGCTCCTCAGCGAGGTCGAGTTTCTCACGGATCAGGGCTCCATTTATTCCTGGATCATGGTAGAAGGTTCTACTAGTAGGAGACCCGATCTCCACTGGCAGCACTGCTTGAGTATCGAAGGTCAGCTCGAAGGGCGATTCTCCCGTTGTCAAGCTGGTGGTAGTTCGCTGTGCCCACAACACCTCGAGGAGAATCGATGCCCACTAGCCTTCCGTTTATTCCACCTTGGTTTTCAGGCCCTGCAAAATAATTTGGTTAGTCCTTTCAACTTGGCCATTACTTTGAGGGTGAACAATAGATGAGAATCTGTGGTCGATCCCAATCTCAGCACATTTGCCTCAAAAATATGCATTGTCAAATTGTTTGCCATGGTCAGTGATGATGACCTTTGGTACCCAAAATGGGCAAATGATATTCTTATATACGAAATCTCAAGCTGTTTTTTCTGTTATTCTAGCAACACCTTCGACCTCGGGCTATTTGGTGAAGTAGTCTACAGCTACGAAGACATGCTTCTTCTGGCCAACACTGGTTGGCAATGGGCCGATAATGTCCAGACCCTATTGGTAGAATGACCACGAGCTTATCATCACCGTTAGGTCTACCGCTGGCTTCCTCTGTATATTGGAAAACCTTTGGCAAGTATCACACTTTTTTACATACTCTTTGGCATCTTGCCTTGCTTGCCTTTCGAGCCAAGGCCTTGCCTCCCAAGTGGTTTCTACATACTCCTTCATGAATTTATCTTAGTATTTAGTTTTCCTCCTCGGGTCCAACACATATTAAGAGAAGCCAAGTGTAAGCTCTTTTGTAGAGTTGCCCAGCTATTATGATAAACCTTGCGGTCTGTTTCATGAGTTTCTGAGCTACTTTTTCATCCTCCGGGATCAAACCTCCCTCCAAGTAGTCCATGATTGGTCGGGTCCAATCTGGGCTTAAATTGAGCTCAGCTACGGCTTGCCTCCCCAACTGGATACTCGATTCGGAGACTTCCTCCACATGGACCAGTGCAAGTCGGCTCTCGCCCAAGGCCAACCTGGATAGGGCGTCAGCCTTCATATTCTCCTATCTCGGAATTTGCTGTATTGTAAACCTCTTGAGCCTTGAGGTCAAATCCTTAACTCTGTTAAGGTAGGCCAGTATAACATTATTCTTGGTTTCGAATTGTCCTAATATCTGATTAGTAACCAATTGAGAGTCGGTAATCAGGTCAACTGTTTGTGCCCTGAGCTGAGCCGCAATTTTCAATCCCGCGATCACTGCTTCATACTCAGCCTCATTGTTGGACGTTGGAAATGCGAACTTGAGGGAGTATTAGTGCTCATGTAGGGTCGGGTCGAGGATGACCACTCCGGCTCCATTTTCTGACTTCCTCGATGCTCCATCCATATGGACCTTCCACATATCCTCCGAGTCATGCTCGGCTCGGCCAGTACATTTCACCACAAAGTCCACGATGGCTTGGGCTTTGATGGCTATTCTTGGTTGGTAAGTGATGTCAAATTGACTTAGGTCAACTGCCCATTTCAATAGCCTACCCGATGCCTCTGGCTTGTGATGATTGACTTAAGTGGGCATCCGTCATGACCTTAATTGGGTGGGCATCAAAGTATGGCTTCAGTTTTCTTGCCACTATGATGAGGGCGATGGTGAGTTTTTCCAATGAGGAGTACTTTGCCTCCGCCCCTTGCAAGGTTTTGCTGACATAATAGATCGACTTTTGCTCATTCCCTTCTTCGCAGACCAGTGCCGCCGCTACTGTTGACCCTGAGCATGCCAAGTATAGTACCAGCTCCTCGCCCATCTCAAGTCAGGATAGTAGGGGTGGCGAAGCTAGATATCTTTTCAGCTCTTGGAAGGCGTCTTGGCATTCCTTAGTCCATTCACAATTTTTAGGATTTCTTAATATTTTGAATAGAGGAGCACACTTGTCGGCCGACTTGGACATGAATCTGCTCAATACCGCAAGCTTGCCCGCGAGCACCTGGACGTCCTTCACGCAGGTCGGCGGTGCTAGGTCAAGTATCGCTTGAACTTTCTTCGGGTTGGCTTCTATCCCCCGGGCCATGACCATGAACCCTAAAAACTTTCCCGCCTTGAAGCCGAATGTGCACTTTTTCGGGTTTAACTTTATCCTAAAGTGCTCCATTATGGCGAAGGCTTCAGCCAGGTCAGTTACATGGTCTTCCGGCCTTATGCTCTTGACCAACATATCATATTTCGGCCAATCTAATTTTTGATAGCCTTATTCACCATCCGAATGTAGGTAGCTCCAACATTCTTAAGGCCAAAAGGCATGACCTCATAGTAGTAGAGTTCTTGATCGGTGATGAAGGCGGTTTTCTCTTTATCTTTAGGAGCCATCTTAATCTGGTTATAACCCTTGAAAGCATCCATGAAAGAGAGTTGTTCGAACCCGGAGGTGGCATCCACCATCTAATCAATCCGAGGTAGGGGAAAGAAGTCCTTGAGGCAGGCCTTATTGAGGTCGGTGAAGTCAATACACAATTTCTATTTGCCCGAGGACTTGGATACTAGTACCACGTTTGATAACTAGGTTAGGTATTGGATTTCCCTAATGTGGGCGGCGTCCACCAACTTGTCCACCTCTTTTGCTATGATCTGTTGTTTATCATAATAGAAGTGCTTGCGCTTCTGTTTTACCGAATAGTGATTTGGGTCAGCATTCAGGTGATGCTCAATCATACTCGGGTCGATACATGTCATGTCAGAAGTAGACCATGAAAATTTGCGTTCATTTTTTAGAAAAAATTGGCTTATACCTTTCTTGAGGTCATCAGGGAGTTCACTCCCGATCTCTACTCTCTTTGTTTCATCGGATAGCTCCACCTCTTGAAGATCTTCCGCCGGGCTCCCTCTCTTGGCATCCTTCTTTTCCTCGGGCAAATCTGGTCCTCAGCCAACTTGATATTTGGGCCGAAGGGAGTTTTCATAGCATTCCCGAGCCGAGAGCTAGGCTCTTCGAATAGTGGCCGTGCCGCTCGGGGTTGAAAATTTCAAGGCCTAGTGGTAAGTTGAAGGAAGGACCCTGAAATGATTGAGTGTCACTCGCCCAAAGATCCCATTGTATGTGGAGTTGCAATTCATTACAATGAAGTTGGCCTGCATTGAAACACACTTGTTTCCGTCTTCCGTCTTCAGTGGGAGGTTGATAACCCCTTCGGCTCGTTAGGCATGTCCGGTGAAACCGGCCAAGGTGCCCCCTCAACGGCCTGAGTCGGCTCTTGTCCAACCCCATCTACTCAAATGCCTTCAAGAATAGGACTTCTGCCGAGCTCCCGATGTCCACCATCAGCCTCTTTACGGTGAAGTTGGCTATTTCAGCGTTGATTACCAATGGGTCGTCATGGGGCAATATCACCCCCTTTAAGTCCTCTAAGGAGAAAGTGAGCTCATCCATCTTCGGGACAGGACCCTACACCGGCCCGTACTCTCTTCCAGCCTGAACATAACCCTTTCTGATAGTCGAGGTCTCACTACCCGATGCCAATCCTCCTGTGATAGTCTCAATCATATCCAAACGTCCGCCCCCAACCTGGCGCCTGGGTGGACTTCTTTCTCTCTTTCTCTGATCGTGATTCTGGGTCTGCTGTTGATCTACGTACCTCCGGAGGTGACCTCGGGCTATCAATGCCTCGATCTCCTATTTTAAATCTTTGCACTCCTCGGTGGTGTAGTCGTAATCCATATGGTAGCGGCAATACTTGGTCTTATTGCACTCTTTAGGTCGGCCTTTCATCCTCGGCGCTGGAGGTAGGTGGTTCTGGTGCTGGATGTCCATCAAGATCTACTCCCTTGAGATCTACTCCCTTGAGGTGTTGATGGGAGTGAACATGGTGAACCGGGGGTTCTATTTTGGCTGTTGAGGCTGCTTGCCTCGGTTATTTTGGACCTTACTCCCAGGTTGACTTCAGGAGGTCTCTCCCTTCTTTCCAGCTTCTTTCTCCTTGTTATCATCCCTCTTCGCCTGATACACTTCTTCCGAGTGTATGTACCATTCTGCCTGTACCATCAGCTCGGCTATGGTATCCATAAGGTCGATGGCCAAGGAAGATGTAAGGGGGCCCAACCTAAGCCCACTTTGGTAAGCCATTAATGCCGTGGAGTCCTCCAAGTTGGGGATTGTGAGGGACTCTTCATTGGATTTAGCTATGTAAGCCCTCAGACTTTTTCCTTTATGCTGCTTCACCGACAACAACATGAAGTGTGACGGATCGCACGTCGGCTCCCCGCGAAGCGGGACAATAAAGCCTATGCAAGCTGATGAAAACTTGTAATAGAGCTGGGATGAATTTTTTGGAACCAATCCAAGGCATTGCCAACCAGGGTAGTCGGGAATGTCTTCGTCTTCATGAGGTCAGTCATATCATACAGAGTCATATGCTGATCAAAGTTGAGTAGGTGGCTGACTAGGTCTCCGTCCCTATTATAGATTGGTAGGTTAGGCATCCGGTTGCTGGTGGACAATGGCGTAGCCATCACCTCAGTTGAGAGCAGGCTTACACCGAGTTGGTTAATGACCTTGGCTATGGCAGTTGCGGTCTTGGCCTGCTCGGGTCGGCATGGGCTACCTTTTTGTCTTCGCCTCCATGGGTCTGGCCACCGGCTTCAGGAAGCCCTTTCTGTCATGCACCCGGGTTTGCCATGGGGCTGGAATGCAGAACTATGGATGCACGGGCAGCGGCGTAGCTACTTGCGGAACCGGGGGGTCCGCAGCTAGTCGGGCTACCTGCTTCTTGAGTTCCTCAAACATCCCGAGCATCATCCTCATCTCTGGTGACAGGCTGGAGTTGAGGTCTCCATTTGTAGATTGGTTAGTTTGTGAGGCTAAGTATATACGTTGGCTTGTTCCAACGTCGGCTTAAGTTGGGTTTTGGCTAGACACCTGCGTGGTTTCGAGGTCCCCGTCAGGGTTGGGCGAGTCCTCTACCGGCGCGCTGTGACTTTTAGTTTGTACCATGATGGTTTCTCATTGAGTAGTAAGAAGAGTGATAGAAAAACTTTTCCCACAGATGGCGCCAAATTGTCGAGGTCAGGAATCTCACAGTTGAGGTTGGACGGCTATGCCTGCCAAGCTGGACTTTCGTGTCGGTTGTCGAGCTGAACGTTCGGGTTGGCTGGTTGACCTGCACAAGGAAAGGGAAGGAAAAGGCGGGGTGACGACCCGGATTTTTCCCTTGGGCGTGCGAATGATTAGTATGTCCGAGCTGACAAGGTAGCTGAAAGCATTAATGACGAGTTACCTCTCAAGTGAGGGGGTGAAGCTCTATTTATACTAAATTAAGATCTAATAGCATTTAATGCAGCGCAACTTTGTCCCATCAGAACAGCTGGTGCAGAGGTCGGGGTTTTCCTGGGTCGGGGTGAGGTTGGATCAGCATCCAGATTCGGCATTAGTTGAATGGGTCGGCTCTGGATCGGATTGGCCTACCTCAGCTCGGGGTCCCCCTCGTCAAATCATATTCTATTTTAAATGAGGTATGTTTAGTAAGTAGTATTGTTGAATTAGTAGTTGTTAAACATATGTGACATAGTAATCGTAAACATCAATTTAAAAGGGCTTTGGTTATCCTTGATGAGTCTTTATTTTAAGAAGTGGCAACAAACCACTCTCTTCATAAATATATTAAGTCATGACTAGTCTTTTACCAAAAAAAAAAGAAAAGAAGGTCAATGTTACTCCACGAAGCCCAAATCTTTAAAGTGTACATTTATTCCATGAATTGGGCCTATAAAAATAAGCATATATAAAATATTAGCCCAACTTGACAAGGATGTATGTATATATGTAACTTGAGCCAACTAAGCCTACCAGGCAATGTCATAACAAAAGTCCATTGCTAACTCATATGTGAATATGACTATTGTGCACATCATTTAAATAAGCCAAAGAATTATGGCTAGATTATTTTGTTTTTTTTTACTATTTGGAATATGTTTATATTTTAATGGTCCAAAATTTTCAACAGTAGTTACATAATATTAATTAATGATATATATGTGTGTGTGCGCGTGTAAGAATATAATAAAGATTTTTTTTCTTTTGATTTCATTGAATAGTATTGAGTCGTGCGCAAGGATAGTAAGCAAAAAAAGAGAATATTTGTTAATGTATTAATTAATAGTGACTCTTCCCTTTAGTGAGAACGGCCGAATTATAGTTGGTGGTAGACCGAAATTTTATGGATTTTAAGAACTTGTTTCACTGCATACTCCCGGTGATATATAAGTGTTTAATATTTACATTAAAGTAAGAACCGAACATAATTATGTAATAATTATAATGGAGGAGATATCACTCATTTTTCACCTAATTTTGGTAACACATATAGCATGTGTTATAAGTCATATCCATTATATGATAGGGCATACATACATTAAGAATTTGAATTGAAGATGAATAGTGACAAACACTTTTAGCGATTGGATCATTGGAATGCGTTTGGAAATGAAATAACATTCCCAACTTTATTTCGATTCTTATGCTTGGTATAAAGAAATAAAATTAAAATTTTTATTCCCAAAATAATCTCACTCCCCTGTACATGCGAGTTATTACATTTTCATGTGTTTGGGGATAAATTTTTCTCTTAAATGACTAATATAACCCCATCAAAACATTATATTTTACAATTATGTCCCTTATATGTATATATTATTTTGGTAAAATTGTACTGCTATAACTACCACCACCACCACCACCACTAATAATAATAATAATAATAATAGTAATAAATAATCATAGATAATGTTTTAAAATTATTATTCATTGTTATTATTATTAAGTCTATTATTAAGATAATAATAATAATTATTATTATTATTATTATTTATCATGTTAATGTTATTTATAATTATGTTAATGTTTACTCTTACTTTTAGTACTACAATAATAAAAGGATAACCATGTTATATTATAAAATATTTACTCTTTTGGGTACACTGAAATGCATTTAAGAACAAAATGTCATTCTCCCGTACATAGGATTAGCACATTTTCATGTGTTTGAGAATAAACTTATTCTTAAATACCTAACATTAACCATTCAAAATATTACATTATACAATCATGTCCCTTTTATATAGAGATTCTTTTGGTTAAATTAATACTACACTAATAATAATAATATTAATAGTAATAAAAATTGATAAATAATGATGTAAAATTAATATTCATTATTATTATTATTTTATATTATTCATGTTATTATTATTAATTTTATTCTTTATCATGTTCACATTAATGATTATTCTTAGAGTGTCTGACTTGAAATAAAATGTATTCATAAATATAAATCTCGAGTTTTCATAAATATAATTACGAAGTTTGATCGATTACTATTTGATTCAAATTGACAATTGAGGTGTTAAATATTTATTATATGACCTGATAAAACATCTCGGGTTGTACCACTCCGGTAATCCAAAATATCACCGAGATAAATAAGGAATGTAATGAGAAATCAGGGAAGAAACAAATCACGCACTACTGTTCTCTTTTTTTTTTTATCCAAGTTATTATATTATTTTATTAAAATAAACATATATTCATTATTAGATTGGAATTTTTTTTCCTTATCGACATGAGAATAGGTTAATGGCTCTTGCTAATGCCAAAGGGATAAGGTGGTTTTGGTACTAGGGAGCCTGCAGTTAATCAGGTTGAGAGATGAAATGATTTCTTTTGTTGACGACGAATAGTAGCAATGGTTCGGTTGAGTGATGAAATAGCTTTTTTTTAAAAAAAAAATTTAGTTGAAGATGAACATATGCAATGGTTTTTGTGCCGTCGACGGCCGCCAGATTACGCCTCACAAAGATGAAAGGGTTTGTTTGGTTCAAGATGTATAGTGCAATGGTTTTAGTTGAGAGCAAAAATGGTTTTTTGGTTGAAGATGGACAGTTGAATTTTAAATTCTCGTGTAGTGGGCAAGGGTAGAAAGGTAAAAAAAGTTGATATTTCCTATGGTAAGAGGCTAATTTTGTAATTGCTGCATTGAAGGGTAAAAAGGGCACTAAATTCGACAATAAGGGTAAAATGGTAATACTGCTACTTTTCGTATTTCGTGTATTTAAAAAAATTTGATGATGTGACGTGTAGAGAGAGAAAAAGTTGTCCGCATAGCTTTTCTATGCGGATGGCTTTTATGCAATATTAAAAAAATATATATCAATTTATCATTTTAACCTTAAAAGTGGTTCACTGTACGAACATCAAATGAAAAATATATTTTTTTAACATTTTGTTTCAATTAGTAAAATAACCTACGTCAAAATACCAAAATACCCCCGGGTTTTATTTTCAATGCAATGTACTCTTCATCTTCCCGAGAAGCCTCCACCACTATCCTCTCTTTTCTCTTCTTCATCTTCCACCATTATTACCTTTGTCTTCCACTTCTCCACATAACATAACAACCCCTCAATTTATCCGCCTTGTTTGTTCTCCACTGGTTCGGCGAAATCTTTGAGGTTGCACTCTCAACCTAGCAAAGCAACCCCTCGTGTTCTCCACCTAGCAAATTTTCCATTTTTCCGGCGAAATAATTTAGGTTGCACTCTCTATCTTGTAAGGTTGAGAATCACTTTTGTACTTGGAACTCAGAAGTGTCTTTTCTTCTTTCATTGTCTTTTCTTCTTTCATTCGTAACCTACCCTCTCTTATCCTTTCCTCTGTATTCATGCATATTGTATATCATTTTCACTTTATGACTTTTCTCCTACAGGTTTTTACGGCATTTGGGCATCATCCATTGATTGGTTTTGCATATCCACCGATCGCGTTCTCTATCTTTATGATTCTGCAGGCACTGGTTGGGTTTCAAAGGTAATTGATTACCTTATGCTTATCCATCAAACCATAATTAATTTCTTATTTGGAAAGCGAAAAATAAACATTTTATGTTTCCGCTTCATGAGTCTGTCTATTAACACTTTTTACATAATACCCTAATCGAAGAAGTTGTGCTTGTGCCTTATCTCTAATTTTGTGATTCTCATACGAAATTGAATTATTCCCATTCCCTCTTTAGATCCCGAGCTGCTGCTGTTGTGTTTCTTGTAATTATATTAATTTTTTTTTAACTATTCTTTTTTCTTTCTGATTCAAGAGTGGCTTAAACTATTTTAAATCAATTAAGATATTACGTATAAAAATTGATCTGGAGACTTTTCGTATCAAAAAGGAAAATTGTAGAGTGCTCAGTGGTAATTTTTTACTCTTTTCATACTGGAATTTGTTATATTTCCACGTAGAAATAATTGACATGATACGATCAAATCTTAGGACAAAGTGTTAATTTATTATAGATAATCTTGCATTCGCCATTCAGTAATTCCATAAATTGATTTTGATAGATCAGTGAAACCGTTTCATTTAATATTTTGGATCAATTAACTAAATTTAATGTGCTTACTCTAAATTGCTTTTTTTTTCTTTCTAATTTTGCTCATATTTTTGGCTTTTCATTTTACCTATATTTATATATGTCTTAATCTCATAAGCCTATGGAATACATATATATAGTCATGTGATCAATTGGAGTTGGTGAAATGATTTGGTCACAACCCTGTAAGCGTGGGTCCTTTGACCAATGAAGAGATTAAATTCTTAATTGTTTTTTGTGAAAATCAAGTGTTTAAATTAATCTATTAGAGATTTGTATGGCTTGGTACAAGTAATGATTTTTTCTTATCAAATAAGTATCAAACTTTTCCAATTTTATTCACTATGATCACATCTAAATTTTAGCTTTATCTTGATTTAATTTAACTCCGCCTGTGCTAAAGCTATCTCCCTGGCATTGCTGGTCCCAAGCCCGGATAAAGAAGGAGGGTTGCGTTACGCAGCCAACAGCCAATGTAAAACATGGATTTGCGACAAAATAAAATTACTGTTGGAACATCCCCTACTTGTGACGTACTGTATTGTCCGAGTACAGTGTTAAGTGAGTAAGGACCGCTGCATCGGCACCCGGATGTAGTGATAAATGGGCAAGGGTTCTCGCGCCCTTATGGATGGGGACAAGTAGAAGCTATTCCAAAATAGGAAAGTAAGACTAGGGACTTGAAATATCGGGAGTCTAATAGGAAAGCTTATGGAGGTAGTTGATACTATAGAAAGGAGAAGGATTGATATACTATGCTTACAAGAAACAAAGTGGGTTGGCAAGAAAGCTCGAGAGATTGAAAGGACAGGGTTGAAATTTTGGTACTCAGGCAAAGATAGGTCAAGAAATGGGGTAGGCATAGTTGTAAGCAAGGACCTAAAGGAAGATGTAGTAAATGTCAATAGATGTGGGGATAGGATAATGGCATTTAAGGTAGTATTAGGTGGAGAGACTCTAAATATTATTAGCGTTTATGCCCCTGAGGTTGGTTTAAGAACCCAAATTAAAGAGAAGTTTTGGGAAGATTTAGAAGGATTGGTGCACGGAATACCCCTAGGTGAAATGATTTTTATAGGAAGAGATTTTAATGGGCATATAGGAAGGGACAACAATGGATACTCGAGTTTACACGGGGGGTACGACTATGGGGATAGAAACGAGGAAGGTAAGGTTGTACTAGACTTTTCAGTAACATATGACCTAATTGTGACCAATACCCTATTTAAGAAGAGATATGAGCACTTGGTCACATATACGAATGGTTTTTCAAGAATACAAATAGATTTCTTTCTGGCAAGGAAGAAAGATCGCTTGGTTTGTAAGGATTTAAGATAATCCCAGGAGAGAGCTTAACTACCTAACATAGATTGCTAGTTTTAGACATAAGAGTTAAACAATGGACAAGGAAAAAGAGGGTTTATAAGTGTTCGAGGATTAGATGGTGGAACCTAAAAGAAGATAAACAAATAATGTTTAAGTCAAAAGCTTTGAAAGAATCCGTATGGGAAACAAATGGAAATACAAATGATATATGGGAACAAATGTTAGAGTGTATAAAAAGGGTAGGAAATGATATTTTAGGAGAATCTAAAGGTGTCACACTAGCCCAAAAGGAGGCTTGATGGTGGAGTGACGAAGTTCAAGATAAAGTTAAGGCCAAGAGAGAGTGTTACAAAGTGTGTCAAAAAGATTGTAATCATGGAAATTTGGAGAGATAAAAAGTAACAAAAAAAGAAGCAAAGAAGGCAGTTAGCGAGGCTAAAACAAAAGCATACGAGGAACTCTATAGGCGACTTGATACAAAAGAAGGAGAAAAATAGGTATTTAAGCTTGCAAAAGTTAGGGAAAGGAAAACTAGGGACCTAAGTCAGGTGAAATGTATTAAGCATAAAGATGATAAGGTACTAGTCAAAGAAGATGAGATAAAGGAGCGGTGGGAAAACTATTTTTACAAGCTTTTTAACGAGGGTCATTCTAGTAACATAAATTGGGGACAACTAGAAAAATCAGAAGATGAGTTAAACCACACATTTTACTCACAGATAGGAAGAGAAGAGGTTAAAGGGACACTCAAAAAGATGAAAATTGGAAAGGCTATAGGTCTAGATGGTATCCCAGTCGAAGTATAGAGATGCATGGGCGATGAGGGTATAACGTGACTAACAAGGCTTTTTAACGTAATTTTAAGGAGCAAGAAGATGCTTGATGCCTGGCGGAAGAGCACCTTAATTCCAATATACAAAAATAAAGGAAATATCCAGAATTGTGCCAATTACCAAGGAATTAAATTAATGAGCCACACTATGAAACTCTGGGAAAGAGTGATTGAAAGGCGAATAAGGACAAATAAATGGGTGTCAGAAAATCAATTTGGTTTTATGCCTGGAAGATCAACAATGGAAGCTATCTTTTTGCTAAGGAGGTTAATAAAGTAATATCGAGAGAACCAGAAAGACTTACACATGGTGTTTATTGACTTGGAGAAAGCATATGACCGAATTCTTAGGGAAGTTCTGTGGACGGTGTTAGAGAAAAAAAGTGTGTGTGTAACATACATTGAGGTGATAAAAGATATGTGCGATGGAGCGATGACTAGCGTAAAGATGAGAGGAGGAGAGTCTAGTTTTTTCCCGATTACAATAGGACTACATCAAGGATCTGTCTTGATCCCATACCTTTTCGCACTAGTTATAGATGAACTCACTAGTCAAATCCAAGATGCAGTACTGTGGTGCATGTTATTTGCGGATGATATTATACATCTGAGCCTTGGATGCTGTGATTTTTTGACTACTTGACTACTTTTGATTTTAACGTTATTTTGATACTTGGGTATGTATGTATTTGTGAGGCTATGATGTTGTAGAAAGAAGCTCCAATATTCTGATGCTGTGTGAAGACACTAACCTTGAAAATACGGCTTCCATCAGGATAAATGTGTTTACATTTTCGATAATGTCTTCCAAGCCTCTACTAGCCTTGGTAGGCATTATCTGAAATGTTAAACATGTATTATTATACTTCTGAGCCTTGGATAATGTGATTTTTTGACTATTTGACTACTTTTGATTTTAACATTATTTTGATACCTGGGTATGTATGTATTTGTGAGGCTATGATGATAATGTAGAAAGAAGCTCCAATATTCTGATGCTACATAAATAGGCCGACTCGTGTTTTTTATTTAGTAGAAGTCTTAGACCGTATAGTACATAATTATGTAGAACCATAGAATATAATGCAGCATAAATAAAAAATTAGATAGAAGAAATGTGTACAATTTTAACCTTTAAGAGTAGAGAACATTTCAATGTACTGATTAGCAGTAAAGGATTTGTGATCAATTCAGCTTGAACACTTATGAATCTATTAACATCGAACGAGGGTTGTGACGAAGTATTAAATCAGTAGTACACAAGTCATGTGTGAATGGAAATAAACATTATACTTCCTCATTATAGTCATAGCAATCACAATGATCAGAAGGGTAAATCAAAATAGAGCAGCATTGTACCACGAATCTCACCTTCAATCTATCTGATTCTTCACATAAATATCGTCCATATGAACTCCAGATATGTGATTCAAAGATCGCATTGGTGAATCTTTATAATTTAAGATATTGTCAACACCATCAGGGGTTAACACTTTTTCCAACTTCCTCTTGCCAGCCACCCCACCATGAATAATTGCTAAGAAGAATAAGCAGGTGAAGAACGTTGCAGAGAAGAAGTATTGTAGACATTATTAACACTCCCAAATGAGCTAGCATGAGAAGATTGATTACGACACTTGTTAATCATGTAAACAATGAAAGCACTCAAAGATTTTCGTATTTGAAGTTATTTTTTCGCCATCTTCAGCCAAACGTCTCCTCATATAGTTGTTTGGAGCAACCGGCGCAACACGACTGACTATTATTATATTAATATGAAATATGTACTGATCAAATTTGTGTGAATCAATAAAACAGACATGAGCTAAATCACCTAATAACTTTAACGAACAAATTAAAATTAATAATATTATTGCTTATTACTTACCATATGGTATGGAATTTTTTTTTTAAAGGGGCATATCTGTATTACAAACGCATAATCAATGTTCCCAAAATATATTTAATAATTTTGGCGTTATTATAGCATGACAAATAATTGTATCTCTTACACATTTCTCTTCCATAGGTAAAAAATAGTTGAATAATACTAACCTGATGAACAAATTTTTTTCACTGAACAATGTAGAGTACTTTATAAATGCTATGTATTTCTTCAGAATTGTTTACATTAGACACAAGATAATTTATAGAACTACATTCCATGTAGTTGAGCGTCATTTATGAGACAATTACATTCCATGTAGTTGAGCATTATTTATGAGACAATGACATTGATATGATACCATAAATATGCATTAATCGACATAGCTAATTACATGGGTACAATTGAATTCGAGAACCTTTTTTAAAAAATATTTCATTTATTATGATGATGATGGTGTTTAGGATAGGTGCAATGATGAGATGCTTTATGAGATTGTGACAACGATTTGACAATCAATCTAAATTTTTTTCGTTGGTCTATTAATTTAATGGTTTATTTTGAACGGCTTGAAAGCAATATGATGGAACACAGGTATGCAATTTCCCGACAGACTTGTTTTGCTACGTAATTAAATTAAAACATAATATAAAATTCGATGCTCATGACCCAAATTTAGTGAGGTGGAGATTCAAAGTTTTTAATTTATATAATCCCCGCTTTGTAAATTTTAACTGGAGCCACACACAAATAAAATTTAAAATTTATTTTTCAGCCATAACATAAAAATTATGTTCCCGCCATAGCATAATAATTCAAATTTAAATATCTCGCTTGTACATTGTTCATACCTAACTTATTAAATTTGTTTTTCCCGCTAGAATGAATTTTTGTATAACCTCCCTACGGCAATTTTCCAGCAAAAAAAAAAAGAAGTGAATTCATAAAAAATTATTCAAAATCTTACCGTACAAATATTGTGGTGAACCACAAAATTTTTATTCCTGTGTTAACAACTTTCCAATTCTAATTTAATAATTTACATAGTTGTATGAATTTGTAATTTACTTTTTAAATAAAAAACTTAACTTAAAATCTAATAAATAGTTAAAATCAAATGAGTATTCTACTATTTTTAGAGAACTAATTGTATGTGTTTGTCTATTACGAAGTTAAGGTCGTAATAAGGCGTAGTAGAAAAAACAAAGTACAAATTTGTCCACAAACGAAGACAATAAAGCATTATTTTTTAAAGGGTAAATAGCGTATTATTTTCCTGTGGTTTGTTAAAAATACATAATATCCCTCTATATTTTAAAAATTAGTTGATTATCCCCTGTATTTTGCTAAAAGTGCACAATACCCCCCTGTGTTTTAAAATTTAACTGATAACCCCCTTATGATTTGCTAAAAGTAGTTGATTATCCCCTTATGTTTTATAAAAATAGCTGATTGTCCCCTTATATTTTATAACAAAAGCGCTAATTTTTAAAAATCATAGGGGGTAATTAGCTACTTTTATAAAATACAGGGGGGTAATCAGCTAATTTTTAAAATACAGGGGGTATTGTGCACTTTTAGCAAAACACAGGGGGGTAATTAGCTAATTTTTAAAATATAAAAGGGTATTGTGCATTTTTAGCAAAATACAGGGGGATAATATGTTATTTACCCTTTTTTTAAAGATATATAAGATATCATTTTTTCATGTTCATTGCTACATGTCATGGCATGAAGGAAATGGGGTGTAGAGGTCACGGACGATAGAGAGATAGAGAGAGGCGATATGACGTGACATGTCACTTAGGGAACCCGCATAATTATGCACCTATTCGGTAGGGTTAATCATGCACCTATTGTTTTTTGAGTTTTGAATTCTCTCCCAAAAGTTTTTGCTACCGCTTTTTTTTTTTTGGATAAATGGCACGAAACTTCCTTGTACTTTTATTGATGTGCATGTTTTTTTCCTATATTTTAGAAAGTATAAAAATAGAGGACATAGTTTTCAAATATGATAAAGATCGAGAGATTTAGAGGTGGCCAATTGGTGATTACCTCTCCTGATAAAATTATAAAATAATACATTAAATTAATAGTTTGTTTTCTTATTTTGAATATTTTTGTTAACTTGTTTACAAATAAGATTTTATAATTTAATGTATTATTTTAAAAATTGAAACATTTCATACGGAGGGGGGACGTGTGCACATATTTACAAACTATAAAAGGGTTATTTACACTTTATAAAGTATAGGGGGAAACGTGTATATAAATAAAAATACAGGGGAGTCCCGTGCCGTTAAACCATCAAAATATCATCCAATATTTGCAACAACAGCGTTTTACACTTTCAGTTAAGTTTAACGATTTTTATAACGAATGGGGCATGTGTGCACGCATTTACAAACTATAAATGGGTTGTTTACACTTTTTAAAATATAAGGGGGAAATGTGCACTAAAAGTACAGAAGGGTTCCATGCCATTTAGCCCTTTTTTTTTCAAATTGAGCTAAAGTTAAAGTTACTGCTTTATGGTTCAAATCGAACTAAAATTAAAAGTTACCCCAATGGGAAATGCAAAGAGTAATATTCTTTTTTCCGGGTTAAATATAATAATTGAATTCGTTGCTATAGGAAAATTGTAGATAACGTTAAATTAGAAGTATCAATATAACAATACACATATATGTATGCACATAGTAAAATTAAGCATAACATAAGCATGATAAATAATAATAGCAGTAAAAAGAGTGTTAAACTTATAATTTATAATAATAATGGTCATTATCTTGTATAGAAAATTAGAGTAATACTGTCTTAATCATTTAATAATATTAGTATTATCAGTATTATTATCATTTAATACTATTAGTGTTATTATTATTATTATTATTATTATTATTATTATTATTATTATTATTATTATTATTGTGGTTGTTGTTAGGATTACTACTATCACTACATATTACTATTAGTATTATTATTATTAGAACTATATTAGTATTATTATGGAATTTACCAAAACAATCCTTACATATGCTGGACATTATTGTAAATGCAATGTTCTGATGGGGTTTTATTAGTCGTCCAAGTAGTAAGTTCGTATCCCAAATATATAAAAATGTTCTATGCCCGTGTGCAATGAAATCGGATTACATTAGGAATAGGTTTGTTGAGTTAATTACCTCATACAAAGCATGAACATCAAAATAGGGTTGGGAATGTCAATTCGTTGTCAAACGCATTTCATAGTAAGAGTCTATCACCTTTTTAAAAAAAAAAAAAAATCTAATACAAGTGAGAATGACATATAAATGAAGAAGCGTAATAGTTGTTTTACTAATAGTATAATAACTATCAATATCAATAATGATGATGATTATTATTTTGTTTAGAGAAATTCATTATTAGTATTATTATCATTTAATACTAGTAGTATAATTTCTCTATTGTGGTTGTTGTTAGGATTACTACTATCACTACATATTACTATTAGTAATATTATTATTAGAACCATATTAGTATTATTATGGATTTTACCAAAACAATCCTTACATATACCGGACATTATCGTAAATGCAATGCTTTGATGGGTTGTATTAATACTCGATAAAGTAGTAAGTTTATTTCCAAACACATAAAAATATGTTAAGCTCATGTGCGATGAAATTGGATTGCATTTGGAATAGAATTCTTAAGTTTATTCACTTATACAAACCATGAGTATCAAAATAGAGTTGGGAATTTCAATTCGTTGTCAAACGCATTTCATACTATGACTCCATTACATTTTTTTTAAAATGTAATACAATTAAGAACGACATAAACATGATGAAGCGTAATAGTAGTTTTACTAATAATATAGTAAGTATCAATATTAATAATGATGATTATTATATGCTTTTCTTTTAATTCCATAATTGGCTTGAGGGGTACTTGTAGGGATTTTTTCACCATCTCGACACGTAGAGATGTTCAAAGATGAATGTTGTGATCTCTACATGTAGAGATGGTTGTAAGGAATGGGTTAGGCCAACTCCAATAGCTTACTCATATTTCTCCCTACATAGTATAGGAAATTCCTATTTTAATTTCACTTAAACAACTTCCATATTGTAAGACTCTTTATTTTTATTTTATTTCAATGTTATCTCTTTTTATTTAATCAAACAATTTTTTAATATTCTTAAACCTGTTTTCATTAAATCTATTATTTTCATTTAAAACTTTATTATTAAACTTTAAATCTATATTTGTTAATTGTTTATTTTGATTTTTAATTAAACATATTAATTTAATTTTCTAGTTGGGTTGTAGGTAATGGGTTGGGACCATTATAAAAAGTTGTTGATTACGATAAAATTATAGGATAATACATTTTAAAATTTTCTTCGTATCTTATTAACCCAAATATTTTATACATTAATCATTAGCTAAGACGTACATAATACATTGACTATGAAGTTTTTTAAAATATGAATCAAGATTAGCTTCTTTTTTTTTTGTTGAACTTCAAATCTAGTTGAATCTGATATTTAATTATTTGGAGATAAAAAATTTGAGATTTTCCTACATGGATTAGGATATAATAAACAAATTAATTGTCATCCTAATCCTAAAAGGACTTAGATACGAGATTAAAAAATCTTATTCTAATCCTACTAAAAGTAATAATCGTCATATATTCTCATAACTCATCTTTCCAAATTGGATATAAAAAAAAAATACACCATATTCATAATATGTTATTACAAAGTTAAAATAGTTTAAAATAACTCTTAAATATAAATATATTAATTACGATAACTTTATAGAATTTGGTGGCCAAAATGATATTAATCAAAAGAGGTTCCACCGTATTACCTTCATATTAAACTCCCTTATTTCGCGTAATACACTTTTTTCGTTTATAACGAGCTATAAACCTCTTTTACCAAAAATAACCCATTCAAAAACCACTTTAACAAAAGCACAAAAACTTCTTTTCTGTCGGTTTTGAGAAAATTGTGTAGCTTATTTAATTATTTGGTACATAATTCTCAATATGCATATATTTGAGTCATTAATGGACCTTTTGCATTAACATTGTTTATTCAGCCTAGTTGACCCGAGTTACATATACATACATCCTTTTTAAGTTGGACTAACATTTTATATATAGTTATTTATTAGACCCATTACATGTCAAAAATAGACACTATAAAGATTTGGGCTTCATGGGGTTGCCATGACTTAAATATTTTTATGAGGATTACAAAATCTTGCATATAATAAGTGGTTTGTTGCCACTCCTTTAAAGATAAACCCATCAAGGATAACAACCCTGCTTTAAATTGGTTTTGCAATTAGCATTTCACAATATCCCTACATATGACATTTGTTGAACGATATACACTAATTGCAGATCATGCTCCCATATTTTAATAAGATCATCAAGTAATTTTTAATTACATTTCGACAACAATGCGATCGAAAAATATTTTTTTTTGTAAGACCAAAATAAAACTAAATCTTATAATTTCTTATGAGGTTTTTGGTTTGCTGAAACACACTTCTATTGCATACAATTTTGTACTCATGAATCTCATGAAAATTGCAATTGGACAAACAGAAATAAATAACAGCAATTTGAAGCGTCACTTTACTACACGAACAAACAAAAAATTGCATGCAAATTGGAGATCCACGAACAAACAAAAAAATAGCGAGCATATGGAGACACAATTTGGCAAAATAAATAAAAAATAACCCAGCAAGTGGGGAAATTTTTGAGCCAAAAAAAAATTGTTTAAAATTGTTTGAACTTATTCTATACACGGCCCAATCTGGTCATTTGCCAAAGTTTTTGTCTTCACTTGCGTGTCTATTTTCGTCATTTGCCATCAAGGCCATCTCAAATAATTTGGGAACTTTGGACGATCATCTAAATACAGGCCTTAATAATTAAGTTTTTTCTCAATAAAAAAAACTCTAAATTTTCTACTAAAATAATCACTATAAATAAAATGACATTTCTTCAATATTCTTTCTCTTTATTAAGTTTTTCTTCAACATATTTCTTGGGCATTAATAATTAAGCTTTATTATGTCTATTGCATATAAGAAAAATTAATAAAAAATAAATATAAGTAAAAAAATTAATTATTTCAAGTTAAGATATGTATATAAGTATGTAAATAATATCAAAATTTATCACATAAAAAAATAAAAAGAATAGTTAAATGTATACATCTATACTTTCTTTTTTGGGTCAACCCTGCTTTCTTATATTATATGCAAAATTAATATCACAATAAACAAAAATCGTTTAAGTACTGGCCTTCAATAGTTCAAAAATCGATTAAGTGCTAGCCGTTTAACATTTTTTTACTAAATTAATTTTTTTTTTAATTTGAGACCCCCAATCTAAGGGGGCCTTGGACATCGGTTCAAGCTGTCCATAGCTTAGGCCGGGTCTGTTTGCCATCTATGCATGTGCTTTTAACAATTATCAGACAGCACACAAAAGGAAGGGTAAATCTGTCTTCTTGCTTGGCGTGATGTCAGCCAATGCATATATGCTCGCCAAGTGTCGCGCTCTGGGAGGCTATATATAATTTTCCATGAAAGAGAAAGAGAAAGAAAACGGTAGATTGAGTAGATTCGCTTTGTCAGGCACAAAAGACTCGTATGCGGAAGCAGTGACAAGAAAAAGGACGTGAGTCGTTTTAGGCTCTTATACCATGTAAGGTGAAAAGCTTTTGTATTTCTTCACAAAACAAACGTATACAGGGATATAGTATTTATAATACAACATTATGCAACAACTTGATAATGATAAGGTAGAAAAGATAACCACACAAATTGAAAGTAAATCAGTTACAACATAGTAATTTTATCATATTGACTAAAATTCGATCTTGCTGACTTAGCAAAAAAAAAAACTTGAATTATACAATAAGTGAAAGTTAATATAACGACAAAATGAAAAATGTCAAAAAAAGAATTTGATGCTAAAGTAAAAAATGCCCCATTGCAAGGAAAATGCGGGTGCTCATTAAAAATCTAAATTCCCGAATCAATACTTTTATCATTAATTACAGTTAAATTTAATTGACCTAATATTATTTTTTTGGTCAAATTGAATATAAAGCAAAGTACAGAATAGACCAAATTAAATCAAAAGTTATCTCGTTATATACAATCTATTAAATATATTTGACAAATTTTTTTTTTTTTTTTTTTTTGAGAGTTATTTCCTCCATCAATTATACATACACGAGATTTTCTCGAAACATCTCAACTCAATTCTTTTTAAAATTTTCATCCTTATGCTTCTCGTGTTGCCATAATAGAGTGCCCACCAACCCCCCCACGTCCCTCCAAAACATAAAAGGTTAAGAAACAAGTTGCATGGTCACTGTTCAAAAACAGTCAGCACATGTCGGCAAAGCTTCTCCACTCTCGTCTCTCGCCCCCAACCAAGCGCGTAGCGCTCTGGACCTCCATATCTTATCTTACCATGCAATTATTCATATTGGTTTATATTATCTTATATATATACCTGAAACTATTTATAGAAGCAATGTAGTTGAGATTGATATCAGCAATGGAGTTTACTCTCAGAAACCCAAGTCAATTCTGATAATATCTGGTCACTGGGAAGCCTCTGAGCCAACTGTTAATTGCATTCACGGACCCAACGATACCGTTCACGACTTCTATAATTTTCCCGATCACATGTATAAGGTTTTCTCTCTCTCTCTCGCACACACATATGTAGAAGTATTAAGTATACTACATACATGATAAGGAGTTGAATTTTGGTATATTTACAAAGATGGTTATGTCTATATATAATATATGCAACATTTGTTTTGATCTTACCGGAAATAATACAGAAATAATAAAGAAAAAGGAAAATGGCATTGGGAATGATTATTGTGACCACGTTGAGATGCAATTTATAAATTAGTGTAATGAGTTTAATTAATAACTCGATATAACCATTTTTAATTAGTAAATTTATAAGTTAGTGTCATAGGATTAGGACATTGTCTTGTTTGCGAACTCACGACTCTGGTCTTCGGGCATGATAGTTATTGCTCGGGAAAAGGCTATTAATATACTTAGCTATGATGGGATTATGAGAATTAAAAGTCAAGGATGCATTTGAATCACCGATTTGAGTTAGATTTCAAAGTGAATGAGAAGTTTGTGAAGGTCAATCAATCTCGTATACTTGACAAAAATAAATAAATAAATCTCGTATACGAGATTAGGAGGCTATATACAGCTACACATAGGGGCGGACCTAGTCAATGTTGAGGGTTGTACATGCACCCTCTCAACTTGGGAAAAAAATATATATTTTTTTTTCTTTTTGTTTTAAAAAAAAAAAAGAATATTATATTGGACATTTTTGTTGTATGATGGGACAGTGACATCTCTCATTGCGCAAGTGCATACTTTTTTTTTCTTTCTTTTTTTTTTAAAAAAGAATATTATATTGGACACTTTCGTTATATAATGACACACAGACATCTTTTACCGCACAAGTCCACTTCTGACCTTGGGCGCCTGGATCTGCCACAGGCTACGCATGTAATGATATTTGCAGCTGACGAGGGGTAACCGAGCTGGGATGAGTTACCCATGCCGAGCTGAGACGGGCTAATCTAAGCCAAGCCCAGCGCATTAATGCCCAACTGAAATGCTGACCCAACCCCGGAGAACCTCGACCTGAGTGCCAGCTGTTTCGATGGGATATAAAGTACTGATGGGACATAAAGTTGCACCGTATTAAATGCTGCCACCCTTTTCACTTTGAAGGTAACTCGTCATTAAATGCTCTCAACTACCTTACCAGCTCGGACATACTAATTATTCGCGCGCCCAAGAGAAAAATTCGGGTCATCACCCCGTATTTTCTTTCTTTCCTTGTGCAGGTGAAGTGGCCGACCTGAAAAGTTCAACTCGGAGGCCAACCTGAAACGATCAGCTCGGCAAGAGTAGCTGAACAGTTCAACTGCGAGAATCCGACCTCGACAGTTTGGCGCCGTCTGTGGGAAAGAGTTATTTCTCTCACCCTCATTCACCACTCACTGAGAAACCATTATGGTGCAAACGAGAAGCCATAGCGCACCGGTAGAGGATTCGCCCAACCCGGATGGGGACCCCAAAACCACGCAGGTGCCTAGTCAAAACCCAAACCCAACCGACGTTGAGACGAGCTGACGTTAGGACGAGCCAACGTATACACTTAGCCACTCATACCAACCCTGCGATAGAAGGAGAACTCAACTCCAACCTGTCACCAGAGGTAAAAATGATGCTGAGGATATTTGAGGAACTCAAAGAACAGGTAGCCCGACTAGCTGAGGGCTCCTCGGCTCCGCAGGAAGCTACGCCGCGGCCCTTGCATCCACAGTTCCGCATCCCGGACCCCAGGCCAAGGCCGATGCAGGACCAAGAGGGCTTCCTAGAGCTGATGGCGAGACCTGGTGAGACGAGAGGTCCAAGGGTGGTTCAAGCCGACCCTGAGCAGGCTAAAACCGCGGCCGCCATAGCCAAGGTTATCAACCAACTCGGCGTAAGCCCCTTCTCACCCGAGGTATTAGCCACGCCACTGCCCACCGGTAACCGGATGCCCAACCTAGCCGTCTACAATGGAGATGGAGACCCAGCCAGCTACTTGCTCAACTTCGATCACTACATGACCCTACATGACATGTCTGACCTTATGAAGACGAAGACATTCCCGACCACCCTGGTTTGCAATGCCCTGGAGTGGTTCCAGAAGCTTCATCCCGGTTCAATTGCAAGCTTCCGTCAACTGGCGGAGGCTTTTCTCTCTCGCTTTGCGGGGAGCCGGCGCACCACCCGCCACACTTTTACACTGCTGCTGGTAAAGCAACATAGAGGGGAAAGTCTGAGGGCTTACACAGCCAGATTCAATGAGGAGTCCCTTCGAATTCCCAACCTAGAGGACTCTATGCGTTGATGGTTTATCAGAGTGGGGCTCAGGTCGGGCCCCCTTACATCTTCATTGGCAATCGACTCCGTGGATACTGTGTCCGAGCTGATGGTGTGAGCAGAAGGGTACATACACTCGGAAGAAATCCATCAGGCAAAGAGGGACGATGACAATGAGAAAGAAGCTGGCAGGAAGGGAGAAACCTCTCGAGTCTAACCTGGGGGCAAAGTCCAAAACGACCGAGGCAAGCGGCCCCAACAGTCAAAGCAGAACCCCTGGTTCACTATGTTCACTCCCCTCAACACCACAAAGGAGTAGATCTTGATGGAGATCTAGCACCAGAACCACATGTCTCCAGCTCCGAGGAAGAAAGGCCGACCCGAGAAGCGTAATAGAACCAAGTATTGCCGCTACCACATGGACTACGGCCATACCACCGAAGAGTGCAAAGACTTGAAACAGGAGATCGAGGCACTGATAGCCCAAGGTCACCTCCGAAGATACGTAGACCCGCAACCGACCCTAAATCATGATCAAAGAGATAGAGAGAGGAGTCCACCCAGACGCCAGGCTGGGGGCGGACGTTTGGCTATGATTAAAACCATTGCAAGAGGACTGGCTTCGGGAGGGGAGACCTCGGCAGGCAGGAAGGGTCATGTTCGGGCTGGGAGGGAGTATGGACCGGTGCGGGGTCTGGCCCTAGGGGTGGAGGAGCTCACATTTTCCTCAGAAGACTTGGAGGGGATAATATTGCCCCACGATGACCCACTGGTAATCAGCGCTGAAATAGCCAACTTCACCGTAAAGAGGCTGATGGTGGACACCGGGAGCTCGGCAGAAGTCTTATTCCTAAGCACTTTTGAGCAAATGGGGTTGGACAGGAGTCGACTCAGGCCATTGAGGAGAACTTTAGCTGGTTTCACTGGGCAAGCACACCGAGCTGAGGGAATTATTAACCTTCCGCTGAAGCTAGAGGACGGAGATAAGTGGGTTTCAATGCAAGCCAACTTCATTGTGATGGATTATAACTCCACCTACAATGGAATTCTAGGTAAAGTGGCGCTCAACCATTTCAGGGCCGTCCCATCCACCTACCACCAGGCCCTAAAATTCCTGACCCCAGCCAGCATGACCACCATTCGCAGAGCTCAGCTCTCAGCTCGGGAATGTTATGAAAACTCACTCCGACCCAAATATCAGGTCGGTTGGGGACCAGATCTGCCCGAAGAAAAGAGAGATGCTAAGAGAAGAAGCCCAGCTGAAGACCTACAGGAGGTGGACCTCTCTGATGAAACTAAGAGAGCAAAGATTGGGAGTGAACTCTCTGCCAACCTCAAGAAAGGTATAAGTCAATTTCTTTTAAAGAATGAACACATATTTGCCTGGTCTGCCTCTGATATGACAGGTATTGACCCGGATGTAATTGAGCATCACTTGAATGCCGACCCAAATCACTATCCGGTAAAACAAAAGCGCAGACACTTCCATTATGATAAACAACAAATCATAGTAGAAGAGGTGGACAAGTTAGTGGACGCTGGCCACATAAAGGAAATACAGTACCCAACCTGGTTGTCCAATGTGGTACTGGTAACCAAGTCCTTAGGTGGAAGGAGACTGTGTATTGATTTCACCGACCTCAACAAAGCTTGCCCTAAGGACTGCTTTCCCCTACCACGGATCAATCAGATGGTGGACGCCACCTCCGGATTCGAGCTACTCTCTTTCATGGACGCCTTCAAAGGCTATAATCAAATCAATATGGCTTCCGGAGACAAAGAGAAGACCGCCTTCACTACCGATAAAGAACTCTACTACTATGAGGTCATGCCTTTCGGCCTCAAGAGTGCTGGAGCTATCTACACTCGGATGGTGAACAAGGTCTTCAAAAATCAAATTGACCGGAATATGGAAATCTATGTAGATGACATGTTGGTCAAGAGCAGAGGGCAGAAGACCATGTAGCCGACCTGGCTGAAGCCTTCGCCGTAATGGAGCACTTCGGGATAAAGATGAACCTGGAAAAGTGCGCATTCGGTGTCAAGGCAGGCAAATTCCTGGGCTTCATGGTTACAGCCCGCGGAATAGAAGCCAACCAAGAAAAGGTCCAGGCGATACTTGACTTGGCACCGCCGACCTGCGTGAAGGACGTCCAGGTGTTAACAGGCAAGGTCGCAGCGCTGAGCAGATTCATGTCCAGGTCGGCTGACAAGTGTGCTCCTCTGTTCAAAATATTAAGGAATCCTAAGAACTTTGAATGAAATACGGAATGCCAGAATGCCTTCCAAGAGCTGAAAAGGTATTTAACTTTGCCACCCCTACTATCCCGACCTGAGGTGGGGGAGAAACTGGTACAATACCTAGCATGCTCGGGGACAGCAGTCGCAGCAGCACTAGTCTGAGAAGAAGGAAAGGAACAGAAGCCAGTCTATTATGTCAGTAAAACCTTGCAAGGGGCTGAGGTGAGGTATTCCTCATTGGAAAAACTTATCCTCGCGCTCATCACAGCGGCAAGGAAGCTAAAGCCATACTTTGATGCTCACCCGGTTAAGGTCATGACGGATGCCCCACTCAAGTCCATCATGCACAAGCCAGAGGTGTTGGGCAGACTACTTAAATGGGCAGTTGAGCTGAGTCAATTTGACATCACCTACCAGCCCAGAATAGCCATCGCGAACTTTGTGGTGGAGTGCACTGGTCGAGCTGAGCACGACCCGAAAGAAGTATGGAAGGTCCATGTGGATGGGGCCTTAGGGAAGTCGGTAGCGGAGCTGGGGTGGTCATCCTCAACCCAACCCAGCACGAGCACCAATACTCCCTCAGGTTCACATTTTCGGCATCCAATAATGAAGCGGAGTACGAAGCAGTGATTGCAGGATTGAAAATTGCAGCTCAGCTCGGCGCGTAGACAGTCGACCTGAGCACGACTCTCAACTGGTTTCTAGTCAGATATCGGGAGAATTCAAAGCCAAGAGTAGTAACATGTTAGCCTACCTCAACAGAGTCAAGAATTTAACCTCAGGGCTCAAAAGGTTCACCATACAGCAAATTTCGAGGGAGGAGAATACGAAGACTGATGCACTGTCCAGGTTGGCCTTGGGCGAGAGCCGACCTGCCCTGGTCCATGTGGAAGAAGTATCCGAACCCAGTATTCTGTTAGAGGTTCAAGCCGTAGCCGAGCTCAATCTAAGCCCAGATTGGACCAAACCAATCGTGGACTACTTGAAAGGGGGTATGACCCCAGAGGATGAAAAAGTAGCTCGAAAACTCATGAAACAGGCCTCAAGGTTTGTCATAATTGCCAGAAAACTCTATAAGAGAGCCTACACTTGGCCTCTCTTGAAATGTGTTGGACCCGAGGAGGGAAACTATGTACTCCGGGAGATTCATGAAGGGGTATGTGGAAACCACCTGGGAGGCAAAGCTCTGGCTCGGAAGGTATTGAGGCAAGGCTATTTCTAGCCAACCTTAGAGCAAGATGCCAAAGAGTATGTAAAAAAGTACGACACCTGCCAGAGGTTCGCCAATGTACAGAAGAAGCGTGCTGTAGACCTCACAGTGATGATAAGCCCATGGCCATTCTATCAATGGGGTCTAGACATCATCGGCCCATTGCTAACCGGTGTTGGCCAAAAGAAGCACGCCTTCGTAGCTGTAGACTACTTCACCAAATGGCCTGAGACTGAAGGTGTTGCTAGAATAACAGAAAAGGCAGCTTGGGATTTCGTATGGAAAAACATCATTTGCCGATTTGGGATGCCAAAGGTCATCGTTACTGACCACGGCAAACAATTCGATAATGCATACTTTAGAGGCAAATGTACTGAGATTGAGATCGACCTTAAATTCTCATCTATTGCTCACCCTCAAAGTAATGGCCAAGTTGAAAGGACTAACCAAATTATTTTGCAGGGCCTGAAAACCTAGCTGGAGGAAGTAGAGGGCCAGTGGGCATAAATTCTTCTCGAGGTGCTGTGGGCTCAGCGGACCACTACTAGCTCGGCAACGGGAGAATCGCCCTTCGAGTTGACCCTCGGTACTCAAACAGTACTGCCAGTGGAGATTGGGTCCCCGACCAGTAGAACCCTCCACCATGATCCAGAAATAAACGGAGCACGGATCCGTGAAGAGCTCGACCTTGCCGAAGAGCTCCGAGCTAAAGCTCATATCAGAATGCTGGCCAGCAAAGCTGTCATGAAAAGAGCCTTTGCCAAACAAGTCAAGCCTAAACCTATTAAGGTTGGAGACCTCGTGCTCAGAAAGGCCATCTTTTTGCCACGCTCGGGTAACAAGCTATCCCCGACCTGGGAAGGACCGTACGAAGTCGTGAAAGAAGTCCGACCTGGGACCTTCTATCTCCGCGACAAAAAGGGAAAACTGTTGAAGAACGCATGGCACTCAGAACACCTGAAATGGTATTTTGTCTAAATGGCCCCGAGCCGAAATATTTTGTAACGGCCCCGAGCTGAAACATCTTGTAATGGCCCCGAGCTGAGAAATCTTTAGTTAAAGCCCCGGGCCAAGACATTTCTTGTAATTGGCCCCCGTGCACAAATTCAATACAAGGCATTTTTGTAAATTAGTGCAATTCCCGACCCGGGGACAAGCACCAAAACTAGCACAATGCCCGACCCGGGCCCAATTGTTACAACTACACAGCTACTTCCGACTCGGATTAACGCGGAGCTAACGATCAAGTAACTCAGCTCAGACTACGTTCCAGCTAGGGTATAATCAATAACAATTTGATATTCTACCAGTTCGGATTAAGATCCAACTCGGTGTAATCCGGCTTCGGTCGGTATATTAGTTTGGGTATAAACTCGAACTGAACATTCGTCAACACTAGTTTGACCAATTTTAAATCGGACTGACGAGTCCAGATTGGCGATGATTATAAAGTTGCCCGATTAACCAGTTCGGATTAAGATGATAATTCATTAATCGCTTCCAACTCGGTTCTTTTTTACTTAAGTTTGAGTAGTCCACTATATTGTCCGACCCCGCTTACTTGAGAAAATTTTGTGAAAAAAGAAAAAGTGCACAAGTACTAACTCTGATAAAACGCAAAAAATTCATTTAATTTAATTCAAGCATGATTACAAAGAGCCCAACTTGGGTGAAATTACAAGAGCCCGACTCGGGCAAATTTACAAAAACTACTTTGGCGCAACGGCAGAGGTGGTGGCTTCGGCTTCATCTCCGACCTGGTCCATGCCCTTCTGGACAAACTCAGTCACCTTCTTAGCTTGGGACGTCAGGTCGGATAGAAGTTCAGGAATCTCCCAAAACTCCGGCAGCGAAACCTCCAAGATCTCGATGTAATCGTTCTTGGTGGGTGGAAAGAAGGTCTTCGCTCTCTCCCCAGCTGCGACTTGACCCCAGAAATAGAATTCCATCTCAGCATATTTTGCCATGGCTCCGCCCTCCGTGGCCAACCAATCCACCGCCGCATCGCTGGACTTGAAGGCCTCCACTGCCTTTTCTCCCTCGACACCGACCCGGTCCACCAGATTCCGGAACTTCGCCTCTGCCTTACGCTTCTCTCGCTTATAGCGCTCGATGTCCTTTGCCGCGGCTTCGCGTCGGGCCTTTTCCATGTCAAGCTATTTCTTCAGGTGGTCGATCTCCGTCGTGTCCGCCTTCTGCCTCTGAGCGGCCTCTTCCCTTACGGACTCAAGCTCGGCTCGGGCATCCACGTATCGTTGCTCGAGCTCAACACAGTGAGTCTGGGCCTTGACTAGGAAGCTGGGAGCCGAGAGGATGTGGGACTTGGCCTGCTTAGTAGAAAACAAAGCGATCAGCCGAGCTAAAAAAAAAAAAAAAAAAACAACATTACCAGAAGTTAGATAAAGACTCACCGTGATGATAGCTATCCTCAAGTCGAGTGAAAGCTGCTCTGCCGGGACCATCTCCAGCTTGGGGTTGCGGTCCACCTTGGACGCCTCCATGAAGTCTTTGCTTGAAGGGCTAACCTCCGTGGCCTTACCTTTCCCGGAATGTTCGGCCCAAGGCCGCTTTCTACTCTCAGGTCGAGATGAAGAACGCTCTGGGATCGCCACTCCCGAGCCCGACTTCTTGGGCAAAAGGGAACACGAAGCCCCTTTAGAGGAGACCTCGGAACCAACCTCCTGCACTTAGCCTCTAGGCCGCTGCCTCTGCCCTTGAGCGGCACCTCTAAAGCCTGATCGAGCCGACGCCTCATCGCTGACCTCACTCTTCCTCCGCACCTGGGCATACGCGAGCTTCCTCATGTCCGCCATATCTGCAAAAGGTAGAGGAAAGAAGTGAAAACGAGCCGAAGGCCAACCTAAAAAGACTAGCAGACAGAACAATGGGGAGGTCGGGCGTTAATCCTGCAAATTGACCCTCTTCGTAGCTAGACCCCGCGTCCCCTTCAAGCTCGGGAAGTAGGTTGGAATGGTCCCTCGAGAGGTCAGGCTCCCTACCAAACAACTTGGAATCCCAGATTCGCTCCCATTTGAGCACACTGTCGATATCAATCAGTGTCCCGGGTGCGGGCTTGAGCACTGCGACTTCCCCGAGTTCCTCCTTCAAGAGCTTGGGGTCATCATTGACGGTCTTCCTTGAACTTGGGTTCCAGTCCAGCCTACACCCAGAGTTCATGGCCGGCTCTACCCAATAATAGTCATTATGCCAGCCCTTGTTAGAAGAATGCCACTTGGTGAATATAGAGTTACCGACCCGAGCTGCGAAGTGGAACCACCCTGGCTGCTTTGGGTTGGGTTTGCACACGAAGAAATGCCTGAACCTGCTCAAGGTCGGCTCCACTTTCTTCTCCAGACAAAACACGTAGAAGGCCATCATCACGGCCTAACCATTCGGCGACATCTGACCTGGGTTGAGCTCGAAATAGTTCAGGATTTCAACAACAAAATTGGGGAGAGGGAACTGGATGATGTCGAACGCTAGATCGTATATGGTGAAGTGGTCGGCCGGTGGAGAGCATGCCGATTCTTGCCGACCTGGAACCTTCAGCTTGTGATGAGGATCCACCGACCAATTCCTTAGACTGGCATTGGCCATTTGCACTGTGGAATGGCACTCACGCTTGCAACAGGCGAACAGCTGCTCGTTCCTCTTCCCCCGAGTTGACGAATCGTTGGCTGTAGCCGAGCTCCGAGGTCGAACAGCACTAACTGGGACAGCTTTGATCGGCTCGGTGGCAGAAATCCCAACTAGGAACTCTTGAGGTATCTCGACGTCCTCCAGTTGATTTAGCGGCTCCTCATCGTCCCTGTCTTCCAAGTCTCCCAAGTCTGCCAAAGGATCCGCCTCGGCTTCCTCTTGCGCCAGTCTGACCCTAATAACTTGGCAATCATCATCGCTCTCCCTGGGCCTAGATTTTCGAGCCGACCCTGAAGACGCACTAGTGCTCTCTCCACCTTGATCTCTATTTGAGGTAGATTCCGAGCTCGACAGACTCTCATCCCCACCAGAGGACCTCACCTCTATCGCCTGGGAATATTTCGACTCTGACCTCCCCATCCTGTCTACAGACTAAATATAAATATACAGGAATGACTAAAGGGAGTCGGGACGTACCTACTGCTCTTGACTGCGGGATGCGACCGACCTAGTTGGCTCCGAGCTGAAAATCCCGAGGAGGTTTTTTCCGAGCTAACTGCGTCCGACCACTCTTTTGTCCGACTTAAAACTCTTGAAGGTTGAAAGCGAAGTGTGGAGCGAATCTCGGATGTCAAAGCCCTATTTATAGGCATTTCTGAAAATCACCTCGGGGAGCCCAAACGACGCGCCTTGTCAAAACCGCCAGGCGACGTGTCAGCCATCTGAAGGGCATGCATCGCTGACGTGGCCACCCTAACTCTGTCTGGATCGGGCACCTCCAGCTCGGGAAAAACCCAATTCTAGATCTCACCCCCTCGATCTCGACTTGGGGGGGGGGGGGGGAAGGGGGGATTGACGAGGGGTAACCGAGCTGGGGTGAGTTGCCCATGCCGAGTTGAGATGAACTAATTTGAGCCGAGCCCAGTGCATTCAGTCAAATGTCCAACTGAAATGCTGACCCGATCCCGGAGAACCCCGACCTCAGTACTAGCTGTTCCGATGGGACATAAAGTACTGATGGGACATAAAGCTGCACCACATTAAATGCTGTCAGACCCGAATTTAGTATAAATAGAGCTCCACCCTCTTCACTTTGGAGGTAACTCGTCATTAAATGTTCTCAGCTACCTTGCCAGTTCGGACATACTAATCATTCGTGCGCCCGAGGGGAAAATCCGGGTCATCACCCCGCCTTTTCCTTCTCTTTCTTTGTGCAGGTGAAGTGGCCGACCTGAAAAGTTCAACTCGGAGGCCAACCTGAAACGATCAGCTCGGCAAGAGTAGCCGAACAGTTCAACTGCGGGAATCCGACCACGACAGCAGCATTGATGCATTGTTTCCATGACAAATTGCGTAGTATGCAAGCTCTAGGAGGTTGAAAATTTATACCTTTTCTACAATGCTATCACTATAAAATTTATACCTTTTCTACAATGCTATCACTGTTATGCTCAATGTGTATATTAAATTGTTCATCATATGATACTGTTATATTATCTAATCGCTCTTCACATTGATATGGATTACTCATATGCGACAATATTTTGAAAACTGATTGACAAGTGACAGCCATTGTAATTAAGCTCTCTATGGTAATTTGAACTGCTGCTATTCTCAAATATAGTAATAAATTTAAATTATGATATAGGGGATAAGTCTAACATAGGATTGGCGAGACGTGATGAGCATTCAATAAACATCAGCTCTCAGGAAAGGGTGCAGAGGCTTCCATTTCTGGAATGCTTCAGCATTGAGTGCCCTGTTTGATACAAATCCGAGTTTGCAAACTGTAACATCTAAGTAGCCCGAGAAAAAATAAAGAATTGTAGGGAGTGGCATGATAAGACGCCTAAACTCTGGATTGATTTCTGTCCCTCTAAGTTGATTGTTTATATCGTTTGTTATCACTTATTTCTGCAATTAGATGGATGTTGATTGAAGTAATGTTATTCTTTCGTAAGTACAACACGTAATTGTGAAAACGAATAGCGTAGGAAGCTCTGAAAGTGAGAATATTTCACTAAATGTGAGACCTTTCAAAGGAGTGAAAGGTGAAAAGAGATGCCAATAATATTTGCATCAGGTATATCTTCCCAAAAACAGATTAACCCCTGGTTTAGAGTAGGCAGGGGATTAACAGAATCGTAAGTGCCTAGTGTTTTCTAAAAGCTATGATTTTAACATATATGACACCTTAGGATATGTATCTTTGGATAGCCAAATCTGTTGCTACTCTTTCACTTGCAAAATTGTCCGTTGTTATTATAATATCACTCTAGTGCAAGATAATCCATGTCGAATTCTTGCCGCTTATTATGTGATAAAGCGCATCTAATTTACATCAACTAGTTCTCCACTACTTCTTGTTAGATCAAAACTATTCTGCTGTTCTTCATCCAAGCATTTTCTTATTGGTTTCTCCGTTTTCCTTTTGCCTCTTTTTCCAGCTTAAGTATCCTGCACCAGGAGCTCCAGAGTTGGCAAAGAAGGTGAAGGATTTACTCATGGCATCTGGCATAAAACGAGTTGATGAAGATAAAGAGCGTGGTTTGGATCATGGTGCATGGGTGCCGCTGATGCTTATGTATCCAGAGGCCGATATTCCTGTGTGTCAGCTCTCGGTCCAGACGAATAAAGATGGGACTTATCACTATAACTTGGGGAGAGCATTGGCACCTCTAAGAGAAGAAGGTGTGCTGATAGTTGGTTCAGGATCTGCTACTCACAATTTGGGGAATCGTGGAACCTTCGGTTCTGTTGCTTCTTGGGCCTTGGACTTCGATAATTGGCTAAAGGAAGCTCTCCTCAACGGAAGGTAAGATCTTTTAAAATGTAAAAATTCATATGGAGTTTGCATCTGCTCATTCAAGTTGTCAATGATATATGTAAACACAAAATTCATTTTATTTGTCATTTATCACAAAATATGCAGGTATAACAAAAACAAAATGCTAAAGTATTCGATATCATGGCATGATTACCTTAGGCAGAATGCTTTGAAATGAATGTAATTTTGAATTATAATCAACTGTGTGTAAAGGTTTGTGAAAGCAAAAGTGGCATGTCGGCAAATCTTTGCTCATTTACAAACATGCCTGCTTGAGTTAGCAAGTTATCACTATCTTTAAGAAACTACATTGTGCTTACACTTTATCTTCTTTAACTCTCTAAAAGAACTAAGAAATTCTTAGCTAATTATCTTGATATTTACCAGTGACTAATTGGCATTTGAGTCAGACCAGATAGATAATTAATTCTTGGATGTCACTCCAGTGCCTATTGTTGTCTATATTTTCAACTCATGTCGTCTCCGTGTTCAAGTCCTTATTAAAAGACCTTTTTTTTTTGGGTCAAATGGAATGAGTTTTATTACTATAAATCAGAGATTTCATCATTAGCATATTCCTGAAGGCTCAAGATCTCCTAAAATAAGATTACAATGTTCATGTGGTCAGTTAGACAAGTAGTTTTCTCCCATTTTTCCTTTGAGGTTTTTTTCTTGCCAACCAATCTGCCGCTGATCTATTCCCTTGGTGATGTGTCCAAACAAACTGAATGTTTTGAAACTTAGCAACCAAAAACCGAATATCATTCACCACCGGATTAATTCTCCATTGCAAAGCATTTCCTGTGGAGTTGATACCGGTAGCAATAACTTTTGCATCTGATTCAATAATGATGCTCTGGTTGTTCAATTTACTCACCAAAAGGCAAGCATTACGAACTGCTATATAGCCTCAGCTTGAGCATTTTTTGTTGGAAAATAGTTTTAACATGTAGTTTCGGTTTAGTTTTAAGTGGGTCCCACTTGTAAAAAACGGGACTTGATACATTTACATGTCAAAATAGGTAAAGGTGAAAGAGAAATTAGAGAAGAAAGTTGTGGTCGGTATGGTGTGGATCACATTTTGACCTGGCTCTTTCTTTTCTCTATTTTTCTTCTACGATTTAAAAGATAAATCATTACATTTAGTGCAAAAGGTGCCGAGCTGATTTTGTGCATCAGGTTGGAAAACCTTGAAGACAATAATGCCAAGCCATAAAGTCAACGTACCATTATGCCAATTGCATCAGTTTTGAATGGTTTGAACGCCGCATTGGACATTATCTTTTGAAGCTGAACGTTTTGCACTTGAAGAATGCCGTTAAGTTGGCATTATAGCAGTCTTTATGAAAGAATTATGCAGGCCAGATTTTACAGATATAGTTCACCTATAAATAGTGGCAAATTTTGCATAGGAAAAATGAAGCAAATTCGCATAGCATAGTACACAGGTTTTGCATTTTAGTAAGAGAGAATTTGCACTGTCATTTTCGTCAGTTTTCATGCTTTGGAGTGCTACCTACTCGAAAGGTTAATTGTTGTATTCTAGGAGGTTTTTCGCGATAAGGAGACGTTAGCACTTTTACGTAGCGATAAAAACCTTACGGATATCGAGCCAAGCTCGAGCCTCGATTACTACTCTGGTTTGCAATTTCTATTTATCTAATTTATTTGCTATAGCTTCATTTGTCCAGATTTCTTGTATCTCTTCATCCTCTACAGTATTTATGTAATTAAATATTTCTTTATCCTCTGTAATAGTTATGTGATTCAATTGCTTCACTTTCGCAATATCTTATTACATTCACATGCAAACGGACAAACATTCTCCAACATTTTTCACATCACAAACTGAATATCACAAGACCTCCATTTCCCTAATGCTGGAGTTTGATCCAATAAGATTGATTGACATCTGTGTTCTTTGCGATGTGTAAAACTGTTTTCGAAACAAAGTAGTGCCTTTGCATTCTAGGTTTATCTTTTGGTCACCTCCGTTTTGGATTTGGATTTGGATTTGGCTATTCTAGTATTGTATATCCACATGTATACACATTTTTTTTTTCCATTCAAAATTTTGGACCATTTCTCGATCTGTGCATGTCATCCTTGTGCAGGGGCCATGTTAATCTTCTCATTATCGTTCCAATTTTATCGGATGTCCACGAAGGGGTAAAAATTAAAATTAAAATTAAAGAAGATTATGGAGAACATTTTGCCTAGGTTGCTTTTAAGTAGTCTTAATTTACTGAATTCCTACAGGATCATGAGCGTATACATTTTTCTCTGAGTTTTTTTTTCCTTCTAATCCCTGCTGCATGATTAACAGAAGGTCTTCAAGCGTACAAATGCTATATTTTGTTCATGTATTCTTTATCCTATAGACCCTTTCGTTTTACATTTTATCGAACTATTTTATCTCTCTTTGGAAGGGGAGTAATGGCGCAATATTGGTAACGTCGCCGTCGTGTAAACTTGAGATCAAGAATTAGAGTCATGGAAAACTCATATCTCTTCATAGTAGCTGGAGCCGCAATATGTCTTATGCCTCCTACAAGTTTGTTGCAAAATCCTAATGACGTCTTAGATTTTTATGTTTGTGTGTATAATTACTGCAACTTTATTCTTGATGTTTGAATGAGATTGAACCACATCTAAAAGCTTAAGTGATTAGAAAGAGATTATTATATTTTTGTTGTATCCAACAAGCCCACTCAATGTTTAAAAGGAATTGTGACTAAATTGAATTGTTTTTGAAAAATAATAGAGATTAAATTGGTTAATTTTAAATAATATGGATAAATTTGAAATTTTTGAAAATAATAGAGATTAAATTGACTAATTTTAAATAATAGAGACAAATTTAAAATTTTATTTATTTTATTTGTTGTTATATTTGTACATGTGCTAACATGATTTTTTTTTTTGTTGTAAAATTACAGTTTATTGTCGTCGTCAAAGCCACTATCGCCCTCATTGCTACATTCCGATTTTTTTATTTCTCAAAACACGAGGCCGAGACCTAGGTAGATATGATATTATGGCATTGTTTTTATAAATAAAGATTAGTTATTTTGTACAATTAGTTTTAGTTACTAATGATTAAATACTTCTATTGTAGCCTGCGTTAGTTTTTTATAGTGTGAACATTAGAATAATTAGTTTTAGTTATTGGTAAAAAAATATATATATTTTTGTAAAATAAATATTTTGTATTTGTAAATTTGTGTAATAAAACCATTTTTATTGTTATTTAATTGTATTTTTGCATTTGAAATAAATAAATGATAGACAAATATTAACATATTAAAATTAAAAAAAAATATTAATATATTGAAATTAAAAAAAATGAATTTAGTCACGGATTTAGTTACCGACAATTCACGTCAATAATTTGCGATGGATTTGGCGACAAAAGTTTGTTACCAAATCCATCGCAAAATAGCGACAGATTTATGACATACTCATTTTAGCCACTATCCATCGCTATTTTGCAACGGATTCAACAACAAACTTTTGTCGTTGCTTTTTAGGGATAAATTTATTGTCACTTTTTAACCACCGATTTAGCTACAATAATATTTATGTGTCTATTTTGCAATGGATTTGGCGAGGAACTTTTTTCATCACTTTTTAGCGTTGGATAAGCGATAGAGTTGCTATTTTGCTAACGAATATTTTTGCGACTGTCGTTTTGTGACGGAAACCTTCCATTACTCGTGTATGTTTTTCTTGTAGTGATTGTATTTGTGCTTAATATGGAGTGAGATGCTTGGGGGACTTATTGAAAATCAGCCATAAATTCATAGAATTAAAATTCTTTCTCTCTGAAATTAATTAATCTTAGATGGAGAAACTCATGGTACAAATAATGATAAAACTACATACAATTCCCTGTATTAACCACAAACAATTCCAATATTCGAGTTTCTTATGAAATTGGTAGGAAAATAAATGAAATGTTAAAAAGATCTTTATTTGAACTCAGAGAATTAATTTTCCAAAAAAAAATGTCTTTCTTTATAGTTTCCTTTTTCTTCTTTTAATTATTGTTGTGCCCAACTAAAAAGAAAATAGCACATTTAGTCCTTATTATTCTTTTAAAGTTTTAATTTCGACTCTATTATTTTAAAATTTCTCAATATCATCCCTATTATTTTTTAAAAAAAATTCAATTTCATACCTATTGTTTAAAATTTTTAAATTTCGTCTTCATTATTTTTCCAAAAATTTTAATTTTGTCCCTATTTTTTTTTTCAAATAGTTTGAATTTCATCCTTACCGTCAATATGGACCATTTGTGTAATTTTTTCTATTGTCTTTGAATTTTAAATTTATTCTTATTATTCAAAATTAGTTAATTTAATTTATATTATTTTTTAAATATTTTAATTTTGTCTCTACTATTCAAAATTAACCAATTTAGTCTCTATTTTTGTCAAAAAAATGAATTTAGTCACCATTTTTAAATATTGAGGACTAATTTGAAATTTTTGAAAAATAATAGGAACTAAATTGGTTAATTTTGAATAATAGGGATAAAATTTAATTTTTTAAGAAAATAATAGAGAATAAATTGACTAATTTTAAATAATAAAAAATAATAGAGATAAAATTAAGACTTTTTAAAAATAATAAGGATAAAATTTATTTTTTTTAAATAATAAAGATAAAATTAAAATTAAAATTTTGAAGAAATAATAGAGATTAATGTGTTATTTTTTCCTTTACATGTGTGTACATTGACTAATTGAATGTATACCTAAATGAATGACAAAAACAAAAAAAACAAAATGTATATCTAAGGGCATCCTCAATAAAGTCTCTAAGGAATCTCTAAACAGCAATAATTGTTGTTTTAGAGACTCTATTGATCAAAATTCATCACCAATGGGGGTCTCTAAAATACTATTTGATAGTTTTTAGCAAAATCATGACATCACTCAAGTTTTGAGTCTCTAAAATAGTACCTAGTCTCCATTTTCTTCAACAAATTTGTTGAAGAAAATGGAGACTATACAAGAAGACAAAAATGGGTCTCCAAAAAAAACAATATCAGATCTGACGATGTCAGATTGTCTGACATCGTTAGATCTGAAAAAAAAAAGTACAAAAAAACGACCACAAACGGCAACAAAAAAATTTAACAAACATAAAAAAAAATTACAATACAATTATTTTTTTCAACAAATAACAACAAAAAAAAGGTAAACACAGATCTAAAATATATATATATATATATATATATATATATATATATATATATATATATATATAAAGTTTGTGTTGGTGGTTTCGCCGGTGGTGGGGTGGCAGCGGAGAATATGGTGGGGGGGTGGGATGCAGCAGAGAAGATGAGGATGAGGGGGGGTGGGGGCGCTGATGCTGCAGGAAAAAAAGGGGAAGAAGAAGAAAGAGAGGGGGAAGGAGGGGGGGGAGGGGCGCGCTGTGTGTATATATGTATGTGTCTGTGTGTGTATATAGATTTATGTGTATGTGTATATTTGTATGTGTTTGTGTGTGTGCAGGGAAATAAGGGAAAGAAAGGGATGGGGAAGGCTGCAGGGAAAAAAAGAAGAGAAGGAAATGTGGGTGGGTGAGGGTTTTTAATTATATTTTTTAATTAAGTTTTTTAATATTTTTATTTAGAGTTTTGTATTTTTATTTTTTAATGTTATTTTAGTTTATGCTATTTTTTATGTTTTTTTTAGTTTAGGTTATTTTTTAATTAAGTTTTTTAATATTTTTAATTAGGGTTTTTATTTTTATTTTTTAATGTTATTTTAGTTTAGTTTTTTTTTATGTTTTTTTAGTTTAGGTTAAACGTAATCCTAATTTTTTTAATATTATGATCGTCACAATTTATTTATTTTTTGCTTGAAATATTCGTTAAAGAAGTTGAAATAATATAAATAATAATTAATTAAAAAAAAGTAATATACGAGAAAAAATAACACATAATTAAATTATTATGTAAAATTAAAATTCATACAATACATTGACTCAATTTTTTTTATTTTTTAGTTTATTTTTTTTGGTTTGGTAAACTTTTTTATTGTTGCTTTTTTTTTTGAACCGATATTATTGTTTGTTGAAAAAATAAAATTTTCTACTTTATTTTTAGTTTAGGTTATTTTATTAATTAATTGAATAGAATAAAGAAGAAAAAAAAATATAAACATAACACACGAGAAAAAATTAATTAATGGGTAAATTTAATTAAGATTTTTTTTACATATGGTTTTTTTTTAAATGTTATATTAGTCGCAATTTATTTATTTTTTAGTTGAAATATTCATTAAAGAAGTTGAAATAATTTAAATAACAATTAATTAAAAAAAGCAACACATGAAAAAAATAACACATAATCAAATTATTATATAAAATTAAAATTAACACAATATAGAGACTCAATTTTATGGAGACCATTACCAGGGATTTGTTTTTATCTTGGTCTCTAAATGGGTCTTTAAAATAATTTTTTTGCATTGGTCTCTAAGTGGGTCTCTAAAATACTATTTGGTCTCTATATAGGTCTCTAAAATGATGGATAGAGACCCATTATAGAGACTCCATTGAGGATAGCCTAAATGATTCCCTCACGGCTTATATTGGTTCCAAGTAACATGTGTTTATAATTGTCAGATCTATCTGTCGGCCACTTGAATGCCAGGCCAATGAGAAAATTATAAAAAAAAAAAAAAAATTGTGGCAAACGACAACTTTGGTGTCAGAGTTTGTCAATCGTGATCTTGTGAAATCAGTTTTTTATTAAACATAGATGTGTTATAAATTAAAACTTAAATATAGGAAAAATAATACTAAAATAAGAGAGAATTTGAGATAGTAAGATTGTTGATTTCTTCTAGTGTAATTTTTATTTTACAAATTTCTTTTATTTATAAAGTTTTTTATCTCCTTGATGATATCAACATTACATCACAATTCACATACATAAATTAATTTTTACTATACAAGAATCATATAAACATCTTTTGACCATTTAATTGTAGTAATTTTCCTCTCAGTTAAGAATCCTATAAAAGAATTTCTTCACCTTGATAAGTACATAACGATGACTATCCACAATATCGTATTTTCATAACACTCTCCCTTGGATATTCATTCTATAAGAATATGCCTCGTTAAAACCTTACTAGGAAAAAACTCATTGGGATAAAAATCCTAGTGAAGAAAAAAGAATAGGATATTCTTAGTATACGCTTATTGAGCTGTCTCATTAAAAATTTTGTTAGGAAAACCCATTGGGATAAAACCTATGCTAAGGGAAAAAGGGTGCAGCGCGTATATGGCTCCCCCTCTTCTAAGCATATTAACATTGATCACGAAGTCGGCACATGCCAATTTTACTTACCAATTTTTCGAACGTTGATGTAGACAATGACTTTGTGAATAAATCTGCTAGATTCTCACTTGAACGAATTTGAAGAACATCTATCTGACCTTTCTTCTGAAGTTCATGTGTGAAAAAGAATTTGGGTGAGATATGCTTAGTTCTGTCACCTTTGATGTATCCTCCCTTTACTTGTGAAATGCATGCGGTATTATCTTCATATATGATTGTTGGATCCATTTTATTTGTTGAAAGGTTGCATTCTTCTCGAATGTGATGAATCAAATATCTTAACCAAACGCATTCTCAACTTGCCTCATGAAGTGCTAGAATCTCGACATGATTTGAAGAAGTTGCGGCAATAGTTTGCCGTTGTAAGTTCTTCAATAGTCCCTATTATATTTAGATCATCAACATATACTGCAATAATAACAAATCCATGGTTTGATTTTTTGGTGAAAACACATGGACTTATTGGACTATTGGCATATCTTTCTTTTAGTAAATATGTAGTGAGACGATTATACCATATTCGCCTTGATTGTTTCAATCCATACAACGATCATTGTAATTTGATTGAGTACATTTCTCGATGTTTTGAGCCACATGATTCAGACATTTTCAGTCATTCAGGGACTTTCATGTAAATATCATTTTCAAGTGAGCCATATAAGTAGGTTGTTACCACATCCATAAGACGCATATAAAGTTCTTCAGAAATTGCCAAACTAATTAAAAACCTAAATGTAATTGCATCCATTACAGGGGAATATGTTTCCTCATAATCAATTCCAGGCCTCTGTGAGAATCCTTGTGCTACAAGTCGTACTTTATATCTTACAATTTTATTATTTTCATTGCGCTTTCGAACGAATACCCATTTATAGGCTACAGGTTTCACATTTTTAGGTGTTTGAACTATTGGCCCAAAAACTTCACGTTTTGCAAGTGATTTTAATTCTGCTTGGATTGCGTCTTTCTATTTTGGCCAATCATTTATATGTCGACATTCTTGGACAGATTTTGGTTCAAGATCCTCGTTTTCATTCATCAAATCAGTAGCTACTGCATATGCAAATTTTTCATCAATATCAAGTTCATTTCGGTTCCATCGCCTTCCTGTAGCAATGTAATTAATTGAGATCTCCTCATTAATACTTCCAACATTTTCATCATGTTCAGGTACCTGAAATTCAAACGAGTTTTCATTTTCTTGTGTCGTGATATCTACAAGATTTTCAATAATTTTAGAATTGCCAACTTGCTTATCCTGTCCTCTCTTCTTTCGAGAATTTTTATTTTTGGAACCGATAGGTCTACCACGCTTTTGGTGTGCAGTAGATTCACTTGCTATTGTATTGGTAGATTGCTCTTTTAAAACATCAATTCTGGCTGGAGCATTTAAAGCCGGTATGTGTGACTTAGTCACTTTCTTCGTATCAGTGAATGCATCTGGCAATTGATTTGCAACCCCTAAGACTGGGAATGTTGCCTCATTAAATTGACAATCAGCAAAACGTGCTGTGAAAATATCTCCAGTTAAAGGTTCAAGATATTTGATAATTGATGGAGATTCAAAGCCAACATTAATTTCTAGTATTCTTTATGGTCCATTTTTGTTCGTTGTGGTGGAGCAATTGATACATATACCGCACAATTAAAAATTCTTAAATGGGATATATTTGGTTATTGGCCAGAGACAAGTTGTAGTGGGGATTGTTTATAATAAGCAGTTGGTCTTGTTCGAATTAGTGTTGCAGCATGTAATATAGCATAACCCCAAGCAGAACTAGACAACTTAGTTCTTATAAGTAATGATCTAACAATTAGTTGCATACATTTAATAAATGATTCTGTGAGACCATTTTGTGTATGTGCGTGAGCTACAGGGTGCTCAACAGTGACCCTCATTGACATGCAGTAATCATTGAAGGCTTGAGATGTAAATTCTCCTGCATTATCTAGCCGAATTTTCTTAATCGCATAATTCGGAAATTGTGCACGTAAACGGATTATTTGTGCAAGAAGTCTTGCAAGTGCCATATTACGAGTGGATAATAGAGAGACATGTGACCAACGTGTTGAGGCATCTATTAACACCTAAAGTATCGGAATGGTCCACATGATGGAATAATAGGCCCACATATATCCCCTTGAATTATTTCTAAAAATGCAGGAGTTTCAACATCAACTTTAGTTGGGGAGGGCCTTGTAATTAATTTCCCTTGGGCACATGCAACACATAAAATTTCATTTGGTAAAAGAACTCTTTGGTTCTTTAATGGATGCTCATGTGAATTTTCAATGATTCTTTTCATCATTACTGCGCTTGGATGACCAAGACGATCATGCCAAAGGACAAAAGTCGTTAGGTCAAACAATTTCTGGTTGATCACATTATTAGATTCCACTGGATTTATGTATGTATAATATAATCCAGAGGACAATGCTGACAATATTTCTACAATCTGTTTCTTACCAGATATAAATGATGTAATATAGATATATTCTTTGTCCTTCTCATTCTTGGTTTCAATATGATAACCATTTTGACGAATATCTCGAAAACTCAGTAGATTTTTCTACGATCTACTGGAATATAAGGCATCGCCTATTAAGAGTTTTATTCCTCGAGGAAGTATAATAGTGGCATTTCCTGAGCCTTCAATTAGGTTCGTGGTACCAGAAATTGTATTAACATTGCCTTCAACCAATTTTAGCTGGGAGAAATATGTTTTATTTTTCAAAATGGTATGCGTTGTACCACTGTCTACTAGACATATTTCCCCATTGTTGATATCAAGTATGTCCATATCTTCAAAATAGAACAATGTATTGTAAGAAATGCTTCCAAAATAAACAATTAAACATAAACTAGATTCATAGATATTTTACAACTGATATAGTATTTTACACTCAAACCATATAACACTTTTATGTTACACACTCATAATATACATTAAAAGTTACCTTAAAATTTAAAAACAACATTCATAAATTTAAAAACACATCAAGTCCGAAATGTATGAAAAATGACTACATTTTCTCTGTTTCTTTTATTTAAGAGATATCAGTCAAGTGAATCTTGGAAGCATTTTCCTCACCCATTGGATGCTCAATATTCAACTATCATCTTCGAAGAAATCTGAGAAGTCAAGGTAGGTATTGTTGTGTTGATCATGGTGCTCGGCAAGATTTGTTTCCACAATTTATCTTTTTCCTTTTGAGTCTTTATATGCTTTATAAAGCTCCATAAGATGCTTTGTTGTTCGGCAATTTTTTCCCCAATGGCCTGACATGCCACATCTAAAACATATATCATCTCGGGATGGTTTCTTTTGTGAGCTACTCCCTTATTCATTATTTTCTGGCCTCTTGAAATTAAAACTTTTTGGGCCATCATGATACCAAGTATTACCATGATCACGTATGTGGCCGCGTCCACGACCACGTCCACGGCCAAGACCTCGACCCCTACCACGACTATTATTGTTATTTTCTGTAGCATTTACCTCAGGTAACGGTGCTGCCCAGCTGCTCGTGCTTGGTGATTTGCCAGCAATAGTTCATTATTTTGTTCTGCTACCACGAGACATGCAATCAATTCAGAATACTTTTTAAAGCCACGCTCTCTATATTGTTGCTGTAAGATCACATTTGTAGCGTGAAATGTTGAATATGTTTTTTCTAACATATCTGCATCAGTGATATTTTCACCACACATTTTCAACTGTGCAGTAATCTTAAATATTGTTGAATTATATTCACGCACTGTAGGGAAATCTTGCAACCTTAAATGCATCCATTGATAATCGAGCTTTGGCAGAGTCACTGTTTTCTAATGATCATATCTTTCTTTTAAATTTGTCCATAACTCATATTGATCTTTTACTGTGAGGTATTCTGCTTTTAATGACTCATGTAAGTAATGGCGAAGGAATATCATCGCCTTTGCTTTGTCTTGCAGGGACTCTTTGTTTCATTCTATGATAGTTTTTTCAAGTCCTTTCGCTTGTAAATGTATGTCAGCATCCAGAATCCATGAAAGGTAGTTGTCGCCCGATATATCAAAGGCAACAAATTCAAGTTTCGCAAGATTTGTCATGTGTGATACTAAAAATATTAAATAAACTTTAGTTAATAAGAGCTCATAAAGATGTTAGATTCTATAAATAAAAAAAAAAAAGGCTAATAAACTAACTCCTAGTATGAGACTATGAAATTAAGCAAAAAGATTAAAATTGACACAATATAAATGATGGATATAAGAATTGCATAATAATATAAAATGCTTAATAGTAAAATAGTTAGACATAAATAATGTTAGAATTGTCAGAAAAATCAGTGATAATTTAGATATAAATAAATGTTAGGATATAGTCAATGTTATGATATAGTTAGAAAAGCTAGTAGTAAGTTATAATCAAACCGGAAACAATTATTATTTTATTTTGATAAATGAAAATTTTAATCCCATAACAGTTTCAACATCCTTGTAAGCAACGGTAATTAGGTTCAAAGATCAATCCGACATTCCTTTGAGTAACGAAATTTTAGGTCCAAAAATTTCAAGTCCGAGCAAAAGTTCATTTGGTTAAACATCAAATTTTCATGTCCAAAGTCTAGTTATTTATACTTTTAGAGAAGTTAAACTTCACCAAATGTATAATTATAATATATTAACTAATCTATAACATATAATCAAATTGTAATTGAAAAATAGAAGAATTATATCTACCTTTGATAATGAAGTGGTCGGATACTTTGTTATTTGCTACTTATGCAGAGTTTCGTGTTGATAACGTGTTATAAACTAAAACTTAAATATAGAGAAAACAATACTAAAACAAGAGAGAATTTGAGAGAATAAGATTATTGATTTCTTCAAGTGTAATTTTCATTTTACAAACTTCCTCTATTTATAGAGTTTTCCATCTCCTTTATGACATCAACATTACATCACAATCCACATACATAAAATAATATTTACTGTACAAGAATTCTATAAGCATCTTTTGACCATTCAATGGTAGTAATTTTTCACTCACTTAAGAATCCTATAAATGAATTTCTTCACCTTGATAAGTACATAACGATAAATATTTACAATACCGTATTTTCATAACACTCCCCCTTAGATATTCATTCTATAAGAATATGCCTCGTTAAAACCTTTCGTCCCTATTTTTTTTTTCAAATAGTTTGAATTTCATCCTTACCGTCAAGAGGGACCATTTGTGTAATTTTTTCTATTGTCTTTGAATTTTAAATTTATTGTTATTATTTAAAATTAGTTAATTTAATTCCTATTATATTTTAAAAATTTTAATTTTGTCTCTACTATTCAAGATTAACCAATTTAGTCTCTATTGTTTGTCAAAAAAATAAATTTAGTCACCTTTTTTAAATATAGAGGACTAATTTGAAATTTTTGAAAACTAATAGGGACTAAATTGATTCATTTTGAATAATAAAGACAAATTTGAATTTTTTTTAGAAAACAATAGGGAATAAATTAACTAATTTTGAATAATAAAAAATTTTAAATTTTTTGAAAAATAATAGAGATAAAATTAAGACTTTTTAAAAATAATAAGGATAAAATTGATTTTTTTTCAAAATAATAGAGATAAAATTAAAAATAAATAAATAATAAAATTAAAATTAAAATTTTGAAGAAATAATAGAGATTAATGTGTTATTTTTTTCTTTACATGTGTGTACATTGACTAATTGAATGTATACCTAAGGGCATCCTCAATGGAGTCTTTAAAATAGCAATTGATCAAAATTCATCACCAATGAGGGTCTCTAAAACACTATTTGATAGTTTTTGGCAAAATAATAACATCACTCAAGTTTTGAATCTTCATAATAACACCTAGTCTCTATTTTTTTCAACAAATTTATTGACAAAAATGGAGACTATACAAGAAGACAAAAATGAGTCTCCAAAAAAAACAAATGTCAGATCTGACGAGACATCGTTAGATCTAAAAATAAAAAAAAATGAACACAAACGGCAACAAAAAAATTTAACAAACGGAAAAAAAATTACAAAAAAATTGTTTTTTCAACAAACAGCAACAAAAAAAAGAGGTAAACACAAAAAAAAAACCCCATGTGGTGGTGGTTTCGCCGGTGGTGGGGGGCAGCAGAGAAGAGCAGATCTGACCAAAAATGTAAACACAAAAAAATTGCTAAATGCTAGATCTGACCCAAAAAAAAATAATAAATAAACAGTGAGGGTGGGGTGCAGCAGGGAAGGGAAAGGGAAAGGGAAACGGAAAGATGAGAAGGGGAGAGGGGGTGTGTGCAGCGGGAAAAGGGAAAGAGGAGGAGGGGAGGTGGTGTGTGCAGTGGGGAAAGGGAATGAGGAGGAGGAGGGGTGGTGTGTGCAGCGAGGAAAGGGAAAGAGGAAAATGGGGGGTGTTGTGTGCAGCAGGGAAAGGGAAAAAGGAGGAAGGGGGGAAGGGGGGCAATATCAGTGACGGAAATGGGGGTTTTATAGTTAGGTTTATTATTATTTTTTAATTAAATTTTTTTATGGTTTTTTAAAAGGGATTTTGTAATTAAGCTTTTTTAATTAGATTTTTTAATTAAGGTTTTGCATTTAGGGTTTTTTAATTAGACATTTTTTCTAATTATGGTTTTGTATTTTATTTTTGTATTTTAATTTTTTAGTTTAAATTTTTGGTTTGGTAAACTTTTTTTTTTGCTACTTGTTTTTTTTTTGAACCGATATTATTGCTTGTTGAAAAAATAAAAATTTATATTTTATTTTTAGTTTAGGTTATTTTATTAATTAATTGAATAGAATAAAGAAGAAAAAACAAATATAAACGTAACACACGAGAAAAAATTAATTAATGGGTAAATTTAATTAACATTTTTTTTTATGTATGGTTTTTTTTAAATGTTATGTTCGTCATAATTTATTTATTTTTTGGTTGAAATATTCATTAAAGAAGTTGAAATAATCTAAATAACAATTAATTAAAAAAAGTAACACACGAAAAAAATAACACATAATCAAATTGTTATATAAAATTAAAATTAACACAATATAGAGACTTAATTTTATAAAGACTGTCACCGAAATTTTTTTTTTATCTTAATCTCTAAATGAGTTTTTAAAATAATTTTTTTATTTTGGCCTTTAAAAATTTATTTAGTTTTTATATAAATCTTTAAAATAATAGATAAAGTTCATTATAAAAGCTCTATTGAGAATAATTTAAATGATTGGTAGCTCACAACTCATATTGGTTCCAAGTAACACGTGTTTATAATTGTCAGATCTATCTGTCGGCCACTTGAACGCCAGGCCAATGAGAAAATTATATAAAAAAAAAAAATTGTGACAAACGACAACTTTGGTGTCAGAGTTTGTCGATCGTGATCTTGTGAAATCAGTTTTTTATTGGGTCAAAACCATTTTAGTCCCTGAGGTTTGCTCTAAAGACCAAATTGGTCCCTCAGGTTTGTAAAAAGACCAAAGAGGTCCCTCCAATTAACTTTTGTTAGTCAAATATTAATATTCAAAGGGTTGACCGAGTTAAAAGACCATTATATCCTTAGCCAACATATATTATAAAAGAAAATTACAATAAAAGTCTAAATCAGTCTAAAAAAAACATAATTCGCGTAAGAAAAAAAAATAAAAACTAAAAAATATCAGTTTAAACATAAACAAATTAAAGTTAGTAATATATCGTTAAAAAATAAATAATCATGATTCATCATCTTTTCTGGTCGGTACCCTCGCTGTTAATTATATCGATGATGATTGTTCATTTTTTAACGATATATTACTGAATTTAATTTGTTTATGTTTGAACTGATATTTTTTAGTTTTTGTTTTTTTTTCCTACGCGAATTATGTTTTTTTTAGACTAATTTAGACTTTTATTGTAATTTTCTTTTATAATATATGTTGGCTAAGGATATAATGGTCTTTTAACTCAATCAACCCTTTGAATATTAATATTTAATTAACAAAAGTTAACTGGAGGGACCTCTTTGGTCTTTTTGCAAACCTGAGGGACCAATTTGATCTTTAAAGCAAACCTCAGGGACTAAAATAGTTTTTGCCCGTTTTTTATTAAACAAAGATGAAAAATATAATGGTAAAATGATATGATAAAAGAAAACCTCGTCATTGCCATCTCGCATACAGAAAGACAAAATAATAAGTGGTGGCTCACTGCCCATACTCAATTATTATTACTCATCTCATATCTGTAAAAAAGTGAGAGACAGGCATGGAGGGAGAGACGATGGATCTTGCTACTTTTGTAGAAGTTATAGAGAGGGTGTCTAAGCCGTATGCCGAGCCTGTTGATACTTTTCTACAACTTCTTGTGGAATCTCCTTCTATTCCTTTCTCGACGAATCAAGTTTTGGATAACCTTTTATTCCTCAAAGCATTTATCATGCATCCTCCCATTTCGTTCCTTGGAGATGGTACATGGATAAAACTTGCATCCTTGGCCAGCGAGATAGAATCCTTCATCCCCTTAATTGATGATCACAGGGCAATGAATTTAGGCATGGCTTCTAATCTGGAGATGCGACTAACCATTGCTTTGATGCCCATGTCGCGTTGGATGTTCGAGGCCCGAAGTATTTATGAAAAAGAACCAAAGCCACCACGAAACTACCACCCGAGGACTGATCAACTCGGCTTTGTTGACCATCTTTTGGAGTATCTAGAAGCACTGCTCGTGAAAGCCAGGTATAATTATTCAATTGGCATTTTGAAGCCTTATATTTTATGGCTCCAGAGAAGTCTACGGGTCCTGATTTGTCGCCTCATGGAGATCCCCCAGTCGAGCAAGAAGGAAGTGGATCTAAAGGATCTCGTCGAAAGCATTTCGAATTTGGCATATGAGGCAGAATATGCCATTGATTCATTTCTAGTTAGACGTCATCCAAACTGGATTTATTTGTTCCAGCTTCGTGATATCTTAGAAGAGTTAAAGCGTCGAGGGAGTCAAATCAAGATGGAATCTGGTGACATAGAGTCAATTTTAAGTTGCATCTTATCCACACAGCCAATTCAGCTTAAATTCATCCCCATTTTCAATTATGACTCTACAATCAGTGAGAAACTCAAGGAAGTCTTTGAGCACCCTTCTATAATTGATTTATTCCCAGTTCGTAGGTGGAGTTTGGTCTCATCTTTTAAAGAAAGGAAGAAGGAGGTGTTTCTTCAGCTGCTACGTAATGTTTCATATGGTGCATATGTAGAAGAAGATAGTGATGTGATTGAGTATACAAATGATATGAGTGAGGATAAGCTCAAACTATTGTTGTTCAATCTTCTCGAGAATAGCCGCTATTTGATATTCTTGGAAGATTTGTCGGACATTGATGCATTGAATGATATCAAAGAAGTTCTACCGTTTAACTGCTTTGGAAGCAGGGTATTGTTCACCACTTCCTCCCCAGAATTGGCTTTTCAATGGCCTTTTAACAAGCCAATAGTTGACGACGAAGTGGTGGATTTCAAGGCAGAGATAGAAGGGATGCTTGAGCCAATAACTGACGACGAAGTGGTGGGTTTCGATGCAGAGATCGAAGGGACGCTTGAGTTGCTCATGAGAGGACCAAAAAAGCTCCGTATTATCTCAATTTTTGGTATGGCCGGTCTAGGTAAAACGACTCTCACTAAGAAATTGTATAGTAATCTTTCAGTTGTTGATTACTTTTATACTCGTGCATGGTGCTATGTTTCTCAAGTATGTGAAAAGAGAGGGTTGTTGTTGGAGCTTTTGAGTCAAGTTGTTCGACTGTCTGACAAAATTCATCTTATGAATGATGGAGAACTGGCTGACTTGTTGTACAAACATCTCAAGGGACAGAGGTTTCTTATTGTCCTCGATGATATCTGGAATACGAGGACTTGGAATGAGATAAGGAGATGTTTTCCGAATGACAACAATGGAAGTAGAATTATATTCACTACTAGGATCCAAGAATTGGCTTCCCAATCTAAATCGAATTATGTATTACAATCAGTTTGTCCTCTCTCTGATGATAAAAGTTGGGAGTTATTAAGGAAGAAGGTGTTTCAGAAAGACAGCTGTCCTCCTGAACTATTGGTTGTTGGAAGGGAAATTGCAAAAAATTGTAGAGGTTTGCCACTTTCGATTGTTTTGACATCTGGGCTTCTTACAAAGATTGAGAAAAAAGTGGGCCTGTGGAAAGATATTGCAAAATCTTTAAGTTCATGCATACTTAGTGATGCAGAAGCACATGGTAAAGGCGTAATTGAGTTAAGTTACAAGCATTTATTAGATCCTTTAAAGCCATGCTTCTTGTACTTTGGAGCTTTTCTGGAGGGTAGAGAAGTGTCAGTGAGAAAATTGATACGATTGTGGATTGCTGAAGGATTTATACAATATACTAACTTAAAGAGCTTAGAGGATGCAGCAGAGGATTACTTGACAGATCTGATTGGAAGAAGCCTAGTAATAGTTACTCAAGAAAAATCCATTGGCGGGGCAAAATCTTGTCATGTTCATGATCTCTTATGTGAGTTCTGCTTGGTCAAAGCTAGGGAAGAAAATTTTTTGCAGCTGGTAAATGGGTATGATGAACACTTTTCCTTATCTAATGATAATCCACATTATAGTATCGGTCTTAATTATTCTTATTCTTCAACACCCATAAGATATAATCTACGCCGCTTATGCATTTACTCCAAAAGGAATCATTTCATTATATTGAAGCCTTCTGGAGCACTTGTACGATCACTGTTATTCTTTCCTGTAGCTGATATGTGCCCAAGTTATTTGTACGACGCCTCATTCATCTTTCACAACTTTAATCTTCTTAGAATATTAGATTTGGAAGACATCAACATAGGCAAGTCTTTCAAAGCGATTGACATTCTTGTTTTGTTAAGATACCTGGCAGTTCAAGTAGATTTTATTCCATTATCCATAGCCAATCTTTGGAGCCTAGAAACCTTTATTATGAAAGGTGCGAGTGGCAATGTTGTAAAGTTACCAGATTCCATATGGGATATGGATAAGTTGAGGCACATACATATAAAGGATAGTGTTGCTTTTGATTTGGAGCCCCTCAGACTTCGGAACTCTTCTTTACTAGATAATCTTCGAACTTTTTTGACACCATCTCTTGCTTATGGAGATGATACAGAGAAGATATTGAGAAGGCTACGAGGCATTAAAAAACTGAAATGCATATTTTTGGATTCATGGGATGATGCTACCAATTGCAATCACTTCCCACAATTGGAGTTTCTCAATCAACTTGTATAATTGAAGGTTTTTTACAATGGTCAGTGGAAATATCCATGTAAATTTAGGTTTCCCTCAAACCTTAAGAAGCTAACTTTGTCAAATTTTCGAATGCCGTGGAATGAAATCTCACAACTTGCGACCCTATGCAATTTGGAGGTTCTAAAATTGCTGGACAATGCATTTGAGGGTGAAAAATGGGAGATGGAGGATGAGGTGTTCCCAAAACTAAAGTTTTTGAAATTAGACACCCTAAATGTTGTTGAATGGTGTGCCAGTAGTGATCACTTTCCCCACCTTGAACATCTACTCTTGCACCAATGCGGGCAACTTGAGGAGATCCCTCCGGGTATAGGTGACATTCCTACCCTACAGATGATTGAGGTGATGTGGTGCAATCTTTCTGTTGCAATTTCTGCCAAAACAATTCAAGAAGATCAACAAGAGTTTGGTAATGAGAGACTGAATATCCATGTTCATCCAAAAATGTAGGATTTGGAATATCGTCATCATGAAATGGATAATTTCTTTTTGTTTCTCTGCACATGTAAGTAAAAATTCAAACTCATTAGTTTACATCCAGTCTTTGTTTACTTATAATTGATGACTGAATTCTATTCTTATTACCTTGCTCCATGAAGGCTGATATTGAAGACAGTTTCCTCAGCGTTGGACAGTGTTTTTCGTGAAAATGGAACCCCAACCGTACATCAGACTCTGCATGCTCGCTATGTAATTTTGTTTAATATATGTGGTTTACTTCATTTGAAAATCCTATTTTCCTGAAATTCATATTAGTCTAATTACCAAATTTCAGGAACACCACCAAGTGGAGATTTTCGCAGTTATATGATTGATTCACCACCCCTTGGTGACCCTATAGTGCCGGAGATGCTGCGCAAGGTATTAGAACCTTATAATGGAGAAGCTGAGTTTTGGTATCATCTAATGTTTGTTTTACATGTTGCATATTGAGCATTTTGTGACATTAGTCGGTTCCACCATGTTGACAACTTTTCTTTTCTCAAGGCTGCATTTTGTAGTAGTTTGCTAGCATAGTCAATAGAGGTTCTGCAGTGAGGTTTGCCTTTGCGGCTGCATTGTTTGGTGACTACATCGAAGCACTTTTCTGGATGCAATTACCAAATGCTCTCAAGTACTACTTAGCTCGGAGAGATGCCAACCATTCTGAGCTTGATTAGGCAACTACACTGAATAGAAAATCATCGAAAGGAATCGCATTGGTTAGTCATCTCACTTATAAATTAAATTTCAGCTGTAAGACAGGCAGTGTTTATTGCCTGCAAGTTTATGAACATTTTATTATATTTGACAGTGATAAACCTTCATTATTGTACTATTACTATGATTCTGTAGGATAATGGTGTACTTGCATCGATGGCATTTGAACTAGAAGAGTTGTGGTGGATTGCCCCTGAGCACATCCATTGGCACAAGAAACGGGAGGGCTAGAAGTGATTCAGAACAATGTACAGGAGAAGAGTTGGTAATCTAATTTCACGCTTTTACCCATTTGAATTCTTGAATTTAAGGCCATTTTTGTGGCAATTTGGCCCCGAGGACTCTAAACACTAGATATATATTTCTGAAATGCCAGTGGGGAACGTATTGATGTATATGCTCTTCTGGGCTCTCGGTCATATGTTAACTTATCAAACTCATAATTGTGATGATTGTTGTATCTTATTTCACAAAATACTTAAAGTGGAGGATGGAAATCAGAGGCAGATAGTCTCCACCACTCAGAAAAACATTAAAAATTCCTTGTATTTCTCAAAAAAAAAAAAAGATATCTATTTATTTTTAGCTAAAAAAATTAATTAGCCTCCATTAGAAAAAGAAAAATAATATACTCATATAGTTAAAAAGTTATGTGTTTTAGCCCCTACTGACAACAATACCTGAATCCACCTTGGTTGGAATGCTTCATGTTGGAAATTTCAGATCTGCCGCCTTCTCCTGCCTGTGCCAATCCGTCCTGCTATGTTGCCAAATTTCCTTTCTCAAGGCTCCATTCTTGATTATGAGAGAGCAAGGCAATATATGCGCATTTGGAACAGAGGTTGATGATGCAATTACCCAATGCTCAAGTGTTTCACGGATAAATTGGTCAGTAATCTCTGCGGAATAGGCAAACCATTGTGATCTTGATGATGTAACTATGCTAAGAAGGATATCATCAAAAAGAAAACCAGTGTCTGGCACAAGGAAAAAGAATCCATTGGTTAGTCATTTGACTCATAAATTAAATTTCATCTTTAAGACAGGCTGTATTTGATGTTATATGATTTATCAAGTTATCCAACTTAATATTGTTCCCAAAACTCAAATTCTTGAAGTTAGACACTTTGAATGTTGTAATATGGACTACCAATGGTGATAACTTTCCCAACTTTAAGTGTCTACTCTTGCACAATTGCAGCAACGCGAGGAGATCCTCGCTAATATAGGAGAAATTCCTACCCTCCAGATGGTTGAGGTGGATGTGGTGCAATCGTTCTGTTGCAATTTCGGCCAGAAAAATTCAGGCAGAGCAACTAGATTATGGTTGTGTGGAACTAAAGGTCCATGTCCATCCTAAAGTACGGGACTTGGAATTGTCATAATGAAGTGAATGGATAATCTGTGTGTGCTTGTGCTCCTATGTAAGTAAATTCAAACTCATTCATCTATTTTTAGGCTATGTTTTCTATTTGATATCTCTTTGGATTTGGGGAGAAGCGAAACTGTTACACTAGCCCATCCACCAATGATATTTGCATTCTAAATGGACTTGAATGTTCAAGAATTGTTTAGGAAACCAGTTGAATTGGCATATTTCTAGCTTTCATCTTTCAAAGCTACTGTAATATCTCCTTCTGTTGGCTAATCAATCATGTGTGTGTTAGAGATCATTCTCCTAGCAACAGATAAAATCTATCTGCAGGATTTTTTGAAGCAGTTTTATCTTATCATAGTTTTTTAAACTACTTGTAATCTCATGTAAGTTAAGAGTCCTAGTCTATTAGACTAACTCTACTGAAACATGTATTTATACAAAGTACATACTCAATGACAGCTTTTGTATAATTTGTCAAACTCTCATATTATCTACAGTGTGAAGTAGAAGTGTAGAACTCAGAAGAGCCTCTTTAGGCTATCATCAAGAAACCATGAGCAAACGCGTCTTTTGGGATAACTTCTAGTCTAATTGGTTCTCAGAACTTGGGCCTTGTCGAGTTCCAAAATAAATGTTTTCCCCATTCATCTTCTTCCATTTTTCTTTCCCTTTTGTGTTTTCGTCCTGTTATTCTTTTCTGATAAGTAGGATAAGTTCATCTATCTTTGTGAGCTTTACCGGATTAAACGAAAATTATCTTTTATTTGATTGTCTCATATGTGGAGTCCCATATGTGGCTTTTACTCGGCGAAGGGACATCTCTAGGTGATTCTCATTACACAATATAAGTCAATAGGAGTAAGCTCTTTACGTTTTGCAATTATGGGAAAAAGAACACGGTAAATTGATTATGTATGAGCATTTTCAATTCAAGATCTAAATACATTTTGCAATTATCGTAAACTGCTTATACGTTATTTTGGTGACTTTTATCAAAATTTTAATGACATTTTGTGATGATATTTCTTTTAAGGGACAGTTACCAGGAATTCACAGCTAGCTAAAGGTAGAGAAGAGTTCATAATCTTGAATCATGTCCACAATTCCAAGATTGTTGGCTTCCTGTTTATGCTCTAGTTGTTGCATATTCTTCACCTATTATAGATGCCAATTTGGCATATTATTCTCATTTATTGTTTCATTTGTACAATTGGATCAATTTTCCTGTTTGTGTTATTTAGTAAACGAATGTTTGACTTTGTGAATACCTTGATGATTGCTCTCTGGTTTTTAATTTTTTGTGTCGTGATAATGCATTTATTTGATCGGGTTATTTGTTTGTAATTTGTGTCAATTTCTGGTAGAATTTCTTTGCCATTCCTCTGAACTTGTTCCCAACAATTGCTCACATTGAATACTTAATAGAGTTCATACAATACTATAGTACTATTAATGTTTTGGAGCTTGCAAAAATTGAATGGAATTGATTTAACTTGCTTAATCCAATAAGAAAAGTTAGTTCTTTGATATCTTAACCATCAATAATGCATTATGGTGAAGATCCCTCCTCTCCTTCAATCGTTATGCTTTGGTGTACTCGGTGTCTAGACATATCATTTTTGCCATTGTCTTCTGTTATTTTACAAGTCTAAAAGTTTTTCTTCTATTTGTTGCAATGGAGATGAAATTAGTGGCAACTATCGATAACTATCATAAATCAATTACCTATGCTAAATTTGATATTGAGCTATGTTATTACTGAAAATTATTTCTCGTTAACTTTCAAGTTTTCTTTGATTGTTTAGTGTATTTTACCAACAATGAAAAGTACATTCATGCTTTCTTGCTCTGTTTTTCAACTTTAATAAGATCACGGGTAGTGGAGTCCCTTAATTTATCCATCGGTTTAGCATGTTTGTTTTCTAACCAATTGTAGATGGATGTTTAGTACTTTCTTGTTTCATCAGTATCACAACTCAGTGGTTTAGCCATTTGAAATCGTCTCCCTACGAAGGTCCGTCTCCTGGTCTGGGGTGTTATTGAGTGTAATATTTGCTCATTGTGTGGCCTTGCGCCAGAGGATAGGAACCATTTGTTCCTTGAATGTGGAGTAACTAAAAGAATTTGAAAGTGAGGCTTGTAATTATGTATGATCCCAGACTGTTTTCCGGATTGGGATAATATAGGGGAATGGGTGAAATCCTTTTGCAAGGACGAAGATTTACAAGCGTCTATTACTAGATTGCTTTGTTGTGACATTGTTTATTCAGTTTGGAAGGAGAGAAACCTTAGAGTCCATATGCAAATATTTAACTTTGAGGAAGCCATTCAACAATTAATTGTGAATGCGATTAAGTTGAAGTTAGGTGTTTGTAAAAAATTTAAAAGGAGTGTTGTCAATGTTGAAATTTATAATAGATAGCAACTGGATGAAGGATGCCTCTTCAGTTAATTCTTTTGGATAGGATCAGTTGTATATGTATTTTGAATTGAACTTTTAATGATATACTTGTTTTTTTAGCAAAAAGAACTCAGTGGCAGATCCAGATCTTTTCTCAATTAAAGTCACTACACAATTTTCTTGGGGACTGAAGATTTGTACTCATGAGCTATAAAATTTCTGAGATATGAAGAACAGAATAAGTAGTTGGTATTCTAAATTTTGATATCGGCCACTAGGACTTTGGTCCAATAGTAATGTTACTTGTTGTGTATGCAAGAGATTGTGAGATAAGTCTCGCTGATTATGTTCTGCGGCCTTAGGCTTCCCCTAAATCAAAAAGTTTTCATCACCACGTGCCTAAGATGACCAAGTCCGCCTACACCGCAAGTTACACAACGTGCCTAAGATAACTAGATCTTCTTGTTGTGCAAGGTCAGAGCTACTAAAAACCATAAACAATTATAGTCTGCTAAGTTGTGAAAGTAGTCCTCAGTCGATGATTAGAGCTAAAAACCTGCAAAATTCACATTGCAGGTTTAATTTCGGGAGATAAGTTTCAACATTAAATGAGTGATTGTTATAAGTTCAAGATGAAATAATTTAAAGAGAGTTGAGTGTTTTTAAAATTAGTCACCATTATATATTGTGAGATGAAATATCTATATTATTTTTGGAAAGGGATCAGGAGAGTTTATTGGCTTCCAAGCCCTCTCTTGAGATCCACTTTCTCATGAGGAACATATGCGTCTCAAATAATTTGGGGACTTTAACAATCATCTAAATGGGAGTTTTAATAATTAGACTTTTTTTCAATAAAAAAAACTTTAAATTTTCTACTAAAATAATCACTATAAATATAAAAAAAACTAATACTAGAATTATAAAATAGCATAATATTACAAATTATCAAAAAAATAGAGTCTCAACTAATCATTAAAAAAAATTAAAAATTCTTTTAATTGAGGCTAATGGGTCCTTAGAGTCCCAACCAATTTATTAATAAAAGTCTGCTCATTTAATGAGTAAACTTTGAGACTCTTAAGGCTCTCTTGGCCCCAGTTAAATGACACTAGTCTAGGATAAACTTTTTTTTTTTTTTAAATAAACAATTTCTTTAAATTGAGACCCCTGAACTAAGGAGACCTTGGGCACAGGCCCAAGCCGTCGTTAGCTTGGGCCGGCCCTGATGAGGAATGGAATCTTACCTCGACATAACCCCTGGATATTGCGGTCCTCACCTAGGAAATCTTTATTGTAGTCCTCATTCCAGTTTCAATGAACTCTCTCTACAAACTGGAATATGGAGTGTTGAAAACGCAGGATGCTAGGAAAGCTTTTTGTTGTATTGGAACAGGCTTGGATGTCTGATATTTATAGAAGAAGGTTTGAGCTAAATCCGATCAGCCATAACGTCCATCATTAAGAGCCAAAAGACGTGCAGGTAATGGCCATTAAGCTCTTAAGCGTTGGCCATTAAGTTGCTGAATGTTGGAGGAAGCCATGATCTTTCACTTTTCTTTTTGGTACAACACTGTTCCTTTTAATTCACTTAATAATACGAAAAAGTTCATGCGTATAATTACACAATGAGTATATTTTGTCCTTGTTGCTGGAGTGCTAGGGCATTGGTAGACTATTCAGGTGTCTTTGTTCAGCCTTCTAAAGTTTCTATTACAGTGGTGTGTCGGGATCATTCAGGAAAGTTAATAAGTGATTTTACTTCCCTAATCCGGTGCAGTTCAGTTATAGAAGCCGAAGCCATTGCTTTCAATTAACTTCGCGTGCTCCCTTGCTTGCCGGCTTGGCTTTTTCATCTTACATCATCGAAAGTGATGCACTTGATGTACTTAATGCTATCAACTCGTCATGCTCCAGGCCTCCTTGGGAAATTAAGCAGATCACCGACGATATCAAGTTGATTACAACTGAGATCAACCAGTCAGATTTCAGTACTTAAAAAGGACAACCAATAAAGTTACGGATTGGATAGCAAAAAACTATCTTCATGGTAAGTTAGCACTTGACTGAGTTTCTAATATTACCTCCGTTATGGAATATTTTTGTAAATGACATATAATCCTTTTGTACTCCTTTAGACTTTCATATTAATGAAATGTTCATGATTCTACAAAAAAAAGGTGCCTTTGTAATTATGATTTTGATGTGTGGTGACATCAAGATTGTGTACAAAAGTATATAGACATCTTCACATATATCATTGTGGGAAAGATTTAATAGTGACGAAGTTTTCATATCATAATTAGATAGATACTTCACTACTGTCGAGGTCGGATTCTCACAGTTGAACTGGTCGGCTACGTTTGCCAAGCTGAGCTTTCAGGTTCGCCTCCGAGTTGAACTTTTCAGGTCGGCTATGTCACCTGCACAAAGAAAAGAAGGAAAATGCGGGGTGATGACCCGAATTTTCCCTCGAGCACGCGAATGATTAGTATGTCCGAGCTGGCAAGGTAGCTGAGAGCATTTAATGACGAGTCCCCCACAAGTGAAGGGGGTGGAGCTCTATTTATACTAAATTCAGGTCTGACAGCATTTAATGCAGTGCAGCTTTATGTCCCATTAGTGCTTTATGTCCCATCGGAACAGCTGGAACTGAGGTCGGGGTTTTCTGGGGTCGGGTTAGCATTCCGGTTGGGCATTTAGCTGAATGCGCTGGGCTCGGCTCAGATTAGCCCGTCTCAGCTCGGCGTGGGTAACTCACCCCAGCTCGGGGACCCCTCGTCAATCCCTCCCCCCCAAGTCGAGATCGAGGGGGCGAGATCTAGAATTGGGTTTTTTCCCGAGCTGGAGGCGCCGGACCCGGGCAGAGTAGGAATGGCCATGTCAGCGGTGCATACCCTTCAGATGGCTGACACGTCACCTAGCGGTTCTGACAAGACGCGACGTTTGGGCTCCCGAGGCGATTTTCAGAAGCGCCTATAAATAAGGCTTCGACATCCGAGATTCGCTCCACACTTCGCTTTTAACCTTCAAGAGTTTTAGGTCGGACACTAGAGTGGTCGGAAGCGATTAACTCGGAAAAAACCTCCTCGGGATTTTCAGCTCGGAGCAAGCTAGGTTGGTCGCATTCCACAGTCAAGAGCAGTAGGTACGTCCCGACTCCCTTTAGTCATTCCTATACATTTATATTTAGTCTGTAGACAGGATGGGGAGGTCGAAGTCGAAAGATTCCCAGGCGATGGAGGTGAGGTCCTATGGTGGGAATGAGAGTCCGTCGAGCTCAGAATCTACCTCAAATAGAGATCAAGGTGGAGAGAGCACCAGTGCGTCCTCAGGGTCGGCTCAGAAATCTGGGCCCGGGGAGAGCGATGATGATTGCCAAGTTATTGGGGTCAGACTGGCGCAAGAGGAGGCCGAGGCGGATCCTTTGGCCAACCTGGAGGACTTGGAAGATAGGGAGGATGAGGAGCCGCTAAATCAACTGGAGGGCGTCGAGATACCTCAAGAGTTTTTATTGGGGGTTTCTGCCACCGAACCGATCGAAGCAGTCCTGGTTAGTGCTGTTCGACCTCGGAGCTCGGCCACAGCCAGCGCTTCTTCAACTTGGGAGAAGAGAATTGAGCAGCTGTTTGCCTGCAGCCAGCGTAAATGCCATTCCACAGTGCAAATTGCCAACGCCAGGCTGAAGAACTGGTCAGTGGATCGTCATCACAAGCTGAAGGTTCCAGGTCAGCACGAATCGGCTTGCTACCCTCCAGCCGACCACTTCACCATATACGAGCTTGCATTCGACGTCATCCAGCTCCCTCTCCCTGGTTTTGTTGTCGACGTCCTGAACTATTTCGAGCTCAGCCCGGGTCAGATGTCACCGAATGGTTGGGCCGTGATGGTGGCCTTCTACGTGTTCTGTCTGGAGAAGGAAGTAGAGCCGACCTTGCGCAGGTTCAGGCATTTCTTTGTGTGCAAAGCCAACCCGAAGCAGCTAGGGTGGTTCCACTTCGCAGCTCGGGTCGGCAACTCCATATTCACCAAGTGGTACTCATCTAACAAAGGTTGGCATAATGACTATTATTGGGTGCAGCCGGCTGTGAACTCTGGGTGCAGGTTGGACTGGATCCTAAGTTTGAGGAAGACTGTCAATGATGACCCCAAGCTCTCAAAGGAGGAACTTGAGGAAGTCGCGGTGCTCAGGCCCGCACCCGGGATGCAGATAGATATCGACAGCGTGCTTAAATAGGAGCGGATCTGGGATTCCAAGCTAATTTGGTAGGGAACCCGACCTCTCAATGGATCATCCCAACCTGCTTCCCGAGCTCGAGGGGGACGCGAGGTCCAGCTCAGAAAAGGGTCAGTTTGTAGGATCGACGCCCGACCTCCCAATTGTTCCTGTCTACTTAGTTTTTTTAGGTCTGCCTCCAGCTCGTTTTCACTTCTTTTCTCTACCTTTTGTAGATATGGCGGACATGAGAAAGCTCGCGTATGCCCAGGTACGAAGGAAGAGTGAGGTTAGCGGCGAGGCCTCAGCTCGGTCCGGCTTAGGAGGTGCCCCTCAGGGTCAGAGGCAACGGCACAGCGGCCAAGTGCGGGAGGTCGGCTCTGAGGTCTCCTCTAAAGGGACTTCAAGGTCCCCTTTGCCCAAGAAATCGGGCTCGGGAGTGGCGATCCCGAAGCGTTCTTTATCCCGACCTGAGAGCAGAAAGCGGCCTCGGGCCGAACACTCCAAGAAGGGTAAGGCTGTGGAGGTGAGCCCTCCTAGCAAAGACTTCATGGAGGCGTCCAAGGTGGATCGCGACCCCAAGCTGGCGACGGTCCCAGCAGAGCAACTCTCGCTCGACTTGAGGACGGCCATAGTCACGGTGAGTCTCATCCAACTTCTGGTTGTTTAGCTCGGCAGATTTTTTTTTTTTAGCTTGGCTAATTGTTTTGCTTTCTCCTAAACAGGCCGAGTCCCACATTCTCTCGGCTCTTAACTTCCTAATCAGGGCCCAGACTCACTGCGTTGAGCTCGAGCAGCGATATGTGGATGCTCAAGCTGAGCTTGAGACCTTGAGGGAGGAGGCCGCTCAGAGTCGGAAGGCGGACATGATGGAGATCGACCGCCTAAAGAAGGAGCTTGACCTGGAAAAGACCAGGCGCGAAGCCGCGGCCAAGGACGTCGAAAGCTATAAATGGGAGAAGCGTGAGGCAGAGGCGAAGTTCCGGGATCTGGTGAACTGGGTCGGCATCGAGGGAGAGAAGGCAGTGGAGGCCTTCAAGTCCAGCGACGCGGCAGTGGACTGGTTGGCCACGGAAGGCGGAGCCATGGCGAAATACGCCGAGATGGAATTCTACTTCCGGGGTCAAGTCGCTTCTCGGGAGAGAGCAAAGACATTCTTTTCAGCCACCAAGAACGATTACATCGAGATCTTGGAGGTTCCGCCGCCGGAGTTCTGGGAGATTCCTGAACTTCCATCCGACCTGACATCCCAGGCTAAGGAGGTAACTGAGTTCATCCAGAAGGGCATGGACCAGGTCGGAGATGAAGCCGAAGCCACCACCTCTGCCGCTGCGCCAAAGTAGATTTTGTAGATTTGCCCGAGTTGGGCTCTTGTAATTTCGTCCAAGTTGGGCTTTTTGTAATCATGTTTCAATTAAATGAAATGAATTTTTTGCGTTTTATCGGAGTTAGTGCTTGTGCACTTTTTCTTTTTTGGCAAAATTTTTTCCAAGTAAGCGGGGTCGGACAATACAGTGGACCACTCGAACTTAAGTAAAAAGCACCGAGCTGGAAGCGATTAATGAATTATCATCCTAATCCGAGCTAATTAGCAGGGCAACTTTATAATCGTCGCCAACCTGGACTCGTCAGTCCGATTTAAAATTGGTCAAACTAATGTTGACGAATGTTGAGTTCGAGTTTAGACCCAAACTAATATACCGACCTGAAGCCGAATTACACCGAGTTGGACCTTAATCCGAACTGGTAAAACTAATCAAATTGTTATTGATTATACCCGAGCTGGAACATAGTCCGAGCTGAGTTAATTGATCACTAACTCGTGATTAAGCATGGCCACCGCGTTAATCCGAGTTGGAAGTAGCCGTGTAGTTGTAGCACTTGGGCCTGGGTCGGGCTTTGTGCTGGTTTTGGTGCTTGTCCCCAGGTCGGGAATTGCACTAATTTACAAAAATGCATTGTATTGAATTTATACTTGGGCTCGGGAGCCAATTACACGCAATGTCTTGACCCGGGGTTTTAACAAAAGATTTCGGCATGGGGCCATTACAAAATTTTTCGGCTCGGGGCCATTTAGACAAAATACCGCTTCAGGTGTTCTAAGTGCCATGCGCTCTTCAACAGCTTTCCGTTCTTGTCGTGGAGGTAGAAGGTCCCAGGTCGGACTTCTTTCACGACTTCGTACGGTCCTTCCCAGGTCGGGGACAACTTGTTACCCGAGCGTGGCAAAAAGATGGCCTTCCTGAGCACGAGGTTGCCAATCTTAATGGGTTTAGGCCTGACCTGTTTGGCAAAGGCTCTTTTCATGGCAGCTTTGCTGGCCAGCATTCTGATCTGAGCTTTAGCTCGGAGCTCTTCTGCCAGGCCGAGCTCTTCACGGATCCGTTCTCCGTTTATTTTTGGATCATGATGGAGGGTTCTACTGGTCGGGGACCCGATCTCCACTGGTAGTACCGCTTGAGTACCGAAGGTCAGCTCGAAGGGCGATTCTCCCGTTGCCAAGATGGTGGTGGTCCGCTGAGCCCACAACACCTAGGGAAGAATCGATGCCCACTGGCCCTCTGCTTCCTCCAGCTTGGTTTTCAGGCCCTGCAAAATGATTTGGTTAGTCCTTTCAACTTGGCCATTACTTTGAGGGTGAGCAATAGACGAGAATCTAAGGTCGATCCCAATCTCAGCACATTTGCCTCGAAAGTATGCACTGTCGAATTGCTTGCCGTGGTCAGTAACGATGACCTTTGGCACTCCGAAACGGTAAATAATATTTTTCCACACGAAATCCCAAGCTGCCTTTTCTGTTATTCTAGCAACACTTTCTACTTCAGGCCATTTGGTGAAGTAGTCTACTGCTACAAATGCGTGCTTCTTTTGGCCAACATTGATTGGCAATGGGCCGATGATATCTAGACCCCACTGATAGAATGGCCAAGGGCTTACCATCACCGTGAAGTCTACCGCTGGCTTCCTCTGTACACTGGCGAACCTTTAGCAGATGTCGCACTTTTTTACATACTCTTTGGCATCTTGTTCTAAGGTTGGCCAGAAATAGCCTTGCCTCAATGCCTTCCGAGCTAGAGCTTTGCCTCCCAAGTGGTTTCTACATACCCCTTCATGGATCTAACGGAGTACATAGTTTCCATCCTCGGGTCCAACACATTTTAAGAGAGGCCAAGTGTAGGCTCTCTTATAGAGTTGCCCAGCAATTGTGACAAACCTTGAGGCCTGTTTCATGAGTTTTCGAGTTACTTTTTCATCCCCTGGGGTCATACCCTCCTCCAAGTAGTCCATGATTGGTTTGGTCCAATCTGGGCTTAAATTGAGCTTGGCTATGGCTTGCACACCCAACTGAATGCTCGGTTCGGACACTTCTTCCACATGGACCAGAGTAGGTCGGCTCTCCCCCAGGGCCAACCTGGAAAGTGCGTCGGCCTTTGTATTCTCCTCTCTCGGAATTTGCTGTATGGTGAACCTTTTGAGCCCTGAGGTCAAATTCTTGACTCTGTTGAGGTAGGCTAGCATGTTACTGTCTTTGGCTTTGAATTCTCACGATATCTGACTAGAAACCAGTTGAGAGTCGGTGCTCAGGTCGACTGTCTGCGCGCCGAGCTGAATTGCAATTTTCAATCCTGCAATCACCGCTTCGTACTCCGCTTCATTGTTGGACGCCGGAAAGGTGAACTTGAGGGAGTATTGGTGCTCAAGCCGGGTTGGGTCGAGGATGACCACCCCAGCTTCGCTACCAGACTTCCCTGAGGCCCCATCCACATGGACCTTCCATATTTCTTCCGGGTCATGCTCGGCTCGGCCCGTGTACTCCACCACAAAGTCCGTGATGGCTTGGGCTTGGATGGCTGTTCTGGGCTGGTAGGTGATGTCAAATTGGCTCAGCTCAACTGCCCATTTCAGTAGTCTGCCCGACGCCTCCGGCTTGTGCATGATGGACTTGAGTGGGGCATCCGTCATGACCTTAATCGGGTTAGCATCAAAGTATGACTTCAGCTTCCTTGCCGCCATGATGAGGGCGAGGGCAAGTTTTTCCAATGGGGAATACCTCACCTCAGCCCCTTGCAAGGTTTTGCTGACATAATAGACCGGCTTCTATTCCTTTCCTTCTTCTCGGACTAGTACCGCCGCCACTGCTATCCCCGAGCATGCTAGGTATAGTACCAGTTCCTCCCCCATCTCAGGTCGGGATAGCAGGGGTGGTAAAGCTAAATACATTTTCAGCTCTTAGAAGGCGTTCTGGCACTCCGTAGTCCATTCAAAGTTCTTAGGATTCCTTAATATTTTAAACAGGGGAACACACTTGTCAGCTGACCTGGACATGAATCTGCTGAGTGCCGCGACCTTGCCTGCCAACACTTGGACGTCTTTCATGCAGGTCGGCGGTGCCAGGTCGAGTATCGCCTGAACCTTCTCCGGGTTGGCTTCTATTCCACGGTCTGTGACCATGAAGCCTAGAAATTTTCTCGCCTTGACGCCGAATGCGCACTTTTTTGGGTTATGTTTTATCCCAAAGTGCCCCATTACGGAGAAGGCTTCAGCCAAGTCGGCTACATGATCTTCTGCCCTCTTGCTTTTGACCAACATGTCATCCACATAGATCTTCATATTTCGGCCAATCTAATTTTTGAAGACCTTGTTCACCATCCGAGTGTAGGTGGCTCCAGCATTCTTGAGACCAAAAGGCATGACCTCATAGTAGTAGAGACCTTTATCGGTGGTGAAGGCAGTTTTCTCTTTGTCTCCGGGAGCCATCTTGATTTGGTTGTGGCCTTGAAAGGCATTCATGAAGGAGAGTAGCTCGAACCCGAAGGTGGCGTCCACCATTTGATCAATCCGAGATAGGGGAAAGCAGTCCTTAGGGCAGGCTTTATTGAGGTTAGTAAAATCAATACATAATCTCCATCCTCCTAAGGACTTTGTCACCAGCACCACATTGGATAGCCAGGTTGGGTATTGGATTTCCTTTATGTGGCCAGCGTCTACCAATTTGTCTACCTCTTCTACTGTGATTTGTTGCTTATCATAATAGAAGTGCCTGAGCTTCTGCTTCACCGGGTAATGATTCAGGTCGGCATTCAGGTGATGTTCAGCCACTCCCGGGTCAATACCTGTCATGTCAGAGGCAGACCATGCAAATATGTGTTCATTTTTTAGGATAAATTGGCTTATACCTTTCTTGAGGTCTGCAGAGAGTTCACTTCCGATTTTTGCTCTCTTTGTCTCATCGGAGAGCTCCACCTCCTGAAGGTCTTCAGCCGGGCTACCTCTCTTAGCATCCCTTTTTTCTTCAGGCAAATCTGGTCCCCAGCCAACCTGATATTTGGGTCGGAGCGAGTTTTCATAACATTCCCGAGCTGAGAGCTGGGCTCCGCGAATGGTGGCCGTGCCGGCCGGGGTCAGGAATTTTAAGGCCTGGTAATAGGTGGATGGGACGGCCCTGAAATGGTTGAGCGCCACCCGACCTAGAATTCCATTGTAGGTGAAGTTACAATCCATCACAATGAAGTTGGCTTGCATTGAAACCCGCTTATCTCCGTCATCCAGCTTCAGCAGAAGGTTAATAACTCCTTCAGCTCGGTGTGCTTACCCAGTGAAACAGCTAAAGTGCCCCTCAATGGCCTGAATCGGCTCCTGTCCAACCCCATTTGCTCAAAAGCGCTAAGGTATAAAACTTATGCCGAGCTCCCCGTGTCCACCATCAGCCTCTTTATGGTGAAGTTGGCTATTTCAGTACTGATCACCAGTGGGTCATCATGGGGCAATATTACCCCTCCAAGTCTTCTGAGGAAAAGGTGAACTCCTCCACCCCCGGGGCCGGACCCCGCACTGGTCCATACTCCTTTCCAGCCCGAACATAACCCTTCCTGCCTGCCGAGGTCTCCCCTCCCGAAGCCAGCCCTCCTGCAATAGTTTCAATCACAGCCAAACGTCCACCCCCAGCCTGGCGCCTGGGTGGACTCCTCTCTCTACCTCTTTGATCATGATTCCGGGTCGGCTGCGGGTCTATGTACCTTCGGAGATGGCCTCGGGATATCAGTGCCTCGATCTCCTGTTTCAAGTCTTTGCACTCTTCGGTGGTGTGGCCATAGTCCATGTGGTAGCGGAAATACTTGGTTCTATTGCGCTTCTCGAGTCGGCCTTTTATCCTTGGAGCTGGAGGCAGGTGGTTCTGGTGCTGGATCTCCATAAGGATCTGCTCCCTTATGGTGTTGAGGGGAGTAAACATAGTGAACAGAGGGTTCTACTTTGACTGTTGGGGCTGCTTGCCTCGGTCGTTTTGGACTTTGGCCCCAGGTTGGGCTTGGGATGTTTCTCCCTTCCTGCCAGCTTCTTTCTCATTGTCATCGTCCCTCTTTGCCTAATGTATTTCTTCCGAGTGTATGTACCATTCTGCTCGTACCATCAGCTCGGACACAGTATCCACGGGATCGATTGCCAATGAGGATGTAAGGGGGCCCGACCTGAGCCCACTCTGGTAAGCCATCAACGCCATTGAGTCCTCCAGGTTGGGGATTCGGAGGGACTCTTCATTGAATCTGGCTGTGTAAGCCCTCAGACTTTCCCCTCTATGTTGCTTTACCAGCAGCAATGTAGAAGTGTGGCGGGCGGCGTGCCGGCTCCCCGCAAAGCGGGAGAGGAAAGCCTCAGCCAGCTGATGGAAACTTGCAATTGAACCGGGACGAAGCTTCTGGAACCAATCCAAGGCATTGCCAACCAGGGTGGTCGGGAATGTCTTCGTCTTCATGAGGTCGGACATGTCATGCAGGGTCATGTGGTGATCGAAGTTGAGCAAGTGGCTGGCTGGGTCTCCATCTCCATTGTAGACGGCCAGGTTGGGCATCCGGTTGCCGGTGGGTAGTGGCGTGGCCAGTACCTCGGGTGAGAGTGGACTAACGCCGAGCTGGTTGATGACCTTGGCTATAGCGTCCGCGGTTTTGGCCTGCTCGGGGTCGGCTTGAGCCACCCTTAGACCTCTCGCCTCACCGGGTCTCGCCACCGGCTCTAGGAAGCCCTCTTGGTCCTGCATCCGCTTTGGCCTGGGGTCTGGGACGCGGAACTGTGGACGCGAGGGCCGCGGCGTAGCTTCTTGCGGAGCCAAGGAGCCCTCAGCTAGCCGGGCTACCTGCTCTTTGAGTTCCTCAAACATCCTCAGCATCATCTTTATCTCTGGTGACAGATTGGAGTTGAGTTCTCCATCCACCGCGGGGATGGTTTGAGTGGCTAAGTGTATACGTTGGCTCGTCCCAACGTCGGCTGGGATTGGGTTTTGACTAGACACCTGCGTGGTTTCGAGGTCCCCATCCGGGTTGGGCAAATCCTCTACCGGTGCGCTATGGTTTCTCGTTTGTACCATATTGGTTTCTCAGTGAGTGGTGAAGGAGTGATGGAAAGAACTCGTTTCCCACAGACGGCGCCAAACTGTCGAGGTCGGATTCTCGCAGTTGAACTGGTCGACTACGCTTGCCAAGCTGAGCTTTCAGGTTCGCCTCCGAGTTGAACTTTTCAGGTCGGCTATGTCACCTGCACGAAGAAAAAAAGGAAAAGGCGGGGTGATGACCCGGATTTTCCCCTCGGGCGCGCGAATGATTAGTATGTCCGAGCTGGCAAGGTAGCTGAAAGCATTTAATGACGAGTTACCTTCTAAATGAAGAGGGTGGAGCTCTATTTATACTAAATTCAGGTCTGACAGCATTTAATACGGTGCAGCCTTATGTCCCATCAGTGCTTTGTGTCCCATCGAAACAACTGGAACTGAGGTCGGGGTTTTTCGGGGTCGGGTCAGCATTCCGATTGGGCATTTAGCTGAATGCGCTGGGCTCGGCTCAGATTAGCCCGTCTCAGCTCGGCGTGGGTAACTCACCCCAGCTCGGGGACCCCTCGTCAACTACTATTAAAACTTTCTCATAATATTATAAGATTATGAGAAAATATAAGTCCATATAATCAATGAGAAGATGAAGAATGAACTGTAAACTATTGGACTTGACCAATAATTTTGTGGAATCACACTTTCCGAAATTGTAATTAGTATTTAACCTCTCCATGATTCTGAGGTGTCAATTCATAATTCATAATTCAACACTCGGCTGAGGTACCTTTTTCATAAAGCCACAAGCCTAAATTCACAGTAGAATCTCTTTAAATTAATATTCGATAAATTAATAATATTTTTTAAATAATAAAAATATCAGGTCCCAACTTGGGACCAGTGTAAAAAATTAATAATTTTAATAAAATTATAAAATAATACATTTAAAATATTTTATTTGTATTTTATCAACTCAAATATTTCATAAATTAATAATTAACTAGAAATTACATAATAAATGGACTATGAAATTAGAGAAATTTGTTTTAATCCTAATACTGATAAAAGATTAGAGAAATTTGTTCTAATGTTACTAAATTAAATTCTTATCTTCTATTTTTATTAGACATTTCTACCCGTCTATTCAAATTGGCCTGAAAAATATGAGTCACTTTTCAAAAAAGATACCATAAATATAATGTGTTTACTATTAAGTCAGAAAAATAAAAAAATATCTTGATATATTAATAATTATTAATTTATCGATAAATTGATATCTCATTAAATTAATAAAATTTAGTAATTTTAACATTATTAATTTAAATAGGTTATACTGTACTTGTTTACTTTGTACCCAAAAGAAATTGTCATTTTCAGATAGACTGAATCTATTTGGCCCATTGTCTTGAAATTACTAACTTTTAATATGAAACAAGATTTAGATTGTGTTTAATAATGCAAATTATTCTTGTATTACGGGTGCATTTTGCTCCACGTACGTTGGCGGATTTGAAATTCACTTCTAATTTCAAGAAATGTTTAGCCCTAAATAGTTAGATTTGTATTTGTATTTCAATTTGGGCTGGGCTATAAACACCTAGAAATTCACATTTTCTAAAAGTTGGGTATATTTACTCTTTACACAAAGTTATTTTCAAAATGCAAAACCAAATGCGCATTTAGTGACAAAAAGTTGTAACATGATTTGCATACGCTTAACTTGGGGGCACTCAATAAGTTTATTTGTATAGTTTGGAAGTTTGACTTCAGAATTCTTAGGTAGGATTTTGATGTTCTTTACGGCATTCTAATTATTTTTGTTTTTGAATTTTTGTAATAAATGAAACACTTGTTTATTTAGAAAAAAAAAAAAAAACTTTGGTCCAAATGTGATTTCAAATCATGTTAGCCTTTAAAATCTAGTAATTATACATAGTCTATTCTAAATGTAAGTTTTCCTAAAGTGATTCTCAAAATGTGGACGAATCAGACAGCGGGGTCAAATGACGCTTTTAGTGCTTATAATTTACAACGTAATTTTTATACGACGAACTTTGGCCGCAATATGATTTTGGAGATGTCCATTTCCAAAGATCGCTTGCTTCAATTTCTTAACGTTAATTTAAGATGGGGTTGATAGATTCTTTCTCTTTGACCAAACCTTGTGCTACCAGTAATCCCTAGAAGCTGCTTTAAAGTGTTAAGGGAAAATTTTTGCATATTAATGGGTCAGTCTCTCACATGATTGCTGAGACTTACGTACACATGTGAGTCCTACTAATAAGACTGACATTAGTTCGAACTGATTGAAAAGCTTTTCAAATTTAAATAACAAAGCCAATGTCTTTATTTGAGATATGAACTGCTTTACTCATACTATTTTTTTTTTTTCGGATTTAAAGAATCGGAGGCGTAAACCGTACTATATATATTAAATGACGACGTTCACGAGAATTAATTTCGAAATCTCTCATACTCACAACAAAGATCCCAGTGGCTACTCATACTAATTTTTATTCATACAGTTTTTTGCTTTTGTATGCATTCATTTTGTACTTATTCCTTCTTTACTGGGTTGGGTAATGCGTGTGAAGCTTGAGTTGTTTATGACTTTCGGCCAGTAATTTCTTTAGCTTTTACTCTTACTACCTAAAACACCAATTACAATATATATGAAAATTGTTCTCAAGTCCAGTTTGGTGGCTGGGTTTACGCATCAACATCTTATTTAATTTAAAGTGAGTAATGAAGACGTTAAATTTAAACAAATCAACAAATGATGGTGGGCAGAGCAAACCCATAGTATTTAATATTATCATCTCTAACTGCTACCCGAAGCACCATTTCTATTTTCTAAAATATAAATTACTCCTTAAGCATCTCAAGTGGATATTGGAGTATATCAAAGTCTTGTCTAATTTTCGGGCTTTCACGTTCTATGATCGTGGGTAAAAAGTCAGAAAGTGAAAGAGAAACATGGAGACAGAGAGACAGAGAGACACAGAGAGGTCGAAGATGGATCTTGCTTCTCTTGATGCTTTCTATTATAATTAAGTAGTTTGTGTTGAAAATAATAAATAATATAATAAATTTTTATCTAACAGTTTAAATTTTTAACACCACCTTGTAATCTTTAGCATCGACATCATAACCAAAGAAGCTTAAGGATCCACCTTGTAACACCTAACCATTTTCGTCCAGATATTATATTATCTATGTTAAGAAAGAAGCTTAAGAATCTACGACGATGGTGCAATGTTAAAGGGACAACTAGTTGAATAGATTAGAAGATAAAATAATAGAAAATGAACATAGGAAAGATATACACTATCTTTTCCAATTCCGATTATTATTTGTGACTGAATATTAATTTAAGAATTAGAGTGTTTACGTGGAGAGTACTCACACCCGTTTCTTTTGTAAAACAGCTCGGGAGGCACCCGACCAGATTCTAACCTCCATTATAAAAAATAAAATATAAAGAGATAGAAATAAATTTAAAAAAGCAGCGGGATGTTACCAAGCTGGTCCTTCCTCTTATTTAGACCGCCCGTAGACTAATATCGTTCATCTCTATCATCAAGTATCTATCAGTAAAAAAGTGACACAGAAACTTAGCCAAAAATGGAAAAGCGGAGAAGTAGGGAGAACGAGCCAGAAAGGGAGATGGTGGTCGATAAATCAACTTTATATTATTGTTTTTCGAAGCTTGACCAATTCCATTGCCTCAAGTTAATTCGCAGCGTGACCGAGAGGAAGCTGGATCTTGCTCCTATTGATTGGTTTCTTGAACATCTTGGAAAACATTCTGATGTGGTCTGGTCTACAGGAGCTTTCACTGTGGTTGCACTTGTCAAAGCATTTCTCATTGATCCTCCCCAACAGTTTGTTGAAGAGGGTACATTGAAACAGATTGAAACTTTCGCCAGCAGGTTGGGATACGTCATCTCCTTGTTTGATCTCAATAATCACTTTGAGTACAAGGCTCTTACATGGGTTATATCTACCGCCTCATGTTGGGATCCCATTCCCCAGTTTGAGGCCCGAAGGGTTCATGAAGAACAGTCAAAGCCATCAAGATTATACTACCCGAGGACTGATCAACTCGTATTTGTTGACCATCTTGTGGAGTATCTAGAGCAGCTGCTCGTGAAAGACCAGCCCCATTCAATTGGCCTTTTGAACCTTCCGATCTCACGGCTCCAAAAAGTGTTGGGAGGAAACCTGATATCAAAACACAAACAACAAATGCACAGCGGAAATAACACCCTCCCACCTTATATAAACCTGTTAGGAAGTAACAAATAGAGCCAACAACAATATGCACAAATCTGAAAATTCCAGAAAATAGAGCAACACCAAGATTTTAACGTGGAAAACCTCTCCAACGTGGAGAGTAAAAACCACGGGACCGTAGTCCACCCAAAAAACTTCCACTATCAACAAATAATGGGTACAAGAGAGTCTTCTCTAGCTACAACTAGAGGCATACACAATACATTCACGAAGAATAACATATTCTTGCAAATATTGCATCAACAAAAGAGATTAAACCAAGAAATAGGAGAGAAATCACCAAAAAACGTCGTCACTGTTCACGTCAGAAAAACGGGCTGTAGAGAGCTCCAAATCTGATCTCCACCGTTCAGATAGAAGACCCACGAGTTGTGAACATGCACGTAAAATTTCAGCTCAATCGGACCACAAATGACCTTCCGATCGTCAACTTGATGAAGATGACGCAGACTGAAATTTCTGCACTCTTCTTCTTCTTTCTCTCTCTGTTTCTTTCTCTCTCTCTCTCGTTCACTCACTCTCTCTTTTTTTTCAAAACAAGTGACAGACCAGCTTTTGCTGGTCTGTCCATTCCATTCTTTTTTTTTTGTTTTTGTTTTTTTTCCCTTTTTTGTTTTCTTTTCTTTTGGTCAAAAAGCAAAAGCAAAAGCAAAAGTAAAAATTATACCAACCCACATGGGTTGGTCTACTCAACAAACTCCCCCACCAACTCATGTGGGTGGGTCAATCAACCCGGCAACCAAACGACATATCTCAAGCTTCTCTCTTGGCAACGCCTTCGTCAACATATCGGAGCCATTGTCATCTGTGTGAACTTTTTCAAGTTTCAACAACTTCAAATTCAAAACATCCCTGATCCAATGGTACCTCACATCAATATGTTTCGATCTTGAATGAAATGAAGAATTCTTACCAAGATGTATTGCACTCTGATTGTCGCAATACAAGACATATTCATTTTGCTCAAACCCAAGTTCTTCCAGAAACTTTTTCATCCATAGCAATTCCTTGCATGCTTCAGTTGCTGCAATGAACTCCGCTTCAGTGGTGGAAAGGGCAACACACTTTTGCAATCTCGATTGCCATGCCACAGCTCCCCCTGCAAAGGTAATCAAATAACCCGAAGTAGACTTACGAGTATCAACATCTCCAGCCATATCAGCATCTGTGTAACCTACAAGCATAGGCTTCTCACATCCAAAGCAAAGTCTCAGTTTGGATGTGCCTCGAAGATATCTCATAATCCACTTCACTGCATTCCAGTGTTCTCTCCCAGGATTTGAGAGAAAACGACTCACCGTACCAACTGCATGTGCTATGTCTGGCCGTGTACACACCATAGCATACATCAAACTTCCCACTGCTGAAGAATATGGAACATTCTGCATATCTTTCTTTTCTTCATCTGTAGAAGGACACTGTTGAGCACTTAGCTTAAAGTGAGTAGCAAGAGGAGCACTAACCACTTTAGCTTTATCCATGTTGAACTTTTGAAGTACTTTCTCGATGTACTTCTCTTGTGACAAATACACATTTTTGCCATTTCTGTCTCGATTGATTCTCATGCCAAGAATTTGCTTTGCTGGTCCTAAGTCTTTCATAGCAAAAAACTTGTTCAATTGTTTCTTCAACCTGTCAATTCTTGAAGAATTCCTGCCAATAATCAACATATCATCAACGTATAGCAACAAGATAATAAAATCATCATCAGAGAATTTTTGAGAAAAGACACAATGATCCGAAGAAGTTTTCCTGTAGCCTTGCTCCCCCATAACAGATTCAAACTTCTTATACCATTGTCGAGGTGCTTGTTTTAAGCCATAAAGACTTTTCTTCAGTTTACACACATAATCCTCTTTTCCTTTTTCTTTGAACCCCTCCGGTTGCTCCATATAAATTTCTTCGTCCAAATCACCATGAAGAAAAGCAGTTTTCACATCCATCTGCTCAATCTCCAAATCAAGGCTAGCAGCCAAACCCAAAACAACTCGAATGGATGACATTTTCACAACTAGAGAGAAAATCTCATCAAAGTCAACACCTTTTCTCTGACTGAACCCTTTCACAACCAGTCTCGCTTTGTATCGTGGTTGTGAAGTATTTTCTTGTTGCTTTAACCTGTAAACCCATATGTTTTTCAAAGCTTTTTTGCCTTTAGGCAACTTCACCAACTCAAATGTGCAATTTTCATGCAAAGATTTCATCTCATCTTGCATAGCTTCCATCCACTCATTTTTATGTTTATCATCCATAGCTTCTTCAAAGCTTTCAGGCTCACCTCCATCTGTCAATAAAACATACTCATCAGAAGAGTATCTTGTAGAAGGTTGTTTATCTCTAACGGACCTTCTGAGTGGAACTGTTGGTGGAGTCACAAGCTGACTATCATCATCACTTACCTCAACCTGTGTAGGACTTTCTGCTTGATCATCATCAGGGAAATTACCTTGATCATCATCTTTAACCTACTCTGTTGCTGGTGGCGTTGAAGGCACTATATCAAGATCAGCCAATTCATCTGACTGTGGGGATAACTCTTTCTCTGCTTTGCCAATGTCCTGAATTGTTTGATCCTCCACAAATACAACATCTCTGCTTTTGACAATTTTCTTATCAACTGGATCATATAGTCTGTAGCCAAATTCATCAAGGCCATAATCAATAAATATACACTGTCGTGTTTTCACATCAAGTTTGGATCTTTCATCCTTTGGAATGTGTACAAACGCCTTGCATCCAAAGACTCGCAAATGATCATAAGAAACATCTTTCCCTGTCCAAACTCTATTAGGAACATCAAGCTTTAATGGAATACATGGTGAGAGATTCAACAAATGAACAACTGTATTCAAAGCCTCACCCCAGAATGAATGTGGTAGATTTGCATGTGAAAGCAAACATCTTACCTTTTCAATCAACGTTCTATTCATTCTCTCAGCAACACCATTCAACTGTGGTGTCTTTGGTGGTGTCTTTTGATGCCTGATACCTTGCTCTTTGCAATACCTGTCAAATGGACCACAATATTCACCTCCATTATCTGTACGGATGCATTTCAATTTTCTTCCTGTTTCTCTTTCAACGGATGCTTGAAACTGCTTGAATACATCCAACACTTGATCTTTAGACTTCAAGGTATAAGCCCAAGTCTTCCTGGAGTGGTCATCAATAAACGTCACAAAGTAAAGAGAACCACCAAGTGTTTTAATTTTCATCGGACCACACACATCCGAATGTACCAGCTCAAGTACATTTTCCTTCCTGGAAGGTGGATGACTCTGGAAAGAAACCCTGTTCTGCTTTCCTGCAAAGCAATGATCACATTTTCTCATATGTGGATCTGTTAGTCCCGATAAAATTTTCTTTTTAGATAAAATTGATATTCCCTTCTCACTCATGTGACCCAGTCTCTTGTGCCACAACTCTGTTGCATCTTCATTTTCCACTGCATTGACAATGCTCCTGGAAACCTTTGAATTCATCAAATACAAAGTTGAGCATTTTTTACCTTTGGCTACAACCATAGAGCCCCTCGTAAGTTTCCATTGACCATTACCGAAGGTATTAAGAAAACCTTCATCATCAAGTCTACCTGCGGAGATCAAATTCAATCTAATATCAGGAACATGCTTCACATCTTTAAGAATTAATTTGCTGCCATTTTCAGTCTCCAAGCAAACATCTCCTGTACCGACAACTTTGGTGACACCATCATTACCCATTTTTACAACTCCAAAATTGCCAGCTGTATAAGACATAAAAAAGTCCTTTCGAGAAGTAGCATGAATAGAAGCACCACTGTCAATCACCCAACATGTATCATGACATGCGAGATTAATAACATCACTGTCATATACAATGAAAAACTCCTGTGTAGTGGTAGCAACAAGATCTTTACCACTATCATTATCTTTCTTCTTATCATTATCTTTGTTTTTATTTTCATTTTGTAATATTCTGCAAAATCTCTTGATATGACCCATTTTTCCACAGTGATGACATTTGACATTACTATACTTCCATCTTGACTTGCTTCTACTACTTCCTCTATTTCCCGAACCCTTTTGCTTACTCCTCCCCCTAGATTCAGTAACCAAAGTATCTGACTCTGAAGAGGAATTTTATGACTTTCTTCTAGCTTCTTCATTTAAAAGTTTACTTTTAGCTAGATTCAAAGTGATTTCACCATCTGGGGTTGAGTTACACAGTGACATTCTAAATGTCTCCCATGAGTCCGGTAAAGTACCAAGAAGCAATAACCCCTTAAGTCCATCATCCAATTTAATTCCAGTGGCAGCTAACTGATTTATAATCCCAAGATATTCATTTACATGATTAGTTATAGGGGTTTTATCTCGATATCTCAAACCTATCAATTGTTTTATCAAAAACAACTTGTTGCTCCCACACTTTTGTGCATACAATTTTTTAAGTTTGTTCCATAATGGACGTGCATATGTTTCTTCACTAATGTGATTCATCACATTATCATCTACCCATGTCCTGATATACCCACACACTTGTTTGTGAAATAACTCACATTCTTCATCAGTTTTACTCACTGGTTTTTCAGTAGTAAACACCGGTAGATAATAATATTTCACATACAACAAGTCTTCCATTTTTCTTTTCCACATGGCATAATTCAAACCATTCAAAAATATCATTCTACTTGTATTAACTTCCATTGTTTATACAAAACAATAATTCAACAACCAAGCTCTGAGGCCACTTTGTTGGGAGGAAACCCGATATCAAAATACAAACAACAAATGCACAGCGAAAATAACACCCTCCCACCTTGTATAAACCTGTTAGGAAGCAACAAATAGAGCCAACAACAATATGCACAAATCTGAAAATTCCAGAAAATAGAGCAACACCAAGATTTTAACGTGGAAAATGTGATACCCCGAACCTGGCATGTATTCAATAGCATTTAAAGTTCATTTAAATTGCATTTTATTGACCTTTCACCTTCTTTGACCAAACTAGTTGACTTTTCATCTACAATAACCAATTAGGACAAGGTGAAAATTTTTGAAATGTTTAATAAAGGGCAAACTTGGGATTAGAAATAAAAAAAATGCAATGTTAAGTTAGTCCAATTTTGGGTCAAATTTGGAATTAAATCTGAACCAATTGGGGAAGAGTTAGGTAGCAAATTATATATGGTTGGAAAGCTCTATGAGTCTAGTTTCTGTGGCTTCAAACCGTTCATGAATTGGAGTTTTTTAGAAGAAATTATGGCCGTTTTCGTAAGGTCGCGCATATATGTTTTGGTTTAGCGGGTTGACCGAAGCTTTGACTATTGTTGCCATCTTTTATAAGCATAAAATAGCATAGAAAAAAAACGAAAACCTGAAAAATAAAGAGAGAAAACGAAGACTCCAAGGAGAAAAGAAAAAAAAAGATTTTTCAACTTCAAATCTTCAAATCTTTGCGAGGGCTTGCATGGGATCGTTTCCGAGGCTTCTAATGTTGTTTTCCTAGCGTCTATTAGCAGCTAAGGTGAGGGATGCATTGTTATTTGCGCATTAAAAAATATGATGTTGTCGAGGTTGAAAGTCTCACAGTTGCATTCGGGAGCTGCTTTGGCCGAGCTGGACTCCTTTGATCCGACTCCGAGCTAAATTTTCTTGGTCGGCTGCAGATCCTGCACAAGGAAGGCATGGAAAAGGCGGGGTGACGACCCGAATTTTCCCCTCAGGCGTGCGAATGATTAATATGTCCGAGCTGGCAAAGTAGTTGAGAGCAATAAATAACGAGAGAGAGTAAGTGAGGAGGGTTGAGCTCTATTTATACTGAGTTTGGGTCTGACAACATTTAATGCGACGCAGCTTTATGTCCCATCAGTGCTTTATGTCCCATCGGAACAGCTGGAACTGAGGTCGGGGTTAATGGGGTCGGGTCAGTCATCTGGGGTTGATCATTGGGCTGAGCGAGCTGCTGATGGAGCGCGGATTGGCCCATCTCTGATCAGAAGGTCGGCTAATTTAGCTCAACTCGGGAACCCCTCGTCAATTCTCCCCCCCCAGTCGAGATCGAGTGGGCGAGATCTAGAGGTAGGAGCTAATCCCGAGCTGAAGGTGCCCGACCCCGATAGAGTAGGGATGGCCACGTCAGCAGTGCATGCCCAACGGATGGCTGCCACGTCACCTGGCGGTTCTGACGAGACGCGACGTTTGGCCTTCCCGAGGCGAATTTCACGGGCGCCTATAAATAGGGCCACCTCCTCCGAGATTTCACTGCATACTTCACTTTCTATTTCTCAAGGAATTTAGGTCGGACGCAAGAGTGGTCGGACACAACTAGCTCGGAAAGAATATTCTCGGGATTCTGCAGCTTGGACCAGAAGAGTCGGCCACACTCCGCAGTTGGGAGCATTAGGTACGTCCCGACTCCCTTTAGTCATTCCTGTACATTTGTATTTGCTGTAGACAGGATGGGGAGGTCGGAATCAGAAGATTCTCAGGCAATGGATGTAAGGTCTTACGGCGGAGATGAAAGTCCGCCGAGCTCGGCATCTACCTCGAACAGGATCCGTGGCGGAGAGAGCACCAGCTCGTCCTCAGGGCCGGCTCGGAAATCCAATCGCGAGGAGAGTGACGACGACTGCCAAGTTATTGGGGTTAGACTGGTGCGAGAAGAGGCAGAAGAGGACCCTATGGCCGACCTGGGAGAATTCGATGTCGGGGGGGATGAGGAGCCGCTGAATCGACTGGAGGGCATTGAAATACCGCAAGAATTCTTAGCCGGGGTGGCTGCCACCGAGCCGATCGAGGCTGTTCCAGTCAGTGCTGTTCGACCCCGGAGCTCGGCTTCAGCTAGCGCTTCTTCAATTCGGGGGAAGATGATCGAGCAGTTGTTTGCCTGCTGCAAGCGAGAGTGCCATTCCACCGTGCAGATGGCGAACGCAAGACTGAGGAACTGGTCGGTTGATCGGCATCACAAGTTGAAGGTTCCAGGTCGGCAAGAATCGGCGTGTTACCCCCCAGCCAACCACTACACCATATATGATCTGGCCTTCGACGTCATCCAGCTCCCCCTCCCTGGCTTCATCGTTGGAATCCTGAACCATTTCGAGCTCAGCCCGGGTCAGATGTCACCGAATGGTTGGGCTATAATGGTGGCTTTCTACGTGTTCTGTTTGGAGAAGGGAGTGGAGCCGACCTTGCGTCGATTCAGGCATTTCTTCGTATGTAAGCCCAATCCGAAGCAACCGGGGTGGTTCCACTTCGCAGCTCGGGTCGGCCACTCCATATTCACCAAGTGGCACTCGTCTAACAAGGGCTGGCATAATGATTATTACTGGGTGGAGTCGTCTGTGAATCCTGGATGTAGGCTAGACTGGCTCCCGAGTCTGAGGAAAACTGTCAATAATGACCCTAAACTTTCAAAGGAGGAGCGTAGGGAAGTGGCAGCGCTCAGGCCCGCGCCCGGGATGCTGATAGACATTGACAGTGTGTTGAAATGGGAGCGAATCTGGGATTCTAAGTTATTTGGTCGGGAGCCCGACCTCTCAAAGGATCATCCCCACCTGATTCCCGACCCGGAAGGAGATGACGGGGCCGGCTCGGAAGAGGGTCAGTTTGCAGGATTGGCGTCCGACCTCCCGTCCCGTTTTATTAACTTCGCTTTAGCTGGGTCTTCGACTCACTTTTGATTCCCTTTGCTCTTTACCTTTGCAGATATGGCGGATATGAGGAAGCTCGCGTACGCCCAGGTGCGGTCAGGACCGGGCGGCACTGGACAAGGCCAGAGGCAACGCCACAGCGGCCAAGGGCGTGAGGTCGGTCCCGAGGTCTCCTCAAAAGGGGCTTCGGGGTCCCCATTGCCGAAGAAATCTGGGTCGGGCCTAACGATCCCGGAGCGTTCCTCCCCCCGATCCGAGAACAGAAAGCGGCCTCGGCCCGGGCACTCCGGAAAGGGCAAGGAGTCGGAGTTCAGTCCTCCCGACCAGCACCTCATGGAAGCATCCAAGGTGGATCGCGACCCCAAACTGGCGACGGTCCCAGCCGAGCAACTCTCGCTGGACTTGAGGACGGCCATTGTTACGGTAAGTCCCTATCCATCTTACATAGGGATCGCATTCTTAGCTCGGCTAATTGCTTTATCTTCTGCTGAACAGGCCGAGTCCCACATTCTCTCTGCCCCCATCTTCTTATTCAAGGCCCAAACTCACTGCGTTGAGCTCAAGCAACGGTACGTGGAGTCCCGGGCCGAAGTTGTGACAGTGAGAGAGGAAGCCGCTCAGAGGCAGAGGGCTGATGCGGCGGAGGTCGAGCGCTTAAGGAAGGAGCTAGACCTAGAGAAGGGCCGACGTGAAGCCGCGGCCCAGGACGTCGATCGCTACAAGCGAGAGAAGCGGGAGGCAGAGGCAAAGTTCAAGGAGTTGGCGGAGCGGGTCGGCGTCCACGGGGAGAAGGCGGTGGAGGCCTTCAAAACCAGCGACGCGACGGTGGACTGGTTGGCCACGGAAGGCGGGGCCATGGAAAAATACGCGGAAATGGAGTTCTACTTCCGGGGTCAAGTTGCGGCTCGGGAGAGAGCGAAGACTTTCTTTCCATCCTCCAAGAACGACTACATCGAGATCTTGGAGGTCCCGCCGCCAGAATTCTGGGAGATCCCCGAGCTTCCCTCCGACCTGATATCCCAGGCCAAGGAGGTTTCTGAGTTTGTCCAGAAGGGCCTGGACCAGGTTGGGGATGAAGCTGAGGCCACCACCTCCGCTGTCGCGCCAAAATAGAATTAGCAACGCCTCCCTAGTAGGGCTATTGTAATCTTGCCCGAGCTGGGCCTTTGTAAAAACTTTCCAGTTTTTAATGAAATATTTATTTTGGGTTCATTTGCGTTTTAATTGAGTTCGCACATAAGCACTTTTCTTTCCGCAAATTTTTTCCCAAGTTAGTCTGGTCGGACCAATTTTTAATGGTCCGTACAAACTTAGTTAATAATCCGAGCTGGACGCGACTAATGTTTTAACATCCTTATCCGAGCTGGCATAATATGGGCAACTCATTACGGTTACCGATCCGAACTCGTCAGTCCGTTTATAAAAATGGTCAAACTAATGTTGACAAGTATTGAGCTCGAGTTTAGACCCAAGCTAATACACCGACCTGAGGCCGGAATGCACCGAGTTGGAACTTAATCCGAACTGGCAAAACTGATCAAATTGTTATCAATTATACCCGAGCTGGAACTTAGTCCGAGCTGGTTTACTTTGTCGTTTGCTCGTGATTAAGCGTGGCCACCGCGTTAATCTTCGTTCGAGTCGTTTCACAGTCGCAGCATTTACGCCCGGGTCGGGTATTGTGCTGGTTTGCGTATTTATTCCCAAGTCGGGAATTGCACTAGTTTGCAAAATCGTATTGTATTGAATTCGTACAAGTAATGTTTCGGCCCGGGGCCTTTACAAAATACCTTGGCTCGGGGCCGTTTTACAAAATATTGCGGCTCGGGGCCGGGGACAAAATATTCCGGCTCGGGGCGGGGTTTGTACAAAATACCGCTTCCTATGTTCTGAATGGCATGAATTTTTTAACAGTTTTCCGTTCTTGTCTCGAAGGTAGAAGGTCCCGGGTCGGACTTCTTTCATGACCTCATAGGGTTCCTCCCAGGTCGGGGAAAGCTTGTTAGTGGAGCGCGGCAAAAAGATGGCCTTCCTGAGTACGAGATCGCCGACCTTAATAGGCTTAGGCTTGACCTGCTTGGAAAAGGCTCTTTTCATTGCGGCTTTGCTGGCCAGCATTCTGATTTGAGCTTTAGCTCGGAGCTCTTCGGCGAGGTCGAGCTCTTCACGGATCCATGCTCCGTTTATTTCTGGGTCATGGAGGAGGGTCCTACTGGTTGGAGATCCGATCTCCACTGGCAGAACCGCTTGAGTGCCGAAGGTCAGTTCGAAGGGCGATTCTCCCGTCGCCGAGCTGACATTGGTTCGCTGAGCCCACATCACTTCTGGGAGAACTGATGCCCATTGGCCCTCTGCTTCCTCCAGCTTGGTTTTCAGACCCTGCAAAATGATTTGGTTAGTCCTTTCGACTTGGCCATTACTTTGAGGGTGAGCAACAGACGAGAATCTGAGGTCGATCCCAATCTCAGCACATTTGCCTCGAAAGTATGCACTGTCAAATTGCTTGCCGTGGTCGGTAACGATGACGGGGGGCACCCCAAATCGGCAAATGATATTTTTCCATACGAAATCCCAAGCTGCCTTTTCTGTTATTCTGGCAACACCTTCAGCCTCGGGCCATTTGGTGAAGTAGTCTACGGCCACGAAGGCGTGTTTCTTTTGGCCGAGACTGGCCGGCAAGGGGCCGATGATGTCTAGACCCCACTGATAGAATGGCCAAGGGCTTATCATCACTGTGAGGTCTACAGCAGGCTTCCGCTGCACGTTGGCGAACCTCTGGCAGGTGTCGCACTTTTTTACATACTCTTTGGCATCTTGCTCTAAGGTTGGCCAAAAATAGCCGTACCTTAACGCCTTCCGAGCCAGAGCTTTACCCCCCAAGTGGTTTCCGCACACGCGTTCATGAATCTCCTGGAGTACATAGTTTCCTTCCTCGGGTGCAACGCATTTCAAAAGAGGCCAGGTGTAGGCTCTTTTGTAGAGCTGCCCGGCAATTATGACAAACCTTGAGGCCTGCTTCATGAGTTTCCGAGCAGCTTTTTCATCCTCCGGGGTCATACCCCCTTCCAAATAGTCCATGATTGGTTTGGTCCAATCTGGATTTAAGTTGAGCTCGGCTACCGCTCGCATCCCCAACTGGATACTAGGTTCAGATACTTCTTCCACGTGGACAAGGGTAGGTCGGCTCTCGCCCAAGGCTAGCCTGGATAGGGCGTCAGCCTTCATGTTCTCTTCCCTGGGAATCTGCTGTATCGTAAACCTTCTGAGCGTTGAGGTCAAATCCTTGACTCTATTGAGGTAGGCTAGCATAGCACTGTCCTTGGCTTCGAACTCCCCTGATATCTGACTAGAAACCAACTGAGAGTCGGTGCTTAGGTCGATTGTCTGTGCCCCGAGCTGAGCAGCAATTTTTAGCCCTGCAATCACCGCTTCATACTCTGCTTCATTGTTGGACGCCGAGAAGGCGAACTTGAGGGAGTACTGGTGCTCATGCCGGTTTGGGTCGAGGATGACCACCCCAGCTCCGCTCCCAGACTTCCCTGAGGCCCCATCCACATGGACCTTCCACACGTCCTCCGGGTCGTACTCTGCTCGGCCAGTGCACTCTACGACAAAGTCAGCAATGGCCTGGGCTTTGATGGCTGTCCTGGGCTGGTAGGTGATGTCGAATTGACTCAACTCAACTGCCCATTTCAGTAGCCTGCCCGACGCCTCTGGCTTGTGCATGATGGATTTGAGCGGAGCATCAGTCATGACTTTAATCGGATGAGCATCGAAGTATGGTTTCAACTTTCTAGCCGCCGTGATGAGCGCGAGGGCGAGTTTTTCCAAGGAGGAGTATCTCACCTCGGCTCCCTGCAAGGTTTTATTAACGTAGTAGACCGGCTTCTGCTCCTTGCCTTCTTCTCGGACTAGCGCCGCCGCCACCGCTGTTCCCGAGCATGCCAAGTATACTACCAGCTCCTCCCCCACCTCAGGTCGGGATAATAGAGGTGGCGAGGCTAAGTACCTTTTCAGCTCCTGGAAGGCGTTTTGGCATTCCTCAGTCCATTCAAAGTTCTTAGGGTTCCTCAATATTTTGAATAGGGGAGCGCACTTGTCAGCCGACCTGGACATGAATCTGCTCAGCGCCGCGACTTTTCCTGCCAACACCTGGACGTCCTTCACGCAGGTCGGGGGCACTAGGTCTAGGATCGCCTGGACTTTCTCCGGGTTGGCTTCTATTCCGCGGGCTGTTACCATGAAGCCCAGGAACTTGCCTGCCTTGACGCCGAATGCGCACTTTTCCGGGTTCAATTTTATCCCAAAGTGCTCCATTACGGCGAAGGCCTCAGCCAGGTCAGTTACATGGTCTTCCGCCCTCCTGCTCTTGACCAACATGTCATCTACATAGATCTCCATATTCCGGCCAATCTGGTTCTTGAAGACCTTGTTCACCATCCGAGTGTATGTGGCTCCAGCATTCTTGAGGCCAAAAGGCATGACCTCATAGTAGTAGAGTCCTTTATCGGTGGTGAAGGCGGTCTTTTCTTTGTCCCCGGGAGCCATCTTGATTTGATTATAACCTTTGAAGGCATCCATGAAGGAGAGCAGCTCGAACCCGGAGGTGGCGTCCACCATTTGGTCAATCCGTGGCAGGGGGAAGCAATCCTTGGGGCAAGCTTTGTTGAGGTCGGTGAAATCAATACATAGTCTCCATCCACCAGAAGAATTCGTCACCAGCACCACATTGGACAGCCAAGTTGGGTACTGTATTTCCTTTATGTGGCCGGCGTCCACCAACTTGTCCACTTATTCCGCTATGATTTGTTGCTTATCATAATGAAAGTGCCGACGCTTTTGTTTTACTGGATAGTGATTTGGGTCGGCATTCAGGTGATGCTCGATCACACTCGGGTCAATTCCTGTCATGTCAGAAGCAGACCAGGCAAATACATGCTCATTCTTTAAAAGAAATTGGCTTATACCTTTCTTGAGATTGGCAGATAGTTCACACCCAATCTTTGCTCTCTTTGTTTCGTCAGAGAGCTCCACCTCCTGAAGGTCCTCAGCCGGGCTTCCTCTCTTAGCGTCTCTCTTTTCTTCGGGCAGATCCGGTCCTCAGCCGATTTGATATTTGGGTCGGAGTGAGTTTTCATAACACTCCCGAGCTGAGAGCTGGGCTCCGCGAATGGTGGCTACCCCAGACGGGGTCAGGAATTTCAGGGCCTGGTGGTACGTTGAGGGGACGGCCCTGAAATGATTAAGCGCCACCCGACCTAAGATCCCGTTGTAGGTGGAGCTACAATTCATTACAATGAAGTTGGCCTGCATCGACACCCACTTATCCCCATCCTCCAACTTCAGCGGGAGGTTAATGACTCCTTCGGCTCGGTGGGACTGCCCGGTGAAACCTGCTAAAGTACCACGCAATGGCCTGAGTCGGCTCCTGTCCAACCCCATTTGCTCAAAAGCACTAAGGAACAAGACTTCTGCCGAGCTCCCAGTGTCCACCATCAGCCTTTTGACGGTGAAGTTGGCTATCTCTGCGCTGATCACCAGGGGGTTGTCGTGAGGCAATATGACCCCCTCCAAGTCTTCTGAAGAGAAGGTGATCCCTTGCATCCCCGGGGCCGGTCCCTTCATTGGTCCATATTCCCTCCCTGCACGAACATAACCCTTTCTGCCTGCCGAGGTCTCGCCTCCTGACGCTAACCCGCCCGCTATGGTTTCAATCACAGCCAGACGTCCGCCCCCAACCTGCCGCCTGGTCGGACTTCTCTCCCTATCCCTTTGTTCCGTATTTCGGGTCGGCTGTTGATCTACATACCTCCGAAGGTGACCTCGGGCAATCAGTGCCTCGATCTCCTGCTTCAAGTCTTTACACTCTTCGGTGGTATGGCCATAGTCCATGTGGTAGCGGCAATACTTGGTTTTATTGCGCTTATCAGGCCGGCCTTTCATTCTCGGAGCTGGAGGCAGGTGGTTCTGGTGCTGGATCTCCATCAAAATCTGTTCCCTCGAGGTGTTAAGGGGAGTAAACATAGTGAACTGGGGGTTCGGCTTCGGCTGTTGCGGTTGCTTGCCTCGGTCGTTCTGAGCTTTGCCCGCGGGTTGGGCTCGGGAACCCTCTCCTTTCCTCCCAGCCTCTTTCTCCTTGTCGTCGTCCGTTTTTGCCTGATGGATCTCCTCCGAGTGTATGTACCCTTCTGCTCGCACCATTAACTCAGACACGGTATCCACCGGGTCGATCGCCAATGAAGATGTGAGGGGGCCCGACCTGAGCCCGCTCTGGTAGGCCATCAGAGCCATGGAGTCCTCTAAGTTTGGAATTCGGAGGGACTCTTCATTGAACCTAGCCGTGTAGGCCCTCAAAGTTTCCCCTCTATGCTGCTTCACCAACAGCAATGTAGAAGTATGGCGGGTGGCACGGCGGCTTCCTGCGAAGCGGGATAGGAAGGCCTCCGCCAGCTGGTGGAAGCTTGCAATTGATCCAGGACGAAGTTTTTGGAACCAGTCCAAAGCATTGCCAACCAGGGTGGTCGGGAATGTCTTCGCCTTCATGAGATCTGGCATGTCGTGCAGAGTCATGTGGTGATCAAAATTGAGCAGGTGGCTGGCAGGGTCTCCGTCTCCATTATAGATGGCCAGGTTGGGCATTCGGTTGCCAGTGGGTAGGGGCGTGGCTAATACCTCTGGAGAGAGTGGGCTTACACCGAGTTGGTTGATGACTTTAGCTATGGCAGCCGCGGTCTTTGCTTGCTCGGGGTCGGCTAGAACCGCCCTTTTGCCTCTCTCAGGGTCGGACCTTGGTGTTGGCTCGTAGAAGCCCTCCTCTTCCTGCGTCCGTTTTCGTCTAGACTCCGGGATGTGGAACTGGGGGCGCGATGGCCGCGGCGCGGCCTCTTGCGGTGCCAGGGGGCCCTCAGCCAGCCGGGCCACCTGTTCCTTGAGTTCTTCGAACATCCTCAGCATCATCCTTATCTCCGGTGATAGGCTGGAGTTAGGGTCTCCTTCCGCTCCGGGGTTAGTTTGAGTGGCTAAGTGTATACGTTGGCTCGTTCCAACGTCGGCTTGGGTCAGGTTCTGGCTGGGCGCCTGCACGGCTTCGGAGTCCCCTTCTAGGTTGGGCGAATCCTCCACTGGTATGTTGTGGCTTCTTGTTTGTACCATGATGGTTTCTCAATGAGTGGCAAAGAGAGCTACAATAGAACTCGTCGTTTTCCCACAGACGGCGCCAAACTGTCGAGGTTGAAAATCTCACAGTTGCATTCGGAAGCTGCTTTGGCCGAGCTGGACTCCTTTGATCCGACTCTGAGCTAAATTTTCCTGGTCGGCTGCAGATCCTGCACAAGGAATGCAAGGAAAAGGCGGGGTGACGACCCGAATTTTCCCCTCAGGCGTGCGAATGATTAATATGTCCGAGCTGGCAAAGTAGTTGGGAGCAACAAAGAAGGAGAGAGAGTAAGTGAGGAGGGTTGAGCTCTATTTATACTGAGTTTGGGTCTGACAACATTTAATGCGACGCAGCTTTATGTCCCATCAGTGCTTTATGTCCCATCGGAACAGCTGGAACTGAGGTCGGGGTTAATGGGGTCGGGTCAGTCATCTGGGGTTGATCATTGGGCTGAGCGAGCTGCTGATGGAGCGCGGATTGGCCCATCTCTGATCAGAAGGTCGGCTAATTTAGCTCAGCTCGGGAACCCCTCGTCAGATGTCAAGAATTTAATTTTTACAAATTGCATATAGAATGTTGTTTAATTCATTTTGTTGCTTGAAATATGTTCTATGATGTTAGTAGACCTTACTTTTGTAAGTTTTTAGCAATTTCTGCGGTTAAAATTGATTATTGTATTTCAAATGTTGAGTGAATAGTTAAAAACGTGAATAGTAAACCCCCATTCGAAATTTTGCTCCGAGTTGCGTTCTATTGATGCAGAAAGGTGCTAGATATGCTAGAATGCCTAAATGTGTGGTTTAATTGGAATGTGTAATGGAAAAACGGAGAAAAACGGCTTAGTAAAAGTCGGGGTCGTTTAGGTCGAGTTTGGTATTTTCTCGTTTTACATGTTGGCATTGTTTCGGGAGGCCATGGAAGCACTTTTGGTGCGATTATGGCGTTGGTTGGGTGTTTGGTTGGTATAGTTGTAGTTCAAACGAGCAAAGGGAAAAATTAGGACTTCGCATGAATTCTAGGGTAAAGTAGGGTTTCGGGGTCTTTAGACGTGCCTTATGGTGACCTAGGAGGATTGGTGAAGTCGGTTTCCAATGCTCGTGGCTCGTTTGAAAGTAGTAGTGTTTTGAAGTTGGGGTCATTTTTGTGATTTTGTGTGTATTCTTAGAATATTGCTTATAGTATGTTTATATTGATTATAGAATTCTTATATTGCTCATGGAATGATTGTATTGATTATAGAATGCTTATGTTGCCTATAGAATGCTTATAATGCTTATAGAATACTTTTTATTGTTTGATAATGTTAGTTGATTATTGATTGAAATGTTTATCTTTTGTTGAGAACGCTTGATATCGCTCGTTTATCGCCTTGTATCGAGTCTTGCATTGCATAGTGTCTCGCGCGTGAGTGATGGGCCTCTCTGGGTAGCCTCGGGTTTCCAGTGTTGGTTGCTCTAGCTCCGCTGCTATTCCCTCTTCTCGCTTGGGTTGCCTCCCAGGGAGATTTGGGTCGTAGAATTGATGGATACTTCCGGGGTATTCCAAACTGGTGTTATAAGGTGGTTTGGGCCGGCGCGTCATCGTTAAAGTCATCGGAATCGTGATCGGTACATTACTCGCTCGAGTGAACCATAGCCTTCAAAGTGTGGTATAGCTTTGATTGGTTGTGTTAATGCTTTATTTAGTTGTTTAATTGTATTTTTGTTTATATTGAATGCCTTTTATTGATTATATTGCTTAACTGTACCTATTTGCATTGCACGATCTTCTTTCTCTCCACTTCGATATCTGTCTCGCCCTCACTGAGTATACGTGTTGTGTATACTCACTCCTCACCACCACATTTCAGGAAATGCCATGTTAGCTGGAAAGTTCGTGATTCCGTGAAAGTCCGTGCTTGAAGAGTTATCTTGCGTGCCTATGTGACTTGAGTTGTCAAAGTTGTAAAGTTGTATGCTTTTATGTATTATATGTATTTAATGTTAGAGGAGATGTAATTTAAGTTTCACTAGATTATGTATTTAATTAATGTAGCTTAACTTCAATGTATATTTGTAATGACAAAGGAAAAGAGATAGAAAGGTTTGATAGTCTACCTTATGATATAGGTTGGTGTAGTTTAATTGCTAAGCTTGAATGTATATTTACTTGTGTTTTGCTTGTTGTGAACCAAGGCTCGGATGGCCTTGAGGTGGTTGAATGTTTGGACATGGTACTGGTCCACTTATATGCTGTCGCAGGTTTTACTTTTCGCCTAAAAACAGGGGAGACTACGTCCGTTTTCCCTGAAAATTTATGCCCGAGTTTGGCTTGGGTTGTGTTTAGATCGATTGATAGAACTCCCGGTCTCGAGAAGGATCAGGGTATTACAGGTGGTATCAGAGCTTGTTTAGCTCATAAGCCGGGACAGGGTCCTCGGTCTGGTGGGTAGTGGTCCTTGAATGTGTGCTTGTTAAGTGTGTTTTGAAAGTGTGTGCTTGTATGTGAGATTGTATGTCTTGACTTGAATGTATGCACTTATGTGATAAAGTTATGTGTTATGTGTTAAATGTTTCTCAGGAAAGGTGGAATGCCTAGTTGTCTATTGAATTGACCTATTGAATTGGCATCGTGAATTGAATCGACCTCGTGAATTGTAATTTGCTTGGAGTATTGCATGTAATGTGTGTATTAGATGTCTTGAATTGGTTATACCGTGATTTGAATTGATTATGTTGTGCTTGAATTGATTGTCATGTTTGAATGACTTTGATGATTAAATTGTTTTATAAACTCTCTTATAAACTTGCTTGCATAATAGCTTAAGGCATATGTATAACTGTGATATATTGGCATTCATACATGTCCTATGGAAATGGTAAGTAAGTCATCTTCCTCCCCTGAAGAAAGTGGTTCACCGCTGGCTTTTCAAGGTGTATGGATTGGCAGGAAATGAATGGCATTTGACTAGCCTTTATTTGGGAATTGGTGTTTGCTTTTGGAGCTCGGTTATTGGCGAATCTCTATGGTCTTCCTCTGTGCTTAACGGTTGTGAAAGAATAGCTTTCTCTTGGGGTTTATTTGGTTGTTCTTTGGAGCATTCTTTGGTTTTCTTAATGGGTATTCTTTGGAGACTTCTGTTGGCATTTCTCGGTGGATTTGGCTATTGGGATTTCAATCGGCCTTACTGCACAGTATTATCTAAGGTATATGTGTCTCTGTCTTTATTGGTGTGATACTGGCATCCTGATTGGAAATTCTTCAATGGTATTTTCTGGAATTCTCAGTGGCCAATTATTTAATATTTACTTATTAGGCAAACTTGGCTACTTTCTTATTGGAGCATTGTTTCGGATATCTTCTTCAGTGTTCCTCAGTAGGTTTGGTATTTGGAGTTCCTATCAGAGTTATTGTATAATACTACTTAGGGTATTCTTTGAAATTCTTATTGGGCGTTCTATTGGTATTTTCCTTATTGGCAAGGTTGCATGAAGTTTTCACTTGGCAAATAGTGAAGAGGCCTCAGAATTTGGCTTTGGTGGGAAACTATGTTTGTTATTCAACTTGGTTGTTTTATTGGGCACATTATATTTTCTCTGCTATTTCCTTTGACGTTCCTCTCAGCATTTGATAGCAAAACTCGGAATCTAATTGGGTGTCCCATGGGGTTATTATTTGAAAGGCTTCTTTAGAACTTTGAAATATATTTGATTGGGTTCTTAGTATTTTCTTCAGCACTCTTAACAGGCATTCTTCTATGAAATTCATGACCAGTGGGGTACTTATTTGGACCTCTGGATGGAACCTTTGTTTGAGCCTTTATTTGGCTTCTTGTTTGGGAATTCTCAGGCAGTAATAGTTGAACTTCTACTCAAGATTCGTGTATGGGGTATTCATTCGGTATTCTTCTTATCATTAATATGTGATGTGATTTTATCTACAGTATTATTGCTTAGGTCTTTATTGGTACTATCTCGGCACTTTTGGTTGAAATTTTATTCTTCTTCGGTATTCGTGTCAACGAGATTCTTCAATCGATGAAGATTAGTCAGAGTTGGATTGTAGATGATGCAGAGTCCTATTGGAAGAAGAATTGCGAGGACGCAATTGTTTTAAGGGGGGAAGGATGTGATACCCCGAACTTGGCATGTATTCAATAGCATTTAAAGTTCATTTAAATTGCATTTTATTGACCTTTCACTTTCTTTGACCAAACTAGTTGACTTTTCATCTACATTGACCAATTAGGACAAGGTGAAAATTTTTGAAATGTTTAATAAAGGGCAAACTTGGGATTAGAAATAAAAAAATGCAATGTTAAGTTAGTCAAATTTTTGGTCAAATTTGGAATTAAATCTGAACCAATTGGGGAAGAGTTAGGTAGCAAATTATATATGGTTGGAAAGCTCTATGAGTCTAGTTTCTGAGGCTTCAAACCGTTCGTGAATTGGAGTTTTCTAGAAGAAGTTATGGCCGTTTTCGTAAGGTCGCGCATAGCTGTTTTGGTTTAGCGGGTTGACCGAATCTTTGACTATTGTTGCCATCTTTTATAAGCATAAAATAGCATAGAAAAAAAAACGAAAAGCTGAAAAATAAAGAGAGAAAACCAAGAGTTCAAGGAGAAAAGAAAAAAAAAGATTTCAACATCAAAACTTTAAATCTTCGCGAGAGCTTGCACGGGGTTGTTTACGAGGCTTCTAACGTTGTTTTCCTAGCGTCTATTAGTAGATAAGGTGAGGGATGCATTGTTATTTGCGCATTAGAAAATATGATGTCAAGACTTTAATTTTTAGAAATTGCATATAAAATGTTGTTTAATTCATTTTGTTGCTTGAAATACGTTCTATGATGTTAGTAGACCTTACTTTTGTAAGTTTTTAGCAATTTCTGCAGTTAAAATTGATTATTGTATTTCAAATGTTCATTGAATAGTAAAAAACGTGAATAGTAAATCCCCGTTCGAAATTTTGCTCCGAGTTGCGTTCTATTGATGTAGAAAGGTGCTAGATATGCTAGAATGCCTAAATGTGTGGTTTAATTGGAATGTGTAATGGAAAAACGGAGAAAAATGACTTAGTAAAAGTCGGGGTCGTTTAGGTCGAGTTTGGCGTTTTCTCGTTTTACGTGTTGGCATTGTTTCGGGAGGCCATGGAAGCACTTTTGGTGCGATTATGGCGTTGGTTGGGTGTTTGGTTGGTATAGTTGTAGTTCAAACGAGCAAAGGGAAATATCGGGACTTCGCGTGAATTCTAGGGTAAAGTAGGGTTTCGGGGTCTTTAGACGTGCCTTATGGTGACCTAGGAGGATTGGTGAAGTCGGTTTCCAATGCTCGTGGCTCATTTGAAAGTAGTAGTGTTTTGAAGTTGGGGTCATTTTTGTGATTTTGTGTGTATTCTTAGAATATTGCTTATAGTATGTTTATATTGATTATAGAATGCTTATATTGCTCATGGAATGATTGTATTGATTATAGAATGCTTATGTTGCCTATAGAATGCTTATAATGTTTATAGAATACTTTTTATTGTTTGATAATGTTAGTTGATTATTGATTGAAATGTTTATCTTTTGTTGAGAACGCTTGATATCGCTCGTTTATCGCCTTGTATCGAGTCTTGCATTGCATAGTGTCTCGCGCGTGAGTGATGGGCCTCTCTGGGTAGCCTCGGGTTGCCAGTGTTGGTTGCTCTAGCTCCGTAGCTATTCCCTCTTCTCGCTTGGGTTACCTCCCAGGGAGTTTTGGGTCGTAGAATTGATGGATACTTCCGGGGTATTCCAAACTGGTGTTATAAGGTGGTTTGGGCCGGCGCGTCATCGTTAAAGTCATCAGAATCGTGATCGGTACATTACTCGCTCGAGTGAACCATAGCCTTCAAAGTGTAGTATAGCTTTGATTGGTTGTGTTAATGCTTTATTTAGTTGTCTAATTATATTGTTGTTTATATTGAATGCCTTTTATTGATTGTATTGCTTAATTGTACCTATTTGCATTGCACAATCTTTTTTCTCTCCACTTCGATATCTGTCTCGCCCTCACCGAGTATACGTGTTGTGTATACTCACTCCTCACCACCACATTTCAGGAAATACCATGTTAGTTGGAAAGTTCGTGATTTCGTGAAAGTCCGTGCTTGAAGAGTTGTCTTGCGTGCCTATGTGACTTGAGTTGTCAAAGTTGTAAAGTTGTATGCTTTTATGTATTATATGTATTTAATGTTAAAGGGGATGTAATTTAAGTTTCACTAGATTATGTATTTAGTTAATGTAGCTTAACTTCAATGTATATTAGTAATGACAAAGGAAAGGAAATAGAAAAGTATGATAGTCTAGCTTATGATATAAGTTGGTGTAGTTTAATTGCTAAGCTTGAATGTATATTTACTTGTGATTTGCTTGTTGTGAACCAAGGCTCGGATGGCCTTGAGGTGGTTGAATGTTTGGACATGGTATTGGTCCACTTATATGCTGTCGCTGGTTTGCTTTTGCCTAGAAACAGGGGAGACTCTGTCCGTTTTCCCTGAAAATTATGCCCGGGTTTGGAATTGGGTTGTGATTAGATCGAATGATAGAACTCCCGGTCTCGAGAGGGATCGGGGTATTACAGAAAACCTCCCCAACGTGGAGAGTAAAAACCACGGGACCGTAGTCCACCCAAAAACTTTCACTATCAACAAATAATGGGTACAAGAGAGTCTTCTCTAGCTACAACTAGAGGCATACACAATACATTCACGAAGAATAACATATTCTTGCAAATATTGCATCAACAAAAGAGATTAAACCAAGAAGTATGAGAGAAATCACCAAAAAATGTCGTCACTGTTCACGTCAGAAAAACGGGCTGTAGAGAGCTCCAAATCTGATCTCCACCGTTCAGATAGAAGACCCACGAGTTGTGAACATGCACGTAAAATTTCAGCTCAATCGGACCACAAATGACCTTCTGATCGTCAACTTGATGAAGATGGCGTAGACTGAAATTTCTGCACTCTTCTTCGTCTTTCTCTCTCTGTTTCTTTTTTCTCTCTCTCGTTCACTCACTTTTTTCTTTTTTGAAAACAAGTGACATACCAGCTTGCTGGTCTGTCCATTCCATTCCTTTTTTTTTTTTTTCTTTTCTTTTGGTCAAAAAGCAAAAGTAAAAGCAAAAGTAAAAATTATACCAACCCACATGGGTTGGTCTACTCAACAAAAAGAGCTCCAGTTCCTGCTTCCTAGGCTCATGAAGTTCGGAGAGCTGCAAGAGGAGGAGGATGCGGACATGAAGGATCGCATGCAAAGCATTACAAGTCTGGCATATGAGGTAGAGTACATCATTGATTCATCTCCAGTTGGAGATATTCCTATTTGGTGCTGTTTTCACTTGCTTACTCATGTCCTAGAAGAGTTTGAAGAACAAGGGAAACTAATCAAGATGGACTTTGCTGATCATGACACTGACTCAATTATAAACCTTAATGTAAGGGCAGGTGACGTACGTCCGTCAATAATTTTCAATATTGTAAACGGTGAGTCAGACGAACTTAAAATCATTCCCATTGTCCATAATACTTGGATCAGTGACGATCTCTGGGAATTCTTTTATGACCCTTCTATAATGAATTGTTTCACTATTCGTACGTGGAGTTTAATGTCGTCATATGAAGAAAGGAAAAAGGAGGTGTTTCTTGAGCTTCTACGAAATGCTTCATATGCACCATTTCTACCTATGATATACGTACCAAGCGATAAGTTAGCGTATATGAGCGAAGATGAGTTGAAACAAATGGTACGCAAACTTCTCATGGATGCGCGGTATTTTATCATCTTGGAAGATCTGTGGAATATGAATGCGTTGTATGACATAATAGGCAATTTACCCACTGGCCGCAAAGGATGTAGGGTCTTGTTGACCACTCCTTCCCAACAGTTGGCTATCCAGTGTCGTCGTGGTCTTCTAAATGTTGATCATACTGAAACATCACAAACTAAGAAGCCAACAATTGATGACGATGTTGTGGGTTTTAAGGCAGAGACAAACATGATGCTTGAGCAGCTTATTGGAGAATCGAAACAGCTGAATATCATATCAATTGTCGGAATGGCTGGACAAGGCAAGACGACTCTTGCTAAGAAATTGTATTCTCATCTTTTAGTTGTCAATCACTTCGATACTCGTGCATGGTGCGCTGTTTCTCAAGCATATGAAAAAAAAAAAAGATCTATTGTTAGAGCTTTTGGGCCAAGTTGTTCAACTTTCGAACACCATCCTTCATAAGAATGATGAAGAACTAGCTGAAATGTTGTACAAACATCTCAAGGGACAAAGATTCCTTATTTTCTTGGATGATATGTGGAAAATTGATGCATGGAATGATCTAAGGAGATGTTTTCCAAATGACAAGAATGGAAGTAGAATTATGTTCACTACTAGAATTAAAGAGTTGGCTTCCCAAGCTAAATCTGACAGCATACTGCAACCACTTAGTCTATTTACTGATGATGAAAGTTGGGAGTTGTTAGAAAAGAGGCCATTTCATAAAGAAAGCTGTCCTTTTGAACTATTGGGAGTTGGAAGACAAATAACAAAATGTTGTAGAGGTTTACCACTTTCAGTTGTTTTGACTACTGGAATTCTTGGAAAGATGGAGAAAAAAGTAGATAAATTTCCAAATTGTAGAAAGATTAAGTTCACACATACTTGGTGATGAAGAAGCAAGGGCAAAAGCCATAATAGAGCTGAGTTATACTCATTTACCAGATCATTTTAAACCATGTTTTTTGTATTTTGGAGCATTTCTAGAGGATAGAGAAATTTCAATCTCAAAATTGATGAGATTGTGGATTGCAGAAGGATTCATAAAACATAGTGACTTTAAAAGCTTAGAGGATGTATCAGAGGATTATCTGACAGATTTGATAGGTAGAAGCCTAGTAACAGTTGCTCAAGAAAAATCTAATGGTGGGGTAAAATCATGTCGTATTCATGATCTCTTACGTGAGTTTTGCTTGATCAAAGCTATGGAAGAGAAGTTTTTAGAGTTGATACGTGGGTATGATGGACACATTTCTTCAATTAATGATGATTTGGACTATGGCGTGGATACTAGTTATTCCTATTCTTCAACACCCATAATATATTACCTACGTCGTCTCTGTGTCAACTCAAAAAGGAATCATTTCATTATGTTGAAGCCTTCTGGGCCATCTGTACGATCATTATTGTTCACTGCTGCTACTGATTCATGCCCAACTTTTCCATATGATATCTCATTCATTTGTGATAACTTTAAGCTTCTTAAAATATTAGATTTGGAAGATATCAATATAGGAGACTCTTTGAAAGTGATTGATGTTCTTGTTCTTTTAAGATATTTGGCAGTTCAATGCTATGTATATATTGTTCCATCATCCATATCCAATCTTTGGAACCTAGAAACCTTTTGTGTCAAAGCATTAGAAGATAAAGTTGTAAAGGTTCCAGATTCCATATGGGATATGGGAAAGTTGAGGCACGTCCATGTAAATGATAGTGCTTTTTTTGATTTTGATCCCCATAGACGTGAGAACCCTGCTATACTAGATAATGTGCAATCCTTTGCCACACCATCTCTTGCTTATGGAGTTAATATGGGGAAGATGATTAGAAAGCTGCGAGGCATGCGAAAACTGAAAAGCATATTTTTGGATTCTCAGGATGATGGCAATCAGTTCCCATCATTGGAGCCTCTTAGTCAACTTGTATCACTGAAGGTGTTCTACAATGGTATGGGGAAATATCCTTGTAAATTTAATTTTCCTTCCAATCTTAAAAAGTTGACTTTGTCAAATTTTCGTATGCCGTGGAATGAATTTCCAGAACTTGCAATGCTATGTAATCTGGAGGTCCTCAAATTGTTGGGCAATGCATTTGAGGGTGAAACATGGGAGATGGAGGATGAGAAATTCCCCAAACTCAAATTCTTGAAATTAGACACTCTGAATGTTGTGAAATGGACCGCCTTCTGTGAAAACTTTCCTTGTCTTGAACGTCTACTCTTGCACAAATGTGAACAACTTGAGGAAATCCCTTTTGATATGGGAGATATTACTACTCTACAGATGATTGAAGTGATGTGGTGCAGTCGTCCTGCTGCATGTTCAGCCATAAGGATTTAGGAAGAGCAGCAGGAATTTGGTAATGAGGGATTCAAGGTCTGTGTCCATCCAAAACTATGGGATTATGAATCACCTTCATGAATGCTATCGCATAAGTACATTTAAACTCATTCATCTATTTCCTATCTAGTTATACCAATTCAGCCACATATGCTTTGATTTCATATGCAGTTCTAAGCGGACTTGAACTTTTGAGAATTGGATACTTCACTTACTGAACACGGATCATCACTTATCCACTCAGCATTCTCAAAGATTCTTCATATAACCTTTTCACATTAAAGCCATTTCATCTCTAGGTGATTTTGATCATAACATAACATAATAAATAAGGCAATAAGGCTCTTCATCACTTCTGAAATTAAATAACCTTGCTTGGATGACTGTACCTTTTAGGGCTTCGCTCAATCTCTCTCATTTTCAATCTCAAGACGTACATAATTTCTTTTCTAATTCTTTTTGTTAGTGTATTTTATTGGTTTGAAGAGAGGTCTGGCTGATCTAAGTTTAGTGACAACTTGAGACTTTACTAAGATTGTATCACAGTTATAGTGACCTTTTTTTGCTGATGTTTCCTTTGAGGAATAGTTATCACTACTTCATAGCTGAGGCTGGAGAGGTCATATTCTTCAATAAGATCTTATCTCAGTTATAATGACCTCTAGCACAGTTCTAATAACCATGCTAATAGTTCTTTTCAGGGACAATTAACAAGAATGCACAGTCGAAGTTGGCAAAGAGAAGGTCGTAATCTCTATGTTGAATCATGTCCACAATTCTGAGAATGCTGTCCTTACAAGACTCTGTTGGCTCTGTCTACATGTCCGTGAAGCTGAAAAAACTTCTGCTGCTCCCAGGCAGTTAGGCATTTTAACATTTGCACCGTTTATAATCTATTTGTTGCATATTCTTCACCTGTTGATGATGTCAAGTTGGGATGTAGTTTTTATTTGTTGTTTCCATTGTTCAGATGGAAAATTTGCATGCTCTCTATGTTATTATGCTTCATTTCAAAATCCTATGTTTCCTTTCTAGCCTCCATAATTCAAAATTCCTAGAAGTTGTTATGAGGATCCTTATCCATTCTTTCTTGTATTGGAAAAAAAAGGAACTATTGCATGAATATGTTGTAAACTAGTCTGTATGAGTTTTGGTAACATCTCATGTTTGTTTTATATGTTGCATACTGAGCATTTTATGACATTAGTCGGTTCCGCCATGTTGACAACTTTTCTTTTCTCAAGGCTGTAATTTTTATAACGAGAGGGCAAGGCAGTTGGCTAGCATAGTCAATAGTGGTTCTGCAGTGAGGTTTGCGTTTGCAGCTGCATTATTTGGTGACTACATCGAAGCACTTGTCTGGATGCAATTACCAAATGCTCTGAAGTACTGCTTAGCTCGGAGAGATGCTAACCATTTTGAGCTTGTTTAGGCAACTACACTGAATAGAAAATCGTCGAAGGAAAATGCATTGGTTAGTCATCTCACTTATAAATTAAATTTCGGTTGTAAGACAGGCAGTGTTTACTGCCTACAAGTTTACAAACAATTTATTATGTTTGACTCTGATAAACCTTTATTAGTGCACTATTACTATAATTCTGCAGGGAAATGGTGTGCTTGGATTGATGGCATTTGAACTAGAAGAGTTGTGGTGGATTGCCCCTGAGCGTATCCATTGGCACAAGAAACTGGAAGACCTAGAGGCGATTCAGAACAATGTACAGGAGAAGAGTTGGTAATTTAATTACACGCTTTTACCCATTCGAATTCTTGAATTTAAGGCATTTGTTGTGGAAAAGCAAGCTATTGCGAGCTTGATGATGTAACTATGCTAAGTAGGATATCATTAAAAGGAAAATCGGTGCCTGGCACAAGGAAAAAGAATCCATTGGTTAGTCAAGCCATTTGACTCATAAATTAAATTTCATCTTTAAGACGAGCTGTATTTGATTTTACATGATTTACTGTTGTATATTGCTATATTTCTGCAGGCTGATGATCAGCTCTGTTTATTGGCATTTGAAAGAGAAACATTTTGGAGATTGCCACGAACATGGAAAATTGGAGGAAGAAGAGGCTATTCGGAACCACATGCATGAGTGAGTTTCTTCTCAGAGAGGTTCTCATAGTTGGTGTTTGAATTGTGTGCTCTTGTCCATTTGAATTTCTTGAGCACAGGGCATTTTTTATGGCATTTTGGTTTTGAGGAACTGGATTGGTGGATATGCTCTTCTGGGTTTTCATTGTTTATTTTAACTTATCAGACTTGAATGTGCCGGTGATTTGAGGGTGCTGTGATACAAATCCTCCACTGACAGTTCAAGTAAAGACAATGACCTTGCAGATTTATCGATTATCAGACATGTACGTGTTGAAAATTCGGAGGGTGCTGTGAGTTTGTTCCTGTCGACTTCTCAGAGAGATCTTAAAATTTTATATGAATACTCTACGTGCTGTTGCTCTTTCATCTGCAGTCAAGGTACATGCCTCCTCCCCCTTTCCCGGGTTTTTTATCTTCCGGTTTATCAATCTCATGACCTCTCGCACTTATAGCGAGAATCATACCACTAGACCATATGCCCAGTCTGCCCTTTCATAATTTGGCAGCAAAACACACAAGCACTTGCTGGTTGAAAGTGCAAATTTCATTATTGTGGCTTACACTATAACAAAGGATAACAATATTTAAAGAAGAATGTAATGGAACCAATCTTTCATAGGAAAAACTCTTCTATCAATCTGGACTAATATCACTCCGTGAGAGAGGAAGTGGGCCTCACATGTGTGTGGGACTTACTCCGTGTGAGAGGACTGATGTTAATTTGGACTGATCGAATAGCAACCCCTTCCATAGAGTACATCCTCCCAACATTTAAGATAAAACAAAGTGCGCAAATAAGAGGAAAGATGCATGTCCTTCTTTAGTTGTTTGCTTGTATAGTCGAGTGCAACTTGGTAATAGATGAATTTGGACCATGTCATCTATCATTGAAGTGTTGACTATTAGGAAATTAAATAAAGGGGAATTAATAAATTAATTCTGCATATGTGTGATACTTCATACCATCACAAGATGCGCTCTTTTCTGCAAATTTGACTATTAAAAGACACCTTTTATGGCTTCTCAGCCCTACATAAATTCCTTCTCCTTTCATTAGCAACCGAATAATGAAAATAATCTAACTCAAATTGTATGGTATTTGATCTACGATTTCTTGAATCAACATGTTTTGTCAATTCATGCTGTTTCTTTTTTTTTTTTTTTGTAGGTTTTTGAGTTACTTTACCATAACGCAATCCAGTGAACGCTGTCCAAAGAGAGAGAGAAGAAAAGCTTGCCAGGAAAATGAAAGATTTTCTTCACCAATATGTTAGAAGTGGGAAAGAAGGCTTCATACAACGTGCTGAATCAGAGGCAGAACGACTTTGACAGGGTGGTTGTCTTGGCAGTGACATCAACTCCTTTTCATTTTCTTTACTGGCTTGAACATGTGATAGTTTGTCAATGGTTGATATGGTAAAAGTCTAGCAAATGAATTTGGCAAGGATCTTGAAAATGTTGACGAATTAACTTATTCATTATTAGCATCATCATTCGCGGATTTATTATTGGGACAATGGGGCTACAGTCCCATTAGCTGAAGAAAAAATTTAAACTCTATATATTTTTTTTTTTTGAAAAATAATTAAACATCTATATATTCTTAATTAAAAAGATTAGTTAGCCCCTAAAAAAATACCTGGATTCGCCCCTGGCATCGTGATGCTTTTAATGTTTATGCAAAATGATGGACGAGTGGGGGTTTTCCATTTGGCTTGCTGCCTAATCTAGTTATATATCCTTGCACTATAATTCATTTAATTTACTAAAACAAACAATCCTCTGTTACGGAAATCTTCAATTCTGTGATTCATGCTTAATTTCATGGACTCCTAAATGATAATTTGCTTGTATTTTGTGAAAAAAATAAGCTAAACAAGCGAAGAATAACGCAGCTTATATTTCCAGGAGGGTGTGTTTAATTTACACATATCGACTTGACCAATAAAAAGAAGTTATACAGTCATTGTGTAACTGAATAGATTAATGATTCTAGCAATTGTTTAATTGTTTCCTGATTTTGTCATTGGTCCAGTTACATAGCCTACATAAATATATGATTCTTTATCATTAATAGGTTATAGATTCATAGACAATAACATCAACCAAAGAGAACCTGGTCACCCACTTGCCCTGACATAAAAATGAGAAAGCCAGAGCACTAGAATCTCTTCTGATCAACAAAAAAAATTTCACCTAATCACGTCTGATCAACAAAAAAAATCCCATCTGGTTGGCTTGTAGATAGGAGCAGCTCACTTATTGGATCAAGCAAAAATGCAAGGTAATATGTCTGCAGAATTTGATGATTACACAGTTTCTCCAAGGTGCAATTTATCACATTTGACAGGAGCGAAATAGGAGGTTGCATCAGGGAGATTTTCTGAATGAAGAACAGATTTTTAACCTCATTATGTTTTTTTTTGCTAATTAAGCAAGTATATTCATTCAAATCAACTCAAAAACATTTACAAGATCCTACCAAAAAGGAAACCAAGGTAACAGAAAAACCCTCAACAGATTACAACAATATATCCCCTAAGCTCCAATTAGTACTAAGTTCACTATTAATATACTTTCTTCTAACCTCATTATGTTTGATGTTAAACAAAGGTTGTATAGGGCTAAACATTTTAAGAACTGTGCTAGAAACAGGGAGCTTTGTAGATATTAGTTAATATCTTAGGATAGACAGTGGGTTTACCCTCTTTCTGGTTGTAGTTCACTTTGTAAATAGTTTTTGAGTAATACAATATCCTTGCTTACTGAGAAAAAAAAAAACAAAAACAATCACCTATGATGAATTCCCGTTTTATAGGATAAATTGTGCCACAAGACATTAGACTAGCACAAAGTTTCAAATAACCCAGTAAACTTGTTTTTGTTTCAAATTATTGGAAGGAAACTCGAAATCAAAGCACAAATCAGGAAAACAACAACAAATACACGGCGGAAAAACATCCTTTCACCTTGTGTAAACCTGTTAGAAAGTAACAAATAGAGCTACACACAATGCACAAATCTGAAAAATTCAACAATAAGAGCAACACCAAGATTTTTAACGTGAAAAACCTCCTCAACGTGGAGGGAAAAAACCATGGGACCGTAGTCCACCCAAAAACTTCCACTATCAACAAATAACGAGTGCAAGAGATATTCAGGCGGTTGGTCGCCTGAAACCCCACCCGTCTTTTTTATATAGCCGCATAACCATAACAATTCTCTAGATACAACTAGAGGCATACACAATACAATTCACCAAGAATAACATATTCTTGAAATATTGCATCAAACACAAGAGATTAAACCAAAAGTTGGAGAGAATCACCAGAAAAATGAAGCTACTATTCACACTACAAAAACCCAACTTAGAGAGTTCTAAATCTAATCTCCACTGTACAGATTGAAGAACCATGAGTTGTGAACGTGCTCACAAAATTTTTGCTCGATCGGACAAGAAATGACCTTCTGATCACTAGATCAAAACTATGCAGTATAATTTTTCTTTATTTCCTCACACATACACACACACACACACACACACACACACTCTCTCTCTCTCTCCATTTTTCCAGATTTTTCTCTTTCTCACACTCTCCAAAATGATAGACCAAATTTTTATTAGTCTGTCCACTCGTTTCCCTTTTTTATTTTTTTATTTTTTTATTTTTGTTTTCATTTTTAAGTCAAACCATATGGTTGGTCAAATGGATCAAGCCTACATGGATGGTCCAACAATCTCCCTCACCAACTCATGTGAGCGAGTCAATCAACCCGGTAACCAAACAACATATCACAAGCTACTCTATTGGTAACACCTTCGTCAACATAATGGAGCCATTGTCATATGGGTGAACTTTTTCAAGTTTCAACAACTTCGAATTCAAAACATGATTGATCCAACGGTACCTCACCTCAATATGTTTCGATCTTCAATGAAATGTGAAATTCTTACCAAGACAGATTGCACTCTGATTTTCGCAATACAAGGTATAACTAGCATAAATTTTTTCATACATAGCAACTCTTTGCATGCTTCAGTAGCTGCAATGAATTCCGCTTCAATAGTGGAAAGGGCAACACATTTTTGCAATCTTGATTGCTATACCATAGCTCCCCCAACAAAGATAATCAAATAACCCGAAGTAGACTAATGAGTATCAATATCCCAGCCATGTCAGTATCTGTGTAACCAACAAGCAAGGGCTTTTCACATCCAAAGCAAAGTCTCAATTTAGATATGCCTTGACTATATCTCATAATCCACTTCACTGCATTCCAATGTACTCTCCAAGGATTTAAGAGAAATTGGCTCACCATACTAACTGCATGAGATATGTCTGGCCTTGTACATACCATAGCATACATCAAACTTCCCACTATCGAAGAATATGAAACTTTTTGCAGGTCTCTTTCTTCTTCATCCGTAGAAGGACATTGTTGAGTACTTAGCTTAAAGTGAGTAGCAAGAGGAGAACTAACCACTTTAGCTTTATCCATGTTGAACTTCTGAAGTATTTTCTCGATGTATTTCTCTAGTGACAAATACATCTTTTTAGCATTTCTGTCTCAATTGTTTCTTATGCCAAGAATCTGCTTTGCCAGCCTAAACTCTTTCATAGCAAAAGTCTTGTTCAACTGCTTCTTCAACCTATAAATTATCGAAGAATTCCTGCCAACAATTAACATATCATCAACATATAGCAACAAGATAATAAAATCATCATCAGAGAATTTTTGTACAAAAACACAATGGTCTGAAGCAGTTTTCTTGTAGCCTTGCTCTCCCGTAACAGATTCAAACTTCTTATACCATTGTCGAGGTACTTGTTTCAAGCCATAAAGACTTTTCTTCAGTTTACAGACATAATCCTCTTTTCCTTTTTCTTTGAAGCCCTTCGATTGATCCATGTAAATTTGTTCCTCTAGGTTACCATGAAGAAAAATAGTCTTCACATTCATCTACTCAATCTCTAGACCAAGACTAGTATCTAAACCCAGAATAACTCGAATGGATGACATCTTCACAACTAGAGAGAATATCTCATCAAAGTCGACACCCTTTCTCTGACTGAACCTTTTGACAACTAATCTTGCTTTATATCGTGGCTATGAAGTATTTTCTTGCTTCTTTAACCTATAAACTCATTTGTTTTTCAAAGCTCTTTTTCCTTTATGCAACTTTACCAATTCATATATACAAGTTTCATTCAAAGATTTCATTTCAACTTGCATAGCTTCCATCCGCTCATTTTTATGTTTATCACCCATAGCTTCTTCAAAAATTTTAGGCCCAACTTCATCTATCAATAAAACATACTCATCAGAATAGTATCTTATGGAAGGTTGTTTGTCTCTAACGGACATTCTGAGTGAAACTGCTGATGGAATCTCAGGCTAATTATGATCATCACCTATCTCAATCTGTGTAGGATTGTTTGCATGATCAACATCTGGGAAATGTTTGCATGATCAACATTTGGGAAATTATCTTGATGTTCATCTTGAACCTGATCTATTGCTAGTGTCGAAGACACTATATCAAGATCAACCAAATTATCTGACTGTGGGGGTAGCTTTTTCTCTGTTTTATCAATATCCAGAATTATTTGATCCTCCACGAACACAACATCTTTGCTTCTGAAAATTTTCTTCTCAATTGGATCATATAGGATGTAATCGAATCCATCAAGGTCATAACAGACAAATATACACTGTCGTGTCTTCACATCAAGTTTGGACCTTTCATCCTTTTGAATGTGTACGAATGCCTTGCATCTAAAGCCACACAAATGACCATAAAAAACATTTTTCCCTGTCCAAACTCTATTAGGAGCATCCAACTTTAATGGAATACATGATGAGAGACTCAACAAATGTACAATTGTATTCAAAGCCTTACCCTAGAAGGTTTTTGGTAGATTTGCATGTAAAAGCAAACATCTTAACTTTTCAATTAAGGTTCTATTCATTCTTTCAACCACACCTTTCATTTGTGGGGTCCTTGGTGGTGTCTTTTGATGTCTGATGTCTTACTCTCTACAATACCTATCAAATAGACTAGTGTATTCACCTCCATTATTTGTATGGATGCATTTAAACTTCTTCCTATTTCTCTTTCAACGGGTGCCTGAAATTGCTTAAATACATCCGACACCTGATCTTTATACTTCAAAGTATAAGCCCAAGTCTTTCTAGAATGTTACAAAGTAAATAGGACCTCCAAGAGTTTTAGTTTTCATTGAACCACACACAACCGAATGCACTAACTCAAGTACATTTTCCTTCCTAGAAGGTGGATGACTTTGGAAAGAAACCATATCTTTGTCCTTGCAAAGCAATTGTCACATTTTCTCAAATGTGGATCCGTTAGTCCAGATAAAATATTCTTCTTCGATAGAACTAAAATTCTCTTCTCATTCATGTGACCCAGTCTCTTATGCTACAACTCTGTTGCATCTTCATTTTCCACTGCATTAATAATGATCCTAAAAACCTTTGTGTGCATCAAATACAAAGTTGAGCATTTCTTACCTCTAGCTACAACAATAAACCCTTTAGTAAGTTTCCACTAACCATTACCAAAGATATTGAAAAAACCTTCATCATCAAGTCTACTTGCATAGATCAAATTCAATCAAATGTCAGGAACATATTTCATATCTTTAAAAATTAATTTGCTATCATTTTCAGTCTCCAAACAAATATTGCCTATCCTGGCAACTTTGGCAACACCATCATTACCCATTTTCACAACCCCATAATCACAGTTATATAAGACATAAAGAAGTTCTTTCGAAAGGTAGCATGAATACAAGCACCACTTCAATCACCCAACATGTATCGTGACATGCAAGATTAATGACATCACTATCCAATACAATGAGAAAATCATGTGTAGTAGTAACAACTCGATCTTTACCATTATTATCATATTTCTTCTTATCACTATCTTTGTTTTTATTTTCATTTTGCAATATTTTGCAAAATCTCTTGATGTGACCCAATTTTCCACAGTGATGACATTTACATTACTGTACTTCCCCTTGACTTACTTCTACTGTTCCCTCTATTTCCAAAGCCCTTTTGCTTATTCCTCCATTTAGATTCAGTAACCAAAGCATCTGACTCTGAAGAGGAATTTTGTGACTTTCTTCTAGTTTCCTCATTTATAAGTCTACCTTTAGCTAGATTTAGAATGATTACACCTTTTGGGGCTGAGTTACATAATGACATTCCAAATATCTCCCATGACATTCAAATAGGTTAAATTGCATACAGCCCCTTGTGTTAGATCGAAAGTGTGCATAAAATCTTGTGTTATGAAAAGTAGCAGTTACCCCCCTGTGTTTTACCAGAATGTTGCATATTACACCCCGCCATTTAAAAATTCGTTATAGTTAATGAAAATGTAATACACGCGCGTGGCTCTCGTCTATCATAGATTTGATGGACAAAAATACCCTTGAGTGAAATATAATTTACCCCCTTGTGTTTTGCAAAATGTACACAATAGACCCTGTGTTATGAAAAAGTAGCATATATCCCCCTGTGTTATGACAAAACGTTGCATACTCACCCAGGGGTTATAAACTATATAAGGGCAAAATAGTCTTTCGATAAAATCTGTTAATCAAAGTTGACGGAAATAAACTTTGGACGAGTATGCAACGTTTCGTATTAATACAGGGGGTTATATGCTACTTTCCATAGCACAGAGACTATGGTATAATTTCTGTAAAACACAGGGGGGTAAACTATATTTCACTCTAGAAAATAATTTGAAAATAAAACAAGCTTCACATGCAACATTCTCGTTAAATGTAATCATAAAATTAAAAAATAATGTAAAACACAAACAAGATAAAAAAAATGGTCACCATAACTGCAAAAAAAATAAAAAGACAAATAATAATATTAAATACTAAAATAATATATTAAAGAAAATAGGGTCACCGTGATAATCTGATACTATTCACGAAAAGTGTAAACGGTTCACCTGATAAATATAAAAAATTGCTCTATGAAAATAGAGTACGTGATACTTGGTTTCGATGAGAAAAACTGTTCGCAAGAGAAAGAAAGGGCATGGGGATAGTCGTGTGAAGAGGACAATGATAAGGTGAGAATGATATGTTTTTTGTTTTCTTTTTTTACGTTAGAGGAAGTGTGTTTGAGAAGCTTATAGGAACAATAAAAGTGAAGATTACTATGAAGAGGTAAGTGAGTAAGGGACAATGAAGAGGTGAGTGGAAGTGTGTCTGAGAAACATTTTAATGTTCGAATACAAATAAGAGTATAAAAATAATTTCACGTTTTGAAATTTGTTTTAAGTATCAAGGGTAATTTAGTAATTGAACACTTTTAAGGGACAAATGGACATTTTGACCCGTTATATATTGATATTATAGTGCCTTGTGAGCCCCACGTGATATTAACTTAACTAGGGGTAATAAAGTAATAGCACAATAAATTAAAAATAATATTAAAAAAGGGCTGAATATCAAATCGGTCAAATGACCTACATATCACCATTTGGGTCCAAAAAGTATTTAATACGACCAGGGATAGATTAGTAATTAGAGATTAACACTAAATGGAAAAAAAAGGTATGCTCAACATCGTCAACGATTGATATTCAATATTCGAAATCAACGGTCCATGGCCGAATCATGGACATGAGACGCTCCTGTAGCCAAGTACTTGAATCGCTTGTAAGTGTCAATCAAAGGATCTATAATCGATTTAGCTTCTCTACACTTCTATACAATACTCTTCTTGATTAATGACACGTGTCACTAAATCTTATCTACGGACCACATTAATCTTATTAAATTAGCTTTCTAACTATGTTTAGAAAGCAATTCCAAATATAAACTATAATTAACAAACAAATATGAAAACATATGATTCTTAAAAAAAAAAAAACTCCTCTTTTTCTGCTCCTAGAACAATGATCCCAAAAAAACAAAAAGAAAAAAACATAAGAACAAGTTGGAAGCTTTGAACCTATACATTTTTTGTGCTCCAAGAAATACATTTTTGTTAGTGCTTGAAGTATATGTTAGAAAATGATATAGAAGTTGGAGAAGAAAAAAAAAATTTGAAGCCATTAGATTTTTTCTACAAGTCATTCGATTTTCCTTTTCCTTCTTTTTATTTTTATTTTATAAAAAGAAACTATTTGATATTTGTTTGAGTTAACTCGTGTTGATGCTGTAGAGTTAATAGCTTTAAAACAATAGAAGTTAGACAAGAAAAAAAATATGAAGCCATTAGATTTTTTTTCCAAGCCATACGATTTCTTTTTTTCTTTTTTCTTTTTTAATAAAAAGAAGCCATATGATGTTTGTTTAATTTGAGCTTCCAACTTGTTCTTGCATTTTTTTTTGGAATCGTTATTCTTGGAGCAGAAAAAGGTTGTTTTTTTTTATAGAATCATTTGCTTGCATATTTATTTGCTAATTAAATATGGTAGTTTAGATTTGGTATTTAATACTTTCTAATAATGGTTAGAAAGTTAATTTAGCAAGATTAATATAGTCCATAGATAAGATCTAGTGACATTTGATATTAATTCAGAAAAGTATTGTAAGGAATTATAGAAAATGAAACTATAAAAGAGCTAATTCCTCTATAATTACCTTGGATAGAGATAAAAGAGAATGTCAGATGTTGCTTTGTACATATATCGCCTATTCGAGTCCATGACTATATCAGTAGCTTAAAGCGTTAGGTATATAAGCTACAAGAATATAAACATAACCTATTAACGTTTGACTCTGACTCCACGCTTTAGAGTTAGTCAAACATATAGTACAAGAAATGGATTACACAACGTTTGGTCTTGCTTAAGCTTAATGAAGATGGATATTGACTTTATAACAATTATCTTTGATGTTCGAAGACTAATCTGGTGATAAGTCGAGCATTCATAATTAAAATCGATCATCTGTGATCATCAGAGAATAACGCAAGAAGAATATTCTATACGAGGCAGGTTCTTGTGAAAGAGTGCTAGGTGGATAATGGTATGTTAATTGGGAATATTTGATATGATAAGATTCAAATCCTTGTTAATTGTGTTGTAAGGGCAAATCCAACAACTTTTTTTTCATAATAAAGAGTTAGATTAGTGATTCTTTACTTTACAAACTCTCTATCTCAGTTTTACTTTAACAATACTCTCTATTTTAGAGTCTCTATTTTAAAAACTCTCTATTGTAGCTTTATTCCAACAATATTATTTATTTTAAAGACTCTCAATTTATTTTCACTCCAATAATTCTCCATATATTATCTAAACTCGTTACTTAATAGTTCTTTTGATCTTTTAATTTCAATTATTTAACGACTATGTTCGAACAAAATTTGTAATATTAATATAATTTAAGATGTTAAATTTTTATTATTATTTTTCCAATACTCTATTTCATTAGCTCCATTTGATGCTAGTGTATGTCAATGTCAATTCCATGATAGATATCAATAATTGTTTGTATTAGGGTAAATGTATAATTTAGTCCATTATCTTTGATATAATTTCTACTTTCATCTATTATCTTTCACAATGAACATTTTAGACCATTATCTTTGGTGTAAATGACACTTTCATCCATTATCTTTCGAAATGACTTTTTTAGTCCAATATGTTTCACATCAATGACGCCATTAATCCAACTTCAAAACATATTGGAGGAAACATATTGGACTAACGGTGTTACTGATGTAAAACACAATAGACTAAAAGGCTCATTTCGAAAGATAATAGATTAAAGTGTCATTTACACCAAAGATAATGAATTAAAAAGTTCATTTTGAAAGATAATAGATGAAAGTGAAAATTACATCAAAGATAATGGACTAAATTATACATTTACCCTTGTTTGTATTAGGGTAACGTTTCCGATAACGGGGTCGGGGGGTATAACCCTGATGGAGGTTCGGGGGTAACGTTCACAATAGCAGGGTTCGGGGGCAAAGCCCCCAATAACGGGGTCCTAGGCAGAAGCCCTGGTGGGGGTTCCAAGGGGGCATTGCCTATGGCGACAAGGTCCACCAGTAATAATAACTACCATAAAATTCTCACATTAGACATTAATGTTCCATTGATAGTTGGTTTTATGTCTTGGAAATTAGCAACTTGTATGTGATGGTGGCAACTTTATGTCTCATCAGCCATTTTCTCCATATTCCATCAATCAAGCCATTATCTTTATGTTCCATCATCAATTCTTGTTATATCTTATCAGCCATTCTCATTATGTCTCATCAACCGTTCTCGTGATGTCTCATCAATCGTTCTTGTTATGTCTTATTAGTCGTTCTTGCAGATTTTTTTGGTTAAAATTGTCCTATAAATAGCCATGTGGTTTGCTGTCGCAGGCAACCAAAAATAAAACCTATACTCTGAAAATTGTATATGTAATAGTGCGAGTAAGGATCTTTTCCACAAAGAGTATCTAGCCTAGTTTTATACTACATGAACAAGGATAGAAGGGAAGGGGGTTGAATATAATGAAGAAAAGAAAAAGATAACTAAAAAGTAATTCAAATTAAAGTGCCGAAATTAATCAAAAGAACAATCTTTGGTCTAAGTCAACATCCACCATCGGAATCTTGTAACTGATCATTGATGCAAATATATATCAATTCACACTTTAAATATTCATCATTGGAATTATTTTCTACCGCTACTTAGTCGTAGTTAATTAGAAAACAAGCGATCTAATTAACCCTAACTACTAAACAACCATAGACAAACGCTAAAGGTTTAATATAATAGCAATCTTAAGAATTAGATAGATCGTTGAAGCTAAATAACACAAGCACAAGCGGTTGCATTTAATTTAGTCGAACATTCTTCATAAGATCTAATAATTCCTGACGTAACAAATCGTTAAATCTTAGTTGCTTTGCAAATTAGAGGATCAAATAATTACAAATTTAATATCTAACCTAGCAGTAGATTATAATGAATAATCAACTAGTAGGCCTCTGATAAATCCGTATTTTTAGTAACTTTAACCCATTAAATCATGTATATTGCATTATTATTTCAAGCTTAATTGTTTATTTTACACAAATTTAATGTAATATAGGTTCTGAAGAAGAAATAGCAAAAATGGCCACAAAAGCCAACTTTTGAAGTGAATTTTCGGCGCAATACTGAATGAGGAAGTTAGAACGACCTTGACACGAGCAAATCGAGATTGAATTTGACCAAACGGAGTGCGAAAATGGATTCAGGATGCTGAAAAACCTTGAAGTAGCCTTGGTCAACTTTTTGGTCAAAGTCAAAGGGTGAATAGTAAAAGTCAAAGTCAACTTTTGGTCAAAGTCAAAGTCAAAGTATAAATAGTAAAAGTCAAAGTCAATGCATAAATAGTAAAGTCAAAGTGTGAATAGTATCTTCGTTGACATCACGTTAACACAATGATGACCTAGGCGAATGACATCACGCTAACACAATGATGACCTAGGCGAATGACATCATGATGACACAATGATGACCTAGGCAAATGATATCACGCTGACACATTGATGACATCATGGTTTGAATAGTACTTGTGAATAGTGCCAAAATTTCTCTATAAATTCTCCATTCCTCATTTCATTTTTCTTGTACCATTTTTTCTCTTCTTAGCCAAGCTTCTTTGTATATAATCATTTTTTCTCATATTTTAGCTTAGGAGTAGGTTAGTTTAGTTTAGTTAGGTCCTAAAATAAGGGTCGGGCTTATGGATTAACGCCATAGCTTTGGAGAAATCAAGCCGGCTAAATCAAAACGTGCTTAAATTCGGTAACTTTTATTCTTGATTTCGATTTCCGTTTTGTAAATCTAATTATGGCACTTTAGACCCTTATTTTTGGAATGATAAATAAGTGAAGATATTTTTGTATATGTTTTGATTCAAATTTATTAAAGTCTCGTATTTTCATTACTTAGTATTATCAATTAATTATGCATATTCTTGTAGTTATGTTATAGTTAATTGAAAGCACATATACGCTCAGTTTTGTAAATCAGTGGCAATACGTGACTACCTCGGACGGAATTAGCTAGGTTGTATCAGCACCTTCGGGGTACGTAAGTAAGAAGATTAATTGAGAGGTTGGATATTGTTAGGTTGTACCAACATATTCAGTCTTGTTAATTAATTAGTCCTATTACTTACATATCTAAAGCTAACTTCAGAAGTGGGAGCTTGTAGCCCTATTTCTTGAATGATTTCTTATTTTAATTTAAATCTATAATATTACACTTAAATACTCTTATCGAATTTATCATTCCAAATCATGGACCCGCTAAATTAAATTAACCACTCCTAGACTAAATTATTTTAGCTTTGTACCGTACCTTTGGACTCTCGGACTTTTGGACTTAATTTACCGTACCTTTTGGACTTTTGGACTTAATCAAACTTATCCGTGACGGGAGATAGTCAAACAATTCTAAATTAAGGACTTAACTTAACTTGATAACCCAATCTCCGTGGATCGACCCTCTACTCGCCACAGTTAGAGGTAATTCAATGTAAGTAATATTTTTAATCAGTTAACCTTACTATTTTTGAGCGCAAAACGATGCGATCAGCCTCCTAGTAATTAAACGAGACAATTATGAAATATGTACAAAAGAATATTCGATACTTAAAACATAAATTGAATAATAAAAACTAATTAGATCTCACAGTTTTTCTTGATTTCGAGGCTTTAGTTTCCTTCGACCAAGTATAAAAATTTAGCCACACAGAGCCATAAAGAAAACTCGAAGAAGAAGTTTGGAGAAGAAGGAGAGAGATATCCGAAATTTGATCTCTCTGTACCTTATTTATAGATCTTGAAGCCTACAAAATCTCCTAAAATAACGATATCCTAATCTGAATAAAATAAGAAAAACATAAAAAGTAAAGTAAAGTCCTAATATAACTAGGAAAGAGGTATTTTTAGCTATAATTTTCATGCATTATCTTCTCACTATCTTCTAGAAGCTCCCGACTAAGGAATATTCCAGAATGTCAAACAGTGCAGTGTAGTAAATTTATGTCCGATTTCGACCTTGATGCAACCAGTATCTCTCAAAACTCGAAACATAAAAGTTTTAGATCTTTTTCTTGGCTTTCAACATCATTTTGAATAATCTCAATCGAAGTTTGGATAAGAGAGTAATGCCCAGATTACGAAAAGACGTCAAAATTGTCCAGATTCGTTCAAATTGCTTCGTTTTGCACTTAACGCCTCTATTTGCATCCTAAATCAAAATATAAGAATAATGAGCATATTTAGGCAGCAAATAAGTATAAAAGATTAAATATTAAGGAAGAAAAATATGATACTTTGCACTCTCATCACCATGCCTCAAGCTCATCAAATGAAACCATAAAATCTGTAAAAATCATTAGCCTTCTTTCTTATTGTAATTCGTTGAAGCTTGCTTTGCTTCATCATATATTTCATGTGGGCTATGGCATCAAATTATCAAAGTATGCAAATTCTAGATGGTTCTGACTCCGACGAGGACTTTGATATAGTGCAAAGATTAGCATGTGAAGAAAATCAACGACTTAGGAGAAAACAAAATGCATGCCATGGTTCTATTCCTGGTGATACAACCCAGGTGGGCATATGAAAAGTGTACAAAATAGACCAAGTTAAATACCCGCAAGTGCACGGATCTTCGTAGTGTAATGTGCTTTGAGTACGGAATCGTATCACAGGGAAGCTCGTTAGTTAAGTTAGTGAAGTAGTGTGAAAGTGTTTAAAATGCTTAAGTGACAAGTTCGCAATTGAAGTTTGAGTAACGTGCGGAAATGTAAATTAAACTAACTAAATTATCTAAGTTTAAACTAACTAAGTATGGATACAAGAGGTAGTGATTTAGGGGTTGGAATATGTAAATGAGGCAATTAATATAGGCTTGGTATCTAGGTTATCTAATTCTGCAAGGGTTTAAGCTACAAGCATACACCCAGTTAAGCTAAAAGCTATAGACCTAGTTAATCTACTTAGCTTATTTTAACCAAGTACAACAAGACAAACTAAACTGAGGAATTAACCTTACAGATATAAACTGTGGTACAACCTATAGTTTCATGGAGTCTATGGTACAACCTATAGACTTATGATTAAAATAATTATATGGCACTAAAGTAACGTAATCATAATATCAACTACAAGTATAATATTATGATACGAAAGTAAAGCATTCATAACATCTACTTTAAAAGCATTACATATGAATACTGAATTAAAACATGTCATACATTGCAATATGAATTGAATAAACTAAATTCGAGACCATATATTAAAATACTATCATTTACAATATTCACCCCTAGATATCAATCTACTCAGACATAAATGAATACGAGTTATGTAAATAAAAGAGAGTCAAGAAAGGCTCCCCCATATTGATGAACGCGTATTTCTGATCCCTGAAATTTGAGCAGAAGTCCGACGCAAAGTAACTATTCAGGCGGAGCTAATTTCCCCCGAATAAGAACTACTAGGGATGAGTTTCCCCCGAATAAGAACTTTCCTATTAAAAACTATTAGGGTAGAACCTCCCCCGGATAATAACTACTTGGGTCGGACTTCCCCATAATAGTAGCTATTTGGGCAAACTTTTTCCGAATAAGAATCACTTAGGTGGAATTTTTTTTCGTATCCTACTAATTAATTAACTAAAACTAAAACTAAAACTAATTAGAATTAACTCAAAAATTGATTAAAAATAACCAAAATCCAAAATTAATTACTAAATTCAAGGGGGAGGGGGGGGGGGGGGGGGAGGAGGGAGGGGGGGAAGGTCTATTTATAGACAGAAAAGTAGAGGCACGCTCGAGCGGAGCGCCTATATTTTCGGTCCGCTGATTTTTCGACGCGTGGCGGCTTCCGGAAGCTTCTGAGCCACGCTCGAGCGCCAATGAGGGGCGCTCGAGCGCCTATCTGCTGCATCACTGAATTTGCGCCACGTGTTTTCTTTTGGAACGTTTGTGAAAATTTCTCTGAGGGGCACTCGAGCACCCAGTAGGGCGCGCTCGAGCGCCCTTTGGCTGACTTTTTGGCTCTTGAATTTTGACTTTGACTGGAGTGTTGACCGAGGCATTTTCAGGCATTTTTCACTGGTTTGACCCTCCAAACGTTGGAATTTGGCTAAAATCATGCCGCACGCAAGATAATGCTTGCGTTTTGCTTACAAAGCCATTTCTACATGAAAAACTGGCATGATTCGTCAAAAACGGACATAGATCACTATTCAAGATCATCCAGGTCAATATTCTGAGTTTGATTTCGTGCTGGTTCCAGCCAAATTTCTTCTCTATGAACTTCATTCTTCCACCGGTTCCCGTGCTTCCCCATTCTTACTTCTTGACTTGCAATTTGGATCGTTTCGGTTCTGATTCTTCACTTTCTGGTATTTTTCTACATTGCATCGAAAGTATCAAAGTGTTGCAATTATCCCTAAGTTAATATGCAAATGTAGTACAAATACCAAGGTTTGGGTGCTGCAAATACAGTCGCATCACCTGGTCATGCTTACTTTTGGCAAGATAGACTACAAAGTCCTAGAAGACTTTATCGTGACTATTTTGCAGAAAATCATGTTTATCATCTCAATATTTTTTAAGAAGGTTCTGCATGGGTCGTTCATTGTTTTGCCGAATTCAATATGCAGTAGAAGCATATGATCCATATTTTGGTCAAAAACAAAATGGTGCTAGAACTTGGGGTTTGTCCTCCTTGTAAAAGGTCACAACTGCATTAAGGATGCTCGCATATAGAGAAGTTGCAGGTTCCGTGATGACTACATCAGAATAAGAAAAAGCAAAGTAATAGAGACTTTGAGAAGATTTATTAAGGTTGTGGTAGCAATATTTTTCGATGAGTGCTTGAGGTCACCTAATAAGATTGATATTGCTAGATTGCTACAAGTTGGAAATCAAAGAGGCTTTCCTGAAATGTTGCGAAGTATTGATTGTATGCATTAGAAGTGAAAAAATTATCCGATTACATTGAAAGGTATGTATAATGGTTATATTCGTGAACCTACAATCATATTGGAAGTTGTGGCTTCATATGATCTTTGGATATGACATGCATTCTTTGGTTTACTTTGTTCTCTTAATGATATAAATATTTTGGAGCGATCATCAATCTTTACTGAGTTAACTGGAGGACAAGCTCCCAAGATCAACTATTCAATCAATGGGCATAACTATACAATAGGGTATTTTCTTGCGGATGGTATATACCTATCTTGGTCAGCATTTGTAAAACTATACCTGCTCCACCGGGAAACAAGAGAAAGTATTCTGCTGCAGCTCAAGAGTCAGTTAGAAAAGATGTGGAACGTGCATTCGGGGAGTTCAAAGCTCGATTTGCTATTGTGTGTGGACCTGCAAGATTTTCGGATGTTGAGACACTTAAAAATATTATAATAGTATGTATAATAATGCACAACATGATTATTGAAGATGATAAAGATGTGGATTGCCAAGATCTCAACTATGATTCGGCTGGTGATATTTTACATTCAATAGTCTCACGCGAACATACAGCTGAACTTACGGATTTTATTCAAACTCGTTATCACATTCATGATCGAGAGACTCATTATCAATTACAAGCAGATCTTGTTGAACACCTATGACAACTACATAGAGGCGCATAAGGTCAACTCAAAGTTCTATATAATGTTCAAAGTTCAATATAAAAGTTTTTCATTGAAATAAAAGTAACTTATATTAATATTAGAGTTCTTTAATATTAAATTACATGGATAACATAATATATCATATCCAACCCCTTTTTTGCATGATTTCTACTTGTAGTTTTTTCCAATATTCAACTTGCATGGTAGACATATTAGTCAAATCTTTGTCCATAATTCGCTCATCCCCCTCCTATTCTACTTGTTTCATCTTCTCTTCGTGTATTCTTTCTTTAGACTCTGTCAATCTTTCAATACTTTTGGCAAAAGATTGATCTTCACCATTTGCCACTTGTGGTTTTTTCTTTCGCTTATTCAGTCTTTCTTTTTCTGCCTTTCTGCCTAGTGGTCTCTCCATGATTGTAGATGTTTCATTTGGATTGTTATCCTTCTCTAAGTTTATTGAGTATGGCGTTGATGGAGAAAAGGCACTTGGACTATCACTTTTAGATTTTCTCGATTTCTTCTTTTGACTTTCTTTTGTCCATTTTGGTTGATGCCTCAACATGTTCCAACAATGCTCATACTGAAATGACATTTTGTGGCACGATTGGTACAACAGTTTGGCATCATGTATCAGTAACAAGTAATTGAATAAGTTAGTAGTATTACAAATAAAGTCAGAAGTTTATAATAATAAAAACTATAGATGCAATGTAATTCTGATAGAGTCAGAAGAACTTTAAACTCAATGCTGTGTGCTGCAATCTGGATCATTAGTTCTTCTATTTTTAAGCCACTTTGTGATTGAAATGTTGCCTTACGGCAAGAACCTGCACACGCTCATTTTGGTTATTATGGTAAATAAACTTTCTTATTTCATTTTGGTTCCTCGATTAAAATGAGTACTCATTTGTTATACATCCCAACCATTAAATGAGTTCTTTATGTTTTCATCGGTTTCTTTCTTTTACTTTCATCCGTATAAGAAGTTTAATAATAATATATTCCAATATGTTTACTACCTACACTAATCCAATACAGCACCCTGTGCAACAAAAATTTCGTAGCAATAGAAGCTGCATGCATCCATCTTCTGCAATTTCTAAATAAACTATATACTGCAAAATAAAATTTATCGCACTTTACCATCATTTCAGATAAGAAAATTGACAAGAAAGATCCATTTCCCCAAAAGAGTTGACCTAGCAATTAATTCCAAAATTTATAATTGTTGTGAATCATGAATACATTCAACATTAAAAGCAATTAATAGCATAAATTGTGAATTAACAAAGGTTCTATGAAATAAGAAACCTGTTAAAAGAGATTAGACGAAATGAAGAACGATGTTAGCTACAATCTTAGATCATCATATGACTATATTGTCCCAGAAACAAAATAAAATCACCAAAGCTCTCGCAATGTTTATACACAGTTTTTGCTTAAAGAATCACCACTGGATTGAAACTTTTTTACCAAAAACATTTAAAGGCACAAGAAAACATTACACTAAAACTTTTTACCAGCAACTTATCTTAGGATTGGTGTTCTATTGGTGTTAACACAAATCATAACTTATTCGTAGTATGAGCAGGGGAGCGACAAAAAAAATTAAAACTTTCAGGGTGAGAGACTCACATTAGATCAGAACATTTGTAAGTTAAGATAAATTGCATCATAAGTAGAATTCTTTAACATACAATGTGTTCAGCATAAATATTTCAAGAATCGCAAACTATAATTGAATCTTATAAAGAGGAAGAAACAATTACCAAAGTATAGTCAATGCCTCAACCATTTTCTCAGGCATTTTATCAAACAACGTACAGGCAGAGTACAGTTTCTTCCTTGCCCATAACTTCAACCAAATTATCAACATAATGCATACAAATAATGTAACATAAACAAACAAATCACTCAAAATGTTGTAAAATTGAGCCAAAACCACCTTTTAATTTCAGGTGGATTTTCTTTGAAATCTGCTTCTTTTTCCTTTCTGCCTTTTGTTTCTTTTCTTTGAGACCTTTTGTATCTTTGTAATGGTTTCAATCTCAGATTAAATCTCTATTTATAAAATATTCAAAGTTTTTATCTTGCTGTACGTGCTGGCTGAACACCAACAGTAGAAAAAGTTACCGTTGCTGTTCTGTTGAAATGAATTTTTTTTATAAAAAAAGGTAAGAGAGCTTATTTTGATCATTAGTTGTAGCGAGCAAAATAAGCAAATTGTAAAAGAAAGTAGCTAACTTGTTGGACCTTATAAAAATAGGTTTGGCTCTATTTTGGTTAAAAAGCTCGAGTAATTAACTTGTTGGACTTGCTCTAAGATATACTCCAACAACTTCTTTATTTTCTTCTAAAATATCAAGATAATTTGGAGTTGATTCTTTCTTTTTAGAGATTCTTTATTTCAGTTTCATTTTAACAACTTTATACTTTTAATCTATTACGTATGTTACGAGTTCCCTATTTTAGTTTCAATAGATTCGTCTGTTTAATCCATCACTAATTTTAGAGAATGGGTTTAGAATGTGTTTAGCTTCTCTAAATATGGAGAAGCTGAAACATATTTAAGGAATCCCTATCTTGGTATGAGGTATGAAGCTGTTGGACTGAGTTTGCATCAACATCTCCTCTACATGTGGAGAAATAGAGGTTAATGCCGTTGGAGAGGAACTAACAATGCCAGCAAAATGAAGTAGATTCCAAACTATGAGAAAAATAAAGAAACATAATGGTACAATGATGTTATTAAAAATACTCCATGTGCACACGCAATAGTGGGATAAAATGATTAAATAATGATCTATTGTATGTAAAAATTCTGAGTTCGAACCAAATTATCGATTGAGTAAAGAAAAAACCACAACTTTGGCTTTCATTAGAAAAAAAAAAGAAGAAAAATACTCTATGTGCTGACCAAGTAAAGGAGAGAGAAAAATAGGAGCGCAACATTTTAGCATCTGCGCGTAGAGAAAGTGGATTGGAGCACGCTACAAGTTTGATGACCGGAGAACACTGGCCCATGTGTATTTGGGCGAGTGAGGTTCCAATGAAAAGTTAAAATTTTTATATATATATTTTTTAAAAATTAATATTTATATATTTTAGTTTAAAAGATTAATTAACTCTGTTAAAAAAAATATTCTATATAGTTAAAAATTTATATTTTTAATATTTAATTCTTGTGGAGGAAGACCACACCCATTGTTATAAATATTTAATATTATCATCTATAGCTGCAATGAGACGCACCAGAGTGCCAAAATGCACGTTACACGCAGTCAACCCTAGTGGCTCGGTTTATGAATCATTGTCTTATTTTAAAGTTAATAACAAAGACATCAATTTTAAACAAATATATGAATGATGGTGGTTACACCAAAACCATAGTAATTTAATGTTGTCGTCTCTTTCTGCTACGTGAAGCACCAATTCTAAAATGTATGTTACTCTGAAGTCAAGTTTGGTGGCTGGATTTATGAATCATTGTCTTATTGTTAAGTTAATAATGAAGACACCACTTTTAAACAAATGTGTGAATGACGATGGGCAGATCAAAAACCATAGTATTTGATATTATCACGTCTCTAGCTGCTCCTCGAAGAACAATTGCTAAAATCTGAATTACTCATTAAGCATGCATGTATGGTGGGTATAAGAGTAATAACAAAGTCTTGTCTCATTTTCGGGCTTTCACATTGAATACTTATGCATAAAACATCAGAAAGTGAAAGAGAATTATGGAGAGAGAGACAGAGAGGAAGATGGATTTCGCTCATCTTGATGCTTAAATGTGTGATTTCTTCCATTGATATAATTTATGTAGATTACAATAGTCCATTATGTTTTGTTTATAGATCTAAGCTATTTTACATATGTTACGCATGAAAATTGATTTCAAAATCTCTTAAATTTAAAACGAGAATCATAAAGTAGACCAAATGGTCAGTGGTCATGACTCATGATTTTAGGAGCACTTGTTGGCTGCTTCTTGGAGCTTAATGTGTTTAGTGTGCTCAATTTACAAATGCATCACAAGCTGTCTATTTATAACATGCCTAAGGCTCGGTGATAGGATTGATTCTCTCCTATGAATTATTGTTTTCGAGTAATTAAGAGAATTAAAATTAAAATTATTTATTTCAACCTAAACGAAGCATACAAGGACCCTTACAAGTAGGTCCTTTTTTTTTTTTGGGTCATAAATCGGTCCTTTCCTCTAGTGTGGAAAAGAGTGATAAGATAATAAATTTGACCGCCCATAGACTATTGTTCATCTCTGTCTTCTCGCATCTGTCTGTCAAAGTAAGAGAGAAGTATGGAGAGAGAGAAACTGAGAGAGATGATTCGCTTGGATTTTCGTAGATATCGTTGGGATGGAAAGAGAGACCCAGCCATTTTCGATGAGCTGACGGAGGGAGAGACAGATACGAATGCGTATCTCGCTTCTCTTGATGCTCTTAAACTTGTTGAAGATTATGGTTCTATATATTCATCGGATCAAGAAAGGTATCTTGCATTACTCAGAGCAATTCTCATGGATCCTCCCCGAGAGTTCGTTGAAGATGGTACATTGAAAGACCTTGAATCTTGGGCCAGCAAGGCGGCGTTCATAATCTCCATGTTTAATAACAAGGAAATAAAATATGGCACGACTTCTGAATTGGCGGCGTATCTCGCCGAAGCAACTCCCATTTCGGTTTGGATATCGAGGGGACGAACGATTTATGACGAAGAGCATAACCCAGCACGAACCTATTACCCGAGGACTGGTCAACTCAGCTTTCTTGAACATTTGTGGACTATCTGGAGCAGCTATTGAAACACAAAGCACATTCATTTGGCTCTTTGAAGCTAGAGATCCTACGGCTCCAACAAAAGCTACACTTTATGAGTTGTCACCTCATGGAGTTCGCAGAGCCGTGCAAGGAGGATGTCGATCTAAAAGATGTCATGCTAAGCATTACAAATCTGGCATACAAGGTGGAGTACACCATTGATTCATTTATTGTTAAGGATCTTTGTATCTGGTCGTGTGTGTGTCGGCTTCGTGATATACTTACTCAGCTTGTACATAGCGAGAGACGAGTCATGATGGAGTACTCTGGTGATATGCAAACAATTGTAAGCATTATCGTAAACAGAGGGAAAACACTTAAAAAAGTCAGACTGATCGGTCAGTTTGGTTTTTTTATTCATAATGAATGGTTCTTATATGTATTTGGTCCCAATGTTTTGTGTGTAAAAATCTGACTGACTGGTCAGTCTGACTTTTTGAAGAGTTTCCCTAAACAGAGAGCCGTACGAGCTTCATATTATCTCCATGCTCAATAACTCTGAAACCAGTCACAAACTCAGGGAATTCTTTAATCACCCTCACATAATTAATTGGTTCGGTGTTCGCATGTGGAGTTTGGTCTCAGATGAACAGGTGTTTCTTCAGCTTCTTCGTAGTGTTTCATATGCACCATATATACCTGCACCATATGTACCAGTTACTAATAAGCTTGTGTATATGAGCGAAGATGAGTTAAAATATTTGGTACGCAAAATTCTCAAGAATGAACAGTACTTTATCATCTTGGAAGATGTGCAAGATATTGATTCCTTAAATGACTTAATAAGTATTTTACCACGTGATCGCAAAGGATGCAGGATCTTGTTGACCACTCCCCTCCCAGAGTTGGCTCTCCAGTGCCGTTACTATGATTCTCAAAAAATTATTTTCAACAAGATATCGGTAGATTGAGCTTCAACATCTCAAACTAAGCCAAGAACTGATGACGATGTGGTGGGTTTTACTGAAGAGACAGAAGAGATGCTTGAGTTGCTTACTAGAGAACCAAAATAACTGCGTCTGATATCAATTGTTGGCATGGAGGGACAAGGTAAGACAACGTTTGCTAAGGAATTGTACAATCATCTTTCAATTGCCAACTACTTTGATACCCGTGCATGCAGGGACGGAGCCAGAAATTTAGTATTGGGGGGGCCAAATTTTTTTTTGTACAGTATTTTTGCTACAGTATTTTTTACCATTATAAATTAAATTCAATAAATATCTTTCAATTTCTAATTAACAAAATTAATTATACTAAAATTAAATAATAAAGAACTAATTAAAAAATTCAAACATAAATAAGTGTAAAAAAAATACTATTTTGCAAAAAAATAACACAAAATTATGTAAAGTAGTGTTTACCAGTTCAGTCAATGAAGTTGGATTTGTCTTTCCTGAAATAGAATTCATCAATTATTGTATCAACAAAAATATCTTTAGCAATTTCCTTTTCGATATAAACAATCATATTATCTTTGAGAAAGTCATCCTCCATCCGATTGCGAAACGTTGTTTTGATAACTTTCATAGCATAAAAAATTCGTTCTGTTGTTGATGTCAAGCCTGGAAGAGTCAAAATCAACCATATCAACCTATCAACCAAAGGATAAGTTTCTAATTTTCTAGTTTTCACCAATTCTCTTCACAAATCTAATAAGATGGTCAAATCTTTCAACTCATAAATCCTCTTAATTTTTTTGTATTAAAAAAAATCTGTAGTTGAATAAAAAAGTGATAATTTATCATGCCTCTAATTCTATATTTGAATTTTGCTTTTTCAACAATTAATCTTCTCCAATCTACACATTAATCTTATACACATTATAACTCACTAAAATTTAAAAACTAAAATTATCTATTTCACATAAAATACTAAAATTGACTTTAAAATATAATTGACAAAGAATATGCACTAAAAAATATAAAGAGGAGTATTTTAGTCAAATTAATTACCTTAATTATCTCTTTCTTCAAGAATCAAGATATTTACCCACTAAAAAAAACATTAACAAAATAAATTATAGATAAAATAATCTAACAAACAAAATTTATTAAATAATCATAAGTTTAATAAAACTTACCTTAGGAGAGGAGATGGTCCGCTGGAGAACAAGAGAAAGATGAAGAAAGAAGAATAAGAAAATAAGAAATGAAGAAGAATAAATTTTGGTCGTGCATATGGCCATATGGTAAAGGTAGGAAGGGTTTTTTTTTAAAAAAAAATTATAGAATGTAATAATTAAAGTTATAATTATAATATTATTTTAAATAAAAGGTTTTGTTAGTGTTGCAAAAAGGGTGGACAAAAAAAATGGGGGGGCCGAACTGGTTTTAAAAAAAAACAATTACATGTAAATTTTTTTTTTTTTTTTAAATGGGGGGGCCCGGGCCCCTGCCTGCCCCCCTTTAGCTCCGTCGTTGCGTGCATGGTGTTATGTTTCTCAAGTATATGAAAAGAGAGAGGTATTGTTGGAGCTTTTAGTTCAGCTTATCAAACTTTCTAACATCATCCACCACAAGAACGATGAAGAACTAGCTCAAATATTGTACAGGCATCTCAAGGCACGGAGGTTTCTTCTTGTGCTTGATGATATGTGGCGTATTGGGGCATGGAATTATCTAAGGAGATGTTTCCCAAATGATAATAACAGAAGTAGGATAATCTTCACCACTAGACTTCAAGATTTGGCATCTAAAGCTCAATCTGGTTGCATTCTTCGACCTCTTGGTCCACAATCTGTTGATGAAAGTTGGCAGTTATTAGAGAAGAAGCTATTTCTAGATGAAAGCAGTTGTCCTCCTGAATTATTGGGAGTCAGAAGAGAAATTGCAAAAAATTGTAAAGGATTACCTCTTTCAGTTGTTTTGATCGCTGGGCTTCTGGCAAAGATGGAGAAAAGAAAAGAGTGGTGGAACCAAATTGCAGAAAGTTTAAGTTCACGCATACTTGGTGATGTAGAAACACAATCCAAAGGTGTTATAGATCTGAGTTACAAGCATTTACCAGATTATTTAAAGCCTTGCTTTTTTATACTTTGGAGCATTTTTAGAGGAAAGAGAAGTTCCGGTGCGGAAACTGATACGATTGTGGATCGCCGAAGGCTTTATAAAACATATTGAGTTGAAGAGTTTAGAAGATGTGGCAGAGGATTACTTGACGAATCTGATTGGGAGAAGCCTAGTAATAATTGCTCAAGAGAAATCCAAGGGCAGGGTGAAATCTTGTCGTGTTCATGATCTCTTACGTGAGTTCTGCTTAACCAAAGCTAAGGAAGAGAATTTTTTGCAGCAAATACATGGGTATGATGAATATTTTCCTTCTGCTGACGATAATCTAAACCATGGTGTGGATCCTAATCATTTTTTTTCTTTAACACCCATCATATATCACCTACGTCGCCTCTGCATTTATTGCAAGCCGAATCATTTCCTTATGTTGAAGCCTTCTGGTCCACTTGTGCGATCATTGTTGTTTGTTACTATTAGTGATATGTCTCGAAATTATTCCTATGATATCTCGTTCATTTCAGACAACTTTAGGCTTCTTCAAATATTAGATTTAGAAGATATTAATATAGGCAATTCTTTCAAAGAGATTGATGTGCTTGTCCATTTAAGATACTTAGCAGTTCAAGGTATCATGGTTTCTATTCCATCATCCATTTCCAATCTTTGGAACCTAGAAACCTTTTCTGTCAAATCATTAGAAGATCGAGTTGTAAAGGTACCAAATTCTATTTGGGATATGGCAAAATTGAGGCACATGCAAATAAGTAGCAATGCTTCTTTTGATTTGGACCAGCTCAGACTTGAGAACCCTTCTATACTAGCTAATTTGCAAACTTTTTCCACACCATCTCTTTCTTATGGGGATGGTATGGAGAAGATATTGAGCAAGCTACAAGGCATCCGAAAAATGAAATGCATATTTTTGGATTCATGGGATGATGTCAAAAATTGCAATCAGTTTCCAGAGTTGGGGTTTCTCAGTCAACTTGAATCACTAAATGCATTTTACAATGGCATGAGGAAATATCCATGTAAGTTTAATCTTCCCTCAAATCTTAAAAAGTTGACATTGTCAAATTTTCAAATTCCGTGGAATGAAATTTCTCAACTTGCAAGCCTATGCAATCTGGAGGTTCTCAAATTATTGCACAATGCATTTGAGGGTGAAAGATGGGAAATAGAAGATGAGGTGTTCCCAAAACTCAAATTCTTGAAGTTAGACACTTTGCAATTTGTAGAATGGAGTGCCACTGGTGATAACTTTCCCAACCTACAGTGTCTACTCTTGCACAATTGCGAGCAACTTGAGGAGATCCCTCTTGATATAGGAGATATTTCTACCCTCTAGGTGATTGAGGTTATGTGGTGCAAACGTTCTGTTGCAATTTCGGCAAGAAAGATTCAGGTAGAGCAACTGGATTATGGTAATGTGGAACTAAAGGTCCATGTCCATCCTAAAGAAAGGGATTTGGAGTCGTCATCATGAAGTGAATGGATTATCTGTGTGCTTGTGCTCCCACGTAAGTAAATTCAAACTCATTCGTCTATTTTTAGTCTATGTTTTCTATTTGATATCTCTTTTCAATCAGTGAGATGTGAAACTGTTACACCAGTCCATCACCAACTATGTATCCATTCTAAATGGACTTGAATGTTTAAGAATTGTTTAGAGAACCACTTGAGTTTGCATATTTCTTAGTTTTCATCTTTCAAAGCTACTCCAATATCTCCTTTTGTTGACTAATCAACCATGTGTGAAGTAGCATTGTAGAATTCAAAAGATCCTCCTAGGGCTATCATAAAGAAATCATGAGCAAACGCATCTTTTGGGATAACTTCTAGTCTAATTGGTTCTCAGAAGTCGGGCCTTGTCTTTGTAAAGTTTCTAAAATAAATGTTTTCCCCATTCATCTTCTTCCTTTCTTTTCCTTTCATGTTTTCATCCTGTTATTTTTTTTTATATAAGTAGGATAAGTTCATCCATCTTTGTGAGCTTTACCGGATTAAACGCAAATTATCTTTTATTTGATTGTCCCATATGTGGCTTTTACTTTGGCGAAGGGACATCTCTAGGTGATTCTCATAACACAATATAAGTTAATAGGAGTAAGCCCTATATGCTTTGCAAGTATGGAAAAAAGAACATGGTAAAATGTTTATATATGAGCATTTTCAATTCAAGATCTGAATATATTTTGCAATTATCGTAAACTGCTTTTATCAAAATTTTAATGACATTTTGTGATGATATTTCTTTTAAGGGACAGTTACCAGGAATTCACAGCTAAAGGTAGAGAAGTGGTCAAAATCTTTATCTTCAATCATGTCCATAATTCCAAGATTGATTGTTGGCTTTCCAAGTCACTGTTGGCTTTATATACATGTCTAAGAAGCTGTACTGATGTTCTGTACGCCCACACGTTTAATATTTATACCGTTTATGCTCTAATTGTTGCATATTCTTCACCTATTAAAGATGCCAAGTTGGCATATTATTCTCATTTATTGTTTCATTTGTACAATTGGATCAACTTTTCCTGTTTGTTATTTAGTAAACGAATATGTGACTTTGTGAATACGTTGATGATTGTTCTTTGGTTTTTAATTTTTGTGTTGTGATAATGCATTTATTTGATCGGGTTATTGTTAATTTCTGGTGGAAGTTCTTTTCCATTCCTCTGAACTTGTCCCCAAGAATCGCTCACATTGAATGAGTACATTGTTGATTCCCTGTGCTTTATAGAGTTCATAAGATACTATAGTATTGTTAGTGTTTGGGAGCTCGCAGAAATTGAATGGAATTGATTTAACTAACTTGTTTAATCCAATAAGAAAAGTTAATTGTCTGATGTATATCTTAACCATCAATTAATGCATTATGGTGAAGATTCCAGCTCTCCTTCAATCATTCACTTGCATGAGTTATGCTTTGGTGTACTCGGTGTCTGGACATATCATTTTGCCATTGTCTTCTATTATCTTATAACATGTCTAAAAGTTTTCCTTCTATTTGTTGCAATGGAGATGAAATGAGCATCAAACCTATACTAAATTTGATATTGAGCTATGTTATTAATTACCGAAAATAATTTATCATTAACTTTCAAGTTTTCTTTGATTGTTTAGTGTATTTTACCAACAATGAAAAGTACATTCATGCTTTCTTGCTCTGTTTTTCAACTTTAATAAGATCACGGGTAGTGGAGTCCCTTAATTTATCCATCGGTTTTGCATGTTTGTTTTCTAACCAATTGTAGATGTATAGAGTGAAAGGATGTTTAGTACTTTCTTCTTTTATCAGTATCAGAACTCAGCAGCGGATCCAGATCTTTTCTCAATGAAAGCTATAACACAATTTTCTTGGGGACTGAAGATTTGTACTCATGAGCTATAAAATTTCTGAGATATGGAGAATAGAATAAGTAGTTGGTATTCTAAGTTTTGATGTCGGCCACTAGGGCTTTGGCCCAGTGATAATGTTACTTACTATATATGCGAGAGGTTGTGAGTTAAGTCTCGCTGGTTATGTTCTACGGCCTTAGGCCTCCCTTGTATCAAAAATTTTTGATCACCACGTGCCTAAGATGACTAAGTCCGCCTACACTGCAAGGTACATAACGTGCCTAAGATAACTAGATCTTCTTGTTCTGCAAGGTCAGAGCTACTAAAAACCATAAACAATTATAGTCTGCTAAGTTGTGAAAGTAGTCCTCAGTCGATGATTAGAGCTAAAAACCTGCAAAATTAACAGCGCAGGTTCAATTTCGGGAGATAAGTTTCAACGATTAAATGAGTGATTGTTATAAGTTCGAGATGAAATAATTTAAAAAGAGAGTGTTTTTAAAATTAGTTACCATTATATGCTGTGAGATGATGTATCTATATTATTTTTAGAAAGGGATCACTAGAGTTTACAGGCTTCCAAGCCCTCTCCTGAGATCCACTTTCTCATGAGGAATGAAATCTTACCTCGACATAACCCCCGGATATTGCGGTCCTCACCTAGGAAATCTTTATTGTAGTCCTCATTCCAGTTTCAATGAACTCTCTTTACAAACTGGAATATGGAATGTTGAAAACGCAGGATGCTAGGAAAGCTTTTTGTTGTATTGGAACAGGCTTGGATGTCCGATATTTATAGGAGAAGGTTTGAGCTAAATCCGATCAGCCATAACGTCCATCATTAAGAGCCAAAGACGTGCAGGTAATGGCCATTAAGCTCGTGAGCGTTGGCCATTAAGTTGCTGAATGTTGGAGGAAGCCATGATGAAGAGAACTGAAGTCCGCGATTTCTAACTGCAATAAACTCTGCCTCATTTATGCTAGAAGACAAATTTTTGTTTGCTCCACAAGTCTTACCAATATTATGTTCCTTCTTTCACTTTTCTTTTTGGTACAACACTGTTCCTTTTAATTCACCTAATAATACGAAAAAGTTCATGCGTAAATAGCACCACTAATTCCCATCGTTTTATATTTTTTTAAATTAGTTCTCATTATTTCAAATAGTTCGAATCAGTCTCTATTGTTTCATAAAAGTTCAAATCAGTCCCTCCAATTAAAATGTAACAGAAAAACATTAAAATATCTAAAATACATATGTTTACTATTATTGTTATTATTATTTTTATTTTATACTTTTGTTGTTATTGTTATTATTATTATTATTATTATTGTTGTTGTTGTTGTTGTTGTTATTGTTGTTGTTGTTATTGTTGTTGTTATTATTGTTATTTATTGTTGTTGCTGTTGTTATAATTATAATTATTATTTATTATGTTTATGTTTATTCTTATTTTTAATACTATAATAATAAAAAGACAATCCCGTTATATTATACAAGACATTTTTATTACTACTCTTCATTCCTAGAGCATACTAAGTATGTCATTCTCCTTTCCAAGTTCATTCTACTCCCAAGTTCATTGTACTCCCAGTTTCATTTCATTCCTCAATTCATTCCATTCTTGTCCAAATCCATTTCAGTGTATCAATCGTTACCTTAAGGTATGTAGACATCTTCACATATATCATTATGGGAAATATGTAATAGTGACGAAGTTTTCTGCATAGACATTTCACCACTATTAGATCTTTCTCATAAGATTATAATATTATGAGAAAATATAAATTCATATAATGAACCGTAAACTATTGGACTCGACCAATAATTTTGTGGAATCATATTTTCCGAAAATGTAACTAATATTTAACCTCTCTATGATTCTGAGGTGTCAAGTCATAATTCATAATTCAACATTTGGCTGAGCTACCTTTTTTATAATGCCACAACCCTAAATTTACTTGTTTACTTTCAATTCATATTTCATAATTCAACATTCGGCTGAGGTACCTTTTTTATAATGCCACAAGCCTAAATTTACTTGCTTACTTTGTGCCCGAAAGAAATTGTAATTTTCAGATAGACTGAATCTTTTTGGTCCAATGTCTTGAAATTACTAACTTTAATATGAAACAAGATTTAGATTGTGTTTAATAATGCAAATTATTCTTGTATTACGGGTGCATTTGGCTCCACGTACATTGGGGGATTTAAAATCCACTTCTAATTTCAAGAAATGTTTAGCCCTAAATAGTTAGACTTGTGTTTGTATTTGGGCTATAAACAGCTAGAAATTCACATTTTCTAAAAGTTGGGTGTATTTACTCTTTTACACAAAGTTATTTTCAAAACTTGTATCTGGAAAATGCAAAATAAAATGCGCATTTAGTGACAAAAAGTTATAACATGATTTGCATACGCTTAACTTGGGGCAATCAATAAGTTTATTTGTATAGTTTGAGAGCTTGAGTTCGGAATTCTTAGGTAGGATTTTGGTGCTCTTTACTGCATTTTAATTATTTTTGTTTTTGAATTTTTGTATTCAATGAATCACTTGTTTATTTAGCAAAAAAAACAAAAACTTTGGTCCAAATATGATTTCAAATCATGTTAGCCTTTAAAATCTAGTAATGTATTTGGGCAGCAGACCGAAGAAAATTCTTTTAAGTTTCCTGAAAAGTAAATATACATAGTCCAATTTAAATGTAAGTTTTCCTGAAGTGATTCTCAAAATGTGGACAGATCAGACAGCGGGGTCAAATGACGCTTTAGTGCTTATAATTACAACGTAATTAATAGGGAAAATTCTACATTTAGCCCCTATTGTTTTCTTTTAGTTTTAAGTTAGTCCTTATTATTTAAAATGTCCCGATTTCATCCTTATTATTTTTTAAAAAATTTCAATTTCATCTTTATTGTTTATAACTTCTCAATTGCATCCTTATTGTTTCTCAAAAATTTCAATTTTATGCCTATTGTTTTAAAAAAGTTTTAATTTAGTCCCAATTATTTTCTAAAGTTTCAATTTTATTCATATTATTTTCTTAAAGTTTCAAATTCATCTTTATTATTCAAGGACTAAAATAATTTTTTTTTTAAATAATAGAGACTATATTGACGAATTTTGAACAATAGAGATGAATTTGAAACTTTAATAAAATAATAAGGACAAAATTGAGATTTTAAAAAAAATAAGGGATGAAATTGAGACTTTTTTAAAAATAATAATGAAAAAATTGAGATATTTTAAACAATAGGAACCAAATTGGGATTAAGAAAATAATAGGAACTAAATGTGACATTTTCCCTAATTTTTATACGCCTATCTTTGACCGCAACATGAATTTGGAGATCTCCATTTTCCAAAGATCGCTTGCATCAGTTTCTTAACGTTTAAAGAAAATATATATAGAGTACACTTGCAATGCGAAAATTACTTTTATGATGGGTTTGATAGATTCTTTCTCTTTGACCAAACCTTGTGCTACTAGTAATCCCTAGAAGCTGCTTTGAAGTCTAAGTGAAAATTCTTGTATATTGATGGATCAATCTCTTATATAGTTGTTGGGACTTATGTGCATGTGTGAATCCTACTAATATGTGAGACTAACATTATCCAGACTCAATAAAGAGTCGTCCAAGTTTAAGTCACAAAGCCATTGTCTTATTTGAGATCTATTTTTTATATTTTATTTTTTTATTTGAAGGCCTAAATAGTACAATACATAGTAAAGATGCATTCACGAAAATTAATCACAAATTCTCTTGTACTCACAACAAAAAGCTTTACTTCTAGGCCAAGGGCCCAGTGGTTACTCATACTAAGTTGGACAAAAAAAAAAAAAGAAGCCATTAGATTTCGTCTCCAACTCATTCAATTTCTTATTCTCTTTTTTTTTTTTTTTAAAAGAAATCATATGATATTTGTTTGAGTTAACTCGTACTGATGTTGTAGAGTTAGTAGCTTTAAAATGATAGAAGTTGGACAAGAAAAAAAAATGAAGCCATTAGATTTTTTTCTCCAAGTCATACGATTTCTTTTTTATTTTTATTTTTATTTTAAAAGAAACCATATGATATTTGTTTGATTTGAGCTTCCAACTTTCTTGCATTTTTTTTGGAATCGTTGTTCTTGGAGCAAAAAAAAGTGTTTTTTTTTTTTTTTTGTATTTTTAAAATCATATGTTTCCATATTTGTTTGCTAATTAAATATGGTAATTTAGATTTAATATTTAATATTTTCTAACCATAGTTAAAAAGTTAATTTAGTAATATTAATATGGTCCATAGATGAGATCTAGTGACTTGTAGTATTAATTGAGAAAAATATTATATAGAATTATAGATGATAAAATTGTGGAGGAATCAAGTCTGTACTCATGCTTTTTTGCTCTATTTTGAAACGTTTATGATGTAAGAGCACCCGACAATGAAGTCCCAACATTTCTCCAATCAGTTTAGCATGTTTTGTTTCCTCAGTAAGTTTAAGGAAATAGAATGAGAAATTTAGTATCTTTCATTTTATCTCCACTCCAAGCATGACCGTCGATTGAGCCGGCAAGCTGACGACTGGCTCAGCACTATCATGCATTTAAGGGTAGAGCTCTAAAAGAGCCTGATTTTAATTGAGCCTAATTTTCCTCTTCGTGTTTTTATGAATCCACTAACCCATTTTAATATAAGAATTTATATATTAGTTTATAGCTTTAATCATTGAACCATTACAAATTGCTATCTTCAATACACATTATTTGGTCATGAGGTCACTTTAAGCAAAAAACTTTATCCTACTTGCAGGGGCGGAGCCAGGATTAGAATGTTGGGGGTGCCGAACTTTTTTTTGTACAATATATTTTGAGTTTGTAGACAAGAGATTCAATTTTTACGGTTTTATTTTTTTTAACACACACATATATATAATGTGTATATGCATCATGTTTCTAAAAAAAAATTTCTCTATACATAGTCGAGTCTTCATATTTGATATTTTTTGAATTAGATTTTTCCAGAAACATGGTGTACATATATAGAATTTTAGTTCTTCAAATATACTATATATATGGAGAGAAACATGGAATGTGCCTTGTTAATGAAAAAAAAATGTAACTGTTTTTTTCGCGGCAAAAGACAGAGGCAAAAGATAGTTATTAGTTAAAACTTAAAAGGGAAGATAGATGATATATGATGAATAGATTTAAAAAAAAGTAGAGGTTTTTCCAACAAAATTGGCAAAGGGAAGTGGGATTTTTTTTAAATTTTTTTATCTCAACTTAAATGTGAGGCCCGGGCCGAAAAGTAATAAATATTTAATTAACATGCATCTATTATTTACATTTAATTGACTTGTTCTTGTTATTTGAATCGTTATGTGCCTACACTACGTTTAAAGTAGGTAGAGTTAATGATAACTAGAAAGTAGAATATAAAGTCATTACCGTAATAAATTGCATTTTAGTAGCTAATTAGTATACTAGTTATATCTTCTAAGCTAACTGTAACAACCCGATCCAACCCCAACCTGGAAATTAGGTCCTAACATGACAGACGAGAGAAAACAGATAGAGTTTCCCCTGTACTACGAACATTCTAACACCTGTAACAATTATACTCAAGGCCAACAACAAATACATAAGAACACCCTTTAGAAGCTTTGTTTATGCATAGCATGTTAATCCAATATTTCTCCATATCCGGTCTAAGCAAGTTTAACAACATTCACAAGTCTCAATAAATAAAAGTACATGTAATAGAAAGCTTCTAAGTCTCGTGGAACTAGCTAGACCAACCTTTAGTTACAAGTTCTCAAAATGATTACAATCCATATTAACAAGACTTGCAAAGTCCAAGAGTAAGCTATACAACTTGCAAAAGTCATCACAATCCGCATTCTAGATCATAGATAAAACACACGCCAACCTTCCAAGTCAAACAAGCAAGTAGTCTTCAAACTTCTGAGGCTATTTCGGCTACACCTGAAATTATTGAGTAAATGGGGTGAGCAACCACTAGCTCAGTGAGGGAGTGTAAAATACGGGGAGCCTTTTGAAACTCTTTTCGTGAATGCACATATGCTAAGTGATATGAGTCAAATAACAAGTGTACATTAAGTAAGCAATAAGCAATAACAAGAAGCACGAGAGCATTCAATCAAGTAATAAGAAATTGTATAACACTTATGAAAAGGATACGATTTCATTTTATCCTTATCACTTCCACTTCATTTGCTCCATTGAGATAGCGATGTCGATAAACCCCTTATATCATCGGTGGGTGTACTCAGGATGTACCCCGATAACCTACTATCCAACACCCCAAGGCCTTCACCGACCAAGCGGGTGAGGGAATAGGATGCAGAAGTTGTATAACCAACCACTGGCAAGCCCATTGTTGCCTAGTGGAGACACAACACACTGTGCCTCGATAAAGGTTGTAACCTTCGATACACTCAATAGATCACTTAGTCATTCACTAAAGCAAGCATTCAATAAACAAGAACAATGAGGGGACAACAAAGTAGGTTGCCCCTCAATATTTAAACAAGTAATGACACTTAATAAACTATTAACAAACAATAGCACGATCAATTCGCATACTATATCCAATTAAGCATCCAAATCGTACATTTTCTCACTTTTCAATAGCTAACAGTTTGTACTTGGAATTAGCTTAGTAACAATTCTAGCATTTAACTAGTTAGCAACACAAAGAAAGGTCCATTTCAACTAACAATTCAAAGGCAATTTACAAGCTAAGAACCAAGCATAACATAAGTTAACCAATTAACAACTTCCATTAGCACATAAGGAGGAAAAAGAGGAGGGCACGACTGTTGTTTCCCAGTGGCTGCGCCATTACTGGTAGCAGTTGGCCGGTTACTGATCAGCACCGGTAGGCAACCAACGCCAGCGCTAGACAGTCGGTACACACACATGCACACAAGCACAAAATGCCCTTCTTTGACTTTAATTGCATGCTTATTCAATTCTAGGTGTTGTATGCTAACTATGTAAACCAAAACACTCTTTGAAACTTTTAATCAAACACAAAATCTACACTTTACATCATTACTTCAAACATCAACTCTTACATCAAATCTTTAGCAATTAACATGATACTAGCCATACACATCACAATTATTTCACAATATTCATGCTAGCATGTATATTCATAGCTTATCTCAACATTTTACTACTTACATATAAATTTACCACACTTCAACTACAAAGAAATGCACAAACAACATGAAACCCTTTACCTCAAAATTGAAGAAAACACAAGCTAGAACATGTACTTGAGCTAGAAAGGCAAGTTTTCCCCCTCTTTCTCTTCTACTTCCTCTCATTTCTTCTCTTTCTTTCTCTCTCGGGTTTAGCCCTAGCTTTTTGCTCTCTTTTTTTTTTTCCTCTCCTGATCCGATCCCTCTCTCTCTCTCTCTCTCTCTCCCTTTATTTTATTTTGTTTAGTTGTTAGCTTAATCAAGAGTTATGTGGAAGGTCCTAGTGCCACATTAAAACTAGAAACTTGTTCTTGCATTTTGTTTTTGGAATCGTTGTTCTTGGAGCAGAAAAAGTGTTATTTTCTTTTTTGCTTTTATTTTTGTATTTTAGAATCATATGTTTTCATATTTGTTTGCTAATTAAATATGGTAATTTAGACTTAATATTTAATACTTTTTAACCATGGTTAAAAAGTTAATTTAGTAATATTAATATGGTCCATAGATGAGATCTAGTGACACGTGGTATTAATCGAGAGAAGTATTCTATGTAATTGTAGATGATGAAATTGTGGAGGAGCCAAGTCCGTATTCATGCTTTCTTGCTCTATTTTGAAACATTTATGATGTAAGAGCACCCGATAATGAAGTCCCAACATTTCTCCAATCAGTTTAGCATGTTTTGTTTCCTCAGTAAGTTTAGAGAAATAGAATGAGATGTTTAATATCTTTTATTTTATCTCCACTCCAAGCATGACTGTCGATTTTGTCGGCAAGTTGACGACTGGCTCGGCACTATCATGCATTTGAGGGTAGAGCTCTAAAAGAGCCCAATTTTAGTTGAGCTTAATTTTCCTCTTCGTGTTTTCATGAATCCATTACACATTTTAATATAAAAATTTATATATTAGATTATGGCTTTAGTCATTGAACAATTACAAATTGCTATCTTCAATACACATTATTTGGTCATCAGGTCACTTTAAGCAAAAAACTTTATCCTACTTGCAGGGGCGGAGCCAGGATTAGAATGTTAAGGGGGAAGGGGCGCCGAACTTTTTTTTTTGTACAATATTTTTTGAATTTATAGAAACGAGACTCAATTTTTACAGTTTTAATTTTTTTACACACACACATATATATAATGTGTCTATGCATCATGTTTCTAGAAAAAAAAATTTCTATACATAGTCGGGTCTCCATATTTGATATTTCTTGAATCAGATCTTTCCAGAAACATGGTGTACATATAAAGAATTTTAGATCTTCAAATATACTATATATATGGAGAGAAACATATAATGTACCTTTTTAATGAAAAAAAATGTAATTGTTGTTTTTGCGGCAAAAGACAGAGACAAAATTAGATGAAGATGATAGTTATTAGTTAAACTTAAAAGGGAAGGTAAATGATAGATGATGAATAGATTGAAATAAAAAGTAGAGGTTTTTCCCACAAAATTGGCAAAGAGAAGTGGGGTTTTTTTTTTTTTAATCTAAACTTAAAACTAGAAACTAGAAAAAAAACAAAAACATTACAACAGTTGTGGCTTGAACCCGTGACCAACAACACATCAATGCTTATCTTTAACCACCAAGGCAAATGTCATATTTCTGATAGTTCCTACAAAGCTTTTCTTTTTGTATTTGGGGAGGGGGGGGGGGGGGGAGGAAATCAAGTTTTTTTAAAAATTTCAACCCACACAGATATATATATATATATATATATATATATATATATATATATATATATATTCTTTTTTTCTTTTTTGGAGATTGGGGGGCCAGGGCACCCCCCTTTCCCTCCGTCCCCGCCCACTTGGCTGAATAATCATATAAGTCTTCAAAACCAATGAAATAGTTTTTTCCATTATATCTCTGATTAAAAATATACAAGGTTTTTATAGAAAATTTAAATCCTTCAATCTAAGCCTATCAATCCCTCACTATCCTCTGTAATCTCTAATAGTTGAGAAGCTTGACTATTAGAGATTTGTACAACTATGTAATCAGATTTGTACAACTATGTAATCTTTTATAATTCAACAAGTTGGACTTTTAGAGATTTGTACACCTGTGTAATCTTTATAATTCAACACTCCCCCTCAAGTTGGTGCATGAATGTCCCACATGCCCAACTTGTCTATAAACTTTAAGAACACTAGATTTGAGACAGCTTCGGTGATGATGTCAGCCAACTGATCTTCTGAACGAATCTTAGGTAATTCCATAATTTTTTCATCCAACTTTTCCTTAATGAAAAATCTATCTACCTGGATGTGTTTTGCTTGGTCATGCTGAACTGGATTATGTGCAATATCACGTGCTGCTTTATTGTCACAAAACAATCAGATAGGTTGTTCAAATAAAATGCCTAAATCATGTAAGAGAAGTCTTAGCCATAATGCCTCACAAAGAACATTTGTCAAACCTCTGAATTCAGCTTATGCACTTGAGCGAGCTACAACACTTTGTTTCTTGCTTCTCCATGTCACAAGATTACCTTCTACAAAGGTAAAGTAACCAGAAGTAGATTGTCTGTTACCCACATCACCAACCCAATCAGCACCAGTATATGCTTCTATGTTTTGATAGTTTGCATTTTTAGTGAATAATATTCGTTTTCCTGGAGTAGACTTTAAATATCTCAAAATTCGAATAACAACATCCATATGTCGTTCACCAGGATTATGCATAAATTGACTGACAATGCTCAAAGCATAAGCAAGATCTGGTCTGGTGTGAGATAAGTACATTAATCTCCCTACAAGTCTCTGGTATCTTCCTTTGTCAATTGGTACTTGGTTGGACTCAACGTATAGCTTTATATTTTCTTCTACTGGAGTATCGATTGGTAGACATGCTGACATACCAGTTTCTTGTAATAGATCTAAGAGATATTTTCTTTGAGACATAAATATTCCCTTATTAGAATGGGAGACTTCAATCCCAAGAAAATATTTTAAGGGGCCTAGATCTTTCATCTCAAACTCTTTTGAAAGATAATTTTGTAAAGCCTTCATTTCATTAGGATCATTACGTGTAACCACCATATTATCCACATATACAATGAGCCTAGTGATTTTTTTCTTATCCCTTTTTATGAAAAAAGTATGGTCTGAGTTGCTTTGATGGTAACCAAATGCAATCATAGATTTTGTGAACCTTCCAAACCATGCTCTAGGAGATTGTTTCAGCCCATACAATGATTTGTTTAGCCTACATACCTTTTTGCTGTGCCTTTTTGGTATCATGCACCCAGGTGGGAGATCCATGTAAACTTCTTCAAATAATTCGCCATGGAAAAAAGTATTATTCACATCGAGCTGTTGTAAATGCCAATCTAGGTTAGTTGCTAGAGATAGTAAGACACAAACTGTGTTGATTTTGGCTACTGGTGCAAATGTTTATGTGTAATCAATCCCATAGGTTTTAGTGTATCCTTTTGCTACCAGTCTTGCCTTAAACCATTCAATTGTGTCATCAACCTTGTACTTTATAGTGTACATCCACCGGCATCCAACTAGTTTCTTTCCTGGTAGAGGATCAACCAACTCCTATGTTTGATTTTTTTTCCAAGGATTTCATCTCCTCATTCATAGCTGCTTTCCACCTAGGATCAACTAAGGCTTCCTGCACACTGTTAGAAATAGATACAACAAATAATTGATTCACAAAAGACATATTTGATTCCGACAAACAATGGTTATACACATAATGGCTCATGGGATATTTTACTTTACTAAAAAGATCTGGCTCATATGTGGGTTTAGGAATACCTCTAGTGTGACGATCTGGTAATTGTCTTTTGTGTGGCTTAGGAACATCTTCAGCAAATGATTGGTATGATATGTCGACCGGAGAAGAAGCTATATTTTCTAGAGACTCAGTTTTAGGTTAGGCTGGAAATAGACCCACTTCTTCAGTTATTGGGTGCTCATCACCACTTTGATTTAATATCATGCCATTTAAATCCAATTCACCTATTTGCTGATTTTTTTTCAATTTGTGAGTCATCACCACTGGAATCCAACGTTATACCACTTATATTCAAGTTGTCTTCACCTTGATTATCATAATCTAGAGTTTGAATTTCCTTCTGGTACTTCCCCTGAAATTCAGGCGCATAGAAGTACATTGCGTCTTCATGGAAAATAACATCCATTGTGACAAAGAATTGATATGTTGGAGGATTGTAACACCGATAACCTTTCTAATGAGTGGCATTACCAACAAAAACACATCTCAAGGCTTGAGGCGTTAATTTGGTTTGTTGATGCTTGTGAAGGTATACAAACACTACACACCCAAAGACATGAGGAGTTAAATATGCAACAGCTGGGGCAACAACCTCATCAGTAAGTGTTTGAAAGGGCATTTTGAAATTGATGGTGTTAGAGGGTACTCGATTGATTAAATAAGCTGCAAAGATGATTGTTTCTCCCCAATAAGACAGTAGCATATGGGCTTCGATTAACAAAGATTGGACAACTGCCAACAAATGTCGATTTTTTTGTTCAGCTACCTCATTTTGTTGGGGTGTGTTAGAGCAAGTGGTGTGATGAATCATTCCTTATGCTTCCAAATATCGTTGAAACTCGGTACTCTGATATTCTCCACCATTGTCAATGTGAAGAACTTGAATCTTCCTTTTATACTAAGTTTCAATTCTTTTATGAAACTTTTGGAATATTGAGTTCACTTCACTTTTGGATTTCATCAAGCAAAGTCATGTCATCTTGGTACAATCATCAATAAATGTTACAAACCAACGTGATCCACCCAAAGTAGTGACTTTAAATGGACCCTAAATATCAGAATGAATCAACATAAAAGGAAGTGGAGTCTTATTCAACCATAATGGAAATGAAGCATGATGACTTTTGGCAAGTTCACAAACATCACACTTAAAACTAGAAACATCAACTTCTATAAATAAACTGGGAAATAATTTTTTTAGATATCCAAAAGAAGCATGTCCAAAACAACAATGTCATAATCATATGTCTTTTCGTTTCTTATCTTCAAAACCACCTACTGTCAGAGCTTGTCGTAAGCTTTCAATACTCTTTAATTCCAAATCCAAGTAATATAGCTTCCCCCACCTAATACCACAACCAATCGTCTTCCTGGTTTGGATGTCCTTAAACACACAAAAATCAGACAAAAAAATTACAACACAAGATAAAGTAGTGGTTATTTGAGAAGTTGACAAAAGGTTGTAATCTAAAGATGGAACAACCAAAACAGAATCTAAATTTAATGTACTTGTTAGAGTCAAAGATCCGTCCCCAATTACTGGGGTGGAATTTCCATTTGCAGTAGAGACAAATTTTTGGGAAGAGTGTTTGAGTGATGAGACTTGTCTAGAATCATACGTCATTTGATCTGTTGTACCAGAATCAATTATCCATGCACTATTCAAAATAGATGTAAAAATATTTAAAACATTATCACCATTGTTTGCAGCAATTACCAATGCTGAGGTGTTGTTAGTAATTGCATCTTCCATCTTTGTATCAACAATAACTGCAGTGGATGGCTTTGGTTGATTTTTCTTTGCGCGACTAGGATCCCACCATTCTGGATAGCCCACAATCTCAAAACAATGACTTTTGATATGACCAGTCATATTGCAATGAGTGCATTTGTAAGAAGACTTGTCAACACCACTGGGTGGTTTACTATTGTTGGGTTGAGCACGATCTTGTTGACCATGATTAGATCGGTTCCGAGCAACCTTGACACTAGCTTCAGATGTATCAGAATTGCCTTTGAGGGTAGTACGACGAACAGTTTCTCATCGAACCAAAGAGTAATATTCATCTAGATTTGGTCCTGAGTCTCTACGCAAAATCTCTCGTCTGATTGAATCAAAATCCTCATCCAATCCAGTGAGGAATATGTGTACTCTTAGTCGCTCAATAGTATTGCAGAAGGATTTGACATCATCTAGATCTTTTATAATCATCGTATCACGATGATCTAATTCTTGAAAAATTTCTGTTAGTTCTCCATAATACATAGAGAGAATTTGCCCAGGTTGTTTTGCAGAAAATGCCTTTTGATTCAGAGTAAATACTTGTAATTCATCACTGCCATCATAAAAGGTTTTTGACAAGGCAGTCCAAATATCATGGGTTGTGGGTAATCGTAAATAACGTCTCATGATTTCTAGAGACATCGACATTTGCAGCCATTGTTTGACCTTTTGATTCTCAGTATACCATTTTTCATATCCCTCATCAAATTTTACAGGTTGTTTATTCTTACCATGAATGTATGAGCTCTTATCCCTTTCAGCAATTTGCATTTCCATGAGCTGAGACCATATGTCGTAATTGGATTCAGTAAGAATGATTTCTGCATTAAAAACTCCTTCAAACTGAACTATAACTAGAACAGATTTAATCCCAGATGTTTCACTCTTTTTTTTTTATCAAGAAAAAATCTAGTCTTTACAATAAAACACCAAACTATACGTTTACCACAATTCTTTTTCACTGCTCTTGAACGTTCAGAGAAAGAACAGGAAAGCAAAATAAAAACAGGAATGATCTCAACTGGCCCGCTAGTATTTTTTTTTCAAGTTAGAAAACAAACAAAAAAATTGAGATTCAAAACATTCTCACGTGAAGAAAAGAGATGAAAAACAAAGGTTAAAAACATACGGGGACATCTCATAATGATGTTTCCTTTAATCATTAAGCCAACTTTCCTATAGTTGGCATCTTATGTGTTGTTGTTGATATTTGCAAATGTAGATATCTTCAACATCACACACATACACAAAAAAAGAAGACTCACACAGACATTAGTCACGATGGAAGGTAGCAAGAGGCGTGGCAACTTCGGCAACTGAACGGTTTTATTTCTCGACTTTGGCTTTGAGGGTATTATTATTTTTTGTTGGTTTTGATTATAGGTATTTGAATTTGAATCTGAGTTTTTTTTTTTTTTTGATTTCTGGATGAATCTGAATATGGGTTTGGATTTGATTTAGTCAAAGACTGATGTGTTTATTTTTTATTTTTTTTGGATATGTTTGGGATTTCTAGGATTCTTTTTTCTGGGTTTGATATTCAAATAATCATATACCTCTCTGATACCATCTTCAAAACCAATGAAATAGTTTTTTCTATTATATCTCTGATTAAAAATATACAAGGTATTTATAGAAAATTTAAATCCCTTAATCTAAGTCTATCAATCCCTCACAATCTGTTGTAATCTCTAATAGTCAATAAGTTCGACTATTAGAGATTTGTATAACTATGTAATCAGATGTATACAGTTATGTAATCTCTTATAATTCAACAAGTTGGACTTTTAAAGATTTGTACAGTTGTGTAATCTTTACAATTCAACAATAAGACCCGTGATACTCCTTAACAGATTGGGCACATCAATAATAACATAATATTTACCTAAATAAATAACTAATACAAATCACGACGGTTATATATCAAATTCTTAAATAAATTCCTTTGATGTATCACAAGATTGGTCATTTACTTAGATAAAACTTAATGACGAATAACAATAAAATTAATGGCACCCTCCCAAAAAAAAAAACCAAATAAATAGCATATTCTCTCCTCTCCTATTCTATTTCTCTTGAAATAAACTGAATCATGTATCCAAAGCTCCTTCACTCTCTCTTGACCCAAAAACATACAGTGCATTTGCATTTTCAATCTCTCTTGACAAGTGACAACTTCTCTAATGAGACCATTCTTCTCAGGGTTAGTCTTGCATCCATCTGCATCAATTTGTTTATAGGTGATATTGATCATTGATTTCCAATTTTGAATCTGAGCCGTTGATGTCCACTCAAATTAAAACAAGAAAAAAAATAATTATTATATGTAATGACCATGTTGCCCTTTGTTTTATTTACATGCGGGATCTACTAAATATTGTATGTAGTACTGAAATATCTTCTTTAACTTTTTGGATTGCACAATGACTAAAATATCCTTATCAATAACATTTAATTTTTATCTATGAATTTACTATTATAACTTGTTAGAACTCACTTTATATATTATATGTAGTGCTGAATGGCTTTTTAAACCATTTTCAATACTTATTTAACTATATATGCGCATTTACGGCATATGAAGGTTCAATTACTGTAAGTACTATTTCAATTACTATAAGCACTATCTCAATTACAAATTGTTCATTTTTTTCTTTTTTTTCCTTTCTTAAGATAGTTTATTCGTGCTACTTTAATTTTTACCTATGAATTTACTATTATAACATGTTAAGACCCACTTTATAAATTATATGTAGTGCTAAATGGCTTCTTTAACCATTTTCATTACTTATTTAACCATATCTCTACATTTACGATATATGAAGGTATTTCAATTACTATAAGTACTATCCCAATTACAAATTGTTCGCTTTCTCTTTTTTTCCTTTCTTATTAAGATAGTTTTCTCGTGCTACTTTAGTCAAAATATGATGTGAAGAATTCTATATGTAAACCCACTTCGCTAGCCATTAACCATATTCGAATTTTATGGTATATGAAACTTCACCGGCCACTTAACCATATGTGAATCAATGGTATATGAACACTCGATTACTAAAGATACTATTATGATTGCATATTGTTCATTTTTTTCATTTCTTAAGATATTATCTTACATCAGTGGAATATAGTATGATTGTAGGGTTTATAAGTTGGTATTACTGGTATAAGGAATAACTTAGATTAACCATTTTGTGCTAGTAGAAAAGAGACCCAAGTAGTTGTTTCTTATGCATTCAACACTAGTCGCACTTACGGATCTGGAGTTCTGGGCTCAGGACGTGACATGAATTGTGTAAAATGGTCATTATATACAAAAAGTCCTTAGAACACCATTTATAGATTATATCCTTAAGAGTAAGGATATTAATAACAAAAAGTTATCCCCGATCATAAGATATATTAATTTGATGTTAGTTTATATGGAGGGTTGACTTTTGGATGATGACGATGAACCAATACACAAAGAATGCAATGATTGTCTATGTAACGTACATATCATGAAATTGGTCATCTTTATTTTCTTTTAAATGTCTAATTAAATGTAACAAAAGTACTTAAACTATAATATTATATAATTAATTTTATAACATGTCAAATTTTGAATTTAGACTTCTTCTTTTTTCAAAAGGAGGCCTAAGACTAAACATATATTGTTATATTTTGTGTATGGATACATTAAGAAGATATCACAAGTTGGTACAATTCCAAACACATTTTAATAATTGTTTATACCTAAAGGCTAATTTTGTCTTTTCTCACACTTTTTTTTTATTAGTCGGAACACCCTTTATCAATTTCGCATAACTGAGGTTATTTTGATTTTTTGCAACGCTACTACTTTTTTATTATTTGTCCTTTTTGGTCATCTCCTTATTATTTTTGTCTTTATACAATATTATTTTATCTATATAATATTATGACTAACTAAAGGATACATTGGACAATTTAGTTTACACTAATTATTGCACCTTTTCTACACATTGTCATGTGTCACAATTCTGTTGTGCTGCTTATCTTATCCCTTGCGGCTCTTCTGATGCAAATGGATGAAAGAAAATTCATTCTTTTCATTGCGAAGCCTCTTCTAACTCTGCCAAAGAACTAAATGGTATTCTTAAACCAACAAAAACAAACTTCTTCCCCTCTTTCTATTTCTTTCACCTCTTTTATTTGACCTACTAATCATTTCTCTTCACGTGCACACACATTCCCAAAATTTCCTCTAATTTCCCGCAGACCAATGTCCCGGTCCTTACCCAAATGTCCAACATAATGAACGGGGAAAAAACCATTTTGATAATGAGGTTTATCATAAAATCTAAACACATTTATGATTAATGGACAATGGTTTGACCGAGTGAAAAGACCATAATACCCTTAATATGAGAGAAAAATTTAAAAAAAAGGTTATCATCAGAAAAAAAAAAAAATATATATATATATATACATATATATATAATAAAAATAAAAATAAAAGAATATCCTAACACCACCACGATTATGAAGAGAAGTTATACAATCATTTCGATTTCTCTACAATCTCAGCCCCTTATGCTTAAGAATATAAAGTATTGATCCTTTTTTTTTTTTTGCTGGAAACAGCAAAGAGCAACCAATATATTAAAAACAAAGGTAATAGTACAATCTTTGCCAAAGTGTTACAGGGACCAAAAACAAAAGGGAAAAATTACAAACATCAGTCAGTCAATCAGAATTGAATCGTGTAAGTTCTAAGCTAAAGCAACATTTCTATTCAAACTAGTGTTTCTATATTTCTTGGCAAACTGAAGCTTGAGTTAGATGTCTTCATTAATCTTATGAAAGATTTGGTCTTCAGTGAGAGCATTCTAGTTGATAATCCGAGAGTTTCTTTCCTGCCAAAGGTAGTACACATAAGTACAAAAACATATACGCAGGACCATCATTTGGAGCCTATGCTTGCTGCTAACGTTAACTCAGCCAACAGAGAAGTGGTTCCCAACAGCATGGTCTAGTGCATAACTTAGGAATGAAGTGGATAGCAATAAGACAATAACGTTCTAGGAATTTAAGATCGAACAAATGCAGGCAAAGGGTAAGACAATAAGCCTAGAAACATCATAAACTGGTAGCATCCCCGTGCACAATAAACTCAATTAAGCCTTAAACAAAGAAGCCAATAAAAATAAGCATGAGGATGATATATTTCTATTATATAGAAAACAAGCTATTTGAGAAGATGCAGATTTAGTATAGCTTAACCCATTTTAGACTATATTTATCTCCACAATTGTTTGCACTGATAGGTAATACGCATGAGTTAGTTACAATTATCAGGCCATAAAAAATACAGATCTAATAGAAATTTAACAAATGCTCATCGAAAATAAATCCTAATTTTCACTAACCGAACCACTAATTATGAAATTGTAAGTTGATCAACTCGGGGGAGGGGGAAGTTTCCTCGACAAACAATGGATTGCAATTGCAAACACACAAAATTAAACAAAAATAATTGCGCAAAAACCAACTAGTTATGTATATAATCCCATCAAAGCATTCGCTATAATGAAACGACATCATAAAAAAAAATTAAATTGCTTCCACTACCACCATTATTATTGTCATGTCGGGTCTTCAGCGATATGCCCTTCTTCTCCATAGCTATAGCATCCCCCATTACGCCCACTAAGATTCTCTACAGCCAAGTGGTTGTATTCACCACCACCAATACTGTGTGTGAGTCGCATACGCGTGTGTATGAATCGCGTGTGGATCGTCGGGTATATATGTGCCTAAGTTGATGTGTGTGTGTGTGCGAGTCGCTTGTGTATATGCGCCTAAGTCTGTGTGTGAGAGAGCTATGGTGTGTGTGTGTGAACCGTAAGACGGTGTGTTTTTGTGTAAATGAAGAAGAAGATAACCTTTTATCGCGCGTGTGGGGCACTTAGTTTTTCAATGATCGTAGTCCCTTGTACTTTGTTGAAAGTACACAGAATCATGATACTTTTGTAATTTGAAAAACGTAGCACTACAATTTTTTTAGTCAAAAAAATCGTTAGTTTAAATCGCAAGGGAGTTACACACGCAACTCATGCAACTTTGATTATTTTTAAATAATTTTAACAAAAAAAAAGCAATTTTATCATTAAAATATGTGTGTCAATTGATAAAAAAATATTTTTCAAAAAAAAAATTTGTGACCGCCCAGCCCCGGCGAACCTCCACCCTAACCCCAAACCTGAGAAAAATTGAAGCATCTGAAACAGCAAAACCAACAGGTATAACTTTAACAAATTGTTAGCAAGCACGTACATAAAAATAGTTTAGGAAAGGATTTGGTCAAAACCGTGTGTATGAATAAACAAAATTGCTTAAGTCTTGCAATTTACCTTACATAGATTCCCAAATTCTTGTTGTAATCAACTATATATTCAATGTATTAATAGAATACAATCATCTTTCTTGGGATATCTTTCTTTACATGGTATCAGACAGGTCTTTCATAGCCTCCACCTAAATTCTTTACCCAACCCTTCCCAATGCATAAGCAACGCTCCTTCCTCGGCTTCCCTCATGGCTGCCGTTTCTTCATCAACTTCCCCAAGTTCCAGCGAGACCCTTTCACAATCTCATGCCCTTGATTCTTCCAGGCCGTTTTATCTTCATAATTCTGATAATCCAGGCACCAATCTCGTCTCTCGCGTTCTTACTGGGGATAATTATACTATGTGGAGTCGCGCTATGCATATGGCCCTTAATGCCAAGAACAAAATTGGCTTTATTGATGGAACTGTCGAATGTCCTGATGCGACGACTTCTCTATCAGATTATACTCTTTGGCAACGATGTAATAACATGGTGCTTTTCTGGCTTCTCAACTCTGTTGATTCTGACCTCATTAATAGTGTCATTTATTTGGACACTATTGCTGCTGTTTGGAAGGATCTTCAGGAACGTTTTTCCCAGAGTAATGCACCTCGTATCTACCAACTTACTTGTGCCATCTCTTCGATTCAACAACAACAACTTTCTGTTTCAACTTCTTTCAGCAAATTAAAATCTCTTTGGGATGAATTATCATCATACCATCCGCCTCCTACTTGCACTTGTGGCGCTATGAAGACTCTTCTTACTCGTAACCAAGAAGAACATGTTATTCAGTTTTTAATGGGTTTGAATAACTCGTATGCTGCCATCCGAGGCCAAATTCTCCTTAAGACGCCTCTTCCTACAATTAATCAAGCGTATTCCCTTGTTCTTCAGGAAAAAAAATAGAGAGAAATTACTTCGCCCATAGCATCTTCCGACTTCAATGCTCTCTCTGCTCTTCACACTTCTGATAACATTGCATTGGCATCTCAGCGCCCCTCTTCGAATAGCAAATCTGGTGTGACCAATAACTCTCGTGGCTCAGGACATAACCGCCCAACTTGTGAGCATTGTCGTGGTTCTGGGCATACCATTGACAAATGTTGGAAGTTTCATGGTTACCCTTCAGGTCACAAGCTTTATAAAGCTCCTGCTGACTCATCCTCTCATGCCGTTTATGTGCCCCAACCTCATATCCAACCTACTCCATCTACTCCTTCTTTTACTCCAGCTCAGTACCAACAGATCATGGCTCTCTTAAATGAAGGTAACACTGCTTCTTTGGCAAACGCGGCAGGTACTTGTTATCCTATTTCTTGTTCTCACACTTCCTTTTCCCTTTCTCTTTCAAGTTGGATCATAGACACTGGGGCAACAGACCATATGGCCTGCGTTGCCACTCCTTTATACTCATGCATCACCTTTTCTCATTCCCCTATCTGTCTGCCAAATGGTACCATGGTGCCCGCTACTTCTTCTGGTTCCGTCGATCTTGCACCCACCCTACAACTCAATGATGTCCTGCGTGTTCATTCCTTTAATGTTAATCTTTTATCCGTCAGTAAATTAACTACAGCCCTAAATTATTCCGTCACATTCTTTCCTACCTTTTGTGTTTTTCAGGACCTTATAATGAGGAAAATGATTGGTTTGGGTAGAGAAGTTGGAGGACTTTACCTTTTTGCTTCACCGCCTATGTCCGCTTCATCCACCAACAATGCTCTCCGCTCCATTTCTCCTGATGTTTGGCATCAACGCCTTGGTCATCCATCGTTGTCTCGGATCCAATCTTTATATAGTATTGACCCATCTATTATTTATAGTTCTAAATTCGTTTGTGAAACTTGTCCTTTGGCTAAGCAGACTAGGCATTCATTTTCAAGTAGTTCTATTTCTACTTCTCACGTTTTTGAATTAATTCATTGCGACGTTTGGGGGCCTCTTTCTGAATCCTCTACTTTTGGTGCATATTATTTTTTGACTGTAATTGATTATTTTTCATGAACTACATGGTTGTATCTTATGCGTAATAAGTCTAAAACTGGGTCGTTAATTAAGTCATTTTTTCACATAGTTCGCACCCAGTTTTCTTGTGTCATTAAATATTTTCGCAGTGACAATGGAACAGAGTTTTTTACAAATGATCTTCTTTCTTTTTTTCTTGATAATAGTGTTATTCAACAACACAGTTGTGTCGTTACTCCCCAACAAAATGGGGTTGCTGAGCATAAACATCGTCATATTTTAAATGTTGCTCGTGCTCTCCATTTCCAATCCCCTCTTCCACTTCATTTTTGGGGTGAATGTGTTCTCACCACTGTGTACTTGATCAATCGTATCCCTACGCCCTTACTCTTTGAAAAATCCCCTTATGAGGTTCTCATGCGTAAGACATCACCTTATAAACATTTACGTGTTTTTGGTTGTCTTTCTTTTGCCACAAATCTGACACCTAAATCCAAATTTCATCTTCGCGCACGTCGTTGTGTTTTTTTGGGATACCCATTTGGCCAAAAAGCATATCGACTTCTTGATCTTGAGACTCATGACATTTTCACTAGTCGCGATGTAGTATTTCACGAATCAATCTTTCCGTTTGCTTAACTTTCTGCTTCACCGGCCCCTCTCAATACTGTTATTCCTATTCCTACTTATGACCCCCCACCTTATGACCCTCATATCACGTCATCCCCAGGAGACCCGTCAACAACCCCCTCTCCGCCACCTGAACCCACACAGGCCTCAAATGTCCCTTATCGTCGTTCCACTAGACCGCGTCACCCTCCTGCTTATTTGCGTGACTACCAATGTCCTAGTCTCTCCATTTCTACGCCCAATCCAAACTCTACCTTGTCGCAAGCTGCTAGCTCAGGTACTCACTATCCTCTTTCCAACTTTCTCTCATATGCATGTTTTTCGGATAGGCACCGTTGTTTTTTATCTTCCCTTACAGAGAACAAGGAACCTACCTCGTTTGATAAAGTAGTCAAGGACCCTAATTGGAGACGGGCCATGGATGTCGAGCTCTCAGCATTACAGGAGAATGGGACTTGGTATGTTGTTCCTTTACCTGTAGGAAAACGTCCCATTGGTTACAAATAGGTATACAAAGTAAAATACAAGGCTGATGGTACAATTGAGAGGCATAAGGCCCGGTTGGTAGCTAAAGGATACACCCAGTGGGAAGGTATTGATTATCAAGAAACCTTTTCCCTGGTTGCTAAATTAACCACATTCCGTTGTTTCCTTACCAATGCAGCTTGCAAAAATTGGTCTCTTCATCAAATGGATGTTCGTAATGCCTTTAGACATGGCGAATTGCATGAAGAAGTTTATATGTCTCTTCCTCCTGGCCTTGGCAAACAGGGGGAGTAGCGTGTCTGTCGCTTGCACAAATCTATCTACAGCCTCAAACAAGCATCCAGAAATTGGTTTGCCAAGCTTTCTTCGGCACTTAAAGATGCAGGCTATACTCTAACTCGTGCCGACTATTCATTGTCCACTCATAATAATGGTCCTTCTTTCATAGTTGTGTTAATGTATGTTGATGACATAATCATTGGAGGAAACAATCCTACAGCTATCACACATCTTAAGGCATTCCTTCAGGAACGGTTTCGGATGAAGGACCTTGGCCCTCTTAAATATTTTCTTGGCATAGAGGTGGCTCGCTCCAAGCAAGGAATATATATTTCACAAAGAAAGTACGCATTGGACATTCTTAGTGATACTGGCCACCTTGGTGCGCGCCCTTCTCATTTACCCATGGAACAACACCTCAAATTGTCAAATGAAGATGGCAATCCTCTTCACAAGCCTACTGTTTATCGTCGGCTTATTGGTCGCTTAATATACTTAACCATCACGCGACTAGATATTATGTATGTTGTCCACACACTTAGCCAATTCATGCACACTCCTAAAAAACCCCATTTTGATGCGGCAATGAAGCTAGTCAAATACCTCAAAATGTCATCGGGCCAAAGGGCTATTCTTTCCTTCAAATAATGCCTTGGCTCTTAGAGCTTATTGTGATTCGGACTGGGCAAGTTGTCCAATTACCAGGTGATCCACTTCAGGGTTCTGCATTATGCTTGGAAATTCTCTCATCTCTTGGAAAACCAAGAAACAAACTACTATTGCAAGATCTTCGGCAGAGGCAGAATATCGTGCCATGGCAAATGCAAGCTGTGAGTTAACTTGGCTAAGATATCTTCTCCATGATTTTAAGATTCCTCATCTTAACCTAGCTTCACTCTATTGCGATAACAAAGCAGCTCTGCACATAGCTTCAAACCCCGTTTTTCATGAAAGAACCAAACACATTGAACTGAACTGTCATCTTATTCAAGAAAAGATTCAATCCAGATTAATCAGGACAAATCATGTTCCTACTTCACAACAGTTGGCGGATATCTTCACCAAACCATTGGGAAAGCTGCAATTTACTAGCTTGCTTAGCAAGTTGGGTGTTTGAGACTTACACATGCCAACTTGAGGGGGAGTGTTAACAAGCACGTGCATAAAAATAGTTTAGGAAAGGATTTGGTCAAAACCGTGTGTGCATAGAATAAGCAAAATTGCTTAAGTCTTGTAATTTACCTTACATAGATTCCCAAATTCTTGTTGTAATCAACTATATATTCAGTGTATCAATAGAATACAATCATCTTTCCTGGGATATCTTTCTTTACACAAATTATCAAAATGTTCTTATCTAACAACGAAATACTTATCTGATTGGTCATTTGACACATTTGAGGTAGAAAGAACAACAATGGTATAACGTAAATAATGGTGTATCCAGGTCAAAAATGGTGTAACGTAAATCTTGTACCTTTTGATTGGAGGTCACAATTCGACTCACTGGTTGCCGTCTTCAGATATGAGCATTAAGGCGCGATTAAGGTCGCCGGAGCAAGAAGAGTCCATTGTTATATATATTTGTTTTTCTGGTATAGTATGTGTAAATATATATATATATATATATATGTATGTATGTATATATATTTTTTTGTTTTCCTGGTGTAGTGTGTGTACATATATATTATATATTTTTTTTGGTCCAATGTTCTTATGGATATTAAGCCTTGGGATGAGAAGACTGACATGAAGAAGTTGGAAGAGGCTGTTTGTAGTATTCAGATGGATGGGCTTTTGTGGGAAACATCAAAATTGGCTCCTGTTGGTTATGGAATAAAGAAGATGCATATCATGCTTACCATTGTGGATGACTTTGTTTCGGTCGATACTCTTACTGTTGAGCCCATCAATGAGTATGTCCAGAGCTGCGATATTGTTGCGTTCAACAAGATATGAGAGACCATAGCCATTGGAGTCTGGCTCTTACCCATTTCAAGTATGTAATATATATATATATATATAAAATCAAAAAGGAAATGGAGAAAAGAGGGAAAAAAATTGAGGATATTTGCGTCATTTAACATTGTACACAAAAATTTGACCAAAAAAAGACGGAAGGAGCACGTGTCCCAATTTTTTCAAATCACAGGAGGTATTGATACACTTTTTAAAGTATAAGGGGTCCTATATATTTTCGACAAATTATAGACGACTATGATGTAGTTTATCCTTTTTTTTTAATGAATGGCAAAATGACTTAAATGTTCTTATACTAATTAATTCTAACGGTAACCACATAACGATAGGGACCATTTTATACTTTTTCCAGAACTCAATGACCTGTTTGAATTTAATGATAAACCTTAGGGACAAATTGTTTTTACCCCGTAATCAACCATTTCCTTCTTTTCATACCCAATCTACTTTCCTTATGTCCCTACCACTCACTATTACCATTAATAACTAATCTCTCTCACCCAACAACTCTACCCTGCACACTACTTTTCAAAATCGAATAAATTATGCATATCATCCCTATTATTTTCACATTTTTTTAAGTTAATTTTTAATATTTTAAAAAAATCATACTAGTTCTTAATATTTATAAAAGTTATTCAAAATGATCATTATTATTTAAAATTAGTTAATTTAGACTCTATTATTTTTTGAATATTTCAATTTAGTTCTTAAATAAAAATCACGTACAAGGTCTAAATTAATTTTTTTTTAAAAATAATAAGAATTAAATTAATTAATTTTGAATATAAATCTTTTAAAATATTAAAAATAATATTAAAAATATATAAATTATAGAGATTAAATATAAAATTTACCATTCAAAATAATCAAACAAACATGACAGATTCCTTCCATAACGCACCACCCACTAACCAACAAAATAAAATTCTAATTTATGAACTCGTAGCCATCTCTTCCTCCCTCTACACACTAAAATCACGGGCCCACCCTATATCTCTCATTTTACGTCTTTCTCTTCAAATTTAATTACTTCTACTCTTTTTCTCTTTTCTAATCCAATTACAACAAACACTAGGGGTTGTTTTGATTGAGTGATTTGGGTGGAAGTGATTGAATTTGAAATGATTTTTATTTTTTTCTCTTTTTTAGATTGGAGAGTTTTGGAGGTGAAAGATTTTGGAGTGATTTTTAAAATCACTTAATGAGAGTATTTTATAACCACCTTAATTTGGGGTGATTTGATTTAAATTATTAGAAAATATCTATATTGCTCATTTTATTTATTATACATATATTTTTAAAAAAATATAAAAATGTCACTTTGGTTATAAAATTTATTATCATTATTTTTTCTCAATTTAAATAAAAATACACATAATTTTTTATAAATATTTTCTTTATAAATTTAGCCCTAACACTTGGGTCAATTACAAAAATGATAGCTCATGTCGGCCACTTGAAGAACCAAGCCAATGAGAAAAAATAAAAAATGTTGGATAGGACAACTTTGGTGTCAAAGTTGGTCGATCGTGATCTTGTGAAATCAGTTTTTTATTAAACAAAGATGAAAAATATAAGAATAAATAGCGTATTATTCTTTCATATTTTATTAAAAATACATAATACATTTTTTATTTAAAAAATTAATTAATTATCCTTTTATATTTTATTAAAAGTGTATAATATTTTTTTTTATTTTAAAAATTAATTGATTACTCTCTTTATTTTGTTAAAAGTTGTTAATTATTCCCTTGTATTTGATAAAAATAACTGATTATTTTTTTATATTTTTTAATAAAAATATTAATTTTTTAAAAATATAAGGGGTAATTAATTATTTTTAATAAAAATAAAAAATAGTAATTAGTTAATTTTTAAAATACAGGGGTATTGTGTATTTTTAATAAAATATAAAAAATAATCAACTAATTTTTAAAATACAAAAAAATATTATGTATTTTTAACAAAATATAAAGAATAATATGCTATTTACCAAAATATAATGGTAAAATGATATGATAAAATGAAGCCTTGTCACTGCCCATTGACTATTATTATTATTCATCTCATATCTGTAAAAGTACTGAGAGAGAAATATGGAGGGAGAGACGATGGATCTTGCTCGTTTTTTAGAAGTCATAGAGAGTGTGTCTAAGCCATATTCCGACCCTGTCGATGCTTTGCTACAACTTCTTGTAGAATCTCCTTCTATTCCTTCGTCGATGAACCAAGTTTTGGATAACCTTATATTCCTCAAAGCATTTATCGTGCATCCTCCAATTTCGTTCCTTCGAGATGGTACATGGACAAAAATTGCATCCTTGGCCAGCGAGATAGAATTCTTCATCCCCTTAGTTGATAACAGGGGAATGAACTCACACATGGCTTCTTTTTTGGAGAAGCAACTGACCATTGCTTTGAAGCCCATGTCGCGTTGGATGTCCATGGCCCGAAGTATTTATGAAAAAGTGCCAAAGCCACCACGAAACTACCACCCGAGGACTGATCAACTCGGCTTTGTTGACCATCTTGTGGAGTATCTAGAGGCACTGCTCGTGAAAGCCAGGTATGATTATTCAATTGGCATTTTGAAGCCTTATATTTTACGGCTCCAGCGAAGGCTGCGGTTCCTGATTTGTCGCCTCATGGAGATCCCCCATTCGCGCAAGAAGGAAGTGGATCTAAAGGATCTCGTCCAAAGCATTTCGAGTTTGGCATATGAGGCAGAATATGCCATTGATTCATTTCTAGTTAGACGTCATCCTAACTGGATTTATTTGTTCCAGCTTCATGATATCTTAGAAGAGTTAAAACATCGATGGAGGCAAATCAAGATGGAATCTGGTGACATACAGTCAATTTTAAGTTGCGTCTTACCCACAGAGCCAATTGAGCTAAAAGTCGTCCCCATTGTCAATAATAGCACTAAAATCAGTGAGAAACTCAAGGAAGTCTTTGACCACCCTGCTATAATTGATTCATTCTTTATTCGTACGTGGAGTTTGGTCTCATCTTACGAAGAAAGGAAGAAGGAGGTGTTTCTTCAGCTTCTACGTAATGCTTCATATGCACCACATGTAGAAGAAGATAGTGATGAGATTGAGCATACAAATGATTTGAGTGAGGATGAGTTAAAATCATCGTTGTTCAGTCTTCTCGAGAACCGCCGTTATTTGATAATCTTGGAAGATTTGTCGGACATTGATGCATTGAATGATATCGAAGAAGTTCTACCGAATAACGGCTTTGGAAGTAGGGTTTTGTTGACCACTCCCTCCCCAGAATTGGCTCTTCGATGTCATTATGATTCTGAAGAAGTACTTTTAGATCATACTGCACAAATTAACAAGCCAATAATTGACGGCGAAGTGGTGGGTTTCAAGGCAGAGATAGAAGGGATGCTCGAGCTACTCATGAGAGGACCAAAAAAGCTCCAAATTATCTCAATTTTTGGTATGGCCGGACTAGGTAAAACAACTCTCGCTAAGAAATTGTATAGTAATCTTTTAGTTGTTGATTACTTTTATCGTCGTTCATGGTGCTATGTTTCTCAAGTATGTGAAAAGAGAGAGTTGTTGTTGGAGCTTTTAAGTCAAGTTGTTCAACTATCTGACAAAATTCAGCTTAAGAATGATGAAGAACTGGCCGAATTGTTGTACAAACATCTCAAGGGACAGAGGTTCCTTATTGTCCTCGATGATTTGTGGAGTACGAGGGCAACAACGGAAGTAGAATTATATTCACTACGAGGATCCAAGAATTGGCTTCCCAAGCTAACTCTGATTATGTATTACAACCTGTTTGTCCACTCTCTGATGACGAAAGTTGGGAGTTACTTAGGAAGAAGGTGTTTCAGAAGGAAAGCTGTCCTCCTGAGCTATTGGGAGTTGGAACCGAAATTGCAAAAAGTTGTAGAGGTTTGCCACTTTCAATTGTTTTGACAGCTGGGCTTCTTACGAAAATGGACAAAAAAGTGGAGCAGTGGAAAGATATTGCAAAAACTCTAAGTTCATGCATACTTGGTGATGCAAAAGGACATGGTAAAGGCATAATAGAGTTAAGTTACCAGCATTTATCAGATCCTTTAAAGCCATGCTTCTTGTACTTTGGAGCATTTCTGGAGGGTAGAGAAGTTCCAGTGAGGAAATTGATACGATTGTGGATCGCTGAGGGATTTATACAATATACTGAATTAAAGAGTTTGGAGGATGTGGCAGAGGATTACTTGATGGATCTGATTGGAAGAAGTCTAGTAACAGTTGCTCAAGAAAAATCCATTGGTGGAGCAAAATCTTGTCGTGTTCATGATCTCTTACGTGAGTTTTGCTTGATCAAAGCTAGAGAAGAAAATTTTTTGCAGCTGGTAAATGGGTATGATGAACACTTTCCTTCATCTAATGATAATCTAGATTATAGTATAGACCTTAATTATTCTGGTTCTTCAAACCCTATACAATATAACCTTCGTTGCCTATGCATTTATTCCAAAAGGAATCATTTCATTATGTTAAAGCCTTTTGGGACACTTGTACGATCACTGTTGTTCTTTCCTGCAACTGATATGTGCCCAAGTTATTCATATGACGCCTCATTCATTTTTCGCAACTTTTATCTTCTTAGAATATTGGATTTAGAAGACATCAACATAGGCAACTCTTTCAAAGCGATTGACGTTCTTGTTTTGCTAAGATACCTAGCAGTTCAAGTAGATTTTATTCCATCATCCATAGCTAATCTTTGGAGCCTAGAAACCTTTCTTATGAAAAGCTCAAGTGGCAAAGTTGTAAAGATACCAGATTCCATATGGGATATGGCGAAGTTGAGACACATGCATATAAAGGATGGTGTTGCTTTTGATTTGGAGCCCCACAGGCTTGAGGACTCTTCTTTACTAGATAATCTTCAAACTTTTTCGACACTGTCTCTTGCTTATGGAGATGATACGGAGAAGATATTGAGAAGGCTACGAGGCATTCAAAAACTGAAATGCATATTTTTGGATTCATGGGATGATGTTACAAATTGCAATCACTTCCCAGAATTGGAGTTTCTCAATCAACTTGTATCATTGAAGGTGATTTACAATGGTGAATGGAAATATCCATGTAAATTCAAGTTTCCCTTGAACCTTAAGAAGCTAACTTTGTCAAATTTTCGATTGCCATGGAATGAAATCTCACAACTTGCGATTCTATGCAATCTGGAGGTTCTAAAATTGTTGGACAATGCCTTTGAGGGTGAAAGATGGGAGATGGAGGATGAGGTGTTCCCAAAACTAAAGTTTTTGAAATTAGACACCCTAAACGTTGTTGAATGGTGTGCCAGTAGTGATCACTTTCCCTGTCTTGAACATCTACTCTTGCACCAATGCGAGCAACTTGAGGAGATCCCTCGTGATATAGGTGACATTCCTACCCTACAGATGATTGAGGTGATGTGGTGCAATCCTTATGTTGCAATTTCTGCCAAAACAATTCAGGAAGATCAACTAGAATTTGGTAACGAGGGACTAAATATCCATGTCCATCCAAAAATGAGGGATTTGGAATCGTCATCATGAAAATATGGATAATGTGTTTTTGTTTCTCTGCAAATGTAAGTGAAAATTCAAACTCAGTAGTTTACATATTCCTGTCTTTGTTTACTTATAACTGATGACTGAATTCTATTCTTATTACATTGCTCCATGAAGGCTGATATTGGAGACATTTTCCTTGGACCACATTTTTGGTGAAAATGGAACCCCAACCATGCATCAGACTCGGCATGCTCTCCATGTAATTTTGTTTAATATATGTCGTTTACTTCATTTCAGAACCCTATTTTTCCTTTCTAGTCTCCATGATTTGAAATTCATATAAGTCGAATTACCAAATTTCAGGAGCACCACCAAGTGGAGATTTTCGCAGTTATATGTTTGATTCACCACCCATTGGTGACCCCATACTGCTGGAGATGCTCCTCAAGGTATTGAACCTTATCATGGAGAAGGTGAGTTTTGGTATCATATAATGTTTGTCTTGCATGTTGCATGTTGAGCATTTTGTGACATTATTCAGTTCCGCCATGTTGAACACTTTTCTTTTCTTAAGGCTGCATTTTTTAGCAGGTTTGCTAGCATAGTCAATAGAGGTTCTGCAGTGAGGTTTGCCTTTGCAGCTGCATTATTTGGTGACTACATTGAAGCACTTTTCTGGATGCAATTACCAAATGCTCTCAAGTACTACTTAGCTCGGAGAGATGCCAACCATTCTGAGCTTGATTAGGCGACTACATTGAATAGAAAATTGTCGAAAGAAAACACATTGGTTAGTCATCTCACTTATAAATCAAATTTCAGCTGTAAGACAGGCGGTGTTTATTGCCTGTAAGTTTACGAACATTTTATTATATTTGACTGTGATAAATCTTTATTATTGCACTATTACTATGATTCTGCATGATAATGGTGTGCTTGCATTGATGGCATTTGAACTAGAAGAGTTGTGGCGGATTGCCCCTGAGCACATCCATTGGCACAAGAAACGGGAGGGCTAGAGGCGATTCAGAACAATGTATAGGAGAAGAGTTGGTAATTTAATTTCATGCTTTTACCCATTTGAATTCTTTATTTTAAGGCATTTTTTGTGGCAATTTGGCCTCGAGGACTCTAAACACTAGATATATATTTCTGAACTGCCAGTGGAGAACGTATTGATGTATATGCTCTTCTGGTCTCTCGTTCATATGTTAACTTATCAAATTCATAATTGCGATGATTGTTGCATCTTATTTCACAAAATACTCTAATAAAGTGGAGGTTGGAAATTAGAGGCGGATAGTCTCCACCACCCAGAATAACGTTAAAAATTCTATATATTTCTTTAAAAAAAAGATATCTATTTATTTTTAGTTAAAAAATTAATTAGCCTCCACTAGGAAAAAAAAAACAATGCACCCATATAGTTAAAAAGTTATGTGTTTTAGCCCCTACTGACAACAATACCTGAATTCGCCCTAGTTGGAATGCTTCATGTTGGAAATTTCAGATTTGCCGCCTTCTCCTGCCCATGCCAATCCATCCTGCTATGTTGCCAAATTTCCTTTCTCAAGGCTCCATTCTTGATTATGAAAGAGCAAGGCAATATACACGCATTTGGAACAGAGGTTGATGATGCAATTACCCAATGCTCTCAAGTGCTTCACAGATAAATTGATCAGTAATCTCTGCAGAAAAGGCAAACCATGCGAGCTTGATCATGTAACTATGCTAAGAAGGATATCATCAAAAAGAAAACCAGTGCCTAGCACAAGGAAAAAGAATCCATTGGTTTGTCATTTGACTCATAAATTAAATTTCATCTTTAAGACAGGCTGTATTTGATGTTACATGATTTATCAAGTTACCCAACTTAATATTGTTCCCACAACTCAAATTCTTGAAGTTAGACACTTTGAATGTTGTAATATGGAGTACCAATGGTGATAACTTTCCCAACTTTAAGTGTCTACTCTTGCACAATTGCAGCAACTTGAGGAGATCCCTGCTAAAATAGGAGAAATTCCTACCCTCTAGATGATTGAGGTGAATGCGGTGCAATCGTTCTATTGCAATTTTGGCCAGAAAAATTCAGGCAGAGCAACTGGATTATGGTAGTGTGGAACTAAAGGTCCATGTTCATCCTGAAGTATGGGATTTGGAGTCGTCATCATGACGTGAATGGATTATCTGTGTGCTTGTGCTCCTATGTAAGTAAATTCAAACTCGTTCATCTATTTTTAGTATGTTTTCTATTTGATATCTCTTTGGATTTGGGGAGATGCGAAACTGTTACACTAGCCCATCCACCAACGATATATGCATTCTAAATGGACTTGAATGTTTAAGAATTGTTTAGAGAACCACTTGATTTTGCATATTTCTTAGTTTTCATCTTTCAAAGCTACTCCAATATCTCATTTTGTTGGCTAATCAACCATGTGTGTGTTAGAGATCATTCTCCTAGCAACAGATAAAATCTATCTGCATGATTCTTTGAAGCAGTTTTATCTTATCATAGTTTTTTAAACTACTTGTAATCTCATGTAAGTTAAGAGTCCTAGTCTATTAGACTAACTCTACTGAAACATGTATTTATACAAAGTACATACTCAATGACAGCTTGTGTATAATTTGTCAAGCTCTCATATTATCTACAGTGTGAAGTAGAAGTGTAGAACTCAGAAGAGCCTCTTTGGACTATCATCAAGAAACCATGAGCAAACGCGTCTTTTGGGATAACTTCTAGTCTAATTGGTTCTCAGAACTTGGGCCTTGTCTTTATAGAGTTCCCAAAATAAATGTTGTCCCCATGCATCTTCTTCCATTTTTCTTTCCCTTTCGTGTTTTTGTCCTGTTATTCTTTTCTAATAAGTAGGATAAGTTTATCCATCTTTGTGAGCTTAACCGGATTAAACGCAAATTATCTTTTATCTGATTGTCCCATATGTGGCTCTTAATCCCTCTGTCCCGTATGTGGCTTTTACTCGGCGAAGGGACATCTCTAGGTGATTCTCATAACACAATATAAGTTAATAGGAATAACGCTTTGCAATTATGGGAAAAAACATGGTAAATTGATTATATATGAGCATTTTGAATTCAAGATCTAAATACATTTTGCAATTATCGTAAACTGCTTTTATGTTATTTTGGTGACTTTTATCAAAATTTTAATGACATTTTGTGATGATATTTCTTTCGTTACCAGGAATTCACAGCTAGCTAATGGTAGAGAAGAGGTCGTAATCTTGAATCACGTCCACATTTCCAAGATTGCTGGCTTTCCAAGTCACTGTTGGCTTTGCGCTTACGCTCTAGTTGTTGCATATTCTTCACCTATTATAGATGCCAAGTTGGCTTATTATTCTCATATATTGTTTCATCTGTAAAAATGGATCAATTGTCCTGTTTGTGTTATACCTTGATGATTGCTCTCTGGTTTTTAATTTTTTGTGTCGTGATAATGCATTTATTTGATCGGTTATTTTTTTGTAATTTGTGTCAATTTCTGGTGGAAGTTCTCTGTCATTCCTCTGAACTTGTCCCCAAGAGTTGCTCACATTGAATACTTAATAGAGTTCATACGGTACTATAGTACTTTTAGTGTTTTGGAGCTTGCAAAAATTGAATGGAATTGATTTAACTTGCTTAATCCAATAAGAAAAGTTAACGTCTGATGCATATCTTAACCATCAATAATGCAATATGGTGAAGATCGCACCTCTCCTTCAATCATTCACTTCCATGAGTTATGCTTTGGTGTACTCGGTGTCTGGACATATCATTTTTGCCATTGTCTTCTGTTATCTTACGATATGTCTAAAAGTTTTTCTTCTATTTGTTGCAATGGAGATGAAAATAGTGTCAACTATTGATAACTACCATAAATCAGTTACCTATACTAAATTTGATATTGAGCTATGTTATTACCGAAAATAATTTCTCACTAACTTCCAAGTTTTCTTTGATTGTTTAGTGTATTTTACCAACAATGAAAGTACATTCGTACTCTCTTGCTCTGTTTTTCAACTTCAATAAGATCACGGGTAATGGAGTCCCTTAATTTGTCCGTAGGTTTAGCATGTTTGTTTTCTAACCAATTGTAGATGGATGTTTAGTACTTTCTTGTTTCATCAGTATCACAACTCAGTGGTTAGCCATTTGAAATCGTCTCCCTACGAAGGTCCGTCTCCTGGTCTGGGGTGTTATTGAGTATAGTATTTGCTCGTTGTGTGGCCTTGCACCAGAGCATAGAGACCATTTGTTTCTTGAATGTGGAGTAACTAAAAGAATTTAGAAGTGGGGCTTGCAATTATGTATGATCCCGAACTGTTTTCCGAATTGGGATAATATAGGGGAATGGGTGAAATCCTTTTGCAAGGGCGAAGATTTACAAGCGTCTATTACTAGATTGCTTTGTTGTGGCTTTGTTTATTCAGTTTGGAAGGAGAGAAACCTTAGAGTCCATATGCAAATATTTAACTTTGAGGAAGCCATTCAACAATTAATTGTGAAAGCGATTAAGTTGAAGTTAAGTGTTTGTAAAAAATTTAAAAGGAGTGTTGTCAATGTTGAAATTTGTAATAGATGGCGACTGAATGAGGGATACCTCTCCAGTTAATTCTTTTGGATATGATCAGTTGTATATGTATTTTGAGTTGAACTTTTAATGATATACTTGTTTTTTTAGCAAAAAGAACTCAGTGGCGGATCCAGATCTTTTCTCAATTAAAGCCACAACACAATTTTCTTGGGGACTGAAGATTTGTACTCATGAGCTATAAAATTTCTGAGATATGGAGAACAGAATAAGTAGTTGGTATTCTAAATTTTGATATCGGCCACTAGGACTTTGGTCCAATAGTAATGTTACTTGTTGTATATACGAGAGATTGTGAGTTAAGTCTCGCTGGTTATGTTCTGTGACCTTAGGCCTCCCCTAAATCAAAAAGTTTTGATCACCACGTGCCTAAGATGACCAAGTCCGCCTACACCGCAAGTTACACAACGTGCCTAAGATAACTAGATCTTCTTGTTGTGCAAGGTCAGAGCTACTAAAAACCATAAACAATTATAGTCTGCTAAGTTGTGAAAGTAGTCCTCAGTCGATGATTAGAGCTAAAAACCTGCAAAATTCACATTGCGGGTTTAATTTCAGGAGATAAGTTTCAACATTAAATAAGTGATTGTTATAAGTTCAAGATGAAATAACTTAAAGAGAGTTGAGTGTTTTTAAAATTAGTCACCATTATATACTGTGAGATGAAATATCTATATTATTTTTGGAAAGGGATCAGTAGAGTTTACCGGCTTCCAAGCCCTTTCTTGAGATCCACTTTCTCATGAGGAACATATGCGTCTCAAATAATTTGGGGATCTTAGCGATCATTTAAATGGGAGACTTAATAATTAGATTTTTTTTAATAAAAAAATTATAATTTTTTTACTAAATTAATCACTATAAATAAAAAAAACCAAATTTAGAATTATAAAATAGTATAATATTACAAATTAACAAAAAGATAGAGTCCCAACCAATAATTAAAAAAAATCAAAAATTCTTTTAATTGGGGCCAATGGGGCCTTAGAGTCTCAACCAATTTATTGATAAAAGCCTGCTCGTTTAATGAGTAAACTTTGGGACTCTTAAGGCTCTCTTGGCTCCAGCTAAATGACACTAGTCTAGGATAGACTTTTATTTTTTTTTTAAATAAATAATTTCTTTAAATTGAGACCCCTAGACTAAGGGGACCTTGGGCACAGGCCCAAGCCATCGTTAGCTTGGGCCGGCCCTGATGAGGAAGGGAATCTTACCTTGACATAACCCCTGGATATTGCGGTCCTCACCTAGAAAATCTTTATTGTAATCCTCATTCCAGTTTCAATGAACTCTCTCTACAAACTGGAATATGGAATGTTGAAAACGCAGAATGTTAGGAAAGCTTTTTGCTGTATTGGAACAGGCTTGGATGTCTGCATGGTATTTATAGGAAAAGGAATGAGCTAAATCTGATCAGCCATAACCTCCATCATTAAGAGCCAAAAGACGTGCAGGTAATGCACCATTAAGCTTTTGAGTGTTGGCCATTAAGTTGCTGAATGTTGGAGGAAGCAATGATCTTTCACTTTTCTTTTTGGTACAACACTGTTCCTTTTAATTCACTTAATAATACGAAAAAGTTCATGCGTATAAATTACACAATGAGTATATATTGTCCTTGTTGCTGCTGTGCTAGGGCATTGGTAGACTATTCAGGTGTCTTTGTTCAGCCTTCTAAAGCTTCTATTGCAGTGGTATATCAGGATCATTCAGGGAAGTTAATAAGTGGCTTTGCTTCCCTAGTCTGGTGCAGTTCAGTTATAGAAGCCGAAGCCATTGCTATCAAGTTCGCGTGCTCCCTTGATTGTCGGCTTGGCTTTTCGTCTTACATCATTGAAAGTGATGCACTTACTTACTTAATGTTATCAACTCGTCATACTCCAGCCCTCTTTGGGAAATTAAGCAGATCACCGACGATATCAAGTTGATTACAACTGAGATCAACCAGTCATATTTCATTATTCAAATAGGACAGTCAACAAAGTTGCGAATTGAGTGGCAAAAAACTGTATTCATGACAAGTTAGCACTTGACCGAGTTTCTAATATTCCCCCCGTTATGAGATATTTTTGTAAATGACATATAATCTTTTTGTACTCCTTTAGACTTTCATATTAGTGAAATGTTCATGATTCTACAAAAAAAAAAAAAAAAAGGTGCCTTTGTAATTCTGATTTTGATGTGTGGTGACGACAAGATTGTGTACAAAGGTATATAGACATCTTCACATATATCATTATGGGAAAAATCTAATAGTGACAGTTTTTATATAATAATTGAATAGATACTTCACTATTATTAGATCTTTCTCATAGTCCATATAATCAACGGGAAGATGAAGAATGAACTGTAAACTATTGGACTTGACCAATAATTTTGTGGAATCATACTTTCCGAAGTTGTAATTAGTATTTAACCTCTCCATGATTCTGAGGTGTCAATTCATAATTCATAATTCAACACTTGGCTGCGGTACCCTTTTTATAAAGCCACAAGCCTAAATTTACAGTTGAATCTCTTTAAATATTTGATAAATTAATAATTTTTTTTAAATAATAAAAATGTCAGGTCTCAACTTGGGATCAGTGTAAAAAATTAATAATTTTAATAAAATTATAAGATAATACATTTAAAATATTTTTTTTTGTATGACGCATATTTTTTAAAACCAATTTAACAATTAGCTAGAAATTACATAATAAATGGACTTTGAGATTAGAGAAATTTGTTTTAATCCTAATACTGATACAAGATTAGAGAAATTTGTTCTAATGCTACTAAATTAGATTCTTATCTTCTATTATTATTAGACCTTTCTACGCGTCTTTTCAAATTGGTTTTAAAAAATATGAGTCATTTTTTAAAAAAATACTATAAACATAACATGTTTACTATTAAGTCAAAAAAAATAAAAATATCTCAATAAATTAATAATTAATTTATCGATAAATTGATATCTCACTAAATTAATAGAATTTAGTGATTTTAATATTATTAATTTAAATAGGTTATACTGTACTTGTTTACTTTGTGCCCAAAAGAAATTGTCATTTTCAGATAGATTGAATCTATTTGGCACAATGTCTTGAAATTACTAACTTTTAATATGAAACAAGATTTAGATTGTGTTTAATAATGCAAATTATTCTTGTATTACGGGTGCATTTTGCTCCACGTACGTTGGGGGATTTGAAATCCACTTCTAATTTCAAGAAATGTTTAGCCCTAAATAGTTAGATTTGTGTTTGTATTTGGGCTATAAACACCTAGAAATTTTCCTAGCAAAAAAGAAAAAAAAAACACATAGAAATTCACATTTTCTAAAAGTTATTTTCAAAACATGTATTTGGAAAATGTAAAATCAAATGCGCATTTAGTGACAAAAAGTTATAACATGATTTGCATACGCTGAACTTGGGGGCACTCAATAAGTTTATTTGTATAGTTTGGAAGTTTGACTTCAGAATTCTTAGGTAGGATTTTGATGTTCTTTACGGCATTCTAATTATTTTTGTTTTTGAATTTTTGTAATAAATGAAACACTTGTTTATTTAGAAAAAAAAAAAAAAAACTTTGGTCCAAATGTGATTTCAAATCATGTTAGCCTTTAAAATCTGGTAATTATACATAGTCTATTCTAAATGTCAGTTTTCCTAAAGTATTGATTCTCAAAATGTGGACGGATCAGATAGCGGGGTCGAATGACGCTTTTAGTGCTTATAATTTACAACGTAATTTTTATATGACGAACTTTTACCGCAATATGATTTTGGAGATGTCCATTTCCAAAGATCACTTGCTTCAATTTCTTAACGTTAATTTAAGATGGGGTTGATAGATTCTTTCTCTTTGACCAAACCTTGTGCTACCAGTAATCCCTAGAAGCTGCTTTAAAGTGTTAAGGGAAAATTCTAATGGGTCAGTCTCTCACATGGTTGCTGAGACTTACGTACACGTGTGAGTCCTATTAATGAGACTGACATTAGTTCGAACTGATTGAAAAGTTTTTCAAGTTTAAATAACAAAGCCTATGTCTTTATTTGAGATATGAACTGCTTTACTCATACTATTTTTTATTTTTTTTTTCGGATTTAAGGGATCGGAGGCGTAAACCGTACTATATATATTAAATGACGACGTTCACGAGAATTAATCTCTAGACCTCTCATACTCACAACAAAGATCCCAGTGGCTACTCATACTAATTTTTATTCATACAGTTTTGGTTTTGTATGCATTCATTTTGTACTTATTCCTTCTTTACTGGGTTGGGTAATGCGTGTGAAGCTTGAGTTGTTTATGACTTTCGGCCAGTAATTTGTTTAGCTTTTACTCTTACTACCTAAAACACCAATTACAATATATATGAAAATTGTTCTCAAGTCCAGTTTGGTGGCTGGGTTTACGCATCAACATCTTATTTAATTTAAAGTGAGAAATGAAGACGTCAAATTTAAACAAATCAACAAATGATGGTAGGCAGAGCAAACCCATAGTATTTAATATTATCATCTCTAACTGCTACCCGAAGCACCATTTCTATTTTATAAAATATAAATTACTCCTCAAGCATGTCAGGTGGATATTGGAGTATATCAAAGTCTTGTCTAATTTTCGGGCTTTCACGTTCTATGATCGTGGGTAAAAAGTCAGAAAGTGAAAGAGAAATATGGAGACAGAGAGACAGAGAGACACAGAGAGGTCGAAGATGGTTCTTGCTTCTCTTGATGCTCTCTATTATAATTAAGTAGTTTGTGTTGAAAATAAGAGTGAATTGCTTGCTGCCCCCTTGTGTTTTGCTCGAAATACTCATTCACCCCCTGTGTTTTTAAAATAGGTTCATTACCCCCCTGTGTTTTTATCGATTAAACTGACGCACCCAAATCGCTTATTCCGTTAGCAAACGTTACAAAATTAGTTAATTGATCGTTATACCCTTACATAAAGTTAAAATCGAAAAAATACAGGGGGGTAATGAGCCTATTTTAAAAACACAGGGGGTGAATGAGTATTTCAGGAAAAACACAGGGGGGCGGCAAGCAATTTACTAAAAGAGTATTTTTGTCCAACAAAGAATTTATTTTAACCAAAAGCATAAAAAAATCGCATTTTAAGCGCGTGTGTTACAATTGCCGTTAAATTAAACGGTTTTTCTAACGGAGGAGGGCGGTCAGCTACATTCCGAAAATCACAGGGGGGTAATAAGCCTATTTTAAAAACACAGGGGGTGAATGAGTATTTCGACCAAAACACAGGGGGGCGACAAGCAATTCACTATTGAAAATAATAAATAATATAATAAATTTTTATCTAACAGTTTAAATTTTTAACACCACCTTGTAATCTTTAGCATCGACATCATAACCAAAGAAGCTTAAGGATCCACACTTCAGCAAGGGTGGCAACACCTAACCATTTTCGTCCAGATATTATATTATCTATGTTAAGAAAGAAGCTTAAGAATCTAAGACGATGGTGCAATGTTAAAGGGACAACTAGTTGAATAGATTAGAAGACAAAATAATAGAAAATGAACATAGGAAAGATATACACTATATTTTCCAATTCCGATTATTATTTGTGATTAAATACTAATTTAAGAATTAGAGTGTTTACGTGGAGAGCACTCACACTCGTTTTTTTTGTAAAACAGCTCGGGAGGCATCGACCAGATTCTAACCTCCATTATGAAAAAAAAAATAAAAAGAGATAGAAATAAATTAAAAAAAGCAGCGGGATGTTACCAAGCTGGTCCTTCCTCTTATTTAGACCGCCCGTAGACTAATATCGTTCATCTCTATCATCTCGTATCTATCAGTAAAAAAGTGACACAGAAACTTAGCCAAAAATGGAAAAGCGGAGAAGTAGGGAGAACGAGCCAGAAAGGGAGATGGTGGTCGATAAATCAACTTTATATTATTGTTTTTCGAAGCTTGACCAATTCCATTGCCTCAAGTTAATTCGCAGCGTGACCGAGAGGAAGCTGGATCTTGCTCCTATTGATTGGTTTCTTGAACATCTTGGAAAACATTCTGATGTGGTCTGGTCTACAGGAGCTTTCACTGTGGTTGCACTCGTCAAAGCATATCTCATGGATCCTCCCCAACAGTTTGTTGAAGAGGGTACATTGAAAAAGATCGAAACTTTCGCCAGCAAGTTGGGATACGTCATCTCCTTGTTTGATCTCAATAATCACTTTGAGTACAAGGCTCTTACATGGGTTATATCTACCGCCTCATGTTGGGATCCCATTCCCCAGTTTGAGGCCCGAAGGGTTCATGAAGAACAGTCAAAGCCATCAAGATTATACTACCCGAGGACTGATCAACTCGTATTTGTTGACCATCTTGTGGAGTATCTAGAGCAGCTGCTCATGAAAGGCAAGCCCCATTCAATTGGCCTTTTGAACCTTCCGATCTCACGGCTCCAAAAAGAGCTCCAGTTCCTGCTTCCTAGGCTCATGAAGTTCCAAGAGGTGCACAAGGAGGATGCGGACATGAAGGATCGCATGCAAAGCATTATGCAAAGCATTACAAGTCTGGCATATGAGGTAGAGTACTTCATTGATTCATCTCTAGTTGGAGATATTCCTATTTGGTGCTGTTTTCACTTGCTTACTCATGTCCTAGAAGAGTTTGAAGAACAAGGGAAACTAATCAAGATGGACTTTGCTGATCATGACACTGACTCAATTATAAACCTTAATGTACGGGCAGGTGACGGACGTCCGTCAATAATTTTCAATATTGTAAACAGTGAGTCAGACGAACTTAAAGTCATTCCCATTGTCCATAACACTTGGATCAATGACGATCTCTGGGAATTCTTTTATCACCCTTCTATAATGAATTGTTTCTCTATTCGTACGTGGAGTTTAGTGTCGTCGTATGAAGAAAGGAAAAAGGAGGTGTTTCTTGAGCTTCTACGAAATGCTTCATATGCACCATTTCTACCTATGATATACGTACCAAGCGATAAGTTAGCGTATATGAGCGAAGATGAGTTGAAACAAATGGTACACAAACTTCTCGAGGATGAGCGGTATTTTATCATCTTGGAAGATGTGTGGGATATGAATGCGTTATATGACATAATAGGCAATTTACCCACTGGCCGCAAAGGATGTAGGGTCTTGTTGACCACTCCTTCCCAACAGTTGGCTATCCAGTGTCGTCGTGGTCTTCAAAACGTTGATCATACTGAAACATCACAAACTAAGAAGCCAACAATTGATGACGATGTGGTGGGTTTTAAGGCAGAGACAGACATGATGCTTGTGCAGCTTACTGGAGAATCCAAACTGCTGAATATCATATCAATTGTCGGTACGGCTGGACAAGGCAAGACGACTCTTGCTAAGAAGTTGTATTCTCATCTTTTAGTTGTCAATCACTTCGATACTCGTGCATGGTGTGCTGTTTCTCAAGTATATGAAAAAAGAGATCTATTGTTAGAGCTTTTGGGCCACGTTGTTCAACTTTCGAACACCATCCTTCATAAGAATGATGAAGAACTAGCTGAAATATTGTACAAACATCTCAAGGGACAAAGATTCCTTATTTTCTTGGATGATATGTGGAAAATTGATGCATGGAATGATCTAAGGAGATGTTTCCCAAATGACAAGAATGGAAGTAGAATTTTGTTCACTACTAGAATCAAAGAGTTGGCTTCCCAAGCTAAATCTGACAGCATACTGCAACCACTTAGTCTACTCACTGATGATGAAAGTTGGGAGTTGTTAGAGATGAAGCTATTTCATAAAGAAAGCTGTCCTTTTGAACTATTGGGAGTTGGAAGACAAATAGCAAAAAGTTGTAGAGGTTTACCACTTTCAGTTGTTTTGACTGCTGGAATTCTTGGAAAGATGGAGAAAAAAGTAGATAAATGGAACCAAATTGTAGAAAGATTAAGTTCACACATACTTGGTGATGAAGAAGCAAGGGCAAAAGCCATAATAGAGCTGAGCTATACTCATTTACCAGATCATTTTAAACCATGTTTTTTATATTTTGGAGCATTTCTAGAGGATAGAGAAATTTCAATCTCGAAATTGATGAGATTGTGGATTGCAGAAGGATTCATAAAACATAGTGACTTTAAAAGTTTAGAGGATGTATCAGAGGATTACCTGACAGATTTGATAGGTAGAAGCCTAGTAACAGTTGCTCAAGAAAAATCTAATGGTGGGGTAAAATCATGTCGTATTCATGATCTCTTACGTGAGTTTTGCTTGATCAAAGCTATGGAAGAGAACTTTTTAGAGTTGATACATGGGTATGATGGACACATTTCTTCAATTAATGATGATTTGGATTATGGCGTGGATACTAGTTATTCCTATTCTTCAACACCCATAATATATTACCTACGTCGTCTATGCGTCAACTCAAAAAGGAATCATTTCATTATGTTGAAGCCTTCTGGGCCATCTGTACGATCATTGTTGTTCACTGCTGCTACTGATTCATGCCCAACTTTTCCATATGATATCTCATTCATTTGTGATAACTTTAAGCTTCTTAAAATATTAGATTTGGAAGATATCAATATAGGAGACTCTTTGAAAGTGATTGATGTTCTTGTTCTTTTAAGATATTTGGCAGTTCAAGGCTATATACATATGGTTCCATCATCCATATCCAATCTTTGGAACCTAGAAACCTTTTGTGTCAAAGCATTAGAAGGTAAAGTTGTAAAGGTTCCGGATTCCATATGGGATATGGGAAAGTTGAGGCACGTCCATGTAAATGATAGTGCTTTTTTTGATTTTGATCCCCACAGACTTGAGAACCCTGCTATACTAGATAATGTGCAATCCTTTGCCACACCATCTCTTGCTTATGGAGATAATATGGAGAAGATGATTAGAAAGCTGCGAGGCATGCGAAAACTGAAATGCATATTTTTGGATTCTCAGGGTGATGGCAATCAGTTCCCAGCATTGGAGCCTCTTAGTCAACTTGTATCACTGAAGGTGTTCTACAATGGTATGGGGAAATATCCTTGTAAATTTAATTTTCCTTCCAATCTTAAAAAGTTGACTTTGTCAAATTTTCGTATGCCGTGGAATGAATTTCCACAACTTGCAATGCTATGTAATCTAGAGGTTCTCAAATTGTTGGGCAATGCATTTGAGGGTGATATATGGGAGATGGAGGATGAGAAATTCCCCAAACTCAAATTCTTGAAATTAGACACTCTGAATGTTGTGAAATGGACCGCCTTCTGTGAAAACTTTCCTCGTCTTGAACGTCTACTCTTGCACAAATGTGAACAACTTGAGGAGATCCCTTTCGATATGGGAGATATTACTACTCTACAGATGATTGAGGTGATGTGGTGCAGTCGTCCTGTTGCATGTTCAGCCATAAGGATTCAGGAAGAGCAGCAGGAATTTGGTAATGAGGGATTCAAGGTCCGTGTCCATCCAAAAGTATAGGATTACGAATCACCTTCATGAATGCTATCGCGTAAGTACATTTAAACCCATTCATCTATTTCCTATCTAGTTATACCAATTCAGCCGCATATGCTTTGATTTCATATGCAGTTCTAAGCGGACTTGAACTTTTGAGAATTGGATACTTCACTAACTGAACACGGATCATCACTTATCCACTCAGCATTCTCAAAGATTCTTCATATAACCTTTTCACATTGAAGCCATTTCATCTCTAGGTGATTTTGATCATAACATAACATAATAAATAAGGCAATAAGGCTCTTCATCACTTCTGAAATTAAATAACCTTGCTTGGATGACTGTACCTTTTAGGGCTTCGCTCAATCTCTCTCATTTTTAATCTCAAGATGTACATAATTTCTTTTCTAATTCTTTTTTTTTAGTGTATTTTATTTGTTTGAAGATATGTCTGGCTGATCTAAGTGTAGTGACAACTTGAGACTTTACTAAGATTGTATCACAGTTATAGTGACCTTTTTGGCTGATGTTTCTTTTGAGGAACAGTTATCAGTACTTCATAGCTGAGGCTGGAGAGGTCATATTCTTCAATAAGATCTTATCTCAGTTATAAAGAGCCCTATCACAGTTCTAATAACCATGCTAATAGTTCTGTTCAGGGACAATCAACTAGAATCCACAGTCGAAGTTGGCGAAGAGAAGGTCGTAATCTCTATGTTGAATCATGTCCACAATTCTGAGAATGCTGTCCTTACAAGACTCTGTTGGCTCTGTCTACATGTCCGTGAAGCTGTAAAAACTTCTGCTGCTCCCAGGCGGTTAGACAGTTTAACATTTGCACCGTTTATAATCTATTTGTTGCATATTCTTCACCTGTTGACGATGTCAAGTTGGCATGTAGTTTTTAATTGTTGTTTCAATTGTTCAGATGGAAAATTTGCATGCTCTCTATGTTATTATGCTTCATTTCAAAATCCTATGTTTCCTTTCTAGCCTCCATAATTCAAAATTCCTAGAAGTTGTTATGACTTATGAGGATCCTTATCCATTCTTTTTTGTATTGGAAAAAAAAGGAACTATTGCATGAATATGTTGTAAACTAGTCTGTATGAGTTTTGGTATCATCTCATGTTTGTTTTATATGTTGCATACTGAGCATTTTATGACATTAGTCGGTTCCGCCATGTTGACAACTTTTCTTTTCTCAAGGCTGTAATTTTTATAATGAGAGGGCAAGGCAGTTTGCTAGCATAGTCAATAGAGGTTCTGCAGTGAGGTTTGCCTTTGCAGCTGCATTATTTGGTGACTACATCGAAGCACTTCCCTGGATGCAATTACCAAATGCTCTCAAGTACTGCTTAGCTCGGAGAGATGCTAACCATTTTGAGCTTGTTTAGGCAACTACACTGAATAGAAAATCGTCGAAGGAAAATGCATTGGTTAGTCATCTCACTTATAAATTAAATTTCAGTTGTAAGACAGGCGGTGTTTACTGCCTGCAAGTTTACAGACAATTTATTATGTTTGACTGTGATAAACCTTTATTAGTGCACTATTACTATAATTCTGCAGGGTAATGGTGTGCTTGGATTGATGGCATTTGAACTAGAAGAGTTGTGGTGGATTGCCCCTGAGAGTATCCATTGGCACAAGAAACTGGAAGGCCTAGAGGCGATTCAGAACAGTGTACAGGAGAAGAGTTGGTAATTTAATTACACGCTTTTACCCATTCGAACTCTTGAATGTAAGGCATTTGTTGTGGCAATTTGGCCTTGAGGACTCTAAACACTAAATATATATTTCTGAAATGCTAGTGGGGAACGTATTGATGCCCCTGCTTTGCATATTGCGCATCTGATGACATCAATCCGTCCTGCCATGTTGCCAACCTTTCCTTTCTCAAGCCTGCATTCTTGATAATAAAAGAGCAAGGCGGTGTGCGCGCATCGTGAACAGAGGTTGATGATGCATTTACCCAATGCTCTCAAGTACTTCACTAATAAATTGATCAGTAATCTCTGTGGAAAAGCAAGCCATTGCGAGGTTGATGATGTAATTATGCTAAGTAGGATATCATTAAAGGGAAAATCGGCACCTGGCACAAGGAAAAAGAATCCATTGGTTAGTCAAGCCATTTGACTCATAAATTAAATTTCATCTTTAAGACAAGCTGTATTTGATTTTACATGATTTACTGTTGTATATTGCTATATTTCTGCAGGGTGATGATCAGCTCTGTTTATTGGCATTTGAACAAGAAACATTTTGGAGATTGCCACTGAGTGTATCCCTTAGCATGGGAAATTGGAGGATGCAGAAGCTATTGGAAACCGTGCATGAGTGAGTTACTTCTCAGAGAGGTTCGTGTTTGAATTGTGTGCGTTTATCCATTTGAATTTCTTGAGCGTACGGCATTTTTTAATGGCAATTGGAGTTTGAGGAACTGGATTGGTGGATATGCTCTTCTGGGTTTTCATTGTTTATTTTAACTTATCAGGCTTGTATGTGCCGGTGATTTTGAGGGTGCTGTGATGCAAATGCTCCACTGACAGTTCAAGTAGAGACAATGACCTTGCAGATTTATCGATTATCAGACATGTACGTGCTGAAAATTCAGTGGGTGCCGTGAGTTTGTTCCTGTCGACCTTCTTGGAGAGATCTTAAAATTTTATGCAAATGCTATACGTGATGTTGCTCTTTCATCTGCAGTCAAGGTACATGCCCTCTCCCCCTTTCTCGGGTTTCTTTATCTTTCGGTTTATCAATGTTGTGACCTCTTGCACCTATAGCGAGAATCATACTACTAGACCAAATGCCCAGTCTGCCCTTTCATAATTTGGCAGCAAACCACATAGGCACTTGTTGGTTGAAAGTGCAAATTTCATTAATGTGGCTTACACAATAACAAATGATAACAATTTTTAAAAACTCTTCTATCAATCCGGATTAATACAAGTCTGTGAGAGAGAAAGTTATAGGACTCACTTCATATGAGAAGACTAATGTCAATTTGAACTGATTGAATAAAAATCCATTTAATAGAGTACATTCTCCCGACATTTGAGATAAAACAGGTTCATAAATAAGAGGAAAGATGTATATCCTTCTTTAGTTGTTTGCTTGTACGGTCCAATGCAAATTGGTAATAGATGAGTTTGGACCATGTCAACCTATCATTGAAGTGTTGACTATTATAGACAATTTAATTAAGGGAAATTGATAACTTAATTCTGCATATGGGTGATACTTCATATACCATCACAAGATGCCCTCTTGACTGTAAATTTGACTTACCTTTATGGCTTCTCAACCCTACATAAATTCCGTATTCTATCATTAGCAATCAAATAATGAAAATAATCTAGCGGAATAACATGCATGGTATTTGATTTTATGATTTCTTGAGCCAACATGTTTTATGAATTCATGTTGTGTTTTCTAGGTTTTTGAGTTAATTTACCATAACGCGATCTAATGAATGCTGTCCAAAGAGAGAAGAAAAGCTTGCCAAGAAAATGAAAGATTTTCTTCACCAAGATGTTCGTGATAGCAAAGAAGGCTTCATCCAGCGTGCAGAATCAGAGGCTGAACGACTTTAACAAGCAGGCCATCTTGGCAGATTGGCAGTGACATCAAGTCCCTTTTTCATTTCTTTACTGAAGTATACTAGCTTGAACATGTGATAGTTATCAATGGTTTATTGGTCGATATGCTAACATACTATTTGAAACGAATTTCATAAAATTTTATAGAATTCATTTATAAATCTAATTTTTTGTATTAGGAAGCATCTTTTTAAAAAAATTATAAATTCAAGATTTGCAAATCCTAGATTTACTTAAACTTTATTCAAATCCTTGCTAAACCGGTGAAATTTGCAATTTCAAACCATCCTCTTTTAAAGACTAACATGTTCTTCTAAGTTTTCTGTTCTTTTTTACTACCCTTATTCATTGTTAGCATCCTCAGTTGCGGATTTATGCTTGGGCCAATGGCCACTGCACTCTCCACCGGGCAAAAAAACAAATTAAAAATTTCATGCATTTTTTAAAAAAGAAATTTAAATATTTATATATTTTTAGTTAAAAATAATAATTAATTTTCACTAAAAAAAAATAATTCATATAATTAAAAAATTTATGTGTTTTAACTTCGATTCAAAAAAAGTTCTGAATCAACCTCTGATTATCATAATTCTTTTAACCTCCACTAACTGAATAGGTCGACCATTTTAGGTAGCATGTTTCTCATTTAATCTCATCAGCCGTTAAAGATAAATCATCACAATATTACTAATTATGAATGAGACCCATTTCATGAAATTCGTAGAACAGTTAACACCATCAGATATTTATCAGGTTGACGAACAAGGGCGGATGTGTATTGGTCTATTGGAGCCCCTATTCGCCCCAATTTTTTAAAAAAACAAGTGTATTTTTTAAAGTATTTTTAATATGAAAAATTAAATTAATTTCTATTAAAAAATATTATTTATATATAAATATCAAATTATATATTTTTAACACTTTTTGAATAAAATTTTTAAATCCATCCTTGTCGACATGCATTTAAGAATAGACAAGCCAACCTAAAAACTAAAAAAGCAAGGGGAAATCTCGACGTAGGCTTTTTCCAACACCAGCTGTAAACAGCCTCTACAACAAGAAGAAAAACGGACTGATGCCACCAAGAATGAAGTCTGTCTTTGACGAGAATATAAAAAAAAAGAAAAAAGAATGAACTATGTCTATCGTCAACGTGGTGCTAAGTAATAGTGCAATTTAGATCTACACTTTTGTGATTTCTGAAAAGTGCACAACACATGCTCTCTTATTACTTTTCCGTCAAATTAAGCAACGAATTTGTAAAAAGATCTACATGCCCCCCAATTCTTTTTTTTTCTTTCTCTCTTTTCTCTTTTTCCCTTTTGTTTATTTATTTATAAAATATATACAAATAAATATATTTAGATATAAACTAGACCCCAATATATATATATATATACCTTCCCACCCCTTAAAAATAAGTAGACATACTTGTACATATATATATATATAATTTTTTTCTACTATGTGTATATGTATATGTATGTATGTGTATATATATATATATAATTGATAAATTTTCTAGTGTTACTAAATATAGAAAAATCATTAAAATATTTTCTAAAAAATATTTTACGACAGCATGAGTGATGTTATATTTTACTTCCATTATCTTGACTTTTCTAGTAATATATTAGAAATAAGTATGGGAGTTATGTATCCAACAAAAAAATAAAAATAAAAATAGGCTAAACAATTATTTATTTTGTTTCATACCCTTGCACTTTAGAAATGACACTAGGGGTGTGTAAAGATTGGTTTGAGCAATTTAAATGATATTTTCTGAACTAAATCAATATTTCGGTTTGAAAAAATTGAAACCAAAGTCAAACCATACACTTATCAAAACCATCCAAATTAAGTCAAATCATACATTTGGTTTAACTTATAGTTGAATTTGAAGAAAGTAATTATGTTGTAGAAATCTAAAATATAAAAAGAATTACTCATAGTGTCTCTTGGTTTGCTCAATGAAAAGGGAGAGAGATTGAAAAATACGAAGGAAGGTGAAAAGTCTCTAGGAAATACCACAAATATTTACTTTATATTACATCTATATGTATAATATACAATAAACCTTCGGGTCGGTTTGAGTTTACCAGTTTTGAAGGTAAAAACTATAAACCACATTATATGGTCGATTTCTATAAAATCTTAAATCATACCAACCAAACCTTTATAAAATACCACTAAAGTTTTGGTCTGGTGGTAAAGTTAGTTGCTTGTTTGCGAGAAATCGTAGAATCAATTCTCACATATTACATATGTGTTGTACGACTATAAATCTCTCTTAAATAAAAAAATAAATAAATAACCTTTACAAAATCGTCAAAAGTGGGTTAGTTTGAGTTTGGTTAGGCAGTTTGCTGATTTCGTTGTTGCTCTCGAGGATCCCCCAAAAGAGTTGATTGATGATGGTACATTCGAACAAAATTAAATCTTGGGTCACAGAGGTTGTATGCATTATCTCCTTGTTTGCTCTCGAGGAAATGGAACAAGGCATGGCTCGTGAAATGGAGGAAAGAATCTACTTCTTATAAACATGTCACATTCAGTTGGAATGATTTATACAAGACGAAGGAAGTGACAGAGAAGAAGCTGGAAACTTTCTTAGAATCAGCAGAGCATCGAGAGTTCGTTCTGCCTTCATATGCTCTTGATGAGCTTCGAATCCTAAAAGCATTTCTGATGGATCCTCCGAAACAGTCCGTTGATGATGGTACATTCGAAAAAATTAAGTTTTGGGCCAAAGAGGTCAAATTCATATCTCCTTTCTTGCTCTCGGGGAAGTGAACCAAGGCATGACTCCTGAAATGGCAGAAAGACTACTTTCTTCTTATAAACACGTCACATTCAATTCAAACGATCTATGACAAGACGAAGAGAGTGACAGAGAAGAAGCTGGAACTCATTGCTATTGATACTCTCTTAGAATCAGCAGAGCGTCGAGAGTTTGTTCTCCCTTCATATGCTCTTGATGAGTTTTTAATCCTAAAAGCATTTCTTATGGATCCTCCCAAACAGTCCGTTGAAGATGGTACATTCAAAAAAATTGAATATTTGGCCTGGAAGGCAGCATCCATCATCTTCTCGTTTGACCTCAAGAAAATAGACAAAGATATGGCTTGTGAATTGGACAATCGCCTTGACTTTGTCTTCACATTCATTTCGCATCGGATGGATTCGGTCCGAACAAGTTATGAACAAGAGCTAAAGCCATCACGAGATTACTTTGTGGACAATTTAAAAGTGCAGGTGATAGCTGCTCTTGATGCCTGTTTAGATCGTCTTCAACATTGTCATTTTCCATATACATGGTCTGAAGATGAATCTTTTTCTCGAAGGATCAGAAAAAAATGGTCTTAGGCCCTGACTCACCCTCTGTGGACGAACCTTGCAGAGGAACCCTTAGGTTTTCGGGGGCATTGGATTCTCACCAATGTCGATGTATTAGAAATGATACTTCGAGGTACTGCAGAAAAAAAAACAATGAAAAAAATATTTTTTGAATTCTATCCCCTGGAACATATCAATAAGCTAGACCCATACTGCATGTTCTTGCCCTCCTCAAAGCATTTCTCATGGATCCCCCGCAACAGTTCGTTGAAGAAATTGAATCTTTGGCCAGCAAGGCAAGGTTCAGCATCTCCTCGTTTGATCTCAAGAATATAGACGAAGACATGGCTGCTGAATTGGACAGGTTACTAAAGCATTTTTTGGGTCCCGTTAAGCGTTTGGCCTACGAGCTCCAACGGAATTACAGGAAAAGGCAAACGCGATCACGGAACTACCCGATGATTAATCAGCTCGGCTTTATTGACCATCTGGTGGGCGATCTAGAGCAGCTGTTGAAAGCCAAGGCTGATTCAATCGGCCCTTTGAAGCATTATATTTTACAGCTCCAACAAGAGCTCCAAGTCATGAGAGTTCTGACCTCATGGAGATCCCAGAGCTGCGCAAGGAGGAAGCACATCTAAAGCATGTCATGCAAAGGATTGCATATTTGGCATATGATGTAGAATATGTCATTGATTCATATCTGGTTAGAAATATTCCTATTTGGTACTGTATGATCCAGCTTAGTGGAGTGCTAGAAGAGTTAAAACATCAATGGAAACATGAATTGAGATTATTCAAGATGGGATTGGGTGACACAAAATCAATTCTAAGCAGTATCTTTGACACAAGGACAATATTGGAGGTTGAAATAATCCCCATTGTCATTTATGACATGTCAGATATAAGCAAATCGTTTAGAATTCATACTTGGAGTTTAGTCTCACCCTATAAAGAAGAGAAAATTTTCTCATTTCTCAAAAAAGGGAAAATATTCTCAATCCACAAAAAAGAGAAAATGTTCTCATCCTATGAAGAATGGAAACATCAATGGAAACGTGAATTGAGATTATTCAAGATGGGATTGGGTGTTATGGATCAACAAAGAGACGGCCCAACCATTATTCAAGAGGAGCCCACGCACGAGTTGGTTAACAATGGCCCAGTTCGCAGGCAGAGCACTAGAGCTAAAGTTGCACCTCAATACCTGAAGGGCTATGTGACTAATTAGTTGTAACGGAATTCTGTTAGGCAGTGAGCATTAGATCTATGAGGCAGTGTATAAAAGGCCAAGCAGAGCACAGTGGCTAGCAAGCAAAAACATTTATCTTCTCAGTTCTTTTTTTTTTCTGTAATTTCAATTCCGTTTTTGTCACCTCAATATATTTCTCTATTTCTGCAATCTTCTTAATTTTCCTTGTCACACAAGTTCTCCTTAAAATCCAAATCACAACATTGGTGCTTTCATTGAGCTTCTATGGCTGAGGGTATGAGGTTGAAGACGATGGATGAAATGGTTAAAAAGGTTCCGGAGGTCGCAGAACAGCATACACATCGATTAGATGAGCAGCAACAATCACTGGGCGATTTGGTGGCCAAGGTCACTATGTTGGATGGAAAGCTTGACCAAACTCTGAAATTGTTGACGGATAAGGCGGTGGCTCCGCCGCCAGCAGCTAAATCGAGCTCCCCAATGGGGTCTGCTCCATCGCTCCTTTCCAGCTCTACACCCATTGTACCTCAGGGATTTTCGGCGTTGGTTTCTTCTGGCGGTCCTCCACTGCCGTCGGTGGCATCTCCGCCGGGTTTGCATGGGATTCCGCCGTTGGGTTTTGCATCAGGGTCCTCTGCAGCTCCTGGGTATTCACCTTCAATGGTGTCTGTTGGGGGTCAAACTAATCTTCCTTATTGGTCTACATCTGTCATACCTATGGGTCCATCAGCACTATTATCACCGCTATTACAAAGTCATCCGATGCGATTGGATTTTTCCCGTTTCGACGGTGAGGATCCCACTGGTTGGATTTTTAAGGCGGAAAGGTTTTTAAGTTTTCACTATACCTCTGATGATCAATGATTGTTTATTGCCTCATTTCATATGGATGGTAAGACGCCTCAATGGTTTCAATGGATGTCGAGGAATCGTCAATTTGCTAACTGGGAGCAATTCACTCATGCCTTAGAAGTTCGGTTTGGTCCGTCGGAGTTTGAGGATCATCAAGGCGCGTTGGCAAAGCTGATGCAAACATCCTCCGTTGAAGATTATCAATCACAGTTCGAGTCATTGGCGAATCGGACGATGGGTCTGACTACATCATTTTTGGTTAGCTGCTATATTGCTGGGCTTAGGCCCGATATTCGGTCTGAGGTATTGGCTTTTAAACCCGTTACTTTATCACAGACAATGGCTTTGGCCAAATTGCAAGAGTCCAAATTATTGGAGCAAAGGAAAGTAGCCCAAAATGGGCCTCGAAATCGTTAGCCCTCTACCCAATACACTACCCAGCCTACTTTCAGCCCATTTCCGAAACTACCCACGTATAGCCCAAACACTGGTTATCCCAACTCAGCTACATCCCTATACAGCCCACAAATGCCATATCAATCTACATCTAGCCCATCACATTTTAAACCTACCTCCCTTATACAGCATACACCTACTCATCAACAACCTTACATCATTAAACGACTTTCACCCAAAGAGATGCAGTAACGCAAAGAAAAAGGCTTATGTTATAATTGTGATAAAAAAATTGTACCTGGTCATCGGTGCCGAACTCGATCGCAGCTTTTTGTGCTCGATTGTGAAGAATCTGAAGAGTTTACTGAACTAATTGACGAACAGACCATCATTGACCTCCAGGGAGCTGAATTCGTGTAGGAACAGGAGATATCGTTGCATACTATGGCAGGTAATCTTTCGCCCACCACATTAGGTTTTTTAGGAATGATTACTGGCTTTGTAGTGCAGGTTCTTGTCGACGGGGGAAGCACGCACAGCTTTGTGCAAACAAGAATTGCTAGATTTCTTAATCTTCCCATTGAGTCGACTCAGACTCTCACAGTGGTTGTTGGAAAGCAAGAACTATCTTTAATTTTGTCATCTTATTTTTTATATTTTCCTTCAACTGTATTTTTTTAATACAAATCTCTCTTTCTATTCCTTTAAATTTTGTTGTTAAATCTCTCCCTAAAATCTCTAGTCGTTACATTGGTGCTTTCGTTGAAAGTCGAACATGGCAGAAGGAACAAGCCTATTTGCTAATGGTGATTTTCGCCTATACTATCCCTATCAACAAGGTGATTATCAATAATATTACCAGCAACAATACTACCCCTATCAACACTACTACCCATCTCACCAATACTACCCATATCAACAATACTGCTACTATCACTAGCCATAAATTACACCACCGTCTTTTGATTCACGGCACCCCAAAACTCAATACACGAGTCAACTCTAGACGAGGTGGAGATTAGGTAGAAAGCTCTACAACTCAAGTATTGCCTAACCCAGTCTGAAACCCAAATCCAAGACACCAATGACGATGAATATAATGAGGAAACATTGCGTAGCAGCGTGGCTAAATTGGAGAAGAAGTGTGTTGAAGGATTGAAGACCCAAAAGGCGATGGCGCAGTAGATTTATGAACTTGTAGGTGAAAAGAACGAGAGGGAAAGGACAATCGAGATTTGGGTTGACGAAAAGAGTTTGGTGGAGCATGATTTGAGTGAGGCATTGAAGCAATTAGGCGAGCAGAAGCTTATTACGGCTGAGAAGGATAAGGCACATGAACTGTTTGATAAAATGCCTAAAAAGAGTTGTGTTTCATATACTTCTATGCTCATGGATTCGGCAAAGGAGTTATTTGCGAAGATTATTTATGCTATGCTTCACGTATCACCCGAAGCTTCAGATGAAGAAATCAAAAAAGCTTATTGTCAATGGGCTCAAGTTTATCACCCTAATAAATACCAAGACCTTCGGATGAAGGAAATTGTAACAAAGAATTTTTAACGAATATGTGAAGCCTATGAAATATTATCTGATGAAAATAAAAGGTAGATATGTGATATATATGGCATGGAAAGATTGACTTCTGGCTTGGAACTTGGTCCAAAACTGAATAAAATTGAAGAGATCAAGGAAGAGCTTGAGAGGCTACGATGCCAGAAGGAACAAGAAAAAGTCTTTGCGCATATCCAACCTTCTGGTTCAATTATGGCAAATTTGTCCTTGCCACAGTTTTGTGATGGTGATGGTGATGGCATTATGCGTTACTTCCACAAGCTCAGCAACAAGTTCTACTGCCTCATAGTCAACATCGACAAGCTCTGGTCAATGGTACCACAAGAGGTCAAAGACAAGTCAAATGGAAATAATGTTCCTATGATTGATGTCACTCAATTTGGGTACTTTAAGGTTTTGGGTAAAGGTGTTTTGCCATCTGGTCAACCTTTTGTTGTTAATGCTAAGCTTATTTCTAAGATTGCTGAGAAGAAGATTAAGGAGGCTGGTGGTGCATCTGTTCTCCTAAGATATCAGGTGTCTCAAGTTTCTTCGATTGAATTCATGGGTTCATTGGGTATGCAGACATTGCTAGGGGTACAACACTCTACTGAACCAATGGGCCTCTCCATGTCTTTGAAAGATGGTTCAATTAATCTTTCCAATTCTTGGGCCCGTCAGCTATCCAACACAACTAATGGAATTATACAACTTGTGCATGGCCATGAAGTCTTATCCAGCTAGCATAAGTATTGCTAGAAGGTCAATGAATCGGCACTTTATCAAGCTGTTGCATCAAACATATCTGGTTCAACGCCGAAAGATTGGTTTAAGGATGCTATTGAGCAGGAATTTGTTAACTCGTATCTGGGGCTGAACCTTGAGGACAAGGTTCTTTTGAATGGGGGAGGTAATGTAACGACTTCACATCAGTTAGTTGTAACTGGAATTGGCTAAGGCAATTGGCATGTGAGATGTTGAGTAGCCTATAAAAAGAGATAGAAGGCACATAACAAACTAAGCAAAAACAACTATCTTCTATTTGTTATCTTTTCTATAATTTCTTTTAGCTTTTGCATTTCAATACAAATTCTCTTTTATGTTCCTTTAAATTTGCTGTTCAATCTATTCCTAAAATCTTAGTCGTTACATACGGAATTGAAATTATAGAAAAAAAAGAATTGAGAAGATAAATGTTTTTGCTTGCTAATCACTATGCTCTGCTTGGCCTTTTATACACTGCCTCATAGATCTAATGCTCACTGCATAACAGAATTCCGTTACAACTAATTAGTCACATAGCCCTTCAGGTATTGAGGTGCAACTTTAGCTCTAGTGTTCTGCCTGCGAACTGGGCCATTATTAACCAACTTGTTGATAAGTTATCAGTACCAGTTGTTCAAAAGAGCTCAAGAAGTCTTCTAAAAGATGATAGCTCGTCTAGATAGCTTAGAGCTAAGTCGGTTAGGTATGAGTTGGGTACAACTATATTTGACCATGTGATGTAAAGGTAGACTACTATAAATAGACTAAAGTGTAAAGCATTTACTGTTGAGCAATAATATGTTTTAGATATTTTTCTCTCTATTTCTAAAGTTCACATGGTATCAAGAGCCATTGAAGAGTACTCTATTCTCTCAATTAGATCCTGATTCTTTTTTCCGCCATTGCTATATCTCTGAGTTTCAACCATGGCCGCTGAAGCTTCGACAATGGCTGCTGATGATACAACTGAACTACCGACTAATCTTTGTCGTCTACTTCAAAATCTCAACTCACTTGTTCAAATCAAGCTTGATAACACCAATTATCAGCTGTAGAGAGCTCAAATTCGCACAATTTTTTGTGCAAATCAACTATTGGATTATATGCTCAGCACCAAAACGTGTCCTTCAACGTAGCTTACCAATGCAGCTGGTGAAAAAGTTATGAATTCAGCCTATGAACAATGGTGTATTGTTGATGAACACCTCAAAACATGTCTATATGCTTCGATTACGGCTCCGGTGCTTTCTCAAGTGCTTGTTTTGCCTACTGCTTCTGCAATATGGTTTCATTTGGAGAAGTGATACAATTCGATGTCGCGTCAACAAATTCAACATCTTAAGATGCGACTTCATACACTCAACAAAGGAGCTCAATCAATTCAGGCATATCTCGATGATGTTAAGCATATTGTTGATAGTCTTGCAACTGTGTCTGAAACAGTCAGTGATGATGATCTAGTGCTATACATTCTCAATGGATTACCTGTAGAGTTTGATACTATCAAAGCCTTAATTCATGTTAGCAGAGAATCGCTAAGTGTGGTTGAGCTTGCAAATCTACTGATTACAGAAGAACTTCATCTAAAACACCTTTAAAAACTTACTATTTTAGATCCAGCCTCATTGGATGTTCATACTGCGCTAAACACACAAAGAACCAATGACCATAACAACACTTATCAAGGTCGCGGTCGCAATTCTAACAATAAAGGTGGTCGAGGTAACAGAGGCAGTTCTGGATATAATAGCAACCAAAGTCAATCACATTAGGCACAAATGAAGTCGACAAATTCAGAAGCTAAAATCTATTGTCAATTTGCGGGAAACCGAATCATCAAGCACTAGATTACTGGCATCGTTTTGATAGAGTGAACTATGTCAGTCCAAAAGAAAATAAACAAGCTCTCATTGCATAGACTGGAGCCTCTGCATCGACATCCGCTGAGCAATCCATCTGGTATTTGGACAGTGGAGCTAATTCACACGTTACAGGTGACCTTGCCTTTCTCTCTTCCTATTATCCCTATGAAGGAGGTGAATGTGTTTCTGCTGGAAATGGCAATACTCTTCCCATAGCTCATACTGGCCATGGTACACTATTTACTCCTTTTAGTTCTTTTAGCTTGAACAATGTATTACATGTCCCTAGCATCCATTCCAATCTACTATCTGTTTACCAGCTTGCACATGATAATAACTCAACTTTAATCTTTAATGACAAGGAGGTCCTCATTTTGGACAACCTCACTCATCAGGTCAAGTACAGGGGCCCCTGTAACAATGGCCTTTACTATTTGCCTTCTTCTGCTTCCTCACTGTACACTGCATCATCAACTACTCATCGTTGCTACAGTTCAGTCACTACTGTTATTCCTGCTACTGTATGGCATCAAAGGCTTGGACACCTTAATCCTAAAACTCTGCAGCAGCTCCAAGCTATTCTTCCTATTAGTCAAAATAAAACTGGCTCTGTCTGTGAGTCATGTTCTATTGCAAAAGCACATAAACTACCCTTTCAGTTGTCTGAGTTTATCACCACTGCTCCCTTTGCTTTAGTACATTCTGATGTTTAAGGACCTACTGGTGTTCCCTCCTTTAGTAGTTATAGGTATTTTGTTTTGTTTGTAGATGATTTTACAAAATATTATTGGTTGTATCCTTTGAAGTCTAAAGCTGATATTTTCTCTACATTTTTTGTTTTCCACTCAATAATTACAACTTAGTTTCAAGCTCAACTAAAAATTCTAAGGACTGATAATGGCTCAGAGTTTGTAAATGCTAAATTTGCCCAGTTTTTACAAACTAAAGGGATCATTCATCAGACCTCCTGCCCATATACACCTGAACAAAATGGCAGGGCTGAAAGAAAACACATGCATCTCATATAGACAGTGTTAGCCCAGTTACATCAAGCAAAACTCCCAAACACTTTTTGGCTAAAAGCCCTAGCCACTGCCAATTACTTACTTAATCGACTCCCTAAACCTTTACTACAAAATAAATCTCCATATGAGTGTTTATATGCCAAAGTACCAAACTATACTCAATTAAGAGTATTTGGTAGTCTTTGTTTCCCGTGGTTAAGGCCATATTCTAAGCATAAATTAGACCCCGATCAACACCCTATTTGTTTTTAGGATATTCTTCCACCACCAAAGGTTATAGATGCTACAGTCTTCAGACAAAACAAGTCTTCCTATCTAGGCATGTTCATTTTTTTGAACATGTCTTCCCTTATAGCACATATAAATCGACTACTGAGTCTTCCTTATCCCCAATTCTTCCTATATTCCCTTCAACTTCTACTTCAATATTTCAGTCCCAAACTGTTCTTTCTCATGCAGTGCCTTCGGAGTCCTCTACACTTGACCCTACTCCATGTCATTCTCCTATACAGTCACCAGCTTCTTCTGACTCAACCAATATACCCTCCTCGTCACAACCAACCTCTGTAGATATACAATTTCTTGCTACAGGCACTATTCCTGTAGCTTCTACTCATATGGCGCTTCCGCATCCTATGATAACTAGATCAAAAACAAGATCACTTAAGCCTAGGCTTTTCCATTTTAACAATATTAATCTTACTTCCCCAAATATTGAACCTATCTCCTATAAAAAAGCTTCCAAAATACATGGTCTTTAGTGTCTCTTCCTGAGACAAGGCAGCCCATTGGGTGTAAAGGGGTGTACAAGATTAAAAGGAATGCAAATGGAACTATAGCAAGATACAAAGCACGCTTAGTTGCCAAAGGCTTCCATCAATCTTTTGGCTTGGACTACTCTAAAACATTTAGTCCAGCTGTTAAAATTCAAACAGTGAGACTTGTGCTTACAATTGCTTTGACTTATGGCTGGAACATAAAATAATTGGATGTGTCTAATGCTTTTCTTCATGGTACACTCCAAGAGAAGGTCTATATGCAGCAACCGCAAGGGTTTGTAGATCCTCAATATCCACAACATGTTTGCAGATTACAAAAGTCTATATATAGCCTTAAACAGGAACCTAGAGCGTGGTATCAGCTATTGTCTAAGTTTCTTATAGAACAAGGATTTGTTTGCAGCAAAACCGATAACTCTTTATTTGTTAACACCACAGCTCAAGTTACTGTCAATGTTCTTGTCTATGTCAATGATATTTTGGTGACAGGAAATTCTACTACGGCAATTCAAACACTTATACAGGCTATGAGCAATAATTTTGCAATGAAAGATTTGGGTAAATTGTCATATTTTCTTGGTCTAGAAGTTGAGTACAATGCAGATGGCATCCTTCTTCACCAATCAAAATACGCTGCAGATCTTCTCAAAAAAGCAAAGATGATTAGTTACAAATTGATAGCCACACCTGCAACTCATAATTCACACTGTGCAGATGGTGATACTCCTTATGCTGATCCAACATTTTTCAGAAGCATTGTTGGGGCTATGCAATACTTAACTCTGACACGCCCAGATATTCAATTTGTAGTGAATAATATCTGTCAACAAATGCACAGTCCAACACAAAACCATTTTGTCGTGTTAAAAAGATTACTGCGCTATGTACAAGGTACTATACATCATGGACTTCAGTTTCGCCCTACCATACTGACTCTGCAAGCCTTTTTCGATTCTGACTGGGTAAATAGCATACCCGATTGAAGGTCAACAACTGGTTTCTGTGTTTTTCTGGGCGATAATTTGGTTTCCTGGTGTTTAAAGAAACAACCCACAATTTTGCGCTCTTCAACTAAAGCGGAATACAGATCTCTTGCCTATACCGCTGCTGAATTACGCTGGCTAAGTTTTGTGCTCAAAGACTTATAGGTTTCTAGTCCATGTCCAAAGCTATGGTGTGATAATATTTATGCTATTGCATTTGCTTCTAATCCTGTTTTTCATAACATGACCAAACACATAGCCCTTGACTATCACTTCATTCATGAGCTTGTAGCAGCCAAATTTTTCAGTCTCGCACATATTCCAACTACTCAACAGACAATTGATATCTTCACAAAGCCCTTACATGTGGACAAGTTTCAGTGTCTGCGACACAAGCTTCCATTTCGCTCCTCGTAGCTCAACTTGCTGGGGGATGATAAGCTATCAGTACCAGTTGATCAAAAGAGATCAAGAAGTCTTCTAAAAGATGACAGCTCATCTAGATAGCTTAGAGCTAAGTCAGTTAGGTATGAGTTGGGTACAGCTGTATTTGACCATGTGATGTAAAGGTAGACTGCTATAAATAGACTAAAGTGTAAAGTATTTACTGTTGAGCAATAATATGTTTTAGATATTTTTCTCTTTATTTCTAAAGTTCATACTCGTGCATGGGCTCCTCTTGAATAATGGTTGGGCCATCTCTTTGTTGATCTATAACATTGTTTGCCCCATTCGAAAGAACCTTGTCCTCAAGGTTCAACTCAGGATAAGATTGCAACACCTCTTCTTCATCCAGCCAAGTAGCTTCTTCAAAAGGCAAATATTTCCATTTTACCAGCAACTGCGATCGACGCTGCCCATTAACAACCAAGTTGCGTGTAGAAATAATGGCAACTAGTTGAAGCCCCGGCATATCCGAGTTTGGAGGAATAATGACTTCAGATGGAGCTAACCCCTGAGACCCCACGACAGCTTTCAATAAGGATACATGGAAGACTGGATGCATTTTAGAATCCGGAGGAAGTTGAATGCGATAAGCAACGTTTCCTACTCGAGCAAGAATCTGAAATGGTCCAAAAAATTTTTGACTCAACTTTTGATTAGTATAACCTTTGACCGAAGTTTGACAATAAGGCTGCAACTTCACCAACACCCAATCACCCACCATAAACTCCCTATCAATCCTGTTCTTATCCACGTATTCCTTCATGCGTTGTTGTGCTCTTTATAAATTCACTATTAACTTGGACAAGATCTCGTCTCGCTGCTTAAGCTCAAGGTCCACGGCTGCATTTGAAGTGGACTGTGACAAATAACGAACTAAAGTCGGGGGCTCTTGACCATACACAGCGACAAATGGTGTCATACCAATAGAAGTGTGATGCGATGTGTTGTAGCAAAACTCAGCCCACGGCAGATATGTGACCCATAATTTTGCCGAATCCAAGACATAGGTTCTCAAATACATTTCCAGAGTTCAGTTCAATCTTTCCGTTTGCGGATGATATGAACTACTCATATTTAATGACGTTCCCTGTATCTTAAGTAGCTCTTGCCAAAACGAACTAACAAATAACTTGTCCCTATAGTTCTTGGAAAATCGTGAAGCCGAACAATGTCTCGAATGAAAATTTCAGCTACTTTTGCACTTGTTGCATGAGGAAACAAAGGCAAAAAGTGCCCATACTTCAACAGTCTATCCACCACCACCATAATCTCCGTGTACCCTTTTGAAGTCGGCAATCCTTGTATGAAATCCATGGAAAGATCTTCCCATATTTGACTGGGAATTGGTAATGGCTGCAAAAGTCCTGCAGGTGCAAGATTAGAAAGCTTGGTCTGTTGACAAATAAGACAAGCGCCCACATATTGCTTTACATCCTTTCTCATCGAGTCCCAAAAACAATTGGGCGAGAGCCTGAGATAAGTACGATGAAAACCAGCATGACCCCCCATAGGCGAGTCATGAAATTCTCGCAACATCATCTGCCTCATGTGCTTCGGTATCCAAATGCGACCCTTATACAAAAGTTCCCCATCATGCACTGAATAATCCAACATTTTATCAGGATCCGTGCGAAATTGGTGATAAAGATGGAGCAACTCCGAATCAGTAACATTAGCTCGGCGGAGCTCATCAAAAAAGGTCGGTCGTATGTTAGAAAAAACATACATGGTGGCATCAAGAGGGTACCTAGATAAGGCGTTGGCAGCTTTGTTTTCGCACCCTGGCTTATAAACAATGTCGAAATCAAAACCCAACAACTTGGTCAACCATTGTTATTGATCTGGAGTTAGAATGGTTTGTTCCATCATTGCCTTCAAACTTTTCTGATCCGTGCGTACTGTAAAACATTGCCCCAACAAATATTGGCGCCATTTTGCAATGGCGACGGTAATTGCGAACATTTCCCATTGATAAGTTGACCTATTTTTGAGTTGCGAAGTTAACTTCTGGCTGAAAAAAGCAACGGGGTATTCCTTTGGAATGAGAGTTGCACTAACACCAACTTTTCAATCTCAGCTTTCTGATAATAAGGGTAACAATATGGCTTGACATTCACCGGGGATGTGTCTGGCTGCAAATGAATCGCATGATCCTGAGATCGGGTAGGTGGTAATCCTTCAAGTAAAACAAAAACAACATTATACTGAAGCAACAATTGTTCAATTGAATCATGCACGGCCAGCGGAGTATCAATGTAGTCCTTACACACTGTTAAACTGAAACAGGCGGCTACAGAGCTAGTGTACTACAGCCGTCGAACACCTTGATAAAGAATCGAATGGAGAACTAAAGGTGAATCTCCTTGCAATTTAACCATCTTCCCATTGGATTGATACTGCATAGTCAAAGCCGAATAATCTTGGACAATTAGTCCCAATGTTGCCAACCATGACACACCTAAGACCATGTCAGACCCAACTAACGGCAACACATAGAGATCCATAACAATCGACTGTCCTTGAGCCATAATTTTAACACCCTTCGCTGACAAACTTTTCTCCATTTCCAATAGCCACTATGAGAGTCTGAGTCGACTCAATAGGAAGATTAAGAAATCTAGCAATTCTTGTTTGCACAAAGTTGTGCGTGTTTTCCCCATCGACAAGAACCTGCACTACAAAGCCAGTAATCATTCCTGAAAAACGTAATATGGTAGGCGAAAGATTACCTGCCATAGCATACAACAATAACTCCGGTTCCTGCACGAATTCAGCTCCCTGAAGGTCAATGATGGTCTGTTCGTCAATTAGTTTAGTAAACTCTTCAGATGCATCATAATCGAGCAAAAAGAGTTGCGGTCGAGTTCGACACCGATGACCAGGTATAAATTTTTCATCACAGTTATAACATAAGCCTTTTTCATTGCGTTGTTGTATCTCTTTGCGTGAAAGTTGTTTAATGATGTAAGGTTGTTGATGAGTAGGTGTATGTTGTATAAGGGATGTGGGTTTAAAATGTGGTGGGCTGGGTATAGGTTGATATGGCGTTTGTGGGCTGTATGGGGATGTAGCTAAGTTGGGATGGCCAATGTTTAGGCTATATGTGGGTTTCGGAAATGGGCTGAAAATAGGCTGCGTAGTGTGTTGGGTAGAGGGCCAACGATTTCGAGGCCCATTTTTGCTTCAGTATAATGTTGTTTTCACTTTACCCGAAGGATCACCACCTACTCGATCTCGGGATCATGCGATTCATTTGCAGCCAGACACATCCCCAGTGAATGTCAAGCCATATCGTTACCCTTATTATCAGAAAGCTGAGATTGAAAAGTTGGTGGCCGATATGTTAAAAGAAGGAGTAATTCAGCCCAGTCAAAGTCCTTTCTCATCTCCGGTGCTTTTGGTTAAAAAGAAGGATGAAACGTGGAGATTTTGCACCGACTACTGGGCCCTCAATATCGTTACTATTAATGATCATTTTTCGATCCCCACAGTCGATGAGTTATTAGATGAGCTTCATGGTGCAACTATCTTCTCTAAATTGGTCCTTCAGTTCGGGTATCATTAGATAAGGGTACGGCCACAGGACATTCACAAGATGGCTTTTCGCACTCATGATGGTCACTACAAGTTCCTTGTAATGTCGTTTGGGTTAACTAATGCCCCTTCAACCTTTCAGTCGATAATGAATGATATATTCTGAACTTTGCTCAGGAAAAGTTTGTTGGTTTTCTTTGACGATATCTTGGTTTACAGTCCTAATTTGGAGCAGCACCTCATGGATTTGCAACAGGTTCTCAAAATTAGCTTGACAATCAATTCTATATAAAACGATCCAAATGCACTTTTGGCCAACCTCAAGTTGATTACTTGGGGTATATCATATCGGCAGATGGAGTCTCGATGGATCCGGCCAAGATTAGAGTTGTAGAAGAGTGGCCCGTCCCAATGAACATCAAGGCGTTAAGAGAATTTTTGGGGCTCACGGGTTACAATCACCGTTTCATTCATAATTATGCCACCATTGTTTATCCAATGACTGATCTCTTAAAAAAAAGATGCCTTTATTTGGCATGAGGCGGCTGAACTTTCTTTCCAAAATTTGATGAAAGCACTTACCTCAGCTCCCGTACTGGTTTTACCTGATTTTGTTATTCCTTTTATTCTTGAAACGGATGCATCCGGAGTCGGTGTTGGTGCAACTCTCATTCAAAAGGAACACCACATTACTTTTTTTAGCCAGAAGTTAACTTCGCAGCTCAAAAATGGGTCAACTTATCAACGAAAAATGTTTGCAATTACAACTGCCATTGCAAAATGGGGCCAATATTTGTGGGGCAACGCTTTACAGTACGCATGGATCAAAAAAGTTTGAAGGTAATGATGGAACAAACCATTCAAACTCCAGATCAACAACGATGGTTGACCAAGTTGTTGGGTTTTGATTTCGACATTGTTTATAAGCTAAGGCGCGAAAACAAAGCTGTTAACGCCTTATCTAGGTACCCTCTTGATGCCACCATATATGTTTTTTCTTACATACGACCGGTCTTTTTTGATGAGCTCCGCCGAGCTAATATTACTAATTCGGAGTTGCTCTATCTTCATCACCAATTTCGCATGGATCTTGATAAAATGTTGGATTATTCAGTGCATGATGGGGTACTTTTGTATAAGGGTCGCATTTGGATACCAAAACACATGAGGCTGATGATGTTGTGAGAATTTCATGACTCGCCTATGGAGGGCCACGCTGGTTTTCTTCATACTTATCTCAGGTTCTCGCCCAATTATTTTTAGGACTTGATGAGAAATGATGTAAAACAATATGTGGCCACTTGTCTTTTTTGTCAACATACCTAGCTTTCTAATCTTGCACCTGCAGGACTCTTGTAGCCGTTACCCATTCCCAATCAAATATGGGAAGATGTTTCCATGGATTTCATACAAGGATTGCCGACTTCAAAAGGGTACACGAAGATTATGGTGGTGGTGGATAGACTGTCGAAGTATGGGCACTTTTCGCCTTTGTTTCCTTATGCAACAAGTGCGAAAGTAGCTGAAATTTTGATTTGAGACATTATTCACCTTCATGGTTTTCCAAGAATTATTGTGAGTGACAGGGACAAGTTATTTGTTAGTTCATTTTGGCAATAGCTATTTAAGATGCAGGGCACGTCATTAAATATGAGTAGTTCATATCATTCGCAAACAGACGGCCAAATGGAAAGATTGAACCGAACTCTGCAAATGTATTTGAGAAGCTATGCCTTGGATTCGCCAAAATTATGGGTCATATATCTGTCGTGGGCTGAGTTTTGCTACAATACATCGCATCATACTTCTATTGGTATAATACCATTTGTTGTTGCGTATGGTCGAGAGCCCCCGATTTTAGTTCATTATTTGTCACAGTCCACTTCAAATGCAACCGTGGACCTTGAGCTTAAGCAGCGAGACGAGGTCTTGTCCAAGTTAAAAGTGAATTTACAAAGAGCACAACAACGCGTGAAGGAGTACGTGGATAAGAAGAGGATTGATAGGGAGTTTATGGTGGGTGATTGGGTGTTAGTGAAGTTGCAACCTTATCGTCAAACTTCGGTCAGAGGTTATACTAATCAAAAGTTGAGCCGAATTTTTTTTGGGCCATTTCAGCTTCTTGCTCGAGTAGGAAAAGTTGTTTATCGCCTTCAACTTCCTCCGGATTCTAAAATACATCCAGTCTTCCATGTATCCTTATTGAAAGCTGCCGTGGGGTCTCAGGGGTTAGCTCCATCTGAAGTCATTATTCCTCCAAACTCGGATATACCGGAGCTCTAACCAGTTGCCATCATTTCTACATGCAACTTGGTTGTTAATAGGTAGCGTCGATCATAGTTGCTGGTAAAATGGAAAGATTTGCCTTTTGAAGAAGCTACTTGGCTGGATGAAAAGGAGGTGTTGCAGTCTTATCCTGAGTTGAACCTTGAGGACAAGGTTCTTTCGAATGGGGGCAGCAATGTTATGGATCAACAAAGAGATAGCCCAATCATTATTCAAGATGAGCCCACGCACGAGTTGGTTAACAATGGCCCAGCTCGCAGGCAGAGTACTAGAGCTAAAGTTGCACCTCAATACCTGAAGGGCTATGTGACTAATTAGTTGTAACGGAATTCTGTTAGGCAGTGAGCATTAGATCTATGAGGCAGTGTATAAAAGGCCAAGCAGAGCACAGTGACTAGCAAGCAAAAACATTTATCTTCTCAGTTCTTTTTTTTTCATTAATTTCAATTCCGTTTTTGTCATCTCGATATATTTCTCTATTTCTGCAATCTGCTTAGTTTTCCTTGTCACACAAGTTCTCCCTAAAATCCAAATCACAACATTGGGTGACACAAAATCAATTCTAAGCAGCATCTTTCACACAAGGACAATGGAGGTTGAAATAATCCCCATTGTCATTGATGACACTGGAACCCATGAAAAACTTATGCAAGTCTTCTATCACCCAAATATAAGTAAATCGTTCGGAATTCATTCTTGGAGTTTAGTCTCACCCTATAAAGAAGAGAAAATGTTCTCATTTCTAAAAAAAGGGAAAATATTCCCAATCCACAAAAAAGAGAAAATGTTCTCATCCTATGAAGAATGGAAAAAGGATGTGTTTCTTCAAATTCTACATAATTATTCACATATGCATCTAGTGTAATGCCTCGAACCCAACTCCCATGCCTACAGGATACCCCCTGGGACTTGGGCCCAAGCGAGCACCGAGGCCATGGTGAGCAGGCAAAGAAACCCACTATGCACGTATTGTCTGCTTTGGAGCCCATACTCCTCACGGTTTTGTCACCTCGCAGCCACTGCCAGGAAAACGAGCGTGCACGAATATACGAGACATCTCTATATATTCAATAGCCTAGAGACTTCCACGTCCGATGTGGGATATTACACCCGCCCCTCCTTGGGGACCCAGTATCCTCGCTGGCCATACGAACGCATCGGCTCTGATACCACTTTGTAACGCCTCGAACCCAACTTCCACGCCTATAGGATACCCTCTGGGACTTGGGCCCAAGCGAGCATCGAGGCCACTGCGAGCAGGCCCAGAAATGCACTATGCACGTATTATCCGCTTTGGAGCCCATACTCCTCACGGTTTTGTCGCCTCCCAACCACTGCCAGGAAAACGCGCGTGCATGAATATACGAGATATCTCTCTATATTCAATAGCCTAGAGACCTCCGCGTCCGATGTGGGATATTACATCCAGACTATCTTGAAGATAGTGAAGAAAAAATTGATAAGATGAGGTATTTAAGTGATATGAGTGAAGATGAGTTAGAGAAATGGGTATTCAGAATTCTCAAAGGTCTTAAATATTTTATCATCTTGGAAGATGTGCAAGATCTTGATGCATAAAATGACATAAGAAGGGCTTTACCAGATGATCGTAATGGAAGCTAGGTTTTGTTGACTACTCTCATTCCAGAGCTAGCTCTCCAATGTCGTTATGGTTCTCAAAAGAAATATTCTAGTTATAGTTCTGGAGACCATACATCAACTTCACAAACTAATAAGTCAACAACTGACGATGATGTGGTGGGTTTCAAGGCAAAGACAGAAGTAATGCTTGATTTGCTTATTAGAGGGCCAAGAAATTTGCAGATTATCTCAGTTATTAGTATGGTTAGGCAAGGTAAAACGACTCTCGCTAAGAAAATGTATCATAATCCTTTAGTCGTTAATTACTTTAATACTCGTGCATGGTGTTGTGTTTCTCAAGTATATCAAAAGAGGGGATTATTATTGGAGCTATTAAGTCAAGTTGTTCAACTTTCTAAGGCTGACCATTATAAGGATGATGTAACATTAGCTGAAATGTGTTCTTTTTTGCTGGGTCAGCAAGAATGGATTTTATAAATGAAGAAAAGAAAATACATAGAATTTACAAGCCCGTAGGCAGACAGAAAAGGAAAATGCATGTGTTAACAAACTTAACACGCACATCACAAGACGTACATACAGCAGTGAAAAGAAAAGAAAGAAACAAAAGGGGTAATTGCACGCAGGCAATGATGATTGATCAAAAAACAATCAAATCAAGAAAAACAAACAAACAATTGCACCAAGGCAATCATCTATGTAAGGTGAATATCCATTGATGCATGTGCCACAAAGTGGCGATTAAATGATGAGTTCTTGAAACTGCTTCCAACTTTTGTCTTTGTCAGCACTTCTTCTTTGATGTTGGAGATGATTTCTTCCTCAATAGATGCAGTATTCTCCAACAATCTCTTGTTCCTTTCTCTCCAAATATGATAAATAGAGGCACAGAAGAGCAATTGGAACATGTATTTCCTGATGTTTCCTTTTCCTGCAAAAGATTGAAAAAGCATTAAAATTTCAGAAAAGGAATACATATTAGCATCAATAAAAAGAAAATGTAAACCTCCCTTCCAGATCCTTTTGGTAAAGCAGCATTCAAAGAATAGGTGAGCCCTAGTTTCTGGACCTTGGTGACAAAAAATACAATGAGCATGGGAGATAGTGCCCCAACAAAGAAGGCGGTATCTCATTGAAAAGCGATCAAAGCACTCCAACCAAGCAATGTAACTATGACGGGGAATGTTGTGAGTGAACCAAGTCATAGAAAACCAACTATTGGGAGGGCCTCTATCTCTGATAAAGTCCCATGCTTTACAGAAAGAGAAGGAGCCACCACTTGTAAGCTTCCAAGTTAAAATATCATCAGGGCAATCCGGAGTGGCAAGGGGGAGATAAGAGGAAGGGTCTAAACTTGCAATATCCGGAGGATGAAAAGGCCAGTTCCAATTATTAGTGATGATCACCTTTGAAACTTTTGCATTCCAAGAAGGGTAAAACACGTCAATGCCAAATAAATCAGAAAGCACTCCCCGAGGGTACCAGTTGTCATGCCAAAAGAAAGTGTTTTTACCATTACCAATTTTGTGGGTAATAAGCTCCTTAACAACCGGTCGCAACTGAAGGAGTTTTTTCCAGGTCCAGCTAGTGTCTACAGGGATTCTCGTTGTCCAAATGCAGTTGTCTTTGATATGATTGTTCCAAACCCAACAACTCCATAAGGAGTCTCTCATAGAGTACATCCTCCAAAACAACTTTAAAAAAGCAGCACGATTGATTTCATCAAGGCTTCTAAGACCAAGCCCTGCTTCGTTGAAAGGCTTGCAGATAACGTTCCAGGAAACTTTTGGGCCAGTGCCTCTCCAAAGGAAAACATAAAATTTTCTCTCAATCTCAACAAGGGTGCCCTTTGGAATAAGGAGGACAGAAGCCCAAAAAAGATGAATGTGGTTGAGGACAAACTTGATAAGTTAAAGCTTCCCAGCAAAAGTGAGCCAGTTATGGGTCTAATGATCAATCCTTTTTGAGATTTTATCAATCAGATTTTGACAATCACACTTTTTAAGCATTCCAGAGATAAGAGGGACACCCAGATAACGGACGAGGAGCTTGCCTTCTTTGAATCCCAACAGATCAACAATGGTTTGTCTGAGAGCACGGGAACCACCTCCAAAGAAGACTTCACTCTTATTCGGATTAAACTTTAGACTAGAAAGTCGATAAAAAAGTGCTGAGGGTGTTGATAAAATCAAGGATCGTGGAGGGCTCAGCCTTACAAAAAAGAAAAATATCATCAGCGAAACAAAGATGGTTGAGCTTCAATTTGGAGCAACGTGGGTAAAAGCCATATTTGTTTTTTGAGGCCAAGATGTTGAGCATACAAGTGAGAACCTCCATGGCAATGACAAAAAAATAAGAAGAGATGGGGTCCCCTTGTCTGACACCATTTGTTCCATGGAAATATCCCTCAAGACTACCATTAATTGAGATTGAAAATCTTGGGGATGTAATACAGGCGCTGATCCAGTTGATGAAAACATTGGGAAACCCAAAGGCCTGCAAAGTAAGAAGGATGAAATCCCATCGTAGCGTATCGAAAGCCTTTATAAGATCAACTTTGAGAGAGCATCGAGGAGTTGAATTATTTCTATTATAGCCTCTAACAATATCTTGTGCAATCAAAATTTTCTCTGTAATGAGTCGTTTCTCAACAAATGCGAATTGGTTCTTGGATATGATATGAGGCAGGCAACATTTGATACGGTTGGCAAGGATTTTAGTGATGTATTTGTAGATGGTGTTGCAGCAAGAAATAGGCCTGAAATCCTTAACCATGCAAGGGATAGCAACTTTAGGAACTAATGCAATAAAAGTATAGTTGACTTCTTCGAGGAAGGAAGAGGATCGGAAAAATGATTGAATGGCAGCAACGACATCTCCTCCTACAATAGACCAGGTAGCTTTATAAAAATGGGTCGTGAAACCATCAGGGCCTGGACTTTTATTACCATTTAAGCTGAACATAGTGGCTTTGATTTCATCCGCTGTAATAGTTAATGAAAGATCGGATGACATCTTAGGGGGAATGGTTTTCTGCACAATGGATTGGATGTCTGCCATGCTGAAGTGTTCCATGCGCGTATCAAATGAGCCAAGTAAGTTAGTAAAGAACTTAAGAATTTCATTTTTTACCTCGTCATCCCTGGTGAGAACATTTCCATTGTCATCAACAAGCCTATAAATGGTATTCTTGGCAAGGCGGCAGTTGATAGACTTGTGAAAGAAAGCAGTATTCGAATCCCCATCTTTAATCCACCAAATTCCAGATTTTTGGAGAAGAATAGAATCATATGAATTTGAAAGGGACTCCACTTCCTGGCCAAGTGCATTTTCTTGAATGATCTCATCTGAGGTTGTTGTACCTGATAGCATTTTCTGTTGATAAAAAGCAAGTTTTTCTCTGGCAGAGGAAATTTGATCAATAAGGTTAGAGAAATACAGATGATTAAAAGTTCTAAGCACAAACTTCACCTTCTTTTGTTTCTGAACAAGTCTATACATGGGGGAACTAATAATGGGGCAGTTCCAAGCCTCCCGAACAGTATCAAAAAATTTATCGTGAGTAGTCCAGGCATTAAAGAACTTAAAGGGTTTAGGCTTTGGGATAACCGGGATGGAGGTGTTTAGAACCAGGGGGAATGGTCAGAGGGGCCAGGAGTCTCAATATGGAGGGTAGAGTGCTCAAATGACTCGAACCAGAGATGATTGACAAGGACTCTATCAATTTTGGAGGCTTTAAAGTTGTCCCCAAGGCTTTTGTTGCTCCAAGTGAAATCCGAGCCAAAACTAGGGTAATCGTAAAGGGAAGCAGAGGAAAGACAATTTTTAAAATCAGTAGGGGAAGAAAAGTGGGAGCTATTTATCAATTCTATCCTCAACTTCAAGAATCTCATTAAAGTCACCTAAAATGCACCAAGGGAGTAAATGAGTGTTCCAATGAGAGATTTTAGACCAAATACTTTTCCTTTCAGAAACCGTGTTCTTACCATACACAAACGTAACAAAGACAGACAAATTATCAATAAGAGAGTTAACTTGGCAATGAACAGCTTGATCCATGGAGTCAAGCTTGGTGATGTTAGCCCTGTTTAAATTCCAAAAAATCCAAATACGACCAGAAGAAGAGGACTCGTAAGGAGATTCCTCATTTTCTTGGATGATATGTGGAAAGTTGATGCCTGGAATGACTTAGCAAAATGTTTCACAAATGACAATAATGGAAGTAGAATTATGTTCACTTCTAGAATACAGGATTTGGCTTACTGATGATGAAAGTTGGCAGTTATTAAGCAAGAAGGTATTTCAGAAAGAAAACTGCCCTCCTAAACTACTGGGAGTCGGAAAAACAATTGCAAAAAAATGTAAATGATTACCACTTTCAATTGTTTTGATAGCTGGAGTTCTTGCAAAGATGGATAAAGAAGTGGATCATTGGGAAAGTATTGCAAAAATGTTAAGTTCGCATATACTTGGTGATGCACACGACAAAGGTGTAATAGAGTTGAGTTACAAACATTTGCCAGATCATTTAAAGCCATGTTTTGTGTATTTTGGAGTTTTTTTGGAGGATAGAGAAGTTTCTGTCTCAAAATTAATAAGATTGTGGATTGTTGAAGGATTTATGAAACATGATGATTTGAAGAACTTAGAGAATGTGGCAGAGAATTACTTGATGGATTTGATTGGAAGAAGCTTGGTAACCGTTGCAAAAGAAAAATCCAATGGTAGGGTGAAATCATGTTGTGTTCATGATCTCTTACGTGAGTTCTGCTTGACAAAAGCTAGGGAAGAGATCATATCAGAACATCGAGCCAGAACACTCGTCATCTTTTGTAGGGGCGGAGCCAGAAATTGAAAGTTAAGAGGGCTGAAATTTCTTTTTGTAGGGTATTTTTTGTACAATATTTATTGAGTTAAAGAAAAGAGACTCAATTTTTACAGTTTTAATTTTTTTTTTTACAGTTTTATTAAAGTTTTATGGTTTCATAATATTATGTTGCTTTTAAAGATTTGGTAAGTAAAATAATCAAAGCTAGCTATATATATCTATGAATCTAATAGAAAAAACTAAATAAAACAAAACAGTAAGAAGGTCAAAACTAGCAAAAAAACAAAAAAACAAAAACAAAAAAATACAACTGTAATGACTTAAACTCACACCAATAACATAAATGCATTTGTAACTACCAATCAATCTAACTCAATATTTTTAAATACTTTTATAACATTTTCAATTTGTTTTTTTGGGGGGCCAAATCTATTTTTTCAAAAAAATACATTAAATTTTTTTCTTTTTTTTTTTAGCCCACCACGCCTCCCGCCACCCCCCCCCCCTCCCCTCCCCTCCCCTCCCCTCCCCTCCCCCTATCTTGATGTGAATTCCTTCTTTTAGCTACAATGATAATTAGCCGCAGTTTTGGTAAAGTCAACCTCTAATCTTCTAATTAACATTCAGAAAAGCACGAGAGCTTTCACGTACACGAATTTCAAAACATAAAATCTAATATATAATTTTGACAAAAACACATGAATATGTCAAAGATAGCACATACAAGGATATAATCACCCATTAAAGGAGTAAATTGCTTACCGCCCTCCTGTGTTTTGTCCGAAATACTCATTCACCCCCTGTGTTTTTAAAATAAGCTCATTAACCCCTTGTGTTTTTTCGATTAAGGTGACGCACCCAAAATCTCTCATTCCGTTAGCAAACGTTACTAAATTAGTTAATTGATCGTTATACCCTTATATAAAGTTAAAATTGAAAAAACACAAGGGGGTAATGAGCCTATTTTAAAAACAAAGGGGGTGAATGAGTATTTCAGGAAAAACACAAGAGGGCGGCAAACAATTTACTAAAAGGGTATTTTTGTCTAACAACGAATTTATTTAAACCAAAAGCATAAAAAAATCGCATTTTAAGCGCGTGTGTTACAATTGCCGTTAAATTAGACGGCTTTTTTAACGGAGGGGGACGGTCAGCTACATTCCGAAAATCACAGGGGGGTAATGAGCCTATTTTAAAAACACAGAGGGTGAATGAGTATTTCGAACAAAATATAGAGAGTGGCAAGCAATTTACTCCCCATTAAAGCTTCTTATTTCAAGAGATTATTATGTGAACAAACTAAAAGGAAATATATACAAGAGAACAAAACCCAAAAGAGCATATTGCTTACCCCTATGCTTTTCATATGTCTGTGAGTGTCTTCACAAGAAAGAATTGAGAGTGGCAATTGCATTTTATACTAGTAAAGAAGATGAAAAGAAGATGATGAGACACTTTTTATCTTATATATTGCCTTGATTCTTGGGTTGCAATCACGATTGATGTCACCTTTCATTGCATGTGTTGGGTAAGTATATACATGCATCAAATGAGGTTTGCGACATTATTGGTTTATGACATTTTTGGTCCATTATTTTAAAAAATGAGTCTTTTTGAGTTATCGAAATTATCATAATCGGATGTCATTAGTCCCCAAATCCATTTTCATCAACAGTTCGGTCATGAGATGTGCACGTACAAGTAAAAAATCACAAGTCTAGGGGATAAAATTCTAAATATTCATCATATTATACAAACAACAAAGAAAAATGCATTGTGTGAATTATTGAATGTTCTCTTTAAATCAAAACCCATTTAGTAGAATCAATAATAAACATGAATTATTAATCTCAAAATTAAATAACATGCCAAAAAATAGTTTGAAGTAGTTCGTAATGCCAAAACATGTAAATCAAGATGCCATTATTTTCCGAACATCTCAAAGCCATAATCTGTACATATAACATATAGTAAAGAAATAAACTTGCTCTTCTATTTTAACGAGTATCTAACAAATTACCATCCTTAACCACACTTTGCACGACACATAAATTAAGATGCTATTATTTTTTGAACATTTGAAAGCCATAATCTATACAAATAACATAAACTGAGACAAAAAACTTGCTCTTAAGACGAGAAAATGTTTTCCCCACAAGGTCAATATAGAGAAGGCAAGAATTAGAACTAGAATTATTTCGAGATCTGATGGTTATCATACAAAGATATAGCTTTAAGTATTCCCCCAAATTCCCAAAAACTGAAAAAGAAAAACAAGCATCCATGTAGTTCGTAATGGCAATACAAATCAAGATGCCATTTTTCTGAACATCATATCCAAAAGTCATAATCTCTACAAATTCAATATACTTGTGACAACAAACTTGTTTTTCCAATTTGACGTCTACCTAACCCGTTGTCATCCCTAACCACATTCTCAATATATTTTCTCATCACGGAAAAGTGTTTTCCCCATAGGCTCAAAAAAGAAAAAGGAAGATTCAAACGAAAAAAACATGGAGATCCATGTTGGTTATCATACAAACAATAGCTTGAAGTATCCTTCCAATTTTCCCAAAAACCACAAAACAAAAAATAACATTAAGGTAGTTTGTACTGCCAAAACATGTAAATCAAGATGCCATCATTTTCTGTACACCTCAAAGACGATCTACACAAATTACATATACATGAGACGACAAACTTGCTTTTTCTATATGTCCGCATAAATTACTTGTGCTTTTTTTGATGCGCGCTGAAATTTTGTTAGTTCTTTGAGAAGCTTAAATCCTTCAGCAGATTGTCCCAAATGGTTCTGAATTTGCATTTTCCCTAGACTTGGTGATTTAGCTAATAAAATCTCAATGACTTCCGATTGAGGTCTTGTCCCAGTAACATTTTTCAGTTCCACTTCCTTAAGTTCATTCAGCATTACATCTAAGTAGTCTTGCTCTTTCAAGAATTCCAGAACCGCATTTGTTGAGGAAACATTATCAGTCGAAAACTAGGAAAAGACAATTAAACTGCATTAATACGAAAATTAAGATATGGCATACAATATGGGAGAGAAACATCCACCTTACTCACCCAAATCTCAATATGCTTCAAGTTAGTGGAGCTTCTGATCAAACAAAGGAATGATGACAGCTCGTCCAATTCATCTAACATTGTTTTCCAGATGTTAAGATAATTAAGGCAGACTAAAGCAGTCGGAAGCCTTGTTGGCACTTCACCTGCAGCCAAGTACTAAAAGAAACATGTGTAAATTAAGAGAAAGTAAACAAATTCATAGTTCACCAAACAAATTCAAGAATTATAGTCATATGTTGAAGACAATAATTTAATATAATAACTCATGTCATAGTTTAAATGTTTATATGAAATGGTAAATTAAGAAGGTACATCAAAGCGCAATTAAAAGAAGTCCTAAATTACAGTCTCGTCACAACCCGTTTAAAAAAAATATGTTCACATGTAATGCTTAATTTAGCCGGCACATGAGGATATGTCTTGAAGACAATAATTTAATATAATAATCGTCCTAATAGCTTAAGCGTTAAGAAGAGGTGATAAATTAGGAGATGCAACAATTACCTTGTGAGAAAACTTGCCTAAGTACAGCTTCTCAAGAACAGGCAGACCATGAAATAACTCGACTAAGTTGCATTTTGCAATGTTCATGACTAACAAAGTTTTCAGATTAGAAGCATCAATCTCAATCTCATCATTATTACAATAGGGAGTGGATTCCAGAACCAATTCCTCAAGTAGTGGGCAACTGGAGATTAAACTTCCCAGCACTTTGGCGCTAATAGTCACACTGCATAGCATCAGTGTAATCAGCCTACTGAATCCTTTGAAGGCAGGTGTAGTCTCAACCAAACAAGATTCAAGAGTCAAATGCCTCAGTTGTTGGTATGTGAAGAACGCTAATGGCAATTTGTAGCACTCAGATGTTGACAACTCAAGGGTAAGATCCTCAATACCATTCCTGATGAGGAAGAAGATCAGGAAATCAATTTCAGGGCAACTTTCCAATCCAGGAATGGAAAGGGTAAACTTCTGGATCGGTCCTTCGTGAAGCAACAGAAGCTGACTTAAAATCATTGAAACCGTGGTTCTAGCTGAATGTTTTGTAGTGGATTTATTCCATAGCGTTTCATCAAGTATCAGTTGTGGAAGTTTTGCCCAGTGATGCCTCCATTTCCTTGATAAAATACTTGTCCTCAGAGCATCTAGTGTTGGCAAACACATCAGGATGGTTTCTATGACATTGTCAGGAAGATTACTTATCCTATCAGAATGTCGAGCCAGAACACTCGCCATCCCTTGATGTGAATTCCTTCTTTTAGCTGCAATGATTTAGTTAGCCACAGTTTTGGGAAAGTCAACCTTTAGTGTCTTAATTAACTTTTGGAAAAGCACCAGAGGTTTAACGCAAATTTTCAGAACATAGAGTGATCTAACACGCAATTTCAAAAAAAAAACATATTGATCTATACATATAAAACCTATACATCAATATGTGCATATAAGGATACAATCGCCCATTAAGGCTTCTATGTTAAGAGACTATTATGTGAACAAACTAAAAAGCAATATATACAACAGAACAAAACCCAAAAGATTCTATGCCTTTTATATGTCTCTGAGCATCTTCACAAGAAAGGATTGAGGGTGGTAGCCGCAATTTATAGTAAGAAGATGATAAGACACTTCTGGTCTTAAATGCTGAACGGCGTGCACGTGCAAGTACAAAATCACAAGTCTGAGGGGTAAACCAGGGATTTAGACGGTTTTAATCTTCTCCACCACCTATCTTTTTACTCTTCTCCACCCTGCCACCATCTCCTCTTCACCTATCTCCCTCACCTGCTGTTACCAACCTCCTCTTACCCCACCATGTTCAAAAAATGCTGACACAGAGAAGCCATTCTTTGAGAAATTAAAGAAGCATTTATTATATTATTTATTATCTTCAACACGTGCCTACAAATCAAAACTTTTGATACTTAGACTTAGACTCTAATATCATGTTAAGTTATCATTTCATCTAAATATAAGTTGTTATAAATATTATTATATTACCTATTATCTTCAACACCAACTAGCACAAAATACTCGAACCCGTGTTCTAAGTTGACACTAGTACAAATCTCATACAAAAACAACGCGAGACGAGTGTCACCATCTCATACATAACACGCATATCGACAAGAAGATGCAGGTGTTTCTGATATCCAAGTGAACAACAAAGATTAACACAAAACGTAAAGTCAATGAATGTATTCTTCAAATCAAACCCATTTAGTAGGATCAATAATAAACAGAATTATTAAACCCAAAATCAAATAGCATGCCGAAAAATATACACAAAATTCATTTTCTACCTAAATTAATGCGAAAAAATAATAATTTCAAGAAATGAAAAGGCATAAACGACCTCGTTCTAAACGCTTTAGGCTTCTGCTGCTTGCAATAAAGGATGTTCAGTAACGCAGCTGAGTTTCGAGATGAGTGGAGATGTTCAGTAAATGGAAGCCACCAGCTGGGCTGGTGTACACGTACATTTGGGCAGGGGCGGACCCCCAAAAAATTTATATACTATTGTAAAAAAAAAAAAATTATCAGTGTTTTTTCTTCCTTTTTATTATTAATTTTTTTATTTAAATCTCTACCCCAATATTAAAATCCTGATTACCCTCTACTTTTGGGCCTTTTACCCTTCTAACAATAACAATGTGTTTGGATTAGTCAGAAGAGGAATGAAAAGTTTTTTTTTTTTCAAACAACGAGAAACTCAAGATAAGAGCATGTTAAATTGATCTTAAAATTATAAATCTCGTAATACATTATCTCACCTTAGCATATGCTTTAAATTAGTTAAGGTTTAAATAAATTCAGAATGAGTGGATATAAATTTAAACTTGATGCCGATAAGAAAAAAGAGTAAGTTAGAAACAAAGAATGATAATGAAAAATTAAGGGCATTTTTTTGTTTGGCCCGTAAAAAACAAAGACTAAACATAAATGAAATGATTTTATGGTTCCTTATCTCAATTATTGAGGGAAAGATAACTTGGGATAAAAATTTACCCAAATTATTTTTCATATTAAAATGTAGCAGTCCAGCCGAATTGTGAGTTGAGAACAATGAGCTGAAGTTGACGCAAATGTTTAGTTAATTGAGTTGGGTTGGGTCCATTTTTCATAATATAGGACCCAATTTGACCTACAAACCCGCAACCACGAGTTACGAGATAGATTGGGCTAGTTGGGCCAACTATATATATATATGTTAATTGGATTGGATAGTTGGATTAATAATTAAGAAAATAAAATTTAAACTTATTTTTTTTAAGAAAATTTAATTTAACTATTAACGAGATAGTATACAAGTTGATTGATAACATTAACAATTAATATAAATAATAAGACATTACATAACAAACTACAAGTTAATGAGATACAAATACATTAGTCATATAAACATAAAAATAAAATATTACATAAACGTTTGAGAAAAGCTAGTGCAAAAGTTCTCCATTTTGTTATGCTCCTTGTACGAATGTTGGGCCTACTGGTAGTGGTAGTGCGTTTGGCGGTGGCGGTAGTTGAATAACTATTTCAAGATTAAAATAATTTATGATATTTGGTTGTTGAGATATAATGTGTCTTACAAGTGTTTCAGTTCCAAATTTACGTAGAAATATAAATTGATGTTAACAATAGTTACAAATTACATACCTCTGTTATTCAAAGTACATAAGATGATTCTAAACTTCTGACGAATGTAATCGTCATGAAAGAATTTATTCTTCCATGGGCATAATTATATATAATGTTGTAGACTTGTAATAAAATAAAGTTGAATATACTAAGTGATTAAAGCACTGTCACTAAGTATTTATAGAAAAAATTATATACACAATTATAAAAATTGTAAAAAAAAAAGTTACCTAAAATCTTTAAAAAAAATTGTCTGAAAGGACCAAAAGTTGCAAGTTGTAAACTTGCAACATTATAAAAACGATTTGATAACAAGTCATTTAATATTAACTTAAAAAATACATTTGCTACTTTTTATTATTAGTTTGTCAAAAAAATATAATTATTATGACTTACTAGTTTGTCTTTAAAAAAATAGTTACTACAACTTGCATTGCAAGCATAAAGCATAATATTTTGATTTATTTTAATAAATGAGCTCAAATTGTGTTTAATTTGTGCTGGGCCCGAGTTGGACCTTATCTGGGCTCAAGATGGGCCTTATTTGGGATTGAGCTGGGCTCGAGTTGGGCTGAGCTCCGAGCTAGGCTTATGGGTTGAGCTGAGTTGAGCTTGAGCTCAAATAGGCTGGGTTAGAAATTATATGACTCAACTTGGCTCACATATAGGTGGTGGGTTGGGTTGAGTCAAGCCCACTATTAACCAAGTTGAGTTGGGCCCGAATTTTCGTATGTTGGGTTGAGTTGGACCTATGTCGGCCCAACCCAAATGCCACCTCTACTTCCCGCTTCCTAAATAAGTAAAAGATTTACAAAATGTTAAATTTGGTTTGTAAAAGTATTTGAAGAAAAAGAAATATATGAGAAATGAATGAAATATATTTTCCATTAGAAAAAACATTTTATTGACGATTTTATTAGTTAGAGAACTTTTACATGGTAAATTAAATTTATTTTTTGAAAACTAGATACGTGTATATATGTAGAAGAACTTTTATTCTTTTTTCTAGCAAATTAAAGACAAAAACTAACCGTGAATTGGAGAAACTTTAATGCTTAGATTTTGTTTCATTAGAAGTACCATTGCATAAGTATTATATGGATTTTATGCTCTAAAATTGACTTGTCTCGTATTAACAATTTTGATTTCATTTATAAATACTAGTATTTTTGGAGACTAAATGACTTAGAATAAAGAAAATAAAAAATTGTTAGACTCATAGCATTTTGTCTATCTTAGGTTATTTTCAAAATAATGGTGCTTTTAAAAGAGTCAAGTATCACTTTTTACTTCATTATTTGTCAATACAATTCTTTGAAAAATAGGGTTCACCTTTAATTCTTATTGTTGTAAAGACGTATCACATGGATACAATAATGGCCAAAAGTTATAGCTACATGCAAAGACAAATTTTGGCCCGTTTGTATTTGAGGAACATAAGTTTTGAGAGATATGTGAAGAAAAAATATATTTTTTGAAAAAGTTGAGTGCACCTAATTTTTAGACGGCGTTAATTCATGTGTTAGCCACTTATTAAAATCACAACTAGTATCCAAATATGCTCTTTGAATCCCAAAATGGTAGGCTAAATGCAATTAAAATTTGAAGATTGTGGTGGTTTTAGAGTTTTTGATTTTTTTATATGGGACAAGTGTATATTTACAAGTAGAAGATTGGAGATGCATGAAATATGACACACGTGAAAGATTGAACACAAGTGGACTTGATTTAATATAGTGGACTCAGCTCTGATACTATGTTAAGTATCATGAGTTTTTATTTTAAAATCAATTGGTGTCAAGTGGTAGCCTAGGATCTTATAAAGTGGTTTTAGAGTTTTTTATTTTTTGATATGAGACAAATGTATATTCTAACAAAGATAGCAAGGTGGAAAGACCCAATATACCTCTATAGAATGGACAAAATTCTAATAGCTCAAGAGCCTCTCAAGGGGTTAAACCTCTTGCCTTAAAACTCTTAATATTTCTCAAGTTATGAAGAGTACAAATATTGACAACATACCATTAGATGATTTCGTAGGACCATATATATTCCACCACAGTAAACGATGATGGATCATGTTACGTAGGGGATTTAGTGTACTTTATTAGTGAGAGTTAAGTGATTTTTGTGATTGAAATTAGTCAAATTATGAGAGATGGAGTGTTTATATTATTGAACACCCTTATGTGATTTAGTAGTCATTAACATTATACTAACATATAAATTTATTTCTTGTTTATATTCAATGTTCTTTCTAAATAAATTTTAAAACTTTAAAATTTCAAGCAAAATGTTACAGAGTGTAACAGTATAACACTTTCCCCTAATATTTATATTTTTCTAGGTTAATGTCATTTTAATTCCTATATGTATTTACAATCTAATATTTTTTCTCTCATATTTATTTTGTATCACTTAGCCCCTTTTGTTTTATTAGCTTAATATATATATATATAGGAATTAAGATTGTAAATATGAGAGAATATATATATATATACACACACACACGTACAGTTGTATATTTTATAATGGCTACCAGATATTTTTTGTTAACGAAAGCACGGAAGGGTTGAGTGATATAAAATAAACATTGGGACATTTTAATTTATTACTCAAACAATAATAATGCTTTACCATTTCGATATATATAGTATAACATTTTGCACCTAATATTTATTTTGTATAGTTAATACCTTTGGATTATTAATAAAACGAAGAGATATTTTTTTGTATATTTGTATATTTTTTACCGACTACAAGAAACATGAATGTTAACTAAATTATAGAAGAAAGTTAAGTGATATAAAATAAACATGCTAAGTAAAATATTATATTTTTGAACTACTTTTTTTTAATCTTTTGTAATTTTTGGTCGAGTTTTTTAAGCTCTCAAAGCATTACCATTTGAGTTACAAGCCCACGCAAGTGAGCTCCGCACCAGATATTGAAGGCATATACTTGATCATACGAAAAATGTCTTGAAGTAGTTCATAATGCCAAAACACGTAAAGCCCTATCATTTTTCGAACATCTCAAAGCCATAGTTTATACCAATAACATAAACCTGAGATAATAAACTTGTTCTTTCACTTTGATAGGTTTCGATCTATTGTTATCCCTAACCACATTGTGCAAGTTATTATTTCACCACGAGAAAATGTTTTTTTTTTGCAGAGTATCTAGAAAGAAAAAAGGAAGAAGCGAAAGTAGAATTACATCGAGATCCATTGTGATTATCATATAAAAAAAATAGCTTGTATTATCCTTCTAACTTCACAGAAAAAGAACAAGAAGAAGAAGCATCCATATAGTTCATAATGTAAAAACATGTAAATGAAGATGCCATCATTTTTCAAAAATCTCAAACCCATAATCAATTCAAACAACATATGGTCGAGAAAATAAACTTGCTCTTTTATTTTTACAAGTACTTGGCGTTGTTATCCCTAACCACACTTTGCAAGACACATAAATCAAGATGCCATCATTTTTCGAACATCACAAAACCATAATCGATACAAATAACATAAATCTAAGCCTTGTTAACATAAATCTAAGACTTGTTGACGGGTATCCAACTTGTTATCATTCCTAATCACACTTTGCAGGATATTTTCTCACTACTATAAAATAGTTTCCCCAGAGGGTGAAATAGAAAAAGGAAGAACTAGAAGTAGAATTATATTGAGACCCATGGTGGTTATCATACAAAGAAATAGCTTGAAGTAGTATTCCCTCCAATCCCCAAAAACCAAAAAAGAAACATATAAACCAAGATACCATTTTTCTGAACTTAGGAAAGTCATAATCTATACAAATTCAACATGATACCCGAGACACCAAATTTGCTTCTCCATTTTGACGCCTACTAATCCTGTTGTCATCTCTAACCATACTAAACAAGTTATTTTCTCATCACGAGAAAATATTTTCCCCCATAGGGTCAAAAAAGAAAAAGGAAGAATCAAAAGAAGAAGAAGGATTACACAGAGATCTATGGTGGTTAATATACAAAGATTAGCTTTTAGTATCCTTCCAAATTTCCCAAAAACCACAAAACAAAAAATAACATCCAGGTAGTTTGTAATGCCAATTGAGGTCTTGTCCCAGTAAAATATTTCAGTTCCACTTCCTTAAGTTCATTCAGCATTACATATGAGTAGTCTTGCTCTTCCAGGAATTCCATAACAGCCTTTGGTCTGTAAGCTTGATTGATGGAAAACTAGGAAAAGACAATTAATTTGCATTAAAAGCAAAAATTAAGATAACGCATACTGGAGAGAAACATCTACCTTACTCACCTTAATCTTAAAATGCTTCAAGTTAGGGGAGCTTCTGATTAAGCAAAGGATAAATGACAGCTCGTCCAATTATTTCAACCTTGTATTGTAGAGGTCAAGATCTTTAAGGTAGACTAAAGTAGTCGGAAGCCTTGTTGGCACTTCACCTGCAGCCAAGTACTAAAAGAAACATGTGTAAAGAGAAAGTAAACAAATTCATAGTTAATTCGCCTAACAAATTCAGTGTTGAAGACAATAATTTAATATAATAACTCATTTCTAAGAGCTTAAGCGTTTAAACGAGGTGGTAAATTAGGAAATGCAATGATTACCTTGTCAGAATGATACTCTAAGTACAGCTTCTCAAGAAGAGGCAGACCATGTAAGAACTCGACTAAGTTGCAGTTTCCTCTTTGCCTGCAATAATTTTCGCCTATATACTCATCCGATATGATTTTAACCGAAGCAAGAAGAGGAACTTTGTTTAAGAAAACTGATATTCCATTTCCTTTGAAGCTGAAAGCTTTCAGATTAGGAGCATCAATCTCAATCTCATGATCTTTATAATAGGTAGTGAATTGCAGAAACAATTGCTCAAGTAATGGGCAACTGGAGATTAAACTTCCAAGTATTTTGGCACTAATAGTCACATTATACATATTCAGCGTAATCAGCCTACTAAATCCTCTGAAGGCAGGTACAGTCTCAATCAAACAAAATCGAAGGCTCAAATGCCTTAGCTGTTGGCATGTAAAAAATGATAATGGCAATCTGTAGCAATGTGTCCACATCTCAAGGGTAAGATCCTCAATACCATTCCTTATGAGGAAAAATATCAGGTTGTCAATTTCAGGACAACTTCCCAATCCAGGAATGGAGAGGGTAAACTTCTTGATCGGTCTTTCATGAAGCAACAGAAGCTGATTTAAAATCATTGAAACCGTGGTTCTAGCTGAATGTTTTGTAGTCCATATATTCCGCAGCGTTCCATCAAGTATCAGTTGTGGAAGTTTAGCCCAGCGATGCCTCCATTTCCTTGATAAAATACTTGTCCTCACAGCATCTCGTGTTGGCAAACAAATCAGGATGGTTTCTATAACATTTTCAGGAAGATCATTTATCCTATCAAGACGTCGAGCCAGACTCGCCATCACTTGATTTGAATTCCTTCTTTTAGCTGCAACGATAATTAGCCACAGTTTTGGTAAAGTCAACCTCTAATCTTTTAATTAACATCAGAAAAGCGCGAGAGCTTTCATATGAGTTTTCAGAACATAGAATCTAACATGCAATTTTGACAAAACATATTAATCTACAAACTTATACATCAATATGTCAAAGATAGCACATAGAAGGATATAATCACCCATTAAAGCTTCTATTTTAAGAGACTATTAGTGAACAAACTAAACCCAAAAGAGCATATTGCTTACCCATATGCTTTTCATATGTCAGTGAGCGTCTTCACAAGAAAGAATTGAGAGTGGCAAGTGCATGTTATATTAGTAAAGAAGATGATGAGACACTTTTAATCTTATCCACTGTCTTGATTCTTGAGTTGCAATCACTATTGACGTCATTGTTTGTTGCACGTGTTAGGGCAAGTGCATGCATCAAATGAGGCTTGCTATATTGTTGAACATAAAATATAGGATTATGATGTTTTGGTTCCTTATCTTCTAAAATAAGTCTTTTGAATCACCGAAATTATCATAATCAGGTGCTATTAATTCCAAAATCCATTTTCATCAACAGTTTGGTCATGAGATGTCCACGTGCAAGTGAAAAAGCACAAGTCTAAGGGAGGGAGGAGGAGGGGGGGGGGGGGGGGGGGGGGGGGAGGGGTATGTGTTTGTTGTTGTAAAAGGAAAGAATAAATGCATTATGTGGACCTAACACGCGAAGGATGATTACTGGAATCTTTTCACTATACAAAACGTAAAAGTCATTGAATTTACACTTTAAATAATAACCCACTCAGTAGAATAAAAAATAAACATGAATTATTAATCCTAAAATTATAAATAGCATACCATAAATATACACTAATGCATTTTCTTGTAAAGGAGATACTCTCCCTAGATCATGTGACAACCCTTTGTAAGAGGTATCTTGGCAGTCTATCAAATTCATTCTTCGATTCACTTCATAGAATGAAAGAATGATAGTCATAATTAAGTTGTGTAGTCTGAAGATATTGACGTGATTCCAGTAGAACAAAGAAAATGAGACATTTTACATAAGATGCAGGGGCTCCCGGCCTCTCAAGCCTCTATTTTTAAAAAAAAAAAAATCTATGTATTATTTTTTTTAAATTTATTTTATTTTATTTTATTGTCTGCAATTATTTTATGAAATTTATCAAATGCGTGTTAAGTACTGCTTTTTGCCATACCTATATCAACACTAACAGTCTAACACCCATTTTTTTTACAAAAATTATCACTAATCCCATACTTTTTTGGTAATTTTTTTAAAACTCTTATCAACCCTAAAACACTAACACTCATTTTTTACATAAATCATCACTAAACCCATATTTTGCTAAGTAATTCTTTCTGTGGCTAAACTCATATCGACACTAAAACACTAACACACATTTTTATAATAATTTTTAAAAAAAAATCACTAAACCTTAATTTTTTGCTAAACCCACATTGACAATAAATTACTACCACACATTTTTGCAGTAATTTTCGGTAAAATCGCTAATACTTAGATTAAAACAGTGAGCAATTGCATCTTGAACTTTAAAAAAAAAAGTGTGTACAGAAAGAGCATTCACATTGATTGAATGTCTTAAGGTGAGAGCATTCAATTCTGAACCAAAAAAAAAAAAAAGCATGCAATGAAAAAGTGAGTATGAGGAGAGAGAAAATGCAGGTTTTTGAAAGAAAAAAAAATATGATTTTTTGGTGAGGTCATGCTTATAAATTAATAGTCCAATTTTGCAAAAGGATGTTTAATGGCTGAGATATTCTCTCATGTTGGACATGAGAGAATTCACTTCTAGAGTAAACAAGTCTTGTTTAAATATCATGGTACATTTTTGCAATTATGAATAAATGATGTGCTTTTTCGTTTGCCACAAAAAATATAAATTCAAGAAATGAAAAGGGCATAATGAACCTCGTTCTAAAGCTTTAAAGTGTGTTTGGATTGAGGGGGGGAAGTTTAGTAAAGGAGAAGAAGGGAGAGAATTATAAAGGAGAGTAGATGAGATGATTAAATCATGTTTAGATTGGATAATTTGACGAAATTAGAGTATCATAAGGGATGATGAGTGTCATTTATCTAGATTAGAGAGAAAATGGGAGGAGGGGATAAATTTTATGTGTAAAATAACTTTTATGTCCTTTTTATTTTATATTAACAATCTGAGTTACTTGTAATTAACTTAAAAGTAAAGGTCAAAATTATCATTACAGTAAATACAATTTTTTTCTCCTCCCATTTTACTCCAAATTGGAGTGATCACATTTAGGGTTATGGAGGGGTTGGGCTTATCCCTTCCATACCCCCAACCACTCTTTCACTTTCAAACCAAATAAGAGAAAGACTAAACCCCTCCTTTACTAAACCTCTCATTCCCCTCAATCCAAACACACAGTTAGGCTTCTGTTGCTTGCACTAATGGACTTTTCTCTTTCTCATTCTTCTTCTTCTTGACCACCGCATATAAATGACAAGTACCGAGATGTGTGAAGATGTTCAGTAAATGAAAGCCACTAACTGGGCTGCTGTACATGTACTTTTGTGCCTTCTACCCATCTAACATGTTTGGATTTTTTAGGTAGCGGAAAAGTTTTAAAAAAAAAAAAAAAAATTGATGAGGAACTCAAGTAAAATTTTAAATCTACTCTAAAATTATAAATCTTATGATGCAGCAACTCATCTCCACGTATGCTTTATTTAATTAAGGATCAGCTAATATTGTAATGAGAAAGTATAAATTTAGACTTGGTACCTACTAAGATAAAAAGTAAGTAAGCTAGAAGGAAGAATGATAATGGAAAATTAAGCAATCTTTCTATTTGGCCTTTAAAAAACAAAGACAGAACATAAAGGAAATGATTTCATGGTTCCTTATCTTTTTAGCAAAGATGGAAAATAAGTGAAATGATTTCATTATTTCTTATCTCAATTATAGAGGAAAAAGATAAATTTAGATGAAAACTTATAAAAATTATTTTTCATATTAAAATTTCACAGTATTTTTTGTCTAGTCGTCACTAACCATGTCATCATTTCCTTTATGTTCCTTCCAATTTGGGGGCAAAAACTATGAAAGTTCCTCCATCCTCCATTTCTTGCCCCCTCCTTTGTAAAGGATTTGAAAAAGGGAAATGCAAGCTAAATGAATGAAATATATTTTTCCATTAGAAAAACCATTTCATTGATGATTTTGTTAATTAGAGAACTTTTACATAGTAAATTAAATTTATTTGTTGAAACGTGATATTGCGTATATGCAAAGGCACTTTTCTTCTTTTTCGAGCAAATTAATGACAAAAACTAACTGTGAATTCGGAGAAATTTTAATGCTTAGATTTTTCTTTCATAGAAGTATCATCTCATAAGGCAACGATTGGTATGTGAGAATGAGTTGTGAATGGAATGACACTCCAACTCTATTTTAATTCTCATGTTTGGTATGAAGAAATCAACTTATGAATCTCATTCACAGATACATGAGAATAGCCATTCCAGACAAAATACATGGGAATAGCTCATTTCTATTGTTTGGGAATATTTGACTACTATACCCGTATATAACATAACTTTTATAAATAATTTATTTTACAATAATAATAATAATATAAATATATAATAATAATTAGTAAAAAATAATAATTAATTATGAAAATAATAATGAAAATAAAAATAAAAAAAACAAAAAGAAAAAATAATAATAGTTATTAAATAATAATAATAAAAATATAATAATATTATTATGAAAACAATAATAATAATAAATAAATAAATAATAAAATAATAATAATAGATATTAAAATAATAATAATAATAATAAAAATACTACTAATAATAATAAAGTAAAATAATAATGATAAAAATAAAAATAATAAGAATACCAGTATAATAATGATAATAATAATAATAATAATATTAATAATATTAATTGTTGTTGTTATTATTATTGTTATTATTATTTTTTATTTTTTTTGTTAATAATAATAATAATAATTGTTATTATTATTATTATTATTATTATTATTATTATATTTTATTGTTTTTTTTGTTATTTTTGTTATTATTATTATTATTATTTATTGTTTTTGTTGTTGTTGTTGTTGTTATTATTATTATTATTATTATTATTATTATTATTATTATTTATTTTTATTTTGTTTTTGTTGTTATTTTTATTATTATTTTTATTTATTGTTGTTGTTGTTATTATTTTTATTATTATTATTATTATTTATGTTTTTATTATTTATGTTTATGTTTATATTTATTCTTATTTTTAATACTATAATAATAAAAATGCAATCCTATCATATTATATAAGTTATTTACATTACTACTCTTAATTCTTAGAGTATACGAAACATGTTATTTTCATTCCCAAGTTCATTTTATTTTCAGTTTCATTCCATTCATTGGCTCATTCTATTCTTGTCCAAATTCATTCTAGTGTACCAATCGTTACCTAAGTATTATATAAATTTATACTAGAAAATTGACTTGTCTCATATTAACAATTTTGATTTCCTTTACAAGTATTATTTTTGGAGACTAAATGACTTAGAATAAAGATAATCTAAAATAATGGACTCGTAACATTTTCTCTAACTTAGGTAGTTATTTTCAAAATAATAGTTCATTTAAAAAAGTGGAGTATCACTTTTTATTTTATTATTTGCCGATAGAATCCTTTAAAAATAATATTTAACTTTAATTCTTATTATATTGTTGTAAGACGTATCACATAGATACAACATTGTCCAAAACTTATATGGTTACATGCAAAGATTAATTTTGCCCATTTGTGTTTGAGAAACATGTGTTTTGAGACATATGTCAAGAAAAATTATTTTTTTAATAAAAAAGGTGGGTACACCTAATTTTTAGACATTATTAACTTATGTGTCAGTCACTTATCAAAATCACAACTAGAATCCAGATATGCTTTTTGAATCCCAAAATGATAGGCTAAAAGTAATTAAAACTTTGAAGATAGTGAGGCAGAAAGGATTCTCTAAATACCTCTATAGGATGGACAAAATTCTAATAGCTCAAGAGCCTCTCAAGGGGTCGAACGTCTTCCCTTACAACTCTGTTATGAATAGTACAAATATTGAGAACATATCATCAGATGATTTCTTCGGACCATATATATGTCACCAAATAAACAATGCTGGATCATGTTACTAGGGGATCTAGCATACTCTATCAATGGGAGCTAAGTAATTTTAGTAATTGAAATTAGTGAAATTATGGGAGATGGAGTGTTTATATTACTAAACCTCCTTATGTGATTTAGTTAACTAAAATTAGTCCGTCGTAGTCATATACTAATGTGTGTGTGTTTCTTTACATACGCATCAACTGAGCGTGTGTTTCTTTACACTATGCAGCTTCGTGTTAACCTCTCACACTCTACCCCCCTAGTACCCTCGATTTCTCATCCAAATTAACTCCCCTGCAACCATATCCCCACAACCTGGTCTGTTTCCTCCATTTCTCCCTCATAACTCACCCTATTCATTACCATTTGTCCCTGATAGATAGCAAAGTAATCACTGTTCTTATCTCTCCCTGCCAGATCCTTGTGGTCCAGAGTTTGTGATCGACATTGAATCATGAACGACCAAATGGAATATCCTCCGTTGGAATTGATACCAGATGAGGACCCACAATCACCAGGAAGTGCAAAATTTACCCTGATAGGAAAAGCTATTTCAGAAAGAGAGATTTACCCAGCAACTATTCGCTCGGCTATCAACAAAAGCTGGGGTCTTCAAGAACCAGTCCAAGTGACTTCTGAGCTGAGGAATATTTTTCTCATTGCTTTTCAAAGCGAAGAGGACAAGGCAAAAGCTTGGGACTACTGACCCTGGTCTATTCTTGGAAGTCATCTTGTCCTACAACATTGGGATGACAAGCTCACGGTGGAGGATGTGGACTTCAACACTACTGTTTTTTGGGTCCAAGTTCATGGACTTCCCTCGAAATATGTTACAGAAGGAAATGCCAGAATAATCTGCTCCTGGCTAGGACCAGTGCAAGAGATTGATATTAGCAAAACATGCAGCATATTCAATAAACTCAGAGTTAGAGTCAGTTGGGACATAAACAAACCTATCATCCCTGGTTTCCCTCTCCCGAGAGAAGGGCTACCTAATGCGTGGATAAGATTCAAGTTCGAGAAACTTGCTGATTTCTGTGTTAAATGTGGTAAACTAGATCATGATGTGAAATTCTGCAAACTCAAAAGAAAAGGAGAGACATTTGATACAAGGAATGTTGATGTAACCAAGCTTGGACCATGGTTGAGAGCTCCTCCGACTAAAGGTCGTCGTCGGGCAACCACCATTATAGCGGAAGGTACGACCAACCATCCAAGCCAATCCCAGTCAACATCAGAAAAAGGTGCAAGCTCAGATTTCCCTAGCGATGATGGAATTCAAATTTCAAAATCTTGCCAAGGATCTTTCCACACTGATGATCGTTCTAGCCCAGCAGGTAAAGAAAGAGAACTTGATCTTTACCCAAAGAAGGAAATTGTTTTACAAGGTACAACACAAATATTTGTCTTTTCTCACCAACCCACTGACCAAGACCCCAACCTTGAAAAAAGAGCCGAACCCTTTAGTCTCAATCCAACTAACCTAACGAAACTAAACATCAAACAAACAGACCCCATCTACCACCCAAATCCAGCCCATTCTTACACCAAGGAAAATGCCCCAGTGACCCACTCCTTATCTAACCAAACTGACAACCACTCAACATCCACACGCATAACCTCAACAATTGACCCTCACAACCCTTTTGGTCTTCGGTCTGTCAAACTCAATATCACCTTAGAACCATCTAAAACAATCAAGCCAACAGCCTCTACCCCTACTGGGGAATACCGTTCATGCAAAAGAAAAGCTTCGGCTCTTGAGCAAGGTGAATCACCCTCTACAATCACCACCCCTGGAGGTTTTACTAGTATTACAACACCTTTTGCTAACTCACTAGTGGAAATCCCTGTGCTTCACAATCTGGAAGATGATCGTAATAAAGCTAGCAATGGCAAATCATCTAGATCAGCAAAGAAAAACAAGACGACTTCCCTCACTCCTGGATCTAGAGCAACCATCAATTGTTCGGAAACGGTAGGTGCTGCCCTTGAGCAGCCCCGCCGAGACCAATGAAGCTCGTTGCTTGGAACTGTCAGGGATTGGGTCCATCCCTGACAATTCAAAATCTGAGAGAAATCATCTCTCAAGAGAGACCCTCCATCGTTGGTCTTTTCGAAACCAAGATAAAGGAGAATAAAATCTACTATGTTGCTAGGAAAATAAAGATGAAGCCCATCGTTACGGTCAATCCTAAAGGTTTGTCTGGTGGTTTGGCCCTTTTTTGTGTTGATGATCTAGATCTGGAAATCATTGATGTTGAAGAGTTTATCATCAGAGTGAGACTTGACTCTCACTCCCCTAAAAAATGGGATTGCTCGTTTATTTATGCATACCCGAATCAACAAGGTATGGATAAAGTGTGGCAGTACATTAAAAAATCTCAAGAAGAAGAATCTGGCCCTCATGTGTTCTTTGGTGATTTCAATTGCGTCAGAGATCAAAGTAAGAAATCAGGAGGTAATCGAAAAGCTCAAAAAAACCTTGATATGTTTAACCAATGGATCAATGATTCAGAACTTCTGGAAATTGCATCAAAGGGTTGTGAGTTTACATGGTTAAATAATCGTGAAGGTCCCGATCTCATTCTGCAGAAACTTGATCGTGCCCTGGTCAATTTGCAATGGTTTGATCGTTTCCCATATGCTTACGCTGAAAATCTTCCTCCTGTTGGATCAGATCACTCCCCTGTGGTTCTTCATGTAGAACCAAACATTTTGATGCCGAGGAAAAAAAGATTTCAGTTCGAACATTACTGGCTTCAAGACCCTGATTGTGATGATATTGTTCATGATTCTTGGAGTATACCAGCCCGGGGGACGCCTATCAAGATTCTCCGCCAAAAACTGGTAATTGCCACTGAGAAATTGAAAAAATGGAGCAGAGGAAAATATGGCAATACCAGAAAGAAAATTGATCTTTTGAAAAAATCACTGGAGGAGCTTATGAGTTTACCACACGATAGGTTGGATATGGTAGAATTCAGATCAATTTTGAATGAAATTGATAACCTGTGGAAATGTGAAGAATTGTATTGGAGTGCAAGAGCAAGAGTGAAGTGGCTTCAGGCTGGAGATCACAATTCTAAATTTTTCCATGCCTCAACAAAAATCAGGAGAGCAAGCAACTATATCCGCCAACTCCAGAATGATGAGGGTACCTGGACGAACAATCAAACCTCAATACGTAAATTAATCATCTCTCACATGTCGGATTTATTTACATCTACAGGTCCCAGGAACTTTGATCCCATCTTGGAGTGCATGGAGCCTGTGATAAGTGAAGAAGACAATGTGCTGCTCATTAAGCCCATTTCAAGGAGCATGGATTCCAACAATGCTCCGGGCCCTGACGGATTCTCGGGTGGTTTCTTCAAAAGGTACTGGACCATTATTGAAAATGATCTTTATGATTCCTTTGTGAGTATCCTGAATGGTGAATCATCCCTAGCCCCTCTGAATATGACTAACATAGCTTTGATTCCCAAAAAGAAAATGCCCTAAAAAGTGCAAGACTTCCTGCCGATTAGCATGGCTAATTTTGTCTATAAGATCCTTGCAAAGGTTCTTGTCCTTCGATTGCAGCCCCTCATGAATAAGATCATATCCCCGACCCAATCTGCATTTATCCCGGGTAGGTCTATTCAGGACAATACCTTGATAGCTCAAGAAGCTGTTTATTGGGTTAAAAAAAAGAGAAGGACAAAAAAATGGCATGCTATCTTTAAAGTCGACATGAGTAAGGCCTATGATAGGGTAGAGTGGGATTTTTTAGAAGGAGTACTCCAAAGAATGGGCTTCCATAATACTTGGATCTCTTGGGTCATGGGGTGTGTGACTTCAGTTTCATTCAATGTCCTTGTGAATGGGAAGCCACTTCAACCAATTATCCCGTCTAGAGGAATTAGGCAGGGTGACCCCCTCTCCCCATATTTGTTCTCAATCCTGACGCAAGTCCTTTCCTGTCTCATAAACCGACAGATTGACTTGGGCCTCATTAAGGGACTGAAAATAAAAAAATCGTGCCCTCCCCTGTCTCACCTACTCTTTGTAGATGACTCCATTTTTTTCATGGAAGCAAATTTTAGAGAAGCAATGGCGTTACAAGACTGTATTTACAAGTATTGCTTTGCATCTGGACAATGTATTAACATTGATAAATCTGGTATTTTGTTTAGCAATGGCACTCCTGAAGGTATTAAAACCTGTGTTATGGATGTCTTCAGAGTTAATCAAACTCAAAATCTGGGAAACTACCTGGGCCTCCCTACTGAATGGGGCAAATCCAAAATTGAAGCCCTGGATTGGGTAACCACTAGAAGTGCCCAAAGAATGGAAGGATGGAAGAGTCTTTTGCTTTCGGATGGTGGTAAGGACACTCTTATCAAATCAGTTTTTAACTCCCTACCCTCCTATGTCATGTCATCTTTTCTTATCCCAAAACAAGTTTCGAAGAAACTTTCTTCAATGGCAGCTCGATTTTGGTGGGGAAAAAATGGCAAAAAAGCTACTCATTGGCTTAGGTGGGAAGAACTTACTCTCTCTAAGAAACAAGGGGGCCTTGGTTTTAAAAATTTATATTGCTTTAATTTGGGAATGATTGCAAAACAAGCCTAGAAAATCCTCTCTGACCCAGACTCTTTGCCTGCCAAAACACTTAAAGGCATTTATTTTAACAATGGTGATTTCTGGAATGCCAAAAAAGGCAGAGCATCATCCTGGTCTTGGAAAAGCATCCTCAAAGGAAGGGACCTCATTAAAAAAAGGGCATATTAGGCTATTGGTAATGGCTACTCGATCAAAATTTGGCATAGTCCGTGGATCCCTAATCATCCTGAGGTCGTTAATGAAATGAACTCCAACATCACAGTAGTTGGGGACCTCATTGATCATAGCAACCATAAGTGAAAAGCTAATGTAATCAATAGCTTATTTCCAAGTCACATTGAAAAAGAAATTCTGTCAATCACTATTCCCTGGACTAACACAGAAGACCGCCTGATTTGGCCCATATGCCGCAATGGGAAGTATAGTGTAAAGACAGGTTATCGTGTGGCCCTTGACTGCCAAGCCATCACTCCGAGATCCTCAGCGGAGTCGTCTTATAGGGCCCCGGAGGAACTCTGGTCCCTAATCTGGAGCATCAAAGCTCCCCCCAAAATTCGTATATTCCTCTGGAAAGCTTGCCGGAACTGTTTACCAACAAATGAAAATCGTTACAAAAAGAAAAGCACTGAAAGCCCTATCTGTTTGATTTGTAAAGAGTCAATTGAATCTGTGGAACATTTATTTCTTATTTGCCCTTGGTCTCAAAAATATTGGTGTGCTTCTTCTTTGTAGTGTTCTACCAATCCGAGATGTGTTTCGAGATTTGGAGACTGGCTCCTCTCTTTTGTTCGTCGTTGTGTAGACATAGGGTACTGCAAGGAAGAAGCGTAATCAAAGATTGCATTTCATTGCTGGCAAATTTGGAAAGAGAGAAACTGTTTTTGCATGGAGAATAAACCAATCAATATTGTGCAAGCAGTGTCCATGGCCCATTCTGCTTTTCTGGAGTTTACCTCTGCGCTTCAACTCCAACAACCCAGCTTTTTGGAACATCCCTATGATTCTAGACTTGCTCCCACCTCATGGAATGTTCCTCATCCTGGTTCAATTAAGATCAACACTGATGCGTCATTCAAATCATGTGATTCAATGGCGTCAGCAGCTTTTCTAGTTCGTAATGCAGAAGGGAAGATCATTGCGGGTCAAGTTGATTCCATCAGATGTAGATCATCTTTTGAAGCGGAAGCTTATGCCATACGAAGTGCCAGTGCCTTTGCAAGCCAGCTCGTTTATCAAAACATCACGATTGAAAGTGATGCTGAAGCTGTCCTCAAAGCAATCAATTCTCCTGACCTTGTAACCAGTTGGAATGCAAGAGTATTAATGGAGGATATCCAAAAGATTGTGGCTGGATCTTCTTCAGTTAGGATCCGTAGCATTAGGAGAACGGCTAACCACCCTTGTGATTGGGTTGCGAAAGTAAAATTTTGTAATGAGCTTCCTCTTGATTGGGTATCCAATCCCCCTCCCCATCTGTTGCTCTTATTATCCCAGGACATTACCCGTTCGGGAGTTGGTTAAAGTTGTAACCATGTTTTATTAATGAATCCTTAACTGTTCAAAAAAAAAAAAAGTCATATACTAATGTAAAAAATATTTGTTGTTTATATTCATTATTTTTTCATTTTTTCTAATTTTTTTAAGGTATAACATTTTTGCCTAGTATTTATATTTTTTGGGTTAATATTATCTTAATTCCTTAATGTATATGTAGTATAATATTTTTTTCTCATATTTATTTTGTATTGCTTAGCCCTGTTGTATTATTAGCTTAAAAGAAGATTATAAATTTGGCACATTTGTATATTTTATAATGGGGAAAAAGACATGCACATCCCTGACATTTTTGCTTTGGACCAAATAGGTCCTTGAGTTTTTTTATTCCTCTTTATAGGTCCTTCCATTAGTTAAAAGTTAGTCAAATTTAACGGAATTAATATTGACTACGCAAAAAGACTATTATGCCCTTAATGAAGAACTGATAGGCCAAGAGCAAAGCCATTTTTTATATACATATATTTTTTTTACCTTAGCAGTATGACACATCAATAAATCCCAAAAAAAATAAAACTAAAAAGTTGAAAAATTACACCCACTTTCATGTGCTGCAACCATTGGGATTGTTTGTTTCAAATGATTAAAAAAAAATTGAAAGAATTAAAAAATAAAAATTTAGAGGATAGTCTTTTTTTGGTCAACCAAAGGATAGTTAATTGTTGATAAGTTATATGTCAATTTTTATACTTATTTATCCACAAATTATAACTTAATTTTTTATATTATTTTATTGCCCCAATTAAAATAATATCATCATCAACTTTATCTATTATAATATAAAAGTTCTATACTATTATGTTATACCCAAAAATTGCTATATGCCTAGATGAAGGTCTCCAAAAAGCGAATCTAATAGATCAAATTTCTTATTGGCGTCACATTGCTGTTAAAAAAATGACACATGTTTGCTTAAGTTTTCCAGATTTGAATATAGCTAGGATGGCAAATTAGCACGCGCAAAAAAACCTAAGATCGAGATATAAGAACATTTAGGCTCTTCACTGCCAAACAAAAAAACCACACATATTCACATATTTTTTATGATTTAACATATTGACAAGACAAGATAAATATAAATATTTCCGTTACTTTCAAGGGTACTTGAATATATACAATGTCATATGAAAAATTAACCTGATCAAAAGCCATGCATATCCATAATTTTGCACAACCAAAAATCGTATATATCCACAAATTTTAAGAACTAAACACATCCATAAGACATGACAAAATATCATATCATGTTTAGATAAACAAAATTCATGTTATCAAATGAAAAAAACCATCCGAATTGCTATAGAAAGATGTGTCAAACTACGGTTGTCAAAAGTCACCAATCAGTGACACCAAAAATGCCCGCTATAGCTAAAATAGTCGTCAACCCTTCACAATAGAAAAACCAAACAAACACCAAAATAAAGTAAAGAAGAATAAGAACCGATTATGAATACATTAAACAGAATATAAAGAGCAATATATATATATATATATATATATATTGACGAGGGGTTCCCGAGCTGAACCAAGTGAGCCGACCATTCCGAGTTGAGACGGACTAATTCGCGCTCCGTTGACAGCGCGTTCAGCTCAATGTCCAACTTAGGTGACTGACCCGACCCCGTTAACCCCGACTTCAGTTCCAGCTGTTCCGATGGGACATAAAGCACTGATGGGACATAAAGCTGCAACGCATTAAATGCTGTCAGACCCGAACTTAGTATAAATAGAGCTCCACCCTCTTCATTTAAGGGGCCTCGCTATTAAATGCTCTCAGCTATTTTACCAGCTCGGACATACTAATTATTCGCACGCTTGAGGGAAAAATCCAGGTCATCACCCCGCCTTTTCCTTACTTTCCTTGTGCAGGTCCGATAGCCTACCAAGAAAGTATAGCTCGGAGGCCGACTTGAGAAGTCCAGCTCGGTTAAAGCAGCTCCCAAATTCAACTGTGAGACTTTCAACCTCGACAGTTTGGCGCCGTCTGTGGGAACCGACGAGTTCTTTCATAACTCTCTTCGCCACTCATTGAGAAACCATCATGGTACAAACTAGAAGTCACAACATACCGGTAGAGAGTTCACCCGACTTGGAAGGGGACCTCGAAACCGCACAGGCGCCCAGCCAAAACCTAACCCAAGCCGATGTTGGAACGAGCCAACGTATACACTTAGCCACTCAAACCAACCCCGCAGCGGAAGGAGACCCCAACTCCAGCCTGTCACCAGAGATAAGGATGATGTTGAGGATGTTCGAAGAACTTAAGGAGCAGGTAGCCTGGCTGGCTGAGGGCCTCCTGGCACCACAAGAGGCTGTGCCACAGCCATCGCGCCCCCAGTTCCACATCCCGGAGTCTAGGCGAAAACGGACGCAGGAAGATGAGGGCTTCTTAGAGCCGACACCAAGATCCGACACGGCGAGAGGCAAAAGGGCGGCTCAAGCCGACCCCGAGCAGGCAAAGACCGCGGCTGCCATAGCTAAGGTCATCAACCAACTCGGTGTAAGCCCACTCTCTCCTGAGGTACTGGCCACGCCTCTGCCCACCGGCAACCGAATGCCCAACCTGGCCGTCTACAACAGAGATGGAAACCCAGCCAGCCACCTGCTCAATTTTGATCACCACATGACTCTGCACGACATGCCCGATCTCATGAAGGCGAAGACATTCCCAACCACCCTGGTTGGCAATGCCTTGGATTGGTTCCAAAAACTTCGTCCTGGATCAATTGCAAGCTTCCACCAACTGGCGGAGGCTTTCCTATCCCACTTCGTAGGAAGCCGCTGCGCCACCCACCATACTTCTACATTGCTGTTGGTGAAGCAACATAGAGGGAAAACTTTGTGGGCTTATACGGCTAGATTCAATGAAGAGTCCCTCCGAATTCTCAACTTGGAGGACTCCATGGCTCTGATGGCTTACCATAGCGGCCTCAGGTCGGGCCCCCTCACATCTTCCTTGGAAATTGACCCCGTGGATACTGTGTCCGAGCTGATGGTGCGAGCAGAAGGGTACATACACTCGGAGGAGATCCATCAGGCAAAAAGGGACGATGACAAGGAGAAGGAGGCTGGGAAGAAAGGAGAGGCCTCCCGATCCCAACCTGGGACCAAAGCCCAGAATGACCGAGGCAAGCAGCCTCAGCAGCCGAAGCCGAGCCCCCGGTTCACTATGTTCACTCCCCTTAACACCTCAAGGGAGCAGATCCTAATGGAGATCCAGCACCAGAACCACCTGCCTCCCGCTCCGAGAATGAAAGGCCGACCCGAGAAGCGCAATAGGACCAAATATTGCCGCTACCACATGGACTATGGCCATACCACTGATGAATGTAAAGACTTGAAACAGGAGATCGAGGCACTGATAGCCAGAGGCCACCCACGGAGGTATATAGATCCGCAGCCAACTCGGAATCAAGACCAAAGGGATAGGGAGAGGAGTCCGCCCAGGCGCCAGGCTGGGGGCGGACGCTTGGCTGTGATTGAAACCATTGCGGGAGGATTGGCGTCAGGAGGCGAGACCTCAACAGGCAGAAAGGGTTATGTTCGTGCAGGGAGGGAATATGGACCAGTGAGGGGACCGGCCCCGGAGATGCAAGAGCTCACCTTCTCTTCAGAAGACTTGGAGGGGGTGATATTGCCTCACGACGACCCCCTGGTGATCAGCGCTGAAATAGCCAACTTCACCGTCAAAAGGCTGATGGTGGACACCGGGAGCTCGGCAGAAGTCTTATTCTTAAGCGCTTTTGAACAGATGGGGTTGGACAGGAACCGACTCAGGCCGTTGAGGGGCACTTTAGCAGGTTTTATAGGGCAGTCCCACCGAGCCGAATGAGTCATCAACCTCCCCCTGAAGCTGGAGGATGGGGGTAAGTGGGCGTCGATGCAGGCCAACTTCATTGTAATGGATTGTAATTCAACTTACAACGGGATCTTGGGTCGGGTGGCCCTTAATCACTTCAGGGCCGTCCCCTCAACATACCACCAGGCCTTGAAGTTCCCGACCCCGGCCGGGGTAGCCACCATTCGCGGAGCCCAGCTCTCAGCGCGGGAATGTTATGAAAACTCACTCTGGCCCAAATATCAAATTGGCTGGGGACCGGATCTGCCCGAAGAAAAGAAAGATGCTAAGAGAGGAAGCCCAGCTGAGGACCTTCAGGAGGTGGAACTCTCCGATGAAACTAAGAGAGACAAGATCGGGAGTGAACTATCTGCCAATCTCAAGAAAGGTATAAGCCAATTTCTTTTAAAGAATGAGCATGTATTTGCCTGGTCTGCCTCTGACATGACAGGAATTGACCCGAATGTGATTGAGGATCACTTGAATGCCGACCCGAATCACTATCCGGTGAAACAAAAGCGCCGGCACTTTCATTATGATAAGCAACAAATCATAGCGGAAGAAGTGGACAAGTTGGTGGACACCGGCCACATAAAGGAAATACAGTACCCAACCTGGCTATCCAATGTGGTACTGGTGACTAAGTCCTTGGGTGGATGGAGACTGTGTATTGATTTCACTGACCTCAACAAAGCTTGCCCCAAGGACTGCTTCCCCCTACCACGGATTGACCAAATGGTGGACGCCACCTCCGGATTCGAGCTGCTCTCCTTCATGGATGCCTTCAAAGGTTATAATCAAATCAAGATGGCTCCCGGGGACAAGGAGAAGACCGCCTTCACCACCGATAAAGGACTCTACTACTATGAGGTCATGCCCTTTGGCCTCAAAAATGCTGGAGCCACATACACTCGGATGGTGAACAAGGTCTTCAAAAATCAGATTGGCCGGAATATGGAAATCTATGTAGATGACATTTTGGTCAAGAGCAGGAGGGCGGAAGACCATGTAGCCGACCTGGCTGAAGCCTTCGCTGTAATGGAGCACTTTAGGATAAAACTGAACCCGGAAAAGTGCGCCTTCGGCGTCAAGGTAGGCAAGTTCCTGGGCTTCATGGTCACGGCCCGCGGAATAGAAGCCAACCCGGAAAAGGTCCAGGCGATACTAGACCTGGCGCCCCCGACCTGCGTGAAGGACGTCCAAGTGTTGGCAGGCAAAGTCGCAGCGCTGAGCAGATTCATGTCCAGGTCGGCTGACAAATGTGCTCCCCTATTCAAAATATTAAGGAATCCTAAGAACTTTGAGTGGACTGAGGAATGCCAAAATACCTTTCAAGAGCTGAAAATGTATCTAGCCTCGCCACCCCTGTTATCCCGACCTGAGGTGGGGGAGGAGCTAGTAATATACTTAGCATGCTCGGGAACAGCGGTGGCGGCGGCCCTAGTCCGAGAAGAAGGAAAGGAACAGAAGCCGGTCTATTATGTTAGTAAAACCTTGCAGGGAGCCGAGGAGAGATACTCCTCATTGGAGAAACTTGCCCTCGCGCTCATCACGGCGGCTAGAAAATTGAAGCCATACTTTGACGCTCATCCAGTTAAGGTCATGACTGATGCTCCGCTCAAGTCCATCATGCACAAGCCAGAGGCGTCGGGCAGGCTACTGAAATTGGCAGTTGAACTGAGTCAATTCGACATCACCTACCAGCCCAGAACAGCCATCAAAGCCCAAGCCATTGCGGACTTTGTTGTAGAATGCACTGGCCGAGCAGAGCATGACCCGGAGGACGTGTGGAAGGTCCATGTGGATGGGGCCTCAGGGAAGTCCGGAAGTAGAGCTGGGGTGGTCATCCTCGACCCAAACCGGCATGAGCACCAGTACTCCCTCAAGTTCACCTTCCCGGCGTCCAACAATGAAGCAGAGTACGAAGCGGTGATTGCAGGGCTAAAAATTGCAGCTCAGCTCGGGGCACAGACAATCGACCTAAGCACCGACTCTCAGTTGGTCTCTAGTCAGATATCGGGGGAGTCCGAAGCCAAGGACAGTGCTATGCTAGCCTACCTCAACAGAGTCAAGGATTTAACCTCAGCACTCAGAAGGTTCACGATACAGCAGATTCCCAGGGAAGAGAATATGAAGGCTGACGCCCTATCTAGGCTGGCCTTGGGCGAAAGCCGACCTGCCCTTGTCCACGTGGAAGAAGTATCTGAACCTAGTATCCAGTTGGGAGTACAGGCGGTAGCCGAGCTCAATTTAAGTCCAGATTGGACCAAACCAATCATGGACTACTTGGAAGGGGGTATGACCCCAGAGGATGAAAAAGCTGCTCGAAAACTCATGAAGCAGGCCTCAAGATTTGTCATAATCGCCGAGCAACTCTACAAAAGAGCCTACACCTGGCCTCTTTTAAAATGTGTTGGACCCGAAGAAGGAAACTATGTACTCCGGGAGATTCATGAAAGGGTGTGTGGAAACCACTTGGGGGGTAAAGCTCTGGCTCGGAAGGCATTAAGGCAAGGCTATTTCTGGCCAACCTTAGAACAAGATGCCAAAGAGTATGTAAAAAAGTGCGACACCTGCCAAAGGTTCGCCAACGTGCAACGGAAGCCTGCTGTGGACCTCACAGTGATGATAAACCCTTGGCCATTCTATCAGTGGGGTCTAGACATCATCGGCCCCTTGCCGACCAGTGTCGGCCAAAAGAAGCACGCTTTCGTGGCCGTAGACTACTTCACTAAATGGCCCGAGGCTGAAGGTGTTGCTAGAATAACAGAAAAGGCAGCTTGGGATTTCGTTTGGAAAAACATCATTTGCCGATTCGGGGTGCCAAAGGTCATCGTCATTGATCACGGCAAACAATTCGACAGTGCATACTTTCGAGGCAAATGTGCTGAGATTGGGATTGACCTCAGATTCTCGTCCGTTGCTCACCCTCAAAGTAATGGCCAAGTTGAAAGGACTAACCAAATCATTTTGCAGGGTCTGAAAACCAAGTTGGAGGAAGCAGAGGGCCAATGGGCATCAATTCTTCCAGAAGTGATGTGGGCTCAGCGGACCAACACCAGCTCGGCGACGGGAGAATCGCCCTTCGAACTGACCTTCGGCACTCAAGCAATGCTGCCAGTGGAGATCGGGTCTCCGACCAGTAGAACCCTCCACCATGACCCATAAATAAACGGAGCACGAATCCGTGAAGAGCTCGACCTCGCCGAAGAGCTCCGAGCTAAAGCTCAAATCAGAATGCTGGCCAGCAAAGCTGCAATGAAAAGAGCCTTTTCCAAACAAGTCAAGCCTAAGCCTATTAAGGTCGGCGACCTCGTACTCAGGAAGGACATCTTTTTGCCGCGCTCCACTAACAAGCTTTCCCCGACCTGGGAGGGACCCTACGAAGTCATGAAAGAAGTCCGACCCGGGACCTTCTACCTTCGAGACAAGAACGGAAAACTGTTAAAAAATGCATGGCATTCAGAACATTTGAAGCGGTATTTTGTATAAAAACGGCCCCGAGCCGGAATATTTTGTAAACGGCCCCGAGCCAAAGTATTTTGTAAAGGCCCCGGGCCGAAACATTACTTGTACGAATTCAATGCAATGCAATTTTGTAACCTAGAGTGAATGCCCGACCTGGGGACAGACTCTGGCACAATGCCCGACTCGGGCCCAAGTGCTACAACAACAAAAAATTACTCTAACTCGGATTAACGCAGTGGCCACGCGTAATCACGAAGTAAACCAGCTCGGACTGAGTTCCAGCTCGGGTAAAATCAATGACAATTTGATTAAATCTGCCAGTTCGGATCGTGTTCCAACTCGGCGTATTTCGGCTTTAGGTCGGCATATTTGTCAACATTGAGTTGACCAATTTTGTAACGGACTGACGAGTTCGATTTGGTAACGATTATAAAGTTGCCCCGATTATTCCGGCTCGGATTAAGATGGTAGAACGTTTAACCACTTCCAGCTCGGTTCATTAAAACTTAAGTTTGAATGGTCCATTAAGATTGGTCCGACCCCACTTGAGTAAAAATTTGTGACAATAAACATACGTGTACGAACTCAATTAAAACGCAAATAAAGCCGAAACAGGTATTTCATTAAAACTGAAAGGAAGTTACAAGAGCCTAGCTTCGGCGAGATTACAATAACCCTACTCGGGAAACACTGCAAAATCTATTTTTGCGCGGCGGCGGAGGTGGTGGCCTCAGCTTCATCCCCAACCTGGTCCAGGCCCTTCTGGACAAACTCGGTGACCTCCTTGGCCTGGGATATCAGGTCGGACGGAAGCTCGGGGATCTCCCAGAATTCTGGTGGCGGAACCTCCAAGATCTCGATGTAGTCGTTCTTGGAAACTGGGAAGAAAGTCTTTGCTCTCTCCCGAGCCGCAACTTGACCTCGGAAGTAGAACTCCATTTCCGCGTACTTCGCCATGGCCCCGCCTTTCATGGCCAACCAATCCACCGCCGCGTCGTTGGACTTGAAGGCATCCACTGCCTTCTCCCCCTGGACGCCGACCCGCTCCACCAGGTCCTTGAGCTTAGCCTCTGCCTCCAGTTTTTCTCGCTTATAGCGGTCGACGTCCTTGGCCGTAGCTTCGCGTCGGTCCTTCTCCAGGTCCAGCTCCTTCTTCAGGCGGTCGACCTCCGCCGAATCAGCTTTCTGCCTTTGAGCGGCCTCCTCCCTCACGGTTTCATGCTCGGCTCGGGCATCAACATATCACTACTCGAGCTCGACGCAGTGAGTCTGGGCCTTGATAAGGAAGCTGGGGGCAGAGAGGATGTGGGACTCGGCCTGTTCAGCAGAAAATAAAACAATCTGCCGAGCTAAAAATTCAACCTTAACAGAAGATGGTTAATGACTTACAGTAACAATGGCCGTCCTCAAGTCAAGCGAAAGTTGCTCCGCGGGGACCGTCGCCAGCTTGGGGTCGCGATCTACCTTGGACGCCTCAATGAAGTTTTTGTCGGGAGGGCTCACCTCCGTGGCCTTGCCCTTCCCAGAATGTTCGGGCCGAGGCCGCTTTCTGCTCTCGGGTCGGGAGGAAGAGCGCTCCGGGATCGCTAGGCCCGATCCCGATTTCTTCGGCAAAGGGGACCTCGAAGCCCCTTTTGAAGAGACCTCGGGACCAACCTCTCGTCCTTGGCCACTGGGGTGCTGCCTTTGACCTTGGCCAGTGCTGCCCAGTCCTGACCGAGCTGATGCATCGCCACTGACCTCACTCTTCCTACGCACCTGGGCGTATGCAAGCTTCCTCATGTCCGTCATATCTGCAAAAAACAGAGCAAATGGGTTAAAAATGAGTCGGAGACCCAACTAAAAAAGCTAAGCTAATAAACGGGACGGGAGGTCGGACACCAATCCTGCAAACTGACCCTCTTCCGAGCTAGACCCGTCATCTCCTTCCGGGTCGAGAATCAGGTGGGGATGATCCCTCGACAGGTCGGGCTCCCGACCAAACAACTTGGAATCCCAGATTCGCTCCCGTTTCAGTACGCTGTCAATGTCTATCAGCATCCCGGGCGCGGCCTTGAGCACTGTAACTTCTCTAAGCTCCTCCTTCGAGAGTTTAGGGTCATCGTTGGCGGTTTTCCTCAGGCTCGGGAGCCAGTCCAGCCTACATCCAGGATTCACAGACGGCTCCACCCAATAGTAGTCATTATGCCAACCCTTGTTAGAGGAGTGCCACTTGGTGAAAATAGAGTGGCCGACCCGAGCTGCGAAGTGGAACCACCCTGGCTGCTTCGGGTTGGGTTTACACATGTAGAAATGCCTGAACCGGCGCAAGGTTGGCTCCACTCCCTTCTCCAAGCAGAACACGTAAAAGGCCACCATTATGGCCCAACCATTCGGTGACATCTGACCCGGGCTGAGCTCGAAATAGTTCAGAATTCCAATGATGAAGCCAGGGAAGGGGAGTTGGATGACGTCGAAAGCCAGATCGTATATGGTGTAGTGGTTGGCTGGGGGGTAACACGCCGATTCTTGCCGACCTGGAACCTTCAGCTTGTGATGCCGGTCAACCGACCAGTTCTTCAGCCTTGCGTTCGCCATCTGCACTATAGAATGGCACTCACGCTTGCAGCAGGCAAACAGCTGCTCGATCCTCTTCCCTCGAATTGAAGAAGCGCTGGCTGAAGCCGAGCTCCGAGGTCGAACAGCACTGACTGGGACAGCCTCGATCGGCTCGGTGGAAAAAACCCCGGCTAAGAACTCTTGTGGTATCTCGATGCCCTCCAGTCGATTCAGCGGCTCCTCATCCTCCCCGTCATCGAATTCTCCCAGGTCGGCCAAAGGATCCTCCTTTGTTTCTTCTCGCACCAATATGACCCCAATAACTTGGCAGTCGTCGTCGTTCCCCTCGTGATTTGGTTTCCGAGTCGGCCCTGAGGACGAGCTGGTGCTCTCTCCGCCACGGATCCTATTCGAGGTAGATGCCGAACTCGGCGGACTTTCATCTCCACCATAGGACCTTACTTCCATAGCCTGAGAATCTTCTGATTCTGACCTCCCCATCCTGTCTACAGCAAATACAAATGTACAGGAATGACTAAAGGGAGTCGGGACGTACCTAATGCTCAACTGCGGAGTATGCTGGGTCCGAGCTGAATTATCCTGAGAAGATCATTTCCGAGCTAGTTGTGTCCGACCACTCTAGTGTTCGACCTGAATTCCTTGGGAAATTGAAAGCGAAGTATGGAGCGAATCTCGGAGAATATGGCCCTATTTATAGGCATCACTGAAAGTCACCTCGGGAAGCCCAAACGTCGCGTCTCGCCAGAACCGCCAGGTGACGTGGCAGCCATCCGTTGGGCATGCACCGCTGACGTGGCCATCCCTACTCTATCGGGGTCGGGCACCTACAGCTCGGGATTAACTTCTGTCTAGATCTCACCCTCTCGATCTCGACTCGGGAGGGGGGAGGGAATTGACGAGGGGTTCCCGAGCTGAACCAAGTGAGCCGACCATTCCGAGCTGAGACGGGCTAATCCGCGCTCTGTTGACAGCGCGTTCAGCTCAATGTCCAACCTAGGTGACTGACCCGACCCCGTTAACCCTGACCTCAGTTCCAACTGTTTCGATGGGACATAAAGCACTGATGGGACATAAAGCTGCATTGCATTAAATGCTGTCAGACCCGAACTTAGTATAAATAGAGCTCCACCCTCTTCATTTAAGGGGCCTCGCTATTAAATGCTCTCAGCTACTTTACTAGCTCGGACATACTAATCATTCGCACGCTTGAGGGAAAAATCCGGGTCATCACCTCGCCTTTTCCTTACTTTTCTTGTGCAGGTCCGATAGCCTACCAAGAAAGTACAGCTCGGAGGCCGACCTGAGAAGTCCAGCTCGGCTAAAGCAACTCCCAAATTCAACTGTGAGACTTTCAACCTCGACATATATATATATATAATATAGTTGTCACCTGTAGGTAGGACAACTTTCACAAGGTTGAAAAAAGGCAACCTCCTCCTAAGTACTGCTAATGCCCGAGCCAAAAGTCTCATGAGTGCTATTCCTGACATGCTGAGATTTGTAAATAGAAGCCCTATTATATCCTTCAATCCATTCAAATAACTAAAAAAAATGATTAGTTAGATAAAAAAATGTTAAAAAGTAAGTACAATACCCTAATATCAATTGTCTTTCAACTTATTCAACCAAAAATAAATAAATATAATTCAGTGAATAAAAAGAATGTAAAAAAAAAAGCTAGTGTCCTAATAAACTAAATACAAATAATTAGTTAACATTAAAAATGATTAAAAAATTAATTATCACCTGATGTTATTGTTAGAGATATGCCTAATGCTACATACTTGGATGACATATATTGGGGCATTTTGACATTTACTTATGGCATTAATATTTATATGTTCGTTTACATATTGACATAATTAGGACATTCATATTCTCTTTCTTTACGTGTATGAATGAGTCCCTAGTATTTTCATTAGAGGAATGTATTCTAAAAGCATTTAGAATATGTTGGCGTATTTCCTTAATATAATAAATACTTAAAGTGTTCATAGTCCTTAGATTATTTGATCGGGACTTTAATAATCAATTACGGACTATCACATGTGTTGTTACCTTTGATTAACATAAAGATGTTAATGATAAAGGATGGTGAGCCACGTGCCATAACAGCATAGCGATGCGATTAACAAACATGTGGATGACTATTAGTTGAATAGATCATTGAACGTGACGTGAATAACAAATTACATAACTTTGGATTAATAATTTGTTAATCGTTGCGATTGTGCATGTAATCCTTAGACTTGAGACATTACGGTTGTCATATGTATTGGGGTTTGATTCTAGCGTTTGGACAATGATTGTTTCGACAAACGAGATGAGATACGTCATCTTGCAGTTTCATTCGTCTGGTATAGTGATTGACAAGTAGTAGTCAAGAGAGGATCTGTTAACCTTCGGCGTGAGGCGATGTCCTATACGATCTAAGATTGGTTGTTTAATGAGAAAATCCTTGGCCAAGGTATGAATGATGGAGAAAGCGTTTTCCATGTGTCATCTCTCTTTACACCAATTAGATCTATGCATGGTATCGAGTTTATGAACTTAATCGAATCATGGTTCTTGCTCGACGGGATAATTAATGGAAGGATTGGATTGCACGATAATCGGCAACCATAAATAGATTCACTTGAATAAGACTTCATTGCTTTATAAACTGTCTTGATACATTGTTAGCTAGAACGTCACTCAAGAACTCTGAAGGTGTTTTGAGAATGATGGGAGATATTCTCTAAACAAATCAAATAGTTTGATTAACATTGAAAGTGTTCAACGTTTCTTCAATGCTATATAGCGGTGAATTTAGAAAGTCACACACAATAGAGCATGGTGAATGGTTTTTCTATTGAGCTTGATTTAGTTTCTCTTAAATTGTTAAAGTGTTAACAATTGCGTTTATTTTCTCTTGAATTGTTAAAGTGTTAACAATTGTGTTTAGTTTCTCTTGAATTGTTAAAGTGTTAACAATTATATTTTGTTTCTCTTATATTGTTAAGGAGTTAACAATTATGTAATTGTTAAGGAGTTAACAATTGTGTAATTGACCTTTTAAAAGTTATTGGGGGTCAATATGCAATTATTATTAAGTGTTGGACTAATATGAAAATATGAAAAGGTTGTTTTTATAATTTTAACTAATTGTGATTAGGTTGAATATTTAAATACATCAGTGAAAAAATACTACAATAAAAGAAATAAAAGATGACAAAGTTGTCATCTTTTCTTTTCTAACAAAGAGACAACACAACCTTAATTCAAGGAAGGTTGTCTTCACTTTCATTCAAAAGAGAGACAAGACAACAAAAGAAAAGGAAGACTTGTCTTCTTTGCCTTGAAGACTCCACACGTTGGAGAAAGAAAAAGATGAAGAAAAAGAATTGTCTTCATCAACCAAGCCATGAGTTGTCTTCATCTATCTCTCTCCTCAAGCCTCCATGGCTGAAAAAATTAGAGAAAAATGCAGCAAGAAGAAAGAGAAGAAAAAGTATCTTCTTCCATCTTGAGAGAACCATGGCTGAAAAATGAAGATGAACTAGATGCACTTGTCTTCTCTTCTTCTTCATAAAAACGCAGCCAAGGAAAGGGAGAAGAAGAAAATGGTTTTGCTCTCTTCTTCACAAACAAGCTCATAAATCTTCCATGGTTATCTAGCACAAAACAACCACGGAAATGGAGAAGTCATTCTTTGCTCGTGTGGACGGACTAGAGCCATTGTGCTTTCAAGGGGTGGTGTCTTCAATCAAGTGAGCAAAATTTCAGATTTGTGGCTTCCTTGAGTTGTCTACAAGAGGTATCCTCTTATTTTATCTCTTGTCAAAATATATATATATATATATATATATATATATATATATATATATATATATATTTGCTATATATATGTTTTGTATATGTTAATCACATGATATCAAGATTAGAGTTTCATATGAACATCATGCTTTGAATTCCAGAAATTTTTGAATGTCATGTTTTGCTTCTGCTCGATTCTTAGCTAGATGATGTTCATAGCTCTAAATATACGAGATCCTTTAGTTATGAAATGTTATCAACATTTTTGTTAGTTCATGTTCCTCGTAGATGACATGCAGCTCGATTATGCCCTAATGTCTTGCATAATGTGCATCTATGGTGGATGGATCTCTGCTCGCAAGCTTGTGTAGCCTCTCCAACTTCTCATCTTCTGTTAACCTTTGGTCTTCCCTTTTTCTGTGCCATTTCTGGAGCTGCCCATTGAGGTGTATCATTATTAGGCCACATGGATTTGTCAGGGACTGGGTGAATCATACCTCCATAAGTCCTTTTTTGGTGACTTCATCAAATGCATGCCTAGCCCATTTATCCAAATCCTCTTTGCAATCCACCATTAGCCATTTATGTGCTTTTGGATCTACCTTGTGAATTTCTTCCATTATGTCTTTGAACTCATATTCATTGTATGCCTTTGAAGCTGCCCATAATAAATTTCTAAGTCTTACCCCTGGAATTTTTTTTCAAAAATTTGCATATAGATGTCTTCAACAATATCTTTGCCTATCATTGAAACTATTGAAATATCTGAATAATACAATTGCAATAGCTGTAATATTTCTTGAGTAGTGTGCCGACCACAATCAGTCTTAAGCCATGTGAATCTAGAGCAGTGTGATGCATTTATTAGGTTTGACAAATGTAACTTAGTTTGTAGTATTTAAACTCTGATTGTATCATCTTCTAAGTATGTGATTGTAAGGATGTTTTTTTATCAAATCCTTTCTTTCAACTTGGTATCAGAGCTACCATCCTGATAGTTAGGCCTATTTATATATCATCTAAATCACCACATATTTTCTGATGCAATAGGAAGGTTTCTCCTTCTTCCTCAGTCATCCTTTTCTTTGTTGAAGCCGATTGTCCGGCTGCTTCACATCATTGTGTGATTTTTCTGATGTATTAAGGAGGATGCTTCGTCCTCCATATTTTTTCTTCTAAGCCGATTGTCTGGCTACTTCACATCATTGTGTGATTTTTCTGATGTATTAAGGAGGCTGTTTTGTCCTCCATATTTTTCGTCTAAGCCGATTGTCCGGCTACTTTGTCTTTACTGTGTGCTCTTCAATTGAACTGTGTGGTTTTGTTTCTTTTTTCTGGATGTATTTGAGTGCTTTTGCTTTATAGAAAAATAAAGTGCAGAAGCTGTTTGCTTTTATTTCCCTTTCAAGGTGACTTGGCAAGAGTTTATCAATGGCTACTGAGAAAACAGAAACTAGTTAATCTCAGACTATTTCTCGTATGGACCTTTCACGAGAACCCAATGCTCCAGTTCAACATGTCACGCACCATCATCTTCAATCATCCAACTACCATCACGACCTTCTAATCATACACAACCCACTCCAATTAGCTAGCTCACATCCTGAATGAATTTGTTTTTTGGCCCACTTTGTTTATTGTGATTTCCACCATTGTTGGTAGAAGTTTGTGTGGAGGTTTTTCAGTGGATATGTTCTCCACCTTTGTTGGCTTGAGACTCAGTTTGATCTCTCAGCTTGGAGCCTCTTGAGGTTGGTACGTCCTCTGTCATGTACCTTTTGTTGTTCGCCTGTTGTTTTCAGGCGCCTTGCCATGATTTCATGGTCTTTCTAATCACTGGAAGTGGTCTTTGGCCTTGGTTCTGCGCATGGCTTGCATGTAGTCACTTGTTTCTTGATGGGAGCCATCAGTTTATCATAATATCAACCATCACTTCTCCAGTCAGCCCTTGTCAAGCTTGGGTTCATTGATATCTTCGCCCCAACTTAAGGGGGAGTGTTGAAATATAAAATATTATATTGGATGTTAGCAGTCAACATTCAGCAGCCATAGCAGCCAACATTCAGCAGTTATAGCAGCCTAGAGCCTTGTGAAAATCTTGACTAAATGTACACCATATATGATATTGTAGACTATAATAATGATCTTCTTTATCTATAAATACTATGCTTGTAAACATGTAAAAGGATAACACAAGAACATCATCAATATCACAATCATGTATTTTCCTCACCAAAATATTTTTTTAAAAAAATGCTACTGTTCATCGTATTCTCCACCATACAATACTATTCATTAGTTTAAAAAAAAATTAGAAATATGGAAAAGCTTCCTTAGGCTTCCTCAACCAAAAATAATGTTATCTCTTTATTGTCATCGTAGCTGAGTGTCCAGCTGCCTTTGTTCTTGCCATCTCTTTATTGTCATCGTAGCCGAATTTGTCCGGCTACCTTCATCTCTGTTGTTTGTTCCTTTGTTGCTGCTCTCTCTCCCAAATAAGGGTTCTTTTGTTGGTTGTGCTGACGGTTGCTAGGCTATTAGGGTTAGATTTGGGTTGAAGTGCTTACCAGCCATCTGTTGCCAACCTCTCTCATCGTTGACCCACTTTTTGACTGTGATTTCCACTATTGTTCATGGAAAATTTTGTAGAGGTTTTCTGGTGGATATGTTCTCCACCTTTGTTGGCTTGAGACTCAGTTTGTTCTCTCAGCTTGAAGCCTCTCGGGGTTGGTACGTCCTTTGTCACGTACTCTTTTGTTGTTTGCCAGTTGTTTTCAGGTGCTTTGCCATAGTTTCATGGTCTTTCCAGTCATTGGTGATGCATCGATGTTGGGGTTTTTGTGACACCCGAGAATTCTACCATAAAAATTTATTTATAATCGTTGCATACCTATGTGCGCATTTCTACGTGTATCATTTTTCTTGCTTAATTGTTTTTATTAGGGGTTACTATTCATAATATTTTTGATTGTTTCAAAAGCTTGATTTTAAATTTTTTCTAGGTCATATGACATTTAAAAGGAACCAAGAAATTTTCGTTTTGAACTTTCGAGCTTAGGAGTGTGCGTTAGAAAAATGTTTTTTGTGAACTTTGAATAGTGTTACGTTAGAATAGTGCTAGTTATAAATTAAAAAGCATTTGAAATTTCAATTAGCCTTAATTGATCAAGTTTTTGAGACTAATTAGCTTAAGTTATTAACTATGCACAATATATAAAATAACCAACTCATGAAATTAAATAGAATAATACACATTAGTCCTCAAAAAAATTAGAATATTCCCTCTATGTCTTCATGCTTTGGCCGACCCATTCAAGGGAGAAAAGGGAGAAAATTGCTTCAACAACTTTGCATTTTGAGCTCTTAGCTTGATCTTGGGAGGGTTTTGAGCATCCTAGGGACTTCAACAAGCTTCATCATCTTCAAAAATTGTGAGAGAGATGCATTTTGTTGTTTTTAAAGTTTATGTTCATATGTTTAATTTTCTTGATTTGTCAATTATAGCTTTATAACTTGTTATGAATGCTTCCTATGAGTTATTTGATGCCTATAGAGTTAACTTTTGAGGTTTGATAACAAAATAAATGGTTGAAATTTGAGTTTGATCAAAGAGATGATGAATAGTGCCTAGAATTAGGGTTTTGAGCAAAATTACTAATTGGCTTGAATTGATGCTTCAATTAGGTGCTCTAGACCCTAGTGAAACTAGTTGAAAAGTCCCGTGAGGTTGAATCACTAGAAACCGAACTTAATTGCATAAATAGCCGACTTTAAAAGGGGGGCTTTTCCCGTTAAGCAATTCGGGCAAGTTTGGGCATTGATTCGGGTATCCTTGAGCTAAGGAAGCACCTTTGGTGCTTTCGTTTCGCGAAAATGAGGTTCGGTTAGTATAGTTGTAGTTCAAACCCGTTCGGGGCCTTCCCGAACTTTTGCTTCAAAAATGAGTTTTGATGACTTTAAAAGGTACCTTTGAGCTTAATTAAGAATATAGAAAGACTAGGGTATGATTGGGAATCTCGAACCATGCTTAGGAGAAAGAAAACTCGGTCAAAGAAAGGGGAAATGTAGTTTTTAGCCATTTTAGTTGCATTTGGAACTTGTTGTGGGATTGTAATGCCTTGCATTGAATATTTAGGATATATTTAAGCTATTTGAGTAGACTATTGGAATTAATTGTGTTGATTGCTTCTTTTGGTATCTTTAAGCTAATCTCGTGCTTATGTGAACTTATATCGTGCTTATTTGTGAGGGCGGCCTACTTTGTCGTCCCTCTTATGTGTTATGTGATATATTGATTTCTTGTGACTTGTCTCGAGGTTGCGCAACCTTTTCGGACATGGTAGTGTCGAGAAACACAGGCGGCGTCGGGCTTGCCGTGCTCCCTCGACTACCATGGTGCCTATTCCCTTTCTCGCTGAGGCATACTCCACTACCCCAGAGGCGTGGTTTACCTGCTGGGCATGGACCTACCTCGGGAGAAAGGGTCGTAGGATCGGGATACATCCGGAGTATCCTAATTGTTGGTGTTTGGGGTTTGCCGGCATGTTTGTGATGCTCGTGGTTCGTGGCTTGTGGATGAAGACTTGGAAGTGGAACCGTATCCTTTTTAAAGTGATTAATTGCTTGGCTTATTCTCTTGTTGGTTTATGTGGCATATATATATATGTTTTCTTGTGTTGCATATCATATTGCACGTTGGCATGCTGCATCACCTCCCTCGCTGGGCAACTTAGTTGCTCACTCCTCATTTGAAATGTTTCAGGAGAAGCTGAGGTGAATCCCCAGCTATTAGAGGTAGAAGAGGAAGAAGAAGTTCATGTAGATCAGAATTTGTGACTTTGTGTGCTGAGGTGGACTTTATGTGCTTCTTGCGTGGAGTTCTTGTTATTAATGTATTTTGAGACCTTAGAGTCTTGTGTATATGTCTAGTAGTTGTGGACTAGAATGTTAGAGAAAGATGTTGGTTTGTAATAATTGAATTTAGACTTTATTTTTTCTTGCATGCTTGGAGTGTTTATTGCCCTACATATGGAACTTAGAATTTTATTGCATCTAACTACTTATGGCTAAAACCAACTTATCTCGCATGCTCATGTGTTTTAGTAGAATGTTGTTGCTTCAAGGCTCGGATGGCCTTGTGATTGTGTTTTGGCTTTAGAGATATTAGTAGATAAGTTGTTGTTTTTAGTTCAAATGTCTTGAGTGAATGTTTACAGGTAACAGTTTTGTCCTTGGTACAGAGGAGACTATGTCCGAGTGACGAGTCCGAGTCTGACTTTAGCGTGGGGTTGGGTTCGGGGTGTTACACTTTAGGTGGTATCAGAGCTACTAGAATGCTAGAAGCCGGGTTAAATTCCTTGGAATGTGGGTAGAGGTCTATATGTGAAAGTGAATTATGTGAATATATGATTGTTAATTGTTTAATTACTTAGATAAAAGACATGCTAGCATGAAAAGGAATGATAAAGCTTGACATGATAAGAATATGAAAAGTTAGTGTTAAATGTAGTTAAGTGTTTTATGTGCTTCTTATGTGAGTAAAATGTTTGAAAATAATGTGTACATTATCTTTGCATAGTTTATTTCCCTATTATAATATTATGTTCTTCTAGTATTGTGATGAAGAGACGGGGTAGACCACGGAGAGAGCCGGAGGAAGCTCCCAGACAGAATGTACCGGGGCAAGGTGCTGGGGCAGCCGGGGATGTACCGCAGGGTCAGGAGCCGAGTAATGCCTAGATTTTAGCCACAATGGCCACTGCAATGAATACCATAGCTCAGTTTGTGGTTCAGCAGGGTACAACAGGTGCCGGCAGAGGTAATCAGACTTCCAGAGCAGAGGGCAGTGGTACAGGTACTGCAGAAGGTAACTTATTTGATAAATTCCTGCATCACGGAGCATATAGTTTATATGGCAAGCCTGATGATATGAAAGCAGAGATGTGGCTGAGTAAGTTCGAGAAAGTTGCTGCGATACTTGAGTGCGACAATGAAAGAAAGATCACCTATGCTGCCTTTTTAATGGAGGGTGATGCCGAGGCTTGGTGGCGCACTATTAGAGAGAAATGGGATGCTGAGAGGGTTCAGCATGTTTGGGCTGACTTTGTTCGTGAGTTTCGAGATAAATATGTATCGGTTGTAGCCCGTGAAAGGCATCAGAATGAATTTATAGCCTTGAAATAGGGGAACATGACTGTAGACCAGTATGAGGCGACTTTTACGAGATTATCTCGATATGTGCCAGCTTTGGTTCAGCCGGAGGATGTGAAGATCCAGAGATTTATTACAGGGTTGAGGAGTGACATCATGCTTAATTTGTCTTCGCATGATTATCTGAACTATGCTGCAGTAGTCAGGGCTGTATCGAGATATGAGAAACGTAAGGCAGATGTGTTAGCTCAATCTAGTCAGTCAAGCAAACGTCAGTTTCAGTCTCAGAGTCAGGGTTATCAGAGGCTGTATCAGCAACCTGTTCAGACTTAGCATCCTAGGCAGACTCAAAGCTATCCAGGACCAGTTCAGGTACAGTCACAGCCGAGACCAGCTCAAAGCCAGCCATAGGGACAGTCATAGACCCGACCAGTGACTGCTAGATCTCAGCAGGGTAGTTCTGCCACATCTACTTATAAGGCCCCTACAGGAGGAGTTGTTGCTAGGAAGAATCTACAGTGTACTCATTGCAACCGTAAGGGTCACACAGAGGCAGAGTGTTGGAGGAAACTGGGCCGTTGCACAGGTTGTGGTAATGATTAGCACAGAGTTAGAGATTGTCCCAAGTTTAAATTTGGTCAGGGTCAGACTTCAGGCTAGGGTGCCCAGACTAGAGCTTCAGGAGCAGCTACTTCACCGCGAGGTCAGGCACGGGTATTTGCACTTGACCAGGAGGAGCTTCCAGAGACGACAGTGGTGGTGGAAGGTACTTTTCTTATTAATAGTCAGCCGGTAGTAGTTTTGATTGACACCGGGGCTACACATTCATTCATTACTCCTGCATGTGCACAGTCTGCTACATTAAAAGTTGATAAACTGCCGTATATGATTGAAGTAGGTAATCCTATGGGTACTAAATTTGTTACGGAGTCTGTATATAAAGATTGTAATATTTGCATTGAGAGTTGCATGTATCCTATTGATTTGATAATCATGCCATTTCGGGACTTTGAAGTTATCTTGGGGATGGATTGGTTGGGGCGATATTATGCATGTTTGGACTGTAGGAGGAAAGTTTTAACTTTAGAAGTACCTAACCAACCTGTTATTAAAGTAACTGGGAGTCGAAAGTCTACTGGGACTCGTATTATATCTTCCATTAAAGCTACTAAAATGCTGAGTAAAGGTTATGATGCATACTTAGCTTATTTAATTAATCAGCCTAGAGATAAATTGAAATTGAATGCAGTACCTGTTATAAAAGAGTTTCCAGGGGTTTTCCCTGAGGAGTTGCCTGGGTTACCACCTGATAGGGAGATTGAGTTTATGATTGACCTGTTGCCGGGAACTAGTCCTATCTCGAGAACCCCGTATAGAATGTCTCCCCTTGAGTTACAAGAATTGAAAATTCAGCTACAGGGTTTACTTGAGAAAGGTTTTATTCAGCCTAGTTCGTCACCGTGGGGTGCTCCCGTGTTATTTGTGAAAAAGAAAGACGGTACTCTGCGTTTGTGCATAGATTATCGAGGTCTTAATCAGGTAACGGTGAAAAATAAATATCCTTTGCCCTTAATTGAGGAGTTGTTTGATCAACTACAGGGTACTGTTGTGTTTTCGAAATTTGATTTGAGGTAGGGTTATTATCAGTTGAGGATCCGGAAAGAGGATGTTCCTAAGACTGCATTTAGAACTAGGTACGGCCATTATGAGTTTGTTGTTCTACCATTCGGGTTGACAAATGCTCCAGCAGCTTTTATGGATTTGATGCAGAGAGTATTTCGACCCTATCTTGATCAGTCTGTTGTGATTTTTATTGATGATATATTAGTGTACTCCAAATATGAGTCAGAGCATGCAGAGCATTTGAGAATTGTACTTCAAACCCTACAAGAACACAAGTTGTTTGCCAAATTTAGCAAATGCGAATTCTGGTTGAAACAGGTTGCCTTTTTAGGTCATATCATTTCACAGGAGGAAATATCTGTTGATCCTACTAAAATTGAGGTAGTTATGTCATGGAAGAGACCTGAAACTGTCACGGAAGTCCGTAGTTTCTTGGGACTAGCGGGCTATTATAGGCGATTTGTTAAAGACTTTTCAAAGATTACAGGACCTTTGACTACATTAACTCGGAAGAAAACTGTGTTTAATTGGGATGATAAATGTGAAGCCAGTTTCCAGGAGTTGAAAAAGAGACTTACCACTGCACCTATCCTTGCCTTGCCTGAGGGAACCGAGAACTTGGTGATTTACAGTGACGCTTCGAAAGAAGGCTTGGGTTGTGTTCTGATGCAAAATGGTAAAGTGATAGCATATGCCTCTAGGAAATTGAAACCATATGAACTCAATTATCCTACACATGATTTGGAGCTTGCAGCTGTTGTATTTGCTTTGAAGAAATGGCGACATTATTTGTGGGATAACAAATTTGAAATATTTACTGACCATAAAAGTTTAAAATACTTGTTTTCCCAAAAAGATCTGAATATGAGGCAAAGGCGTTGGCTTGAACTGTTAAATGATTATAACTGTACCATTAGCTATTTGCCGGGAAAAGCTAATACTGTTGCAGATGCACTGATCCGAAAAGCTTCTGTGGCCAGTTTGATAATCAAGGATTGGGAGATTGTAGAAGAGCTTTGTTTGTGGAAACCAGAGGCTACTAGATCAGGTATTCAATTTGCTAGCTTACAAATCCAATCTTTATTGCTATCTAGAATCAAAGAAGCGCAACAATCAGATTCTCAGTTATTGAAACTTTTAGAGAAGTCAAAAAGGGGAGAGTCCGACTTTAAGTTGCATGATGATGGGCTTCTCAAGTATAGGAATAGAATTTGCATTCCTAGTGATTCGACTGTAAAAGATGAGATTCTTGCTGAGGCTCACGCTTCTAAATACACAATTCATCCTGGAAGAACTAAAATGTACAGAGATTTGAAACAGAATTTCTGGTGGAACAACATGAAGAGAGAGATAGCTGATTATGTAGCTAAATGTTTGACCTGTCAGAAAGTTAAGGCAGAACATCAGAGGCCGGCAGGATTGTTGCAACCATTGGAGATTCCGGTATGGAAATGGGACCAGGTTACTATGGACCTTGTGTCGGATTTTCCGAGATTACCACGAGGTAATGATTCTGTGTGGGTTGTAGTAGACAGGTTGACGAAGAGTTCGCATTTTATTGCTACAAAGAAAATAGATTCTCTTGACAAATTGTCTGAGCTATATGTTGAAAATATTGTGAGACTGCATGGAGTTCCATCTCAGATAGTGTCTGACAGGGATCCCAGGTTTATATCACAGCTCTGGCAGAAACTACAAAAGGCTATGGGGACTAATTTGAGTTTTAGTACTGCTTATCACCCGTAGACGAATGGCCAGTCAGAGAGGACTATCAGGATATTGGAAGACATGTTGAGGGCTTGTGTTATGGATTTTGGCAAGAATTGGGAGAAATACCTACATTTAGCAGAGTTTGCTTATAATACAGTTATCAGGCCACTATTGGCATGACACCCTACGAGGCACTTTACGGGCGGAAATGTCGGTCTCCGTTGTATTGGGATGAGGTAGGTGAGATGAAAACAGTTGATCCCGCTATTCTTCCTGAGATGATCAAAATGGTGGATAATGTGAGACTTATAAAGAAAATGATGCTTACAGCTCAGAGTCGACAGAAGAATTATGCTGATAGACGTCGCCAGGACTTAGTATTTTCTAAGGGTGATCGTGTTTTCTTGAAAGTCTCTCCGCGCAAAGGTTTGATTCGACACGAAAAATGAGGTAAACTTAGTCCTAGATACGTGGGACCATTTGAAATCACTGAGAAGGTTGGAATTTAGCTTATAGATTGGCATTACCCCCGAGTTTGGGTCAGATTCATGATGTTTTTCATGTGTCACTGTTGAGAAAATATAATCCTGATCCGTTGCATATTATTGAGCCGGAGCCGTTGGAGATTGATGAGTCTTTAGTTTATGTTGAGAAACCTCTTCGAGTGGTTGACCGAAAGATTCAAGAACTTAGAACTAAAAGTATTCCTATGGTAAAAGTTCTTTGGGATCATCATGGAGTTGAGGATGCCACTTGGTAGCGAGAAGATCAGATCAGAGAGAAGTATCTAGAGCTCTTTGCCGAACCATGTAAGAATTGTGGGGACGCAATTAGTTTAAGGGGGAGAGGGTGTGACACCCGAGAATTCTACCATAAAAATTTATTTATAATCGTTGCATACCTACGTGCGCATTTCTACGTGCATCGTTTTTCTTGCTTAATTATTTTTATTAGGGGTTTCTATTCATAATATTTTTGACTGTTTCAAAAGCTTGATTTTAAATTTTTCCTAGGTCATATGACATTGAAAAGGAACCAAGAAATTTTCATTTTGAACTTTTGAGCTTAGGAGTGTGCGTTTATAAAATGTTTTCCGTGAACTTTGAATAGTGTTACGTTAGAATAGTGCTAATTATAAATTAAAAAGCATTTGAAATTTCAATTAGCCTTAATTGATCAAGTTTTTGAGACTAATTAGCTTAAGTTATTAACTATGCACAATATATAAAATAACCAACTCATGAAATTAAATAGAATAATACACATTAGTCCTCAAAACAAATTAGAATATTCCCTCTATGTCCTCATGCTTTGGCCGACCCATTCAAGGGAGAAAATTGCTTCAACAACTTTGCATTTTGAGCTCTTAGCTTGATCTTGGGAGGGTTTTGAGCATCCTAGGGACTTCAACAAGCTTTATCATCTTCAAAAATTGTGAGGGAGATGCATTTTGTTGTTTTTAAAGTTTATGTTCATATGTTTAATTTTCTTGATTTGTCAATTATAGCTTTATAACTTGTTATGAATGCTTCCTATGAGTTATTTGATGCCTATAGAGTTAACTTTTGAGGTTTGATAACAAAGTAAATGGTTGAAATTTGAGTTTGATCAAAGAGATGATGAATAGTGCCTAGAATTAGGGTTTTGAGAAAAATTGCTAATTGGCTTGAATTGATGCTTCAATTAGGTGCTCTAGACCCTAGTGAAATTAGTTGAAAAGTCCCGTGAGGTTGAATCACTAGAAACCGAACTTAATTGCATAAATAGCCAACTTTAAAAATGGGGCTTTTCCCGTTAAGCAATACGGGCAAGTTTGGGTATTGATTCGGGTATCCTTGAGCTAAGGAAGCACCTTTGGTGCTTTCGTTTCGCGAAAATGGGGTTCGGTTAGTATAGTTATAGTTCAAACCCGTTCGGGGCCTTCCCAAACTTTTGCTTCAAAAATGAGTTTTGATGACTTTAAAAGGTACCTTTGAGCTTAATTAAGAATATAGAAAGACTAGGGTATGATTAGGAATCTCGAACCATGCTTAGGAGAAAGAAAACTCGGTCAAAGAAAGGGAAAATGTAGTTTTTAGCCATTTTAGTTGCATTTGGAACTTGTTGTGGGATTGTAATGCCTTGCATTGAATATTTAGGATATATTTAAGCTATTTGAGTAGACTATTGGAATTAATTGTGTTGATTGCTTCTTTTGGTATCTTTAAGCTAATCTCGTGCTTATGTGAACTTATATCGTGCTTATTTGTGAGGGCGGCCTACTTTGTTGTCCCTCTTATGTGTTATATGATATATTGATTTCTTGTGACTTGTCTCGGGGTTGCGCAACCTTTTCGGACATGGTAGCGTCGAGAAACACAGGCGGCGTCGGGCTTGCCGTGCTCCCTCGACTACCATGGTGCCTATTCCCTTTCTCGCAGAAGCATACTCCACTACCCAAGAGGCGTGGTTCACCTGCTGGGCATGGACCTACCTCGGGATAAAGGGTCGTAGGATCGGGATACATCCGGAGTATCCCAATTATTGGTGTTTGGGGTTTACCGGCATGTTTGTGATGCTCGTGGTTCGTGGCTCGTGGATGAAGACTTGGAAGTGGAACCGTATCCTTTTTAAAGTGATTAATTGCTTGGCTTATTGTCTTGTTGGTTTATGTGGCATATATATATATGTTTTCTTGTGTTGCATATCATATTGCACGTTGACATGCTGCATCACCTCTCTCGCTGGGCAACTTAGTTGCTCACTCCTCATTTGAAATGTTTCAGGAGAAGCTAAGGTGAATCCCTAGCTATTAGAAGTAGAAGAGGAAGAAGAAGTTCACGTAGATCAAAATCCGTGACTTTGTGTGCTGAGGTGGACTTTATGTGCTTCTTGCGTGGAGTTCTTGTTATTAATGTATTTTGAGACCTTGGAGTCTTGTGTATATGTCTAGCAGTTGTGGACTAGAATGTTAGAGAAAGATGTTGGTTTGTAATAATGGAATTTAGACTTTATTTTCTCTTGCATGCTTGGAGTGTTTATTGCCCTACATATGGAACTTAGAATTTTATTGCATCTAACTACTTATGGCTAAAACCAATTTATCTCGCATGCTTGTGTGTTTTAGTAGAATGTTGTTGCTCCAAGGCTCGGATGGCCTTGTGATTGTGTTTTGGCTTTAGAGATATTAGTAGATAAGTTGTTGTTTTTAGTTCAAATGTCTTGAGTGAATGTTTACAGGTAACAGTTTTGTCCTTGGTACAGAGGAGACTCTGTCCGAGTGACAGGTGCGAGCCTGACTTTAGCGTGGGTTGGGTTCGGGGCGTTACAGTTTTGGTCCAATTATAGGTGGCCTTTGGCCTTGGGTCCGCGCATGGCTTGCGTGCAGTCACTTATTTTTCCTGATGAGAGCCATCAATTTAACGTAATATTAGCCATCACTTCTCCAGTTAGCTATTGGCAAGCTCGGGCTCGTCAATATCTTCGCCCTAGCTTGAGGGGGAGTGTTGAAATATCTGAATAATACAGCTGCAATGGCTGTAATATTTCTTGAGTAATGTGCCTACCACAATCAGTCTTGAGCCATGTGAATCTAGAGCAGTGTGATGCATTTATTAGGTTTGACAAATGTAACTTAGTTTGTAGTATTTAAACTCTGATTGTATCATCTTCTAAGTATGTGATTGTAAGAATGTTTTTTATCAAATCATTTCTTTCAACTGAAACATATATCACGCACCGCATTTTTTAGTCTTTTCTTTTTGTCACTCGTGAATGTGATAGTCCCTGTATATGCTAGATGGTTAGTCAAGGCATCAAGAAAATATCCCCTTGTATCTTCGCATTCCTGTTGACACACCATGACTGCAAGGGGAAAAATTCCAGAATTTGCATCAAGTGCTACTGCTAAAAGTAGTTGACCACCGTATGGGCCTTTCAAGAAGCAACCATCAAGGCCAATAAATGGCTGTTGTATAAATTCTAACGCAAGTGCACGTGTCGCAACAAGTAATAAAATGATGAATAAAGATCGTTTCCACGAGGACTAAGATTATTAACTACCGAAATTAGTTTAGCTTCAATTTTATTCAAATGACCGAAATTTGAGAATTTTGCAATTAAAAACTAAAGGAATAACAAAACTAATGAAAATAACAATCAAACAATTGCGAATTTGATGGAAAATTTGATTCAATAATTGGAGAGTTCTAGGGATTACGATTTCACCAAGATTTATCCTACTCGAATCTGTTGATTAATTCCAATTGACGACTATTCCTTATGCTGCCAACAATCTCGCTAATGTAAATATTAATCTTTCTCAAGCATTAATACCCTATCCCACTAAGCAAGCTACCTATATCTCTGTGATAACTGTGAACTTATGGAATGCATTAAATCCTAAAAATTTAAATGCTGCATTAGATCTCATAACTATCTCTAGCTTATGACAATTTAATGATACTCCATACATGGTCTAGTTTAGTTATCACTTCTCAGTCTCAAACTAAACCACAAAGCAATCAATTATTGGCCAGATAATCACAAGCATTACGTATAATGTGAAATATTCAGCATAAAAATAGAATAATCAATCAACCAATCAATTCAACATAATTCGAGTAATCAAAATCTGGCTACATCGTAGCCCTAGAAAAGTAATCTAGCAACTCATAATAAATGTAAATAAAATCCAAAGTTTATTAAAATTCATGATGAGAGAGAAAGAAAAACTCTGAAAATCTCAAGAAAGTTGTGGCTAATCTTGTTTCTGATCCGTTCTTCCTCGTCAATCTTGTGTTTCCTTGCGTTTTCTCCTATCCAAACTTTGGTTTTTCTCTCTAGAACTTGCTTCCTCCCAAAAAACTCCCATTTTCTCAACGTTTGATATCCTCTTTTATCGTAGGGTTTTCTTCTTTTTGTGCCTTTTTACTAAATTGCCCTTAAAAATCCTGCAATACTGCGTAGCTGCGCTATGATTGCTCTACTTATATTTTCTCTTTAATTTCTTCACGAACTGCATAAAAGATTGTCTTAGTCATTTTCCTTCAATTTTGGCCTAAAAAATCCATGTCTCCTCATATAATTCACCTACATCATAAAACAAACATGGAACCAATTAAATTGCTCATAAAATACTCAAGAACGAACAAAATTTAAGTAAAAAGACGTTGAAATAACATATCAATATTACACCCAACAATGACCTTAAACCGTTTATGAAGTCGTCCCTTTGTGCCACGAAGCTAATAAATAATCTATCAAATACGGGATTTAACAAATGCAATTCATTGTACCTCATTTTTATACAAGACCCGGGGTTGGTTCCAAGGAGGGCCTTGCATATCTAGGAACAAGAGCATAGCTTTCAGCCCAATCACCTGACACCAACTCTATAGATTTCCTTTTAGCCCTACACAATTTTCTTTTGGGAACATGGATACCAAATTTTTCTTGCATCTTCGAGTCCAACTCCGTTATTGGTTTATCAATGTTGTTCTTGAAGTCGGGCAACAATTGTTCGGCTATCCATTTTGATGATGCTCCAATACCTTTCAAATCACTTACACAAGTATGGCTTGGACTCACCGACTTTATTTTAAATGTTTTGCCATCAACATAAGTAGATGCGTGGAGCCTCCAATTACATCCTTCATTGCCACACTCAACAGTGAATCGTTCTTTGTCATTCTTCTTTCGAATAGGTTTAAATCCAATTTGTACGACATATTCTTCAAAAACCCTTCTTAAATGCTTGACATCGTCAAATATATGGCCAACTCTAAGCTCAATAATTTACTTCCCTTTGTCATCAACTGTCTTCTTGAAATCATCTCCATGCATCTTGTCACTTAGCTTTCCAATGCGTGCACCTATCTCATAACTAGATTCTTCCTCACTAACATTATAGTTTTCATTTTCCGAATTCAAATTCGACATGTGGTCATCATTGTCGTCGCTCCAATTAACTTCTTCATGCTGCCTAGTCTCCTCACCATTGTCATCGGTATTGTCACTCCAATGATACTATTCACTGCTAACACTTTTCTTGTCTCTAGTGCTCTCTTGTGGTGGTATTTCAAAATTTGGAGATTGAGCTTCTTGCATATTATCCATAGTTTTAGGTAGAGATGGATTGTTTCGGGTGAGAGCTTGTGTTATTTGCTACATTTGTGAAGTGCAAGATTGAAGTTGAAGGTTTAAATGGATATGTGTCTCATCTTTATCGAAGTACAATCTTATAAGTCTTTGACTATCTTCATCATTCTCTATGTTCATGGTTGCTCTCGTCTTTGGATGTATGCCTTCAAAATACACAAGTTGTCCCAACCATTCTGCGCCCATTGATAAACAAATATCAGTTGTAAGCTCAGTACAACCATATCCATTTGAGTCAAGATTAGGCACGAGCGTGTATTCCCCATTATGACAAATATTTAAATGGAATAACATTTTGCCTGAAATAATAAAAAAGAGGTAAAACATGAAGAAATAAAAATTCAACAAACTAAACATGAAAAGAAGTTGGCAAAAAAGAACGAAAATTGAGTACATGAATAGACTTTATGTTACTTTGTTAACTTACGCCTCTTGTGACAATCTTAGCTAGACTATCTCATCCATTCACTGTTTGTATTAAACGTATTGTACACAAATACTCAATCAATGAAACACCAATACTCTTCATGGTATCAGACTTTATACGACTAACCTCAGTATCCTAAACTACGATCACATCTTCCACAACTGTCATTTTAGCCTCAGGCTTTAGTCCCCTATTATTTCCTCTCACTCACCTCAGGCCTTAATCATGATTTACTTCATGGCTACCACTGCACATTTTTCTCTGCCATCTTACCATGTTCAAACTTTTGTTACAATCACACTCATCATACCAAACCTCAAAAATCACACATTGATCATCATTATAAGATAAGTTTACACATTATTTTTCATTCATAATCATCAACATCCAAAACCAAATAAAGAATTGAAAAAAAGCATAAGTAATCACCAAATCACACATGTAATCCAATAAATAACGAATTTGAACATAATAAGAATCATGATTACTTTATAATACAACTTAAAACAAAAAAAGTTAAGCTTGGGTTTCAAATAAAAGGACTGGAATTTCAAAAAACAAAAGAAAGAAAGAAACTTCACCTTAAACTATTGGGTTCGTGTTGATGGAGTAAACTATGTTTCAACACTTTTACGCATTACCGACAATGAAAAATTGCCATCGGGCATCACAGGTAGCAATAGCAACGATGAGATCTTTTTCTTTGTTGGGTGTGGGTGTATTTCTTCTTATGTGATGGTTAGATGAGAAGAGAATGTGTTTTAGGTGAATCTATGTGTACTAATCTTTTCAACAAAACTTTCCCGGGCAACAAATTGGTAAAATATTTTTATTTTTTTATTTTTTTGTGATAAGCAAAATGACTAAAATATCATTTCTCTGTTAAATTTGACTAACTTTTGACTGACGGAAGGACTTAGAAAGGTTTTAAAAAAAACTCAAGGACCTATTTGGTCTAAGACAAAAAACTGAGGGACTTATATGTCTTTAACCCTTTAATAATGCATACAAGACATTTTTTATTAACTAAGCATGGAGAGGTTACGTGATATAACATAAACAAAGTAAAATTTAACATAGTATATACATTGAGAGGGTAAAGTAATATTACTCAAACATAACACTTTACCCCCTCCACAAGTATAACATTTTGTCTACTAGTATTTATTTTATATCACTTAATAATTTTAGATATTAATGAAATCGGGATATTTTTGTATATTTACATATTTTTAACGACAACAAGAAACATTTATATTGATTAAATCATAGGAGAAGGTTACAGAATTGATGTCAACCTATCTCAAGATAATGAAATAAATGTTGGTTCAATTGAGGCGAGCCCATCTTATGGTTGGACTTGAAAGCCACTCGCTAATTGGTCGGTCATTGCTCTGTGAAGCTAATGAATATTGACTTTTTGGTAGACTATTTTATGAAAATTATTCTCTGATGTTGATCATTTTGGTTCGTATAGATAAATCATTGATGTGTAAAACATGATCTATACTATTCGTTATTACAAATTAGGTAGATTAAGAAAAAAATGAAGTCACTCAAATGAAGAAATTGATAGTATAATATATAATCAAATGACTTACCAGATGAATGTGGACCAAGAACTGTTAGCATGGGAGGGGTTAGGGCTTGGGACTTAAAATAGATATATATAGGGTGGGCTAATTGATTGGACAACATGTATCAAGGGTTTTGGTAGATTAGAGTTAGGAAGGAGGAAAAATGTTTGGTAGGCAAGTGGAAGAGAGGAGGAAAAGTGTTTACTCGTGTTGGGGTTGAAGTCTGGGAGAAGAGGGTATAGGGTTTATATGAGTCTTTGGGGTATGGGGAGGGGGGTTAGGGCATAAATAGATATATATATAGAGCTGGTTAGTTGATTGCACAATGTGTATAAGGGGTTTTGGTAGACGAGAGAGAGAGAGAAGAGGAAAAGTGTTTGATAGGCAAGATAAAGAGAGGAGGAAAAGTGAGTAGGTGAGAGAAAGTGAAAGATTATTTCTTTTTTATGCTACTCCTGCAAGTAAATAGTTGTAATTACTATTAAGGTTGATATTAGAGCCCATATGAACGGCTTATAACATTGTAAGATTTGATTCTAATCATGTCTATCAATTTAGAGTGCATATTTGTCTTACCCTTCATCGAGGGTCATCTTGATAGTCAAGGGCGCGTTTAGAGGGCTATAAAATATAATTTGACATTTATATTTCTATTGTTTTTTATGAATAGAAATGACTATATTTTTTACTTTTAAAATTGTCAATGAATTTTCTTTAGTAAAAGTCTTCAAGCGCTTGGTGTTAGTTGAGTAACCCAAAATTTTATATAGTGGCATTAGGGGTAATGATTTACAAGTGGAAGAATTATATTTTTCTAATTCTCTCCCTCACGTGTGACTAAGATTGATCCACGTAAAATGAGTGTAATTTGATCACCATGCAGATCATTTTGTATGAATATTATACAACAAATAATATATTGTATAAGAATTAAAAATCAACTATGTAATCGTCATTGTTTTGCAAAATATTTTATTTATATCATTACAATTGCTTTTTATAATTTAAAAGTAATATAATATATTTCCATATCAACAATATCAAATACGCCTTCTCCATTTATCACAAGACAATACAAGGAGCAAGATAAGACTAATACTTGCAAAATCATACATCAAAAGATTGAAAATCTATGAGGTTTCAGGAATTTTGGTGAGACAGAACAGTCATTAGTTTGGTTGATGAATAAAGAAGCAAGAAAGATCTATGTAATTCGTAATGTCAAAACACATATAAATTAATATGCCATCATTTTCTAAACATATCAAAGTCATAATCTATTCAAATAACATATACTAGAGAAATAAGCTTGATAGTATAGCCCATCTGTTATTTGGAATTAAGAGACATCCGCCAATGGATTGGTCGTACAGTGAAGGCAAAGTGACATTAACTTAATATTATTTTGTGATTAATAGCGTATAAATAGACATTTCTCAAAAAGTTGATAGTATCGAGAAGTCATCTGATCTGGAGAAGTTGACAGCATTGAAAAGTCAACCCATCTGGAAAAGTTGACAATGACAAAGGTGTTGTTTCAATTGAAACAAGCCCATCTCGAGGCCTTAATCATCCGGTTTGCTACAATGTGCCAACACATATAAATTAATATATCATCATTTTCCGAACATATCAAACCCATAATATATTTAAATAACATATTAGTTGGAATTGAGAGACATCCGCCAATGGACTGGTCGTACATTGAAGGTAAAGTAATATTAACTTAATATTTTGTGATTAATAGTATATAAATAGACATTTCTCAAACAGTTGATAGTATTGACAAATCTGAAGAAGTTGAGAGAGCCTTAGGCTCCGTTTGTTTGACATAAAATATTTTTTGAATTTTACGGTATTTAATAATACCGAAAAATTAGTTAATTATAAAATATTTTTCAGTCAATAATTGTGACTGTTTTTTTCTTAATTTTACAGTATTTGATAATACCGAAAAATTGGTTAACCGTAAAATATTTTTTAGTCAATAATTGCGACTAGTACAAAATTATGAAAAATGTTTGTATTTCCTTTGGGAGAAAAAAATATTTTACGGAACTCACGGTACATCCAAATACTAGAAAATATTTTTCAGTATTTTATTTTCCAGAAAAATATTTTTCTCTAACAAGTTATTTTACGACAAACAAATAAAACCCCGTAAAATATTTTATTTTTCCAAAAAAAAATTTTAATAAACAAATTATTTTACAACAAACAAACGAGCCTTAATCATCTGGTAATGTCCCCAACTGAGTTATAAGCCCACACAAGTGAGCTCGGCAACCAATTTACTTAAGGCAAATACTTATTAAGATATTCGTCTCACAAATCAATGTGGGAGAAGAGGTTATACAGACCATACGTCTTTGTTGGAGCAAATATTTGGGATTGTATAGTAAAGTATAAAACAATAGTAAAAGATATTCGACCTGTTGTTACCGTAATCACATTTTATAAGGATAGTTTTTCACCAACAAAAAAATAATTTTTCCAGAGGATCTAAAAAGAAAAAAGAAAAAATCAATAGTATAATTACACTGAGATCCATGGTGATTATCATACAAATAGGTTGAATTATCTATGTAATTCGTAATGTAAAAACATGTAAATCAAGATGTAATCATTTTTCAAACATTTCAAAGCCTTACTCTATATAAAAACCTATGCTAGGGAAATAAATTTGCTCTTCCATTTTGACAAGTACCCGATCCATTATTTTCCCTAGCCATACTTTACAAGACAGATAAATCAAGGCGTCGTCATTTTTAAAACATCACAAAACTATAATCTATATAAATTACATAAACCTAATTAAAACAATGAATATGCTCTTCTATTTTGACGGGTATCCGACTTATTATAATCTCTAACTATACTCTACATGATATTTTCTCACCATATAAAAAATATTTTTCCCACGGGTCAAAAAAGAAAGACCAAGAACCAAAAGTAGAATATTATATTGAGATCTGTCGTGATTATCATAAAAAAAGTAATAACTTGAAATGTTTGCCCAAATTCCCAAAAAACCAAAAAAGAAAAAGAAGCATCCATGTAGTTCGTAATGCTAAAACATAAAAATCAAGATGTCATCTTTCAAAACATCTAGAAGTCATAATCTATACAAATATAATTCAATATACCCGAGACAACAAGCTTTCTTTTCCATTTTGACGCCTACCTAACCTATTGCCATCCATAACCACATTTTGCAAGATATTTTCTCATCACGAGAAAATGTTTTTCCCATAGGGTCCAAAAAAAAAGAAAGGGGAGAATCAAAAGAAGAATTACATGCATTGAGATCCACGGTGGTTATCATACAAAGAATAGCTAGAAGTATCCTTCCAAATTTCCCAAAAACCACAAAAACAAAAGTAGCATGATGTAGTTTGTAATGCCAAAACATGTAAATCAAGATGCCTATCATTTTCTGCATATCTCAAAGACAAAAACTGTAAGAATTTTTAGTGCTTTGTGAATGGAAATTATTAATTAAAGATTAGTGGAACAACTTTGTATAGACATGCTTGCTAAGTTTTGTGTGCAAAGATTCCTTGCCTGCTATAAAGTCTGTGTACACTTGCATGCTTGCTAGAATATTTGTGCATTTATTTATATATATATTGGTGGGTAATGATGACTCCCACTATAAGTTTGCCTATATATTTGTGTGTGTTTTGCTGGCATTGAGAATGAGAAAGAACAGAGAGGAAAAGAACGAAAAATAATTTAATTTTATCATTGTGTCCAATAGAGAGAGTTTGTTATATTCAGTTCAATAGTTTCGTAGTTTGGTGTGCTCCTACTACGAAGAAAATATCGTTGTATCCTGGGAGACTTGCGTTAATCAACCGAAAGCACCGTAGTGGGACGTTAAAGTCTTAAGGACATCGAGTCTAACTCGAGCCTCGATATCATCTATTTGGTTTATTTCTACATCCTTAAATTTTAATATTGTTAATTTTACATTCTGATATTTTAATCTTTATTGCACATCTTGTATTTATATTTACAGCACTTCTCTCATTTTAATTATCCAACAATCTTAAGACTTTAATCGGTATAATTCCTTTAATATGATTCTGTGAAGTATAACAAACTGGAAAATAAATTACATTTCCATATACCTCTTAATTTTCTGAAGTTAATGATGAAAATTTCATCAAATTTGGACTTAAAATGAGAAAGATATAAATTTTTTAAGGACCTAATCTTAAACTGTTCAATACCGATTGCACGTTTCTTTGTTATTGTTTTCTTGTTATTACTGCATACGTAGTACGAGAAATCATGCAATGACTTTATATTATAATATATATTATTTGTATATTAACTAATATATATTATTATATTATATTAAACCATTATAATATAGTATATTAGTTTATATTATATTATATTAATTATAAATTTTAATGCAGTAGCTTTAGTTGCAGCTTTGTATTATAATATTTATTATGCTTTAGTTGCAGCTTTGAATTATAATATTTATTATTATATTAGTTGTTGTAGCTTTTAATGCAGTAACATTATAATATATATTTTTTATTTGAGAAGCAAAAATTCTAATTATTCTTCTTGCTGCTACAAAGGTTTGATCCCAGGACCTCAAGGCTACTAATCAGAAGAGTCTACTACTGAACCAAATGTTACTTCTTGTTTCTTAAGTGAAAAAATAATTTATTAGTCCACTGTTCTTTAATTGATTCGAGAAAAGACAATTTGAATAATTGTTTTACTTATTTTGTTTGGACTATTTACTTGACAGTCTAATATAAGTATATATATACATATAGTAGACTGTGTGATTTTAATATTTCTTTTATTTTTGTATCAGAAATATTATTTCCTTAATTGTTACATTAAAATTAATTTTGGTATTAAGTTATTTTGCGACTAACTTGATTATTGTATTTGTATTTGGGTGTATAAACAGGGATTTGGACTTAATATAAATAATATTAATTATGAATACCGAAACTGAAAATATGAATTATGGACAATCTTTTGGACCTAACAACCTAAATATGCCCTTGACTGGAAGTGGATCAATCGGTGGATCTACAGGACATGAGAATGTACCTTTGGTTAGGCCATCGGTGACTGTTGCTTCGGCTGTGCCATTTGTGGCGTCAACTCCTGTTGGACATGGCGAGAGGCCAGAAAAGTTTAACGGGAGGGATTTTAAGAGGTGGCAACAGAAAATGTTGTTCTACTTGACCACCTTAAATCTTGCTCGATTTTTGAAAGATGATGCACCACAGTTGGGTGACGATCCTGATATGCAGACTGTTGCTGCTGTTGATGCTTGGAAGCATGCAGACTTCCTTTGCAAAAACTATATCCTCAACGGGTTGGACAACGCATTGTATAACGTCTACAGCCCAATGACAACTGCTAAGGCACTGTGGGAATCTTTAGAGAAGAAGTATAAAATGGAGGATGCGGGCACAAAGAAATTTGTTGTGGCCAGATTCCTTGACTTCAAAATGGTAGATTCCAAGCCTCTGATGCCGCAAGTAGATGAGTATCAGGTACTCATTCATGAGTGTCATGCAGAAGGTATAAATATGGGAGAACGTTTTGAATATGGTGCACTTATTGAGAAGTTGCCTCCCAACTGGAAAGACTTCAAGAGTTATTTAAGGCATAAGCGAAAGGAGATGACTCTTGAAGATCTAGTTCTGAGATTGAGGATTGAAGCAAACAACCGCAAATCTGAAAAAAGAGTTGGTTTTCCGCCTTTGGAATCAAAGGTTAATGTGGTTGAGTATGGTCTGAGCAACAAAAAGAGAAAATTCTCCAACCAAAGTCAAAAAGGGGGAAAACATAAGAAGCAGCAGTTCGGTGGGAATTGCTTTGTCTGTGATAAGCCGAGGCACAAGGCAAGAGACTGTAGGCACCGCAAGAACCAGGGCAATCTGAAGAAGAGGAAAGCTCAGGCAAATGTTGTGGAAGACCTGGGCAATGATCTCTCTGACATTAATTTGTCAGCTGTCGTGTCAGAAGTCAATCTGGTGGGGAATCCAAAGCAATGGTGGGTGGACACTGGGGCCACTAAGCATGTTTGCTCTGATAGGAGAATGTTCACTACCTATCAAAATGTTTCTGAAACCCTTTACATGGGTAACTCCGCCACTTCGAAGGTGGAAGGAACTGGAAAGGTAATCTTGAAGTTTACCTCTGGAAAGGAGCTGACACTCAACAATGTGCTGCATGTCCCAGACATCCAAAAGAATTTGGTTTCTGGATCCTTGTTGAGTAAGAACGGATTCAAATTGGTGTTTGAGTCTGGTCAATTTGTGTTAACCAAATTTGGAATGTTTGTAGGCAAAGGCTATGAATGTGATGGCTTATTTAAGCTCAATGTAATGACTATTGCCCCAACTGTTGTAAAGGCTAATGAGCCTACTAAATTTGGTATGAATAAGAATAAGTCTGTTGCTTATGTCTTGGATTCTCCTAATTTATGGCATGATAGATTAGGACATGTGAATTTTGATTCTGTGCGAAAATTAATCAATTTAAGTCTAATACCTAAAGCTGATTGGAACATAAATAAAAAATGTGAAGTATGCGTAGAATCAAAATTAACGAGAACTTCCTTTAAATCAGTAGAAAGGAGTTCAGAACCTCTGGATTTAATTCACAGTGATATTTGTGATTTAAAATTTGTACAAACTAGAGGTGGAAAAAAGTATTTTATTACTTTTATTGATGATTGCACAAGATATTGTTATGTTTATCTACTCAGAGGCAAAGATGAGGCTCTGGAAGTATTTAAACTATACAAAAATGAGGTAGAAAATCAACTCGGCAAAAAGATTAAGATGTTGAGAAGCGATAGAGGAGGAGAATATGTATATCCCTTTGAGGAATACTGTGCTGAACATGGAATTGTTCATCAAACGACGGCTCCTTACTCTCCTCAACAGAATGGTATTGCTGAACGCAAAAACCGAACTCTTAAAGAGATGATGAATGCTTTGTTGATTAATTCGGGTTTACCTCAGAACTTGTGGGGGGAGGCAGTGTTAACTGCGAACCATATTCTTAATAAGGTACCCCACAAGAAATTAAGCAAGACACCTTATGAGTTGTGGAAAGTTCGACCACCTTCCTACAATTACTTAAGAGTGTGGGGGTGTCTAGCTAAGGTAGGAGTTCCAGCTCCTAAAATGGTCAAAATAGGACCAAAGACTGTGGATTGTATCTTCATTGGATATGCATACAACAGTGCTGCATACAGGTTTCTTGTGTATAAGTCAGAAATAACTGATATACATGTGAATACAGTTATTGAATCAAGGAATGCAGAATTTTTCGAAGAAAAATTTCCTTGTAAAAATACGCAAGAATTAAGTTCTACGAAAAGAACATATGATGAGAGTCAAAAATTAGATATAGATGATGAGGCTATATCTAAAGATATTGAAGATAAACCAAGACGTAGCAAGAGGGCTAGAACATCTAAGTCTTTCGGTCCAGATTTTCTAACATATTTGTTAGAAAATGAGCCTCACACTTTTAATGAGGCAATGTCTACTCCTGAAGCTCCTTTATGGAGAGAGGCAGTAAACAGTGAAATTGAATCCATAATGCAAAATCATACATGGGAACTGGTGGATCTTCCTCCTGGAAATAAACCTTTAGGGTGTAAATGGATTTTTAAGAGGAAGTTGAAGGCTGATGGATCAATAGAAAAATACAAGGCCAGGCTTGTCATTAAGGGATATAGACAAAAAGAAGGTCTAGATTATTTTGATACATATTCACCAGTCACGAGAATTACATCCATACGGATGTTGATAGCTATCGCAGCTATCAATAATCTTGAGATACATCAAATGGATGTAAAAACAGCATTCTTAAATGGAGATCTAGATGAAGAGATCTACATGGAACAACCTGAAGGGTTTGTAGTTCCTGAGAAAGGGAAAAAGGTTTGTAAGCTTGTAAAATCCCTTTACGGACTAAAACAGGCGCCTAAACAATGGCATGAGAAATTTGATAAAGTCATGTTGTCAAATGGCTTTAGGATTAATGAATGTGACAAATGTGTCTATGTAAAAGGCACGGGTCAAGAATATGTCATTGTTTGTCTTTATGTAGACGACATGCTTATTATCGGGAGTAATGATAGTGTCATTAAGTCTACCAAGAAGATGTTATCCAGTAACTTTGATATGAAGGATATGGGTATGGCAGATGTGATTCTGGGTATTAAAATTACCAGAACATCTGACGGACTAATCTTGTCACAGTCCCATTATATAGAGAAAGTACTGGACAAGTTTAATAAAAATGATGCTAGTCTCACGAAGACACCTATAGATGCAAATGTACATCTTACAAAAAATACTGGTGAAGGAATATCTCAATTAGAGTATTCAAGGATTATTGGTAGTTTGATGTACATTATGAATTGCACGAGGCCCGATATAGCATTAACTGTGAGCAAATTGAGCAGGTATACGAGCAATCCAGGGAAAGACCATTGGGTAGCTATAATAAGAGTTCTAAGGTATCTGAGATATACATTGAACTTTGGGCTGCACTATACCCGATATCCAGCTGTACTAGAGGGATACAGTGATGCCAACTGGATATCGGATACTAATGACTCCAAATCCACGAGTGGATACATTTTCACTTTGGGAGGGGCAGCCGTGTCTTGGAAATTCACTAAGCAAACATGTATAGCCAGATCCACGATGGAATCTGAGTTTATAGCTTTGGATAAAGCTGCAGAGAAAGCCGAATGGCTTCGACAGTTCTTAGAGGACATTCCAAACTGGCCCAAACCTGTGCCAGCTATCTGCATACACTGCGATAGTCAATCTGCTATTGGAAGGGCACAGAGTAGCATGTACAACGGTAAGTCTAGACATATACGTCGTAGACATAATACCGTCAAACAATTGCTCTCTAATGGGGTTATCTCAATTGACTACGTAAAGTCAAAAGATAACATTGCGGATCCACTTACTAAAGGTTTGAACAGAGAGCAAGTTTACAAATCGTCGAGGGGAATGGGTCTAAAGCCTATGACTACAGAGTCATCATAGTGGAAAACCCTACCTACGTGACAAGAGATCCCTGGAAGTAGGTTCAAAGGGAAAAACTGAGCTATGAATGATTTATCGGGAGCACTGTGGGGGTAATACTCTCACCTATTCCTATGACGAGCAGACAGTGCTGCCTGCATGTAGTTTAGGATAAGCTATGCTTTTAATGATACTTATATCTTGGAAAATCCAAGTGGGGTATTACAGGGTTACTCTTAATAAGTGATCACCTATGTGAGTAGGGAGTGGGCCGCTCCTACGAGAATCTCTAAGGCTGAATTCTCTAGAGTACTCATGAAACTGGGAGTTGTTCAGGGCCAAAATGAACACAACCGTGAGAACTGAAGTATGGTTAAGAGGATGTTGTGTGAGTTCTATTGTCTTGGTTTACACAAAAGTTGAACAGTTCAAGACATCGCGTTCACTGGTTAGCAAGTAAATCCGATAGTTCTCACTACGGAAGGTTCAAGGCCAAAAGCTACCTATCCGGAAGCAGTATCAATCTTTCAAACTCTCTCTAGTGTCTATTTTTTATCGCTTCATTTTGTATTGTTAATTTCCATTCATGTGGGGGATTGTAAGAATTTTTAGTGCTTTGTGAATGGAAATTATTAATTAAAGATTAGTGGAACAACTTTGTATAGACATGCTTGCTAAGTTTTGTGTGCAAAGATGCCTTGCCTGCTATAAAGTCCGTGTATACTTGCATGCTTGCTAGAATATTTGTGCATTTATTTATATATATATTGGTGGGTAATGATGACTCCCACTATAAGTTTGCCTATATATTTGTGTGTGTTTTGCTGGCATTGAGAATGAGAAAGAACAGAGAGGAAAAGAACGAAAAATAATTTCATTTTATCATTGTGTCCAATAGAGAGAGTTTGTTATATTCAGTTCAATAGTTTCGTAGTTTGGTGTGCTCCTACTACGAAGAAAATATCGTTGTATCCTGGGAGACTTGCGTTAATCAACCGAAAGCACCATAGTGGGATGTTAAAGTCTTAAGGACATCGAGTCTAACTCGAGCCTCGATATCATCTATTTGGTTTATTTCTACATCCTTAAATTTTAATATTGTTAATTTTACATTCTGATATTTTAATCTTTATTGCACATCTTGTATTTATATTTACAGCACTTCTCTCATTTTAATTATCCAACAAACTACACAAATTACATATACCCGATAGAAAAAAATTGCTTTCCCTTTACGTCTGCATAAATTACTTCTGCTTTCTTTGATGCAGGCTGAATTTTTGTTAGTTCTCTGAGGAGATTAAATCCTTTACCAGATATCGGTACCAAAAGGGTCTGAATTCGCATTTTCTCTAGACTTGGTGATTTAGATAATAAAATCTCATTGACTTCCAATTGAGGTCTTGTCCTAGTAACATTTTTCAGTTCCACTTCCTTGAGTTCATTCAGCGTTACATCTGAGTAGTCTTGCTCTTTCAAAAATTCCAAAGCGGCATTTGTTGAGGAAGCTTTATCGATGGAAAACTAGGAAAAGATGATTAAACTACATTAATACGAAAATTGATATAACGCATACGGGAGAGAAACATCTACCTTACTCACCTGAATCTTAATATGCTTCAAGTTAGGGGAGCTTCTGATTAAGCAAAGGATTAATGACAGCCTGTCCAATTCATCTAACATTGTATTATAGAGGTCAAGATCTTTAAGGTAGACTAAGGTAGTCGGAAGCCTTGTTGGCACTTCACCTGCAGCCAAGGGCTAAAAAAACATGTGTAAAGAGAAAGTAAACCCATGAAGGGGCGTGTTGATGACAATAATTTAATATAATAATCTCTTATTAAGAATTCAAGCGTTTAAATGAGGTGGTAAATTAGGAGATGCAATAATTACCTTGTTAGAAACATAGCCAAAAAACAGATTCTCAAGAATAGGTAGACCAAGTAAGAACTCAACTAAGTTGCAGTTTTCTCTTTTCCTGAAATACTTTCCGCCGATATACTCATACGATACAAAAGAAACCAAAGCAAGAAGTGGGACTTTTTTGAAGATAACTGATATTCCAGCACCTGTGAAGCTGAAAGTTTTCAGATTCTTAGCATCAATCTCAAACTCATCATCATTACAATAGGGAGTGGATTGCAGAACCAATTGCTCAAGTAATGGACAACTGGAGATTCAACTTCCAAGCACTTTGGCTGCAATGCCCGGTCAAAAATGGGAAAAAGCAAAAGAAAAAGGGGAAACAAAATAACATGAAATGGGGAAAAGTAAAGTGAAGTGGGGAATAAAGTAGAGTGGGGGTAATGATGAAAAGTATGGCAATGATAACTTTGATCACTTTTAAAAACAAAAAAAATTAAAGAAAAGAAGAAGAAGAATCAGATTTATTACAAAGTCGTGCATAAGCTTAGAACTATTTTTCTTTCCCTTGCTTCTACCATGTTTCCTTCTGGATTCATCAATCAAATAGTAGAGAAGTTTAGACAACAATGAAGGCTCATAATCAAAGATTTCATCAGGTGAGGTAAGTGATTTAATTCATAGGCTAGAAAATTTATCATATGGTTTGAGATAATTTCTAGAATTAATTAATAAGTCAGACTTATTTGGTAATAAAAAATTTGATTTATGTGTTTAGAAGATTGAAGTGGTGACTCAATTTTGCAGTATTGTGATTTGAGAATTTTTGCTTTGGGATCAAAAGATAAGTGGAATTCATCTATCTTTCTCCAAATATTTCATATGTTCATCTAAATTATAGATCCATGATTTGTTCTCTATCGTGCTATATTGTTCGATTAACGTATATTTAATTTGAAATTAGATTTGATATTTTATTCTGTAAGATCTCTTAAGATCAATCTTCCCTTAAAGGATCAATCTTGACATTTAGTTATTTAGTGATCAAGTTCATATGAAAGTGTTAAATAAGATTATTTTTGTTCTTCTATTAAATTGATCAAATTTTAGATATTGTGTTATTATTAGATTTTGTACTTTTAATTGATGTTTCCATTTATCTTTGTATATCCATAAATGAGTTTGATTTCAAAATAAAGTATTAGATATTTATTTCTCAATTGGCTGAAAAGTCCTGATATTATGTTACTCTTTAATCTACAAGAGAAATGGAAGCATTTTAAAATGTTTGAATATAACAAAAATATATATTGTTAAAAAAAAAATATATATATATATATATATATATATATATATATATAAATGATTTTATTTGTTTTATGAAGAGAATAAAATAATATTGAAATAAGTTGATTTTTATTTTATATGATACAGTTGTGAGATTTAATTTCTTCAATACGTACTGAAATTTTATTTATTTATTTTTAGTTGTGAACGTAATTTCTTTTAATTAGTTATGTTATGATTGTCCCCAAGTTAAAGAGATATTCTTAGAAACTCTGTGGGTATTGCAATGGTTACCGTCGAATGACTTCTTTGTATTTATTAATTTTTCACGTAATCTTTTATCCCTGATTATATATGTTATTCATTCGTACTTGTGTAATTCGAATAGTACCGATACTATTACGTGATTACGGTACCGATACTGTTACTGTACCGCTTTAGTGGGTACTGTTACCGCTACTAGTGCGTTCGGCCCAAATTTATACTAAACCGACACTGCACGGGTTAAATGCAGTTACTGAACCGACACTGCACGGGTAAAATGCAGTAACAACTATTTCTATATATTTTGTTTATGAGTCGTTTTAGTTACTATTCCTTTCTGTTCCATTAAATGTATTAATTTGTCAATTATTAACCAACTGTTATATATATAGCATCTATTGTGAAATTTCAGAAATTTCCCAACTCAATCCTCAAGTTGTATTTTTATTATGGATTGAATTCCTTTACTGAGCTTTCGTTCGCTCACCACTTTTGCTTCCGCCTGCTTTCTTTGCAGTTAAAACAGAATAAGCACTACATCTGTGAGTAGGGTAGAAATACTTGAGTGCGGCGATTTAGTGGCATAAAATTTACCTTATTGAATGTTATTAGAATTTGGATTGAAACTTTATTTGTGACATTTGGGTTTGATTGTATTAATTTTGAGGATCGCTTCTTTATGATTATTTGGAGATTTGGTTTGTAATTGAATACGTACAACTTGATTCGATATCTTTAAATATTTGTGGTTTAATGGTTCTGATTTGAGTGTTTAATAGATGTGTGTCTAGTGAGCTTTAAGGATCTTATCCTTTTAGCATGCGGCATGTCACGTGCCGAGACAGTGATAAGTGTGAAAATTCGGGGCGTGACATTGGCACTAACAGTCACATTACACAGCTTCAGCATAATCAGCCTACTAAATCCTTTGAAGGCAAGTGTAGTCTCAATCAAACAAGACCGAAGACTCAAACGCCTCAGCTTTTGGCATGTGAAAAACGATAATGGCAATCTGTAACACTCAGATGTCCACATCTCAAGAATAAGATCCTCAATACCGTTGTTCCTTACGAGGAAATAGATCAGGTTGTCAATTTCAAGATAGATTTCCAATCCAAAAATGGAGAGGGTAAACTTCTTGATCGGTCCTTCGTGAAGCAATAGAAGCTGACTTAAAATCATTGCAATTGTGTTTCTAGCTGAACATCAAGTATCAGTTGTGGAAGTTTTGCCCAGCAATGCCTCCACTCCCTTGATAAAGGGAAATTCTTTTATGTGGCTGTGGCAACTTAGCTGACACATGGAGGCTGCCATAGCCACATAGGAAGAGGCTTAGGTCCACGTGCATAATATGTGGAATAAAGTAGGGTTAACTACTTTTGAACAATGACTAAATTAGCCTTGACATTTTAAATTTAAAATAATAACTTACCCGTTATATGACCCCACAATAACATGTGTTAAATTGACCAAATTGGACATGAATAAAATAAAATAAAAATCACACCCACCCCATCACTCATTGTATATGCATGTCTATCTTTTACTTTTCTTTTTATATGCTGCTGTTGAGCTTTGTTGTCGTCGTCATCATGCCTCATCGTCATTTTTTAATTAAAATTTTTTTGAGCTATCTTTCATTTTGGAGGTATGCAGCCATGGCATGGTTGGACTGTCTTTGTCTGGAAACACAAACAGATCTGAGCCTCTTTGAAAAATAAAAAAAACAAATATATATATATATAAATATATATATATATATATATATATCATTGTATAATCCAGTTTATCAATCTGCATTTTTTTATAGTTGATTTGGTTGATATAAAATAGTGTATATTTCTATTTTTTTCCTTGAGCAAAGAAATGATGGTCTAGAACAAGACTATTGTAAGATCAACGTATTCATAAATTTTTTTTCCTTGTGCAAAGAAATGATGGTGTAGAACAAGACTATTGTAATGGTTGCAAGAGAATTAACGTAATTAAAGATCAATTGAGGTGTTGAGTATGTAGCCAATTCAAGAGTATCCAATCTATGTAAAGAACTCAACTATGAAAATGTGTGAATGAGTATATAATTTACTAGAAGAAATACTTCAATCGATGCTTATAACCACGTAATCTTGCACTAATTAGTTTCATGAAATCAAAGATAAGATTAATGTCCAAAACTTTTGTGCACAAGCCAATAAAAGTATTAATGAATTACTCCCCTCAAATCAATGTCATATCTCATAAATAAACCACAAACAGTTACAACTAACACAATGAATGCATCCTCTATAAATAAAATAAACTCATATGGATGGTACACAAATGTGAATTTTACATATAATTTTGTAGAAGAGTAATATTGTTGAGGAAAGAAGAAAATATTGATTATTTACCAGGTTAGTAAGATTGATCCAATACTATTTTATGTTTTTTTTTAATGTATTAAAGAATGTTTAGAATTTAGCTTAATATTGGTAGAAAAGTAATATTATTGATGTATATTGTCTTATCCTTTTGTATATGCACTTGAAACAATGTAACAGTTAGTAAAAACGAAAAAATAGAAGAACAAAAAAATGTTTTGCTGAAACAATGTAACAGTCAGTAAAAATAGAAAAATGGAAGAACAAAAAAATACAGTTAGTAAAAATTGAAAAATGGAAGAACAAAATAATGCTTTACAATAGTTGAACCTAGGACCTTGAATAAAAGCTTGCAACTGAATACCACTAGGGTGGGGACATTTCTTAGCGTTAATTTGACTTCAAAATTTACTTATTCTCTTTTCTACTAAAATAAGTAAAATTTTAAAATGCGTTTACAAGAGTCAAACCAAGGACCTTAAGCTTGAGTTTGAGAATGTTTACCACTATACTGGAGATATCCCTTAGCAAAATTGAGAAGAAATTTGTTTATTATGTTTTCTGTCAAAAAGACTAAATTTTTTTTCGGATGAGCGTTTGCAAGAGTCAAACCGAGGACCTTAAGCTTGAGTTTGAGGATGTTTACTGCTATGCTGGGGATATCCCTTAGCATCAAATTGAGAGGAAATTTATTTACTCTCTTTTCTGTCAAAAAGACTTTTTTTTTTTTGGCTTAGCGTTTGCAAGAGTCGAACTCAGGACCCTAAGCTTGTATTTGAGGATGTTAAACGCTATGCTGGGGATATCCCTTAGCATCAAATTGAGAGGAAAATGTATTTACTCTCTTTTCTGTCAAAAATACTAAATTTTTTTTGGCTTAGCGTTTGCATGAGTCGAACTCAAGACCTTAAGCTTGTGTTTGAGTATGTTAACCGTTATGCTGGGGATATATTCAATGAGATACTCAGTCAAGAATATCTTTGTTAGGCATTAGAAAGAGCATCTCCACCCGTGTGAGTGCATACATCTCGGTTTTGATAACTACTTCCCTGTAATACAAGTATGAGTTAATGAGTAAATTAGTATTAGTAGTCACGAATATTATATATCAAGTAAATTAAAATACTTATTATGGATCATTGAATTGAGAAAATAAAAAATCTTGTAACGCCTCGTCTGCTTGTATCAATGAATTTACTAGTTCCTTCGAGATACTGCCAAATTCAATCAGTTTAATGCCATCATCTTCCAAATTAGTCACATCAACTAAATCTTCATCCATCTCATCATTTTCACTTTCACTGCCAAAACTGCTTGTTTCACCACTTTCATTTTCCTCTCCTCCAGTTTCTACATTATCACCTCTAGCATTTTCATCGTTGATATTCACAACGACATTCGACTCTGCATTCTGTAGTAATTGCATAAAAATCACAGTCATTTGTTGGAGGGCACGATTATTCTCATCCGCAATATCAAATAGACTGTTTAATGATGTTTTTATCTCCACAATTTCATTTTTCATCTCTACAATTTCATTGCTTATCCTCTGGAACTCATTTTCAATATTCAATCTACTACGCGATGATGTTGCTTCTGTCCCCATTCTTTTATAAGAAAAAATAAAAGATAATTACATATAGTAAACAACTATGTACTAGTAAAATAAATAGATTACACAAAAAATAACAAAATTGGGGGAGGGGGGGCAAAGCATATTTCAATCAAACTACTATTGGTTTTTTTTTTGTGCTACAATCCATTCACATACAAATTACACACACACGAAAAGTAAACATAATCCCTTAACAAACTTTAATATTAAGGACAAATCTCTTGAATTGGAGCTAAATGATTGTAAGGAAACAAACTAATCAGTATGATAGTCCATGAACCAGATGTACTTGCTCCAATAATACATGGTAATTACTACAACAATAATAACTAACAAAACCAATGAGGGAATGTTAAGATTATCAAAGACTAAAACTTTTCATGTCTTAATAATGACGAGGATTAACTTTACTGATGGCATCACTAGTTTTAGATATGTTTTCTTTGGAACTAGCTATCTAATTTTCATACTTTGGTGAGGTTTGGAACTAGATATGTCGTGCTTGATTCAAGTCACCAGTATGAAGCCATCGTCCAGTTTAACAAATTTATAGTTTTCAACACACAAACTTATAAAACAGTCAAACATACTAATATATACTAGTTAAACATGTCGATTCCATACATTCATACCCTTTCCATGACAATGGCTATCTCCACGTTGAGAGATTACCTGACAAAGAGCTCCTAATTGAACGGCTTGTAAAATAAACTTGATAGCTATGTCTCATTCCAAATCTGGCTAAAGCACATAGATCAAGCTTGCCAAGAAACAAATGATCTCTCTGGTTCTGAAAATTACTTTTACTACCTGCAAAGATGCAAAAGTAAAGGTAATGTTATTGGTACACAAATGAGATGCATATAAAACATTGAGAGAAATTCGTCTTCACAAAAGCTTGATGCTAACAAAGATGGTGACGAGTTGAGCAAAATTGGAGTAAGGCGAAAGGCTTCAACAATCTCTAGTGAGATTGTCGTTAGTGATAATTTTTTTTTTATAGAAGATGGAGAGTTTTAGTGGTGAGAGGAAAGATGGTGAGTGTGGTAGTCTGCTTTGGAAAAGGGAAACACTTTAGAATTCTGAATAAATGGCATTGGAATTCGAAAAGGGTAAAACAATAATTACCGTACAAAATTTCAATGCAGAAAGGGTATTCTGGTAAATAAATTTGCAAAATGGCATCTTAGTAATTTATAACTCTATAAGGTCAAATTAGTAAAAAGACAAACTTGATACATGCTGACGTGGCATGACTTCTTCATAAAGATTGACATAGCTTAGACATGTGGCTGTGGCAAATTTGCCATATGCCTCATAGAAGAATGACCCCTTGATAAAATACTTGTCCTTACAACATCTCGTGTTGACAAATATATCAGGATGGTTTCTATAACATTGTCTGGAAGATTGCTTATCCTATCAGGACATCGAGCCACAACACTCGCCATCTCTTGATGTGAATTCCTTTAATTTAGCAGCAATGACAATTAGCCACAGTAATTTTTCACGCAAATCTTCAGATTATAGAATCTAACATGTAATTTTTCGACAAAACATATATATTAATCTACAAACCTATAATCAATATGTCAAAGATAGTGTTGGATTTCATTTTTAATAATAATAACACAGCGGAATAATATCACGTATCGTTCATGGTTAATTATGCGATAATCAAACAAAAACAATTATCGTATAAAAATAGTTTTAGAATTACCTCAGTGGTGACGAGATGCAATTCAAGGTCATCAAGTGTGAAACCTCCAGTGTCCACACGAAATCCGAGAGACAAAATTAGTAAACCCCCCACTAGAGTATTTAGAGAAAACTAATCTATCAAAATCGAGATTTAATGCTATCAAAATTGTATGTATGTTAAAGCTAATAGAATTAAAAATTCATACGAGCCCAATCTTAAATCCAATTAAATAATTTTTGGACAGTCTAAAATATTTAATTTAATTTCTCTTAATTCAGATCCCTTATTTGTGTGTGTCCTCTCAGGTTTATAATTAATTGATAGTGTAATAATATTAATCCAATTAATAGATTAATTAGAATTACTTTAATTAATTTTACAAGTCATAAGTGATACCTAACAGTATACCGTGATTACGTACCCAACTAATGATGAAGTATAATTGCACGAATCCTATAAATATATAATTACCGTATAATTAATTTCTTCTGTCTTTAACTGTCTCGATCAAACGAAAGTCATGGATAGGGATGTCAACCTCTCAATCTTAATGATATGACTCAATCTAATTAATTTAGTAACTCATGAACGAACTATGTTCAACCTTGGTCAAGGATTTATAGTTAATTAATTAGATCGCATATATAGGACCCCTAAACGATGAATTTCATATCGCACACACACATACCCCCATATAGGAATGAGCCACAACCACTAAGCACATATACTGGTCCATGATTAGAATCGGGTTTTAGTTTTAGCAAATCGTAGTATTCCAAACACGATATAACCATGATGTTTCAGGTCTAAAGAATATTTATACATTATATAATATATATGTTGAATTATTGACGATCCACGTAATTCAACATATATGATTGGTCAAGTCCAGTAATGCGTTCTCAACAATTACTTGTACATCAATACAACATGAGACTTGTTGTCCTGATTAATATCTCAAATTAAACTCGATAGTAGACTGTAGAATAATTTAGCTGGATAAATTAGTGCCAATTAATTTATCCCTTGGTCAGAGACTATTTTTAGTATATTATTATTAACTGTAGATCTCGTCACTCATATTTTTACACTCTTGAGATCTACAAATATTATTCTAAGTGCTTTATTTAAATTAATTAACACATTAATTAAAATAAACTAAACCGTCCATTAATGAAATATAATACAAATTTGTGTCCTAATAAAATACAATTAATCTTGACTTTTAGGACACTAAGTCTAACAAATAGCACATAGAACGATATAATCACCCATTAAAGCTTCTATTTTAAGAGACTATTATGTGAACAAACTAAACCCAAAAGACCATATTGCTTACCCATATGCTTTTCATATGTCTGTGAGTGTCTTCCCAAGTAAGAATCGAGACTGGCAAGTGCATTTATACTAGTAAAGAAGATGATGAGACATTTTTCATCTTAGCCATTGTCTTGATTCTTGAGTTGCAATCACTATGGTTTCATTGTTTGTTGCATGTGTTGGGCAAGTACATGCATCAAATGAGGTTTGCTACATTCTTGAACATATAATATAGGGTTATGACGTTTTAGTCTTTTATCTTTTAAAATAAGTTTTTTGAGTCGTCGAAGTTATTATAATAGAATGCCATTAGTCCCCAAATCCATTTTCATCAACAATTCGTTCATGAGACGTGCACGTGCAAGTAAAAAATCACAAGTCTAGGGGTAAAAAGGAAGTTAAAAAGTTTTCTCCATCACATATTCTGAATATTCATAATATTACACGAACAACAAAGAAAAAATGCATTATGTGAACCGGATGCTTACTGGAATCTTTCACTATACAAAACGTACTCTTTAAATCAAAACCCATTCAGTAGAATCAATAATAAACTTGAATTATTGATCCCAAAATTAAATAGCATGGCAAAAAATACACTAATGCATTTTCTTGTGTCAATATTGACATCCATTAGAATTGAAAAGACACGACCTTCTGTAGTTTTTCCTTATCTATATATACCCATTCATGATACTAATGGATCCTCTCACGAGTGAAATATTCCCCCACTGGGAATAGATACAATCACAACGTGATAAATTTATAAGATAAGTCAACAATGATAATCCTATAATATTGTAATGTTGATGAATTGAAGTGGATAATTTAGTAGTTATACCAAATAATTTATTTTAATTTTATTTCCGATCTATCACCATTGGAATGTCACGAGAGAAGGTAACAATTTTTGTGTCGGTGCCTAGAATTCTAATTGGCTAATTGCAGCTGATAAATTAGTACGATGAACACTTTCCTTCATTTGATAATCAAGATTATGGTGTAGATCCTAATTATTCTTATTCTTGAAAACCTATAATGTATCACCTGTGTCGCCTCTGCATTCATTCCGGATGGAATCATTTCATTAAGTTGAAGCCTTCTGGGCCACATGTACGATCATTGTTGTTCTTGGCTACTAATAATATGTGCGCAAGTTATCCGTATGATATCTCATTTATTTATCACAACTTTAAGCTTTTGAGAATATTAGTTTTGGATGATATCAGAATAGGTGACTCTTTCAGACTCATTGGCGCTTTTGTTCTGTTAAGATACCTGGCAGTTCAAGGCAATATGGATTTTATTCCACCATCTATATCCAATCTTTGGAGCCTAGAAACGTTTCTTGTTAAAGGATTAAGTACTAAAATTGTGTAAAGGTACCGGATTCTATATGGGATATGGCGAAGTTGAAGCATTTGCATATAAATGACAGAGCTACTTTTGATTTGGAGCCCCACAGACTTGAGAACTCCTCTATACTAAATAATCTTCAAACCTTTTCGACACCATTTCTTGCTTATGGTGATGATATGGAGAAGATATTAACAAGGCTTCAAGGCATTCGAAAACTAAAATGCATATTTTTGGATTCATGGGATAATTCTACAAATTGCAATCAGTTCCCAGAGTTGGGGTTTCTCAATCAACTTGTATCATTGAAGGTGTTCCCAGAGTTGGGGTTTCTCAATCAACTTGTATCATTGAAGGTGTCTTACAATGGTAAGGGGTCTTAAGAAGTTGACTTTGTCAAATTTTCGTATGCCATGGAATAAAATTGCACAGCTTGCGATGCTAGGCAATCGGGAGGTTCTCAAATGGCAGGGCCATGCATTTGAGCGTGAAAAATGGGATAGGGAGGATGAGGTGTTCCCAAGACTCAAGTTCTTGAAGTTAGACACGCTGAATGTCGTGGAATGGAGTGCCTCTAGTCATCACTTCCCCCTGCCTTGAGTGTTTAATCTTTTACAAATGTGAGCAACTTGAGGAGATCTCTAGTGGTATTGGTGACGTTTTTACCCTACAAATGATTGAGGTGATGTGGTGCAATCGTTCTGTTGTGATTTCAGCCAAAACAATTCAAGATGAGCAACTGGAGTTTGGTAAGGAGGGATTGAATATCCAAGTCCATTCTGAACTATGAGATTTGAAACCGTCATCATGAAATATTTGGATAATTTCTTTTTTTCTTTCTGCGCATATAAGTGAAAATTCAAATTCATTAGTTTACATCCTGTCTTTGGTTACATGTAATTGATGACCGAATGCTATTCTCATTACCTTGCTCCGTGATTATGATATTGGGAACAATTTCCTCAGTCTTCAACCGCGTTCTTACGGAAAATGGGATCCCAACCATGCGTCAAACTCTGCATGCTATGTGGTAAACTTCATTTCAAGATGTTATTTTTCCTTTCTAGGCTCCACATTATCCATTCTTCTTTGTATTGGGGAAAAAAAAACTTTTGCATGAATATGTTGTAGTCTATTGTCACTTATAGTTACTGGTATAGAGCTAACCTCAGGACCAAAACTAAAAATATTGCAAGGTAAAATAAGCGCAGGTTAAAATAATGAAAGTAAACAAGTAATCGTAAAAGGTTAAGGCTCTGAATCTACCTTGATAATCCTAACGTTAATTAGATACAGCAACTAAGGCAACGGATCAGTCTGAACCTCCTGTTCTTCTCCCTCAACCAAATCTAGCTGGGGATCAACCACAACGTCTCTGAAACATGTTAGCGAGGTATGAGCAACCACTATTACCTAGTGGAGATAAAGAGCAAACGGGACGTGCAATGCAACAATTATAGTAAGGATTTTGGAAAAATTGCATTTTAGTTTCATATTTTGATTATGACAAATATTGTATATGCTATATATGCTTGATATAAGCCTTATTGATGTTATATATTGTGTCTATAGGAGCAGTAGAATACACTTTTAAGGTTATTGCATGTAGTTTTGTTGTGTATGTAATGTAGTTTTGTTGTGTATGTATAAATTGAATTTAACAAAAATAATGTTTGACACTATTCACGCATACCCTCTATATCTTATTTCTTAAAAGATAAAGTACAACTTTGAAAATCATTAACAAATGAGTGAAGCTGGTAATAACAATCAAATACATTTTCTAGATATCATAAATGAATTTCCAGGAAATTAAAGTATTAGGTGAAGTACACAGCATCGGCCTCTCAAGGTGGAAGCCCAATCCACAACCAGAAGAGAGAACAGGACTGCTCGCCATTCCCGTATCCGTAAGAAGGTTAGCAACCCTTCAATTAAAAATTGTTTCTCTTAAAAATAAAAAAAAGGAACTTTGGTTAATACTGACAACGTGAGTGAGTACTGGTTTGAGCACTATATTTGATCATTACTTTTTCTCAAATTTTACTACATAATAATCTCGCAATCTAGCCTCATTACTATGAAAAATATAATCTTTAAAGTCCTAAGTTAATGAATCCAAAAGTACGTTTATTCTTATTTTGCAAAACAATCTTCAAATCATTAATTGTATCCCAATTAGAAATCACAATTAATATTCGGCATTAAAAATCAAGAAAAGTATGAGAAAAACATGATTAAACTCATCTAACGAATTATCTCAACAATTGATGAAAGAATAAACATTAAACATGAATGATCAAGTTACGGAGAAAAATTAATTCACAAACATATTATCTATTAGAATTAACTAAGGTTTCATCGTCATCTTAGCGAGAAAATCTAACCTGACATGTTAAAGAAACTAGAATAATAAATCTGAAAAATAAACATAATTCTAAAAATTAAAAACAAAGTAAGAGTAATGTTATAGAATTTTAAATTTGGGAGAACTCCAAAAGCATCGTAAACTGTTTGCAAACGAATAAAACAATAAAAAAAACTATCCTAAGTAGCTCTACTTTTCCGCGCCGCTGTCGCCGCTGCTTGCGTTGTGCTTCTTCTACTTCGTAACTTTGCTATGCCTTAGGCTATCTTTACCAAAGTCTCTAAAATAGAGATTTTGGTATCATACAATTATTACGTAATATAGTTTATTTGGTGAAATAAAAATTCATAAAGTAGATATCAAAATCATCAAAAGTGGGCCAGGTCTTTAAAAAGTACAAAGTCTCTAAAAATATTGATAAATTTACCAATATTTTTAGAGACTTTATACTTTTTAGAGACTCGGGCCCACTTTTGGTGATTTTGATCTCTACTTTATGAATTTTTGTTTTACTAAATAAATTATATTACGTAATAATTATACGATACCTGAATCTCTATTTTAGAGACTCTGATAAGTACATCCTTATATAAGCATGGTACATATTTTTTAACCGACCTTAGCCAATGGGCCAAGGCTTTGCTTCTTTTTCTTTTTCCAATAACTTGGACAATAGGCCAAATCTTGACATGGCCTACGGGTCAACTCTTGTTCTTTTTTCTTCTTTTTTTTCTTTTCTTTTGTTCAAAGTCCAATTGTGGATTTTTCCACCAATGGCCGAGGCCAAACTTTCTCTTTTTATTTTTATTTTTTTTGTTTTATTCCTTCAAGTCTCTAATAAATTTGTCAACAAGTTCTTCTCACTCCTTTGTCATTCAATTTTTCAAAAGTTTGCTCCAATTGCTATTTCAGCATCACAACTCCTGATTTGCATGTCCCCGAAATCTTCATATTTAATTACTTTTTCACGTAAAAACAATTCTTTAGTCCTGAAATATGTGAATGATAAATAAATTAATTAATGCACTTAAAACTTATTAATTATGCTCAAATTGAATACAACAAAGTCTAATTTAAATATAAAAATGTGCAAACCCGACTTCTATCACATGAATATGCTGTAGTCCATTGTCACTTATAGTTACTGGTATAGAGCTAACCCGAGGACCTAATGGGTCTGGTTTCTTGTCACCATCAACAGGTCAAGAGAAAAAGATGTTAAACAAACATTGTGGAAGGAGAAGGTGTGTTTTGGTATCATCTGATGTTTGTTTTATATGTCGCACATTGAGCATTTTGCGACATTAGTCTGTTCCGCCATGTTGCCACTTTTCCTTTCTCCAGGTTGCACTCTTGATAATGAGCGGGCAAGGCAATAGGTGAGCATAGCCAATGGAGGTTCTGCATTGAGGTTTGCCTATGCATGGTAATAACATCAAAGCACTCTTTTGGATGCAATTCCAATGCTCTCAAGTACTTCATGAATAACTTGATTAGTAATCTTTGCAGAAAAGCTAACCATTCTGAGCTTTCTTAGGCAGCAAAATTGAATAGTATATCATTGAAAGGAACATTGGTGCCCGACACAGGAAAAAACAAATTCGTTGGTTGATCCTTTGACTTATAAATTAAATTTTAGCGGTAAGACAGCCGGTGTTTACTGCCTGCAAGTTTATGAACAATTTAATATATTTGACTATCATAAATCTTTATTCTGCAGGGTAATGGCGTGCTTGGATTGATGGCATCTGAACTAGAAGAGTTGTGGTGGATAGCCCCTGAGGATATGCCTTGGCACAAGAAACGGGAGGCTATAGGCGATTTAGAACCATGTACAGGAGAAGAGTTGGTAATTGAATTTCACCCTTGAAGACTCTAAACACTAAATATATATTTCTGAAATGCCAGTGGGGAGTTGTATTGATGTATATGCTCTTCTGAGCTCTCGTTCATATGTTAACTTATCAAATTCATAATTGGGATGATTGTTGCATCTTATTTTGAAAAATACTCTGATAAAGTGGAGGCTGGAATTCTTCATGTTGGAAATTTCAGATTTGCCACCTTCTCCTGCTCCTGCTTTGTGGATTTGTCCTCCAGTGGGTGGGACCAACGTAACTGTGATGCATCTTACTCTAGTTGTATTCAGAAAGCTACCGTAGCCATGATCTTTTGAAGTCATCTGGGCCTCTTAGTCTCTGGCAATGTTAGCAAATGCTTTGCTGAGGATACTACTCGGGCTAAAAGTCTTGCGTTAGGAGATTCCTGGTAGTTTCGCCAATTCTTTGGGCTTCCACAAGCTCGGTTTTGAGCTTCACGCCAGAGCTGTGGGTATAAGCTCAGTCTGTTTGCCTACAGATTTTAGATTTCATTTAGTTCTGCAGATTCTGTTTCAGATTGGGACACAGAGCATTGTAGAAGTGACCTTTTGCCACTTGACTAGACTTCAAATGTAACTCCCTTGTTGTATAACCTTTTCTCCAGGATTTCCTTCTTTAGGTTCAATATAGTCATCAATGAACATATTTTTTCATTACTAATTTGCAATGTCTACTTGGGTTCAATATAGTCATCAATGTCTCAAAGTCGTCGAGTCCCAAATGTTTATCATGAGTGTTCAAGTAGTCTTTACAGTTATTTTTTCTATTAACAGATGATGGAATATAACCATGTGATCCGTGCAGGTGATCAGCAGATGTGCTTTCTCACTTTCCTTTGCAATTCATCAGAGCTCAATTTTTCAATGGGAGTCTTTAATGTATGGAAATCATGACGCAGAAGAGGGCTTTCTCTTCACAGAAATTACTCATGAGCTAGGAAATGTATGTGATTTAGATAACAGAATTGAGTTTTGAGTCTCTTCAACAATGTTCTGGCTATAGTTCTTTCTTTCTTGCCAATGATAATGTGTAATGTTACCTAAAACAATCTTGTGGAGCCATCTTTTATGTTTCTACCCTCGAACATCTGAAGAATTCGACTTTCTGCTGATTGATTGCCAATGTTTCTAGGGTGAAACAAGAGATCAGAAAACCGACTGTTGCTGTGCGAGAGACGATTTACAGTATCCAGTTCCTGGAAATGAATTTCACAAACTGATCTTTGGCGTGGCTTCTTCTGATTGTGTTAGAGCAGGCTCTCTACACAGGATGAGTTATAATATGGCAATATGTGCACTAGTGGACGGCTTTACTATTCAGTTGATGAGTTCAATTGTCATCTGTATTTGGGTATGCGATGGATAAGAAGGTCCTGCATTTTTTAAATATTCACTGATAGACTTGGAGCAGAGAGCAAGAATTGAATCGGCATATCCTATGTTTTTGAGTGGAAGCAACAATAAAAATGTAGCAGAAGCTTGCATCGGCTTCGTACTTCAGAGTATTTGGTGTTTTTGATGGATGTTGCTTTTTAAAACAGTCCTATAAAGGTCCAGGAGAAGCCTCAGAACATTCCAACTTGCATCGGTTTGTTATAATTTATGTGTTTCAATAATATGTATGATGCCTCAGAACATTCCATCTTTAATATTATGATCATATAATGCAACAACTTGATATGAAAAGTAAGAAAATTCTGCGTGTTGATGGAGAGTAAAATTGTGCATGTTGATGTAAAGTATTGTTGTCTACTAGGACATAGGATTCCTAGGAACTTATGTTTGGAAATCATGGATGAAAATCAAATCTCGTTCTCTTTTGAAGTGTCCCATAAAGGAGCCATTAGTTCTGGGGTAAGTCACTGGCTTGAGAGATAATATGTCCTGTCCAGTGTATATTGCTTTAGTATATGCAATTGGTGAAATAATATGGTATCAACCCTGAAGAATCTGGTTGAGGGTATTAAAAATTAATCTACTTTGTTATTGCTAATTAGAATAGCTATATCATATGTTGTATACAAGTCTATGTGCAGGGACGGATCCATAAAATTAGTATTGGGGGTGCCGAAATTTAATTAAGAAAATTTGGTTGTGTTTTTTAGAAAGAATAATGATAACAAATATTTTAAATATAAATAAATAAGTGTAAAAAATTCTATTTAACTATATATACACATACATTAATTATTAAAAAATTTGATTGGCTGTTAGACGTTGACGGAGGACCAAATGCATTTTTAGAAAAAATTTGTACTCAATTTTTTTTTTTGGCTAGAGGTTGGGGGGACCCGTGCTCCTCTGGTCCCCCCGGGACCGCCTATGTCTATGTGCATGTGTTGGAGCGAGAGAGAGCATGCTTGATTTGTATATAAGTAATCCATGTCTTTTGTGATTTATATGTTGTTTTATACATAGCTTTACATACCTATTAAGAATGTCCTTTCTTACATGTAAATTTCTTAAAATACTCCACTCGACTCTGTTACACTATAGTATGTCTTTCACGATCTATGTTTTCCCAAAATAAATTTTGTGCCTCGCTATTTTGAACTGAAACTTACTACCTGTGTACAAGCATCTGTGGCTCTCTTACCAAAATAAAAGGATTGTGCACCTGTAAAGGGAATCCAAAACTAGACAAATAATTTCTAGGTGCCATCTTGATCGTACGGCAAACTATTAATTTGCATTATATTGTGAATTTCCCAGAAAAATTGTAGGTTGTCTGTGATACTGATTGTGGAAAGATTCCTTGCTATCATTTTTATCATTCTGATACAAGTTTTCTTTTTGTCTAAAATCCTTAGTAGTTCTCCTTATCCTGGAATATGTAGTTCATTAATTTATTAAGGGTGAAGTGTATCAGACCCTTTGTACTTTAGCGAAAGTACACAACACCCTCCTATAGTTTAAAAATTCCTTGAGTTAGTCCTTGTAGTTTTTCAAAAGTGCACAACACCCCCTACCGTTAAAAAATCTATTAAATTTAACAGAGAGTGTACTTCACACGCGTTAAGTGAGATTTTTATTTTATTTTTAATGAATTTATTCATTAAATAATTATATGAATTGACCAAATTATTATTTTTTTTTGCCTAAACAAAAGAGAAAATGGTAAAAGAGAGAAATGAAAAAAAATGAGAGTATTTACGTCTTTTTTATAAAATCCGTTAAATATGACAGATTTTATAATTGTAGGGGGTGTTGTGCACTTTTAAAAAATATAGGGACTAGTTCAGGGAGTTTTTGAACTATAGGAGATGTTGTGCATTTTCGCTAAAGTATAAGGGGGTCTGGTGCACTTCACCCATTTATTAATTAACCGGTTTGACTTGAGAGCTGATAAATTGTACTCTTTCCATCGTAAGCTTGGTTTCCGCTTATGACTTGAGATGCCATTTAATGCAAGAGTTGAATATATATCCTTACTCTTAACGATAAAATTTATAAATAATGTTCTAAGAACTTTTATTTATTTAATTAAAACACACTAATAAATAAACAAACTGTCCGCAATAAATGATTTAATAAATTAAATAATATATTATCCATAATTCTAAAATTATAATTTATTAACTTTTAGGGCATTATTGAGGTCTTCGTTGTACTAATTCTGGAGAAGTGATTCTGATTAGATATTAAGAAATTTGTGCTCTGTATGACTCACTTTGTTATGTCTATTCCTTTCAGTAGCTATGACACTTTGATACTTTGAAAGCGAAGTATTAAAGCTGACTTACACATACGTTATTTGTTACTGAAAATTGAGTACCAGAGAAGTAGGGTCATTTGAATTAATTAATTAGGAAAACCTGTATGTCTCTGATAATAATAACAAGCCAGTTCACGTTCTCCTCCAGAGTGACAAACGAGGGGAATCAACCCCTAGATATGTAGACAGTTAATTTCCGGTTTTGGCCTCCCTTCTAACCCCAAAAAAAAAAAAACAATCCAGTTGGAGAGAGTTTTGAATAATAGCCCTTTAGCAAGCTTCACAATATCTTTTGTCGCCTTATTTTCGGTGTAATCACTGCATTACCTCGTCCGTTGAGCATCAAGTGGAGTCCTTTGATAGAGTACTTGTATAAAAAGGAATTTCTTCAATAGAGTACTGTTTTAGTTATTTGCCTGTTTGTACATTTTTGAGAAGGGTTTTGCTTCTGTTTCGATTAAGAAATTATTTCTACCTCTCAAAATAGAAAAAGAAATAATCATTTGGATATAGAAAATTGTTACAAATAGTAGTAGAGTAAGTTTTAACGTGTTTATACTGATTCTTGCAGTTTCTCGTTCTAAAAGGATAGTAGTAAGCTTCAAAAGATGAGGAATCTTCATTAGTTCAGTACCAAAAGAATCAGGTGGGTAATTAATATTCCAACAAATGTGGCAGAAAAGCTATATAAGCACTGCTTGCATCTGCCTTTGTTTCTAGAGATACAATGTCCTTATATCTGCTCACGCTAAATATGAGGTATATGCTTTCACTGCTTGACTTACAAGCTGCTTCTGTTCAGCATTTTGAAGCAGGACCATCAGTGAGAGCAAACCAAGTCTTTGAATCAAACAAGTAAGTTTTGCGAATGAAGTTGTCAACTCTCCACCATTATTGAGATATTATATCCACCATTTCTTATGATGTATGTCATGAGCTCATGATATGGACAAACTTACCCCCTTTGCCTTCCCTCTTCCTCCAACCTTCCCCTAGCTGCTTACTTTTCTTCTTCTTATCTCCCATTGGAAAATGTTGAAGTGTACTCGAGGAAAATGAAAAAAGAACAGCATTTTTATACATCCTTGACAGGCTGTTCACCACACTTTTGCTGGTTGCGGCCTACCCCCAAAAAAAGAAAAAAAGGACGAAGCCACATACCTTAGTTATGAGTTCCAGAACTGACTCAAGCAGTATTTATAATCCTAGAGTCGCCATTACTGATGCAAAAACAATAATGCCCTGAAAATGCTCCATTTCATAATTAGTACGAAAGTGATTGATATAGAAAATTATGTACCTTAAAAGGAAGTTGATTTACATAACAATTCTGAGGACTTATTACTGGTGGCATCGGTTTCTTTCCAATCCGATAGTGATAGTGGCTAGGTTTTCTCATGGCGTGGGAAGTGAACAATAAAATAAATCCAGACAAGAGGTCCAACAGAGAATCCATGGTTGTTGCAATTGCAGCTAGAGATCTACTCTCTGCAGAAGGACAATCATGTTTTGCTAATTGACACTTCAAGCTGATGATGTAAGGAGGATAACTATAAAAAGCATAATATCTTAAAGGATTGTCCATTCAGCACCTGTCAACTAACCTCTGTTAGACTTCCCTGTATACATGTTTGTACCTGCAGAAATCTTTTACTCAATGGGCCGATCTGAGGAAGAAAAGAGCTATTCACGAGAAGGTCATCAACAAAGTGAGTCAACAACGATCTGGTGATGATGTGCCAAAGGTAAAATTCTTAATAGCTCCAGTATTGCGTACATTTTGTGTATGCAACTTCACTCTAATTTCTCAGTAGGACTGTGTTTATTTTGCATATGTTATTTGAAGGCAATTCCAATAAGGGCCAGGAGAAGCAATATATATGTGATGCCTCTGAACACTCCATCTGTAGATTATGATGATACAGAGCAATAAATTGTTCTCAGAAGTAATATATGTGGATCTTAAAATTGGAAAAAAAAATTAAAAAATGTGGATCTTAAATTTTTTGTGGAGCAGAAATGAGCGTTTTCAGGAAGTATTGTTGTGTGGAATACTTGCGTTTGGAATTCATGGATGGCAATCATGTTTCGTTTTATTTTGAGGTCTCCTGTAAAGGACCTATTAGTTCTGGGATGAGTCTGATAAGATGAGAGAAAATCGTCTAAAATAGTTTGGTTATGTCAGGAGATGACCTGTCGAAGCGCCTGTTAGAAGGTGCGAAGGTTTAAAAATAGTCCACTAGAAAAGGGGTAGAGGCAGATTTAAGATAACGTGGACGGAGACAATTAGACGGGACCTTTCGTGTATGAAACTTATAGAGGAGATGACTCTTGACCGGAAAGAATGACGTCGCATGATCCATATAACTGATCCCACCTAATGAGACAAGGCTTAATTTGATTTGATTTGGTTTAGTTCCAGGGTGAGTCTCTCGCTTCAGACGATCAGATATGTTGATAGATTTAGAGTTTAGACAACATTTGATACTTGCCTACTACTCTCAGGTACAGAAGTAATATTTCTCTATTAAGCATCGTAAATGACAAATTTATCCCCTTGGGACACGAATGGAGATCAAAATATTTCGATATGATACTTTGGGAGCGTTTAGTTCACGAATAAATTTTTCATTCCTGAGAATGACATTCTTAGGATTATTTTCGGGAATGTGGTTAAAAGTGTTTAGTTTGTTAAAAATATTCCTGAAAATATTTTGTCAAGTTCATAGGAATGTTATTTTATTATGTTTCGTTTAATTCTATATTCCTAAGAATGTTAAGCAATTTTTTTTTAATGTCCCTAACTCAAAAAAATAAGAATATCAAACAAAGTGTACAAATAACGATACATTTTGCATTTACGCAGCAAAAAAAAAATGATACTAATACGCGAGTAAAAAAATATTTAATGTTTTAATACAACTAAAGTAAATTTATTTTTATAATTTATAAATTTGAACTTGACACTTCAAAATTAGAAACTTAAATTTATTATTTTGTGTAATTTTATTTTATTTTTTTCTTACTAATTTTATTTTATTTTAATTTTATTTTTATCTTTTTTTATTTTATTTTTCTTATTCTATTTTATCATGTACTTGTTTAATTTTATTTTTTTATTATAATTTATTTTTTTTTCTATTTTATTTATTTTTAACTTATTTAGTTATTTTATTTTAATTATTTTTTTACATTATTTTATTTTTTATTTTTTATTTTATTATTTTATTTTTTGAATTATTTTATTGTATTTATTTTAATTTTATATTTTTTAAAATGGGTATTTGGGACTTTTACTTTTTCAAAATTATTTTTAAGATTTGGGAATGTGATATTCCCACCCCCTCACATGGGAATAGAAATTGGCTAAATCATGGGAATATTGCATTCTCAGGAATGTGACATTCTCAAGAATATTTTTTTATTCCGCGAACTAAATATGAGAATGTTATATTTTAGACTTTACATTTTCAGGAATCTTGTAATATTTCACGAACCAAACGCTTCCTTTGTGATGACTCAAAATTTTAGTCATGGATATCGTTGTGTATTAAATGTCAGTTTGGGGTTAGTATGGAAATATGTGAAAATTGCAGGAAAAGGGTTAACATACAAATATCTCCAACTGCTAGAAACTGCCTGAAAAAGAATACATTCAGTTCCTCTCACTAACGTCTCTCTGACTAGATGGGTTTAAAACAACTATTTTTTCCCCTCCTTTGGAGGCCGAAGCCAAGGATTACACAATCCATCAGGGGTGGGACGAGTCAATTATGGGATGACTAGGGACGTGATGAGGTTGTGAAGATTTTTGTTTCGTGCAATAAAGTTATTCAGTTCAGTTTCTTGATGTTGAGAAAGGGGCCTGAAACCTTTATTTCACATATTTTCAGAGAGAACCAACATACTGATTTTTTTCCATTATTCTCTGTATTGGAGGATACCTAACCAATGATGGAGTTCGTGGGTGATAGTGCATGTGTAGCATCTTTTTCTTTGCATCGTGAGTCTTCTAGGTAAAGTTTTCAATAATTTGTTTTACATTGTGATGTCAGATATATCCCCGAAACCTCAAATTTCAACTTAATTTGGAGATAATAATGCAATATTAAATGATTATAATGTTGATTATTATTGTGGCATTTACATCTTGTCGAGATTTTGGTGTTGGAAGACTTTTGTTGGCTTAGGACCCTCAGTAAGATTGACCAAGGCTTTGAATAAAATAGGTAATTTAGCTTTCCTTCGTGGCTTCACAGTTGAGATACTATAATTCTCCTTGTTTGGTGATGTATTTTATGAGTTCATGATAATGATATGAACAATATAACTTTCTGATCTTCTCTCTTCCTCCAAGCTTTCCTAGCCACCTACTTTTTTTTTCCTTTTTTCCCATTGGAGCAGGTACTGAGGTATAGTAAAATCTCTTTAAATTAATATATGATAAATTAATAATTTTTTTTAATTAATAAAAATGTTTGGTCCCAACTTAGGACCAGTATAAAAAGTTGATAAATTCGATAAAATTATAAGATAATATATTTAAAAATTTTCTTTTGTATTTTATTGACCCAAATATTTTATAAATTAATAATTTGCTAAAAAATAATAATAAATTGACTATGAGATTTTTCTTAAAATATGAATCAAGAGTAGCTTGTCTTTTGTTAAACTTCAAATCTAGTTGAATCTCATATTTAATTATTTAAAGAGAAAAAATTGAGATAATCCTACAAGGATTAGGATACAAGATTAAAAAAATTAATTATTATCTTAATCTTATAAGGACTTGGATATGAAATTAGAAAAACTTTGTTTTAATCCTACTAAATTAAATTTTATCTTCTATTCTCATTACTTATTTTTTCAAATTGGGCCAAAAAAATACAAGTTACGTTTCAAAAAAAGACATCATAATCATAATATTTTTATTATAAAGTCAAAAAAATTAAAAATATCTCTCTAAATTAAAAGTTATTAATTTATCCTATAAGGACTTGGATATGAAATTAGAGAAACTTTGTTTTAATCCTACTAAATTAAATTTTATCTTCTATTCTCATTACTTATTTTTTCAAATTGGGCCAAAAAAATAAAAGTTACTTTTCAAAAAAAGACATCATAATCATAATATTTTTACTATAAAGTCAAAAAAATTAAAAATATCTCTCTAAATTAAAAGTTATTAATTTATCGATAAATTAATATTTCGTTAAATTAATAGAATTTGATGATCCCAACGCTATTAATTTAAAGAGGTTGTACTGTAGTATGTATCTTAGATATATTAGTAAAAGCCAGCATTTTTGTTTTCCTTGGACATGCTGTTCACCGCATGGTAATTTATGATTTAATATATTGGAAGCTACTGTTATAGACCTAGTTGCTGAGGAGGGACTATAGAAACAGAAATCCTCTTATCATTCGATTAGGTACCACAAACTATTGCAATATTGATTAGTTCATTTTCTATGATGATTTATACTCGAGATCAATGATGAGGCTCTGCGATCTTACTCTCGTACGAGCCCACTTAAAATACTCAAATCAACCAAGCCTTGCTCCATCGCGTGTTACTGTAACCTCATACAACTTTGAGAATATAGCCCAAGAATTATGTTTATTGTGTCCCTACTCCATCGTTTGAGCCCCGTTGAGAATATAGCCCAAGAATTATGTTTATCGTGTCCTTACTCTATCGTTTGAGCTCCGCTGCCTAGCTCTCCCGAGAGTCTATCACGATAATCTATCATAATTCTTCTGGAGTTCGGGCCAAGATCGTCAGACCATCGGCTCTGATACTAGTTGTTATGGCGAGTTCAAAGAACCTAAGAACAAATGGGTTTTAACACCTATGTGTAAAACTCAACTATTGACCAAAAAGCTTAAGCTATTGGGTCTTGAGCCTACACATGTTTATTAATAGCTCATTATTTTTCTAAGCTTCCCATGTGGGATAAATCACTCTTTATTTTTTAATTCACCATGTGAAACTCCTAACACAATGAAATCAACATACCTTTTCTATTCAATCGTCCATCATAAAGAATTTAACTTATTTGCTGAATAATAAGATATGTGATGAATACTTCAATTTTTTCCATGGATCACTTCAATCCTATCTATAAATCACATCTCAAAAGCTCCTCAATTCATTATGTAATTAAATGATATCTGATGGAAAATACTTACAAACGTCCTTGTACTTTGGACGTTGGCAAACGTCCCAATCTAATACAGACACATAGCGATGTGACATTTTTTGGCCTATAGATGCAAATATTTTTTGTTAATTTCATTTTGATCCTACATAGGGATAAGGACGAATTTACCCTTCTGATGCAACAACTACCTGACATATTTGATTTTTGCGCGCGGATTCCCTAGGCACTGATTTGACTTTTATTAATTTTTTATTTTATGTTTAAGTTGTGTACAAAGCAATACAATATGTATCATACATGATATATTTTTGGTTTATTGTTATACAATGGATATCATTTTATATAAATATAATGATGACTACAAAAGTGTTGTGAGATTTGAATTTTCGCAGCTTCCCAAGGCACAGTTGGCTGATTTGACTTTTTTTTTTTTTAAGTTGTGTATAAAGTAGTAGTATAATCAGTACCATACATGATATATTTTTTGTTGTTTGTTATAAAATGGATGTCATGTGACGTAAATATAACATTTCACATGTGATTTTATTTGATTAAATCAGAAAAAGTAATTACAAATACCTATATTAGGATAAAAGTTGCATTTAACTCAATTTGAAGATGTAATTATCAATAGCTATGCTAGGATCAAAAGTTGCATTTAATTCAATATTAAATAGACAATTAATTTGAAATGAAATATAACCACTAACAATAAATGTGACAATACTATGGAATCTGAAATCTAATGATATAAATCAAAATGCATAGTTAAATATTGAAAGGTAGAAGAAGTAAACAAAAGCTTACAAATAGCCAAGAAGAAAAATGTATCCAAAGCTTATCTTTGTTTCCCGGGTGCAAAAGCTTATTACTTGAGGTAAAATTGGTATGTTAAATTAATCTCTTCTTGTATATATTATTTATCTATTATTGATATTATTCTTCTTAAGTAGAAAATTATTGTACGTATTTTGCATACAAACACTGTATATTTCGTATGTTTATTAATAGTATTGATTTATTGAAGTTAGTGTCACAAAACATAAAAATTTCACCGTAACGCATTTTATGTATTTTGCATACAAATGCTGATATATTTCATATGTTTATTAATAGTATTGATTTATTGAAGTTTAGTATCACAAAATATAAAAACTTCACCGTAAAATACAAAACACTGATTATTTCATATGTTTATTAATAGTATTGATTTATTAAAGTTTAACTTCACCATAAGACATTTTACGTATTTTGTATACAAATGCTAATATATTCCGTATGTTTATTAGTAGTATTGATTTATTGAAGTTTAGTATCACAAAACATAAAAAACTTCACCGTAAAGTATTTTACGTATTTTGCATACAAACACGAAGATATTTCATATCTTTATTAATAATACTTATTTATTGAAGTTTAGTATCACGAGATATAAAAACGTCACCATAATTTATCGTGATTTTACGAGTTCTCAAATTGTCTTTCTCAAGTAATTGAATGGTTAAACTTTCGTAAATGGGAAATGTTGAGCTGTAAAACACATATATTTCTGACTAAAATAATACATATTTTATATATTTTCAGCATTTGGGAAAATGAACACCAATAAGCCTATACACGAAAATACAGAATCAGACAGTGATGACAATATTCCAGTACTTGATGATAATGAGGTAGAGAATTTGAAGGATTTAAGTGAAAAAGACATCCTCACTCGTACATTTCAGTCTGAAAATGAAGCATATTTATTCTACAATCGATATGCCCGTGTGCACGGTTTTAGCATTAGAAGGTGTACGATAAAAAAAAAACGACAGTGATCAAATAGTGGTCAGATTGTTTACATGCACTTGTGCCGGTTTACGAATGAAGGAGTTCATAGAGATGAAAAACAGGCAATGGGAACATAGGGGCTTGACAAAATGTGATTGTTGTTATGAGGTGACCAAATTAGTGAAAGAACACAATCATGAATTAGTTCTTAGCTACGGCGTCCCAATACTCCGTTCCCATCGACGTGTAGATGATGGTCGTAGGGATCAAGCTCATTCTCTGAATCATGCAGGAATAAGCTCCAGTCGAACATATGATCTATTAACACAAGATGCGGGTGGGTATGATGGCGTTGGATTCACTAGGGAATATTTTTACAATATGATAGATTGTGACAAACGAGCAGAAATTACCATAGGAGATGCCAATGTTGCATTAGGGTATTTGCATGGTAAAGCGGATTCTGATCTGTTTTTCTATTTTCAGTACACAGTTGACGAGAAAAATCGATTGGACAAGTTATTTTGGACTGACGGGCGGTCGAGGGAGGAGTTTGAAGTCTTTGGCGATGTTTTGATATTCGATGCCACTTACAAGACCAATTCATACAAGTTTCCACTAATTATTTTGGCTGGGATAAACAATCATCGAAATTCATGTATATCCGGTGCTGCATTAGTTCAGAATGAGACGACTGAATCATATGTATGGGTGTTAAACACACTCCTCAATGCAATGAACAACAAGAGACCCGTGTCTGTGGTAATTGATGGAGACAAGTCGATGTATGCCGCAATTGAGGAAGTGTTGTCAAACGCTCGCCATAGGTTGTGCATGTGGCACCTTGAACAAAATTGTAAAAAGAATGTGAAGATACATGGATTTAGTGGTATTTTTGATTATTTCATTAAAGCAGATTGCTCAGTAACTGAATTTAAGAACGCTTGGAGGAATATGGTTGCCCACTATCGTCTTGAAAATCATAACTGGATATCCTTAATGTATCATACAAGGCATATGTGGGCTGAGCCATTCCTTCGAGGCCATTTTTTCGGGTGGGTACAAAGTACCCAACGTTGTGAGGGGATGAATGCATTACTCAATAGATACTTGGGAAGCAACAGAAGGTTGATAGACTTTGTCAGAGACTACCACATAGGGTTAGAACGTATCAGAGTCAAGGTTGTGAATGAAGAGATGAAGATAAACCATACGTCGGCTGTGTTGACAACTGAGTTGCAAGAACTCGAGAGACATGCTGCCAAGATTTTCACCTAAGCAGTGTTCTTCAATGTTGTGGCACAAATTAAGATGCAAGATTTATTGTGGAATGTTGAAGCAAGTGACAATGGTTTAGGTGGTCGGACTTATCTTGTTGCTGATAGTGCAAGAGAAGGTTTGTTACGTTTTGTGACATTTAACCCAGTGACTTTGGACATTGCATGTGATTGTTTAATGTTTGAGTCTACTGGGATACCGTGCAAGCACTTGATATACGTGATGAAATGCGAAGGCCTAGGTGAGATCCCATCAACTTGCATCAATAAATGTTTGTCCGCGGAGGTAAGTAAAGACCTTCGCGAAATAGGTTTAAAAACTTCTTCCACCAACGAAGTTGAGATTGCACGCCACGGTGACCTTACATCGAAGTCGACTCAAATGAATTTTTATGGGAAAAATACGGAACAAGGTTATAAAGAGGTAAAAGAACGTGTTTTAAAACTAACTGCTTGTGCCAAGGAATTGTGGATGATGGAGTTGAACGAAAATAATACCGAACCCGATTTGTCACAATCTTCCCAATTTGACATGGAAGATCCCCAAATTGCACGACCTAAAGGAATGATGAAGTCCAGATCAAACGAGCACCGAGACATTGTTCAAAATGTCGGTACATAATTCATCAATTAAATTATTTTAAGGCACATTGCACCAAAAAAATATATATATTTATGAGTTTTACTAATTATTGTTAAAACATTACAGGGGAATTGGACACCAAGCTAACACATGTAAAAAACAACGCAATCTTCGAACGTATGATACGTCTAACCCTTTTTAATGGCTCAAATAATTATAGCCAAACGAACCAAAATTTTTCCTTTGGAGGCACTGCGTATGGAAATGTTAGTGGCAGTGGTGTAGGCTATGACAATACTGTTGGTGGTATGGGATACGAATTCATTGGAACTAGCAGAATCGGCCAAATTTTCAGCTCACAAAATGATAACGGGTCTTCGAGTTCATCCTATCATGTTACAAATAACCATTTTCATTTTTAGGTGTACTAATTTATGCTGTATGATATGTAATTTACAAATCTATGCAGATAATTTACAATAAATGGTACAAATTTTATATGTGTCCCGAAATTTCAATTTTCCCCCAAAATTTCAAGAAGAACTTATTTCAAAATTTTCAAGTTCCCTCCAAATTTTTCATGTTCCCTCCTTTAACTCAAAACCCATCTATAAATACTTCTAAACGACAGCCTTTTTAGATATTTGCATTTTTATTTTCACAATTAAAGAGACAATCTAAGCAAGGTGAATGTTGCTATTTAATAAGTACATATTATATATTTTAAGCAAGGCTTTTTCGTTTTTGCTTTTGCCCTTATATTTCTTCATATGTTTACGCCTTCATGCATAAAAACTTTCTGGTTCTTAAATATTTGTACTATTTTTATGTATTTGAGGTATGTTATGTTTACACCTCATGGGTTTACAATATTTGATGTATTTGAGATGTTTTTTTTTGTTATTTGTGCATATTTTACTATATTTCAGCTATGTTTTCCAGTATTTCGGTGAAATTTTTTGTGATATATTTCATTTTTTGCTTTTGCCATTATATTTCTTCATGGGTTTACACCTTCATGCATGAGAACTTTCCGATTCTTAAATTTTTATACTATTTTGATGTATTTGACGTATATTATGTTTAGACCTTATGGTTTACTATATTTGATGCATTTGAGGTGTTATTTTTTGTTGTTCATCCATATTTAACTATAATTCAGCTATGTTTTACAGATTTCAGATAAACTTTTAGTGGTAGATTTCATTTTTCCTTTTGCCATTATATTTCTTCACGGTTTTACCCTTTTATGCATGAGAACTCTTTTATTCCTAAATATTTCAACTATGTTTTATAGATTTTGGTAAAATTTTTTGTGGTATATTATATTTACACCTTCATGGGTTTATAATATTTGATGTACTTGAGGTATTCTTTTTCTGTAGTTTGAATATATTTCACTATATTTCAGCTATGTTTTTCAGTATTTCGGATAAATTTTTTGTTGTGTGTTAAATTTACATTTTCATGGGTTTATACCATTTGATGTAATTGAGGTATTCTTTTTCTGTAGTTCAAGTATATTTCACTATATTTCAGCCTTGTTTTATAGCATTTCAGCGTATGTTTTTTGTGAGAATGATCTTGCATTTCTCATTATATTTTTCATGGGTTGCAGTAAAAGAAGTATGTCAACTTCAAGCTATTCTACTTCCAGATATGAAGATCTTGGCTTACGTTTCTCAAATAAATGGTGTGTTTGTGGCACTTGGTATGGGATAAGAATTGTAGCCACAATATTAGAAAATGAAAGGCAAATTGTTCTACAAATGTCCCGCTTGGGGGAGATTTAGGTGGTGTCACCCACATACTACAAACAAGTTAAAGATCTATGAAACTTCTACATTTTGTGTACTTAATTTTAGATAGCTTAGTCATCATATTAAGTTAGTCTCAATCTTATATAGCTTAGTCAAATTTCATCCAAATCTTATATAGCTTAGCAATATTCCTAGCATTCACAAGCTTAGCAATATTCCTAGCTTATACATCACAATTTAACTTAAGTTTTTACAGATACTTAGCACTCTTTTTGAAAAAAGTACATCACAATGCCATATTTCATACACTGTATTCAGTTTCTTGAATCCCAAAACAGATAAAATTTGAAAAACAGGTCTTGAAAGGTATTAGCTTATGAAATTGACATTTTGTTGGATATGATTTATAGTGCACAGAAGAAAAAGAATATGTTACAAGATTTATGTAGGACTTATACGTGCTTATCTATCCACAAATAAAATGAGTTTATCTCCTAGTAAGACTAAGTCAAAAGAGTTCAAAGCCTGCAAGATAACCATAAGAGATAAAGAAAAGTGTCGCACGACATAAACTCATCAAAAGTGTATGCCAAATTTTCAAGCCAAACCCAATCACATGTATTAAACTCGTCTAAGACAACAATTCACCAACAAATTCACACGAACCTTTTACGACTAAAAATAGTAATGTATACCAAACCCAAGAAACAATGATAAGATAGGTTCTGAAAGGCTGCAGTACATTCCTAATTGACTACAAGTGCACAACTACTTATTCTATTCTGATGTAATAGATAGGTAGTTAGTTAGTTATAAATCTACAGCTGTCATATAGCTGTCATATAAATATCTACTATCTGATAAGAGCACATGTGTGTATCTGTATGATCAAACTGTCATCTATATATATTAGACAGTTATGTACAAATCAGGCCAGATAATGAAAAAACTATTTTAGAAAAATATCTTTTCTTATATTCTCTAATTTCTTCATGGTATCAAGAGCATGAAAGATCCTGTGCCGCCATTAAAGCTCACCTAAGAAGCTTCATTTTTTTTTTTGAAAACAAGCTTTCAACAAGTTGTTTTCTTCCAATTTTGAAGTGCGACACCATTGGCGTAGTAATATCAAGCTTCGCCAGGCAGTAAAATTCACTTCTCTGCTTATCTAAAACCCTAATTCCAATCTTGGGTTCATAATATTCCCCAATTATTCTTTCAATTCTCTGCTTTTCCAACCTAGGGTTCATAATCTTCCTTAATTCTTCTTTTCACTATAATTTTTCTCCACATATAAGCTTCCGCTGAATCATCAATGGCTTCCTCAAGCTCTTCTTCAGCTATGCCTTCCACAACTGCTACTATGGAGGCTAATACTACTTCTGCTTCTATTGATCTCTCTGAAGGACTCAAAAATCTGAAGAACAGTCTGAATAATCTCATTCAGATCAAGCTTGATAACATAAATTATGTGTTATGGAAGACACAAGTTCAAACAACTCTTCAAGCACACCAGGTGTTTGAGTATGTGAATGGCACAATCACAGTACCTAGCCGACTTCTCAATGATGCATCAGGCACACCTGTGCTCAACCCTGCTTATTCTACCTGTTACATCATAGATCAGAACTTAAAATCTTGCCTATATGCATCTATTTCTACCTTTGTTCTTCCTTATATCTTTCATCTTCCAACTGCCATACAAATATGGACTGCTCTCTCCACACTATTCAGTTCTTTGAGTCGAACTCATATCTATCAACTGAAAAATCAGTTACTCAATATTACAAAAGGTCAAAACACAATGCAGACATATCTAGATCACATTAAGAGCATCACTGATAGTCTAGCTGCAGCAGCAGAATTTGTCAGTGAAGAAGATCTAGTGCTGTATACTCTCAGAGGACTTCCTCCTAACTATGAGATCTTTACAGCTTCTATTAGGGTGGGATCTACACCAATCTCACTTCAGGAGCTCACAAGTTTGCTCCTTTCAAAAGAACAGCATCAAAAGACTCTTAAACCTGCCAAAACACTGCCCTCTCTTCCCATTGGCATCCACACTGCTCTTTACTAAGGGTGGAAAATGAGGCAGAGGAAGTGCAGGTGGCAAAAATCAAGGCAAAGGGAAGACTCAAGGCAAAAGTGTTCTAAGACCTATGCCTGCCCCATTTTCCCCTTTTCAAACCTCTCAGTTTTAGCCTCAGCAGCACTCTCTCATTCTACCACAAGCTGCTCAGCAATTCCCTTCTGTTCAATCATAGTCTACTAAAGTCTACTGTCAGATATGTGGGAAGCCTAACCATACTGCCCTCGAATGTTGGTATAGGCTGGATGTTGTCAAATATGCAAATCCTACTCCCAGGCCACAGAAACATGTTATGGCAGCTTAGGTTACTCAGGCCAACAACACTCAGTCACCTGCCACATATTGGTACTTGGATTCAGGGGCAAATACTCATGTAACTCATGATCCATCTCAGTTACACTACACTTATCCCTACACAGGTTCTGAAACTGTCTCAGTTGGGAATGGTCAAACACTTCTAATCCAAAGCATAGGCACTGGTAACATCATCACTCCCTCCTCTTAATTTTCACTATCTAAAGTTCTATATATTCTACAAATCTCTTCAAATCTTCTGTCTGTACACCAACTTACTAAGGATAATGACTGTTCTATTCTGTTTAATGCTAAGGAGGTGACTATCCTGGACAATTCTACATACCAAGTGAAGTTCAAGGCCCCCTGTAGCCATGGACTCTACACACTACCATCTTCAACTGCTCTGTCCAGTCAATAGCCATCTCTAACCTATCTTTGCAACACTGTTACTAAGGTGCCTTCTACAAATCTACTGTGGCATAATAAGCTAGGACACCCCTCTGCCCTAGCATCTAGAATTCTTGCCAAACAAATAAATGTAAAACTGCCTCCAAGCAATTTAACTTGTTCTGCTTGTGCTATTTCTAAAGCTCATAAACTACATTTTCAGTTGTCTCAAACTGTGACTAAACATGCTTTTCAACTTGTTCATTCTGACGTATGGGGTCCTGCCCCCTTTCCTTCTTGTCAGTAATATAAATTCTATATTTCCTTCATTGATGACTATTCTAGATATTGTTGGCTATACCTCTTAAAACTCAAATCTGATGCCTTTAATATGTTTCAGAGTTTTAACTCTATGGTACAAACTTAGTTCAAGGCCTCAATTCAGATCCTAAAGACTGATAATAGTACTGAGTATGTAAACCATAGATTCCAACTGTTTTTGCAACATCTAGGGACTATACACCAAACCACCTGCCCTTACACACCTGAACAAAATGGTAAGGTAGAAAGAAAACACTTACATTTAATATAAAGTACTCTAGCATTACTGAATCAAGCTTCTATGCCACAGCAATACTGGATGGAGGCATTAGCTACTGCTAATTACCTTATTTATAGGCTGCTTACCCCTGTTCTGCACAACAAAACCCCTTATGAAATTTTTTCTCTAAATATCTTGACTATAACAGTCTTAGACCTTTTGGGTGCTATGCTACCTTTGGCTCAAACCATACACTTCTTATAAGTTAGAAAACAGATCTGCACCCTGTGTTTTTCTTGGCTACTACTCATCTACTAAGGGCTATAGGTACTTAGATATTCAAACAGGCATAGTCTATATTTCTAGGCATGTGAGGTTCTTAGAGCATATTTTTCCATACACAATTCCACACTTCACATACTCATATTTAGGACATTCTCTCAATGACACTAACTCTGCTACTTATCCTACAGCTTCTGTCTCCTACCCTCCTACTTTTTTAGTTCCTCCTTCTTCATCTAGAGTCACAGAGAACCTCTCTTCAACCAACATTGTTCCACACTCTCAGTCTCCTATCTCTCCTAATAATTCTTTTCAAGCCCTACCTTCTCCTACTCTCCCACCGAATGATCAAACCTCTAATATTTCTTCTCCTATACCTGACTTCTCAATTTCAGGTTCTACCCCTACTTCTCTCCCCTCCATAAATTCCTCAGCTCTAACTGCTACTTCCCATACATCTCTTTCACAGTTAGCACCTAATTCACTTCACCACATGTTAACTAGGTCCAAAACAGGTTGTCTCCCTCCCCTTCTTTATCAGTTGAACTCTTTGATTAATACACCTGCTACCACTGAACCTACTACTTATAAAGAGGCTTCCAAGTATAATGTTGGGTTCAGGCTATGACTGAGGAGTTTCAGGCCCTACACAAACAACATACCTGGGATTTGGTTCATTTGCCATCAAATAGAGATCCTATAGGGTGCAAATGGGTGTTTAGGATCAAGAGAAATGTCGATGGGACAGTTGTGAGATACAAGGCCAGATTGGTGGCCAAGGGCTATTTGCAAGCTGAAGGTCTTGACTACACAGAGACCTTCAATCCTTGTTGTCAAAGCTCAAACCATACGGGTGGTCATTAGTTTAGCATTACACAACAATTGGACACTTAAGCAATTGGATGTGTCCAATGTTTTTCTGCATGGATACCTTTCTGAAACTATTTTTATGACACAACCATAGGGTTTTTAGAATAAAACCTTGCCTACTCATGTCTGCAAACTCAGAAAATCTTTGTATGGCTTAAAGCAAGCCCCAAGGGCATGGTTTCAGATGTTAACAACTATTTTGATCTCTCAAGGCTTTCATGCTAGTTCTGCAGATACATCTCTGTTTATTTACAGAAGCTCTACAGACTTCACACTCCTGTTGATTTATGTAGATGATCTTATACTAACAAACAGTTCATCTACTTACATTACTGATTTGATCTCCACTATGAGTAACAATTTGCCACGAAAGACCTAGGCAAGCTACACTACTTTCTGGGCATAGAAGTGCAAGCTACATCTTAGGGTTTACTTCTCAACCAGTCTAAGTATGCTCATGATCTACTGATAAATGCAGGTCTTATTGACTGTAACTCTGCAGTCACTCCCACCCAACCTAGATATACTTCTCCTACAGTCCCTTACTCTAATCCTACACAATTTAGGAGTCATGTTGGGGCACTGCAGTACCTTACCATAACCAAACCATATATTCAATATGCAGTCAATACACTAAGGCATGAGATAAAGAACCCTTGACATATCTCATGCCTTATTGTTTCAATCTGGACCCCTGCAACTGTATGGCTTTTGTGACTCAGATTGGGCTTCTGACCTTATGGATAGGAATTCTACTTCTGGGTTTTCAGTATTTCTTGGCCCTAACTTAATTTCCTTGTCCTCTAAGAAGCAAGCAATTGTCTCCCGGTCCTCTACAGAATCTGAATACAGGGCACTTGCATACACAATTGCAAAACTCAGGTGGCTTTCTTACCTACTGAGATTTGCATATTCCTATCAAACCACCAGTCCTACACTGTGACAGTGTTTCAGCCATGGTTCTAGCATCTAATCCAGTATTTCATGCAAGAACTAAGCACATTGAAATCGATTATCATTTTGTTAGAGAGCAGGTGGTGGCTAAAATATTACAGCTATCTTATGTTCCTACCTCAGAACGGCTTGCAGATATTTTTACCAAGCATCTCAACAAAACAAAGTTTCTCTATCTACGGTCCAAGCTGCCCTTAGTATGTCTACCAAGATCAGCTTAAGGGGGGCTGATAAGATAGGTTCTGAAATACTGCAGTACATTCCTAATTGACTGCAAGTGCACAACTACTTATTCTATTCAGATGTAATAGATAGGCAGTTAGTTAGTTATAAATCTACAGCTGTCATATAGTTGTCATATAAATATCTACTAGCTGATAAAAACACATATGTGTATCTGTATGATCAAATTGTCATCTATATACATGAGACAGTTATGTACAAATCAGTTCAGATAATGAAAAAACTATTTCAAAAAAATATCTTCTCTTCTATTCTCTCATTTCTTCAAACAATACCAAAAACAGTAAAGTTTGACCAATTATATCCAATATTACATACCACATCAATAGATCCAATTAAGACTACAATCAACAAAACCAACTCACACAAACTTGTCAGGAATAGGATTGCTCAAATTCGCCCAATGACGCCACAATTGATAAGAAAACTCTCTTCGGGTCTTGGCAGAATCGTAGTGATTTTCCAATTGCACGTTCCCTGGGGTTGACAATGATCTGCCATAGGTGTCAATGATCTGCCATCGCAAGCCAAAAAATTGTTAGTTATCACATCTGAAATTAAACAAGTAAAACCTACACAACAATGTCAAAAGAACACTTACACATGAGGAAATAAATCTATCGGGCAGTAGTTCGCGCATATGATGCCTTGTCACATAATTACTGTGCACATTAACCACAATCTCACTACACAACATAAACAAAAATTACATGTGTTAGCACGATTCTAAAAGAAAAACCAAATTGTAACACAGAAACTCACTCCTGATTTCTTGTGCCGGAAAAAAGGCAATCACGTAGGCTTTCGTCATCTTCCATAAACTTGGCTTCCATCTCGATAGGAATTTGAAAATTCATCGATGTCGAGCATGTTGTATTGGGCTGAGTGATCAAATCAATATAAAGAGGTGTTGCAAGGTCTTTCTGTTTCTCATTGTTGGTTCTATAATTCACTGCCATAACTAATTTCTTGCCAATATCAATAGCATTAGGCTTAGCAACCCCTAACTCCTTAATATTTCCTACCTCACAAACAACCCCTGATGCACAATCCTTATTATTACCTACTTTCGGAGCAGCCCCTTCATAAATTTCCTTTTCTTCATCTTTATCTCCAACTTCACCTTTTTCTTCATCATTTTCATTGTTTTCATCTTTATCTACAAATCCACTTTCATCCTTCTCCCCAACATTTCCACTCAAAGGAAACTTCAATCCCTCAATGAGCTGCTTAAACAAATTCTGCAACTCAAGAACAACACCATTGGATTTCTTAACTTCTTCACTCATCTCATTTAACCTTCTATTCATCTTTTTCATTTTCTTCTTCATTTTTTTTACATCTGTTTTGTTCTCACTCACGTCACTTCTAATATAACTTATATCCCCCTCGATCACACTTATCGTGTGGCTTCTATCTTCTCTCCCCTCATTCTCTTGAGACATACGATTTAGAACGACATATGTTGTAGGTTCAAAGTAGCCACCCTTTGCCTTATACTTTCCTAATCTTTGGCTGACCTCCTGGTCAGTCCAGAATTGAATGCAAGGCCTTATCGAATGAGTGGAATCCAACTACCCACTCGGGTTCACACGTTTAAAAAATATCTACAAAAAACAAAAACACATGTTAATTTATAAATAAAGCCAACGATTCCTAAATAAAGTTAAACAAATAAAACACACATACTTACCATGAGAAAAAAAAACACAACCACTAACATACGTCCGGTCGAGTGCCCTATAATTATGCACACCTTTGGCTAACACATCTAAGACAAACTGTGCCCAATTATACCTACTAAATCATCAATTTTCTTAACTATATGCAACATGTCTTTTTTCACACCATGTTCTGTCATCAGATACAATAAATATCCTATAACATAAATCACATACAAGGCCTTGAATTATGTCCCATGGCTATCCAAATTAGCTAATTTATCAATCAAATTCTTCAATGATATGCTGGTGTCCTGGAGATCAAATAATCCCTCAACCTTAACAATCTCATCTTCACTACCCTTAATTGGTACGGGTATTCCTCTTTTTGGCAAGCCCAAAATTTGCTCGACATTGTCAATAGTAACTTCTATCTTCTTGCCGTGGATTTCCAAAGTACAAGACACATGATCAAACTGATCAATTATCCATCGGCATAATTGATGCTTAAGTAATGAACATTTGAGGTACAACAGCCCTCCAAGCCCAATTGAGTTAACAGCCTATTTCTGTTGCGGTGTCAACTTTTCGTTTAAAGACACAATCTTTGAAAGTAAAAGACGTGTTTGGATGCTTTTCTGCAATAAAAGAAAACATGTGAGTAGCAGTGTAATTTGAAAAAATATAAATCAAATAGGAAAAAAAGAATTATCAAAACTTGTATACAATACTTACCATCTTTCCATTTACAAGCTCCAATTTCTTCTTTTTTCGTTCATATTCTTTTTTGTTTTTGTCGAACTTCTTATCGAAGAACGACTTCTCTGAATCAAACAAACCTCTCCATTGTTGGTCCATATTTTCCCTAACAGATTTACTAACTTTTCTATCAGGATTATCATGCCTAAACTTGTCAATCTCAGACTTCCAGCAATTCAACATAAGGTTAATAGCTATCAGTAAAACATTGTAAAACTTACCATACATCCAATAGAATATGAAACCATAACAGACACCAAAACTTACATGAAGAAGGCATAGGCTCAGGTAGGCCTTTTCAATGTGACAGATGAATATGTCATTGCTCTCTTCCTTTTAGTGATCCCCTTAACCCTACAAATAAAAACAAGAAATAAAGGAAACATAACATTATATCTTATATATGCTTCTATACGTCTTATCTGACTCAATCCTTTGTTTGAAAAGTTGGTAAATCTTAACATAATGAAGAAGGTTAATAAAAAAAAATTACTCACATGTTTCACCCAATGAGATAAGAAGGTTAATCCAATTTGAAGTAAAACTCCTAAAACAACACAGGAAAATAAATGATTCAAAATTGAAAAATAATATTGTGGTTAAAATTTACAAATAAAAATATAAAAACTATTTTAAAATATTCAACTTGTTCTAATTTGCGAAACTGATCCCAGAGATGATTTGTGTGTGTGCTTGCAACAGAGATGAACGGACCCGTGAGATATTGCAGATTCGCGTGAGTGAAAGACCTGTAAGCACATTACAAGTACAATATTATTCGAAAAGAAAGATATACTAAGTATTGCTTTCCAAGATAGAATCGAGTCAATATATAAACCACCACATTGGCAATTAAGTTATCTAGCTTTAACTTGGTAATTTTTTCATGAATTCCACTATCTTTGGAATATGCTTAACAAGATAGTTATTTTGCAAAGATGATAATGATCAGTAAGTATATATAAAATTACAAGTGAATTAATCGAATTCAGAATTAAGTTAAACATAAGGTAACCCAGTGAAGTACAAAACACACATAAACACTTATTTAGCCAAAAAAAAAAAACATATAAACACTTAATAATCCTCACCTAATGAAGATTCAAAAGCTAAGTTGATAAATCTTTCCCTACTTTCACCTATAGTAAGTTTAGCTTTATTCTTCTTTCTTTTTTGTTCGTTTCGTAGTTCACTTTATTTTTTATTCCTTATCCCCTGACCCCTTTTATTTATATCTCTAAATCTTTATTATTTTATCTCAACTTCTTTTTTTCCAACAAGTTGTAGGTTGGCCCAACAATATTTAAAATTGCCAGCCATAGCTATAATTTTGCCAGCTGCAACTTCGACTATGCCTCTTTCTTTTCCTCTTTTTTTTGTCATCTTAAAGTATTTACGCAATATACATACTCAAAATAAATTCCTAATATGGCTACTAAGTCTACCGGGTGAAGTCCTATTAAGGATCAATTGTAAAAGTAAAAGATCATTTATCAAATGTTGCATCACATCAGACAACACATTCTAATCATATGCATGTTAGAAAAATTTGCATCTTTCTGTTTCTGTTATAGCTGAAGTCAAAAACATACATTCAAGTTCTTCAAACTATGCAATATGTGTATTTGTGAAAGCAAATAATTAGTACAAATGAATAAAGTCTATGTTTACTATATTCAAGTTTTTTACAAGAAACCACATGAAATCTCATCCAACTTGTTATAGATAACATGCACATGGCCCAACTTCTTGGGCTCCGACCATTGCATTAGCCAAAAAAAGTATTAAAAAAAGACCTTCGTAATTGATACCCAAAAAATAATAATTTTTTTTTGAAACATCAGACCAAAATAATAATAAAAAAAAAAGAATGTTACACACCAGGGCACTATAAAATTTCTTGAAACATCATACCAATTTTTTTTTTTTAAAAAAAAGAATGTTACATACCAGGAGAGATGAATCGGCTATGAAGGAAACATTGAGATGAGATAAGGAAGATGATGGAGGAAATGACATAGTGGTCTGGGAGAGAGAATTGCTAATACACCATCTTTTGAGTATTTTTTTGGTTTTGAAAAAGGTTTTTGAGTAATGAGTCGTTCTTCAAAGCGAAGTGACTGATTGAGTGAGAGAGAGATAAAAAAAACTGAAAAGGCTAGGTCATAGGTTAGAGGGGTATTGTAGTCATCTATGTTTTTTCATTTGGGCCGATTAGGTAAATATTAAAAAATATGGTGGATCAAATTTATAAATAAAAACTTTCAAGGACCAGCCGCCTAAAAAAAAAGTTGTTTTGAAGCACGACTCCTATCTGATAGAGTAAATGCCTCCATTAGTCCTTAATGTTTAGCCTTTGGGACATTTTTGTCCCTTATCTTTAAAAGTGAGCATTTTAGTCCTTAAAGTTTAGTTAGTGGGACAACGTTAATCCCAAAAGCTAACTTTGTTAAAACATAAACGGTTTTATCACATGTTATCCCAGGGATCAATTGTTTGCTACCATCCCACATAGGAGGGTCTACACAATCAAATAACTCCATGATTCACTGCTGTCGTACTTCTCATAGCCAACAAAATTTTGTCCCGGATTCTAATCAGTCTACAAAATTTTCACCTTATCTGGTTTTCTACGTCCCTCTAAACTTCACGTGATGGGTTCGTCAAAAATTTACCCTCAACTAGTTTGGAGAATAACAGTCACGTGGATGACACATGATAAAACCGTTTATTTTTTAATGGAGTTGCCTCTTAGGATTAACGTTGTCCCACTAACTAAACTTTAAGGACTAAAAATCTCACTTTTAAAGATAAGGGACCAAAATGTCCCAAAGGCTAAACATTAAGGACTAATTGAGGCATTTACTCTATCTGATATGGTATAATGATTTCACCATGTAAGCAATCATACTATACAAGCAAAACATTAACTTATTGGAAATCTTTATTTTCTTGATTTTTATCAATAGACACCAAATTAGAGTAAAGATTTCCTCTTTTTTTTTTGTGTAGAACATTCGTTTATTGTTGGCCCAGATTAAAGTTCTAAAATTCCTCCGATGACAAATGATTATTTAAACCAATTATTGAAAATCTTCTCAGCATAATAACACCAAAAATTTCATTGTCTCAATTGGTTCGTCACTAACCTCTAATATCATCAGGGTGATCAATACTCAAGTTCTTCAATACCAAATCATCATAACCCAAGAGATAATAACACACTGAACTATTTAATGTAACACCAATTCTTCTGTAGTGGATTAAGCTTTCAATAATCAATTGGGAGGAAAAAGATGGTAGTAACCGACTGTTAAGGTAGAAAAATGTCGAGTCGCAAGTGGTCTTCACGCACTGCCTTGATGCCTGCAAAACAAAGAGAGCTTAGCGGGTCTTGCCCGCATTAGCACTCCGATGCTTAAGTTAGCTTGGTGCTTTTACAGAAAAAGAAGAATATATGTATGTATTAATTGTGTGTCTCAGAAGTCCCCCCTTCTCTGGCTAAATCCTCTGCCTTTTATAGGCACCATGGCCTTTGAAGTCACATGGTTTGCTGAGTCACAAAGGAAAAGTAATCATTGCAGCTGAGTCAAAAGATTAAAGGTGCAGCAGTGAATCATCATTACAAGCATTGTGGAAAATTGACAAAGGACTGGTGGACAATTGATTAAATAGATCAGTGGGAGTTTTGCTGGAGATTCTCTGAGTTTATGGAACAAAGTATACTAGTACAAAAAAGGTAGCTCAGACAGCTCTACCTCGCCTGACACAAAAAAAGTCTCTCCGCGCACGACGACCAAAACCCGAAAACCCGAACCTGCTCCAGAAAACCTGTCCGAGGTCCACAGGACCTCGGAAAATAAACGTCCGAGGTCCGTAGACCTCGGACATCACTGGTCCGAGGTCCATGGACCTCGGACAAAGCTGTCCGAGGTCCATGGACCTCGGACACCACTGGTCCGAGGTCCATGGACCTCGGACATCACTGGTCCGAGGTCCTTGGACCTCGGACAAAGCTGTCCGAGGTCCATGGACCTCGGACACCACTGGTCCGAGGTCCATGGACCTCGGACACCACTGGTCCGAGGTCCATGGACCTCGGACAACACTGGTCCGAGGTCCTTGGACCTCGGACAAAGCTGTCCGAGGTCCACGGACCTCGGACACCACTGGTCCGAGGTCCATGGACCTCGGACATCACTGGTCCGAGGTCCATGGACCTCGGACAAAGCTGTCCGAGGTCCACGGACCTCGGACACCACTGGTTCGAGGTCCATGGACCTCGGACATCACTGGTTCGAGGTCCTTGGACCTCGGACAGTACATCCGAGGTCCAAGAGACCTCGGACAAGATTTGTCCGAGGTCTCTTGGACCTCGGACAAGTTCGAGGGCCAAGGGACCTCGGATTAAATTACTTCGAGGTGTCTTCGGGCTCGGACAGAAAGCCCGAGGCCCAAGACCCCTCGCACATCACTGGTCCGAGGTCCTTGGACCTCGGACAGTACATCCGAGGTCCAAGAGACCTCGGACAAGATTTGTCCGAGGTCTCTTAGACCTCGGACAAGTCCGAGGTCCAAGGGACCTCGGATTAAATTATTCCGAGGTCTCTTGGACCTCGGACAGAAAGTCCGAGGTCCAAGAGACCTCGGACAGGCTTTGTCCGAGGTCTCTTGGACCTCGGAATTTCTCCGAGGTCCAAGGGACCTCGGACTATTTAATTTCGAGGTCTCTTGGACCTCGGATCTCTCGGTCCGAGGTTCGTTGGACCTCGGACCTTATCGTTGGTGGCGCCGTCTTTTAATTTTGGGCTATCTTGTGCCAATTTGTAATTCTGTAAAAGTTCAGGGGTTTTATACGTATCATGATGCCCCCTCAGTTCCTTGAGCTATAAAATAGGTTTGGGAACTGATTGTGATGCTTTAGCAAAGTCGAATCTAGTCAATAAATTATTTTAACTCTGCTTTATCTTCTATGCAATTTGTCACCTACCACCAATAATGTAGCCTTGTCACTTGTCAAGATCTGGTGCAGTGACTTTTGAAATGATGAGGATTTGAAACCCTTGGTTTTCCCTCCTGTACTCAATTTCTTTTGTTGGGTCATATTTTTCTGAAATCCTTTATTGTTGAAGGATAATTTTGATGACTCTGGGGGTCGTGCCCCCAGCATTGAACCCCAGACGTGGGTCGGGGTCGTGTCCCGGACCTCCGGTTTTCGTTTTTGAGACTCGGGGGTCGTACCCCCTGCCTTTGCCTTGGAAACTCGGGGGTCGTGCCCCCGGCCTTCATTTTTTGAAACTCGGGGGTCGTGCCCCCGGCCCTCGTTTTGAAAACTCGGGGGTCGTGCCCCCGGCCTTTGTATTTGAAACTCGGGGGTCGTGCCCCCGGCCTTCGTATTTGAAACTCGGGGGTCGTGCCCCCAGTCTTCGTCTTCGAACTTGAAACTCGGGGGTCGTGCCCCCAGTCTTCGTCTTCAAACTTGAAACTCGGGGGTCGTGTCCCCGGCCTTCGTTTTGAAACTTGGGGGTCGTGCCCCCGGCAAGATCCGCAAGAAGTGTGTCTCTCTCTTTTATCTATTTTGGAAGTTGGTCTCCTATTTCAGGATTTGACTTTCTTCCGATAAATGTTTGCCTTAGTAGACCACATGATATTTGTCTCAAAGAATTTACAATCATTTAAAGAAACTTAGGACGCGAATATCAATTCATTGTAGAGACATAATTTGTCTCAACATAAACAACAATTAAACCTTCAAAGAGTGTTTTCTTAGCCGCTCTATGTGTCAAACCTTTCTCAATTCCTTACCGCCGAGGTCTTCGAATCTGTAGGCTCCTAGCTTGACCTCTCTTCCGATCTTCTCTTCTTAGAGTCTTCTTCCTTCTCCGCTATCGCCACCTCTTCTACTTTAATATACTTCTCGGCTCTGGTCATCAATTCTATCATGTTCTGTGGGGTCTTTTTGGCTAAGGAAGCCTGGAGCAACTCATTTGTTACCCCCTTTGTGAACGCCTGTATTGCAAAACCCTGATCAAATTGTGCACACTGAAGGGTTGCCTCATTAAAGCGAGTGGCATACCGACGGAGAGTTTCTCCTTCTCTCTGCTTCAAACCGAGCAAGGAGGTAGTGTGGCGGGTCGGCCTAATAGCCGAGGAAAATCTCCCAACAAACAAATCTACTAACTGCATATAAGAACCGACTGACCCCTCGTTCAGTTCGTCATACCACACCCTGGCCGCCTCCACCAAAGTTCCTGCAAAAGCTTTACACACCCAAGCCTCTGGCAACTCCGTGAACTCCATTTTGTGCCTGAACACCGCCAAATGATCTTTAGGGTCTCCATGTCCATCATAGGTGGGCAAATGAGGCAATTTGTATTGTGCGGGCTTCGGAACCTTGTTGATGGCGCGGTTGAAGGGATTTGGGCCTCGAAAAGTCCTTGCCACCGATATTACACTAGCAGTACCCCTTATTCGGGCACTTTGAGTTAGGTCACGTGCTGCCGTACTCGAACTCTGTGATAACCTTGTGGAGTTCATCGTTTCTTTGCGTTGCCCCCTAGCGTGAACCCGTTGTTTGGACTCTCTTGGTTTGGTTGTATTTCTGGCCAATTGGGTGTTTTGGCGCGAATGATTTTTCCGGGGCGTTTGATGAGGTTGAATATCTGGGTGGTGAGGTGCTGGTTGAGGTGTTGGATTATGAACAGCCTGTTTCAACTCCTCCAGGGTTTTTAGGATATAACCAATATCCCTTAGCTGTATAGTTTGCTGAACTTATGTTGGAGCACTGGGATTCTGCCACCCTGTGTTTCAAACAGGTGCTTGTGGATAGTATGTTGGTTGGTAGTTTTGGTACTGATTTGTGTATGGATTGCTGTATGGTGGACGATTTTCCGTAGGTATCTCTCCTCCTGGCGGCGGTAACTCGGTTTGTCTAAGGCTGGACGTCTCTCCCAGACAGAACTGCACATTTGGCTGTTCTACAGCTTCTCCTCCATATCCACTTGCAACATTCTGACTCCGGGTAGTTACCATGGTGTAATCTTGTGAAAACTCAGTGGGGAATTTAAAATCGGCCCCACGGTGGGCGCCAACCTGTTAAGGTAGAAAAATGTCGAGTCGCAAGTGGTCTTCACGCACTGCCTTGATGCCTGCAAAACAAAGAGAGCTTAGCGGGTCTTGCCCGCATTAGCACTCCGATGCTTAAGTTAGCTTGGTGCTTTTACAGAAAAAGAAGAATATATGTATGTATTAATTGTGTGTCTCAGAAGTCCCCCCTTCTCTGGCTAAATCCTCTGCCTTTTATAGGCACCATGGCCTTTGAAGTCACATGGTTTGCTGAGTCACAAAGGAAAAGTAATCATTGCAGCTGAGTCAAAAGATTAAAGGTGCAGCAGTGAATCATCATTACAAGCATTGTGGAAAATTGACAAAGGACTGGTGGACAATTGATTAAATAGATCAGTGGGAGTTTTGCTGGAGATTCTCTGAGTTTATGGAACAAAGTATACTAGTACAAAAAAGGTAGCTCAGACAGCTCTACCTCGCCTGACCCAAAAAAAGTCTCTCCGCGCACGACGACCAAAACCCGAAAACCCGAACCTGCTCCAGAAAACCTGTCCGAGGTCCACAGGACCTCGGAAAATAAACGTCCGAGGTCCGTAGACCTCGAACATCACTGGTCCGAGGTCCATGGACCTCGGACAAAGCTGTCCGAGGTCCATGGACCTCGGACACCACTGGTCCGAGGTCCATGGACCTCGGACATCACTGGTCCGAGGTCCTTGGACCTCGGACAAAGCTGTCCGAGGTCCATGGACCTCGGACACCACTGGTCCGAGGTCCATGGACCTCGGACACCACTGGTCCGAGGTCCATGGACCTCGGACAACACTGGTCCGAGGTCCTTGGACCTCGGACAAAGCTGTCCGAGGTCCACGGACCTCGGACACCACTGGTTCGAGGTCCATGGACCTCGGACATCACTGGTGCGAGGTCCATGGACCTCGGACAAAGCTGTGCGAGGGCCACGGACCTCTGACACCACTGGTTCGAGGTCCATGGACCTCGGACATCACTGGTCCGAGGTCCTTGGACCTCGGACAGTACATCCGAGGTCCAAGAGACCTCGGACAAGATTTGTCCGAGGTCTCTTGGACCTCGGACAAGTTCGAGGTCCAAGGGACCTCGGATTAAATTATTTCGAGGTCTCTTGGACCTCGGACAGAAAGTCCGAGGTCCAAGAGACCTCGGACATCACTGGTCCGAGGTCCTTGGACCTCGGACAGTACATCCGAGGTCCAAGAGACCTCGGACAAGATTTGTCCGAGGTCTCTTAGACCTCGGACAAGTCCGAGGTCCAAGGGACCTCGGATTAAATTATTCCGAGGTCTCTTGGACCTCGGACAGAAAGTCCGAGGTCCAAGAGACCTCGGACAGGCTTTGTCCGAGGTCTCTTGGACCTCGGAATTTCTCCGAGGTCCAAGGGACCTCGGACTATTTAATTTCGAGGTCTCTTGGACCTCGGATCTCTCGGTCCGAGGTTCGTTGGACCTCGGACCTTATCGTTGGTGGCGCCGTCTTTTAATTTTGGGCTATCTTGTGCCAATTTGTAATTCTGTAAAAGTTCAGGGGTTTTATACGTATCACCGACATAAAAGAACTATTAACTGAAGAGAGCATGTGACATGTGCTAGTCCAATCGCATCATCTCTGAAACTTTCATGATTCATAGGTAATATTGGAAGGAACAAAAAAAGTAAATTTCTGGCATAACTCAATTGCACCAAAATTTCAAAATCATAACCGAAAGTTGATTTGATCATAGAATTCCAGAAACACTGATAAGGTAATAGATTTGCAAAAGAATAATTCATATGGTATCAAAGTTCCACAATAGGATTGTAAGGAAGGACAAATAAATTCTAAGTTACAATTGAAGGATAACACTTGCACAATTTCAAAATAAACAAATACGGAATAACGTCTCATTTGTTTCACAATGGAATAAGCCAGAAAGCTTTCTCTATTTATCTCTTTCACTGTGCAGAAATTAAAAACAAATCTGTTAACCGAATTCTAAGCCACATCAAATCTTTCAAATTGAACCTTATAGGCAAAGGTGCAAACACAAGAATAAGCTCACTACTATTCTCATCCATTACGCAATGATAACATTAATTTCTCTTTCACTTGACACTTTATACAAAGCATTTCTAACATTCACAATGGGAGATCGTAAACAATTCTTTTTTAGAGATTTACCTCAAGCACTCGAAGTGTATACTTAATCTAACTGCAATTTATGCATGCATTAGCCTCCAATACACTTCCCGCTAATTACTTTCGTTCACAAGTACGAAAAATGGGAGATAAAATGTGGTCAGATTTCATTGGTGAATAAGATAACTCGAAAATATGTATATAATTTCTTTTCTAAAGTCTTTTCCAACCGTTTGCTTAGGAGTAGCAAAAGAGTAGCTCACCATCCAAGTATCCAAGTTTTAAACTTCAAATCAGCCCATAATCAATAGATAAGTACATCTTCGTCTTGTAAACATGATGATCAAAGAGTTCAAAATTTAAATTAGTAAATGCCAATAAAACTGTGGAGCGTTACATCAAGTTGTTAAAGAAAATAGAGTAAAATGTATCATATCCCCTTATGTTTTTAAAAAGTTGCGTTATAAACCATGTGTTTTAAAAAGTAGCACTATAAACCCTGTGTTCCTAAAAACGTTACAAATAACCCCCTGTTGTCAATTTTTTCGTTAAATTTAACGTGAGTGTGATACATTCGCCAATGATGCAACTATGAAACGTTCAAGCTATAAAACACATGAACAAAGACAAAAATACCCCTTACAAAGACAGAAACACAAAAACCTAAAACTATGGCTACTTTGTTGTCCAAAGTAGACTCGTTGAGCCAACCAAGAAAAATAAGCAAGAAGACAAGCATCTTCTTCTTCATGACAATGTTGTAGGGTTTATCTGCAGCTTTGTTTGCATCAGAGACACATTATTTTTCTTTTCTTCTTATAATGGTCATGTTGCTTTGTCTTGAACTCTTCTTTACAATTGTCGACACTCATCTTTTCCTTTATGATCTTCTTCTTCTTCGTTTTAGAGAGCTCTGCTGATGCTTACCAACAACGACAACTTTCTTGTTGGTGAAAAGATTGTACGTGTCGTCGCCATCTAGGTCTTCTAAGACTACAAAGAAGTTGACTTTGGAGAACCCATTCAAAGTCATATCGCGATTAAGCAAATATTTTACCTTCACTTTGAACCTCTTCTTCTACAAGCAAATTATATCTTTAAAACGTTGCAAAATCAACTTTAAATCGATAGAAAATCAAGTTTCTCTCTCTAGGATTTCAAAAAGAGGAGTTTCTCTCTCTATTATTAGCAAAGCTTTTCTGTGAAATAGTAAAATCGTGCAATGAATAAGATTTAAACGAGGATAATTTCATTATTTTACAAGGCTAACTAACAGAATTAAACGGAATTTGAGTTTCAGGCGTGTGTGCAGCATTTTCAACAACACAGGATTTATGGTGCAACTTTTTAAAACACAGGGTTTATGATGCAACTTTTTAAAAATACAAGGGGGTATGGTGCATTTTACTCAAGAAAATAACTGAATTTCTTTAAAAATAAATAAATATATTTCACAAACATAATATTAAAATGCATCTTCATGCTCATGAGGGAGAGAACCGGGTCCCAAGGTTTTAGTTCCAATTTTAGAAAATGTAGGCAGATGCTGTTGGAATATACATTCTTCTCACATTGGAATATAAGAAACTCTAAGATCACATTATAAGATCCTAGGCTACTCCACTTAGTACCAATTGGTTTTAACATGGAATATATATTCATCCCATATCGAAAAATCAGAAACTCTAAAATCACTTTATAATAAGATCATGTAACAACTCAGTTATCTTAATATGGTATTAAAGCCGAGCCTTGGTCCCATGTTATCCATCCACGTGCGATCCATTCGTATTTCATGCTTTTCACATGGTATGCAGTTTTCATATTCGTTGCTCTTATACCACGTTATTCATTAATTGCACATTCAGCCATTGACTTTTCCATTCGTATTTCACGCTTTGCGCGCAGTTTTCAAATTCGCTGCTCTTGTACCACCTCATTCATTAATTGCGCCTTTAGCCATTGACTTTGTGCAGCTCTTCCAAATTCGCTTCTACTTCTTCTATCATACCAATTAATTAATCATGGGTCACACATGAGAGAATGTGTTGAAATATACATTACTCCCATATTAGAATATCAGAAAAGAGAGAAAACAAGAATAACTCCAGTAATCAATACTTTACATATAATTTGACAAGAAAATAGATATTACCCCCTCATGGTAGCAAAATTTATTCTTTCATCACACGTGAGGGAAGGTGTTGAAATATACATTACTCCCATATTAGAATATCAGAAAAGAGAGAAAACAAGAATAATTCCAGTAATCAATACTTTACATATAATTTGACAAGAAAATAGACATAACCCCCTCATGGTAGCAAAATTTATTCTTTCATGATACCGTCATTGATTTATATTATTTTGTTAGGCATATGCAAGAGATCGAGGGTTGATAAAGGTAATCAGTAAGCATTAGTACAAAAATAATCATATTATTTTATCAAGAAAGTTTGAATGATTTCAAGTAGCAGAACGAAGACGCTAAATGTTGAAATAAAAGCAATGATATTCTTGAATCAACTAATTGAAAGAAAAAAATATATTGAGCATGCTGAGTTACAAAGCAAAAAGGATACCATTAGTACTTCCAAAAGACAGATGGGGTATTCTAGGAAATAAGTGAAACATTTGAAAAAAAACTTTACCTGAAATTAGTTTTTCTTTTTTTAATGTAAACCATATGTATTTTTTTTCTCTCTAGTAAAACACTCACACAAACATATACATATATACCTATACTTTATTATCAAACGAAGGAAAGGTTACAATATTGTTCTATTAAAACACAAAATAAAATAAATAAAATTGTGAAAACCTTGAAATGTAATATGTAAATGTACCTGATATGGGCTCGAAAATGAGAACAACTAAGGGGACCCGTGGCACAATTTCAGTCTGGCAAAGGAGCCCCGTGATACCTCGACCTCACAGGAGCCCTGACTTCATAGGCACCCCTACCTCACCGGCGCCCCGACTCCATGGGCGCCCCGACCTTAAGGTACACGTCCGCAACCTGAAGCTTATAAATAGGTGGACATACCCATAAAGGAGGCAAGTTTTACCAACTCCCTTATTATTCTTTCTTACTCACTATTTATTACCCTGACTAGCTCTAACTTAAACATCGGAGGGGGCCAAGGGGCGAAACCCCCTGGGTCCTTTATGCAGGTACTTGGGAGTTTGATTCGGGGCGTGGTGAACAACATTTCTTGATCTTTACCAGGTGGCGTCGTCTGTGGGAACATAAAGCTCTCCCCACTGAGAATACCACGATGGTTAGCACAAGAAGCCAAGCTCACCCTGAACAAGAACCACCCCCACCAGGGGTAACAACGAATCAGACCACTGAGCTATTGCCATCCGAACTCCTCCTACCTCTTATTAGCTTACCACCTATTGCTGAGTCGTCATCCATGATGAACCAACCCCTTGGAGTCATGCCTTCGACAGTTGCTGGTTCTCTCCCAACCCCATATGCTCTACCAGTCCAGCCAGCACCAGCCAGGCCTCACACCACTGTCACCCCTACTCACACTGTCCCAGCTGTAAGCATGGCCCAACCAGTCACGCCACCCACGCCATCTACAATGGATATACCAATCTTTTATCGGATGGTCCAAGAAATTCAGGCGACCCTAGTTGGGGCAAGGCCGAACCAGGCAACTCTTCAGACTCAACCCACTCAGAATCAACCTCCTCTTCAAGAACCACCTTTACCGGCCCGTAGAACCAAAGCTGTGAGACCTGCCACAGTGGTAGAAGATGAAACTGCTTCCTCTGGTCACAATAGGAGGGTAAAAATGGCCAGAGGAAGGAGGCTCGGTGTGCATAAGGCATCAAGGACGGGCCCAGGGAACCATTCCTAGGCTATAGTAGGACAAAATAATGGGCCCTTTACTGCAGCGGTTATTGTAGAGCCCATACCTCACGAATACAAACTACCCCTGTTGCCATTTTACAATGGGATAGGGAACCCCGAGGATCACCTCATGACTTTCAACCAGAGCATGATGTTCTACCACATACTAAACCCTTTAAGGTATCGGGCATTCCCGATTACCTTCACGGGGCCAGCCCGAAAATGGTTCATAGGATTGTCGGAGAATTCTATCAGTGAGTTCTAGCAGATAGCTGAGTTGTTCTTGGATTGATTTGCCAGCAGAAAAAGACTGACAAAGCTCACATCGCACCTCTTCACCATTAGGCAGCACAAGGATGAAACGTTGAAGGAGTTCACATCCCGCTTCAACCAGGCGGCCCTGGACGTCCTCGACCTAGAAGAATCTGTGGTCATGGTAGCTTACCAACAAGGGTTGAGACCCCGAAACTTCCAGGCGGCCTTGGCTAAGAAGCCCCCGAAGAGTCTCACCGTCCTGATGGCCCGTGCAAGAAAGTACATTTATGCCGAGGAGGCTCTCCAGGTGAAGAAGGATGAAGACAAAGAACGAGAGGGCCGTAAAAAGACAAATACATGCAGAGGCAGAACCAAAGAAGAAACCAGGCCCTGATGAGGAAGCAACGGAGGGAAGTCGAGGCCCGATCTCAACAGGGGCGGTTTTAGGGAGGGACCGGCGGGGACCCCGGCCCCCCCAACCTCCAAAAAAAAGAAAAAATTTAATGGAATTTTAAAAATTAAATTTTCCCCCCTAATAAATATTTAAAAAGTAATAAAAGCTTTCAAAAATATGAAGTTGACTTGGTGGTTAGTTACAAATAGTATTATGTTGATGGTTGGGGATTCAAGTTACCATAATTGTATTTATTTTTATAGTTTTAGCTATGAATGAAAAAAATTAATATTTAAGGAACATGACTTCTAATTAGTTTCAAACTCATAACATCTTATTTAATATCTAACCATTAAACTAAAACTATTATCTATTGCATCAAGCCAGATTCTTTTAATATTTATTGATTACTTTGCTTATCAAATCTTTTAAAATACCCTAATATGAAATCATAACCAAATTTTCTTTAATAAAACTGTAAAAAAAAAATTAAAAATGTAAAAATTGAGTCTATTTTCTACTAGACCAAAAAATATTATATAAAAAATACTGTACAAAAAATTTTTTATGCCCCCCCAACATTAGATTTCTGGGTCCGTCCCTGGATCTCAGGATCCCGCAGAAGTGAGGACGCTTCACCTACTACACTCCACTCACTAGGCCACCCTCAGAGGTGCTTATGGAGATCAAACATGAAGAAGGGCTGAGGTGGCCCAAAAAAATGGCAAGGGACCCAAACAAATGAGACAAGTGGTTATACTACAGATTCCATGATGACCACGGGCACCTCACGGATGACTGCAAGGCGTTGAAGGACGAAATTGAGTTCCTGATACAGAAGGGCAGACTGCGAAGGTTCAGCGCAGAATGACAAAGGAACAATCAAGGAAGAAGAGAAGAAAGAGAGATAAGCCCCCGACGAGGGCATGGTGGTCAACACTTAATAGTGATTGAAACCACAGTAGGAGGATTGGCCGCATCCTGGGAAAGCAGCAATGCGAGAAAGAGGTATGTGCGGGCGGTGTATGAGCAATCCCCGACCAAAAGGCTGAAAGTCACAGAAGAGTTGACATTTTTTGAGAAAGACTTGGAAATATTGGTCCTGCCTCATGAGGACCCGCTGGTGATCATTGTCCGGATCTCGGGGGTTGAGGTTATGAGGGTGATGGTGGTTACCGGCAACTCTGCGGAGGTACTGTTTTATGATACATTCCAGAAGCTAGGGCTGACGAGGGAGATGTTGAGACCCCTCTAGAGTTCTCTTGTAGGATTTTCAGGATAAAGAATATGGCCCTAGGGAATGATTACCCTCCCACTCACACTTGGGTCTGGTATCAAAAAAGCCATCATGATGGCCAACTTCATAGTGATAAAATACAACTTCGCATACAACGCGATTATTAGAAAACTAGCCCTTTACCACTTCCGTGTTGTAGCGTCCACCTTCTATTTAATGCTAAAATTCCCAACACCGAGTGGGATTGCTGAACTGAGAGAAGACCAGCGGGTTGCCCGAGAGTGCTATGTGACCTCCTTGAGGCCCAAGATGATCCAGGAGGCTCCTGTGAATGTCCCCGAGAAAGACAGGGATGAAAAAAAAAAGAGCCTTAGCCGAGGACCTGCTCGAGGTAGAATTGAGCAGAAACTCCATGAAGGCCAAGTTTGGAGTTGAGCTGAGCCCCGATCAGAGAGAAGGTATGAAAATTTTTCTTTTATGAAATGAAGATATATTTGCATGGTCCACTGCTGATATGACAGGTGTAGACCCGACATTTATCACCCACCATTTGAATGCGGATCCGGCCCATAAGCCAGTCCAGCAAAGAAGGAGAAATTTCCACCCTCAGAAAAATCATACCATAAACGAAGAGGTAGAGAAAATGCTGGACGCGGGGCACATCAGGGAGGTTAAATACCCGACATGGCTGGCCAACGTGGAGAATGTGCATAGACTTCACTAACCTCAACAAACCAAGCCCAAAGAATTGCTATTCGTTGTCGTGGATCAACCAGATGGTGGATGCCACCTCAGGGTGCTAACTACTGTCCTTCATGGACGCGTTCAAGGGGTATAACCAAATCAGAATGGTCCCCGAGGATCAAGAGAAGACCGCATTCATCACCAAGAAAGGAGTGTACTGCTACAAAGTCATGCCATTCGGGTTGAAGAACGCAGGAACAACCTATCAAAGAATAGTGAACAGGGCCTTCAAAGGCCAGTTGGGGAAGAACATGGAGATATACGTGGATGATATGCTAGTAAAAAGCAATAGGGCTGAGGATCACCTGTCAGATCTCGCAGAAGCATTTGGAGTCATGAAGGAGATAGAAATTAAACTCAACCTTGAAAAATGCGCATTCGGAGTCAGAGCAGGGAAGTTCCTAGGCTTCATGGTGACCCAACGAGGGATTGAAGAAAACCCCGAAAAGGTCCAAGCCATCCTGGACATGCAGCCACCGTGGAATGTGAACGAGGTGCAGAAGCTAGCAGGAAAAGTTGCAGCATTAAGTAGGTTCATGTCGAGATCCGTCGACAAATGCGCACCATTTTTCAAGGTCTTGAGGATCCCAAAGGATTTACAGTGGACAGAAGAGAGCCAAGAGGCATTTGAGAAGCTTAAAAGTTATTTGGCATCTTCGTCCTTATTATCCCAACTAGAGGAAGGTGATGACCTGTACATCTATCTAGCTTGCTCGGGGACGGCCGTAGCTGCCGCCTTAATCAGGGAAGAGGGTGGATTCTAGAAACTGGTGTATTACACTAGTAAGATCTTGAGAGGTGCGGAATGCAGGTACCCCACAATTGAGAATGTTGTCCTGGCCTTAGTCGTGGCCTCAAGGATTCTTAAGTCTTACTTTGATGCCCACACCATTAAGGTAGTAGCTAGTTTTCCACTGGGGCAGGTGTTACGCAAACCTGAAGTCTCAGGAAGGTTGCTTAAATGTGTTGTCGAACTCAGCCAGTACAACATAGAATATAGGCCTCGGACAGCAGTAAAAGCTCAAGCACTCGTAGATTTTATGGTAGAGTGCACGAGTAAAGACCCAATAAGTACTAACCTGAAATGGATGATCCAGGTCGACGGAGCGTCAAGCCGGCAGGGACGTAGCGCTGAAGTGATCATAACTAGCCCTGAGGCGACAGTCTACCAATACGCCCTCAGATTTGGCTTTCCAGCCTCCAACAATGAGGACGAATATGTGGCTTTAATAGCAGGATTAAAAGCTGCAGCCTACCTCGAGGCCCGATCAGTTGAGGTGTTCACAGACTCATAACTGGTAGCCTAACAAGTTACAGAGGCCTTTGAGGCAAGGGAACCAACCATGATAGCATACCTAGAAAAGGTAAAAGAATTGAGTGCTAACTTTGAAGAGTTCACCATTCAGCACATACCTAGAGAAGAAAATGGGAAAGCAGATGCCCTTTCCCGGGTGGCTTTAGGAGGAGACAATTCCTCTACAATCACAATAGAAGAAATTGCCAAGCCCAGTATCACAGGACCAGGAAAGTCAATAGCAGAGATCAATGTGAGGCCCGATTGGACCAGGCCTATTTAAGAATACCTAGAATCAGGAGAACTCCCCGAGGAAGAGGACATTGCTAGAAAGATAGAGAAGCAGTCCACACGATTCGTCATTCTTGGAGGACAACTCTACAAGCGATCTTTTGCCTGGCCCCTACTCAAATGTGTTACACCCGATGAGGGAAATTATGTGCTAAGAGAAATTCACGAAGGAATTTATGAAAACCACTTGGAGGGACGAGCCTTGGCATGAAAAACACTCCAGCAGGGGTACTACTGGCCCACTTTACAGCAAGATGCAAAGGACTGGGTCCAAAAGTGTGATATCTGCCAGTGGTTCTCCAAGATCCAACGACAGCCGGCAACTAACCTCACTTGTATTATTAGCCCATGGCCCTTTGCCCAGTGGGGGCTAGACATCATCGGCCCGTTGCTACCAGGAGTAGCCCAAAAGAGATACGTGTTTGTTGCAGTTGATTATTTCACCAAGTGGGTGGAAGCAGAGGCCACCTCGAGCATCACATAAAAGGTGGCCTCGAATTTTGTGTGGAAATCAATCATATGTCGGTTCGGGGTACCCTGAGCAATCATAACCGAACACGTTAGGCAATTTGATAGTACATATTTCAAAGAAAGATGTGCAGAGCTAGGAATCAATTTACGATTCGCATCTGTTGCGTACCCGCAAACTAACGGTCAAGTAGAGGTCACTAACTGGATTCTTTTGCAGGGGCTAAAATCGAAGTTGACAGAGGCGAAAGGACAATGGCCAGACATCCTCCCCGAAGTGTTGTGGGCACACAGAATGACCCCGACCTCAGGAACAGGAGAAACCCCATTCTGCCTGACCTTCAAAACGGAAACAGTCATTCCAGTAGAGGTCGGGTCTCCAAGCCTTAGAGTGCAAATGCACCAGGAAGAAATAAATGGACAACTCCTTAGGGAAAACCTAGATCTAGCAGAGGAGCTACGGACCAAGGCCCAAATAAGGATAATAGCTGGAAAAAGGGCAATGATGAAGGCCTTCTCCAAGCAGATCAAGCCAAAGACCATCGGGGTAGGGGATATAGTGCTTAGAAATGCCATCTTCAAAAGAAACCCCACCGATGGAAAGCTCGGGCCTAACTAGGAGGGACCATACCGCGTGGAAAAAGAAACTAGACTAGGCACGTACATCCTATCTGATCAAAATGGAAGAGAATTGAAGAATGCATGACATATGGAGCATCTCCAAAGATATTTTTTCTAAATCTGTAATGTCATGGAAAATCTTTTGTAAGCCACAACTGTGAATCAATGAAAGTTCTACCTTCTTTTAACAAAAAACATATGCATACATCAGAATATCATGTTATAAAATAAAACAACTAGGGTGAAACCCCGAACGAAAAGGCCAGTTGCACCATAACGGGAAAAAAATGTAAAAATCCTAGGCAAGGCTAGAACAAACCTTGTCAGGCTAGGAAAAGCCACGCGAGGCCAAGACCTCAGAATTCTTAAAGTTGCACAAGCAAACTTGAAAAGAAAGGCTAGCGTAGCCATAGACTTAGGATAGGACCCTGAGCAAAAAGGCCGGTAGCGCCATAACGTGAGAAAAATGTAAAAATCCCGGACAAGGTTTGGCTAGAATAAACCTTGTCAGACTAGGAAAAGCCCTGCGAGGCCAAGTCCACAGAATTCCCAAAGTTGCGAAAACAAACTTGAAAAGAAAAATGAATTATTAAATAGGAAAACATCCAGTTTCATTAAACTAAGAAAATGATTACAGAAGCAATCCCGCCGAGAGAGACGAAAAAGAAAATTGGTACAAGCGCTAATTTTAAACAGGAGGAATGCCAACGTTGGGGTCAATCTCAGAATCGACATTCACTTCAGGAGTGTCACCATCGGGAGTGTCATTAACAGAAACGGACGGAGTACTGGGTAGAGGGTCGCGCAAGCAGCTAAGGTCGAGGTCGGGGTACGCCTCTTGCACTATGGCCTCGGCATCCGTAAAACCCTCTTGAAAACCGTCTGTGCGCCCAACTGTGTAGAGAGGGCCCCCAAGCTGCCCCATGAGCACTTAAAACTCTGAGCTCTGCTTAAAGGCGTCCACAACTTTCTCTCATTTGGTCCCGACCAGGTTAACAAGAGCCTTATACTTAGTCTCCCACGACTGATGATCAGTTTCAAGTCTCTCCATCTTCTCGGCTCGTTTCTCAGCGCCTCCGCGTACTTGGCCTCCTCCTCGTGAAGTTGAGACTTTAGCTTCTGAATTTTGATGTTGTAGTTAGCTTGGGTAGCTTTAAGCCCGGTGATCTCACCATCTTGCTTCTTGATTCGGGTCTCCAAGGAGGAAGTTTTGGCCTCAAAATCTTTTACGGTCTTAACGGCAACTTGTCTTTGCCGCTTATTTCGCTTCTGAAGCTCCACATAATGCCTTTGGAGCTTAGTGCACACTGCCAGCATCTGTGGAATGCGAACCCTGATCTGGGTGGAAAAATCCCCGATCTAAATAAAAAAATAAAACATAGATCAACGAAGGGACTAGGAAATAAGAACAAAAGTAAGGAATGCCAAAATCAAAGAAAAGGTACCGCTGATCCGGAGTCGCTCAGTTCACTCATAAGGACATCATCAGAAGCTTGGGGAAGTGGGATATTCGCTGACTCCTCGCCTCGATGAATCAGTATCGTGCCCGGTAGATTTGGAGAAGAGTCCGGAAGGAAGTCTCTCCTTGCCGTGGTCTTTCTCCTTTTCCCCGCCCGAGGCCTGTGGGGAGGAGAAGTTGTGGTTCTATGAAACTTCTCTCCTGAGCTCGCACCTATCTCCGATGCTAAAAGAAAGACGTTGGCATCTGGTAAAGACCCTAGGTTGGGGCACGATCCGCCTGCTTGTGACGGTTGATCATTTGGCAGACCTTCAGTAGTAGAACTTGGAGGATTTTTCCTCTTTTGTGGAAGGGCAACTTGCTGAAAATGAGTCCTGCTAGAGGCCCCAACCTTTTTCTTTGGTCGGGGTCTGGGGGGCAGACCTCTCCCCCGAGGCCCTTATATAACTGCGAGCAGCAACTAGGATCTCGGGGTCTACGATGGAAAAGCCCATTTCATCGAAAGTTGTAAAAAAAAAAAATCATTAGTGAAATCATCAAAAGAATAAAGTCCGTCTTCAACAAAAAGAGGAAGAGAAGCAAGGAAGAACCCTGAGGAGAAGAATCCCTAGGAGAACCTGCCTCAGGGCGCGGGTTGGGATCAAAGTAATAGGAAGAGTAAAGCCCCGACTCGAGAATCTTTTCCCAATCAAGGAAGTCTGGACCTAAGACCTTACCCAAGGCCACGAGTCCGTCAATCATCTCTTGTTCCGCAAAGGCCGTAGTTGGGTTCAGGTTGACACCTGGAGGAATATAACCTATCTTGCAGGGATCCCCCAGCCATTTGGGATAAAAATAAAGAAATATTTGTGGTGCCACCCACAGTTGTTGGATGTAAATGACTTAAGGACCTGAAGCCCTGACCTGGCACTCAGGTGGTACCAGCTGGGATGCTCGCTTTGGTTGATTTGAAACATATGACGAAAGAGAGAAAGAGTGGGGAGAACATCCAAATGGCGTAAGTAACTATAGAAAGCAATCATCATTCTCCAACTGTTAGGGACGATTTGCCCCGGACTCAAGTTATAAAGGTTAAGAAAATCACAAACGAAGGGAGGAAGGGGAAAGCAAATAAACTTAAGAGCCTCATGGTAAAAGCAAACCTCCCCGGGACGGCCTTGACAACCAGCCTCTCTTTGACCTAGAGCTCTAATGGTATACCCGGGGGGCAGGATCCCTTTTTTACGCCACGATTCTACCGTTCTATTGCTAACAAGGGGAAACCTATCCAAACAAGCGAAATGAATGTTTTGGGGAGCAGATGAGCTTTCTCCACCATAACCCCGACTAGGAGGATCATCTAGATCTCTTAGAACATCTATATTACCAGGAGAGTCAACATCACCAGGCCTATGGCTACTACAAGAGGGAGTATTACCAAAATGAATGTTATTTGGAATAGGAATTTCAGCGAGGTCGAGGAGAGGTGATCCCTCGGAAGCAACTTGTTCCCCAACCTCACCAGTAGGCTCGTCCTTGGAGCCCGACAAGGACCCCTCAGAGCTCGAAGACGTTTCTGTAGAACCAAAAGAAGAAGACTCCGTATCCTTCTCGCACGCTGGCAAGTCAGTTTTACCAAGAGGATCGGAGGCCATGATAGATCCAAGAAAAAGGAAGGAGACAAGGAAAATCAAAGCAAAGCGAAAATCAAAGCTCACGTACCTAGGAAGAACAAAACAGCCCGAGTAGAACTGTCACAAGAAGGCAGATCGGGTAACGACTGAGAGATATTCTACGCAGGTCGGGTGAAGGCAAAAAAGAAGAATGAAAGTGACAGCAAAAATAGGCACTCCGTCCCTATATATATTAGTGAAGCATGTCAACTATGACGACACAACAAAGAAGAGAGTTATGGCCTGGAAAATGAAGTAACAAATCTCTTAAATATGAGGGGACATAGAAGGCAAAAGGTGTGCATGAACCAGTAAAGAGAGAGGTGAAAAGGCGGTTGTCATAATTATTGTCAACAAGGAAAGAAGTGAAAAGGCAGCTGTCATGATCACAGCCATAAAGAGATGTCGGCCCCTGAATTAAATATTGGAGTCAACCAATAAATACCCCAGTCCAAGCTTCTTCCCTTGATCGAATAAATTCGACGCGAATGAATAGGGGGACAAATGATATGGGCCCGAAAATGAGAACAACTAAGGGGACCCCCGGCACAACTTCAGTCTGGAAAAAGAGCCCCGTGATACCTCGACCTCATAAGAGCCCCGACTTCATAGGCACCCCTACCTCACAAGCGCCCCGACTTCACGGGCACCCCGACCTTAAGGTACACGTTCGTAACCTGAAGCCTATAAATAGGTGGACATACCCATAAAGGAGGCAAGTTTTACCAACTCCCTCATTATTCTTTCTTACTCACTATCTACTACCCCGACTAGCTCTAACTTAAGCATCGGAGGGGGCCAAGGGACGAAACCCCCTGGGTCTTTTTTGCAGGTACTTGGGAGTTTGATTTGGAGCGTGGCGAACAACATTTCCTGATCCTTATCAGTACCACTTGTGCTATTTGACCATATCAAGGTAATGTAAATGTGAAGGCTTAACCCTCTTTTTTTTTCCTTAAGGAAAAAGAAGACCTTTAACAAATTAAACAATCAAAATATGGCTAGCAAGCAGCCAACATTTTTTTTACCAAGTTTAGTAGAATTGGACAATACTTCGAAAGCCTGACATCAGAATTCAAGAATTGCAAATTGCAGAGAATAACTGTTGCTTTAAAGATTTATATCAGTTTAAAATACAATATGCTATATATATAAATTCAAATAAAATCCAAAAGAATTTTCATGAAATAAATACAAATGTTTTACATAAATACGAATATGAGGAAGAGATCCTAAGATTCATAACCCTACGAGTCAACACAACTAGACCACACATCACACAATTCCATACCCTAAATCATGTACCAAAATTCAATAGTTCCAAAACTCTACATGTTCAAAGGAAAACACAAGATCCTAATCTCTTAATCATTGTTTTTAATGACATCCCAATACTAATCTTAATATGCATCATATGATTAAACACTTATAAACGTCAAAACTTGGTTGTCCACTCTCACTTAAGCTAAGTGATCTCAAACCTAGGGCTTTGATACCACTTCTGTCACGCCTCAAATCTAACGCATGACATGTCGCGTGGTCAAGAGGTACAACCCCTCAAGCCCGCTAGGCGGACAATCACGATATAACTAACCTAAAGCCACTAAAACCATAAGGTTGTTAACAAGTCTCGAAATTGCAAAACGTTAGATCAAGAAAATAATCTCCAAATTGAATCAAAAGATGAGGTCAAGTTCCTAATCTATTATATTCAATCAAAACACTATAAATAACTATTCAATTCCAATACTGGTAGAAATTACATAGAGAAGGTCTCTCTAGATCAAATCATCATATCCGAATGTCACTATCTCGTCCAAAACTAACGTGCTTACTCTGTTTTAACTGCAAAGAAAACAGGCGGAAGCAAACATAGTGAGCGAACAAAAGCTCAATAAGGTAACTTATCCTACAATAAAATGTTAGGAAGAATGACTGAGCAAGCAAATAGTACCAGATGAAATTAACAGTTGTACCATTTGCAGAATGAATTATATTGACAGAACATCATTTTTGATACTCTCGTAAAAGAAAATAGCTGAAAACTCATATGCAGTCGTAATCAGTAATATATAGTCAATAGTATCACAAGATACATAGAAGAATAGAAAGTTGTGGCGGCATTTAACCCGTGCAACAACGGTTAGTAATAAATGTGGGGTCCCCAATCACATAATAGCGGTAACAGTATCCGCTTGTGCAATACAGTAACAGTATCTATGTCGCAGTACCGTAACAGTATCAGTACCGTTGACAATTCACAACTATCAATGGATTATAATAACATACGAAGATAGAATACACTAAAAGACCAAAGGAAAAATGGATAATAAAAAGTAATCACTAAAAGCCATAGAGTATTTCAAAGATAAGATTATTTGTTATAAAAATAATTTATAAAGTATGATAAATTAGAAAGATCATGAGGAGACCAAAGATAATTAAAATACACTTTAAAACGTAGCTCACTAACTTTAAACACAAAATGACATGTAACAAAATAGGACATGATACAAGAGAATCAAAAGGTAATACTACGCATAAAAACAAGGAAGAAAGGAAGGAAGATTATCATGTCCCTTTTTGGGTAAATCTTACTATATATTCTTTTTTCTTTCTACAATCAGCCACACAGTCTCTTCTTTCTCTTTGAAAAGTCAATCAAGAGTGAATTAGATATCACAACTCATGCCAAATATCAGTGGAGAAGCAACAATATATAAATGAGATCAAAAGTGGAAAAAAGGGATTGAAGAAGAGAGATTCTTGCACTAGCACGCATAACACGATCGGATCATAACAAGAAGTATAGATTGGTATATAACAAGCAGTTGCAAAAATTTCATAATATTAATTAATTTAATAGTAGAGGAAAAAAGAAAAATTTCACTTACCTCTTGTTTTCGAACCAATAATTCATACTCACAAGTCTTCAAAATTTAACTTTTATTGAGAAACTTTCACCACTTACCACTAGTTACACTTGCCCAACTAAACCATTCAATAGTGGTTGGCTAAAAATTAGGATACACATCCGGACATTACATAGACCACCCATGGGGCCGTGGTCTAAGACCACCAAAGAATTTACCGACAGGAGGGGGTAATCGGATAACACAGTTGACCGCCCCAAGACTAATATTGTTCATCTGTATCATCTCGTATCTCTCAGTAAAACTAAAAGTGATACAGAAAGTTAGCCAAAAATGAAAAATTGGTGGATAAGTAGGGAGAAAGAGCCAGAGAGCGAGATGGTGGTCGATAAATCAGCTTTATGTTATTGTTTTTCAAAACTTGACCAATCTCGTTGCGTCAAGTTATTTCGCAGTGTGCCCGAGAGGAAGCTAGATGTCGCTCCTATTGATTCGTTTCTTGAACATCATCGAAAACATTATCGGGTCTGGTCTACAAGAGCTTTCGATTATATTGCATCCATCAAAGCATTTCTCATGGATCCTCCCCAATGGTTTTTTGAAAATGGTACATTGAAAAATACTGAGACCTTCGCCAGCAAGTTGGCATACGTCATCACCTTGTTTGATCTCAGTAATGACTTGGAGTACCAGGCTCTTTCATGGGTTGTAGATACCGCCTTCTGTTTGTGTCTCATTCCCTGGTTTGAGGCCCTAAGGATACATGAAGAATGGCCAAAGCCATCAAGATTATACTACCCGAGGGCTGGTCAACTCGGCTTTGTTGACCATTTTATGGAGTATCTAGAGCAGCTGCTCGTGGAAGACAAGGCCCATTCAATTGGCCTTTTGAAGGATAAGATCTCATTGCTCCTAGAAAAGCTCCAGTTCCTGAGTCCTTGGGTCATGAAGTTCCAAGAGCTGGACGAGGAGGATGCGGATATGAAGGATCGCGTGCAAGCCATTACAAGTCTGGCATATGAGGTAGAGTACTTCATTGATTCATCTCTAGTTGGAGATATTCCTACGTGGTGCTGTTTTCATTTACTTAGTCATGTCCTAGAAGAGTTTGAAGATCAGGGGAAAATAATCAAGAGGGACTTTGCCGACACGGCAGGTGACGAACGTCCGTTAATAATTTTCAGTATTGTGAACAGTGAGTCAGACGAAGTTAAAGTCATCCCTATTGTCCATAACACTGGAACCAGTGATCACAATCTCTGGGAATTCTTTTATGACCCTTCTATTATGGATTGTTTCACTATTCGTACATGGAGTTTAGTGTCATCGTATGAAGAAAGGAAAAAGGAGGTGTTTCTTGAGCTTCTGCGAAATGCTTCATATGCACCATTTCTACCTATGATATATGTTCCGAGTGATAAGTTAGCATATATGAGCGAAGATAAGTTGAAACAAATGGTACACAAACTTCTCAAGGATGAGCGGTATTTTATCATCTTGGAAGATGTGTGGGATATGAATGCGTTATATGACATAATAAGCAATTTACCCAATGGCCGCAAAGGATGTAGGGTCTTGTTGACCACTCCTTCCCAACAGTTGGCTATCCAGTGTCGTCGTGGTCTTCTAACATCACAAATTAAGAAGCCAACAATTGATGACGATGTGGTGGGTTTTAAGGCAGAGACAGACATAATGCTTGAGCATCTTATTGGAGAATCGAAACAGTTGAATATCATATCAATTGTCGGTACGGCTGGACAAGGCAAGACTACTCTTGCTAAGAAATTGTATTCTCATCCTTTAGTTGTCAATCACTTTGATACTCGTGCATGGTGCTCTGTTTCCCAAGTATATGAGAAAAGGGACCTATTGTTGGAGCTTTTGGGCCAAGTTGTTCGACTTTCGAAGACCAACCTTCATAAGAATGATGAAGAACTGGCTGAAATGCTATACAAACATCTCAAGGGACAGAGGTTCCTTATTTTCTTGGATGATATGTGGCAAATTGATGCATGGAATGATCTAAATAGATGTTTTCCAAATGACAAAAATGGAAGTAGAATTATGTTCACTACTAGAATCCAAGAGTTGGCTTCCCAAGCTAAATCTGACAGCATACTGCAACCAAGTCTACTCACTGATGATGAAAGTTGGGAGTTATTAGAAAAGAGGCTATTTCATAAAGAAAGCTGCCCTCTTGAACTATTGGGAGTTGGAAGACAAATAGCAAAAAATTGTAGAGGTTTACCACTTTCAGTTGTTTTGACTGCTGGAATTCTTGGAAAGATGGAGAAAAAAGTGGATAAGTGGAACCAAATTGTAGAAAGATTAAGCTCACACATACTTGGTGATGAAGAAGCAAGGGCAAAAGCCATAATAGAGTTGAGCTACACTCATTTACCAGATCATTCTAAACCATGCTTTTTGTATTTGGGAGCATTTCTAGAGGATAGAGAAATTTCAGTCTCGAAATTGATAAGATTGTGGATTGCTGAAGGATTTATAAAGCATAGTGACTTCAAAAGCTTAGAGGATATATCAGAGGATTACTTGACAGATTTGATAGGCAGAAGCCTTGTAACAATTTCTCAAGAAAAATCATATGGTAGGATAAAATCATGTCGTATTCATGATCTCTTACGTGAGTTCTGCTTGATCAAAGCTATGGAAGAGAACTTTTTAGAGTTGATTCGTGGGCATGATGAATACTTTTCTTCAATGAGTGATAATGTAGATTATGGCATGGATACTAGTTATTTCTATTCTTCAAGACTCGTAATAGATCACCTACATCGCGTCTGCATCTACTCCAAAAGGAATCATTTCATTATGTTGAAGCCTTTTGGGCCATTTGTACGATCATTGTTGTTCTTTGCTGCTAGTGATTCGTGCCCAACTTTTCCATATGATATCTCATTCATTTCTAATAACTTGAAGCTTCTTAAAATATTAGACTTGGAAGACATCAACATAGGTGATTCTTTCAAAGCAATTGAGGATCTTGTTCGTTTAAGATACTTGGCAGTTCAAGGCTATGTGAATTTTATTCCATCATCCATATCCAATATTTGGAACCTAGAAACCTTTTGTGTCAAAGCATTAGAAGGTAAAGTTGTAAAGGTACCAGATTCTATATGGGATATGGCAAAGTTGAGGCACGTCCATATAAATGATATTGCTTCGTTTAGTGTTGAACCCCACAGATTTGAGAGCCCTGCTATACTAGATAATATGCAATCTTTTTCCACACCATCTCTTGCTTATGGAGATGATATGGAGAAGATGATTAGAAAGCTACGAAGCATGCGAAACCTGAAATGCATATTTTTGGATTCTTGGGATGACGATAGAAATTGCAATCAGTTCCCAACATTGGAGCCTCTTAGTCGACTTGTATCACTGAAGGTGTTTTACAATGGCATCGGGAAATATCCTTGTAAATTTAATTTCCCTTCCAATCTCAGGAAGTTGACTTTGTCAAATTTTCGCATGCCGTGGAATGAATTTCCACAACTTGCAATGCTATGTAATCTGGAGGTTCTCAAATTGTTGCGCAATGCATTTGAGGGTGAAGCATGGGAGATGGAGGATGAGAAATTTCCAAAACTCAAATTCTTGAAGCTAGACACTCTGAGTGTTGTGAAATGGATTGTCTCATGTGAAAATCTTCCTTGCCTTCAACGTCTTCTCTTGCACAAATGTGAGCAACTTGAGGAGATCCCTTTTGATGTAGGAGATATTACTACTCTACAGATGATTGAGGTGATGTGGTGCAGTCATCCTGTTGCATGTTCAGCCATAAGGATTCAGGAAGAGCAGCAAGAATTTGGCAATGAGGGATTCAAGGTCCGTGTCCATCCGAAAGTATGGGATTACGAATCAGCTTCATGAATGTTATCAAGTAAGTACATTGAAACTCATTCACTATTTCCTGTCTAGTTATACCAATTCAGCCACATATGTTTTGAATTCATATGCAGTTCTAAGCGGACTAGAACTTTTGAGAATTGAATATTTCACTTGACACTTACTGAACACAGATCATCATTTATCTACTCAGCATTCTCAAAGATTCTTCATATAAGCTTTTCACATTAAAGCCAATTCATCTCTAGGTGATTTTGATCATAACATAACGTAAGAAATAAGGCATTAAGGCTCTTCATCATTTCTGAAATTATGGAGAAAAGGTCATACTAAACTTCCTTCAAGTTTATATATGCACATTTTTAACTCAAGCTGTACATAATTTCTTTTTTAATTCTTTATTTTATTGGTTTGAAGAGAGGTCTAGTTGATCTAACTGTAGTGACAACTTGAGACTTTACTGAGCTTGTATCACAGTTATAGTGACCTTTTTTGCTGGTATTTCTTTTCAGCAACAGTTATCAGTACTTCATAGCTGAGGCTGGAGAGGTAATATTCTTTAATAAGCTCTTTTCTCAGTTATAATGACCACTATCACAGTTCTAATAACCGTTAGTGCTAATAGTTCTTTTCAGGGACAATTAACAAGAATCCACAGTTGAAGTTGGCGAAGAGAAGGTCGTAATCTCTATGTTGAATCATGTCCACAATTTTGAGAATGTTGTCCTTATAAGACTCTGTTGGCTCTGTCTACATGTCCGTGAAGCTGTAAAAGTTCTGTTGCACCCAGGCGGTCAGGCAATTTAACATTTGCAATGTTTATAATCTATTTGTTTCATATTCTTCACCTGTTGACGATGTCAAGTTGGCATGTAGTTTTTATTTGTTGTTTCAATTGTTCAGATGGAAAATCTGCATGCTCTCTATGTTATTATGTTTAGTATATGGTTTTACTTCATTTCAAAATCCCATTTTTCCTTTCTAGCCTCCACAATTCAAAATTCCTAGAACTTGTTATGAGGATCCTTATCCATTCTTTTTTGTATTGAAAACAAGAAGGAACTACTGCATGAATATGTTGTAAACTAGTCTATTGTCACTTATAATTACTGGTATAAAGCAAACCCGAGGACCTAGTGGTTATGATTTCTTGTCATCAAATACAGGTCAAGTTTCGCAGTTATATGATTGATTCACCACCCGTTGGTTACCCTATAGTGCCGGAGATGCTCCTTAAGGTATTAGAACCTTATCATGGAGAAGGTGAGTTTTGGTATCGTCTAATGTTTGTTTTACATGTTGCATATTGAGCATTTTGTGACATTAGTCGGTTCCGCCGTGTTGCCAAATTTTCCTTTCTCAAGGCTGCATTTTTTATAATGAGAGAGCAAGGCAGTTTGCTAGGATAGTCAATAGCGGTTCTGCCGTGAGGTTTGCCTTTGCAGCTGCATTATTTGGTACTACATCAAAGCACTTTTATGGATGCAATTACCAAATGCTCTTAAGTACTTTTGAATAACTTGATTAGTAACCTCTGCAGAAACGCTAGCCATTCTGAGCTTGAATAGGCAACTACACAGAATATATCATAGAAAGGAAAATTGTTGCCTGACACAGGAAAAGAAAAATGTATTGGTTAGTCATCTGATTTGTAAATTAAATTTCAGCTGTAAGACATGCAGTATTTACGGCCTGCAAGACGCATTTCATTGAGTGAAAAAAGTTTTAAAAGTACAATCACCAAACCAACTTAAATACAAATGCCAAATGAAAAGCCAAATGCCAGAAGAAAATCGTAAACAAGAGAAAGACTCAATTGACAAACTGCATTATAACGAGATTAAGGAAGTTCTAATGTAAAAATAATGGTTGTAGCTGAATTCTTGATCTTCTGTCCCACCCGAATCTTTGTGATATCCTAATCAAGGATGAATTTAGTAATTTGTTCTTCTGTAGAAGCTTGGCCATTGAAGATCCTATTGTTTCTCTCCTTCCAGATAAAGTAGATTGCAGAACAGAAAAGGAGCCGGAACATCTGCAACTTAATGCTATCATGACCTGCGAACCTAAATACCATTTGTAAGATGTCGTGGAAAAAAATAAAGGAATCATCAATGCAAAAAGCTCTCAACCCTGCCCTCCAGATACGCCTTGTAAAGCTACATTCAAAGAAAAGGTGATCCCTCGATTCCCTCCCAAGGTGACAAAAGGTACAATGAGGGTGGGTGATAATTCCCCAGGCGAGAAGCCTTGTTCTTGTAGCCTGTCATTCCAAAGCAGCAAGCTAAGCAATGAAACTAAACAAGTTATTATATTTGACTATCATAAACCTTTATTATTGCACTATTCTATAATTCTGCAGGATAATGGTGTGCTTGGATTGATGGCATTTGAACTAGAAGAGTTGTGGTGGATTGCCCCTGAGCGTATCCATTGGCACAAGAAACTGGAGGGCTAGAGGCGATTCAGAACAATGTACAAGAGAAGAGTTGGTAATTGAATTTCACACTTTTAGCCATTAGAATTCTTGAATTCTTGAATTTAAAGCATTTGTTGTGGCAATTTGGCCTTGAGGACTCAAAACACTAAATATATATCTGAAATGCCAGTGGGGAACGTATTGATGTATATGCTCTTATGGGCTCTTGTTCATATGTAAACTTATCAAATTCATAATTGGGATGATTGTTGCGTCTTATTTTGCAAAATACTCTAATAAAGTGGAGGCCAAAATTCTTCAAGGTGGAAATTTCAGATGTCTCCTTCTCCTGCCCCTGCTTTGCATATTGGGCATCTGATGACATCAATCCGTCCAGTCATGTTGCCAACTTTTCCTTTCTCTAGGCTGCATTCTTGATAATGAATGAGCAAGGCAGTGTGCGCGCATCGTGAACAGAGGTTGATGATACAATTACCCAATGCTCTCAAGTACTTCACGAATAAATTGAAAAGCAAACCATTGCGAGCTTGATGATGTAACTATGCTAAGTAGGATATAATTAAAAGGAAAATCGGCGCCTGTCACAGCGAAAAAGAATCCATTGGTTAGTCATTTAAGTCATAAATTAAATTTCATCTTTAAATCAGGTTGCATTTGATGTTACATGATTTATTATTGTATAGTGCTATATTTCTGCAGGGTGATGATCAGCTCTGTTTCTTGGCATTTGAACGAGGAACATTTTGGAGAATGCCACTGAGTGTATTCCTTAGCATGGGAAATTGGAGGATGAAGAGGCTATTTGAAACCACGTGCAAGAGTGAGTTTCTTCTCAGAGATGTTCTCATAGTTGGTGTTTGAATTGTGTGAATATGACCAAAAAAAAATAAATTGTGTGTGTTTACCCATTTGAATTTCTTGAGTGCAAGGCATCTTTTATGGCAATTTGGGTTTGACCGTTTGAGAAATTTTTTGTGGATATGCTCTTCTGGGTTTTCATTGTTTATTTGAACTTGTCAGACTTGTATGTGTCGGTGATTTTGAGGGTGCTGTGATGCAAATGCTCCACTGTCAGTTCAAGTAGAGACCTTGACCTTGCAGATTTATCGATTATCAGACATGTACGTGTCGAAAATTCAGAGGGTGCTGTGAGTTTGTTCTTGTTGACCTCCTCGGAGAGATCTTAAAGTTTTATGTGAACGCCCTACGTGCTGTTGCTCTTTCATCTGCAGCCAAGGTACATGCCTCCTCCCCCTTTGACGGGTTTCTTTATCTTCCGGTTTATCAATCTCGTGACCTCTCGTGCCTATAGTGAGAATCATACCACTAGACCAAATACCCAGTCTATCTTTCATAATTTGGCAGCAAAACACATAAGCTCTTGCTGGTTGGAAGTGCGAATTTCATTATTGTGGCTTACTCTATAACAAATGATAACAATATTTAAAGAAGAACGTATATGTGGAATTCCTTTTCTACGTGTTAGTTGGGTTGGTGAAATCCAATAATCGATTAGCTTAGGATCTGATCTAAAGACCATCAATCCGCCTCACATTTCTATGGAACCAATCTTTCATAGGAAAAACTCTTCCATCAATCTAAACTAATATCAATCCGTGAAAGAACAAGTGGGTTCTACATGTGTGGGATTCACGCCATGTGAGATGACTGATCTCTCATATGTAGTGGATAATGTGGGACCCGTTGCATATGAGAGGACTGATATCGCACATGCATGTGAAACCCACTACATATAAGAGAACTGATGTCGGTTCAAATTAATTGAATAACAACCCCTTTCATAGAGTACATCCTCCCGACATTTGAGATAAAATAGGTGCGTAAAGAAGGGAAAAGATGTATGAGGTGCGTAAATAAGAGGAAAGATGTATGTCCCTCTTTAGTTGTTTGCTTGTATAGTCCAGTGCAACTTGGTAATAGATGAATTTAGACCATGTCATCTATCATTGAAGTGTTGACTATTAGGGAATTTAATTAAGGGAAATTAATAACTTAATTCGCATATGGGTGATAATTCATACCGTCACAAGATGCACCTCTTTTCTGCAAATTTGACTATTAAAAAACTTGCCTTTATGGCTTCCCAACCCCACATAAATTCCTTGTTCTTTCATTAGCAACCAAATAATGAAAATAATCTGACTCAACTTGTATGGTATTTGATTTTTTGATTTCTTGATTCAACGTGTTCTATGAATTCATGTTGTGTTTTCTAGGTTTTGAGTTAATTTACCATAACGCGATCTGATGGATGCTGTCCAAAAAGAGAGAAGAAAAGCTTGCTAGGAAAATGATTAATTTTCTTCACCAAGATGTTTGAGATAGCAAAGCAGGCTTTCATACAGCATGCAGAATCAGAGGCAGAACGGATCAATTGTGTTAGGAAGAGTAACCCAAGATCTTATAAAGTTGTCTTAAAGTTTTTGATTTTTTAATGTGGGAGAAATGTATATTTTGACACTCACTCACACGTGTGACCTGATTTGAGAGGGTTCACGAACACATGTGATGGATGAATATACATGAAAGTTTGAACGCATATGAGACACATGTAGAAAATTAAATACAAGTGTGACTTGAACGCACGTTGGACACACGTGGAAGGTGACCTGATTTTGAGTTGGGTCACATATGGACACACATAACACATGCGGAAGAAGATTAAACACATGGGTGAATGATGTCCAAAGAGAGAAGAAAAGCTGCCAGGAAAATGGAAGATTTTCTTCACCAGGATGTTCGAGATAGCAAAGAAGACTTCATACAACGTGCAGAATTAGAGGTAGTACTACTTTGACAAGCTGGTCATCCTGGCAGACTGGCAGTAACATCAATTCTTTTTTCTTTCATTTCTTTACTGAAGTATACTAGCTTGAACATGTGATCGTTGTCAAAGGTCGATATGCTAAAAGTCTAGCTAATGAACTTGGCAAGAATCTTAAAAATATGGACTAATAACTTATTCATTGTTAGCATCCTCAATTGCAGATTTATGCTTGGGCCAATGGCGACCACACTCTCCACTGGCTAAAAAAGAACAACTTAAAAATCCTATGCTTTAAAAAAATAAAATAAATAATATCTATATATTCTCAGTTAAAAAGGATAATTAGTTGCCTTTGTATTTTAATCTTCATTTTGGATGTAACAAGTAAAAATGTGTGATTGGTGATATCTTGCATTTTAAATTGAAATTTTTTTATATCTGACAAGTAACACCTTGTTAATGGCGACTTCTGATATGACATAGTTATGACATGAGCTCATGCTTTAAAATTACTTTTTTTTTTTTTTTTGTACCAATGTGTCTTCATTGTAGCTTCCTTGTTTGGTCCAACCGGGATGTGTATATTATTGTTTTTCTATATTAGGAGTTTTAACCTGCATCTCTGTGCTGATTCTTGTTTAGATATTCTGTAGTGTTGCTTATTAATACTCCTCTTTTGATTAAGAAAAAAGTAGGTGACTTTTGTTATACAGATTTTGTTTGTCTGCTAATACATTTTGAATGTAATTTCTCTTTCCTGTAACGGTTGGGTTGGATTTGTAGGTTTAATTGATAGTAGTAATGTGATGAGCATTCATACAAGCTAGATGCATATCCTATTATTGTAGCATGTTCACTTAAACTCTTGCATCTTCTGTCTATTTTGTTTCTTCTAAATATCTATTTTCCTCATTGTGATGCAGAGTTTGTTTCCATGATTTACCTATCCCTGAGAATTCGCACCCTGATATGTTTTTTTCTCATCATATAAAAATCTTTCATATGTTTTTTGGTTTCTCTCTTTTCTTAATAGACATGCAGACACGAACATATAATAGAGCTTCCATGTTTATCGAAAATGTAAAGAATTCCAATTTTCTTATGGTTTAACTGAGTTGATATACATTTTACACTTTGTTAGTTGGATGAGAACATCAAGATATCATTTAGAGACTCCTTTGTACTGGTTCCTCAGCCTATTCGTTTGACAAGTGCTCGCAGACTTTAGGTAGATAAAAAAAGGTTTAGAAGCGAAAAGAAGCATCATTGAATACCCAATACTATTTGACCAAAAAAAAAAAAAAACCCAATACTCATGTACGGCCAACAATTAAGGATCTTGAACAAGTTGGAAAAGAAAAGCAGTAGAAGGCTGATAGGATTTCTTACATGAATAACCAATACAGGAAGGGAAGGTAATTTGGTAAAAACAAGAAGAAAGAAAAGGCAAAATGAGCAGGAGCTCGGTTGACTGTAGATAAGTAGTGACATAAAACCCGTTTGCTAAACTTTTTCATTCACCAATGTTGTTGAGAAATACAAAATAACATTGTGCTTAAAGATTCACATTCACATATATATTGCAAAAATGTAATATAAGCTATCAATTTTTAAATGCATCCAATAATTTTATATATTGCAATTAAAATCTTAAGCTTCTTCTGTTAGAGTGGTCCTAAAATTCACTCTCTGTAGAACACTGTAGCCATTTGCCCAATTTTGTACCAATACCCATAGAATGTTGATTTTGGATGTAACAGTAGTGATAGGTCAATGTACTTCCAATTATAATGAAGTCCGATGTTTTGTATTGTCTTTTACTATAATAAGATGGTATTTCAATCATGGTTAAAAGTAATTGAAGGACACTTTTGGGTCTTACACATGGGGCTTACCTCATTGTGAGGTTAGAATAGTTGGAACTCAAGTATTTTTCATAGTTGAAACCTTAATAAATGTTATTTGAATTTATAGCCTTTTTTTTCATCATGTTTCACCTTTACCATTTATTTTTTGTTTTCTATTCTTTTAATATTCCTTTTTCTTCTTTTAATCAATCTATTTTCTAATTCTTTTGTTTTTGTTCTTTCCCGCATGCTTTGCCGTATGTTTTCCCGTTGCTACCTATTTGATAACTCTCATTATTAAGTGACTATCTTATCTAAAAATTTAAGCTATTAAATCTTGCAAGTTAGGAAGAGTTAACTTTTTAGTCTTGTATTTGAACAATTTTGATATTTTTAAATAGGTGAGGGTGAGTTTAATTTTAATATTTTTAAATAAGTAGTGGTGAGTTTTGAATCTAAGACTTTAGATTCTAATACCATGCTAAGTTATCACCTCAATTTAAAAGGTTAATATGTTAGAAATAAATTTATTATATTATTTATTATTTTCAACACTTACTATTTGGATTGCACAAAGGAAAGAAAAGTAAAGAGGACAAAAGAAAATGAAGGAAATGAAATGAATTATTTTATTTAGATGACAAAAAAATAAATACGGAAAGGAGAGAAAATGACTTTATGATTTTTTATTTAAATTAAAGAAGGACGGGAAAGGAAAAGATAATCTTAAATATGAAATTACTTAAATACCCTTTTTAATTTCATAATCATATGAATGTATGGATAAAAAAGACTTTTATATAAAACTTTTCTTTTTTTCTCTAAAACATCTCAATTAGTAATCCTTCACATTAGAGGAAATGAAATAATTTTATGATTCCTCCATGACATTTTCATCATTTCAAATTATAATACAAACAATGAGGGGATTAATTTTTTCCCATCGTTTCCTAGTATTTAAAATTTGTAATCCAAAGGAGGTGATATAGAATAGTTTATGGTTTTCTTTTTGTATTTTTTTGTCCGAAACAAACTTCATTAATACCGCTAAATCCTTTTCATGCATCGTTAATTTTTCACCACCTACATAAGTAAGAACATAGTGTACATTGAAAGATTGAGTGCGAGCCTAAATAATTGCTCTCTCACAGCTGACAGCTCATATATATATATATATATTTTTCCCGAGCATCTTCCTAGATATTTTAAATTCCCAACACAAAAAAAAGGGCATAATGGTAAATCTAAGTTAAATGCTTGGAGGAGTGAAAGGTCACAGCAAGTTGGTCCTTTTCCCTTTAACAGAGTGTCCTTTCCTTTCCTCATTTTGTTATCTCCATTGCTCATTTCTAGACAATCTGTAAAACGAAAAACATAAAAAAAAAAAAAAAACAAAACAAAAAAAAAGTGAAAGAGAAGCAAGTAATGGAGAAGGGGAAGCAAGTGGTGATTCTAGATGAAGAGCCGAAGCCGTTGCGAGTCTGCTTTGACAAGGATATTCTACAGCCTCATGATGCTCTTTTACGACCACTAGCGGATCAAGTGTTTCAAATACCTTTAAAAAAAAGGGAGGATCTCCTTTCTACTCTTGGTCAATTTTTAGAATATGTTGAAGAATCTGCTGCTGCTATGGTTGTTCCAGGTATGAAACAAGTTTACGATGACCTTGAACTCTTCCAAGCGTTTCTCATTGATCTTCCTCAACAATTCGTTGAATATGGTAGATTAATTCGAGAAATTGATTATTTGGCCGAGATGGCTGCAAGCATCATCCGGAAGTATGATCTGAAGAAAATGGGCCAACAGGAGGCTCATGAAATGGTGGAAAGACTCACCTGTTGTCTCGAAGTCACGTCAGATTGGATGGATTTGATTCGAATGATTTATGGCAAACACCCAAAGGCATCATCACCACTCTACTGCTCTGTGGAGAATGTAACTCCCCTTGATGCTCTCGTAGATTATCTTGAACAATCTCTTTTAAAGCTTCCATGGATGGAATCAACTGTCCACCGCATTCTACTCCTCCGAGCAATTCTCATGGAACCCCCCGAAGAGTTCATTGAAGATAGTACCTTGAAGAAGTTAGAATTTTTCGCCAGGGTGTTATGCTTCACCATCTCTTCCATTGATCTCAACAATATGGACCAACACATGTCAAAACAAATGTGTGGCCGACTCCACTCTATTTTGTCCAGCCCACCAGGTCTAATGTGCTTACTCCCGTACAAGGTTGGACAGATTTATGCGGAAAGGCCAAAACCATCACGAAGCTACTACCCCAAGACTGCTCAACTCGACTTTGTGGACCATCTTGTGGACAGTCTAGGGGAGCTGCTGCTGAAAGCCAAGGCTGATGCTTCAATTGGCATTTTGAAGTTTGACATCTCACAGTTACAACGGATGCTACAAGAGGTGAGTTGTCACCTCATGGAGATCCCGGAGCCGCGCAAGGAGCAAGCCGATATAAAGGATGTCATCACAAGCATTGCAAATTTGGCATATGAGGTAGAGCATGTCATTGATTCATTTCTAGTTGGAGATATTTCTATTTCCTACTCTATGCTTTGGCTTCGTGATCTCCCAACAGAGTTAGAACATCAACAAGGACTAATCGAGATGCAATTAGGTGACGCGATTTCAATTGTAGACCGTGTCCTAAGCATGGACTCTGAGAAGCTTGAAATAATCCCCATCTTCCATAATAATACTGAAATTGGTGACACGCTCAGGGTAGTCCTTCATGAACTTGATGATATGTTCGATGTTTGTACGATGAGTTTGGTCTCATCCTATAAAGAAAGGAAAAAGGAGGTGCTTCTTGATCTCCTACGTAATGCTTTATTTGGTGAACATTCAAAAAGTCATGAGATAGTCTATAAAAGTGATATGAGCGAAGCTGAGTTAGAAGAGTCGGTATACAACCTTCTTAAAGATAAATCGTATTTTGTTATTTTGGAAGATGTGCAGGACATTTATGCTATAAATGACATAAAAAGAGTTCTGCCGAATAACCCGGCCTATGAAAAAACGGTTTTGTTGACCACTCCTTCCTCGGAGTTGGTTGTTCAGTGTCGTTATGGTTTCGATCAGATGTCTGGACATGATCCCTCAACATCACAAACTGCTAAGCCAACAATCGAAAATGATGTGGTTGGTTTCATGAAAGAAACAGAAAGTATGCTTGAGCAGCTTATTAGAGGACCAACAAAACTGCAAATTATCTCAATCGTCGGTACGGCTGGGCAAGGCAAGACGACTCTTGCTAAGAAATTGTTCAGTGTTCCTTTAGTTAATGAGCACTTTGATACTCGTGCATGGTGTTGTGTTTCTCAAGTATATGAAAAGAGGCAGTTATTGTTGGAACTTTTGAGTCAGGTTGTTCAACTTTCTAACACAAACCATGATGATACAGAATTAGCTCATAAGTTGTACAAGGAGCTCAAGGGACGGAGATTTCTCATTTTTCTGGATGATATGTGGAAAATTGATGCCTGGAATGACCTATCAAGATGTTTTCCAAATGACAACAATGGAAGTCGAATTATGTTCACTACTAGAATACAAGGGTTGGCTTCCCAAGCTAAATCTGATAGCATACTACAACCCCTTGGTCTACTCTCTGATGATGAAAGTTGGGAATTGCTACAGAAGAAGTTATTTTCGAAAGAAAGTTGCCCTATTGAACTATTAGAGATCGGAAGGCAAATTGCAAAAAATTGCAAAGGTTTACCTCTTTCGGTCGTTTTGACAGCTGGGCTTCTTGTAAAGATGGAGAAAAAAGTGGATCAATGGGAACATATTGCAAAAAGTTTAAATTCATTGATACTCGATGATGCGAAAGCACAGGGTAAGGGCGTAATTGAGCTAAGTTACAAGCATTTACCTGGTCATTTAAAATCATGTTTCTTGTATTTTGGAGCGTTTTTGGAGGATAGAGAAGTTCAAGTTTCAAAATTAATGCGATAGTGGATTGCTGAAGGATTTGTAAAGCATTCTGACTTGAAGAGCTTAGAGGATGTGGCAAAGGATTACTTTACAGATTTGATTGGGAGAAGCTTAGTGACAGTTTCTCAAGAAAAATCCAATGGTGCGGTGAAATCATGTTGTGTTCATGATCTTTTACGTGAGTTCTGCTTGACCAAAGCTAGGGAAGAGAACTTTCTGCAGCAGATAGATGGGTATGATGAACAATGTCCTTCATTTGATGATAACCTAGATCATGATATGGATCCTAGTGATTCTTCTTCTTCCACAGTGATAAAATATCACCTACGTCGCCTCTGTATTTATCCCAAAAGGAATCATTATACTATGTTGAAGCCATCTGGGCCATTTGTACGATCACTGTTGTTCTTTGCTGCTAGTGATATGTGCCCAAGTTATTCGTATGATATCTCATCCATTTTTTACAACTTTAAGTTTCTTAAAACATTGAATTTGGAAGGAATCAACATAGGCGACTCTTTCAAAGAGATTGGTGCTCTTATTCTGTTAAGATACTTGGCATGTCAAAGTTATGTGGATTTAATTTCATCATCGATAGCCAATCTTTGGAACCTACAAACTTTTCTTTTCAAAGGATTGGGGGCTGAAGTTGTAAAGGTATCAGATTCGATTTGGGATATGACAAAGTTGAGGCATGTGCATATAAATGATAGTGCTTCTTTTGATTTGGGGTCTGACAGACTTGAGAATTCCTCCATACTAGAAAATCTGCAAACCTTTTCCATACCATCTCTTGCTTATGGAGATGATATGGAAAAGATGTTGAGAAAGGCACCAGGCATGCGAAAATTGAAATGCAGATTTCTGGATTCATGGAATGATGGTATAAATCGCAATCAATTTCCTGAGCTGGGATTCCTTAGTCACCTTGTATCACTGAATGTGTTTTACAATGGCGTGGGGAAATATCCATGTGAATTTAATCTTCCCTCAAATGTTAAGAAGTTGACATTGTCAAATTTTCGAATGCCGTGGAATGAAATTTCTCAACTTGCAACCCTATGCAATCTGGAGGTTCTCAAATTATTGTGCAATGCATTTGAGGGTGAAAGATGGGAAATGGAAGATGAGGTGTTTCCAAAACTCAAATTCTTGAAGTTAGACAATCTGAATGTTATAGAATGGACTACCACTGGTGATAGCTTTCCCAACCTTAAGTGTTTACTCTTGCACAATTGCGAGCAACTTGAGGAGATCCCCCCTGATATCGGAGAAATTCCTACCCTCCAGATGATTGAGGTGATGTGGTGCAGTCGTTCTGTTGCAATTTCGGCCAGAAAAATTCAGGTAGATCAACTGGATTATGGTAATGAGGAACTAAAGGTCCATGTCCATCCTAAAGTATTGGATTTGGAGTCGTCATCATGAAGTGAATGGAAAATTTGTGTGTGCTTGTGCTTCCGCGTAAGTAAATTCAAACTCATTCGTCTATCTTTAGTCTATGTTTTCTATTTGATATCTCTTTTGATTTGGGGAGATGCAAAACTTACACCAGCCCATCTACCAACTATATATGCATTGTAAATGGACTTGAATGTTCAAGGTTTTTTAGAGAACTACTTGAGTTTGCATATTTCTTAGTTTTCATCTATCAAAGCTACTCCAATATCTCATTTTGTTGCGTGCTTCTTATTCTTTTCTGATAAGTAGGATAAGTTCATCCATCTTTGTGAGCTTACTGGGATAAGTTCATCCATCTTTGTGAGCTTACTGGGTTAAACACAAATTATCTTTTATCTGATTGTCCCATATGTGGCTTTTACTCGGTGAAGGGACATCTCTTGGTGATTCTCATAACACAATATAATTTAATAGGAGTAGGCTCTTTACATTTTGAAATTATGGGAAAAAACATAGTAAACTGTTGTTTTTCTCCATACACTGTTTATGTATGAACATTTCCAATTCAAGATCTAAATACATTTTGTAATTATAGTAAACTGCTTATATGTGATTTTGATAAACTTTTAACACAATTATAATGACGTTTTGTGATGATATTTCTTTTAAGGGACAGTTACCAGGAATGCACCAGCTAAAGGTAGAGAAGAGGTCATAATCTTCATCTTGCATCATGTCAACAATCCAAGGTTGATGCCTTTCCAAGTCACTGATGGCTTTATATACATGTCTAAGAAGCTGTATTGAGGTTCTGTGCGTCCATGCCTTTAACATTTACCGCGTTTATGCTCTAATTGTTGCATATTCTTCACCTGTTGAAGATGTCAAGTTGGCATGTTATTCTCATTTGTTGTTTCATATATTCTATTGGATTCAATTTTCCTGTTTGTGTTATAAGTAAATGAATGTTTGCATTGTGAATAACTTGCTGATTCTTCTCTGGTTTTTAATTTTTATGTCGTGATAATGCATTTGATCATGTTATTTGTTTGTAACCCGTGTCGATTTCTGGTGGAAGTTCTTTGCCATGCCTCTGTACTTGTCCCTAAGAATTCAACAATACCATAGGATTATTATTGTTCGGAAACTCGTAAAAATTGAATGGAGTTGCTTAACCTGCTTAAATCCAATAAGAAAAGGTAAATCTAAGATCAAGCAAAAATAGAAGTTAATTGTCTGAAGGTTGTCTCAACCATCAAAGACGCATTCTGGTGAAGATTCCCACTCTCCTTCAACTATTCGCTTCCGTGAGTTATGTTTTACTGTACTCGGCTCTTTATAGTTCACAAAAATGAAGAAACAACATAATAATCTTTATTCAGGTTTATACATGCACATGTTCAACACAAGCTTTAAATATCTTTTGCAAATTGTAGCGTCAATTTCAGACTTTATTGAGCTTTATCATAGTTATAATGATCTTTTGTGTTGATATTTACTTTCAGGGACTTAATAGAAATTCATGTCTAAAGACGGAGAGGATGTCACATTCTTTAGTAATCTTTTATCACAGTTATAATGACCACTTTTTGTAGATATTTCAGAATTCAATAAGCTTTTATGACAATTATAATGACCTTATCTGCAGCAGGAATTCATAGCTGAAGGTGGGGAAGAGAAGGTCATAATCTTTATGTTAAATTCTGTCCAGAATTCTAAGGCTACTACCTTTCCAAGACTTTCTTGGCCTTATGTATACATCTAGGAAGTTTTACTGGGGCTCTGCTCTGCCCACGCCTTCAACATGAACTGGTCTATGCTCTAATTGCTGCATATTCCTCACCTGTTTACTATGTCAAGTTCCCAAAACTCAAATTCTTGAAGTTAGACACTTTGAATGTTGTAGAATGAAATGCCACTGGTGATCATTTTCCTCACCTTGAGCGCTTACTCTTGCACAAATATAAGCAACTTAAGAAGATTCCTCCTGGTACAGGAGAAATTCTTACCCTGCAGATGATTGAGGTTATGTGGTGCATTTCTTCTACTGCACTTTCAGCTATAAAAATTCAGGAAGAGCAATTGGAATTTAGTAATGAGGGACTAAAGATCCATGCATCCTAAAATATGATATTAGGACCATCACTATGAATAAATGGATGATCAGTGCTTATGCTCCCGCGTAAGTAAATTCAAACTCTTTTTTTTTTTTTCTGTCCATGTCTACTTATTTGACATCTCTTTTGATCTGAGGTGATTTAGTATTGTGACACCAATCCAGCCACAGATGCTTCGACTATATATGCAGTTCTAAGTGAACTACAACGTTTAAAAATTGGTACATCATTTACCGAACAGGATTTATCACTTATCCTGTCGAATACTATGTGACTTTTAGTAAAATTTGAGGGCTTTGCCTTCATACTTTGGTACTGCTTACATACTTATATTACTTGGGTTGTTTTCTGGTTTAGTTTTTAATGCTAATTCTTTTCTTTTCTTTTGAATGCTTATTCTATAATTTCTCTTACTCTCACCTTTCTGAAAATTTTTTCAAATAAGCTAGAGTTGGAGTGTTTATAAAATGCTTTAGATTTATCTCACCTGCATAATTTTTTTTCTTCAACACATCTTTATCTTCGTTGCTGCTAGGGCCAGTTATAAATATCTGAGTTCCCTTTACATTCTTAATGGAAATCGTTCTTGAAATACAAATTGAGACAATGAGACATACATGTTCTATGTGAAACTTGTGTTTTATTTTTTTCCGTTTTCTTTTATATTTTTCCCGTTTTGATAACTAGAATAATTTCATGCGTCTTTATGTGCTTTTCCAGATTAAAGCCAATTTATCTTTTATCTGATTATCCAAATACGTGCCTTCTACTCGGCGAGAAGGGACATGACTAGGTGGTTCTCATAACACAACATAACGTAATGGTATTAGGCTCTTTACAATTTCACAAAAATTGAGAAACAACATAGTAAACTCGTTCAGGTTTATTTGCTCATGTTCAACTCAAGCTTTAAATAGGTTTTGCAATTGTAGCATCAATTTTAGACTTTATTGAGCTTTATCACAGTTATAATGATCATTTGTGTTGATATGTACTTTCAGGGACTTAACAGAAATTCATGGCTGAAGATGGAGAGGAGAAGGTCATATTCTTTATTAATCTTTTATCGCAGTTATAATGACCATTTTCTACAGATTTTCAGACTTTAGTAAGCTTTTATGACGGCTATAATGACCTTATCTGCTGATATTTGTTTTCAGGGACCGTTAACAGGAATTTATAGCTGAAGGTGGAGAGGAGAATGTCCTAGAATTCTGTCCATAATTGTAAGATTACTGCATTTCCAAGTCTCTCTTGGCCTTATGTACACATCTGGGAAGTTTTACTGAGGCTCTATTTTGCTTACACCATCAACATGTATTGGTCTATGCTCTAATTGCTGCATATTCTTCATGTGCTGACTATGTCAACTTTACTCTTCTAGGTCTGTGAATTGTCAGATGTTCAGTCTTTCTCTCTAACTTGTATTAGGCCCAAATAAAACATTTTGGAAGCAGAAGGTGAAGCTGCCAACTCAAAAAACATCAACATGTAATTTCTGCTTTTCCATTTTTCTTTCTTTGGGTTGATGCGTAATTTTGTTTTTCAAGTCTCCAGAACGTAAAATCCGGAAGTTAATTAAATATGCACTATATTTCACATTTATATATATGCTCTGTTTTGATTTGCTAGAAGATGGAATGTTTTGGGTTTACAATTTTGTAGAGGGCGAGGAAGATGAAATGAACTATTACGGACCTAGGGGCAGATCTGAAATTCTTTTCCACCTGGGACTATAACATTTTATTTGACAATCATAATAGTACTTCCTTTAGTAGGACTTCATTTACTTTTTTTTTTATACTAAAAATACTCATATGAGTTTTAGATATTTAGTAGGGCTAGTGGGGGTCGCACCTCTAATAAGTCTGCCCCTGTACGGACCTATGAACTGCATCACAAACAACTTGCAATCGCAAAACAGTTTCATTTCTTAAATCACAAGTACAAGCAAAAATACAAGTAATACCAGTGGCAAGTAGTAGAACTACATTTCCTTTTCCTGTTTTGGCTTCGATAGCCATAACCATGAAAAACTTATAAGCTATTTATTGAAATGAGGTATGAATTGCTCTGCAAGATAGTGATAATCATTTTGCCCTTCAAGAAGATGCAGAACCTGCAATTTTTCATATTCAGAAACATGTAGTCAGTAAACATGATTCAGGACATTGAAGAGAAAAACTTGACTACATGTTTGGAGAAAGCAATAACATCAAATGCTGAAAGATGAGATGTGAGAATATAATGGTGTGCATTGTCAGTTTCATGAATCAGCTTCGTTTTGTATTCTGTTAATTCAAGGGCATATCGACTCAGATGCAGTTCGTTATAAGCTCTTATTTCCTTCTTCATCAGCGTGCATCTTTCACCACCTAAAATGCAAGGATTCAGGACAGTTTCTAATTTCTCCTTGGTACAATTTTATTGTCAATTTCTTGTGTTCGCATATATACAAACTTGAGTCTTGTGCTACTAAAACAGAAACTTTTGCTCTCCGGAACTCCTTACTCTTCCCTTTCTTGTTTCTACTTCACTGTTTCAGGGTTCTACTCATCTTTGCTAAGGTTCATTAGTTTCCACTTTATCTGCCCAACTGGTTTGTGTCATTAAAGGTCGGTTCAGTCCAGAAGGCTAGTCTGAAATCTAGACTCACTGAGGTTTCCACACTTTTCTTTCTTTATCAAATTACACAGCAAGCTTCCAAATCAGGCACATGCACTTGTTACTAATAGAAAGGGCAATAAAGGCCTTCCTTAGAAGTTGTCACTAGATCGAAAGGATATAACACAAACGATTGAGGGGGAATATCAACATAAGTTTGCCAATGGCTTATAGTAGGTACAACAGATTTCCTTCTTAATTGCCAGATCAGTCACTGCAAAGTAATAAAAGAAATCACTACTTATGATCATTTTAGACACAAAAAAATGGTGATGCTTTACTCACAGCAAGTACAAACTATGATAACAATGTCAAATTAATGCATTGATTCCTTGAGAGTGGAATAAGACCATAGTTGTAAAGCATAATGGTTGTCATGCAAATTCCAAAAGGATGATAATTGAACGCATCAATGATCAATTACCTCCGCCATTGATGGGAGCATCTCAGGATCAGTTTGTACACACACGTATGCTGTCCTGGCCATATGGTACAGTTCGTAGGTGTCATACGACTGTCCAAGACGATGGTCGACAAGCTCATGTAAAGCAAGCCTCTCAATCTGTGGCATTGCCTAAATTGCCAGAAATCATGTCAATATTGATTAAATTGTAGAAAATTTTGAAAATAATCTACTCCTAGGATGCAGTCCACCAAAACTATATATACTCTTTCTAGGATGTCACTATAACTGACCAAAAGCATCATCTAACATACCCACTGTCTCAGTGACTGAAATGTTGTTTTCTCCCTCTAAATCGACTGCTTTGCGCCCTGACATTAGTTGTATCAAGACAATGCCAAATGCATAAACATCAGTTCGCACAGAAACAATACCATTCTCTGCATACTCTGGCGCCAGATATCTGCATAAGGCAAATAGTATGAGAAAATTCTTGTGTGTCCTGCGAAATTTAGAACTTGAACTCACCCAAATGTTCCCAGTATCCTAGTCTTTACATCATCGTCGCTTAATTTCCACTTTGCAAGGCCAAAGTCACCAAGCTGCATAAGGAAAAAAAAAAAAAAAAGCTCCTTTAATTTTTTTTTAAAAACTACACATAGCCTGAATCACGATTCGTCAATAGCTCTCTTATTCTTTTTTTTTTTTTTTTTTTGCTAAGTGTGACTTCTATTATTCTTCTCTTAATGTTTCCCCCACCCATTATCTTTCTCACTGGAATGAACAGATGACGAACAAGCATTACTTTCTAAAAAAAATTAGCATGGAATAATGATTCTTTAAGTTTAATAAGATCATCATAGAAGCATAAAGTTCGCAAAGCAATCAAACCTTAATATTTAACCATTATTGAGGTTGATGCGAAATTTGTAAATCAGAACACTGGGACCGCTTCTATTACAATGTCTTTTGTAGCTGTTAAGAATCATAGAGTTCTATCCTAAAAATAATAGGTAATAGGTGCAGTAGCCCAAGATCTTACGAGGCAGTCTAAGAATTTATGAATTTTCGATATAGAACAAGTGTATATTATCACAGAGTACTTAAAAAAATCTACTAAATGTAAAAGAGAGTTAGGAAAAAAGCACATTATATTGATGCATTGATCGTGATTATATAGACAGTACAAGCTAAGTCTAAACTCTTACAACAAATCTAGGATACACATTATATAGTCTATAAAAAGTCCTAATCAAAGACAATGTAGCCGCAGGATGAAGGTGAATAGAAGACGGACTCTAACACTCCCCTTCAAGTTGGTGCATGGAGTTGCGAAATGCCCAACTTGGCCAAGAGTCGATGGAACTGATCCAAACCCAAGGCTTTAGTAAAGATGTTAGCCAATTGGTGAGTAGTGGAGATGGTGCGTGGTTGTAAGACCTTGGACTGGACATGGTTACGTATGAAATGACAATCTATTTTGATATGCTTAGTGCGTTCATGAAACACAGGGTTAGTGGCAATGTGTATAGCTGCTTGATTGTCATAGAATAAGAGGACTGGTGAGGAAGGCACTACTTGTAAGTCCCGTAATAATTGTCGAAGCCAGACAATTTCACTTGTAACAACTGTCATACTTCTATATTCAGCTTCAGCTGACGATCGTGAAACCACTGTCTGTTTCTTGGAGCGCCAAGAAATTGGTGAATCACCCAAAAATATGAGGTATCCTATACATTCTGCCAACATATCTCAATTCTTCTTCAACGGGCTCCGTTTTTTCACCGATTTTTGAATTAGTCATCGTATACTTACGTTGACTAATTGCAATGCGGTCGGGAGATCGAGCTACCTCTATACCAAGGAAGTATTTTAGCCTTCCAAGATCTTTGATGCGGAATGCCTCACTTAGTCGTCGCTTGAGCCATGCGATGCGCATGAGATCATTGCCTGCTACAATCAAGTCGTCTATGTAAATAAGTACTGCTATGAATGAATGGCCTTGGAGATATGTGAATAAAGAGTAATCACACTGATTGTTTGAAACCAAGACTCAAATATAATATAATATAATATAATGTTTTTCATATTATTTCATGAAAATATGATAACTTTTCAGGATTTTGTTAAATGTTTCTATTATATTTAGATTGATTTAAGCTTGTTTGTGAGCAAGAAATTTAATTAATTATTTTTAATTTTGTTGAGATTGATCATTTATTTATGGACAAATATTACACTATGCTGTCTCTTTTGGACTTTATCATTTTTTCTTTTATTAAATTGTTTTCATTTTATTTTTAATATTTAAATTTTATTTTTTTAATTTAAATTTTAAATGTGTATTTACTTTAATTACTTTTAAAATATTTTTAGACTATTTTTTTAAAAAGATTATATATTTATTAACTAGTCGAGTCGGGTATCCACATATTTTTAAATAGTTATCAAATTTGGGTTTGGTAAGTATAAATTAAATCTATCGAGTATCCGTTATGAGTTTAGAAAAAAATAATACAAACGAATTATAGGTTTAAATAAAAATACTATAAACGAATTTGAGTTCAATATTATAAATTTTAACAGGTATTTGATTTGTTGCCATTCTTATATTGAACATTTTGTATTGTGTTTCCCTATAATGAGTCGGTAATTTTCTTTTTTGGTAAGTAGCCAAGGGGCGAAGTACAAGACTAAATTAGTCTAGTCCATTAGGGTAAAGTCGGCCAAAAAAAACGAAACAACAGAAGGCGGAGGGTTCGAGACCCAACATTACTCAATTTAGCAACATGATCAGGAGCTTGATTTGCTAATCTCCTGATCAAACGGATGCTAATTCGATGAGAGGCGCCAACAACATCAAGAATATCTTGAAGAAGATGAGAAATCTCCCACTCAGCAGTGGCGTATTTCAAGCATGGTAAATGTTAAGAAGATTTTACTCTTAGACTTTATGATTTTTCTTATATGATACAAGGATATATATTATCACATCTTTTCGTGTGTGATTTGATTTGAAAATGTAATTTTTTGAATGATATGATGAGTTGTGAGCGACCAAGAATCAAGATAAAGATGCAGTTACGATGAACTATGTGACTAGGAGATAGATAGATCATATATGGATGGATCGTGTGACAAGACTGGACTGGTTTGAACTCTAATATTATATTAAGAAGTATGAAATTTTTTATTTTAAAATTAATTGGTATTAGAAATATTAGTGTATAATCTTATGGAGCAGCCTTGAACTTTTTCATAAGAAATAATCTCTCATGTGATTCAGGAAAATGGCGCAAATGGTCTTTATTATTTTTTAAAAATTTTTAATTCGTTCATATGGTTTAAATTAGTTAATTTAGTCTATATTATTTTTTAAAAAAATTCAAATTTATCCTTATTAATTAAAATTAATCAACTTACTCCCTATTAAATTTAAAAAAATATAATTAATTTAATTTTTATTATATTAGTATAAAATTCAAATTAGTCTTCAATTAAAAACAAATTGTGACTAAAATGAAATTTTAGATTCCCAACCTAAATAGAAGGGGTATAATGGTAACACTATGATTATTGCAAGTTGGTCGTTGCCTCGTTAACACAGAAAAAGCTGATTAGTGCAAATAAAGTAAGTAAATAATGGTGGTTGGTTGAGTAAACGCTGACCTGCCATAGCCTTATTACTGATATTGTTCTTCTCCATTTCTCATATCTACACTATCTGTAAGCACAAAAAAAAAAAAGAAAAAAAAGAAAGAAAGAATAAGTGAAAGGGAAGCAAGTGATGGAGAAAGGGAAGCAAGTGGTGATTGTAGACGAAGAGCCAAAGCCATTACGAGTCTGCTTTGACATGAATATTCTGCAACCTCATCTCGATGCAGTATTAGGACCACTAGGGGATTTAGAGTTTCCTGTGGATATTTTGGAGAATTACGTCCCTGATCTTCGCCGATTTTTACTATATGTTGGAAAATTTCCTTTTATGTTTCCAGGGATGAAACAAGTGTTCGTTGACCTTGCACTCCTCCAAGCATTTCTCATAGATATTGCTCAACAATTCGTTCGATATGGTACATTAATGCATGAAATTTACTATTTGGTCAAGAGGGCGGCAGACATCATCAAGGAGTATGATCCCGAGGAAATGGACCGGCATAAGGCTCATGAAATGGTGGAAAGACTCAACTGTATTCTCAAAATCATGTCACATTGGATGGATTTGATCCGAATGATTTATGGCAAACACCCAAAGGCATCACCTGCAGTCTACTACTTTGTGGACAATCTAGCTCCTCTTGATGCTCTCGTTGATTCTCTTGAACGATCTCCTTTAATGCTTCAATGGAGGGAAGAAATTGTCAAGCCCATTCTACTCCTCAGAGCAATTCTCATGGATCCCCACAAAGAGTTCATTGAAGATAGTACCAAGGAAAAGTTAGAATTTATGGCTAGGGAGCTAGCCTTCACTATCTCTTCCGTTGATCTCAAGAATATGGGTCAACTCCTGGCTGATCAAATGTGGGACCGACTCTACCATATTTTTCTAAGCCCACCAGGTCGATGGTGGTCACTTCAGTCCAAGCTTGAACGGAGTTATGAGGAAAGGCCAAAACCATCACGAATGTACTACCCCAAGATTGGTCAACTCGACTTTGTGGACCTTCTTGTGGGCAATCTACGGGAGCTGCTGGTGAAAGCCAAGGCTGATGCTTCAATTTGCTTTTTGAAGTTTGACATCTTACGGTTCCTACGGCAGCTACAAGCGGTGAGTCTTCGCCTCATGGAGATCCCGGAGCCGCGCAAGGAGGAAGCGGATATAAAAGATGTCATCACAATCATTGCAAATTTGGCATATGAGACAGAGTATGTCATTGATTCATTTCTACTTAGAGATATTCCTAATTGGTACTCTATGCTTTGGCTTCGTGATATCCTACAAGAGTTAGAACATCAACTAGGACTAATCAAGATGGGATTTGGTGACGGGAATTCAATTACAAGAAGTATCCAAAACATGCGCTCGAAGAAGCTTGAAATAATCCCCATCTTCCATAATAATACTGAAATCGGTGTCACACTCAACCAAGTCTTTGATGAAATGCATGATTGGGTAGATGTTTGTACAAGGAGTTTGGTGTCATCCTATAAAGAAAGGAAAAAGGAGGTGTTTCTTGACCTCCTACGTAATGCTTCATTTGCTGAATATTTAGAAGTTCATGAGATAAACTATACAAGTGACATGAGCGAAGCTGAATTAGAAGAGTCGGTATACAACCTTCTTAAAGGTAGAGATTATTTTATTATTTTGGAAGATGTGCAGGACAGTTACACTTTAAATGACATAAAAAGAGTCTTACCTGATAACCCGTACGATATAAAAAGGGTTTTGTTGACCACTGCCTCCCCGGAGTTGGTTGTCCGGTGTCGTTATGGTTTCGATCAGATGTCTGAACATCATCCTTCAACATCACAGACTGATAAGCCAACAATTGAAGATGATGTGGTCGGTTTCATGGAAGAGACAAAAAAGATGCGTGAGTGGCTTATTGGAGGACCAAGAAAACTGCATATTATCTCAATTGTTGGCATGGCTGGACAAGGCAAGACGACTCTTGCTAAGAAATTGTTTAGTGATCCTTCAGTCGTTGAGTACTTTCATACTCGTGCATGGTGCTGTGTTTCTCAAGTATATAAAAAGAGGCAGTTATTGTTGGAGCTTTTAGGCCATGTTGTTCAACTTTCTAACATAGACCATCATAAGGATGATGTAGAATTAGCTGAAATGTTGTACAAGGAGCTCAAGAGACGAAGGTTTCTCATTTTTCTGGATGATATGTGGAAAATTGATGCCTGGAATGACCTATCAAGATGTTTCCCAAATGACAACAATGGAAGTCGAATTATGTTCACCACTAGAATACAAGGGTTGGCTTCCCAAGCTAAATCTGATAGTATAGTGCAATCACTTTCTCTACTTTCTGATGATGAAAGTTGGGTATTATTAGAGAAGAAGCTCTTTCAGAAAGAAAGTTGTCCTACCGAACTATTAGAAGTTGGAAGGCAAATTGCAAAAAATTGTAAAGGTTTACCTCTTTCGGTCGTTTTGACAGCTGGGCTTCTTGCAAAGATGGAGAAAAGAGTAAATCAGTGGGAACAAATTGCAGAAAGTTTAAGTTCATTAATACTCAATGATACGGAAACACAGGGCAAAGGCGTAATTGAGTTGAGTTACAAACATTTACCAGATCATTTGAGATCATGTTTTTTGTACTTTGGAGCATTTTTGGAGGATAGAGAAGTTCTCATCTCGAAATTAATAGGATTGTGGATTGCTGAAGGATTTGTAAAACATGTTAACTTGAAGAGCTTAGAGGATGTGGCAGAGGATTACTTTACGGATTTGATTGGAAGAAGCTTGGTGACAATTGTTCAAGAAAAATCCAATGGTGGGGTGAAATCATGTCGTGTTCATGATCTCTTACGTGAGTTTTGCTTGACCAAAGCTAAGGAAGAGAACTTTCTGCAGAAGATAGATGGGTATGATCATGATATGGATCCTAGTGATTCTTCTTCTTCCACAACGATAAAATGTCATCTACGTCGCCTCTACATTTATACCGAAAGGAATCATTTCACTGTGTTGAAGCCATCTGGGCCATTTGTACGATCATTGTTGTTCTTTGCTGCTAGTGATATGTCCCCTAGTTATTCGTATGATATCTCATTCATCTTTCACAACTTTAAGTTTCTTAGAATATTGAATTTGGAAGATATGATTATAGGCGACTCTTTCAAAGAGATTGGTGCTCTTATTCTGTTAAGATACTTGGTATGTCAAAGTTATGTGGATTTAATTCCATCATCGATAGCCAATCTTTGGAACCTACAAACTTTTCTTTTCAAAGGATTAGGGGCTGAAGTTGTAAAGGTATCAGATTTCATTTGGGATATGACAAAGTTGAGGCATTTGCACATAAATGATAGTGCTTCTTTTGATTTGGGGCCCCACAGACTTGAGAATTCCTCCATACTAGATAATCTGCAAACCTTTTCCACACCATTTCTTGCTTATGGAGATGATATGGAAAAGATATTAAGAAGGGTACGAGGCATTCGAAGACTAAAATGCATATTTTTGGATTCATGGAATGATGCTACAAATCGTAATCGATTTCCTGAGCTGGGATTTCTTAGTCAACTTGTATCACTGAATGTGTTTTACAATGGCATGGGGAAATATCCATGTGAATTTAATCTTCCCTCCAATCTTAAGAAGTTGACATTGTCAAATTTTCGAATGCCATGGAATGAAATTTCTCAACTTGCAACCCTATGCAATCTGGAGGTTCTCAAATTATTGTGCAATGCATTTGATGGTAAAAGATGGGAAATGGAAGATGAGGTGTTCCCAAAACTCAATTTCTTGAAGTTAGACACTTTGAATGTTGTAGAATGGAGTGCCACTGATGATAACTTTCCCAACCTTAAGTGTCTACTCTTACACAATTGTGAGCAACTTGAGGAGATCCTTTCTAATATAGGAGAAATTCTTACCCTCCAGATGATTGAGGTGATGTGGTGCAGTCGTTCTGTTGCAATTTCAGCCATAAAAATTCAGGAAGAGCAACTGGAATATAGTAATGAGGGACTAAAGATCCACGTGCATCCTAAAATATGATATTTGGATCGTCACTATGAATAAATGGATGATCGGTGAGTGCTTATGATGCTCCCAAGTAAGTAAATTCAAGCTTATTGGTCTTCTTTTCTGTCTATGTCTACTTATTTGACATCTCTGTTGATCTGGGGAGATTTATTACTCTGACCCCAATCCAGCAACAAATGTTTCGACTATATATGCAGTTCTAAGCAAACTAGAATGTTTAAAAATTGGTACATCTTTTACCAAACAGGATTTGTCACTTATCATGTCAAATACTGTCATTTCTAGTAAAATTTAGCTAGCTCTGCATACATACTTTAGTACTACTTACATAGTTATTTTTTGGGTTTAATTTTTTATGCTCATTCTTTTCTTTTCTTTTGAATGCTTAATCTATAATTATTTTCTTCAACACAACTTTATCTTCCTTGCTGCTAGGGCTAGGTATAAAATATATGAGTTCCCATGCATCTTCTCTATGAAACTCGTGTTTTATTTGTTTTATTTTTTTCCGTTTTCTTTTATGTTTTCCTTATTTTTATAAACTGAATAATTCCATTCATCTTTATGTGTTTTTCTAGATTCAAGCCAATTTATATTTTATCTGATTATCCAAATTCGTGGCTTCTAGTCAGCGAGAAGGGACATGCCTTGGTGATTCTCATAACAAAACATAATCGTATTGGCTCTTTACAGTTTTGCAAAAGTGGAGTAACAACATAGTAAACTTCATTCATGTTTAGATATGCAATGGTCAACTCAAGCTTTAAATATCTTTTGCAATTCTAGCGTCAATGTCAGACTTTATTGAGCTTTATGACAGTTATAATGATCTTTTATGCTGATATTTACTTTCTTTATTGAGCTTTATGATAGTTATAATGACCTTTTTTGCTGATATTTACTTTCAGGGACTTAACAGAAATTCATGGCTGAAGATGGAGAGGAGAAGGTCATATTCTTTAGTAATCTTTTGTCACAGTTATAATGACCACTTTCTGCAGATATTTTAGACTTTTGTATGCTTTTTATGACAGTTATAGTGACCCTATCTGCTGATATTTGTTTTCATGGATTGTTAACAGGAATTCATAGCTGAAGGTGGAGAGGAGAAGGTCATAATCCTTTATGCTAAAATCTGTCCAGAATTCCAATACTCTCTTGACTTATGTACATATCTAGGAAGTTTTACTGAGGCTTTGCTTTGCCCACGCCTTCAACATGTATGGTCTATCCTCTATTTGCTGCATATTCTTCACCTGTTGACTATGTCAAGTTGGACTTTTTTTTTATCATATGCTCTTCAATTTGTTGTTTGTGTTATAAGTAAATGAATATTTGGCTTTGTCTATAAACGCCTTGATGGTTGTTCTTTGCTTTGTAACTTTTAAGGTCGTGGTATGCATTTAAACGAGCTATTTGATTGTTATTTGTAATAAACTCTTGTGAAAGTTCTTTGCCACAATAGTCCCTGTGAACTTGTCCCCAGGAATTGTTCACATTGGATGAATAAGTTGTTGATTCCCCATAGACTTCATACAATACCATAGAGTTACTGGTGTTGGGACTGGTAAAATTGAACAGATGCTTAATGCAATAAGAAAGGTAAATTTACAATCAAGTAAGAAACATAGATTTCTCATTTGTCTGCAGATGTCAAGAGAAACTAACTTCTCTGTAGATGTTAAGAGTATCTCGAAGTGATACTTTTGTTCATCAACTTTCAGGCATGGGCAGATGTGAAATTAACTTCTCTGCAGATGTCAAGAGAAACTACGTACAAATTGTCCCTTAAACATTTGACACTTTAATGTGTTTCTTCAAGGCAAGTGAAAACTGTATATTATTCTCCAAAATGAGTCGATCTTTTTTCCTTTACCAATTACAGTTGATCATGATATACATAAAAATAAAAATTGCAAAATATTACCATGGTAATTGATTTTCTTTTTGATGGCTAAGTGCAGATCATAAATAAAAAATATAATGAATTACTGATGTGCTGTTCACTTCCATGGGCTTATTTTCATTGAATGAAGAACTCCGGTTGTGGAATATGCATTGCAGTATGCTGTGGCAGTAGCAGATGTAAGGTGTGCCAAACTGATTACAACCTTAGAAGGCCTGATGTAAAACTCATAACGGAATCAGGTAATTCATCTTTCAATATGGTTCCAGTAATCTTATCTGCTCATATGATGTTTGGTGATATATATTTCCTTATCCTCGTTCTTGATGATGCTTCTAGTTTGTCCTAACATTCTCTCAGAAGGCCTAATGAAAAATTCCACAATCATAATTACTTAGATAAATCTTCTACTATCCACAAAAGAGAGCCCCAAAGTATCAAAAGATTTTACATGGGAGAAGTTTTTGAAAAGATGAACAAGATTAGGACGCAGATTGCACATTGCGAGGACTTCAATTTTCTGGATTAATAGTGGAATCACTTATTTACTACAAATGCATATCATGTTGTTATGCTAAGTATTGCTCACTTAGTTAATTTGACTGTAAGATATTGCAAAATGATGCTGAATATGCTTTCCTTTATAAAAGATCATTCTTCTTGGCATTTTCAGTTGCAGACTTGAACAGATCACATCTGACATCTGGCCTTCGAGTACATAATTCTGTATGATTAGGAAGCTACGTTGTGTTTTATGGTTATGCTTATATAGAGATTTTCATTTGAATATTCTCTTATTCCTGGGGTATATTTTCCAACATGATGATGCCAAAGTGTTAATATGTAAAGATCAAAGTACCTGGAGCTCCAGCAGTTCTCATGGTATCTCGACTGAATTGCATAATTCAAAATGGCTGAACATTGTGACTTAACAAACCAAAACAAAAAAAAGAGAAGAAGAACTGGAAACGGATCTCTGAAGATTGTGAACTTTAAGAAAGTCCATGTTCAGTACTTATTTGTTGATTTATAACCAGCATAAACTGAGCCTGGATATCGTACAGAGAGTTTATCTGATTGATAGAAACTTTCTTAAGAAACTTTCAGAATATCAATACAAAAGATGATGGAGGGAGGGAGGTAGAACCCTTATAAGAGAAGATGTGCCAAATGTAAAATTCTTTATTGCATCTGTATTCTTACATTTTGTGAATGCAACTTCACACTAATTCTCATTATGAGTAGATAAATTTTTAATATGCTATGTCAAAGCTTAATCAGTAACAGTTTAGATTGATGTCTTCAGAAAGGTTGGGGGCAGCAGACATTATTCTCCATTGAAACTTTACTAAGGGCAGCGAAGTTTGGTGCATCAAGTTCTCATTATGTGCAAGGTGAGGTAGAGTTGGATCCACTTTGGGATCTATTATACACAGCCTCACCTTGTATTTTGGAAGAGGTTGTTTCCAAGACTCAAATGCATCTCCTCCGGTCCTCGGCCCTCGAGTTTCGTGAAGATTGTCTAAAGATGTTTCTAGCTCGCTTCTAACTATATTTTCCCTGGAGAGTTTGATGGATATGTTATTACGCTTTTGCTGGATGTTGCTTCTTAAAACAGTCCCAAAAGCGTCCAGGAGAAGCAAGGTTTGTCATCATTTATGTGTTTCAATAATATGTATGATGCCCCAGAACATTCCATCTGTAATCTTATGATCGTATAATGCAACAACTCGATCTCAATAGTAATATATCTGGATCTTAAAATTTTCTTGGAGCAAAAAGTGAGTGTTGATGGAAAGTATTGTTATCTACTAAGACATAGGATTCGTAGGAACTTATGTTTGGAAATCATGGATGAAAATAAGATTTGGTTTTCTTTTCCTACTTTGTCTTTCTTTTTCTTTTTATATTTTTCTTTTGTTCTTCTTTTATGGCAATTAGAAGTTTATTGATCTTTGTGAGCTTTTTCATATTATGACCAATTTATCTTTTATCCATATGTGGCTTCCTTTTAGTGGGGGAGGAGAGACAGCTCAGGTTATTCTCAAAACACAACATAACTTTATCGAACAAGGCTCTTTAAAAATTTGCAAATAGGAGAACATTATTAACTTTCTTCAGTTTATATCTGCACATTTTCAACTCAAGCTCTAAATATATTTTGCTTTAGTGAGCTCTTAACACAATTATAGTGACCATTTGTGCTGATATCTGTTTTCAGGAATAGTTAACAGGAAGCTGCAACAGTTCCAAAGATTGCCGTCTTTCCAAGGTCTTTGTTTGCTTTATATACACGTCTTGGGAGCTGTCCTGAGGTTCTGCTGCGCCAATACCTTTAAAATATATAGCATCTCTGCTCTAATTGTTGCATATTCTTCAGCTATTGGCAATGTCCAGTTGGTATGAATCTCATTTGTTGTTTCAATAGTTCAATTGGATGAAGGAAAAGCTTTCTATTTGTGTTGAAGTAAAGGAGTGTTTGTTTATCTTTGTTTATAAACATCTTATGATTCCTCCTTGGTTTTGATATCTGAACTCCATGATAGTGCATTAGAACAGGTTATCTTTTTGTAATTTGTATTGATTTCTTATGGAGGGTAATAGTTGCAATAGTGTACAATCAAGCAAATGGAATTTGGTTCCATGCTTGAGCTGTAAATACAATAAGGTGAATTTACAATCAAGCAAAAATTATCAAAGTTATTTTTTTTATGGTTATCTTAACCATCAATAATACATTTTGCCGAAGGCTTCATCTTTCTTTCAATCATTCACTTCCACGAGTTAAGTTTTGTTGTATGTCACGCTCCGAGCCCAGAACCCCGGATCCACAAGTGCAACTGGTGTTGTTAGGCATAAAAAAATAACTAATTGGACCCTCTTTTTTACTGACCCAAAATAGTTAACCCAAGTTATTCTTTATATTCATAACACTCATTTATAAATTACACATACTATATTCCACTGACGTGGGATATTACATTGTACACAAATTCTTGACGTATCATTTACAATATTGTGCTATGTTATCTCACAACATGCCTACAAATTTTTTGACGCAAAAATAATGTCTCATGAACCTTTCAAGGTTGCTTTGGTTGTTAAAATTTTACCAACAATAGTCATATAATCATGCTTTCTTACTCTGTTTCTCAACTTGAAAAACGCAAGATGAGGATAATGAAGTCCCAAAATTTGTCCAATCAGTTTAGCATGTTATGTCACCTCACTAGGTTTAGATGTTTCTAGTGAAATAATGTTCGGTACTTTCTTATTATATCAATACCAGCACTCTAAGCAGGACTGTCAATTTAGCTGGGCCAGCAAGCTGGCTCACTCTGCTCGATCATTTTGGAGTTGAGCCTGAAACAGAGACTATGTTCAGCTGAGACTAAATGAGCAGTTATGTTCCTTACATTCCCTTGCAATTAATCATGATGCAATATAGAGTTTTCCCTTAGCAGAAACAATTTCCTCCACCATCAGCTACTTTGCATATCTTTTTCTCGATGTACTTTTTCATGTATGTGGTTTTCTTCATTTCAAATGTTATTTTACATCTCTAGCCTCCACAATTCACATTTCTTAAAAGTTTTTTTATTGTCTTCTTTCAGTCGTTTGAGAAAAACAAACTGAAAAATTATGACATGCTTTAAGACTTATGAGATCCTATGGGCTATCAATGAATTTGGATAATTCATTGTCTACTTAGGAAATGAATTAAGTTAGTCCATGGTGTTTTGCTTCTCTATTAGCACTGTTTTTCCTTTTCCTTTTGCAGATCTTTGATTTATTCTGATGTGAGACTTTGAAATCTTAACTGTCCTGCACAAGAGAGCTTAATCTTTGCATCAATTACATTCTGAGCAGGATCATATCTACGGTAACAAATGCACACTTTTGCTATGTGAACTCAACTCCAGATTTCTATCATTGTCTGATGCTACAAGATTAGTCTCTAGTAGTGGTCACTATATTCTACAATACACTTTGAATTGTCAGTAAACACAATTCAACCAGTAATGGTCACTATATTCTGCAATACACTTTGAATTGTCCGTAAACACGATCCAACCAAAAATACGAAGACAAAAACTTGAGTACATATATGGAGAAAATAATAACGTCCAACACAGAAGATCAAATGTCAGAAGGTAAATGGTGTGCATTGTCAGTTTTATGTAGTAGCTTATTTTTGTATTCAATTAATGCAGGGGCATATCGTCTCAAATTCAGCTAGTTACTCGGCCTGCATCCTCCACCACCTAAATTGCAAGGATTTTTAGTTTCTATCTCTCTGAGGACATATCCTTGTCAATTACTTTGTCTGTGTATAACAAATATGAGAGTCTTGCACTATTATTAACCAGAAACTTTACCTCTCTAAAACTCCCTAACTACTCTTCTCTTGCTTGTTCTACTTACCGGTTTCAGAAATCCACCCATCTTAGCTAGGACTCCATAGTTTCCATTTATGTGCTTGCTTGGGTCATGACATTACATTGTGGGGGACAATAAAGTCTAACACAATGAGTTAAGTTTTCTGTACTCAGGTTCTGGACATATCATTTGAGTAAAATGCACAACCCTTGCATTTTTTTAAAATTGTATATAAAACCCTGTGTTTTGAAATATCGTGTAGAGTGTCCTGTGATATGTCGAATGTTGCAAAACACCCCCTACCATCCATTTTGCTATTAGATTTAACTAAAAGTGTGACTCACGAGCGTGTAATGCGATTGTGCTGCCTATTATGCCTTAAAGCACATGGGAAAGACTAAAGTACCCTTTTGACATCATATAAAAATCTATTAAAGTGAGCAAATTGGACCCTTAGATATGAAAAAGGGGTACATATTACCCCATCTGATTTTAAAAATAGTGCAAATTGCCCGTCTGCACAATTTCAGAGAAAAAAAAAATTAGAATTCTATAAAACCCATATGCAAAATTAAAAACAAACATTCTCATATGCAAAGAAACCCATAGGCTACCAGCCTCAAACAATTTTCACAAAACCCATATATACAAACAAACCTAACAACAAAATCGTTGAAAGTGGTAAAATTTTCACAAAGAAAAATTATGCAAAACCAACCCAAGAAACACAATAATAAAGAAACACCGTACCTAAACTTGAAAAGAAGTTTTTTCCCACGGATGAAGCAATGTACAAGTACAATAATCAAGGTGAAATTTGTGTTTTATGTAGTTTAGGTACTTTCTCTCTAAAGGATTTTCTCTCTCTCTCTCTCTAAGGGAAGGTAAAAGATATTTTTTAAAATTGTGAAAGTGGTAAAATTAGGGTTCTTATTTGCTTTTAAATAAGGTTATTTTTGCTTTTTACTGACTTAAGTTAACGAAAGTTAAAATAAGGGTGAGTGTGCAACATTTGAAACACATGGAGTTTTATGTGAATTTGAAAAGTACATGCTTTTATGTGCAACTTCTATAAAATATAGTGGGAATGATGTGCATTTTACTCCATTTTATTTCTGCTTTTGTCTTTAATTAACTTACTGAACGTCTATAAGTTCTTACATTATTTATTGCAATGCAAATAAAACTAGTAATTGGTTGATTGTTGGTTATCTTAAATCATGTAGTTGTACTAAATTTGATTCTGAGCTACCAAATAATAATATCTTATTACCCTTTAAAGTTTGCTTTAGTTGTTCATCTTTTACCAACAATAAAAATTTAATCATGCTTTCTTGCTCAGTTTTTTAACTTTAACAAGTGCAAGATCTAGATGATGAAGTCCCAAAATTTTTCCAACTAGTTTACCGAACTTGGATTATCTCCTCTACTTATTCCTCACTAAACTTAAATTATTTAGTGAAATAATATTTAACACATTCTTATCCTGATGTGAGAAATTAATAAATTAACTTTCCTCGACAAGAGGGCTTAACCTTTGCATCAATTACGTTGCTCCATAAGTTTGTACTGAACTCCAGATTTTCCAGGAATGTTGTGTCTCATGCTACAAGATTAGTCTCTGGTGGTGGTCACTATACCTTGCAATAAACCGATGATTCTCTTCAGCTATTGTTATGCTATGGTTGTTTCTACCTTTGAATTTGTGAAAGATTTGGTTTAACCATCTTACACACAGAACTTCATAGAGAACATTTGGTGTAACGTTTAGAATATGTTTTTTTGGCATGTTCTCTATGTAGTTAAATTTTAAAAGTACATGGTATCACCAAATTGAATTCTTTCTTTTTTTTTTTGAGAATTTTACCCTTGAGTGGTTTGAATAAATTCATTTTTTTCTACTGCTCATGCGAAAAGTAGTCCATATCTATATTCTTATTGGGAAATTTGAGAGGACTTCAAATCACTTTTCTTGTAAACTGCAGATGTAGGTTGCTTTACAAGATGTACGAAAAATATAAAAGTTATGTACACTTTACAATTGAATAGAAAAAATCATTCCACCTTTTATGGTATCTAAGTCAAAATGACTAAAATACTTTTTCATTTTTTTTCCCCTCACATACACAACACAACATACACTTTCTATCACGACAACATCCTTCTTATTTTTTTCTTCCAGCCACAGCCAGCCAAAACAACAAAAATCGAATTTTGCGTTCTTAATGTTTCCTTCCCACCACTGCTAGCCAAAACAACCTACTAGCCGCTTCTGCCACATCTTGTTTCTCTATTAGAGCGCACTACTTTGCTCTTATTCTTCTTTCCAAAATACCCACAATACCTCAATACTTCTTAGAGTACAACTAAACATCCTACTTTCTCCTACAGTCTGTTCACAAAAATACCTACAATACCTCATATACACGGTCCTCTTTATCTAAACATCCTACTTTTCAGAGTACTACTTGAATTACACGAACTATTTAATTTGGAAGAGTCAACTCACTAATTTTCTCACACTCGATGATCTTATGAGCTACATAGTTGGTGCTTGCATAACACCACCTTATCCGAATTACTGGTGTATCAATTATGACTACAAGCCTACATGTCACTTGTTTCTCATTAATGAGGTCCAAGCTCACTGTTTCACTTTCGGGGCACGAAAAAGATCAAATTACTTAGATTAGATTCTATCTTGATCTGTTATACATTTTAGATTAGATTCTTTTGATTTGTTATTCAAACGGATCTATTGAATACACTAAAATTCCTCACGTCATATAGTCTTTGTGATATAATCTCACGATTCTAGAAGAGTGGTTGAACTGTCTTTTTCTTTTTTCTTTTTTATTCAAAATGAGGTCTAAAGTCATACATATATACAAATGTAACTAACAAGATTTAAGCTCGCAACCTTGTGAGTGTCATGCCGCTAGACGAAAGAGTTTTTAGAACGTCTTTCAAACGTTGCAATTGCCAACTAGACGACCATTGAAAGGGTATAAAAGAAATCCCACTTAAAAGTTTTTCTAAGTCATCTCAAGTAGTCAAATTACTTATGGTATGGCGCTGAAAAGTCTAAAAATCATTTTCCACGAGAAAGACACATATACACAACAAAATCGCAAACATAGGATTTAAGAAACTAATTCACAACCCGACCTGATATGAACGCTTCAGGCCAACTCCAACAGCTTCTCTATTTTTTTTTCTACATTTAGAGATTTTGAACCATTTATCTACATCTATAGATTCTCTATTTTAGTTTCACTCCAATAGCTTCTTTATATTTACTCAATCTCTGTTTTTAGAGAATCTCTATTTCAGTTTCACTCTACCAGCTTCTCTATTTTACATATTCTTTATTTTTGTTTTACTCCAAAATCTTTTCTTATTTTAATCAAATATATTATTTTAATTAAAACTTTATTATTACCGTTTTTTAATATTTGTTCATTGTTAATAATGATTTTTATTTTTAATTCTAATATTTTTTATTTTTTATTTTTAAACTTTTTATTTATATTTGGTTAATTTTTATTGCGATATTCTATTTTTAAAATATTTTCTACATTTATTTTTTTATTTCATTGTTATTTTCTATTTTTAATTCTACTTTTTAAGTTTTAGATAATGGATTTAGCACTAAATCCAATTGTAAAGATCATCTACAAATTTTTTACATTGTAGAGATTTTGCATTTGTAGAGATGCTGTCGAAAAAGGCTTAGCTTTCTCCTTGCAGACATTGTGGAGCAACATGTGCCAGGAGTAAGAATGAAGCAAACTAGCTAGGACAAGGATGGTGTAAATTTTGCATAGACAACAACTTAAAGAAAGGAGATATATGTATTTTTTGAAAGGTCGGATCTTTGTAAAATGGTGCTTAATGTCACATTTTTTAGAAAATAGATGTTTATTTTATTTAGTTACTTTATGTAATAGTATAATATTTAGAGTAGCTACATATTATAGTCTTTTGATAATGTAGTTAAAAACATTAAATGAATTGATTTCATGTTACATATTTTTGGAGTATTACATTACACCTGTACATCGCACGGATATAAACTAGTATTAATTAAAATAATAAACATTCATTCAATCTATTAAAAAGAATTGCATAAATTAAAGAAACAAATTAATAGAATAATTATAAATAACAATAGAAAATAGGGTTAATTCCACTAAATATCCCTGTTCTTTACCATATATATTCAACACTATCCTTTTATTTTGACAAATTATTATCCCTTTTTTTTTGTTAAAAAAAAATTATTATCCCTTGACTGAAGTCAAATTAACAAAGTTATAACTCTGTTAAAGTTTTGTGTGCTTACTTTCATACCCTTTTATTTTTTCCCCTCACCTTCTTCATCCCTCTCCAATATCTCTCTCCCTCAGACACCTGCCACCACCATAACACTGTACCAGTACACTACACTCTTTTTTTCACTCCTCTTTTTCTTTCCCTGATCCTCCCATTTCTTCTTTTTTTCTCACATATCATCACAATCAATCACACACCACTAACACGACACCTACACAAACGCAAAAATTTGCACACACTAATACACACATAGAACTGCTGCCTTGGTATATATATTGTTGGTTTTATGTCAAAAGATACGATTTTGATAAAAACAAATCAAGAGTTATTGGTTCTCTCAAGTGTGATTGTATTTATACATTTGTATGATTAAACTCACACTTACTGTTCAAGAGATTAAAATTTGTGTATTGAGTTGACTCAAATATTGGAATTGGGTGAATACCTTGCATAGAGAAAAGAATAGCATTGATCTAATGAAGAATGCAAGTGTGAATAACTGGATTTATCAAGTATGTTTGTGTTAATGTGTTTATATGTTTAAGTACACACTTGTTGGCTTTTGTGTATTGAATGTATATATCATTTAGTCAAATTTTATTTAACTATTTTGGCTTGTGTGCATTATATTGTACTAATGACATTGTAAGCCAAAAATGGTATAAATGGTCAGTGTTGAAAGAGGAAGAAGATCTTGTCTGAAAGAAAAAAATGTGATTGATCAAAGAAGAGATACAATATTAAGAAGATGCAAATTGTGGTAGCCATTGGAAAAAATTAAAGAGTGCAATAATCAAGCTCAACACAAGCATGAATCAATGGAGTCTTTAAGAATTAAAGAAGTGAAGATCTTGAAGATCGATGTTTGAAGATGATGTGGTAAGATAAGGTGGAGAAGAGATGACATAAGGTGTAACGGCATGAAACTTGTAGTTTGTCTTAGATTTACACTTGTGTGGCTTGAGCTCTTGATAATCTCTCAAAATGATTTTAAATATTTTTTCAAAAGTTTTTGAAAATGATTTGAGGTTAATTGAAAAATATATATTTTGAAGAATAGTTCTTCAAAGGTTCAAATTATTTATCTTCAAAAGATTGATTTTTTGGTAAAAAATTTGCTTTAAACTCTTGAATTGAAAAATAGGTTTTATTCCTTGCTCAAGAGTAGAGAAAATATTTTGAGGTGTTAAAAATGTTAAAAACTCTTTTGAAAAAGTATTCTTGAGGTGTCTAAATGTTTTCCCTTCAAAAAATTGGGTTTCACGTGAAATTTCTGCAAAATGGCACATTCTGAAAAAGGTTGTCGAGTAAAATTGCACAAGTAGCTCACCCGACCTACTTGATCGACTTTGTCAGAAACTTAAAAACCTAGCCATTTTTTAACGTTAAAAGCTTGTCTATTTATACCAAATCCCACTCATTTTATAAGAGACCTCTTCCACACCATTTTCATTGATGCTAACCTTATATTGGCAATCAAAAACATCAAAATACACCAAGGTTGAGCTTATACTTGCAAATTTTTTAACATTCAAGAGCTAAAATTGTATTATCTACTCATATAAGGAGTTATCATTGTATCAATCTTTATATACTCAATCTTTGAATTGTATACACTCTTGGGGCTCTAGATTAGGATTGAGAGAATTCTTGTAAAGAGAGGAGTGTGAAAAAATTCTTTGTGGATTCAAAGGGTAGAGGTTGTGATAGGTTTGAGATTCACCTACATGTGAAGAGGCTTGCATCTCTTGTGGACTCAAGAGAGGTTGAACTTGGTTTGTTATTCACCAATATTTGAAGAAGTATTATAGTAGAGTTTGGAGAAACCCTAAAGATAGAAAACTTTAGGTGGTGGATGTAAATTAACGAATCACCTAAAAAGTAATCAAAATAAAAGGATAAGGTTGAAAGTTTCTTTGAAAGTAAAAAATAGGTATAATTAGTGAAATTAAAAAATAATATGCATCAATTAAAATAACAATTAAAAATAACATACAACGTAACTAAACATATAATTGTTTACCTTGACATGGAAATCCCCTGCAACTGCATACTTGAATGAAGAAGCTGACTTTTTATTGGATTTCTCTGCTGGCAGATTAATTTGGAAAGCTCGCAACAGTTTTCTCTTTGAAGGAAAATTTCCAAATCCCTCTCTCATTCTATCTCAAGTTGCTCAATGCATTACGGGATATGCAAATGCTCTTTCTCAACAAGAAGTCTCTTCACATATTACAAATCATATATCCCCTTAGCCTGCCTTTGTTTTGGATCCCTCCAGATTCTCAGATGCTGAAGTTTAACTGTGATGCAAGCTTTGTATCCCTTTCTTGGAGTTTTTTTTTTTTTTTTTTGTAGAAATCATTGCGGGAGGATCATCATGTTACATGCCCAAGAAGCTTTTTTGCATCTCGGTTCTTCAAGCAGAGACTTTTGCTCTGTTCTCTGCCTGTCAATTGGCGTCCTCTTAGAATCTTGTGAATCCTATTCTTGAAACGGACTCGGAGATTCTATTCAAAGAAAAGAAAAGAAAAGAGAGAGAAATGTAAGCTAAATTATTGCTCCCTTCTGTTTTGGTCAGAAAATTATTGCTCTCTCACAGCCCATATTCTTTTTCCCAAAGGTCTCTCAAGATATTTTTACATACTATAGTCCTCACAAGTGGCTCTCTTGCAAGTTGGTCCTTCCCTCTTAAACACAGAAAAGGATATAAGATATAGAAAAACTAGTGGTGGTTGCTTCAGTAAACCTTGGGGATTGACTTCTAAACGTTTTGAACTGTTGACCTGCCATAGACTAGTTACTAATATTCATCTCGTATCTCTCTAGAAAGAAAAAGCAAGCTCGTCTCGCTTCTGTTAATGCTCTCGTAGAATCAAGAAAATATATCTGATTGGCCTGGTTGTTCTGTTCTCTCTTCTCTTCCTTTTCCTCTTTTCCTTTTCCATTTCTTCTTCTGTTCCTTCTTTTCTCTTCTTCTTCATTCTTTTTTCCCATTTCCTTCGTGAAATTGGCCTGGTGGTTCGTTCATGGCGTTCTTCGGACCATGGATTCCAGCAAGTAAGGCTTTCAAATTCGAAAGAATATTGAGTGAACGACAGATGAATCTGTATCTCAATCCTATTGATGCTTTTCTAGAAATTCTTGAAGAATATCCTTTTATGCCTTCATCAATGAAACAATTCTTGGATAACCTTGTATTCCTCAAAGCATTTCTCATGGATCCTCCCAAACAGTTCTCTGTAGACGACTTTCTGATGAAAGAAATTCAATTTTTGGCTTGGAAGATAGCAAACACTATTGAGATGGACATAGACATGACTTGTTTTCCGGAAATTCAACTCACAACTGCATTCACGCCCATGTCACGTTGGATGTCTGCAGCCCGAAGGATTTATGAGGAAAGGCCAAAGCCATCACGAATCTACTATCCGACAACTAGTCAGCTCACCTTTGTAGACCATCTCGTGGATAAACTAGACGAGCTACTCATGAAAGCTCAGGTTGATCATTCAATTGCCAATATGAAGCCTTACATTTTACGGCTCCAACGAAAGATGCGGTTCCTGAGTTGTCGCCTCATGGAGATCCCACAACCGCGCAAGGAGGAAGCACACCTAAAGGATATAACTCGAAGCATTGGAAATTTGGCATATGAGGCCGAATATGCGATTGATTCATATTTAGTTGGCGAAGTTCCTGTATGGCATTCTATGTTCTGGCTTTGAGATATCCTAGAAGAGTTAAACCATCAGTGGAGATTAATCAAGATGGAATCTGGTGACTTGCAGTCAATTTTAAGTTGGATTGTTAACACAGAGCCAATTGAGCTTAAAATCGTCCCCATTGTCAAAAACACTCAAATCAATGACAAACTTGAGGAAGTCTTTACTCACTCTACTATGGTTTATTCGTTCTCAGTTCGCACACGGAGCTTGGTCCCGTCGTCCTATAGTGAAAGGAAAAAAGAGGTATTTCTTAATCTTCTACGTAATGTTTCATATGCACAATATGTCGAAAAAGATTCTGATAAGATAGAGTATACGAGTGGTATGAGTGAAGCTCAGTTGAAATTATTGTTATTTGGTATTCTTGAGAATAGCCGATACTTCATCATCTTGGAAGATGTGGGGGATATTGATGCATTGAATGACATAAGAGAAGTTTTACCGAACAATGGCTTTGGAAGCAGGATTTTGTTGACCACTTCCTCCCCAGAATTGGCTCTCCAATGTCATCATGATTCTCAAAAAGCTCTTTTGGATCATACTACAAAATCACAAACTAATAAGCTAACAATTGAAGATGATGTAGTTGGTTTTAAGGCAGGGATGCTTGAGCGGCTTCTTGGAGGACCAAAAAAACTGCATATCATCTCAAATTTTGGTATGCCTGGGCAAGGTAAGACAACCCTCGCTAAAAAGCTATTTAGTGATCCTTTAGTTTGTCCGTTACTTCCATACTTGTGCATGGTATTGTGTTTCTCAAGTGTACGAAAAAAGGGAGTTGTTGTTGGAGCTTCTATGCCAAGTTGATAACATTCTCACACAATTCATACTAAGAATGATGTAGAACTAGCTGAAACGTTGTACAAAAATCTCAAGGGACAGAGGTTCCTCATTTTCTTGGATGATATGTGGAAAATCGATGTTTGGAAGGATTTGTCAAGATGTTTCCCAAATGTCAATAATGGAAGTAGAATTATTTTCACCACTAGAATGCAAGAGTTGGCTTCTCAAGCTAGATCTGATAGCATAGTGCAACCGCTTTGTCCATTCTCTTATAAGGAAAGTTGGAAGTTACTGATGAAGAAAGTATTTCCAAAAGAAAGCTGCCCACCTGAATTATTGGGCGTCGGAAAGAAAATTGCAAACAATTGTAGAGGACTACCACTTTCAGTTGTTTTGACAGCTGGGCTTCTTGCAAAGATGGAGAAAAATGTGATTAATTGGGAACATATTGCACAAACTTTAAGTTCACGAATACTTAGAGATGCAGAAGCATATGGCAAAGGTGTAATACAATTGAGTTACAAGCATTTATCTAATCCTCTAAAACCATGCTTTTTGTATTTTGGAGCATTTTTGGAGGATAAACAAGTTCTAGTGAAGAAATTGATACGATTGTGGATCGCTGAGGGATTTATACGACATATTGACTCGAGCAGCTTAGAGAGATTTGATTGGTAGAAGTCTAGTGACAATTGCTGAAGAAAAATCCAATAGTGGTGTGAAATCTTGTCGTATTCATGATCTCTTACGTGAGCTAGTGAAGAGAATTTTTTACAACAAATAAATGGGTATGATGAACACTTTTCTCCATCTAATTATAATCTAGATTATGGCATGGATCCTAATTATTCTTCATATAATGATAATCTAGATTATGGTGTGGATCCTTATTATTCTTATTCTTCAACACCCATAACATATTACCTATGTCGCCTCTGCATTTATTCCATAAGGAATCGTTTCACTATGCCTTCTAGCCTTCCTGTACGGTCTCTCTTTTTCTTTGCTGCTGGTGATAAGTGCCCGAATTATTCGTATGATATCTCATTCATTTTTCACAATTTTAAATTTCTCAAAATCTTAGTTTTGGAAGACATCAATATGGGCGACTCTCTTAGAGAGATTAATGTTCTTGTTCTGTTACGATACCTAGTAGTTCAAGGCTCTGTGGATTTTATTCCATCGTCCATTGCCAATTTTAGGGACCTAGAAACTTTTCTTTTCAAAGGATCGAGTGCTAAAATTGTAAAGGTTCCAGATTCTATATGGGATATGACGAAGTTGAGGCACGTGCATATAAATGATAGTGGTGCTTTTGATTTGGACGCCCACAGACTTGAGAACTCCTCTATACTACATAATCTGCAAACGTTTTCGACACCATCTCTGGCTTACAGTGATGATATGGAGAAGCTATTGAGAAGGCTACGAGGCATTCGAAAACTGAAATGCATATTTTTAGATTCATGGGACAATGTCAGAAATTGCAATCAGTTTCCAGGGTTGGGGTTTCTTAGTAAACTCCTATCGCTAAAGGTGTTTTACAATGGCGAGGGAAAATATCCATGTGTTTTTTAATTTTCCCTCAAATCTTACGAAGTTGACTTTGTCAAATTTTCGCATGTCGTGGAACGAAATTTCACAGCTTGCTACACTAGGCAATCTGGAGGTTCTCAAATTGCTAGGTCATTCATTTGAGGGTGAAACATGAGAGATGGAGGATGAGGTGTTCCCAAAACTCAAGCTTTTGAAATTGGGCACCCTTAATATCATAGAATGGAGTGCCACCAGTGATCGCTTTCCCCGCCTTGAACATCTACTCTTGCACAAATGCGAGCAACTTGAGGAGATCCCTCCTGGTATAGGAGACGTTCCTACTCTACAGATGATTGAGGTGATGTGGTGCACTCATTCTGCAGCAGTTTCAGCCATTAAAATTCAAGAAGAGCAATTGGACTTTGGTAATGAAAGACTAAAGATCCACTTGTATCCTAAGGTATGGGATTCAGAATCATCAGTATGAAAAGAATGGAAGATGCGTGTGCTCTTGTCCTCCTATGTAAGCAAATTCAAATCCATTAGTCTATCTTCCATCTATTTTACTTATTGATATATCTATTGTAACAGTCCAAGATTTGAGCCTCACTTTTGGCTAGTTAAAAAAAAAAATTTGACGTTTAAAGATTTTTAAGATTATGGCTAAGGCATGATAACAACGGATAAGTAATGGGCTAAACTAGTGCCTAAATATCTGGTATATTGTTGGCTATTTGGCCAAAAAAAAAAAAAAGCTTTCAAACGTGAGGCAAACTCTTATCTTTTGAAGATATTTCTTTGTGGGGATTGCAAGAATAATAGTTCAGATTAAAGAGTGGTGTTTGTGGGCTCCTTGCTACCATAACAAGAGATTGAAACTTAAGATGTCATTAAATTCCTCCATCACTTTGGCATTGTGAAATATTATGTAAGTGGATCTCTCCCCTTTGTGCCTTTCAATTCTATAATTCTATGTCACAAGATTTAATTCTTCCTGTATTGTTAATCGTAATCATTCTGTATTAGTAACTACTCTTTGTATAAGCCTATTCATCTATTACGGGCTAATTTCTAGATTGTACATTTCAATATTCAAACCTGATTTGAAGTCTCCATCACTTTGGTTTTCGTCTTCCCTTCCTATACTCAAATTAATTACAATCAGATTGGTTAGTACTTGTGTTCAGTAAAGATCGCTTCGTCCAAAGATGCTAAACACTACTTCTTGGTATCCAATGTAAGAATTGCTATATATAACATTTATGTCTTCTTCTGATCATCTTCATAAGGCTACTTATACTAAATGTTTAATTATTGTTGATTCATGTTCATGTCGTGTTACTTTAATCAATCAAAATGAATAATTGGTCTTTTATTCGTATGCCCTGCTGTGTATAGTCAGAATCTTTGATCCTTAAAAGCTTTAGAACTGATACTTTTATTTTGTTTTATCGATTCGAACTATTAACATTGATTTTTTAATTTCCCTTGAGTTTCAGTTTCTTATTTGTTTATAAATATAAATATTTTCTTCATCTAATATGGCTGTGAATTCATGAAGGTACTGATACTGTTATGGTACCATGACAAATATACTGTTACTGTGTTGTACTTGCGCATACTGTTATCGCTATCGTGTGACTGGGGCGCCAAAATTGTTACTGAACCAATATTGCTAGGGTTAAATGCAGCCACAACTTACTATTTTGAGTTATAATTCACCGTTCTGATTCTGTCATATTGCTTGTTATATCATATCGTATCGTGTCGTATCGTGATTGTATATAATTGCGTTAGTTAATACTTCTGACTCATTTTTTTTAATTAGACAAATTTACAGTTCTGTATTAATAGTTATTAATTCCTCTATTATTGGCCTATTGCTTGATTAGTTGAATTGATTCTCATATTTGTTGTCACTGTCAATAATCTTTTTCTGACAGTACTGCTCATTGGTACTCGTTATCTCTCACTATTTATCTATAGTGTCACTTGCTCATTGTATTATATGGATAATTGTTATTAGATTGTTCTTACCAGAGTGTCTAAAATAGAGATTCTGATATCGTATAATTATTAAGTAAATTTTTTAGAGATTCGGACCCACTTTTGATGGTTTTGATATATACTTTATGAATTTTTATTTCACCAAATAAATTATATTACGTAATAATTATACGACATTAGAATCTCTATTTTAGAGACTCTAGTAAAGACAGCCTTACCCATTTGTCCTACAACTTTTGATTCAGTCCTTAATCTGTTATTCCAACTGTATTGTTCTCTATCACTATTGACTCTATCCACATGTGTTCCTTGACTTTGAACTGTACTATTTCACGTTAATATTGATTCAGTGTATTCTTTGTTACGAGGTGATATTATAATATCTCCTATTGCTATTGGCGTCATCCATTCCCTCAGCTATTGTTTTGTAGTCTTTGATCATCAAGTATTGCGATTGTCATCTTTTCTTATCGGTTATTTTATTTCGGGATGAGTTCTCATATTGAACTTTCATTCGTTCACAGTTTTATTTCGCCTACTTTCTTTGCAGATAGAGTAGAGTAAGCAGGTTCACTTTGGAAGGGGTAGCGAAACACGTGCATGACGATTTCGATCAGAGAGACCTAATTTGTTTTAATCCCCATTAGCGTCGATGGGAATGATAATTTACAGTATTTGAAATTGAATGTAATAATTGAAGAATTTGGCCTCCCGGGGTTTTTACCTTGATCCTAATATTTACATTTGTTTGGAGATTTCATTATTTGTGGTTTTAATAGCTCTGCATTAATTATTTTATAGTTTTGCGCCTAGCAGGCTTGAGGGGTTATATCATTTAGGCACGCGGTATGTCACGTGTCGAGTCTCACCTTATTAGTGAGATTTGGGGTTTGACATCTATTGATTTGAGGAGATATGTATCAATTACAATAATCCTGCAAAATAGATGCTTCGTCTATATATATAGTTATAAGTAGACGAGAATATTCAAGATTTGAATACTTCACTCACTGAACAAGACTTTTGGCTTGTCCTCTCAAATCCTATATGAATTTTAGTAACAATTGATAACTTTGCCTTCTTACTTTAGTCTTTCTTTTTATTTTTCCTTTTTTATTTTTTCCTTGTTCTTTTCTAGAAAGTAAAATTTCATGTCTTTGTCAGCTTTTACAGATTAAAGCCAACTTATTTTTTATATGATTATCCTATATGATGTAGCTATGGTGAGAAGAGACATCTCTAGGTGATCATCAGAACAAAATCTAACTTTATGAAATAAGACTTTCCAATTTTGCAACTACATCAATAAATTACGGTTTTTAGTCAGCTAATGACATACTCATAGTTACCATTTTTGCTGATCTTTGTTTTCAGGGACAATTAACAGGAACTTGATCCTAAGATTGCTGTCTTTCCAAGTCTTTGTTGACTCTGTATACACGTCTAGGAAGCATTTTCGGGGCGTCTTGAAGATTCGATCATTTCTGTATAATTTCTCTTGCACTATCCCTTTAAGTTTCAAAATTAGCAAAGATTCGCAATATATCCAAGGTGAAACCTCAAGAGACTTTTCACTTGTGTTCGGCGAGTACTGAGGGTTCTGTGAATAACCCGTCCTTCTCTCTTTAAAAGAAATGGTATTTTCAGTTCTATCGGTGTTTAGAACAACGTTTTCTTCTCTGTTTTACTTTATCTCTAGAGTTTATAATTTATATGAGGAACTATTAAACTCAATCACTTGTTGTTGTTACTAAGGGACAAAATTTCCTCTAATTCTATGAATTTTTTTAGAATACTCTTTTCTTGAATATCATTCAAAAAAAATTCGAATTGCCCAATATTTCACCAAATAGTAACCTAGGATTCCAGTAACTGTAAACCGTCTACTAAGTTTCTTGATCATCAATAAGGCATTCTATTAAAGTTTCATTTCTCCTTTACGGATATACTTGCACAAGCTAATCTTTTCATTTTACAACATAACTTAGTTTAATTCAAGTATTGCAATGTAAAGGTACTCCTTGAAATCACTAGTTATCTCAAATCTTTTGCCATATTGAATTTAATATTTTTTATACACAAATTTCCAAAAATTAATGTCTTATGAAGGTCCAATCCTCCTTGTTCATGTTTGATGAGCAATTAATCATGCATTTTGCACCTTCATTTAGAGTGAAGTAAGATCACGTATGAAAATGACCTCCCCAGAAATTAGCATATTTTCTGTTAACAAAATCTGAAAGCTGAAGGTTTTCTTTTATTGTGATTTCGTTTAATCCGAAAAATACCTCACATAGGGAAAATGAGACCTGGCCTCTGCATGAGATGTTGATTATAGTGAAAATGAGAGATACAAACTGGCATCTTGAAGAGTATAAAGGGTCAGGAAGATGAAATGAACTATTACAGACCTAAGGGTGGATGTAAAATTCCTTTTTCAGTTGGGTTATAACTTTAAATTTGACGATCATACAAGTAAATATATATATTTATTAGGGCTTAATTTACTTTTTTCACTAAAAATATTTAAAATTTTAAGTATTTAGTAGGCTTAGTGGGGGTTGCAACCTGGAGGCTCCCACCGGCCCGTTATAAATCCGTCCCTGTACAGACATATAAACACATCACAACAACTTGCAATTGCAAACAGTGTTTCATTTCTTAAATCACAAGTACAAGCAAAAATATAAGTAATACCAGTGGCAAGTAGTAGAACTACATTTTCCTTTTCCTGTTTTGGCTTCGATAGCCATAACCATGAAAAACTTATATAACAATGCCATAAAGGAGCAGCATACTCTTTTCTTAGCTATTTATTGAAATGAGGTATGAATTGCTCTGCAAGATAGTGGTAATCATTTTGCCCTTCAAGAAGATGCAAAACCTGCAATTTCAAAAACATCTAGTCAGTAAACAAAATTCAAGACATTGAAGACAAAAACTTGACTACATGTTTGGAGAAAGCAATAACATCAAATGCTGAAAGATGAGATGTGAGCATATAATGGTGTGCATCGTCAGTTTCATGAATCAGCTTCGTTTTGTATTCTGTTAATTCAGGGGCATATCGACTCAGATTCAGTTCGTTATAAGCTCTTACTTCCTTCTTCCTCAGCATGCATCTTTCACCACACCACCTAAAATGCGAGGATTTTTAGTTTCTAATTTCTCTTTAGGACAATTTTATTGTCAATTGCTCGTGTTCGCATATATACAAACTTGAGTCTTGCGCTACCAAAACAGAAACTTTTGCTCTCCGGAACTCCCTACGCTTCTCTTTCTTGTTCTACTTCACTGTTTCAGGGATCTACTCATCTTTGCTAAGGCTCATTAGTTTCCATTTATCTGCTCGACTGGGACGTGTCATTAAAGGTCGGTTCAGTCCAGAAGGCTAGTTTGAAATCTGGACTCGCTAAGGTTCACACACTTTTCTTTCTTTATGAAATTATACAACAAGCTTCCAAATCAGTTGCTTGCACTTGTTACTAATAGAAAGGGCAATGAAGGCCTTCCTTAGAAGTTGTTGCTCGATCGAAAGGATGTAACACATATGGTTGATTTTGCAAATGGCTTAGTAGGTACAACAGATTTACCTTTTAATTGCCAAATCAATCACTGCAAGTATTAAAAGAACTCACCACTTATGATCATTTGGACACAAAAAAAGGGTGATGCTTTACTCAAAGAAAGTACAAAACTAAGATAAAAATGTCAAATTAATGCATTGATTCCTTGAGAGTGGTATAAGAAAATTATAAATCATAAAAGTTTCTAGTTGCCACGAAAATTCCAAAAGAGTGATAATTGAACGCATCAATGATGAATTACCTCCGCCATTGATGGGCGCATCTCAGGATCAGTTTGTACACACATGTATGCTGTCCTGGCCATATGGTACAGTTCATATGTGTCATACGAGTTTCCAAGACGACAGTCGACAAGCTCATGTAAAGCAAGCCTCACAATCAGTGGCATTGCCTAAATCGCCAGAAATCATGTCAATATTGATTAAATTGTAGAAAAATTTGAACATAATCTACTCCTAGGATGCAGTCCACCAAAACTATATATGAGGACCTACCCACTGTCTCAGAGACTGATTGTTGTTTTCTCTCTCTGAATCAACTGCTTTGCGCCCCGACATTAGTTGTATCAAAACGATGCCAAATGCATAAACATCAGTTCGCACGGAAACAACACCATTCTCTGCATACTCTGGCGCGAGATATCTGCATAAAGTAAATGTGCTCCTGATTAGTCGACTAAAGTTCTACGAATAATATGAGAAATTCTTGTGTCCTGCGAAGTTTAGAACTTAATTTACTCACCCCAATGTTCCCAGTATCCTAGTCTTTACATCATCATCACTTAATTTCCACTTTGCAAGGCCAAAGTCACCTAGCTGCACAACAAAAGTAAAAAAGTTCCTTCAAAGTTTTAAAAAATTACACATAGCCTGAATCACGATTCATCAATAGTTCTCTTATTCTTTTCTTTCTTTGCTATGTGGGACCTTTTTTATTCTTCTCTTAATGTTTCCCCCACCCATTGTCTTTCTCACTGGAATGGACAGATGACAAACAAGCATTACTTTCTAAAAGAATTTAGCATGGAATAATGATTCTTTGAGTTTAATAAGATCATCATAGAAGCATGAAGTTCGCAAAGCAATCAAACCTTAATATTGACCACTATTGAGCTTGATGCCAAATTTGTAAATCAGAATACAGGCCACCTCTGTTACATTGTCTTTTGTCGCTGTTAAGAATCATGGAGTTTCATCCTAAAACCAATAGGTGGTAGGTGGAGTAGCCTAGGATCTTACGAGATAGTCTAGGAATGTATGAATTTATGAATTTTCGATGTGGGACAGGTGCATATTCTAATAGTAACAACACCTAGAAAACATCTACTCAATGCACTATTTGTGCTATGTAATTAAGAGAGTTCCATAAATGTTTAAGAACATTTTGACATTAGTAGATGATGTATCATAGCAAAATCTTATGAACTTTGCATTCTGTTTGATATAAACTTTTACATGTTTAGTAGAGGGTATGTGTAGATGATCTAAATTGGAAATGGTAATTCATGCTGAGATGGTATACCGTCTAACATTGTCTAAAGATGAAACAGCTATGATATGTTGTCTGAAAGAGTTGATATAACATAGAGAGGCAAAGTTTTATGTCTAAATCAACCTTCGCCCTTGGGACAACCCATGGGCAACACGTAACAACTTTAATTATGGAAAAACATAATATATTCAAAAATGGTTCTAGGAAACAAGTCACATAACACTCATTTACGACAAGTGCAGTAGCCCAAGAAATTTGCATATCACATATGATATTGTAAACACTAGGGTGTTGATGATAAGAAAGGAGACTGAACTGTGATAATCTACTCCACAAACCCATGTTGATATTGTCAAATACAAATATCTTTGTAATATAGAAACCCATGATGGAGAAAAAAGGTGAAAAGCAGCTTCTGCACTGGATACTATGGAAAAAAATATTTCCATCAAAGCTGATAAAAGTTGTAAATAACTGTTGAAAAGAGAACACCCAACTTCCATTTCTAGATATTGTGATAAAAAATTTCCTTTTGCAGCTAATGAACATTCTACAAGATGCAATAAAAGTTTCTCTTAAAATTAACATCCACCAAACCATCCTAAGTAATGACTGAAAAGGCGATGACAGAAAATAAGAGTAAGAGTGTTTTTGGCATAGCATTAAGAAAAGATAAAATAAAAAGAGCCCGTAAAAATCCAAAAGCTGAAAAGCTAATTAAAAGTATAAAAGATTACTAGCTTAAACTTCAAGGGCTTATAAGAAGCTTAAGGGAAGAAATGTTCAAACAGAATTGGTATGTTAAAAAGCCATAATAAATCCAGATGATACAAGTACATTAAAAGTTATGATCAAATCCTAAAAAGCTTGCACGCTGAGGCTTCGTGACTGAGACCTCCAAAGCTCAACTGACGACAAAGTGCAGATCATTCCTCCAATCATATGTCGATATCAATCCCAGATTCCCACTTAATAGACGTCATATTGCAAATTATTGGTTATTTATCAAAATTGTCATCTTGTCACTTGTTGATAATTGATCATGTAATCTGAACTTTGTGAGGGTCATTATGTTGCTAAAAACGAAAAGGAAAGACATAAATAGGATGGAAGGATACAACTCCAAGCTCAAGAACTTAACACATCTTTCCTGTTCCTAATTACCTAGCATAAGTCTAGTATGTCAAAAAACAAGTGTTTAGGACAACAATGGCATGCCCTTATCAAACATTGGAATCCACTCAAATTTATGCTACTCGTCCAATATTTTAAAGATTATTGATTGATTAACTTGAAACCCTCTAGAAATGATAAAGGTACATCCATAAGACTTTTGGGAAATTCATTGTTCATTTCTGAAAATATTGTTTTTAATTTTTTCTCTTCTTTTTTCATTTAGTTTTGACAACTGACTTTATGATAAATATGTAACCGAAAGAATATAATATCCTAGTATAATATTTACACATAACAGACAGCTTATGTTATACTTAATAATTTCGCAGATATGCCACTTATTTTTGTTCGGAATTTCAGTGAATTCCAAAATGCGAATCATGCACACAAAAACACAGCACATAATATTTTTAACGTGATTTGGTAAATCCCTACATCCATAGGATAGTTTCTCTATTACTCAACTGATTACAATCATGACATTTTGAAGGAAAACACTATGAAACTATCATAGGCTCACACTCAGCAATACAAATAGAATTTCTTGCATGGCTCACACAGCCCAGGGTGTGTGGCTTAGGTGTGGCATATGGCACACCCACCTAATTGAGAGTGATCCTGGAGTCTCTGACAAGTGCAAGCTAAACAATCCTATTTATAGGAAACAAGTGCAATTGTTTTGGTAAAATATCACTTGAAAGTTATGTTCTTTAGAGATTATAACATTAGTTTGTATGTTTTAATTAATATTTGCTAGATGTATTTGGCAAAATCAGTACTCATCTCTATTACAATTTTATAGTCAGAATATATGTGGCATAATTTGAATGAATTTCGGTCCAATTTGAGTGGCTTTTGAGCATTACGTTATGAGTTCAATACTGTTCTGAGTTTCTTTCTATTTATGTTAGAAGCTTGCTTGAATTGAAGAACCAAATGAAATTTTATATACTCTCACATTTTTAGCCACAGCACGAAGGTTGTGGCTAAAGGATATGTAATGCTAAAAAAATAATCATTGAAGTATTGGCCATGGCAAGAATTTCCCTCGCTATTGCCTCAAAGGCCACGGCTAAGCACAACAGTACCTAAAAATCAATGATCTATTAACTCTTTTAGCCGCAGCTAGTTAGTGGTAGCTAAAATCTATCTAGCCATGGCCAATGTTATTATTCCACAGCTATCCAGCAGTGGCCACAGTATTTGACACACCGATAATCAGCCACAAATAGATAGCTATGGCTGACCTGTGGCTAATACTTTGGTCACTGCTAAGGACTTTTAGCCACAACTATTTGTGTTGTGGCTATAAGCCTTTTTTTAGCGTAGTGGATCAACGATGTCCCAAGACAACTTCTGTCTATTCATGTAGCCAAACTTTAATATGTTCTTACTGCAAGATGCCTAACTTGAAGAGCTTATAGTTAAAAGGAACTAACTTCATATACACAAGTTCTGGAGCAATCATTGTTAAATGCTCTTCTTACTTAAAACAAAATTAAGGTTTGCCTAGTGGAGCTCTAGATGAATTGCTGCTAGGTTAGACCTGTCTACTTACAAGGCCCTCATAGAGTTCCTCTTCCCTGGTGCTATTAGATTCTCGTATTGATTTGGGGTGCATTATATCAAGATTCGCCAAGTCTAGTATGTTGTCATGAAATATATAGGACTACCCTTTTCTGATGTAGATTAATGTAAAAGAAAAGAAATTAAATAAGAAACTATATCTGAAAAACCTCTGAGAAAACTCTCCTAGTTTTAATTACTGAAAAGATAGTGTTTCAAATATTCAACCCAAAATTGAAAAAACTCATTTCAGTATTGCCTCCAGTTAAGCATCTCAAATTGGAAGCTAGATATTTATTCCAGTTACTTGATAGATGACTCACCATTGGAACAAAGTCGTGTGTAAGCAGTATATTGCTGGGCCTCATGTCACGATGGATTATGGGACTTCCACGGCATTCCTCATGTAGAAAACGCAACCCTTTTGCAGTTGCAATTGCAATAGAATATCTAGTATGCCACTCAAGGACATTCTCCGTGTTATCTGTGAATGAACAATGTCAAAAATCATTGAACTCAATTGGAGGGGAAGGGAACATAAGGAGACATAGAGAGAGGGGGAAGAGGGAGGATATGTTTATAAGAAAACATTATTCTCTCTTTCCTTTTTGGCCATTGCTAGTCTGATACTAAAGGGATATTTTTAGTCATTAAGATAACCTTATTTACATACCAAACAGATGCCATTCAAGAGACTTGTTGCAGATATACTCATACACCAATATGTTGGTATTTTCCTTGCAACAATATCCCAGCAGCATAACTATGTTTTTGTGGCGCGCGAAGCTTAAGACATAAATTTCAGAATGAAATTCAGCAAATCCCTGTGTGCTTGCTTCTTTCCGCACCTTTGCAGCAATGAGCTGCCCATCTTTAAGCTTGCCTTTATATACATGACCATACCCACCTTCTCCCTGCAGGTTGTCCTCCGAAAAATCACTTGTTGCAAGCTGTATTTCGGAAAAACTAAATCTCATTGATTCCTTGATATCTGGCTCAGTCTTTATTCCGCAGGCGATGCAAAGAATAGGTGCATCCGAGGTTCGTTGCTCGGTACTCTTTTTTCGTTGTTTCTGGAGTACTGGAGAAGTGAGCGAGAAAGTTTCCTCCTTTGTAGATCTGGCTGTTGACATCATCAAATTGATCAAAAGTTACAAGAGATGCAACAGAGATTTGCAGTCTAGTCCTTCCTAGATCCCCCTAAAGGATGGCTAAAAGGCACACAGCAAAAATTGTCTTCCAGTAGTTGCAAAAGTACAAGCTAATGCATTTTCTTTGTATTGCTTCTACCATTCTTATTAGCCATTGCGTGATAGTGTTGAGACCTGAGCCGAGAAAACTTACTCTTGCAGCTACATTGTCAACAGCTATTTTAGAAGCCCACACAAGTATAGCAACACAGATTATCTAATCTTCACCTCCAGGCCAATAGTCTTAAAGAACTTATCTATTTTGACTTTTATTTACTTGTTTGTTTTTGAAGCGAGTGGAAACTGACCACAGGAACGACGAATGCTCTGCATATTTCCAATTTAATGGAACATTGTGAGCTGAAGTGGAAAAACAAAAACTGAAACCTTTAAGTCTTTACGCAGTAGCATAATATGACCTCTCATATTGAATGTTGCAAATAAAAGTTGATGAGACTCCCTAACCTGTTACAATATCAGCTCTGATGCCTTTAACATTTTCCACTACTATACCTAAGAAAGCAGCCAAAATTTTGTTGCCCAAGAGCTAACATATTCAACACAGGCCAAGCTTAGAAAGACTACAACCAAAAACCCAGGATCAAACCACAGGTATTTCAACCTACAAAAGGAATGTGTCTATAACTTATACCATAACTTAATTTTTTTTATATTTATTAAGAATATACATTGCTTATACTATAACATTTTTTAATTTATATCTATTTAAGAATATACATATACATACGTTTTACATAAATGATCCCCTGTCGAAAGAATTTCAGCAAGTTTTTAACTACTGAAAGTTGGCTCTGAAACTAATCATCCTACTTGCTCAGGCGACCAAAAGTTATGGATGTGTCCTCAGTCCAGAATTAATTTTCTGATTATTGTAAAATAACGCGTTATTTTTTCAATTCAGAAATAGCTAAATGTCACACACGTGTAGGATTTTTTATGTTGCAGAATATGGAGAAAAAGAGAAAAGAAACATTACAAAAACATCTTAATTCTGAGTAACAGTCATCAGAGACTTGTAAAGTGTGAAAAATAAAGAGTTCTACAAAAAAAAAAAAGAGCACTTCTTAAAAAATTTAAACTAAACAGGTTGTTTCTGAATTGTGTCAAATCAAGTGTGCCTAGCCTATAGGGCCATTCATCAATGTTGAAAAATGATGTGCTCTTGAGCCACTGAATCATCATGTTAACATGTTTAAATTGTATCCTACTAGAGTTTCATCTTCTTATGCTTTAAAGTTGTTGCTTTAAGGAATGACAAGCTTACCGACCTGATTTTTCTTGCTTAGAAGATGAGCCAGGTCTGTCCTGTAGTGAAGCTCTATTCTCCTGTGGCTTATACGCGAAAGAAGTTACCAAAGTTAATTTTGTAGCATATAAAGCTTTGTAGAAAACTAATGTATGCAGAGTAGCGTTTGGAAGAAATTACAGGTTGCTCGGTGCTCTCATCAATTTGAAGAGCTGATGAATGAACAGCCTTGGACATTGAAAAGAAAACCTTGTGATCTACATTATCAAAATCAGTGACAATATACGGTCGTACAACTTCCGTAAACATGTTGTCCAGCACTACTGCAGCCTTGCAAGGTATTTGTTTAAGATAATACCTTAAATCACGTCTCAGGCTCCTGTTGGAAAGAATAAGCAGTTTTCAATCAAGCAATAATGGAAAAGAAAGAATTTAAAATCTTCTATTACTTGAAAAGTGTAATATACCAACAACCCATAGAAAATCTTGTGTCATATGTACAAATGTATAACTATGATAAGGAACAAATTCACAAAGTGGAAAATATCATAAGCAAAACTATGATCTGTGTTTGACTTGACCAAATATCATGGGCTATTATAGAAAGAATTTTCCTTTTCCAGTACAACTTTCATACATGAAATCTGAAACAATATTGATAACATAAGATTAGCCCATCTAGGAAAGACACAAAAATCAAGCCTTGTTCCATCAAAGAGTCTATTGCTGCATTTTCATGACCTCCAAACTGCTTTAGGAATCAACCCAAGATTTCTGAAACATTGGTTTTGATACCACTATAAGGGTGAGTCTGAGGTGTCAAGAAAACTTGGGGCTGTAATAAACATGGTAGAACGCAACCTTTACCTAAAGCTTACATTGGGTCTTGAGCCTAAACATGCATATGAGTCCCTTCTTGTTCTCCAACCTATCTAATGTGGGACAAATTCTTTTCTCCTCGTTCACATGCGAAAACCTAAGAAGCTTAGAAATTGGGGTGTTCTCTAGTTTCATTTCATTGGAAAGTTGGTCAATGGGATCCAAACGTTGTACAAGACTTTTATTCTTTCAGTATACTAAGCAGGAAAAATGTAATTATTTAACAATCAGACTAAACAAATATTTAACAAATTCTGAAGCTTTTGAGATTATTTACTTTATCCAAATAATAGTCTAAACCTGCATTCAGAATATAAAATAAAATAGAGCTTCTACTTCATAAAGGATCAGATTTGATATCAAATTCACCAACAGGTTTGATGGAGAAATAGAAACCATTTAGTTGGTCTTAAGTACTAATGACTAATTTACAAAAGTTGAAATGATTATATCAACCAATCATGGCCTCATATAAGGTATGAAATTCATATTTCGACAATAAATGGTGTGACACCTTGATGTTTCACTAGCAACTAGTCGTATGGTTATACAACATAATAACCAGCAGCTTCAAGTCATCACTACAGTAGTAGATACCTCAAGTTAGCTCCTTATATGGAAAGAAAATGGACAGACATAATCGAATGTTGCATGTTTAGTTACAGAAGACAGAAGAAAAGATATGTGGCTCCCATGAAATCTAGTTCAAGTACTTTTGCTTCACAAAACAGCAGAACATAGTTTGCTTAATCAATTGAAGTGACCTCACTGTGTTAGTGTATATAGTTCAGAAGGACAAAGAAAAATGTTACCTATCAAGTATAACCCATGTTGCATTTGATACTATAACTTCTTGTAAAACAACCTTCCTCACAGGAGTTCCAGCAGTAATCTTGACTTCAATGTCCACCTAATCCGTGAATACAGGAAAATTAAATGAAACCAAAAGAGTGTCCATACTGTAAGAATCCCTGATATTCAATGTAAAATTTTCAGAACTCACGAAGGAAGATTCAGAGGATTGGCTATCTATTACTTCTAATAATTTCATTATACAGAAAGTCAAATTCATAAAACTATATTATAAGAAAACAAAGTTTTTAAGCTTGGAATAGTATAAGAAAATATACATTTGGTTCAAATATCCAATGTTCATCATTGTACCTTGAGTCATCTTAAATTTGAGATGACTGTATCCTCAAACACTCAATGATCAGTGATGTACCTTGGAACTAATAAATATGGTGTACTATTCAACTAAGCAATCTCCAATAGCAATGAATGCGAGAGAAATTTCCAGTTTGGGTGGTATATTATTACAAGGCACAAGCTATGTGTTGATAAAAATGAAAACTATGGTTTTTATGATATGTTTTGCTAAAGCTGCCTAGTTTATCAATATGCTTGTTCTTATGTACCTACGATGTATAACAGCTATTCTGACATACTTACCATTTTCAATTCCGACGACCACAGTGAGCAAGATAACTGATGAACTGTTGAATTATCACATTTCCATTTGTTTGGAACTATATACGCTAGCAAACTTCTTCCTCATTATGATTTATTAGAAAAAGAACCGTTCATCCTTTTCTTTCGTTCAGTGCTTGTTATTAATCATTAACAATTCTACTGTTGGTGAATGAAGACTGTATTTCTGTTATGGTCCTGAAGTATATAATACATTCCCTCTTCAGCAATGGGAAGAATGACAACCCTACTTCTTGAAACCAAGTTTCTTTGTACGTATAACCTTTCCATCTAACCTAACCGTGGAGCAACTCTAATGAAAACATTATTGTTTGCAAATTGAAGCTCCTGTTATTGTTCATATTAGGTGCTTTTTAAACTTCTCTAGTAAGGAATAGTTGTAAAAGTAATGAATATATTACCCCTTCACCTTGGCACTCTTCAGCACTTCTCCGCAGCATTTTGACATACAGATCAACCTTCTGTGAGACCTCTTTTTCCATTGCACGGATGTGTGCACCGACAAAGGACTCAGGGGATGCTTGTATTTGATAGCCAACTGGTACGAAAAGATTAGTGAATAAGTGAAAAAAAGAAAATGACTATAATTTGCAAGTATCAATCTTCTTTGAAGTTTGAAGTAGAATACCATCTAGAGTTATATATATACTACAATTTCCTAAATAAAATATATATGTAGAAGTTGTTGATAAATTGGGAAGACGGTTAATTGTCACTGCTTGGCAGAGCACCAGATTCTTAGACTGCTCTACTCAGTAGTATGTGGTTCTCCTTTATGGAATGTCATTGAAAACATTGAACAAGTCAAGTCTGCAACAGCCTATTAGATGAAGTGGTCACTCCCATAAGATAACAAAGCAGGATTTCCAAAGACGTTCTAACATCAAGTCTAATCACTACCTCTTTAAAACTACTTGCATGTGCTTGGCCGAAAGACAAGCATTTGTCCACAAAGAAGACCACATGTTGGAAACGTTAAATAGTAGAATTAATTCCTCTCTTATTGATAAGGATAGTAACCTAGCTGAATAGTTCTAGAGTAAAGAGTTTACTGTGTAACCTTTGTTAAGTAGTTAGCACAGTTATAGACTGATCAAGTTAGTTAAGAGAACCAACTTGACAGCTAAGCAACAGCTCAGCAATAAGAAAGCTGCAGCTATATATATATACAATGAACCCAGAGTACTGGACAATTTGTGAATATCTTCCAAACAAATATCTATTAATCAAATTCTGTGATAGAGTAACTATGATCTAAGAGTCTGAAACAAGGTTATTACACAATTGTCATGCTCATCCAATCAGGACACCCTTAGCGAAAGAGGGAAACAATTGACATGCATTTGTAACAGAGCAAGGTAATGTACGTACCTCTGGTGACACAAATGATATACTAGCAAAGATCCACACTGTAGAAACTTCCACATTATAGGAACATAATTTTGTTTGTGCTTGGCAGTTGCATAATGCCTACTATTTCCAAATTTTGCTTGAATCGTAGACTTTACCTCTTGATTTTCTTATAGTTTACATCGAGTCCTAAAACGTGACGCCTTGAATTCCCTTCAGGAAGAACTATGAGACAATCATTTTCCACAACTTCTGGCCTCAAAGCTAAGTGATTGTCAAAGTGATTGTCAAAAGGCTAATAGGTATGGAAAGAAAGATCGTCAAACGAGCCACCATATTTCTGATGGTAACTCAAAAGTGACAGGTGACACACTACAATGGCGGAGTCCAAACTTGTGTTTTCTAATTTGCACTTTCTGAGAAATCATGTAGGAGCTGAAGTAAGTTATTTATAAATTCAGTCACCTATATACATTAAAACCAAAAAAGCCATCTCATTTCTGCAGCATTCTGATTGATACTTTGCCATTGCAGAACCTGAATGAAATTCTTTTTCTAACTTCACTGAACAGTCAAATTTTGTACACTTCAGATATACAAGTGCAGCTTTACTATGAAAACGATTACTTCCTCATTCCATTTAGCAAAATTGATTCAAGTTAAAATGGGTAGGCTTTATGGCCTTGGAGTTAGCCTAAAATGCACAACAAACCCGTGATTTCAAAACCACCACATTTCCGTTAAAAAAAACTAACGGATGTTAGCTATTGGAGGGCGTATACACCCTTTGTGACAACTACAGGTAGGTAATATGGTGGTTTCTGAATCACATGAGATACTGTGCACTTTAGGTTAACCCGGGGTAAAATGCTATTCACCCTATATTCTCTGTAGCTTCAAAAAGTCAAATTCTCAGCTTCGCGTCAATAGTGCAAAATTGACAAAAATTAAAATTATAACCACCTCGATCTAACTCTTGGCATAATATATCTCAAAGTTGGTCTGCTTGTGACCAGTTACAAGAAAAATATCAGTGTCTTGATCACACAAATATAGGAACATGTGAGTTATCAAATTACACACATCAACAAAACGATACTGTTCCAATTCACCAAACATGTAAATGGTCTTCAAATTACTGACTACCAACATACGGCACATATATAAATCGTATATACTGTTGGAGGCAATAAACCATAGCATAAACAGTTATCAAATAGCTTAAGCTAATACACAAGGTAATAATTAACACGGTACTAGAGCCCGTTTTGAAGACAAGTTTGGGGTTCAAGTCTCTCTACTATTACCCTCTAAAAATTCAATCATAAGAATCTCGCTTGTACGAAATGAGCATGTCAGAGACAATAAGCCAATAAAGTAAACCTCTCTTTAATAACAAGGTCAAGGTGATAGAGGAGATGGTTAATTTACATATACATATATATTTAAAATGCAATATGCAATGTAGCATTTTGAGGAAACCATCACTACCCTTTTATGTGCAGGAAACTGAAAGAAGAACAAAACAGATATGTAATGATCCCATATCTGAATCTCGACTCATAGAGGCGAGACTATAGCCTGAATTAAGGTGTGGTATGTGCTACATTGAATACTAATAAACGAGCGCAACCGCTAAGAAGGAAAGACTACAGCCAGGAAAGAACTCCTGCCGAACCAGTATCGATAGGTTAGCTCGACATAGGCGTTGTCTTTTTTAGGGGTGAAATATAATAATCCCACTTTCACCCTCACAAGTGGTGGTTTAAGTACAAATGGATTCTTTATCCTAACATACTAGTCTTTGGGTTGAACTCTCTCATTGTACTTGAGTTGTTACAAGATAATTGAAACAGAATAAAGAATAGGGTGAAGTGCACAAAAACCCTTGTATTTTTGTAAAGTTGCACAACACCCCCCAGTGATTTTAAAAGTGCACATACCCTATTTAGGTTTCTAAAACTAAATACAATAGCCCCTTATGGTTTTAAAAGTACATGGTACCCCTGTGGTTTCTAAAACTAAGCATAATAGCCCCCTCTGTCAAAAAATTTATTTATTTTAACGAAAAATGTGATACATGTGTGTCAAATGCAATTATTCAAGGTTTTTTTACTTAAATTATTAATTATTTAGACAAAAATACCCTTATATGACATATTTTTTTCTTTGGGGTTGGAGAAAATGGGTATTTTTGTTCAAAAAATTAAAAATGTAAATAAAAATGTGCATTTGACATGCATGCATTATACTTTCTGTTGAAATAGATGGATTTTTTGATGGAGGGGACTGTTGTGCTTAATTTTAGAAACTATAGGAGGTACCGTGCACTTTTAAAACCAAAAGAGATTATTGTCCTTAGTTTTAAAAACCACAAGAGTACCATGCACTATAAGATATTGTACAACTTTACAAAAGTACAGGAAAGTCCTGTGTACTTCACCCTAAAGAATATTATGTGTTGCCAAAACCGGAAAGGTCTATGAGCCGTAAACCAACTAGGCCCCGAGCAAGTACAATGAATTAGGTAAAGTATACTGTATGCACACTTAACCTTTGGCCTTACTTAGACAAGTCAGAGTACAGTAATGAGCATTAGTTTTTAGATAAAAAGTTGTGAAGAAGTATAAACTTCTAAATCAAATGATAGTACCAGATTCTAGTTACAAAAAATGTGTCAGATTCAAAACTTGTTATTATTACTCGCTTATTATGTGTATAGTAAATTTTTGTGGATTGACGTGTCTTGCCTGAGTCATCTAACTAATTAAGTACATAGATTAAGTGACCACTAGAAATTATCTAATAAGCTTTAACATACAACACCAGTAATAAATTAATCTGTAACGCATACAATACTAATCTAATGGGCATGTCAAACACTTACAAGGGTGTATAAATTTATGCATGACACCAAGCACGACAATTGTATCCCCTCGATGAAGAATATCACCCCGCGCTCTAATGCCATTAATAGTCTCCCTAAACTCCAGCTTACTATGTTCCTTAATAGCATCACATGCGATGACAACTCGTGCAGGCATCAGAGGATTGCTCTTACTCATCTCCATAGATGTCGACATTTCTTGAAACTCAAGCTATATCTCTATATGGGGTTATTAATTTCAGTGCTCTCAAAGGTGATGACAGTAAGTGAAACACTTGAGACACATATATGAAGCTCCATGCATAAGAATAAAGACTTGGCCAATCATATTTCCTCCAATGATTTTTGAACATCGCTTGTTGCTTGTATTGTTTTAATTTTCATCGTTTGTGAGAGAAAAAGAAAGCGTGGTTGAGAGAATATCTCAAGTATATGTGGGGTGATGCTGGGAATATTCGAACATTGGTAAGGCGGGAAACAACAGATATGTGCCGGCCATGCTGCAGCGACAAAGATTACATTGTGAAGCACTTGAGGACAAGCAAAGGGTCTTCATTTTTTGGGTGTCTTGTACGGACGCGGCCTCTATCTCTCCGAAATGTGAAGCCTTTTTGTTCTCTACACGATGTGTACTAGTGTGAAAGTTTGAGAATTTCTTTGGTCTGACCGGGTTGATGATCAGTCTTAGAGACAACAGGTAAAATCTAACAAATATGGAGTCTATTTATATGTGATTGGATTGATAGTTAATCTGGATTGGTCGAAGAATTTTTATAAAAGTTTATTGTCTCTGTTCCTTTGGTTCCCAGCTTTAACTTAAATTTAGGATTTTGGGAAACTGAATTATAAGATTTGAAACTTTAGGCATCATTTTTTTTGGGTCAAGTTTAGACGTCAATTAATAATAGGATTTTTTAATCATTGAAATTTTATGTTCATTAAGTCATTGAAATTAGTGATATCTTAGTTATCTGGTCTAATAAAATGGATTGATAAAAATTTGTGTGAAACATAAAATCAAGGTGGGATGGATGAAGTGGAGAAGTGCGTTAAGAAGTGTGATAAAAAAATATCCCATTTATTAAGTTAAAAAGGACGTATTAATGAATTGGATTAGCTTTATTTTATTATTCAGAAATTAGGGTGGTAAAGAACCGACATGTTCAATATAAGAATGTTGAGATAGATGTGACACAATACTAAGACGAACAAGATTAGAAATAAAGTGATTATACGAGAAAAAGTGAAGTGTCCAAATTGAGAATAAGATTAAGGAGAACTATTTAAGATGGTTTGAACAATTTAAGAGATTACCATAAAGACACCTGTTAGAATGTGAGAAAATATAGAGGTAGTACACCGTATGAGATGCAAGGTTACAAAAATACCTAAAATGAGCCAAATAGAAACTCTAAAACGAGATTTCACATATATGGAACTAGTAGAAGAGACAACTCTCCAAAGGATTGAGCAACATCTTCAAATTCATTTAACTAAATGCCCTTCATGGGAAATAGCTTGATTTAATTTACTTTGGTTTGGTTTGGTTTAAGTCATTGAAATTAGTGAAGAAATATAATTCTTCTATTGTATTCCAAACGACAATTAGTATGAGAATTTTTCTCATACAATATCAATTTTCGTTTTTCTAATTTATGAATTCCCTTCCGAATTACAAATAAATTTAATTATTTACCCTCCCAAACTTTGGCATAAGTGTCCAATAAGCTACAAACTTAAGAAAGTGGATAAATAGATATACTGGCTTATTAAAAATTTTATAACCATGCCATTGGACATATACACTAGTGGTATGATTCTTACTTTAAATATCATAAATTTTGATATGAATACGTCGAGTATACAACATTTTTATGATGTAATATTGACGTCAGACCATAACCATTGTCATGATTTGTGTTCCATATAAGCAAAAGTATCCTAGTAGAGTTATTCTCGTATATAGGAATATCCCCTAGTAGGATGAGTACGAGGTAACACAAGCAAAAGTCTCTATCTCGTCCTTAATTTGCCCACTTATTGCGTGTCCTAACACCAAAGAAGTCCAAATTAACCAAATTTTTTGAAGAGGGCAAGTCAAATATCAACCTTCCCCAAATCCCCATATTTTGCATAATAGCCAATCGGGGAACTCGATTCTACCTCATCCATTTCCATGTTACTTCTAATCGCATAACCATGATGCCATAAGGCAAATTCTTCTTTTTTTTTTTTGTTGAAGATGAATTTATTACAATCACAAAATAGTACAAGAGGTTCAATTGAATTCAGCTGACGAGACAACTAATTATACACGTAAAACCAACAAAAAGAATGCTAAAGAAGGTTTGAAACACCAACCATGAGAAAGGAAATCTGTACTAATTGCAAAAGCAACTCATGCTGCTACATGAGTGGCTTGTGGAGATGGGAACTGAAAGTAGTCAATCGAGTACGATAGACAAAACTACTTATTGTGAACAACAGAGAAAATACTCTGCATAATTCGAGAAACCTCAAGAATCATCCGAAACTAGGTGAGCGTCCAAGTCCAAACCAAACGTACCAGAAGTGGATCGACATACCACAACTCAAAAACAGAAACAAAATAGAAAATTGGGCCGTACACCACTTATTAACAACCATATTGTAACGTCCCGATCCCTCACGAGACCAGGGTCCCGAACCCAAACCCAAGGCATGAAAATTTAGGGGAAACGAACGGAGTCTCCCCTGTTTATAAGACAATCCAAAACCTGTAAACAATATTTATGACCACAAAACTATGATCTAACTCCATTCACAAAAGCAAGCATGCACGACTAATAAACAATAACATAGTCTATTAAGCTATTACAGGCCACCTACAAATCAAATACAAACAAGATCCAATACAATTAAAAGCCGGGATTCTATAATTCTAATCAAATTACAATTCAAACCACTTTACTAATTCACATGGATTCCCAGGTACTAATAATGGAAGCCAACACAACCAAATAGGGTAACTCTCGAGCTTTCCCTGTATCACTTTGTGAAGGTTTTGAATCTGAAAGGTGTTAAAAACGAGGGTGAGTATATAACTGGTATACTCAATGAGAGAGGCGATGCAGCATACCGGGGAAATGCTTTCATGAAATGCACAAGATAACACATAAGTATCACAATTAAACAAGCTATTGAAACAAGTAATTAAACACTTTATAAAATGATACGGTTTCACTTTGTCTTCAATCACGAGCCACGAGCCAAGATCTTTAAGCAAGTGCCGGTAAAACCTTTACTCCTCCAAAAATGGAGTACTCCGAATATACCCCGATCCTACGACCCAACTCTCCCGAGGTAGATCCGTATGCCCCAACGAGGTGACCACGCCTCTGGGGTAAAAGAGTATGCCTCAGCGAGAGAGGGACTGGGAAACCATGGTAGCCGAGGGAGCACGGCAAGCCCGATACCGCCCGTGTTACTCGACACTACCATGCCCGAAAAGGTTGCGCAATCTCGAATCAAGTCCACGAGAACCAAGATCATCAAATAACACATAAGAGGACGACAAAATAGGCCGCCCTCGCAATTATTCACAATAAAACGAAAAGACACAAGATGGCAAGTAAATTAATACATATAAACTTTAACAATTACTAAATAATTAAATTTAAAAACAATAAATCAAGTTAAGATGCACAAAAGAGATGAAGACTCTCTCACCTTTAGGAAGCCAAGCATACAAAGCCTAACCAAATACAATTTTGAATCTTCTCCCATGGCCTCAATTGTCTTCAATTCCTAGTTAGGCGGTAATGCAATAAAATCATTTTCCATTCATCCGATTAACCATACACAAGTAACATGAGTTAAGAATACTAATCATGCAATTAACTAACTAGTTCTACAAGTTCACATCACAATATCAAACTCTAAAATCGCTAAACATACATTACCTTAACTAAACTTAGAGGACACGACTAGAAACATTCTTTGCTTAATATCATTAGCGTGCACATGTCCCGACTTTTATTTAATTAGGTAAATGGCAGTCAATCACCCTTAATTCACATTTCAACTTACATGTTCAACTAGTTAACCACTTAGTTTAATCTCAACTCTAGCTAATCATAAGATAATTCAAGTTATCATGCTCATTTTTCCCAATTTACAATTTATAACTCACTCAATAGACAAATATAGTAATTATAGCAAGTTATATCAATTCAAATAATTAATTATGCAATAAGCTCAACCAAATTTCAAGAAATCCAACAAATCACTATTCCAATGCTTACAAAATATATTCTAAACTTCACACAAGATAACGAATTCTAAATATAACTTTACTAATCAATTATAGCCACCTTATGACCCACCTAAATGCCAAGAAATCCCATTTTTAAGCATGTTAACTCAAAAACTTCAAAAAGCCTCTTAGGTAATTTGAACTATACCTACCTAATCCGATTAACAATTAAATGTCATAATTACATTTTAGAGGCTTCCTAACACATCTAAGACTAACTACATAATCAAACAAGTCAAAGTAAAACCTTCGTTCCAAAGTCTCCTTTCAATTTTCAAGCTAAATTCCAATTATAACCAAGTTATAACTAATTTTATGGCACAACTAGCATTCTAATGAGTTATGACAACTAATAGAATCAATAGAACACATAGAAAAGCAAAAATCACAAAATATGCAAAAGTTACTATTTGGTTACTATTCATTTTCTTCCTACAACATCAAATCTTCAACTCTAACCATTCAAAATGCTAACAAGTCTCAAACGAATGCTCTACAAGTTACATAAGATGTATTTCAAGCAACAATAAGTATAAACAAGGAAATAATTAACAATTGCAAAATTTCAATTAAAACTTAGAATTTCAAATGCATATAAGATGAAACTCCCTCAATTAGACACGTATTGAGTAGTATTTAACCAATTCTATTCATGCTCAAAAGATAGTCACCAAGTGACAACTCACAAGCTTAAGTCATCTTCACCAAATAGATAAACATTCCACACAATTACAATTAGACTCTTAGTTAACCAATTGCAAGACAATTACCAACAACTAATTTCGTTTTCTATTAACTAGCCTTTTGGTCCAATTACAAGCACTTACTATTTGGAAGCCACGTAATCCAAAATCTAACTATTCAATACCTATAAGGACACTTTATGACACCTTTATATACTACGAAAACTCATTTTAAATTACAACTACTTCATAACTCCCAAATCCCCTTTGGTCACTTTATACTACAAGTCCCCTAACCACACCTTTAATCAATGTCATAAATGCAGTATAGACATTATCAAACATATTTAACACCATTCAAGGCATTCAAACCCATCCGGACAACAAATATATGCATAGCCCCTTTTTGTGTGCAATTCAATTAATCAAATTCTAACCAATTTAAACACTAATCTTGGTTTAATGTCACTTATAGCACCCTTAGATAACACAAAATCAAGCTTCAATCACACTACCTCAAAACTCAAAACAAGTCAAGTTAGAGTTCCATGAAAGCATGCCATTTTCCAATTCTTCTAACAAAACCCTAAATTTATCAAATTATTTACCTATTCTATTCATCTCTAAATTCTCTGATTTTTATGTATAAATGTAGCTTTTCGAGTGTAGATGACTTTAGCCTCAAGCGGAACTCAATTCTAATCTAAATTCCACAAGTTACGTCCTTTTTCGTGCAACTGCACAAACTGCCACTGCAACAGCGATTTTCAGACACATTTCTAAAATGCTTAAATCAGAGGGTCAAAACGTTAGAATTAGATTTAGCTTTAGAAATCAACTTTTGTTCAGAACTTCCTAATCTAGCTGCCATATAAATTCCATTAATTTTTTAGCACGTTTACTATGCTAAATGTGTCCTACAAAACAGTGATGAAAATCTGCTTATCAAAATACAGAACACACCCATCACTACTTAGTTTATTTTACTTGCTAGCTTGCTTGCTTTGTTGTATTGAAGCTTTAGCTTGATAAGTTGAGCATATAGACTACTCTTTGAAGCATATAAGCAAACATCTAACATTCATATAAAAACTTAGCTAGCTAACAACTACACCATTTAAAGCTACATCAAACTCTTAATCAAATTGTACAAGAGAGCTCTACGCAAGCCATTAAATATATTTCCAACAACTATAGATGCATGATTCACAAAATTAACTAGTATTCAACATCAAGAATAAGATTAACAATAAAATAAATACCTAGGTATGAATTTTCCTCACCTTGTACAGTTAGAATAGGCTGAAAATTTGCTAGAGATCACCTTATTCCTTGCTAAAAATGGCTGAAAAATGAAGAGTAAGCCAAACCCTAGCTCAAGGACCTTCACGTTTTTTTTTTCTTCTTCTCTGCTAGCTGATTGTCTTTGCTTCTTTTTGGTCTTTATTTGTGTGTTATATGATATATTATATGTTATGTTATGTATATATATATTAGGTAACTAATTGGGCTTTAAGTGTTGGTTAATATATAATGTTATTGGACTTATGTAATTAGATAGAAAACTAATCAAAATGTTAAAGGTCCAAAATATATTAAATTACTACTATTCATCGGGGGACTCTAAACATAATTTTTTCTATAACTCTCGGGACATGCATATAATCAAGAAAGAATTTGGGAAATAGATTAGTTTAAAATTTTTTTACTCCGGACTCAAAGCTATTTATCTAGTTATTGAAATTAATGAAAACTAGCATGCAAATGCAGGATACATTTTTCAAAGAAATATATATAATACTAAAATAATTATTTTACTTAAATTAGGTAACCACAATTTGCACATTTCCAAAAACAAATGAAATTAAACTAAGGATCATATGCTACTAATTACTAAAGTCACATAATTACACACTTCCACTTAAAATGAACACATAGGCACATGAAATTAAGTATTAATCACTATATGCATGGTCTGGCTGTTACACATATAACTAGCAAAATAAAAAATACCTATCAAAGAAAAAAGAAAAGAAAAGAAAATAGCCATATAGCTAGCGAATTTGGCCACAGAAACAAAATTGTTGGCAATTGATCAAGAAAACTTCAACGCTATTCCCAGTGGGTGTGAAAATTATTGGGAAAGAAGGATCACCATTGACAGTGATCTAAAAACTCTAGGGGAATGTGGAAGAATTGGTGGGTTAACTAACGTTGTGGATACTATCTCTTATTGGCAACGGTTCCTAGGTCACCTCAGCAGATTATCGATCTTAGGCAATGATTTGACCATCATTGGCTATTCTTAAGTTTTTTAAAAAAAAAAGTTAGATAGAGATTATGACTCCACATGTGATCTTAATTATTCATTTTTTGCACCTCGTTACACTAACGTTCATCATTAGAGAGCGGGGACAAAGTGGTTGCAATATGCGGTTAATTTTATGTTGGGAAGCTAAATCTTGTATCCAAGTAGTGAACACAATTCTATTTCCTTTGTTTTTATTTGGAAAACATCTTTTTAAATCATTACATTCTTGAGATGTTTGTACAGCATATGGGCAAGCTTTTCATTATTCTTATGAAGAATTGTTGTAGAAGGTTTACAACCTGGCCTAAAAGCTCCAAAAAATATCTCTCTTCTTATATACTTAAAAAACATAGCATCACAGAGTATGAAAGTGATTAACGAGTGAAAGATGATAGAATATCTTAGCAGGAGTCGTCTTTCCAAATCTTAACATGACTCTACTTCTCGAAAGATGCTGAAGATTATTTGACTTCTTAAGTAAGCAAGTTATTCATTACACACAAAATCGAATTTACAAAAGCCCGAAATCTAGAAATAGTGCAGCATGTATCCATTTTGCTTATTCTAGTCTCAATTCTTTGTCCGGGGCCTCAAATCAAGATGATTTTTGGGTCTTCAACAACTCTCAGTCATGAGTACTTTCTAGTTCCAATCAAAGCCAAAAACATAAGAATTGGCTGATCAGCATTAACATATACAATCATAAGATAAAATGAGGCATTGGGGTTCCCAATCTTCCACGAGGATCTTATCGTCATTGTCATGTTGCTGCACTAAACAGAGTTGCTAGGACAACAGTATTCTATGCAGGGGTGAAAATGGCCGAGTTTGTGAGTGTTTTGGTTTGTTCCTACCTATTCCTTCCTCCTCTTTTACCAATTCTCTTGATCGAAAAAGGAGGCTAAAGCTAAAGCGTTGAATTTGACGACTGAAGACTCAACTATTGGTACATCGGTCGGTCCACCACGGATTGAAATAGGAGCGTTCCATGCATAGGATGTTATAGGTTACATGTTTGATACATTTCCAGTGGAGTAGAATCCCAGGCACCAATATCATGCGCTGGGGCGAAAATGGCACTGGTCTGGGGCATGTGTCGATGTTCTTTGTTCTTCATGTTGCTCCCTTTGTAGAACCTACAAAAACATTGAAAGAACTTACCTCAGATGTTATGTGGAACACGGTCCAGTTGAAATATTACGCCGCAATGACAGAAGCTAATTGGTATTATAGGTCAAAAACGATGAAGAACACACCATTTTGCACAATAGTTAATGAGTTACTTCAGTATCTTCTGCATTTAATTTCCACAATGCATTCATTAGTGTGTATTTGTTTAATTAAGATGTCATTCAACATTATTTTCAGGGCCGCTACCATCCTTCTTGAATTGGCGAAGGACAGATTGTTGCAGCAACTGAAAAGCACCTGGAGTGTGTACTTAATCGAGTAACGAATCAAATGAACATCGAGTAACGGATCAAATGAATATAGAGAAGAGTTTCAAGCAGGCATGGTTCTTTGTAACTTTTGCTGCAAAAATCTGTTACAGAAATGTCCTTTATAATGAATCTATTCAGCCAAAAAAGGTAACCCCCATATAGAGCGCTTTCTTTCCAAGCTCTTGTGCTGTCTTGTGTATATTTATCCAATAGTTTGCAACGCATCGGTTCAAAACACTGTAATAGCCAGAAAAGAGTTTCTAAGAAAGCAACTGTAAACGATGTATCAAACTCACGTACAAGTACATCTGCTTCGTTTGAGGGGAAGAGATGTGTATATATGTAATGCTATGCTCACCAAGTACTGATTTACAAAGCCGTAAAACTTCAAAGAATCCGCTTATGAAGAATTTGAAGCTAGTCGTTTTTCAAGTTAGTTGAATTGTATCATATAAATCTAACCAGAAAACAGGGAACATACAATGACTATTGGTTAAATTAGATACAGTAAATACAATAATGCCTGTTCACAGTCAAGCAACATGTAGAAAGAAAATGTATAATGAAAACGTTTATTAATCTGTAATCAATCAGTGATGAGGATATGTCCATGTAGTATCGAGAAACAATTAAACAATTGCAGGGATCAAGAAATGATTAAACAATTGCTGGAATCAATTATGTAATCAGGTAGATTATGAAAGTTAAATTACATTTTATGAGTCAATCCAGTAGCATTCATAATTTAAACACACATTGCCGCCAATAAAAGCTGCATAATTTACTGAGGACGATGGAATGACAAGCTTCCCCTGTCCAGCTTATCGTTTTTTCACAAAATACAAGTAAATCATAATATAGGATTCCATGAAAGCATGAAGATTTTCCTAATAAAAGGGATTTTTTTTTTTTTTGTAAATTAAATGAATAATGGTGCTAATAATGTATAACTGGATTAGGCAGCTAGACGAATTGCAGAAAGCTTGAGCTGCATCCTGTATTGTATATGACAGAAGTTAAAGCTCCAATCATTCATCAATTGCATAACACTAAAAGCATCATGGTGCTAACAATGAACAAGTAAATTTAACGACTTTTTACAATTCTTGCCAAGTTCTAGTAGATAGATATTTGGCATATCAACCACCGAGAACTATCACATATTCAAATTAATATACTCCAGAAAAGAAATGAAAAACAGGTGATGTTACTGTCAAGTTGACCTGTTGTGAAAGTCGTTCTGCGTCAGATTGTGCATGTTGTATGAAGTCTTTTTTGTCGCCTCTAACATATTGGTGAAGAAAATCTTTCAGATCCCTAGCAAGCATTTCTTCTCTCTCTCTTTGGACAGCCTTCATTAGATTGTCTCATGTTAAATTAACAAAACGCCTGAAAACACTACATGGATTCATAGAATATGTTGCTTTAAGAACTCATGAAAACAAATGCCACAGAGATTATTTTCATTATTTAGTTGATAATGAAAGAACAATGATTTTATATATGGCCGAGAGGCCACAAAGGTTAATCCTTTTCTATAGTTTTGAACTCAAGAAGGAGAGAGAGTGAACTTTCATAACAGTTTAAAATTTCCCTTATCTGTGTTACTAATAGTCAACACTTCAATGACATGTGACATGGTCCAAATTCATCTATCACCAAGTTGCACAGGATAGAAAGAGTGAAGCATATTTAGTAGAAACTTCTATCTACTGAATTCAAAAGGCGATCCCCCGTGCTGGGCTGTAAGATAAGATAGAGCTGACTGGTAAAAAGAAATTGTGCAGTTTTCACACTAACCATTTTCAAAGATTTAAAAGGAAAGCTGCATCACCCACATCAAGAGGTCTGTATCTATTCTTGAAATAACGTGATTTAACCATCGCATCAATAGTGGCCCACAAAGAGATATCTAATAGGCGCCAAAACAGTAATGCAGACACCAACTCAAAAATTAAAGGAACTTATATGTTACTTAAAAAGAATAATAATAGGTACTTAAATTCTTCAGCAAAATCTTTCAGGAACAAGATGATGCGTCTTCCTCAATTATCCACAACTAAATGGTTCTATCTGTCAATTTTCATGAGCTTAGCACTACATTCCATAACTCATATATGCTTTTAGGCCCTTAGTTATTTCAAGGAGAATGTATTATTGATGACTAACCCAACCATCAGACGATTAACTTCTCACTATTTTTTGCTTGATTGTAAATTGATCAATCTATCTTATTGCATTAAGCAACTCATGCAATTCCATTCATTTTTTATCAGTTCTTAAACACTAGTAACTCTATAAATCTATTAAGTTCAGGGAGTTAACAACTTATTCATCCAATGTGAACAGCTCATGGGGACTAGTTGAGAGACACAATTGTGGAAGAACTTAGGCAAGAATTTATACAAGCAAAAAACTTCGGCAAGAAATTCATACAAATATCCTCTTCAAATGCATTATCTCAAACTTAAAGATTAAAAACCAAAGGATTATCATTAAGGTGTCTACAAACCAAGGCAAACATTCATTTACTTATAACAAACAGGAAAATTGAGCCAAATGACCAATTGAAACAGCAAATGAGAATGGAAATACCAACTTGACATCGTCAAGATTTGAAGGATATGCAACCATTAGAGAATAAACGCTATAAATGTTACGTGCAGGGGTGCAACAGAACCTTAATACAGCTTGCTAGACGTGTATAAAAAGCCAACAGGGACTTGGAAAGACAACAATATTGGAATTATGGATATGATTCAACATAAAAATTAATGCCTTATCTTCTCCACCTTTAGCTATGAATTCTTGTTAACTATCATCGAAAAAGAACTATCTGCATTGTGATAAAAGCTCTTTAATTTTAGATTTATATACACTTGTGGTCATTACAACTGTCGTAAAATCTTACCAAAGAATATGACCTTATACTCTCCACCTTCAGCTATAAACTCCTGTTAACGGTCCCTCAAAAGAAATATCAATGGAAAAGGTCATCATAACAGTTCCCTGGAGTTTGAGTTCTGTTACAATTGCAAAACATATGTAGAGCTTGAGTTAAAATTGTGCATATAAACCAGAAGGAAGTAAAAGATAGACAGCAAAAACCTTTACCAGAATGCATTATGGATGGTTAAAACAACCATTAGAAAATTAAGTTAACAACTTTTCTTTTTGTTTAATTACAAATTTATCTTTATTGCATAAAGCAGCTTAAGTAATTCCACTATTATATTCTATGAATACTATCATGTGCAGGGAATCTACAACTTATTACGTGAGAATCTCTAGGGAACTAGTTGAGGGGCACCATTGCAGCGAAGAACTTCATAAAACATTGATACAATATGCGGATGAATAACCCGTCAAATCCAATCTCATGAACTTTGGAATTAAAAACCAAAGAAATGTCATCAAAATGTTTACAAACAAAGACAAACATTCAAATACTCTGAACAGAAATAGGATATTGATCCAATTGAACACTTGAAACAGCAAATAAGAATGACATGCCAACTTGACGGTGTCACCAGTGAAAATATGCAACAATTAGAGTGTTAATATTAAACATGTTAAAGAAGTGGGTGCAGCAGAACCCCAGTTCAGCTTCCTAAATTTGTATATAAAGCCAACCTAGGTCTTGGAAAGATAACAATCTTGGAATTATGGACATTAATGCTAAACATGTTAAAGATGTGGGTGTAGCGGAACCTCAAGCTAGCTTCTTAATTTGTATAGAAAGCCAACAAGGTCTTCAAAAGAGAACAATCTTGGAACTATGGACATAATTCAAAATAAAGATTATGACCTTCTCACCTCCACCTTCAGCTATGAATTTCGGTTGATTGTTCTTGAAAGGAAGTATCAGTGCAAATGGTCATTATAACTGTGATAAAGTTTTCCAAAGACTACGACCTCCTCTCCACCTTTAGTTATGAATTTTGTTAGCCATCCCTGAAAAGAAATGTGAGCACAAAAGGTCATATAACTATTACAGAAGTTACCAAAAGTTTGAGTTGCCGCTACAGTTGCAAAACATATTTAGAGCTTGAGTTGAAATTGTGCATATATGAACATAAAGGAATTTACTGTGTTTCATCTTCAAGTTGCAAAATTGTAAACGAGACACATATTAGGACAATCACATAAAAGATGATCTAAATCTTATTAAAGACGAATGAACTTCTCTTACTTACCAGAAAAGAATAACCAGAAGAAAATATATGAAGCAGAAAAAGAGAGAGAACGAATTTTTAAAGGCATGTGCATGTCTTTTTGTCTTATCTTTCCTTTCAAGCATGATTTCCATTAAAGATAATGAACAGGGATCTCAAAAACATAAAAGTAACTGGCGCCAAACTACACTCCAATATAACCAGCAAGGAAGATAAATTAATAATTATGCACGTGAGATCAATCTAATGCATTTTATCATCCTCCCCAAGCTCTTTTTTTCATTTGAATTGTGAGGATAAGAGAACTTACAGAATGAGCATTCCATTGTCTTACCAAAAAGAGAAAAGGGAAAAAAATAGGCATTATATTTTTGAAGGCACGTGCATGTCCTTTCGTCTTTTTTTTTTCATCACCCATTTATCACCTCCTATATGTATGCTTTTTCCCTTTTTCCCAAGAAATTAATGAATTTTATTCATAAGCACCAAGGAGGAGCATCTATCACCTCCTACATGTATGCTAAGTTGGCATCCTAACTAAAAAGAGAGAAATAAAAGAGTTTGTTAAGTTATTATGCCAATTAAGCATACGTACAGGAAGTGATTAGCAAAAAGGGGTGATAGCTAACATTATTCGTCTAATAATTAGGTGTCCTTCGAGAATCTTCTTTACCAGAGCTATCAGAAGTACTTTCATCTCAATAACATGACAGACAATGTCCATTTTCGATGTTGCACCATTTTGTCCACAATTTTTACCCTGAAAGAAGAAGAAGAAAGCATCTATAAGCTACTAATTACGCGAATAAAGCACTATTAAGTCACTAATCATAGCATGCAACACTGTTATGCATGTAGAACCTTTACTTCTTATATATTAGCCCTTCAACGATACATAATTTTGTCATTGTCAAGTCAATTTTCAAAACGATAAATATTTATCTCAGATATGAAAGCTTATATTCCATGAAAGAGTTTTTAGCCATAATACCAACATTTCATAAATTATGTTTGAAATGTGATTACTTATCAAAACTTTAGGTAGTTGAAACAGACTTTCAAAAGCTACTTTACAACAGTACATCACACTGTTATATAGTACCTGACTAATCTCACCCCCACCCCCACCTGCCTCCCACCCCAATGAGATTTGAACCCTAGTCTCCCAACTCCAGGATGTAACCCACCAATAGGCTACATTTGAATCTCAAGTTGCCTCTCAAGTTTAAACATAAAATTTGACGCAAAAGAACTGTGGCCATATCTGCCTATTTATGCACCTATTAATCTATTATAACACAACTTTCAGGAGAATAAACTCAGTTGCCACTTACTAATTTCACGGAACTCATTGTCAACCATATACCCTTAATATCATGGAAATTTTAGCTAGAGGTATGCTCTGCCATTTTATCACTGTCGCTTCTGAAGAGCCGGTTCTGAAACATCCGGAAAAAGAAGTTTTGCCCAGCAGCATTTTGTGAAATTCATTTCCAAATACTTGATATTGTAAATTTTGTTGTTCATGACCAAAAGACCATATCAATGTTCTGATCTCTGGTTTCTCCCTTCTTCCCTGAAGCCAACTCCAAGTCCCATTACAATTTATTCAAGCAAAATGGGCAGCCCCCACTTGCAAAGTGTCTGACTTTCAACAAGAGAAGATATGCATTAGGAGGCCCACTGGATGCAAGAAGTCAACCACAGTAGAGCTATCTGATGTTCTCTTCCAATTTCCTGCAATGTTTACGCAGTGGAAAATTGAATTTTTTAGATGTCCAAGGTAGAAATTTAAAAGATGAAGCCACAAAATTGTTTAAGGTGTCACTACACCCTACTGTAAGCAAGAAGTGAAAAACCATAATATAACATAGCTGAAAAGACCCAAACCTGTAATGCAAGATGAAGTGAACTAGAGGCTAGTCTTGAAGCACGAGACTCCATCTCGGAAAGGAAAAGAGTATTTTCTACAAAGCGAAAGCACTCTTCTGCATCATGATTTCTATACATCAAAGATTCACCTTGAAGTAAACCAGTGATTAATTGCATGGGAAGGTAAGGGAATGTACTGCTGATTATGGCTTAGCTTAACTCAGGATTTTTGAAGGTTCAACTCTCAAATGATTGAGCCAAGAGAGATTTTTGTGGGCCTTCATTTTATGGTGATCTTATGTTATCAAAGTTGAAAAACAGAGCAACAAAATATGATTATATTTCGATTTCTCTTAAAATACAATGAACTATCAAGCTAACTGGAAGATTAATGAGATATTATTTTTCTGAAAAATTTAGCATCGCTCACTGAATTATGATAACCAGCAATAAGCAGATCGCTAGTTTCATTTGCACTCCAAGAAATAGTAGAAAAACTTTTAGACATGTTGTAAGATATTTGAAGACAATTACGTATGACACAAATAAGAAATATGATCCAACGAAAAACTAAAAGAGCAATTGAAAAAAAAAAAAAAAAAAAAGGAAGAAGAAGCCAACTTGACATAGTCAACAAGTGAAGAATATGCAGCAATTAGAGCATATACCAGTACATGTTGAAGGCGTCGGCAGAACAGACCCTCAATAAAACTTCCAAGATGTGTAAATAAGGCCAAGTGCGTCTTGGAAAGGCAATAGTCTTATAATTCTAGACAAAATTCAACATAAAGATTATGACCTTCTCCTCTCCACCTTCAGCTATGAATTCCTGTTAACGGGACTTGAAAACAAATATGATAATTATGACTGTCATAAAAGCTTACTAAAGTTTGAAATATCTATAAAAGTAGCCATTATCACTGTGATAAAAGATCAATAAAGAATATGACCTTCTCTACTCTATCTTCAGCCACGAACTTTTGCCAAGTCCCTGAAAGTAACCATCAGCACAAAAGATAATTATAACTGTAATAAAGCTCAATAAAGCCTGAAATTGAGCTACAATTGCAAAACATATTTAAAGCTTGAGTTGAACATGTGCATATATAAACATGAACGAAGTTTACCATGTTGTTTCTCTACTTCTGCAAAATTGTAAAGAGCCTAATACATGAGCTGATTTAGTTGGGGGCCAGTGAGATTCATAAGCTAAAAATCTTGGATCCGCCCCTGGCCTAATACCATTACGTTATGTTGTATTATGAGAATCACCTAGGCATGTCCTTTCTCACCCACTAGGAGCCACATATTTGGATAATTAGATAAAGAAAAATTGGCTTTAATATGGAAAACGCATAAAGACAATGAAAATTATTCTATTTATGAGAAAGAGGAAAATACAAAATAAAATGAAAAAAAAAATAATTAATAAAAGAGAAAGAAAGCAGAAGTTTCACAGGGAACATGCATGAGAAGTCAAATATTATAACTGGCCCTAGCAGCGAGGAAGATAAATTTGTGTTGAAGAAAATAATTATGTAGGTCATAAATCCTAAGCATTTTATAAACACTCCACCTGTAGCTTATTTGAAAAGTCTTTCTAAAAGGTGATAGTAAGAGAACTTATAAAATAAGCATTCAAAAGGAAGAAAAGAATGAGCATTAAAAACTAAACTGAGAAAACAGACTACGTAATATAAGTTTGTTAGCAGAGCCCTCAAATTTTACTAAAGGTCACGTAGTATTTGACAGGAGAAGTGATAAATCCCCTTTAGTAAATGATTTACCCAATTTTTAAACATTCTAGTTCACTTACAAATACATATATAATTGAAGCATTTGTGGCAGGAATAGTGTCACAGTCAATATATCGCCTCATATCAAAAGAGATGTCAAATAAGTAGACATAGACAGAGAAAGACCAATGAATTTGAATTTACTTACACAGGAGCATTAGCACTCACCGATCATCTATACATTTCACAATGACGATCCAAATATCATATTTTAGGATGCACGTGGATCTTTAGTCCCTCACCATATTCCAGTTGCTCTTTCTGAATTTGTATAGCTGAAATTGCAACAGAACGACTGCACCACATCACCTCAATCATTTGGAGGGTAAGAATTTCTCCTATCTCAGAGGGAATCTCCTCAAGTTGCTCACAATTGTGTAAAAGTAGATACTTAAGGTTAGGAAAGTTATCATCAGTGGCACTCCATTCTACAACATTCAAAGTGTCTAACTTCAAGAATTTGAGTTTTGGGAACACCTCATCTTCCATTTCCCATCTATCACCCTCAAATGCATTGCGCAACAATTTGAGAACCTCCAGATTGCATAGGGCTTTTGCAAGTTGTGAAATTTCATTCCACGGCATTCGAAAATTTGACAATGTCAACTTCTTAAGATTTGAGGGAAGATTAAATTCACATGGATATTTTCCCATGCCATTGTAAAGCACATTCAGTGATACAAGTTGACTAAGAAACCACAGCTTAGGAAATTGATTGCAATTTATAGCATCATTCCATGAATCCAAAAATATGCATTTCAATTTTCGAATGCCTCGTACCTTTCTCAACATCTTTTCCATATCATCACCATAAGCAAGAGATGGTGTGGAAAAAGTTCGCAGATTATCAAGTATAAAGGAGTTCTCAAGCCTGTTGGGGTCCAACTCAAAAGAAACACTATCATTTATATGCATATGCCTCAACTTTGTCATATCCCAAACCGAATCTGATACCTTTATAACTTCAGCCCCCAATCCTTTGAAAAGAAAAGTTTGTAGGTTCCAAAGATTGGCTATCGATGATGGAATTAAATCCACATAACTTTGACATGCAAAGTATCTTAACAAAATAAGAGCACTAATCTCTTTGAAAGAGTCGCCTATGTTGATACCTTCCAAATTCAATGTTTTAAGAAACTTAAAGTTGTGAAAAATGGATGAGATATCATATGAATAACTTGGGCCCATATCACTAGCAGCAAAGAACAATAGTGATCGAACAAACGGCCCAGATGGCTTTAACATAGTCAAATGACTCCTTTTGGGATAAATGCAGAGGCGACGTAGGTGACACTTTTTTGCTGTGGAAGAAGAAGAATCACAAGGATCCATATCCTAATCATACCCATCTATCTTCTGCAAAAAGTTCTCTTCCTTAGCTTTGGTCAAGCAAAACTCACGTAAGAGATCATGAACACGACATGAATTCACCCCACCATTGGATTTTTCTTGAGCAATTGTCAGTAAACTTCTCCCAATCAAATCTGTAAAATAATCTTCTGCTACATCCTCTAAACTCTTCAAGTCAGTATGCTTTACAAATCCTTCAGCAATCCACAATCTTATTAATTTCGAGACCAGAACTTCTTTATCCTCCAAAAATGCTCCAAAGTACAAGAAACATGATTTTAAATGATCTGGTAAATGCTTGTAACTTAGTTCGATTATGCCTTTGCCCTGTGCTTTCACATCATCGAGTATCAGTGAACTTAAACTTTTTGCAATATGTTCCCAGTGATCCACTTTTTTCTCTATCTTGACAAGAAGTCCGGCTATTAAAACCAGCGAAAGAGGTAAACCTTTACATTTTTTTGCAATTTGCCTTCCGACTTCTAATAGTTCAGGAGGGCAAGTTTCTTTCTGGAATAGCTTCTTCTCTAGCAATGTCCAACTTTCATCATCAGAGAGTAGAGAAAGGGATTGCACTATGCTATCAGATTTAGCTTCGGAAGCCAACCCTTGTATTCTGGTGGTGAACATAATTCGACTTCCATTGTTGTCATCTTTGAAACATCTTGTTAGGTCATTCCAAGCATCAATTTCCCACATATCATCCAGAAAAATAAGAAACCTCTGTCCCCTAAGATGCCTGTACAACATTTCAGCTAGTTCCACATCATTCTTATGACGGTCTTCGTTAGAAAGTGGAACAACTTGACCCAAAAGCTCCAACAATAACTGCCTCGTTTTATATACTTGAGAAACACAGCACCATGCACGAGTATCAAAGTACCCATTCACTAAAGGGTCACTGAACAATTTCTGAGCAAGGGTCGTCTTACCTTGCCCAGCAGTGCCGACGATTGAGACAATACGCAGTTTTGTTGGTCCTCTAATAAGCCACTCCAGCATACTTTTTGTCTCTTCCATGAAACCAACCACATCGTTTTCGATTGTTGGTTTATCAGTTTGTGATGTTGAAGGATGATGTTTAAACATGTTATTGAAACCATGACGACACTGTACAATCAACTCCCGGGAGGGAGTGGTCAACAAAACCCTTTTTAGATGGCGCGAGTTATCAGGTAAAACTCTTTTTATGTCATTTAAAGCATAAATGTCCTGCACATCTTCCAAAATAATGAAATAGTTTCTATCTTTAAGATGGTTGGATACCGATTCTTCTAACTCAGCTTTGCTCATATCACTTGTATAGTCTATCTCATCACTTTCGTAAGGTGGATTAAATACAGCATTACGTAGGAGGTCAAGAAACACCTCCTTTTTCCTTTCTTTATAGGATGAGACCAAACTCCTTGTACAAACTGAGAAAGCACCATATAAACTCATATATCCGTAAGCATGCATTTTATTAAAGACTTGGTTGAGTGTGTCATCAATTTCAGTATTATTATTGAAGATGGGGATTATTTCAAGCTTACTTGAGCCCATCCAGCGGATACTGTATACAATTGATTCGGCATCACCAAGTCGTATCTTTAGTAGTCCTCGTTCATGCTCTAACGCTGTTTGGATATGACGAAGCCAAAGCATAGAGTACCAAATAGGAATTTCTCCAATTAGAAATGAATCAATGACATACTCTGCCTCATATGCCAAATTTGCAATGCTTGTGATGACATCCTTTATATCGGCTTCCTCCTTGCGCGGCTCCGGGATCTCCATGAGGTTACGACTCACCTCTTGCAGCGTCCGTTGAAACCGTAAGATGTCAAACTTCAAAATGCAAAGAGAAGCAGCAGCCTTGGGTTTCACCAGAAGCTCCCCTAGATTGTCCACAAGATGGTCCAGAAAGTCGATTTGAGCAGTCTTGGGGTAGTACATTCGTGATGGTTTTGGCCTTCTCTCATAAATCTGTTCAACCTTGTCATCAAGTAACACCAATAGATTATCTAGGCATATAGAAATATGGAAGAGTCGGCTACACATTTGTTTTGACATGTGTCGGTCCATATTCTTGAGATCAATGGAAGAGATGGTGAAGCCTACCTCCCTGGCAAAAAATTCAAACTCTTTCAAGGTACTATCATCTTCAATGAACTCTTTGGGGGGATCCGTGAGAATTGCTCTGAGGAGTAGAGAGTTCTGGACAAGTAATTCCCTCCCAAGAAGCATTGAAGACTTCGATAGTTGAAGATAATCTAAGAAAGCATCAAGAGGAGCTAGATAGTCCACAACTTGTGGTGATGCCTTTGGGTGTCTGCCATAAATCATTCGGATCAAATCCATCCAATGTGACATGATTTTGAGATGAATGTTGAGTCTTCTCACCATTCCACAAGCATTGTAAAAGTCCATTTCCTCGAGATTATAATCATTGATGATGCGTGCCGCCTCCTCGGCCAAAGAGTGAATTTGTCGCATTAATATACCGTATCCAAGGAGTTGTTGAGGAAGATCAATGAGAAACGCTTGGAGGAGTTGAAGTTCATCGTAAACTCGTTTCATCCCTACAACAACCATAAAACCAGCAGATTCTTCAACATATTGGAGAAATCGACCATAAGTAGAGACGTAATCCTCCCTTCGAAATAAAGGTATTTCGTACACTACATCCGGCAGTGATCCTAAGAAAGCATCAAGATGAGGTTGTTGAATATCATTGTCAAAGCATACTCGTAAGTGCTTTGGCTCTTTGTATAGAATTTCTACTTCCATCTCTTTCTTCGTCACTTGCTTCTCTTTCACTTTTTTTTTTTTTTTTTTTGAGGTTTTAACAGATTGATAGATGTGAGTAATGGAGATGAACAACTATTAAGGATACGGCAAGTCAACGATTACTCCACCAACTTCAACACAGAGGGAAGAACCAACTTGCAATAAAATATCATATTGTGTTACGATTATACCCCTCATTTAAGTTGAAAATATAAAATATCTTGGGACATACTTGGGAAACAAACATATATATGAGCTGTCAGAGGGCAATTATTAGGCTCAATGAAATTTTAAATGTTCTAAACTCAGAAGCCACAGTCCATGTACACTTCACAAGAAAAGCGATTTGAAGTTGTCTCAAATTTTCCAATAAGATTATAGATGTGAACTACTTTTCGATGAGCAATAGAAATAAAATGATTTTCTTTAGACCACGAAAGGGTAGATTTTAAAAAAAAAAAAAAATTGCAAGGTATAGTAAGTAGTACCAAAAACTAATCTTGTAATATGAAACACAACATTCATAGAATCAATAGGTTGAGTACGAATTTATGGAGCAATATAATTGATGCAAAGGTTAAGTCCTCTTATCGAAGAGAGTTAATTTATTAATTTTTCACATTAGAATAAGAACACATTAAATATCATTTCACTAAATATATTTAAATCTAGTGAGAATTAAGTAAATGAGATTATTCAAGTCTTGTAAACTAATTAGAAAAATTTTGAGAATTCATCATTCGAATCTTGCACTTATTAAAAAACACAGAGCAAGAAAGCATGATTAAATTTCTATTATTGGTAAAAGATAAACAACCAAAGCAAATTTGTATATAATTTATTGTCCCCCACAATACAATGTCATGACCCAACGAAGCACATAAATGGAAACTTTGGAGTCTTAGCCAGATGGCCGGATTTCTGAAGAAAAAAGAAAAGGTAAGTAGAACAAGCAAGAGAAGAGTAGCTAGGGAGTTTTAGAGAGGTAAAGTTTCTATTTAATAATAGTGCAAGACTCTTATATTTGTATATACACAAACAAAGTAATTGACAAGGATATGTCCTAAGAGAAATTAGAAACTAGTTTTTTTTTTTTTTCATTTTAGGTGGTGGAGGGTGCAAGCTGCTTAAAAAGAGAATAAAATCTAATAACTAACTGAATCTGATCGTCGTATGCCCCGGCAATAACAAGATACAACAAGATACAAAATGGAGCAACTGTGTAAAAAAATGATTTTTTTCTACATTTCACAAATAGATCTCTTTTCCTACTTTCTTTTATTTTAAAATGAAGTGTATTGTGGGTTATCAATAGTTGTTCTTTTTAAATCTCACCTATTAAATCTTAATTAATGAACTAATAAATTTTTAAAATAATGTTTGGAATAAATTTTTTGGAATAAATTTTGAAATGAATTGTGAAATCAAAAAAAAAAAAAAAGACAAATCTAATGGCTCACAATACACTTTATTTTTTAAAATGAGAGAAATAAAATCAAATCTAATTACTTACAATACACTTCATTTTCAAAATGAAAGAAATAAAAGAATGGGAAGATCCATATGTTTTGGATTGTACAAGGGAAAGGAAAGCAAAGAAGGTAAAGAAAAAATAATAAAGGAAAGAAAAGACATATAATTCCCTCGCTTAGATTTAAAAAAATAAGAGAAGAAAATAATTTTTTTTTAATTTTTTGTTTAGATTCGACAAGGAAATTATAACTTTTAATGAGTAATTACTTAAATACACATTTCATGTTTATCGTTATATTAAAGACATAACTAAAATTATATAAAAATATTAGAAACAACTAAAACTCATTAACCTTTTTTAACCCCTTCAAAAATCAATCCAAACAAGGAAAATAAATTTTATCCCCCCCCTCTTTCCTTTCCTTTCCTTTCCTTTCTTTCAAGAAGTGCAATCTAAACAGTATTTTAGAGTAAATAGCAAAAGAACAAGAATAGAAATAAGAAAAAAAAATTAATTAAAAGAAAAAATAAGAAACTGAGAACAATATAAAATAAAAAGGAAAATGTAAAGCCAAAACTAGAACAAAAAAGGGTATTAATTCAAATAAAATCTTATAAAGGTTTCAAATTATGATACCAACTCATTACAGTGAAAGACAATACAAAACACTAAGGTTCCATTTATTTGCCATGAAATATTCTCTCATAAAATATTTTCTTAATTTTACGATATTTAGTAATACCGTAAAATTGATCAATCAGAAAATATTTTCCAATAAAAAAATAGTAGGCTACTTTTTGAAAATTTTCCAATATTTGGTAATACCAAAAAATTAGACAACTGAAAAATATTTTCTAATAAAAAATGGTGAACTACTTTTTAACTGACTTGTCACTTTTGCTACATCAACAATCAACGTCTATGGCTATTCACACAAAATTGGGATTTTCGAAAGAAAGTGAATGACCTCTATAAGAAGCTAAAGGTTTTAATTGCAATATATAAAATTATTGCATGCATTTAAAAATTGATAGCTTATAGTACGTTTTTGCAATATATGTGTGAATCTTTAGGTACAATGTTATTTTGTATCTCTCAATAACATAATTGGTTAATATTAGAGTTCAGCAAAACTGGTTTTATGGAACTACTAATCCATAACTTAATCTAGACCGGTTGACCGAACTCCTGCTCGCTTTTTCTTTCCTTTCTTCTTTTTTTTTACCAAATTTCTTTCTCTTCTTGGATTTGCTCTTTTTGTAAGAAATCCTATATGCCTTCTTTTGTCTTTCCTTTCGTACTTGTTCAAGATCTTTAATTTCTTACTGTACATGAGCATTGGGTACTGAATGCTGCTTCTTTCCGCTTCTGAACCTTTTGTTATCTCCCCGAAGTCCGCGAGCACCTGTCAAAGGAATAGGTTGAGGAACAAGTACAAAGGAATCCCTAAACGATATTTTGATGTTCTCGCCCAATTAACAAACTACAAAATACATATTGACTCAGTTAAGCCATAAAAAAAATTGGGATTCTTTAAATTTTCGGTAAGCATGGAAGCTCTATTATATGTTCGTGTATGCATGCCAATTAAGAGGGGGGAAAAAGAGAGAGAGAGAGAGATAAACCAGAAAACAGACGAAAGATTTCATATGATAAGGAAAACATACTAGGGTGCGAAAACTCAAAGACAAGTAAATCATGAAAACAAATTGTGTATCAGCAATAAGGAAGAATAGATATAGAAGAAACAAAATAGACAAAAAACACAAGGGTTTTAAGTGAGTGTGCAAATCCTACCCAATCATTCCAGGAAAGAGAAACTGCATTCCAAATGTATTAGTAGACCAACAAAATCTTTACAACGAAAAGTTAAACCTATTTTTTTCTTTTAATCAAAAGAGGAGTATTAACAAGCACTACTGCAAAAAAACTAAACAAGAATCAGCACAGAGATTGTGGGTTAAAACTCCTAATACAGAAAAACAATAATATACACATCCCGGGGACAGAACAAGGAAACTACAATGAAGACACATTAGTGCAAAAAAGTAATTTTAAAGCATAAGCTACGTCAATTAGAAGTCGCCATCAACAAGGTGTTACTTGTCAGGTATAAAGATTTTGCAATTGAAAATGTAAGAGATAACCAATGACACATTTTTACTTGTTACATCCAGAATGAAGATATAAAATACAAAGGAAACATGAAATAATGCTGGAAAGGTATTTTAGACGTAAAATAATAGAATTTGACAAACAAGATAAGAAATGCAACATATAATTACAAAACCAAATATTTATGTAATAATCTTGGATAAAGAAAACACAATGAAGAAACACCAATGATCTATTTTTTTAGTTGTCACATCAATATGAAGACTAAAATAAACAGATACCATAAAATAATACCTGAAGGTATAAAATAATAGAACTTGACAAAGAGGATAAGAAATGGCAACATACAACAACAAAACATGAAGCCAAAGATTTATAGAATAATGTTGGATAAAGAAAAACATAATGCATGAGCATCTATACTAATCAGAAGTGGCACAAAGTGTGAAACCAAAGATTTATAGAATAATGTTGCATAAAGAAAAACATAATGCATGAGCATCTTTACTGATCAGTTACCTCCCAAATCGGTAGATTCTTCAGTAGTGACATCAACATTTATGCCTTTGAGAGAGACTTTATTGTGTGATCGTTCTTTCCATCTCTTGTATATCCCAATATTTCTAGATTTTATTTTTGCACCACCCTTCGTTTTTACTGACACACCATCAAGAAAAGAGCATAAAAGGCCAAGAAAAGTCTCAAGGTAGGTGGATTCAAAACAAAGTTCCTTCTAGATAAAGAGGACCAAAAGACAAATCATGTTAGAGTTACGAAGTAGAACAACTTAACTAGTATAGTCTCTTTTTTCCACCCTTTTGACAGGAAGTAGGAGGATCTTTTCTAGTTCTAAAGCAGAGGCAATTATGAAACATTTGAAGACAATATGCTAAGTCTGTTAATTGATGGTTACATGCACATGCCAAGTCTTAAATTAGTTTATGATAACATTTGAAGACAATTATGAAACAAAATGACTAGTGACTAGAGATAATTGACCCTATTTCCTCCAATTCTTTTTGTAAGAATAAATGTTCATTATTCCTCCAATTCTTAGTTTCCATAAGAATTCAAAGATACCTTACAACTTATGAACAACAAAACCCAATGCATAGAGAAAATATAAGCTTCCCCTTAAAAAGGAAGCAGCCTTTCTTCCGACATGTTAAAAGATAGAAGAAATTAGAAGTACAGTTAAGAATGTTCAACTATTCCAACTACATGACCAAAACATAGCTTAAGGAGAGGAAGTACAATTCTTCTCAACAAACTTCAAATTGTTCAGTGAATAGCTACTACATAACAAAAGGTAGGTTACCACTAGTCACAACTTAATAATATAATTTTACACTAAAGGGAAAGGGAAGAAAAGTAAAAATAGAGAAAGAAGTCATACAGGAAAAAAAAAAGGAAAGGATCTTATGATTCTTGGTCGGGACGGGAGAAATAAAGGAATGGAAAGGATAAATTTCAAACATAAAGTTACTTAAACATCCTTTTCATATTCATTGTTATGTTAAAAATATATTTGGAATCATGTAAAAGTACTAGGGACAATTAAAACTTCCACCGATCAACCTTTTGTTACAATCCTTCCATTTACTTTCCTCTAATCCAAAATTGAATTTAGACAACCCTCGCCTTCCTTGCCTTTCTTTTCCTTCTTAAAAGGTGAATCCAAACATATTGTAGAGTATCATTTTGACCTCCCATGAAAGGTTTATATTTCTATTTACGTAACTCAATATTTCCACAAGCTGTCACGCATTCCCCGTTGTTCAATTTGACGTGTTTCTTATGCCTCTGTATCATTTAGAGATCAGCCTCAGATTTTTGCAACAGTAAGTTAAGTATAAATCATCATATAAAATGAACTGAAACAATAGAAAAGATCAATATTGACATAGTTTGTGGTACCTTATCCCAATGATAAGAAGATTTCTGTTTCTGTAGTCCCCTACTATCATCAGCAACCAGGTCCATAATAGCAGCTTCCAATCTATTAAATCATAAATTATCATATGAACAGACTGTCCAATGAAATAAAAAAACACCAGTTTTTACTAATATTTCTTAAATATATGCTACATACCCCTCGAACGGGAAAAAAGAAAAAGAAAAGTACGTGGCTAGGGAAAGCTTGAGAGATGTATACTATCATATGATTATCACGAGCTCATGACATACATCATAACACAGGGAGAATAGAGTATCTCAATTTCTCAACCATGAAGGACAAAGATGGCAACTTCATTAACCTAACTTACCTGTTTGATTCAAAGCCTTGGTTAGCTCTAACTGAGAGTCCTACTTCAAAATGCTGAAAATAAAATAGCTTTTAAATGAAACGGTGAAAACATCAAAATGAACTTTTCTTTTTCTTTTTCTTTTTGGAGATGTAGAAATAATTATTAATAGAAAATCATATATCCCTCAAATATGAACAAAAAGGGAAAGAATTACAAGGGAACTCCATACAAAATCTCTTTCTATTTATAAGTACTCTGTTAAATGACTCTACCCAAAGCTCAAGAGATGAGGTATGAAGTAGTTACACCCAAAAAAGGGACAACTTGTTGAAGGGATGTCCTATTACACTCTACAAATGGCAACGTAATTGATTCTAGGTTTAGTACATTCTCCCTCATTGTAATCAAATCTATCGATAGTGTTTGCCCAGATTGATGCAAGTGTCACTATTTTTCTAGTCCTATTTCAGTAACAAAAAAGATATGTGAAAGTCAACCTTAATACTTCTCTTCTCAAAGTACCACAAATCATAACTACTGAAAGAAATAGGCATAACAAAGCGAATCACACCCCCAAACAATGCTTCCTTAATATCTAATAAGAGTATCCCTTCCTGAATTAGTACAAGAATGATACTCCCTAACTCCCTCCTTGAATGTTGACTTATTTATTATGGGATGTCCTCTTACCAGTCGCCCCACTGCAAACCCCACTTTTCTCAAGATTAATATATATGTTCAAATCTTGCATCAAATGGCATCTCAAGTAAAAAAGGAAATTCATTGTGCGATGGAGAGAATATACCTTATCAGCTCTTGGGTCATACTAATGAAGTAAACTAAGGAAATGGACAACATAATCCAGGATCAAAAGAAGAATAGATATGTAAGATGTATGTGTAACACTACGCATAAAATTAGAGAACATGATTAATTGTATTCAAATCACGCACACTCTGTCTTGTTCCAACACACACACAGATACATATACAACATATTGTTTAGCTAAAACTGTAATTAGCATTGACAAAGTAGATTAGTTTTAGTACCATCAATCAGTGTCTTCAAATTTGGTATCACATATTATTTCACAACTGCATCAGTACTAAAGCAATATACAACATAAACCGTGGACGAGACAGTAATTGTACATAGATGCTTGACGGGGACATTACATATTTACTCTACCATTGATGATATTAAGTCAAGGTTCAAGCATAACTCCTCTTGCAAACCCCAATCTTAGTCAAGAAGAAGTAGCACAATTGTTCCAGAGCCACAAAAAGAATTAAGTTCTCCTAGAAGAAGCATCTTGACTTGCCTTTTGTAGACATTAAAGAAAAACAACCAGACCAGTTGAAGTTTATGAAACTTGCTTATGAATCCTAATAAGCTAATGCAGATCTTAAACCCTTGTGCAGCATGAATTAGAAGAACAGAAAGTGTAATATTGAAACTTTTTGATCTCCTTTGCATCTCAAGGAAAAAAATTTGTCATTTATGAAGCTTCAGAAATTAGAGAAATATTACCTGTAGCTGAGATTAGTAGGCCACTATCTAATGTTGTCTAAATTCAAAATCCATCAACATATCTGATTCTCTAAAGCCAGAGACTCACCCCACTGATGGCTCCTCAACATATTGAAGTCATTCCCTATCTTTGTATCATAATATAATTGCTGGCTCCAACTATGTGACATCCCATATTGGAAGAATATAGTGTGTTTGTGTGGTTTATAAGTAGGTGTTGTGGGTATAAGAAATAGCTTGGGTTAGCCATTTTGGACCAGTAGAAAAGAGGGTCCAAGTAGTTATTTCTTATGTGTATAACACCAGTCGTGCTAAGTGCTACTTAGGTTAACCATTTTGGACATTTTGGGCCAGTAAAAAAGAGAGGGCAAGTAGTTTTTTATGTCTACAACACCAATCGTGCCTGCGAGTTCGGAGTTTGGGCTCGGGACGTGACAAACTATTTTAAGGATTTTATAAAAAAGAGTTAATGTCAAGACATAAATAGTCAGTATAATTTTTGAAAGGGTGAACTGCACTAGACCCCCCTGTGGTCAGATATAAGTGCACATGACCCCCTTTTGGTCTCAAAACTTCTCTAGACCCCCCTATGGTCCGACCCTTGGTGGACACTGCCCCCTCGGTCAAATTTTCGGTCACTTTTGATGGCATGTGTAGCACACTCGTATAAATGTAATTTTTATTGATTTTTAACGTATTTGACAATAAAATAATAATAGTAAATGAAAAAAAAAAAAGAAATGAAAACAGTCAACTCACCACCACCATCATCTCCGCCACCATCTCCACCTTCGGTCACCACTACTGCCACCATAAAAGCAACTTCTGTCCCCATCACCAATCTCCACTACAGCTTGAAATTAACAACTTGTACACATATTTTAATTCACGTGTACAAGTTTACCTTTGGCTTGTTCATTGATGCCAATGATTACAGAATATGTCCATAGATCCCGGTATGGCTTTCCATCTCTTTGACATGAAAAAGTAGCTGCAAATAATCATCTTCCCAACTCAACTATACCAACAACATTTAAAAAAATAATAATAAAAAAAAAATTAACACACCGAAAAAGCTACAAGAGAAACAAACAAACGCCCACATATTTCCCTTCAATTTCCAAAGAAATTCAATAAAGACTTGATCTTTTCAGGCAAATTCTATAGAATTTCATCAAGCTTTCATCTTTAGAAGGAAATAACCAAGAATCTCAGTAAAGTTGTTGTAATCTTTTAAAGTTGGGGTTTATGGCGGTAGGTGAGGGTGGTTGTAGTGGGGTGGGGGAGGGCGGAGGAAGGGAAGAAGAAGAAGGAAGTAGTTTTTTTATTTTTTTATTTTTGTGAAAAATGGTATTTTGGTCAATAAACACATTTATTTTATTGACAAAATTATTAAAAAAGAATCCAAGTTACAATAAGCGAATGTGTTGCACATGCCGTCAAAAGTGACAGAAAATTTGACGGAGGGGGCGGTGTGCACCAAGGGTCGGACTATAGGGGGTATGGAGAAGTTTTGAGACCACAGGGGGGTCATGTGCACTTATATTTGACCACAGGGGGGTCGTGTGCAGTTCACCCTTTTTGAAATGATAAAAAAAAAAAAGTGTTTTTTGTTTTATCATAATATAATAATCAAACAAACAATCCTACTTGATAGAAAAAGTTATGCAAGTCAAATGGTAGTATGGTACAATACTGAGGAAATGGAACACTAGTTGAGAATCACTATTGAATGCATGAATCAGCTGGGATACTCAAGTTGATATTAACAGAACATATATAAGAACATCCAAACATAAATGACTAAAGAGCCTAATTATCAACAAAATAGTCAACCCACTACTTTCCATCTTCTTAAAAAACAAAACAAAGCATGTGTACATGAAACAAATGAGAGACTATAGAAGAGTACACTTAGCATCCATTCACAAGAGATTCAAAATCAACAGGGTGAAACTTGAAAAGTAGAAATTACTTGTTGATATTTTGATTTGGCAGCTTCACCTCCAGCCTCCAAAATGGTTTGTTTGGGCCTGATACAAGTTAGAGACAGAGACTTAACATCTCGCCATACACACACCTCAAGAATTATGTTGAAGCATTCAGTATTCTCTCACCTGAATGCTTTTAGGTGTTCAGAAAATGCTAATGCCATCAATTCATTTCCACCTAAAACATGGTTAAAGAGTGGATGCAGCCCTTCGTGGGGAAGATCTTTCACTCTTTTAATGGACTCTCTAGAAGGTTTTGCTTTTGTTTTTGTATACAAGCAAAATGCTTTAGTACATGGTTTCAGCAAAGCAGTCAGTTTTGTAGATGAATCAATAAATTCGCGAACCCTATCAGACAGAAGATCTATAACTGTCTGCGGAAAATGCCCATATACAGTAACTCCACTTGCAATTGCCTATTCTATTTTCCACATTGTTCCATCCATATCTTTTAAAACCTCTTCCTCAGTAGGAGCTGCCCTAATTGGTTTTGATAGAAAGAGATGAAGATCTAATAGAAAAGGCACGTCTTCTGACGTCACAAAAGAAAATGCAGTACCGGTTCGACCACCCCTTGCAGCTCTCCCCACACGGTGGACAAAAAGTTTGGGTTTGGAAGGGAAATCAAAGTTGATAACATTATCAAGTAATGGAATTCCTATGCAACTGACTTGTCTTCTCATAGTCATTATTTTTTTTTTAAACCAGCTTTTTTATTTATTTTTGCGTAGCCATAATATGCAAGAATAATTGACTGATATAAACTTTTTATTTGCTGCCACATTGACAAGCCAATTCTCAGAAGTCAGTGATGGAATTAGGTCCAGAAGGAAGGATTCGATGAAGTATTAACAGAGAAATCGAGTCGCCCATGAAAATGAATTTAAGTTCGGATAGTTCGAATACTTGTTACTATCAAGACTTCAACTGCGAGTTCTTATTTTTTTCTTTTACAGAACCAGTGGTACAGTATTCTCGGGTTGATTTCTTAATCAAACATGTACAGTATAGCTTCATATTTATAGTACACGAAAGTATATGCCTAACAGTAGCTATGCTTGGATAAAGATAAACAAGGATCACAACTGAAAATACACAAGTTTAAAATTAAAAAACTAGCATTATCTATCAGTGATAAAAGATTAGTAAAGAATATGACCTTCTCTTTTCCATCTTCAGCCATGAACTTTTGTCGAGTCCCTGAAAGTAAATATCAGCACAAAAGATCATTATAACTGTAATAAAGCTCAATAAAGCCTGAAATTGAGCTATAATTGCAAAACATATTTAAAGCTTGAGTTGAACATGTGCATATATAAACATGAATGAAGTTTACTATGTTGTTTCTCTACTTCTGCAAAATTGTAAAAAGCCTAATACATGAGCCGATTTAGTTGGGGGCCAGTGGGATTCATAAGCTAAAAATTTAATTTAGCCCCCACTGAGTAAAAATCTTGGATCCGCCCCTAACCTAATACCATTACGTTATGTTGTGTTTTGAGAAACGTAGGCATATCCTTTCTCGCCCACTAGGAGCCACATATTTGGATAATTAGATAAAGAAAAATTGGCTTTAATATGGAAAAAGCATAAAGACAATGAAACTTATTCAATTTATGAGAAAAAGGAAAATACAAAAAAAAAATAAACTAATAAAAGACAAAGAAAGCAGAAGTCTCACAGAGAACATGTATGGGAAGTCAAATATCTATAACTGGGCCTAGCAGCAAGGAAGATAAATTTGTGTTGAAGAAAATAATTATGCAGGTCATAAATCCTAAGCATTTTATAGACACTCCACCTGTAGCTTATTTGAAAAGTCTTTCTAAAAGGTGATAGTAAGAGAACTTATAGAATAAGCATTCAAAAAGAAGAAAAGAATGAGCATTAAAAACTAAACCGAGAAAACAGACTACGTAATATAAGTTTGTAAGCAGAGCTCTCAAATTTTACTAATGGTCACATAGTATTTGACAGGAGAAGTGGTAAATCCTCTTCAGTAAATGATTTACCCAATTTTTAAACATTCTAGTTCACTTACAACTACATATATAGCATTTGTGGCAGGATTAGTGTCACAGTCAATATATCGCCCCATATCAAAAGAAATGTCAAATAAGTAGACATAGACAGAGAAAGACCAATGAGTTTGAATTTACTTACGCAGGAGCATTAGCACTCACCGATCATCTGTTCATTTCACAGTGACGATCCAAATATCATATTTTAGGATGCACGTGGATCTTTAGTCCCTCACCATATTCCAGTTGCTCTTTCTGAATATTTATAGCTGAAATCGCAACAGAACGACTGCACCACATCACCTCAATCATCTGGAGGGTAGGAATTTCTCCTATATCAGAGGGAATCTCCTCAAGTTGCTCACAATTGTGTAAAAGTAGACACTTGAGCTTGGGAAAGTTATCATCAGTGGCACTCCATTCTACAACATTCAAAGTGTCTAACTTCAAGAATTTGAGTTTTGAGAACACCTCATCTTTCATTTCCCATCTTTCACCCTCAAATGCATTGCGCAACAATTTGAGAACCTCCAGATTGCATAGGGCTTTTGCAAGTTGTGAAATTTCATTCCATGGCATTTGAAAATTTGACAATGTCAACTTCTTAAGATTTGAGGGAAGATTAAATTCACATGGATATTTTCCCATGCCATTGTAAAACACATTTAGTGATACAAGTTGATTAAGAAACCCCAGCTCAGGAAATTGATTGCAATTTGTAGCATCATTCCATGAATCCAAAAATATGCATTTCAATTTTTGAATGAGTCGTACCTTTCTCAACATCTTTTCCATAGCATCTCCATAAGCAAGAGATGGTGTAGAAAAGGTTTGCAGATTATCTAATATGGAGGACTTTTCAAGTCTATCGGGCCCCAAATCAAAAGAAACACCATCATTTATATGCACATGCCTTAACTTTGTCATATCCCAAATCGAATCTGATACCTTTATAATTTCAGCTCCCAATCCTTTGAAAATAAAAGTTTGTAGGTCCCAAAGATTGGCTATCGATGATGGAATTAAATCCACATAACTTTGACATGCCAAGTATCTTAACAGCATAAGAGCACCAATCTCTTTGAAAGAGTCGCCTATATTGATACCTTCCAAATTCAATGTTCTAAGGAACTTAAAGTTGTGAAAAATGGATGAGATATTATACGAATTACTTGGGCCCATATCACTAGTAGCAAAGAACAACAGTGATCGTACAAATGGCCCAGATGGCTTCAACATAGTGAAATGATTCCTTATGGGATAAATGCAGAGGCGGCGTAGGTGACATTTTATCGATGTGGAAGAAAAAGAATCACTAGGGTCCATATCAACTTCTTCTTCTTCTTTGTCTTCTCCTTCGTCATCGCCTTCTCCTTCTTCTTCTTCTTCGTCTTCGCCTTCGTCGTCATCTTCTTCGTCATTGTCTTCTTCATCTTCTTCTTCATCTTCTCCTTCATCGTCGTCTTCTTCTTCTTCTCCTTTGCCGTCGTCTTCTTCTTCTTCTTCACTAGGATCTATATCATGATGATGAAGAAGAAAAAAATTATCTTCCTCCTCTTCCTCTTCCTCTTCTTTTTCTTCTAAATCCATATCATGATCATACCCATCTATCTTCTGTAGAAAATTCTCTTCCCTAGCTTTGGTCAAACAGAACTCACGTAAGAGATCATGAACACAACATGATTTCACCCCGCCATTGGATTTTTCTTGAGCAACAGTGACTAAGCTTCTTCCAATCAAATCTGTAAAGTAATCCTCTGCCACATCTTCTAAGCTCTTCAAGTCAACATGCTTTACAAATCCTTCAGCGATCCACAATCTTATTAATTTCGAGACCAGAACTTCTTTATCCTCCAAAAAAGCTCCAAAGTACAAGAAACAAGACTTTAAATGATCTGGTAAATGCTTGTAACTCAGCTCGATTACGACTTTGCCCTGTGCTTCCCTATCACCGAGTATAAGTGAACTTAAATTTTTTGCAATTTGTTCCCATTGATTTGCTCTTTTCTCCATCTTGGCAAGAAGTCCGGCTGTCAAAACGAGCGAAAGAGGTAAGCCTTTACAATTTTTTGCAATTCGCCTTCCGACACCCAAGAGTTCGATAGGACAACTTTCTTTTTGAAATAGCTTCTTCTCTAGCAATGCCCAACTTTCATCATCAGAGAGTAGAGAAAGGGATTGCACTATGCTATCAGATTTAGCCAACCCTTGTATTCTCGTGGTGAACATAATTCGACTTCCATTGTTGTCATTTGGGAAACATCTTGCTAGGTCATTCCAGGCATCAATTTTCCATATATCATCCAGAAAAACGAGAAACCTCCGTCCCTTGAGCTGCTTGAACAACATTGCAGCTAATTCTACATCCTCCTTATGATGGTCTATGTTAGAAAGTTGAACAACTTGACCTAAAAGCTCCATCAATAACTGTCTCTTTTCATATACTTGAGAAACACAACACCATGCACGAGTATCAAAGTACTCATTGACTAAAGGATCACTAAACAATTTCTTAGCAAGGGTCGTCTTACCTTGCCCAGCCATGGCGATGATTGAGATAATAAGCAGTTTTTTTGGTCCTTCAATAAGCTGCTCAAGCATCATTTTTGTCTCTTCCACGAAACCAACAACATCGTTTTCGGTTGTTGGCTTATCAGTTTGTGATGTTGAAGTATGATGTTTAGACATGTTATCGAAATCATGACGACACTGGACGACCAACTCTGGGAAGGAAGTGGTCAACAAAACCACTTGTCTACAGTACCCCTTATCATCCGGTAAAACTCTTTTTATATCATTTAAAGCATAAATGTCCTGCACATCTTCCAGAATAACAAAATACGATTTATGATTAAGAAGGTTGTAAACCAACCCTTCTAACTCAGCTTCGCTCATATCACTTGTATAGTCGATCTCAACACCTTTTGAATCTTTACCAAATGATGAAGCATTACGTAGGAGGTCAAGAAACACCTCCTTTTTCCTTTCTCTATAGGATGAGACCAAACTCCTCGTACGAACTTTGAAATAACCATTTAAACAATGAAAGACTGAGTCGAGTGTGTTACCAATTTCAGTATTATTATTGAAGAAGACGGGGATTATTTCAAGCTTGTTTGGGGGCATGTGTAGGACACTCTCTGTAATTGAACCCGCGTTACCAGAGCCCATCCTGATTAGTTGTCTTTGATGTTGTAACTCTCGTGGGATATGACGAAGCCAAAGCATAGAGTACCAAAGAGGAATATCTCCAAGTAGAAATGAATCAATGACATACTCTGCCTCATATGCCAAATTTGCAATGCTTGTGATGACATCCTTTATATCAGCTTCCTCCCTGCGCGGCTCCGGGATCTCCACAAGGTGACAACTCACCTGTTGTAGCTCCCATTGTAACTGTAAGATTTCCAATTTCAGAAAGCAAATTGAAGCATCAGCCTTGGGTTTCACCAGAAGCTCCCCTAGATTGTCCACAAGATGGTCCACAAAGTCGATTTGAGCAGTCTTGGGGTAGTACATTCGTGATGGTTTTGGCCTTTTCGCATAAATCCATCCAACCTCGGACCGAAGTGACCGAAATAGACCTTTAGGGCTTACAAAAATGTGGTAGAGTCGGTCACACATTTGATCAGCCATGTCTTGGTACATATTCTTGAGATCAATGGAAGAGATGGTGAAGAGTACCTCCCTGGCAATAAATTCTAAATTTTTCAAGGACTCTTGTGGGGGATCCATGAGAATTGCTCTGAGGAGTACAACGCTCTTGACAATGTCTTCCCTCCTTAGAAGCTTTAAAGGAGATTGCTGAAGATAATCTAACAGAGCATCAACGGGAACTAGATAGTCCACAAAGTAGTAGTAGACTGGTGATGCCTCTGGTTGTTTGCCATAAATCATCATTCGGATCAAATCCATCCAATGTGACATGAGTTTGAGAACAAAGTTGAGTCTTTCCACCATTTCATGAGCCTTGTATTGGTCCATTTCCTCGGTATCATGCTTCTTGATGATGTTTGCCGCCCTCAGAGCCAAATATTCAATTTCTTTCATTAATCTACCATATCCAACGAATTGTTGAGGAAGATCAATGAGAAATGCTTGGAGGAGTGCAAGTTCAAGGTAGACTTGTTTCATCCCTGGAACCATAAAAGGAAATTCTTCAACATATTGGAAAAATAGACGAAAAGCATCAAGCGAATACTTGAAATCATCAAAAGGCATAATGAACACTTCATTCCCTAGTAGAGCATCAAGATCGGCTTGTAGAATATTCATGTCAAAGCAGACTCGTAATGGCTTTGGCTCTTCGTCTACAATCACCACTTGCTTCCCTTTCTCCATTACTTGCTTCCCTTCCACTTTTTTTTTTTTTTTTTTTTTTTTTTGGGGGGGGGGGCGGGGTGGTTTACAGTGTAGAGAGATGAGAAATAGAGATGAACAGTACGAGGAGTAATAAGGCTATGGCAGGTCAACGTTTACTCAACCAACCACCGCTACTTTATTAGAACTAATCAGCTTTTTCTGTGTTAAAAGACAAAGGACCTGTGTAATTAGGTTGGGAATCTAAAACAAATAATTGTGCAATTAGGCTCACATTCAATTATACAATGTATTCGTACTTATGTATGTATATCATGTGGTGAAGAATTAACGATGCATAAAAAGTACGTTGATAATAAAATAATAATTGGCAAATAAAAATTGTAGAAAATAAAATGCAACGAAAATGTAAAACTTAAATTTTGAATGAAATTTGAAATAAGGATTAAAGGCGTTATAAATTCAAGAGTCAATATATTCTTTTTAAAAGATTGAGAATTAATTTTTTCATGCACTACATATAGGTGAAGATAATACAAAGAATTTACCCTTCATTAATATCATTCAAAATTTTTAATATTTTTAGCATGAGAAGAGCATGTGTTTATTAAATTTTAAATAGATTTTTTTTTTTTTTTGTCAAAGGGTTTTTGGTTAAAATCATTAAATTTTGAAGAAAATTTGAATCAGGAATTAACATGGCACAATTGTATGTCTAGGAAATTTTTTGTCTTTTTATTTTTTTACGGTAAGTAAGTGAGTATATTAGGTCCCAAAATTAATGATATATATATTTTTTTTGTCGGGAATATGATTCAAAACTTCATTTTGGAACACATAAGACCAATTTATCCTGGCTCTTATAATTGAGCAATAATATAACTAATTTACCATGACCTAACATGTCCTTATATCGAAAAGACGATGCTAACGAACCTAACAGTTGGTGGCCTTGTTAGATTTTGTTATGATGCGATACTAAAGATTTATGGCACACTGGCGTTCATCAAGTAGAGCTTTACACGCTAAATACCTATTTAATTATGTGATTTTATTTTAAAATTAATTAATATTAAGAGTAGCGCGGGATCTTATTTAATGGTCTTGAACTTTATATTTTTTTTTATATTAAACAAGTTATATTGTAACACTTACTTTTATGTCTAACCTGATTTAAAAATGTTACTTTTTGAATGATATGATAAGCTGCGAGTGACACGGAATCAGGATGATGATGTAGTCACGTGGGTCTCAAACTTTATGATTTGTCTATATGAGACAAGAATATATTATATCACCACCTCTCACGTGTAACTTGACTCGATTTAAAAATGCAAATTTGTGAATCACATGATGGCTGCAAGTGAGACCACAAACTAGGATGGGATCCAGCTAAAATGAACTGTGTGATTAAGAGAGAGATATCATACGTAGCTGGATATGTAATAAACAAGACTAAATCAAAAATCAACTCTAAAAAAAAAATTATTTTTATTTTTATTTTTAAGATGTAACCCATGAATCGTAACACTTAGAAAAAATTAGCGATTAATTCCTTAGTGATTAGAGCGCATCGACAGCACTGAGATCCATCTTCCTCTCTGTTTTTCTCTTTCCATACTTCTCTTTCAAATTCTGATTTTTAATGCACAGAGTACTCAATGTGAAAGCTCGAAAATGGGACAAGACTTTACTCTTGTACCCGCCAGACTTGCTTAAAGAGTAAATTACGTTTTACCAATGGTGTTTCGAGTAGCAGAAAGAGATGATAATATAAAATAGGGTAAATTATTTATTTAGTTTCGTATTTTTATTATTTGCTACAATTTAGTAAATATTTTTTAAAATTTATTCTTTTAATCTCGTATCTTTACTCTTCTCCCAACTTAGTCATTATTTTTTAAAATGTACCGTTTTAGTCTAATATCTTTATTGTTATAGTCAACATTAGTCCTCTATCATTTTTTCGTCAAAAAAATCTAATGAAATAAGCACATGACAAAAAAATACATTTTGAAATAGAATGATTAAATTGAGATAAATAATAAAAATACGAGATTAAAATGATACATTTTAAAATATAAAGATTAGGTTGGATAAATAATAAAAATACAAGACTAAAAAGATAAATTTTAAAAAATAAAGATTAATTTAAGACAAATAATAAATATAATAGACTAAATAACTAATTTACCCTATAAAATACACTAGGTTTGGTCTACCATGTCATCATTCATATATTTTGTTTAAAGTTGATGTCTTCATTATTAACTTAAATATCAGACAAATGTTTCATAAATTCAGCGATCAGACTTGACTTCAGAAAAAGATACATTTTTGCAATGGTGCTTCACGAAGCAGATAGAGATGACAACATTAAATAACTATGGTTTTGGTGTAACCACCATCGTTCATAATTTTATTTAAAAATGATGTCTTTGTTATTAAGGTTAAAATAAGAAAATGATTCATGAACCCAGCCACCAGAGTTGAATCTTGGCACAGTGGTGGGTCTCATAGCAGATTACAGATGATAATATTAGATATTTATGGGTTTGGTCCAGTCCATTTTCTCTATGTGGAGTTGCTAAAATGCTGCGCCCCTATTTTTCTCTCTCCTTGACTCGGTCAGCACATGGAGCATTGTTTTTTATAATAAATGTTGAAATTTTAATTTGAACTCAAAATCTTGAATATAATAAGTCAATTTTAATTATTCTATCTAATTATTGAATGTGGACATAGAGTATTTTTAATAATGTCATGTTTGGGAGATTGTTGAAATCTACTTCATTTTGCTACCAGTGTTAGGTCTTCTCTCAAAATATTATTTAAAATTTCATTTTTAATAAAGAAGTTGTTGATTCAAACTCACTTCAATACCTTTCCTACCACATTTTTCAAAAAACGGGTATTCACTAAATCAAATTTCAGTTTCTCCACATTTAGAGAAGTTGAACCATTGTCTAAACCCATTCTCTAAAATAAGGAATGGATTAAAAAGATAATATCGATTAGAGTAAAAATAAAATAAAAGATTAATTAAAAGTAAGATACGGCTAAAAAATGCTAGAATTATCACTTGGTGCAACCTTTTCTATTTGCAGGAGTAAAATAAATAAAAATGACTTCCTCATAATTTAGCTATACTGAGAAAAGTGTCAGAATACATTTATAGTAGCATAAAAACTAGTCCCCAATTTCGCACCAAAAAAAAAAAAAAAACAAAAAACAAAACAACAACTAGTCCCGATTTCTGCCAACACCCAAGAAGCTCACAAGCAAAAAATCTTAAGTTGCTTTTACAGTGATCTTCTATGGAGACTATTCCTTTCCCCATCTAAACAATAAAACTGGTACCTGACATATATAAACCAAAAGAAATCGTTAATAATATTTTGAGAAAATGGCTCAAATAGTATTTAATGTTTACTTGTTTTGACATTTTTAATTCTAAACGTTTTAAATCGGATATTTTAGTCCTAGACATTTTCTAATAGGGATACCGTTAGTCCATTAGCTCATTTTTATTAAATTTGCACCGTTAATTAAGTTCACTTGTTTTGCATGCTGCGCGAAAAAAAAAAATGTAAAGTTAAAATGGTCATTTAACTTACAACTCGTTTTCTTCTCTTTTGTAAAACCTCACTGTCAATGGAGTAATGTAAGTTAAAGAAAAACGTAATGCATAAGCGTCTATTCCAGTTACCTTCCAAAGTTATTGATTCTTCAGCAGTGCCATCATCATTTTTTCCTTCCATTTCTTGTATATCCTAGTCCTTTCCATCTTTACCTACACATACCATTAAGAAAAAAGCATGAATGGCCAAGAAAGTCTCAAGATAGGTGGAAACAAAATGAAGTTCCCTGTCGATAAAGAGAATTAAAAGTTACAAAAAAATGTTAGAATTACAAAGCAAAACAAGTTAATAAGTAGTATGCTTTCTTTCCCCCACCCTTTTGACACGAACTAGGAGGAAACCTTCTAGTTCTAAAGCATAGGAATAAAATCGCATGATCTGTTTGATGATGGTTACATGCACTTGCCAGGTCATGAATTAGTTTTTGATAACATTTGAAGAAAATTATTAAGCAAAATGACACGTAAAATTTGAGATAACAGACCCTTATTCCTCCAATTATTTGGTTTAATAAGTGTGCGTTATTCCTCCAATTCTTAGTTTCTATTAGAATTTCAGTATATCTTGCAACTTATGAACAACAACAAAACCCAATGGATAGGAAAAATATAAGCTTCCATTGAAAAGGGAAGCAGCCTTTCTTCGGGCAAATTAAAAAGATAGAAGAAATTGAGAACATAGTGAAGAATGTTCAACTCATGCCAACTACATGCACCAAAAGATTTCCTTAAGGAAAGTAAGTACAATTTTTCACAAACTTCAAATATTTATGCGAGTAGCTGCTGCATAAGAAAAAGTTAGGTTAAAGATATGAGTTTACAGTATGCTAGATTTCTCACTTCTCTTCATTATTGAGACAGATGCCTCCGGTACTGACATTGGAGCCGTGCTACAGCAAAACAAACATCCTATAACCTTCCATAGTCAGAAGCTCTCTCCACGCATGCAAGCAGCCTCTACATATAATAGGGAGATGTATGCTATTGTTATTGCCGTTCAAAAATGGCGTCAATATTTGTTGGGGCAGAAGTTCTTTATTAACTTGGATCAACGAAGTTTGAAGAACATTCACAACTCAAACCATCCAAACCCCGGAGCAACAAAAGTGGCTATCTAAATTATTGGGTTATGACTTCGAGATCTTATATCAGCCTGGGACTTGAGAATCAAGCAGATGATGCAAAAATCTCAATGCTAAGCTGAGCCGCAGATTTGATGGGCCTTACAAGATCGTTGCGTGCATAGACAGTGTGGCATATAAGTTAGAGCTTCCTTCAACTTCAAAGATACCCCCAGTTTTTCATGTCTCTCAGCTAAAGAAGTTTCAAGGTGCCGAGAATATAGAACCAACACCACTGCCTATTGAAGATGCCACTTGGGAAGACTCTCAGAACTTCTAGAACCTTCAGGACAAGGTTCCTTTGAATGGGGGAGGCATTGTCATGAGTCCTTCGACAGATCAGCATGGTGCAGCAGCTAAGGTTGCTTTAGAAGATTCAACTGATTTGGCTAGTACAAATGAGCAGATTCTTCATGAACCCAAGCCGTTAGGAAAGATGTTACGCACAAAAATTCTACCACGGCATCTGTCAGAGTTTGTTAGGAATTGAGGTTCTGGTTCAGGAAAAGGTGAAGGCAAGGATCTTACTTCGAAGCAATCTCTGGAGTTTTCCCTTATCCGAACGGGTCTTGCAAGAAAATAGAATTTCATATTTCAGCTCATTGTATAAAAATAGAAAAAGATTCTAGAGGAAGTAGGCAAGAGTTGTATGAGCTACACACTTTCTTTTCTCTCTGTTCTCTTCTTCTTCCTCTGTTCTTCTTCTATCTCTGTAATTTTGTTCGATTCAATTCAATCAAAGGAGATATTCCCCATTTTCTCCCAATTTACTTTCAGTTATCATCTCACAAAGACCTAAACTTCCATAGATCCCAAAATAACTGAAGAATAAATAAAAAAGAAAAAGAAATGAAGAAAAAATTGAATTGGAAATGCTGACAAAAGCTAAAACAATTACTTTTTTTTTGGTCGAAGCTAAACAATTACTGACAGAAAGCAATTGCTAAAGAAAAGTATAAGTCCTCTGTTTGGCAATGCGAATTTGGTTAGACAAGCAAATCAACTCTTCGGTTTATAAAATAAAACATTGCAATAACTTATATTTGCATTTGATGAGACTTAACAGCCATTTAAGTCCTTCTTCCGCTACTTTCTTCATAATGTTCGGATTTGCCAAGATTTTGTAGCCTCAATTGGATGTAATTTCTTGCAAAAATATTACATGAGAAAATTTACTAGGATAACTTCCAACTATAATCTCTATTGTTTAATTAGTTGAATTTTCAAATCATTATTACCGTTATGAAAATTATATTATAAGTCCCATTTGGGACCAATTCCAACCGTCCTGTAGAGCTCCAGCTATCATCTAAAGCTTGTGAGAGTAACGATAAAGATGGATCAATCAGCAATGACTATGAATCAAGTGGGAGTTGAGACTCAACGTAAAGAAATTTGTTAGGAGTTTTACCTAGTGAATTAAATAAGTGAATTTTTTCCACATCCACAGATTAGTAAAAGAATAAACTATTAATAAATAAATGTAGGCTCAAGAGTCAAAAACTTAAACTTTTGGGCCAATATTTAAGTTCTGCACGTATGTTAAAAACTAATTTGTTCTTCTATTCTCAAGGCGCAAAACACATATAAACTATCCTTACGTCATGGAGTTTAAAGCTCATTCCCCGGACCAAGTATTTGTTGAATTTCACCTCTAGCCAGCAGAATAGATAGCTTTTACTTTTCTCTCTTCATTTCATTGATACTAATTCATATCCATGTTATCTAAACTTGTTACTTTTAACTTTCACTTGCGGTTAACTTTTAATTTTTTTTTCTGACGAAAGGGGTACCATATACTAATTTGATTGACTACATGGCGTTCCGTAGTGATTTTGAAATCACAAGGGGGTTCCATGTACTTTGGCAAACCACAGGAGGATAATATGTCATTTACCGTTTAGTATTTTCAATTATCTTCTCTGGTCCTTTCAAGTTTTAATCATTCCAAAAAAGATTCAACTCATTAATACTAACTGCAAGGCATTTTTTAAGAGATTATATTTAGTTTTGCAAAGAATTCAAGCTCACTTTATAGTCAATGGACCTTGATATGTATATTTAGTAGTACACAAGAAAAACAAAAAGATATCCTGCTCTAGTTTACTTGATATGTATATTTAGTAGTACACAAGAAAAACAAAAAGATATCCTGCTCTAGTTTACTGTAATGTTGACGAGATTTTGAATTGCAAGTATAGAGATAAGGACTATTATTCACATGGGCAGTTGAAAAATTGAATACTTGAGATATTCAAGAGTAGAAATTTCCAACACGAAGAATTCAATTTGGTATAACCATCTCTTAAAACTCCTACCTTATCAAAGTACATGGAGTATAAGCAAATAAGCATTATCTGAAAGGTTTCACTCTCTAGCAAATTCTTTACATATTGTTAATCCTTTTATTATTTTTTTGAATGTTACATATTGTTAATCCTTTGTTATTGTGTAAGCCGCAATAGCGAGATTTATACTTAAACAAGTTTCAACCAGTTCGAGTAAAGACTTCTGTTGGTGGGTCCAGCCCCATTTGGGGTGGGTCCCACTTGTTGTCAAGTATTGTCAAAGACGATTTGTCTTTGACAACAGATTCAAGTTGTCTTTGGCAACTTGATCACCACGTCCTTCTAACTTCTATAAATAGGGGGTGGTGAGGAGATAGAAACACACCTCTGGAGAGAGGGGTCGAGAGCATCGGGGGCAGAGAAAAATGTAAAGTACCGATGGTAGGATTAGTGAGGTAATTCATTAATATTAGCTGTGGCAGGTTTAATGGATATTTTGGATTAACGTAAAATATTCAAAATACAGTATATAAATTTGAGTAGTAATTCATACACGAGAATAGGTAGATCCGAGTATTAGTATAACTGATTAATTTATCTAGGATCGAATGGGTAGATTCAGTTGAATCACAGTCAGGTGAGAGTTGTGAGGTTACTCTGTAAAGAGGTAAGAAAATATTCTTAGTACTTCAGGGAGAGAGTGAGAGAATATTTATGTAAGGAAGGTTTAGACTTTATCTGTACAAAAAGTCAGAAATATTGAGTAATAGTGAAATTACTCTGTGGACGTAATCAAAGTTGGGTGAACCACATTAAAATATTGTGTGTCGCTTATTTATGTGCACGATCCAGGTTTAGAAATTTATTCTAAAATTACCAACAAGTGGTATCAGAGCCGGGTACTGCACATAAATATGTGTGTTGACAGAAAATGGATTTGTGGCAGAGATTGTGACCTCGTTATCAGGAAGGTGAATCAATAAAATAAAAATAATCTATTGCATATGCCGTTTGTTGTTATTCTTGTTGATTTGCCGGGAGAGAAAAAAAAAAGTGTCATATGACCCATGAAAGAAAAAGTAGAACTTGGAGGGAGATAAATCCAAATGATGGTTGATGATGCATCAAGCAACAATGGTCAGGCTGAGAAGGATGCAAAAAATGCGGAAGATGTTCGAGCAGGGGGAGTAAACTGCTCGAATTAAAAGAAAAAGATTGCAGATCTTCAAGACGAAGACGGTTCAACTATGTATTCAAGTTCTGATGTAGGGGAACTATTTATAAAAATTGAATTGCTAATTAAGCAAGTCGTGATAAGCTTATGAAGCGATTGTTCATCCCCAAATGGGTTTGTAGGGGAAGATTGTTGGTGGGTCCCACTTGTTGTCAAAAACGATTTGTGTTTGACACCTTAGTTTGCAATGACGATTTGTGTTTGATAACAGATTCAAGTTGTCTTTGGCAACTTGATCACTACCTCCTCCTAACTTCTATAAATAGGGGGTGGTAAGGAGATAGAAACATACCTCCAGAGAGAGGGGTCGAGAGCATCGGGGGCAGAGAAAAATGTAAAGAACCGATGGTAGGGTTAGTGAGGTAATCCACTAATATTAGGTGTGGCAGGCCTAATGGGTACTTTGGATTAATGGAAGATATTCAAAATACAGTGTATAAATTCGGGTAGTAATTCATATACGAGGATAAGTAGATTTGAGAATCAGTATAACTGATTAATCTATCTTGGATTAAACGGGTAGGTTCGGTTGAGTCACAGTCAGGTGAGAGTTGTAAGGTCACTCTGTAAAGATAGTAAGAGAATATTCTATGTACTCCAGGGAGAGAGTGAGAGAATATTCACGTAAGGAAGGTTTAGACTTTATCCGTACAAAAAGTCAAGAATATTGAGTAATAGTGAAATTACTCCATGAACGTAGCCAAAGTTGGGTGAACCACATTAAAATATTGTGTGTTACTTATTTATGTGCACGCTCCGGGTTTCAGAATTTATTCTAAAATTCCCAACAACTTCGACACTACAGCTAATAAGGCAACAACACGTAGAACATTTGCGTAAGAATAAGAGCTCTCTAGGGAGGTTGATAGCAACAAAGTCAAACACCCTCTAAATTATCGACATATAGAAGTCTGCTATTTTACAAAAGAACATAAATTTAAGCTAACTTTATTTTTTTTCCAGAGTGATTTCCTTTGTGTTCTAGGATAGCTCAAGTCAATTGCTAACATAAAAACGAAAGCAGAAAAGAGCATATCCATTAATACCGTTCCCTCAGCTCGACTTAGGCTTTATGAGAGCTCAACTCTAAAATGAACAACTATCGAATTGTTGGTATTGCTTGGAGTGCTGATATTGATGAAATGAGAAAAAACTGAACATGATTTCACTCTGTGCATCTAAACTTAGCGAGGAAACAGAACATGCTAATCTGATAGGATAAATTTTTGGACTTCATTATTTGATGGTGTCACTTGGAGTAAAGTACTTGCCGCCCCCCTGTGTTTTGTCCGAAGTACTCATTCACTCCCTGTGTTTTTAAAATAGGCTCATTACCTCCCTGTGTTTTTTCGATTAAGCTGAAGCACCCAAAATTTCTTATTCCGTTAGCAAACGTTACCAAATTAGTTAATTGATCGTTATACCCTTACATAAAGTTAAAATTGAAAAAACACAGGGGGGTAATGAGCTTATTTTAAAAACACAAGGGGTGAATGAGTATTTTAGAAAAAACACAGGGGGGCAGCAAGAAATTTACTAAAAGGGTATTTTTGTCCAACAATGAAATTATTTAAACCAAAAGCATAAAAAAAAATCGCATTTTAAGCGCGTGTGTTACAATTGCTGTTAAATTAGACGGCTTTTCTAACGGAGGGGGGCGGTCAGCTACATTCCGAAAATCACAGGGGGTAATGAGCCTATTTTAAAAACACATGGGGTGAATGAGTATTTTGAGCAAAACATAGGGGGCGGCAAGCAATTTACTCGTGTCACTTGATTAAAGTTGAAAACAAAGCAAGAAAGCATAATTAAATTTCGTCTGTTGGTATATTGTAGTGAACAACCAAAGCAAACTTGGAGGTTAACGAGACACCATTTATAGTTAGTAACATAACTCCGTTATCAAATTTAGTATAGCTAACTGATAGATAACCTTCAATCAGAAGATCACTAGTTTCAATTGCATTGCAACAAATAGCAAAAAAAAAAAAAAAAGTTTTAAGACAATAGAGACAAAACGCAAACACTAGTTTGAAGTGAATGATTGAAAGAGAGCACAAACCTTACGCAAAACACATAATTGATGATAAAGGCAACAATTAGACAATTAACTTCTCAATGTTTTTTTGTTGATAATAAATTTACCTTTCTTATTGCATTAAGCAGCTTAAGCAATTCCATTCATTCTTTACTAGTTCGCAAATACTTAACAACTCTGCGGTATGGTAAAATCTAGGAAATCAACAACTTATTCATCCAATGTGAGCAACTCTTGGGGACTAGTTGAGAGGCACTATTGTGGCGAAGAACTTCTCAAGAAATTGATACAACTTAACAGTGTTTAGAAACAAAGACAAACGACCATTTACTTACAACAACCAGGAAATTTGATCCAATTGAACACTTAAAACACAAATAAGAATAACATGCCAACAAAACGGTGTCACCGGTGAAAATATGCAACAATTAGATCATTAGCGTTGAAATTTTTTAAGGCGTCGTCACAGAAGAACCTCAATTTAGCTTCCTAGATATGTATATGAAGCCAACAGGTACATGGAAAGACAACAATCTTGGAACTTTGGACATGATTCAAGATAAAGATTATCACATTCTCCTCTCTACCTTCAACTGTGAATTCAAGTTAACTGTCCTTGAAGATAACTATCAAAATAAATGGCCAATGTAATTGATAAAAAACTTTTCAACCTCTAAAATATATGCAGATGTGGTGATATAACTGTGGTAAAAGCTTACCAAAGAATATGACATTCTCCCATTCACCTTTAGCTTTGAATTTCCGTAAACGGCCCCTGAATAAAAATATCGGCACAAAAAGGTCACTATAACTGTGATAAAATTCATTAAAATCTGAGTTATCAATGTAGTTGAAAAATATATATGGAGTTTTTGTTGAAGATGTGTGTCTATAAAAAAGGAAGTTTACTATGTATATTTTCCATAATTGCAAAATTGTGCAAGAGCCTAATTCTATTGCACTATAGCATGATTATTGTAATAGTCACAAAAAAGGATATCAAATTAGTAAAATAGACAACAAGTAGACTCATGGGTTTGAATTTACTTACGTGGAAGCACAAGCACACACGAATAATTCATTTTCTTCATGATGAGGATTTCATATCCTATACCTTAGGATGAACATGGATCTTTAGTCCTTCATTACCAAAATCCAGTTGCTCTTCCTGAATTGTCTTAACTGAATTTGCAGTAGAATGACTGCACCACATCACCTCAATCATTTGTAAGGTAGCAATTTCTCCTATTTTTGAAGGGATCTCTTCAAGTTGCTCAGATTTGTGCAAGATTAAACACTCCAAGTGGGGAAAGTGGTCGCCAGGGGCATTCCATTCTATGACATTTAAAGTGTCTAACTTCAAAAACTTGAGTTTTGGGAACACTTCATCCTCCATCTCCCATGTTTCATCCTCAAATGCATTACTCAACAATTTGAAAACCTAGAGCTCGCATAGCTTTGAAAGTTGTGAAATTCCATTCCACGGCATGCGAAAATTTGACAAAGTTAGCTTCTTAAGATTTGAGGGGAAATTAAATTCACATGGATATTGCCTATTTCCATTGTAAAATACATTAAGTGATACAAGTTGACTAAGAAACCCTAGCTCTGGAAACTTATTGCAATTTGTAGCTTCATTCCATGAGTCCAAAAATATATATTTTAATTTTCGAATGCCTTGCAACTTTCTCATTATCTTTTCCATATCATCTCCATGAGCAAGAGATGGCGTTGAAAAAGTTTGTAGATTATCAAGTATAAAGGAGTTCTCAAGTTTGTTGGGGTCCAACACAAAAGAAGCACTATCATTTATATGCACATACCTCAACTTTGTCATATCCCAAATCGAATCCGATACCTTTACAACTTCAGCCCCTGTTGGGTGTATTATTGATATATTATTTCAACACCTTTTTACTTAATTCTTGTTAGTCTTGAGTAATTTTTGGAGCAATTTGACGGGTTTCATGTTTGTTTTGCGAGGTAGGTAAATTATATAAGAAAGCATGGATTTCAAGGCAAAATTGAAGAAAAATAGCCAAGGGCGAGCTTGCATGAAACTTGTGAAACAATTGAAGAGGAATCAGAAGTAGCGCAGTCATAGCGCAGCTACGCAGCATCGCAGGAAATTAAAGGGCATTTTTGTAAAACGGTGCAAAAAGAAGTAACCCTATGATAAAAAAGAAGGGAAAAACGTGAGATGGGGGAGAGTTCTCTTGGAAGTTGATTTTTGTGAGCAGAAGCAACATTCCAGATAGAAAAAAATGCGAGGAGATTGCAAGAGGAAGATAGAGAACGATTCAAAGACAGATTTTTAAGACGATTCTTCTTGAAATTGAAAGAAGAAGATGAATTTAGAGGCGGTAATGACTCAATTGGTGACCTCGCAGACACAGTTGGCTAATTCCCGACTCAGTATATGAATGAAACTAGGACTGCCCTCCATAACCAATCTGCATAAATCAGAAACTTAGAGGTGCAGTTTAGCCAAATAGCTGCAATGTTATCAGAAAGACAGCAAGGGAATCTACCTAGCACTTCAAAGGTGAATCCTAGAAGAGAGGGTAAAGGACATTGTAAAGCTGTCACTTTGAGAAGCGGCAAGGAGTTAGAGGAGCCAGTGAGAACCAAGAAGGTTGAGAAAGGTGAAGCAAAGAATAAGGTAGAAGGTAAAGAGAAAGTAGAAGCTCAGCCACAGCCTACACAGGAACCGTCTGTGGTCGTGTCATTCCCTCAACGATTGCAGAAAAATAAGCTTGATAAGCAATTTGCTAAGTTTCTTGAAGTCTTCAAGAAACTTCACATCAATATTCCATTCGCAGATGCACTTGAATAGATGTCGAGTTATGTGAAATTCATTAAGGATATCATTTCAAATAAGAGAAGGCTTGGAATTACGAGACAATTGCACTTACTGAAGAGTACAATGCCATCCTACAAAAGAAGTTACCACAAAAGCTCAAGGATCCAGGGAGTTTTACTATTCTTTGTGAAATTGGAAATATTATTTTTGAGCGAGCTTTATGTGATTTGGGTGCTAGCATTAACTTGATGCCTTTATCTATTTTCAGGAAACTTGGATTAGGAAAGGCAAAGCCTACAACTATGATATTACAATTAGTTGATCACTCGCTAAAGCACCCCAGATGAGTTATTGAAGATGTATTAGTCAAAGTCGATAATTTCATATTCCTTGCAGATTTCATAGTACTGGATATGGAAGAAGACAAGGAGATTCCTATCATTCTTGGAAGACCATTCCTTGCAACTGGAAAAATGCTGATAGATGTTCAAAAGGGAGAGCTGCGACTACTGGTGCAAAAAGAAGAAGTGATTTTTAATGTGTTCATGGCTATCAAGTACCCTGAAGCTAGCGACAATTGTTTTCATGTTGATGAGGTACAAGCTATAGTGCCTAGCCATGTGGGCCGATTGGATCCCTTAGAGGCTAGCTTGGTACAAGATGGTCTCGTTGATTTGGAAGATGAAAAGGTGCAGACATATTTGAATTGGCTAGATTCGTTTGAACCAAATAGGCGAAAATACTTTGAGAAATTAGAAGAAGGTTCTGCGCATTCCAAGCCATCAGTTGAGCAACCATCAGTATTGGAATTGAAACCTCTATTAGCGCACCTGCGTTACATATACTTGGGCAAGTCAGACACCCTCCCAATTATTATCTCCTCGTTGCTTTCTAAAGAAGAGGAAGATAAGTTACTGAGAGTGCTTAGAACTCACAAATCGGTGATTGGTTGGTCTTTAGCGGATATCAAGGGGATTCGCCCCTCCATATGCATGCATCGTATTCTTATGGAGGATGAAAGTAAACTATCCATTGACGCACAAAGGCAACTCAATCCAACAATGAAAGAAGTGGTGAGAAAATAAGTTCTGAAGTGGTTAGATACATGAGTAATTTACCCAATCTCAGATAGTACATGGGTAAGTCCAGTACAAGTTGTACCCAAAAAGGGCGGAATGACAATTGTGAGGAATGAAAACAATTAACTTATTCCTACAAGAACTGTTATTAGATGGAGAGTGTGTATCGACTATTGAAAGTTGAACAAGGCTACGAGAAAAGACCACTTTCCTTTGCCCTTTGTTGATAAGATGCTTGACAAATTGGCAGGGCATGAATACTATTGTTTTTTGGATGGTTACTCCGGGTACAACCAAATAGCTATTGCATTTGAAGACCAGGAGAAAACTACGTTTACATGTCCTTATGGTACATTTGTATTTCGGAGAATTCCATTTGGATTATGTAATACACCAGGTACTTTTCAGAGATGCATGATGGCTATCTTCTCAGATTTGGTAAAGCGTGAAATTGAGGTATTTATGGACGACTTTTCTGTTGTTGGCACATCGTTTGATAATTGCCTTTACAATCTAGAGTTAGTATTGAAAAGATACGAGAAGACAAACTTGGTGCTAAATTGGGAGAAGTATCACTTCATGGTGCGTGAAGGTATTGTCTTGGGGCATCGTACCTCATCTAAAGGCATTGAGGTTGATCGTGCGAAGATTGAGACCATAAAGAAGTTGTCATCACCAACATCTGTGAAAGGGGTTAGAAGTTTTTTTGGGACATGCAGAGTTCTATAGGAGATTCATCAAGGATTTCTCAAAGATCGCCAAGCCACTTTCAAATCTTCTGGCCTAGAATATTCCATTTGTGTGGGATGAAGACTGTGAATGGTGTTTTCATAACAATAAAGGAAAAACTTATGTCAGCACCTATTGTAGTAACTCTTGATTGGGAGTTACCATTTGAGTTGATGTGTGATGCCAGCGATTACGTCATAGGAGCAGTCTTGGGACAGCATAAGAACAAGGTTTTCCATGCTATTTACTATGTGAGTCACACTCTTAATGATGCGCAGCTTAATTATCCAACAACAGAAAAAGAGTTACTCACAATAGTATTCGCCTTCGATAAGTTTCGGCCCTATTTGATTATAAATAAGGTAATCGTCTACAATGACCATTCTGCTATCAAATACCTTATGGCCAAGAAGGATGCGAAGCCAAGGCTTATTCGTTAGGTGTTGTTGCTACAATAATTTGACTTGGAAATCAGATATAAGAAAGGCACAGAAAATTCGGTAGTAGATCACCTTTCTAGACTTAAGTTACCAGCAGAGATTGAGATAGTGAAGCCGCCCATTGATGATGATTTTTTGGATGAAAAGATTCTCGCAATACAATCTGCTCATATTCTTCCATGGTATGCTGACTTTGTGAATTTTTTGGAAGCGAATGTAATTCCAGCATATCTTAATTATGAGCAGAGGAAGAAATTTTTATCTGATATGAAGCACTATTATTGGGAAGATCTTATACTCTATAAGCATTGCACAGATCAAATAATCAGAAGGTGTTTTCCAAAAGAAGAGATTGATGATATTTTACGACATTGTCACACACTTGAGTGCGGGGATCACTTTGGAGGAAATCAGACAGTGGCAAAGGTGCTCCAATCGGGCTTCTATTGGCCTAGCTTGTTTAGAGATGCTCACACTTTTGTTGTTGCATGTGATCGATGCCAAAGATTGGGGAATATCTCAAGAAGGAATGAAATGCCATTGCAGAACATTCTTGAAGTTGAACTTTTTTGATGTATGAGGGATCAACTTCATGGGACCTCTCCCTTCCTTCTACAATAACAGATACATTTTGTTGGCAGTTGATTAATATCTAAATGGGTAGAAGCGGTTGCGACTCCAAAAGATAATGGTGCGGTAGTCTTGAATTTTTTAAAGAAGAACATTTTTACAAGGTTTGGCACACCTTGAACAATAATTAGTGATGAGGGTACCCATTTTTGCAACAAGCAGTTTGAAGCCCTCTTACTCAAATATGGTGTCAAACATCAGAAAGCCCTTGCCTACCATCCTCAAACCAATGGGCAAGTGGAAGTCTCAAATCGAGAAATAAAGAAGATTCTTGAGAAAACGGTTGATAATTCGCGCAAAGATTGGGCCAAGAAGATTGATGATATATTATGAGCGTATCGTACTGCATTTAAAACACCAATTGGGATGTCACCTTACAGATTGATCTATGGAAAAGCTTGTCATTTACTAGTTGAGCTCGAGCACAAAGCATATTGGGCAATGAAGCAGTTGAACTTGGATATACAAGCTGCAGGGGAAAAGAGACTTTTGTAATTAAATGAGTTAGAAGAGTTCCGGAATGAAGCTTATGAGAATGCAAAAATCTACAAAGAGAGAACAAAAGCGTGGAATGATAAGCATATTTCACAAAAAGAGTTCTTCCCTGGTCAGAAGGTTCTTTTATACAACTCAAGGCTTCGCTTGTTTCCCGGAAGCTAAAGTCAAGATGGTCTGCCCTTTTGTTGTTACGAAGGTATTTCCCTATGGAGCTGTCAAAGTAAATCATCTAGAGAAGGGGACATTCAAGATCAACGGACAACGGCTGAAGACTTATTGCGGCAATGAGTTTGATAAGCACAAAACCGTTGTTCATATCAACTCGTCGTGAGAAATTGCTCTATCGGGCGATCGACGTTAAAACAAGCACTTTTCGTGAGACAACCTGAATTTTCTTACTTTTCTTGACTTAACAGTTGTGTTTGTTTTTAGTTAATTTTTGAGTTATAGTTGTCGTAGCCAATTTTTATATTTTTATTGTCATGTTAGGTTCAAGAACAAGTTTAGGAGGAAGCCAAGCCAAAGAGAAGTTCTACCAAATCAATTAAGAAAGAAAATATGGAAAAAATGGTGTTTGGATTGAAAAGGATGCGTGCGTTAAAGAGAAAAGCAGAGAAAAATAGAGTTGTGAGGTAGCACTGTTGCGCCAAAACGTAACGCAACTGCACTGACGATGTTTAAGTGACGTTTGTGAAGTAGCGTTGTTGCGCTGGAAATTAGCGCAACTGTATTGACGAGATTTCAAGTTACACTTGTGAGTAGTGCAGCTGTGCTGGCGTTCTTGCATTTGACGTTCAAAAAAAAAAAAATTTCTTTCAGCCACTTAGCAAACCCACTTACCCAACCCCATGTCACATAACCAAACCCAAATCATACATACCCAAATAATAAAAACCACAACTTACCCAACCAAACCCATTTCATATCCTAACCCATCAGAACCCACAACTCAAAACCCAAATCATCTAAGCACTTTTACCTGTCTACCTATATTAACCCAAACCCAATTCCTTTACAAACACGCAAACCCTTAACAAATCCATTCAAATTTCTAATCTCTCTTAATCCCACGGCTCTCTTCTTCTCTCTCAACACAAAACCAACAAATACCTTACATCTTCTAACCTATGTCGATGACGACACAGTTAAAGTATGCTGGAAGCAAGACGATAGAAAATTTATGTCGCCCGCTTGTCACCATCTTATCATTGGCTTCCTTCTCTTCTTCGTGTGCACCACTCATGCCGATGAGGACCTTTCAGATTCCTGCATCGACGTCGTCGACATTCGCAGACTGTACCAATTGACGAGGCAGGGTTGTTAGGCGACGCTGTTGGTGGTGGAATTATCGGATCTGCAAAGGCGCCGATAGTGAAGCTTTGTCGACAGTTAAGGACTTTTATGCTGTAAGTGTTTCCTTTTATTTGATTATGTTTGTGTATTGCTGACGTGAGACCATATTATGGTGATTGGGGGTCTTAGTGATTGATGTTGTTGGGTGGCGGATGTTGGGGGTCTGTATGATATGTCACCTCCTGATTAAAGTCCTCACTAAAGCCGAAAGAATAGTCGTGAACTTCCTTTCAGACTGTTGCCATTGCATTTGTATGTTGGTTGGCCACTGTGTTGTTAGATGCGTTATAGTGAATGTACTTGTGGTTTGGTGTTTGGTGTGCAGTGGGGTTGTGTGTACTAAGTTTTCACCTCTTTTGAGTCTGTTGGGTGGCCCGTGCTTGCAGTGGATATCATGTGGTTGTGAGTGCACAATGTTTCTATTGACTGACTTACAGTGGTGGTAAGTTGTGTTTCTTAAGTAGAGCAGATTGTGGATCCGAAATTGGGTGTTAACTGGGTGTTACAGCTAGCAACAAAGTAGGTAACATAGTTGATTAGTTGACTTGTGACTGGACCTATCTTGTGTTTGTTGGGTGATTCTTGGTTGCATTGGATTGTTGGGATGAATTATAGGAGTTACAGTGGTGTTGTATAGGATTAGTCGCTCTAAAGGGCGCTTGCAGTGATTGTGTTAGGGTGCGATTGAACAAATGAAATTGACTGATCATTCTAGATAGCAATATCCTCCTTCAAAAGAAGACGGGGTTCAACATTTGGCGCCTCTACATCCAAGTCTAAGCCCGCTTTGAATACATATAAATTTGTTTGTGAGGAGGCCAAAGCTCGGTATACTCAACACATCATAAAGAAATCTTTGGTCGTAGAGCGAGGTTTCGAGGAGCCTGGACCTACAATTGAACAGTAGGCCGATTCGCAGTAATGGACTACCATCATCAAATCACCTAGACCAAGTTATGTATTGTTGGTCCGCGAATTCTATGCTAATGTACCAGAACATCAAGACAAGAGGGTCTTTGTTCATGGCAAGACTGTTGCTTTTGACCGGGGCACTATCAATAGGTTCTATCAGGTATCAAACATTGATGATGATTTCTATAATGCCTATGGGGAAGACATTCACCCAGATGGCATTATCAGGTATTTAACAGATGATAGAGTCATGTGGAAAAAGAAAGGTGACAAGGTTGTGAGCTTTCCGACATCAAGCATGCGGAATGAGATTAAAGCGTGACACCTATTCATCTGTGTCATCCTCCTATTAACATGGAACACATACGAGGTATCAAGAGAGCACGTTGCATTAAATTATGTCATTGGAAACCAGTTCAACATTGATATCGGGAAGGTAATTGAGTAGTCAATCTTGCAATATTTGAGGGGACAGACTACTGGGGGATTTCTTCACCCAACATTGATTATAAGTTTGTGCCTTGCGGCTGGGTGAGGAAGTCTCCCAGTAGTGCGTCCCCTCAAATACTACAAGATTGATTGTTCAATTACTTTCCTGACATCAATGCTGAACTGGTTTCCAATGGCATAATTTAATGCAGTGCACTCTCTTGAAACCTCGTATGTGTTCCCTGTCGGTAGGAGGGTGGCACAGATGAATAGGTGTCACGCTTTAATCTCCTTCCGCATGCTTGACGATGGAAAGCTCACAACCTTGTCACCTTTCTTTTTCTACATGACTCTATCATCTGTTAAACACCTGATAATGCCATCTGAGTGAATATCATCCCCGTGGGCACTATAGAAATCATCATCAATGTCTGGTACCTGATAGAACCTATTGATAGTACCCCGGTCAAAAGCAACAGTCTTGCCACGAACAAAGACCCTCTTGTCTTGATGTTCTAGTGCATTAGCATAGAATTTGCGGACCAACAATGCATAACTCAGCCCAGGTGATTTGATGAAGGCATTCTATTACCACGAATCGGCCTGCTGTTCAATTGTAGGTCCAGGCTCCTCGAAACCTCGCTCTACGACCAAAGATTTCTTTATGATGTGCTGTGTATACCAAGCTTTGGCCTCCTCACAAACAAATTTATGTGTATTCAAAGCGGGCTTAGACTTGGATGTAGAGGCGCTAGATGTTGAACCCCGTCTTCTTTTAGAGGAGGACATTGCTATCTAGAATAATTAGTCAGAAACTGAGGAGGTGATGCAACCTCAGGTACTATTGACTCATATTCCAATAGACAACTTGGGGTCTCGTATGGAAAGGCAGGCAAATGCACCAGCTAGTTCGGAAGATGCTTCCCTTCCAGAGAATCAGGGAAATATACCCCTTACTCGCCGAGACATGGACATGTGGCGACGAGAGAGGCTCCACCAGGAAACATACATTGGGCAGTATTTGAATCTCCTTATCTGATGGCAGGATGAACTGGTGGCACGGCAGGACGTGAGTTATAATATCGTGGCCCAGATCGCAAAGTAATTAGGAGTCTCACCCGTACCTGTCTTACCCCCATTTTCACTAGCTAGTGACTACATCATTCCAGACGAGGAATGAGTATAACGGATATTCAGGGAAGTCATCTGTTTTCCTTTCTTTACGACTTTGACATTGAGGAAAATGTTTCTTTCTAAGTTTGGGGGTAGTTATTAGTTGTTTGCTTGTGCACTTGTTCTTTTCCTATTTGTTTTATGTGTTTTATTTTCATGTGTTTTGTTATTTTTATTACGTTCTGAAAAAAAAAACTAAAAAACTGAAAAAAATCTGAAAGTAATGCTGAAAGGATGCAAATTTAGGCCGATGATGAGTAGCATAAGAATGACATGATATTAGTGAGAATGATTGAATGACACATAGTTTCAGTTTACAGAGAATCCCCATTTCTTGCGCACTTAGCCTCACCTAGTCATATGTGTACTTAGAGAAAGTTTATGTGAGAGAGAAAAAAAAATGATATGAAAAAAATGATGAATGGAAAAAGGGGGCTTTTGAACTTGCTTGATTGTCACTTGAGGTGAAATCCTAGGTTATGTAACATTAGAGAAATGATTTAGGTCATCCTTGGATTGTTTGAGCCTTTCAAGTCAACCCTTGTAATAATTGAATATCCCTAGTCCACCCTTTTGAGAAATGATTTAGGTCATGTGCAACCTTCAATAGCTTTCTTAACTTGTCAAGTGTGATTTCCCCAATTAATGACCTTCTTACTTGTAACATGTGATTGTTCTAGGATAATTATGTGGAGCTATGTTTTGTATGGAAAGATGGGAGGTGTTATGACTAGGTGATATGCTGTGTTGTTCTTGAGAAAAATAAAAAAAAAGAATGAAAAGAAAGAAGAGCCACACTCCTTGTAGTTAATGTCAAAATGCAAGTTTGGAGGAGTGTAGATTCTTTATGTGTTTTATAAATATTGTGGATGAGTGTTGAGGAAGTGAAAAAGAAATAAGAAAGAAAAGAGATATGCATAGCAACGTGTTGGGTGTGAGAAGTCAAGTTGGCATGTGTTCCACTTATCATCCTAGAATGATTGTGTGCTTACGGGTAGTTTAGCTTTATGTTATATCCATTATCCTACCTTGACCCTAGCCACACGTTACAACCAAATGTAAAGTCCTACTGATCTTTAATGCTAAAAGTAAGCTTATGAAGCCTAAAATGGATCAAGAGAAAAAAAAAAGGATCGACATTGATAATCCACTTAGCTTGCATAAACTCATCCGAGTACAATTAATTAGGATAGAGGCTATATACATACTCACTTGGGGGATTTGAAGTAAAATGCAATTTATGTGAAGTTGAGATTTCTCATGCTTATGATTGGGAATTGTCTTTTAAGGTTAAGTTGTGAAATATTGCTACTGAGGCTGTGGAAATTTACTATCCGACAGTATTGCTTTCTTGAGTTATATTGTGTTGAGTCTTTAGTTTTTAGGTTGTTCTTTCCTTAGTTGTGTCTTTTGCTTGAGGACAAGCAAAGCTTAAGTTTGGGAGTATTTGTTGGGTGTATTATTCATATATTATTTCAACACCTTTTTACTTAATTCTTGTTAGTCTTGAGTAATTTTTGGAACAATTTGACGAGTTTCGTGTTTGTTTTGCGAGGTAGGTGAATTATATGAGAAAATATGGATTTCGAGGCAAAATTGAAGAAAAATGGCCAAGGGCGAGCTTGCATAAAACTTGTGAAGCAATTGAAGAGGAATCAAGAGAAGCGCAATCATAGCGTAGCTGCGCAGTATCACAGAAAATTAAAGGGCATTTTCGTAAAACGGCGCGAAAAGAAGTAACCCTATGATAAAAAAAGAAGGGAAAAATGTGAGATGGGGGAGAGTTCTCTTGGCGGCTGATTTTTGGGAGCAGAAATAACATTCCAGAGAGAAAAAAAACGTGAGGAGATTGCAAGAGGAATATAGAGAACGATTTAGAGATAGATTTTTAAGACGATTCTTCTTGACATTTCCAGTTTTTCTCTCTCTCCTTATGAACTTCAATCGCTTTTGGATTTTATTTACAGTCATTATGATGTTTGAGATTCTTATTCTAGGGCTACGATGTAGCCAAATTTTGAATGCTCAGATTATACTGATTTAATTAATTGATGAATTATTCTATTTTTATGCTGAGTATTTCATTCTACACTTTATGCCTGTGATTGTTTGGCCAACCATTGCTTGATCTGTGGTTTGGTTTGAGACTGAGAAGTGATAATCAGACTAGACCCCGTATGAAATACCATTAAATTGTCATAAGCTAGAGATAGTTATGAGATCTAGTGTAGCGCTTAAATTTCTAGGGCTTAATGCATTCTATAAGTTCACAGTTATCACAGAGATGTAGGTGGCTTGCTTATTGTGATAGGTTATTATTGCTTGAGAAAGATTAATATTTACCTTAGTGAAATTGCTGGCAGGATAAGGAATGGTCATCAATTGAATCTAATCAGCAGATTCGAGTAGAATAAATTTTGGTGAAATCGGAACCCCTAGAGCTTTTAATTATAGAATTAGCCTGTTTCAGTAATTTTGTGATCGCGTTAATTGTTAGTTTTATAAGTTTCGTCAATTCTTTAGACATTATTAGCAAATTCTCAATATTTGATTGTCCAGATAAACTTAGAGCTAGATGAATTTCGGTAGTTAATAATCTCAGTCCCCGTGGGAACGATATTTACTTACTACTTTATTACTTGTTGTAATACATGCACTTGCGTTAGATTTTTCACAACAACCCCCAATCCTTTGAAAAGAAACGTTTGTAGGTTCCAAAGATTGACTATCGATGATGGAATTAAATCCACATAACTTTGACATGCCAAGTATTTTAACAGAGTAAGAGCACCAATCTCTTTGAAAGAGTCACCTATATTGATACCTTCCAAATTCAATGTTTTAAGGAACTTAAAGTTGTGAAAAATGGATGAGATATCATACAAATAACTTGGGCCCATATTACTAGCAGTAAAGAACAACAGTGATCGTACAAATGGCCTAGATGGCTTCAATATAGTGAAATGATTCCTTCTGGGATAAATGCAGAGGCGACGTATATGATATTTTTCCCCAATGGAAGAAGAATCACTAGGATCCATATCCTGATCATACCCATCTATCTTCTGTAAAAAGTTCTCTTCCTTAGACTTGGTCAAGCAAAACTCACGTAAGAGATCATGAACACGACATGATTTCACCCCACCATTGGATTTTTCTTGAGAAATTGTCAGTAAGCTTCTCTCCCATCAAATCTGCAAAGTAATCCTCTGCCACATCCTCTAAGCTCTTCAAGTCAGTATTCTTTACAAACCCTTCAGCGATCCACAATCTTATTAATTTAGAGAGCAAAACTTCTTTATCCTCCAAATATGCTCCAAAGTACAAGAAACAAGACTTTAAATGATCTGGTAAATGCTTATAACTCAGCTCGATTACGACTTTTCCTTGTGCTTCCGCGTCACTAAGTATCGATGAACTTAAACTTTTTGCAATTTGTTCCCATTAATTCACCATTTTCTCCATCTTGTCAAGAAGCCTGGCTGTCAAACAACTGAAAGAGGTAAACCTTTACAATTTTTGCAATTCGCCTTCCGACATCCAAGAGTTCAGGAGGATACCTTTCTTTCTGAAATAGCTTCTTTTCCAGCAATGCCCAACTTTCATCATTAGAGAGTAGAGAAAGGGATTGCACTATGCTATTAGATTTAGCTTGGGAACCCAACCTTGTATTATAGTGGTGAACATAATTCGACTTCCATTGTTGTCATATGTGAAACATCTTCTTAGATCATTCCAGGCATCAGTGTTCTACATATCATCCAAAAAATTGAGAAATATTCGTCCCTTGAGATGCTTGTACAACATTTCAGCTAATTTTAAATCATCCCTATGATGATCTATGTTAGAAAGTTGAACAACTTGACCTAAAAGCTCCAACAATAATTGCTTCTTTTCATATACTTGAGAAACATAGCACCATGCACGAGTATCAAAGTACTCATTGACTGAAGGATCACTGAACAATTTCTTACCAAGAGTCGTCTTACCTTGTTCAACCATACCGATGACCGAGATAATACTCAATTTTTTTGTTCCTCCAGTAAGTCACTCTAGCATCCTTTCTGTCTCTTCCATGAAACCAACCACACCTTTTTCAGTTGTTGGCTTATTATTTTGTGATGTTGAAGGATGATGTTCAGACATCTGACCGAAACCATAACACTTGTGACACTAGACAACCAACTCCGAGGAAGGAGTGGTCAACAAAATCAAATTTCCATAGTCTTTTTTGGGTAAAACTCTTTTTATGTCATTTAAAGCATGAATGTCCTGCACATCTTCCAAAATAACAAAATACACTTTACCTTTAAGAAGGTTGTATATCGACTCTTCTAACTCAGCTTCGCTCATGTCACTTGTGTAGTTACTATAGTCTGTCTCGTCACTTTCTACATCTTCATTAAATGAAGCATTACTTAGGAGGTCAAGAAACACCTCTTTTTTCCTTTCTTTATAGGATGAGACCACACTCCTTGTACAAACGTCATTTCTGTCGCGTAAAAGATTAAAGACTTGGCTGAGCGTGTCACCAATTTCAGTATTATTATTGAAGATGGGGATTATTTCAAGCTCGCTTGAGCGCATCTTTTGGATAATGCTCTCAATTGATTTCGCGTCACCAAATCCCATCTTGATTAGTCCTTGTTGATGTTCTAACTCTGGTAGGATATCACGAAGCCAAAGCATAGAGTAGCAAATAGGAATATCTCCAAGTAGAAATGAATCAATGACATACTCTGCCTCATATGCCAAATTTGCAATGTTTGTGATGACATCCTTTATATCCCCTTCCTCCTTGCGCGGCTCCGGGATCTCCACGAGGTGACAACTTACCCGTTGTAGCTCCCGTTGTAACTATAAGATTTCCAGTTTCAGAAAGCAAATTGAAGCATGAACCTTGGCTTTCAGCAGCAGGTCCCCTAGATTGGCCACAAGAAGGTCCACAAAGTCGAGTTGAGCAGTCTTGTGGGGTAGTAGCTTCGTGATGGTTTTGGCCTTCTCTCATAATTATATTTAACGTGGTACAGAAGTGTCCACAATGGACCATCTATAAAAATATCGTGGAGTCGGTCCCACATTTCACAAGCCATGTCATAGTCCATATTGTTGAGATCAATGGAAGAGATGGTGAAGCCTATCTCCTTGGCAAAAAATTCTAACTCTTTCAAGGCACCATCTTCAATGAACTCTTCGGGGGGATCCATGAGAATTGCTCTGAGGAATAAAACGCTGTCGACAATTTGTTCCATCCGTTGAAACTCGAAAGGAGCTTGTTCAAGATAATCTACGAGAGCATCAAGGGGAGCTATATAGTCCACAAAGTAGTAGACTTGTGGTGATGCCTTTGGGTGTTTGCCATAAATCATTCGGATCAAATCCATCCAACGTGACATGAATTTGAGTTCAATGTTGAGTCTTCTCATCATTCCACAAGCATTGTGTTGGTCCATTTTCTTCCGATCATACTCCTCGATGATGATTGCCACCGTCTGGGCCAAACAGTAAATTTGTTTCATTAATCTACCATCTTCAAAGAATTGTTGAGGACGATCTATGAGAAACGCTTGGAGGAGTGCAAGGTCATTGTAGACTTGGGTCATCCCTGGAACAACCATAAAAAGAGATTCTTCAACATATTGTAAAAATCGACCAAGAGTAGAGAGGTGGTACCCCAAAACTACTAAAGATATATGAAACTTTTGATCCGCTAGGTGATCCTACTAATACAGTATCAAGATGAGGTTGTAGAATATCATTGTCAAAGCAGACTCGTAATGGCTTTGGCTCTTCATCTACAATCACCACTTGCTTCCCTTTCTCCATCACTTGCTTCTCTTTCACTTTTTTTTTACAGATAGATCTGAGTAATGGATTGCTTCTCTCACTTCTGCTACGTCAACAATCAACATCTATGGCTATCTACACAAAATTGGGCAAATACCTATAGTGTTTTCGAAAGAAAGTGAATTTTAGGACCTCTCTATAAGAAGAAGCTCAAGATTTTAATTGCAATATCTAAAACTATTGCGTGCATTTAAAAATTGATAGCTTATAGTACGTTTCTACAATATATATGTGAATCTTTAGGTACAATGTTCTTTTGTAATTTCTCAATGACATAATTGGTGAATATTAGAGCTTAGCAAAACTGGTTTTATGGCACTACTGATCCATGACTTAATCTGGACATGTTGACCAAGCTCGTGCTTACTTCACCTTTCTTTTCTTCTTGTTTTTACTAAATTTCTTTCCCTTCTTGGATTTTCTCTTCGTGTAAGAAATCCGATTGTGAATTTGCAATATATACATTAAGATGTCTTGCTTCATAAGTTCATCGAGGTGTCTAACAAAGGATCTCATATATGGAAACTTACCGTAGTTATCTATCCTTATGCTTATCTGGCTACTGTGATAATGCATCAATATGACTTATGCATAGGTGGAAGGAGCTTTTGTTTACCTTGTCCATTATCAACTTTAATCTGATTCTTTAGGATGCCAGGAACTTTAGGACTTGCTGGCTAAGACCAAGTTGTTCTCAGGCTGGGGCGGCCATCACGAGCCTACTAAAAGGAGAGTGGAAGGGCGAACGAGGAGCATATAGATGTGTCTTAGATAGATCATCTTCTTTTCAATTTTGACATGTATCATTTCAGACCTCCAAGTGTCTTCTCCAGTGCTGGAGACTTCCCCTCATACTATGCCATAGTGCTTGTGGCCCACATTGAAGCACCTACAAGGCTGTCAGAACACTTAATATATTGACAGAGTGGATCTGAGATCTTTTATCAGTAGGGGTTAAACGGTTTGGTGTCCAAAAATAGTACTTTTTATTGGGGCTAATTGAATTTACTAAATCGTAACGAGGAAGAAGTTTGCTAGCATATATAGTTCCAAACAAATGGAAATGTGATAATTCAACAGTTCTTTAGTTATCTTGCCCACTCTGGCTTTCGGAATTGAAAATGGTATGTATGTCAAAATAGCTGTTATACGTCATAGGTACATAAGAACAAGCGTATTGATAAATGATAAACTAGGCTACTTTAGCAAAACATATCATAAAAACAATATTTTTCGTTTTTATCAACACAAATAGCTTGTGCCCTGTAATAATATTCCACCAAACTGGAAATTCTCAAGCATTTGTTACTATTGGAGATTGGTTAGTTAAATAGTACGCCATATTTATTAGTTTCAATCGACATCACTGATCATTGAGTGTCTGAGGATACGTTCATCTCAAATTTAGGATGGCACAAGGTACAATGATGAACATTGGATATTTGAACAATTTAGTATATTTTCTTATACTATTCCAAGCTTAAAAACTTTGTTTTCTTCTGATGTAGTTTTATGAATTTGACTTTCTGTACAATGAAATTATTAGAAGTAATAGATAGCTAATCCTATGAATGTTCAAGAGTTCTCAAAATTTTACATTGAATATCATGAATTCTTTTTATAGTATGCACACTCTTTTGGTTTCATTTGTGTGTAGTTTTCCTGTATCACGAATTAGGTGGACATTGAAGTCAAGATTACTGCTGGAACTCCTGTGAGGAAGGTTGTTTAACAAGAAGTTATAGTATCAAAAGCAACATGGGTTATACTTGATAGGTAACATTTTTCTTTTTCCTTCTGAACTATATACACTAACAGAGTGAGGCCACTTCAATTGATTAAGCAAACTATATGTTCTGCTGTTTTGTGAAGCAAAAGTACTTGAACTAGATTTCATGGAAGCCACATATCTTTTCTTCTGTCTTCTGTAACTAAAGATGCAACATTCGGTTATATATGTCCATCCATTTCCTTTCCATATAAGTAGCTAACTTGAGGTATCTACTACTGTAGTGATGAGTTGAAGGTTGTTATGTTGTATAGCCATACGACTAGTTGCTAGTGAGACATCAAGGTGTCACACCAGTTATTGTCGAAATATGAATTTCAAACCTTATGTGAGGCCTTGATAGATTGATATAATCATTTCAACATTTGTAAATTAGCCATTAGTACTTAAGACCAACTAAATGGTTTCTATTTCTCCATCAAACCTGTCGGTGAATTCGATATCAGATTGGCTTTAGGTTAAAGTTACGTTCTACCATGTTTCTTATGACCCAAATGTTTTCCCGACACCTCAGACTCACCCTCATATTGGTATCAAAACTAATGTTTCAAAAATCTTGGGTCAATTCCTAAAGCAGTTCGGAGGTCATTAAAATGCAGAAATCGACTCTTTGATGGAGCACGGCTTGATTTTGGTGTCTTTCCAGGACGGGCTAATCTTATGTTCTCGATATTGTTTCAGATTTCATGTATGAAAGTTGTATTAGAAAAGGAAAATTCTTTCTACAATAGGCCACTGTATTTAGTCAAGTCAAACACAGATCATACTTTTGCTTATGATATTTTCCACTTTTTGAATTTGTTCCTTATCATAGTTATACATTTTACATATGACACAAGATTTTCTATGCTTCTTGAGGTTGTCGGTATATTACACTTTTCAAGTAATAGAAGATTTTAAATTCTTTCTTTTCTGTTATTGTTTGATTGAAAAATGCTTACACTTTCCAGCAAGAGCCTAAGACGTGATTTAAGGTATTATCTTAAAACAAATACCTTGCAAGGCTGCAATAGAGCTAGACAACATGTTTACAGAGGTTGTGCGACCATATATATTGTTACTGATCTTGATAATGTAGATCACAAGGTTTTCTTTTCAATGTCCAAGGCTGTTCGTTCATCAGCTCTTCAAATTGATGAGAGCACCGAGCAACCTGTAATTTCTTCCAAACGCTACTCTGCATACATTACATTAGTTTTCTACAAAGCTTTATATGCTAAAAAATTATCTTCGTAACTTCTTTTGCATATATGCCGCAGAAGAATAGATCTTCACCACAGGACGGGCCTGGCTCATCTTCTAAGCAAGAAAAATCAGGTCAGTAAGCTTGGCATTCCTTAAAGCAACAACTTTAAAGCATAAGCAAGATGAAACTCTAGTAGGACACAATTCAAACATGTTCAAAAGATGATTCAGTGGCTCAAAAGCACATCATTTTTCAACATCGGTGAATGGGCCTATAGACTAGGCACACTTGATTGGACCCAATTTAGAAACAATCTGTTTAGTTTAAATTTTTAAGAAGTGGTCTTTTATTTTTGTACAACTATTTATTTTTCACACTTTACAAGTCTCTGGTGACTGTTACACAGAATTAAGATGTTTTATGTAATGTTTTTTTTTTTTTTTTCACCATATTCTGCAACATAAAAAATCCTAAAGGTGTGTGACATTTAGCTATTTTAAGAAGTGTATGAATTGTTGAGATCAAGTGTGATCAAGATTTTTCATATTGATGACAATTTCGTATGACCTCTTTAATCAGGAATAGCCTGCATCTCAAATTCTGAGCAATTTCTTGGATCATCTGATCATGGTTGTTCTTAGCAATGTGAATTCAAATAATCTTGACTCTGCAAGAATAGATTATCCTTGAACATCTCAAATTTCATAGCAACTTAAAGCCAACATGTTCCGATCTCTGATTGCTCTTTTGAACAATATGATCTTATGTGTTTTCCCTTACGTGTGAGACTTATAGTACTTTCGTAAAATATATGCTAGATTTGTAGAAGTAATACACAAAAAAACATTAGCTTGTACTTTTGCAACTACTGGAAGACAATATTTGCCATGTGTGCCCTTTAGCAATTTATCGTCACCTGCTTATCCTTTAGCGGATCTAGGAAGTTCTAGACAGATATCTCTGTTGCATCTCTTGTAACGTGTAATCAATTTGATGATGTCAACAGCCAGATCTAAAAAGGAGGAAACTTTCTCTCTCATTTCTCCAGTCCTCCAGACACAAAGAAGAAAGAGTACTGAGCAACGAACCTCGGATGCACATATTCTTTGCATCTCTTGTGGAATAAAGACGGAGGCAGATATCAAGGACTCAATGAGATTTAGTTTTTCTGAAAGACGGCTTGCAACAGGTGATTTTTTGGAGGACAACTTGCTGGGAGAAGGTGGATATGCTCATGTATATAAAGGTAAGCTTAAAGATGGGCAGCTCATTGCAGCAAAGGTGTGGAAAGAAGCAAGTATACAAGGATGTGCTGAATTTCATTCTGAAATTTACGTCTTAAGTCGCCACAAATACATAGTTATGCAGCTCAGATATTGTTGCAAGGAAAATACCAACATATTGGTGTATGAGTATATCTGCAACAAGTCTCCTGAATAGCATCTGTTTGGTATGTAAATAAGGTTATCTTAGTGACTGTAAAAGTATCCCTCTAGTATTGAACCAGAAATGGCCAAAAAGGAAAGAGAGAATAATGTTTTCTTATTAACATATCCTCCCTCTCCCCCACCTCTCTCTGTGCCTCCCTTTGTTCTTTTCCCATCCGATCCAGTTCAATGATTTAGACATTGGTTATTCACAGATAACATGGAGAATGTCCTTTAGTGGCATACAAGATATTCTATTGCAATTGGAACTGCAAAAAGATTGTGCTTTCTACATGAAGAGTGCCGTGGAAGTCCCATAATCCATCGTGACATGAGGCCTGACAATATATTGGTCACACACGACTTTGTTCCAATGGTGAGTCATTTATCAAGTAACACAAGGAAAAAAGAAGAAGAACCCAGGTTCCTTTTTTTGGTGTTAAATGAAGCCAATACTGAAGTGATTATTTTTTAATTTTGGTTTGCATATTTAAGAATGCTATATATTTCAGTAATTAAAATTAGGAGATTTGATTCAGAGATTTTTCAGATACAGTTGGTTATTGAATTCCTTTTATTTTATACTAATCCTTATCAGTAAAAGGTAGTCTATTCTATTTAATGGAATATATTGACTAGGCAAATTGCATAATAATCCAGTCCGAATCAATACCTGGATCAAATAGCACCAGGGAAGATAAATTCTATAAAAGCATAGTAAGTAGATAGGTCAACCCAGCAGCAATTCATCTAGAGAGCTCCACTAGGCAGCCCCTAATTTTGTTTAAGTAAGAAGCATTATAATCAAAGATTGCTCCAGAACTGCTGTATAGGAAGTGAGTTCCATTTAACTATAAGCTCGTCAAATAAGGCATCTTGCAGTAGAAGTCTTGGGACATCATTGATCTACTATGCTAAAACAGAGGCTTATAGTTATGACACAGCTAGTCGCTGCTAAAGTGTTAGCCACGGATCACTAAAACTAGCTGTGGCTAAAAGAGTTAATAGATAATTGATTCTTAGCCACTTTTGTGCTTAGCCGTGGCCTTTGAGGCAATTCATTTTTTGCATTGCATATCTTTTACCTAAAGATTTTGTGCTCTGCCATAAAAATGTGAGCATATACAAAATGTCATTTGTTTCTTCAGTTCAAGCAATCTTCTAAAATAAACAAAAAGCAATTCACAACAGTTTCAAACTCACAACTAAAGTGTTCAAAAGCCACACAAATTGGATAGAAACTTATTCAAACTATGCAACATATGATATATATATATATATATATATATATATATATATATATATCATATCTAAAAAATTATGATAAACAAGAGCAATAATTTGCCGAATACATCTAACAAGTAATAATTGAAACCTACAATTATAATACTAATGAACATAAAGTTTCAAGTGATTCTTCACCTCACTGACAACAATTTCATTGTTGTATCTTTGCTTACTGAATTTTCAAGACTGGTTCTCTTTGGATCTCACCCATATGCTCTAGCAATCCTGCTCAAAGCCTTTGTCCAGAGTGCATGTTGAATTCCGTTTTTAATTCTACAATGTCTTGCATTTGGTGCAGTTTCTCCAAAGCATGCCTTATTAGATACCCTTCCCTGCTTGAACTGGTTTCCTTTGCCAGAAATTAATGATGCCATATATGTGATTGTTTCTTATGGTCATATCTTCAGATGCTAAAATTCGCTTTGAAAATCTCATTGTAGATAATATTGTAGAATGGTTATTTGCAAAAGATGCTAAGGTTCATGTCCTAGACAGTTTATGTTTGAATTATTAAGAGAAGATTTCATAAATCTTCTCTTAATAATCAGAACTTAGTACAGGAAATAAAATTTCTTCCCGAAATAGAAGATTTCATAAATCTTCAGTGTGAATTTTGAGGCATGGAAGCAATATTCTGTATATTCATGTCAATATGTGTGCATAGACCATATTCTAAATAACTGAAATCTGTGAAATGATTCAGTATAACGTTGTATGTTTGTGATATGTAAATATTAATACTAGATTTTAAAAATCACCTATAAAATATTTTCAGAAATGAATAATGAATTTCCCAAAATCTTATGGATAAATCCTTTATCGTTTTCAAAGGGTTTCAAGTTAATCAATCATGAATCTTTGTAACATTGGACAAGTAAGATAAATTTGAGAGGACTACAATGATTGACAAGGACATTTGATCTTTTGTGTTTGATGTTATTATTTTCTCCATATATATACTCATCTTTTTGTCTTCGTATTTTTGGTTGAGTCGTGTTTATTGACAATTCAAAGTATATTTCAGAATAAAGTGACCACTACTAGAGACTTATTTTGTAGCATTAGACACAATCGTGGAAAATCTGGAGTTGAGTTCACATAACAATGTGTGAATTTGTTACCACATATACTGATGCAGAGGTTAAGAGCCCTCTTGTGCAGGACAATTAAGTTTTCAAAGTCTCACAACGGAATAAATCAAAGATATGCAAAAGGAAAAGGAAAAACAGTGCTATTGGAGAAGCACAACACCATGGACTAACTTAATTCATTGCCTATGAAGACAATGAATTATCCAAATTCATTGATAGCCCATAGGATCTCATTAAGTCTTATAGCATGTCATAATTTTTTGGTTTGTTGATGCAAAATATATGTTTCTCCGACTGAAAGAAGACAATAAAAAAACTTTTAAAAATTGAGGATTGTGAAGGCTAGATAGGTAAAATAACGTTTGAAATGAAGAAAACTACACACATGAGAAAAAAGTACATCGAGAAAAAGATATGCAAAGTCTAGCTGATGGTAAGAGGAAATTGTTTCTGCAAAGGGAAAACCTCTATTTCATCATGATTTCCCTGCAGTAAAGACTCAGCATCAAAATAAAGCACTGATTAATTACAAGGGAATATAAGGAACATAACTATTCATTCAGTCTCAGCTGAACTGCTCAACTCAAAAATAATCGAGCAGAGTAAGCGAGCTTGCTGACGGAGCTCAATTGACAGTCCTGCTTGAAGTGCTGATATTGATGTCATAAGAAAGTACTGAACATCATTTCACTAGAAACATCTAAAACTAGTGAGGAGACATAACATGCTAAACTGATTGGATAAACTTTGGGACTTCATTATCCTCATCTTGCGTTATTAAAGTTGAGAAACAGAGCATGAAAGCATGCTTATATGACTATTGCTGGTAAAATTCTAAAAACCAAAGCAAACTTGAAAGGGTAATGAGATAACCATAAAAAAATAACTTTCATTGTTTTTTGCTTGATTGTAAGTTCGCCTTACCGCACTTACAGCTCAAGCAATTTCATAAGTCTTTACCAAATTTCAAACACTAATAACTCAATGGTATTGCGAGAATTCAAATAAGTACATGGAAAACAACTCATTCATCTAAGTCGAGCCATTTTTTTGGAAGAGTTGAGAGGCACTATTACGGCTATGTTATCAATAGAAATTACAAAAAGATATCATGTTCCAATGCATTATCACAGACTTTAAATATCAAAACCAAAGAGGAGTCATAAGATGTTTACAAACATTCCTTTACTTCAACACAAAGAGGAAACTTTTCCTTCATCGAATTGAACTACTGAAACAGCAAATGAGATTCATACCAACTGGACATCGCCAATAGCTGAAGAATATGCAACAATTAGAGCACAGACACATATGTGTTAAATGTGTTGGCGCAGCAGAACCTCAGGACAGTTCCCGAGACGTGTATATAAAACAAACAGAGGCTTGGAAGCATCAATCTTTGGAACTGTGGACATGATTCAACATAAAGTCTGTGACCTTCTCCTCTCCATCTTCAACTGTAGCTTCCTGTTAACTATCCCTGAATATAGGTATTGGCACAAAAAGACATTATAATTGTCCCAAACCTCACTAAAGCCTCTAATTATTGTTAGAGTTGCATAATATATTTAGAGCTTGTTGAAAATGTGCTGATATAACTGAAGGAAGTTAATAATGTTCTTCTCCTATTTGCAAATTTTTAAAGAGCCTTATTCGATAAAGTTGTGTTTTGAGAATAACCTGAGATGTCTCTCCTTGCCTACTAAAGCCATATGTGGATAAAAGATAAATTGGTTATAATATGAAAAAGCCCACTGTCGAGGTCGGAAACCTCGCAACTGAGGTTGGGCTTCTACGCTTTGCCAAGCTGGACCTTGAGGTCGGCCTCCGAGGTGAACTTTCAGGTTGGCCTCCGAGGTGAACTTTCAGGTTGGCCTCCGAGTTGAAGATTCAGGTCGGCCACTTGACCTGCACAAGGAAAAAGAAGGAAAATGCGGGGTGATGACCCGGATTTTCCCCTCGAGCGTGCGAATGATTAGTATGTCCGAGCTGGCAAATTAGCTGAAAGCATAGAATGATCAGTCACCCTTGAAATGAAGGGGGTGGTGCTCTATTTATACTAAATTCGGACCTAACAGCATTTAATGCGTTGCAGCTTTATGTCCCATCAGAACAGCTGTTTGCTGAGGTCGGGATTCTCCGGGGTCGGGGTGAGGTTGGACCAGCATCCAGGTCGGGCATTAGCTGAATGTGCTGAGCTTGGCTCGGATTAGCCCAACTCAGCTCGGCGTAGGCATTTCACCTCAGCTCGGGATTCCCCTCGTCAATCCCCCCCCCAAGTCGAGATCGAGAGGGTGAGATATGGATTTAGGAGTTTTCCCGAGCTGGAGGTGTCCGACCCCGGCTGAGTGGGGTTGGCCACGTTAGCGACGCATACCCTTTGGACGGTTGACACGTCACCTGGCGGTTATGACTAGAAGCGACGTTTGGGATTCCCGAGGTGGTTACAGAAGTTGCCTATAAATAAGGCCTTGACATCCAAGATTCATTTCACACTTGCATACAAGGTTCGGAGCTTTCAGGTCGGATACCGGAGTGGTCGGACACTTTTAGCTCGACACACATCTTCTCGGGGTATTCAGCTCGGAATCCAGTAGCTCGGAGCCAGTTAGGTCGGGTCATCTTCCTCAGCTAGAGCCGTAGGTACGTCCCGACTCCCTTTAGTTATTCCTGTACATATATTTTCAATTTGTAGACAGGATGGGGAGGTCGGAGTCGGAAGATTCCCAAGCAATGGAGGTGAGGTCGTATGGTAGGGACGAGAGTCCGTCGAGCTCGAGCTCCACCTCTGATGGAGGCCAACGCGGCGACAGCACCAATGAATCTCTAGGGTCAATTAAACGGTCCAAGCCAAGGGAGAGTGATGATCATTGCCAAGTCGTTGAGGTCAGGCAGGTGCGAGAGAAGGCCGAGGCGGATCCTTTGTCCAACCTGGAAGACTTGGGAGATAGAGAAGACGATGAGCCGCTGAATCAGCTGGAGGGGGTTGAAATTCCTCAGGAGTACTTAGCCGAAGCCTCCACGGCGGAGCCGATCGAAGTAGTACCAGTTAGGGCTGTCCGACCTCGGAGCTCAGCTACAGTCAGTGGGTCGTCGGCTCGGGGAAAGAAAATCGAGCAGCTGTTTGCTTGTTGCAAGCGCGAGTGCCATTCCACGGTACAGATGGTCAATGCCAGGTTGAGGAACTGGTCGATGGATCAATACCACAAGCTGAAAGTTCCAGCTCGGCACGAATCGGCTTGCTATCCTCCTCCCAACGACTTCACCATTTATGACCTGGCATTCGATGTTATTCAACTCCCAGTCCCCAGCTTTATCACCACCATTTTGAACTACTTTGAGCTCAATCCAGGTCAAATGTCGCCTAATGGTTGGGCCGTGTTGGTGGCGTTCTATGTGTTTTGCCTCGAGAAGGAAGTTGAGCCGACCCTGCGCCGGTTCAGGCAATTTTTTGTGTGCAAGCCCAACCTGAAGCAGCCAGGGTGGTTTCATTTTGCAGCTCGGGTCGGGAACTGCATATTCAACAAGTGGCATTCTTCCAACAAGGGCTGGCACAACGACTATTAGTGGGTGGAGCCAACTGTGAACTCGGGGTGCAAGTCAGACTGGAGCTTGGGCTTGAAGAAGGATGTGAACGACGATCCCAAGCTCTCGAAGGCGGAACTCGCTGAGGTCAGGGTTTTGAGGCCCGAGCCGGGGACTTTGATCGACATCGATAGTGTGCTCAAATGGGATCGGATCTGGGACTCCAAGCAATTTGGCAGGGAGCCTGACCTCACGAGGGATCATCCCAGCTTACTTCCCGAGTCCGAGGAGGACGCAGAGCCGAGTTCAGAAGAGGGTCAGTTCGACAGATCAGCGCCCGACCTCCCCACATATCTTGAATGCCAGTCTTTTTAGGCCGGCCATCGGCTCTTTTTCACTTATTTCCTCTACTTTTTTTAGGTATGGCAGAAACGAGAAGACTCGCGTATGCCTAGATGAAGAAGAAGAAGGAGGAAGCGAGTGGCGAGGTCTCAGCTTGGTCTGCGCAGGGGTAGAGGCAACGGCCTAACGGCCAAGTGCGGGAGGTCGGGACCAAGGCCACCTCCAAGGGGACATCGGGATCTCCGTTGCCCAAGAGATCAGGGTCGGGAGTGGCGATCCCGGAGCGCTCAGCGTCCCGCCCTGATAGCAAAAAGTGGCCTCAGGCCGAATACTCTAGAAAAGGCAAGGCCACGGAGGTGAGCCCTCTCAACAAAGATTTCATGGAGGCCACCAAGGTGACTCGCGATCCCAAGCTAGCGATGGTCCTGGCGGAGCAGCTGTCGCTCGACCTGAAGACCGCCATAGTTACGGTGAGGCGTTTGTTACCGTGTTGATTTGGTTATGTTTTTCAGCTCGGCTGATCGCTTCACTGTCTTTTTGTGCAGGCCGAGTCCCACATCCTTTCAGCTCCCAACTTTTTGGCGAGGACCCAGGCTCATTGCATCGAGCTCGAGCAGAGGTACATCGATGCCCGAGCTGAGCTTGAGGCTTTGAGGGAGGAGGCCGCCCAGAGGCACAAGGCGGACATGTCGGAGATCGACCGGCTGAGCAAGGAGCTCGAGGTTGAGAAATCCCGACGTGAGGCTGCAGCGAAGGATGTCGCGCGCTACAAGCTGGAGAGGCACGAAGCCGAGGCGAAGCTCCAGGATCTGCTAGATCGGGTCGACCCTCAAGGGGAGAAGGCGGTGGAAACCTTCAAGTCGCAGCTCGGGAGAGAGCGAAGACCTTCTTCCCCGCCTCCAAGAATGATTACATCGAAATCTTGGAGGCTCCGCCGCCAGAATTCTGGGAGATTCCTGAGCTCCCTGCCGACCTGACGTCCCAGGCTAAAGAGGTGATCAAATTTGTCCAGGAGGGCATGGACCAGGTCAGGGACGAGGCCGACGCAACCACTGCCGCCGCTCCTAAGTAAATTTTGTAAAGTCGCCCGGGTCGGGCTTTTGTAGTTTCGCCCAGGTTGGGCTTTTTGTAAATTTGCCCAGGTTGGGCTTTTATAACTATATTTCCATTTAATGAAATGAATATTCTCCTTTTATCTGCATTTTATTCGAGTTCGTACTTGTGTACCATTCTCTTCGCAAGTAAGTGGGGTCGGACCAATTTAATGGACTATTCAAACTTAAGCGTAATGAACCGAGCTGGACGCGATTAATGAATTATCATCCTAATCCGAGCTAGTTAACTGGGCGACTACATAATCGTCGCCGACCTGGACTCGTCAGTCCGATTTAAAATTAGTCAAACTAATGTTGACAAATGTTGAGCTCGAGTTTAGAACCAAACTAACATGCCGACTTGAAGCCGAATTAGACCGAGTTGGACCTTAATCCGAACTGGCAAAGCTAATCAATGTACTATTGATTATACCCGAGTTGGAGCGTAGTCCGAGCTGGTTTACTTAATCATTAGCTCGTAATTAAGCGTGGCTACCGCGTTAACCCGAGTTGGTAGCAACTTTGTAGCTGAGGCGCTTGGGCCTGGGTCGGGTATTGCGCTGAATAGGTGTTTGGGCCCGGGTCGGGCATTGCACTAATTTACAAAACGCATTGTATTTCAGCTCGGGGCCGATTACAGACAATGTTTTGGCTTGGGGCCTTAACAAAATATTCTGGCTCGGGGGCCATTTCATTGTATTTCAGCTCGGGGCTGTTGCTTTGTATTTCGGCTCAGTGGCCTTTACAAAAGATTTCGACTCGGGGCCTTTAGACAAAATATCGCTTCAGGTGTTCTGAGTGCCATGCATTCTTCAATAGTCTCCCGTTCTTGTCGCGGAGGTAGAAGGTCCCAGGTCGGACTTCCTTCACGACTTCGTACGGTCCCTCTCAGGTCGGGGAGAGCTTGTTACCTGAGCGGGGCAAAAAGATAGCCTTTCAGGGTACGAGGTCACCAACCTTAATAGGCTTAGGCTTGACCTGCTTGGCGAAGGCTCTTTGCATGGAAGCTTTGCTGGCCAGCATTCTGATTTGAGCTTTAGCTCGGAGCTCTTCGGCGAGGTCAAGCTCTTCACGGATTAGGGCTCCGTTTATTTCTGGATCATGGTGGAGGGTTCTACTGGTCGGAGACCCGATCTCCACTGGCAGCACTGCTTGAGTACCGAAGGTCAGCTCGAAGGGCGATTCTCCCATTGCCGAGTTGGTGGTGGTCCGTTGAGCCCACAATACCTCGGGAAGAATCGATGCCCATTGGCCTTCTGCTTCCTCTAGCTTGGTTTTCAAGCCCGTGGTCAGTGATGATGACCTTGGGCACTCCAAATCGGCAAATGATGTTTTTCCATACAAAATTCCAAGCTGCCTTTTCTGTTATTCTAGCAACACTTTCAGCCTCGGGCCACTTGGTGAAGTAGTCTACAGCTACGAAGGCATGCTTCTTTTGGCCAACACTGGTTGGCAATGGGCCGGTGATATCTAGACCCCCTTGATAGAATGGCCACGGGCTAATCATCACCGTGAGGTCCACTGCTGGCTTTCTCTGTATATTGGCGAACCTTTGGCAGGTGTCGCACTTTCTCACATACTCTTTCGCATCTTGTTCCAAGGTTGGCAAAAAATAGCCTTGCCTCAATGCCTTCCGAGCTAGAGCCTTGCCTCCCAAGTGGTTTCCACATACTCCTTCATGGATCTCCCAGAGTATATAATTTCCCTCTTCGGGCCCAACATATTTCAAGAGAGGCCAAGTGTAGGCTCTTTTGTAGAGTTTCCCGGTCATTATGACAAACCTTGAGGCCTGTTTCATGAGCTTTCGAGCTGCTTTTTCATCCTCCGGGGTCATACCCCCTCTAAGTAGTCCATGATTGGTTTGGTCCAATCTGGGCTTAAATTGAGCTCGGATACAGCTGGCATCCCCAATTGGATACTAGGTTCAGACACTTCCTCCACATAGACTAGGGCAGGTCGGCTCTCACCCAAGGCCAACCTGGATAGAACGTCAGCCTTCATATTCTCCTCCCTTGGGATTTGTTGTATCGTGAACCTCTTAAGCCCTGAGGTCAAGTCCTTGACTCTGTTGAGGTAGGCCAGCATGGCATTATCCTTAGCTTCGAACTCTCCTGATATCTGGCTATCAACCAATTGAGAGTCGGTGCTCAGGTCAACTGTTTGTGCCCCGAGCTGAGCTGCAATTTTCAGCCCCGCAATAACTGCTTCGTACTCAACTTCATTGTTGGACGCCGGGAAGACGAACTTGAGGGAATATTGGTGCTCATGCCGGGTCGGGTCGAGGATGACCACCCTAGCTCCGCTTCCAGACTTCCCGGACGCCCCGTCCACATGGACTTTCCACGCATCCTCCGGGTCATGTTCGGCTCAGCCAGTGCATTCCACCACTAAGTCCGCGATGGCTTGGGCTTTGATGGCTGTTCTGGGCTGGTAGGTGATGTCAAATTGGCTCAGCTCAATTGCCCATTTTAGTAGCCTACCCGACGCCTCCGGCTTGTGCATGATGGACTTAAGCGGAGCATCAGTCATGACCTTGATTGGATGAGCATCAAAGTATAGCTTCAGCTTTCTTGCCGCCGTGACGAGCACGAGGGCAAGTTTTTCCAGGGAGGAGTACCTCGCCTCGGCCCTCTGCAATGTTTTGTTGACATAGTAGATCGACTTCTGCTCCTTCACTTCTTCACGGACCAGTGCTGCCGCCACTGTTGTGCCGGAGCATGCCAAGTATAATACTAGCTCCTCCCCCGCCTCAGGTCGGGATAGCAGGGGTGGCGAAGCTAAGTACGTTTTCAGCTCCTGGAAGGCGTCCTGGCATTCTCTAGTCCATTCGAATTTCTTAGGATTCCTCAATATTTTGAACAGAGGAGCACATTTATCGACCGACCTGGACATGAATCTGCTTAGTGCCGCGACCTTGCCCGCGAGCACCTGGACATCCTTCACGCAGGTCGGCGGTGCCAGGTCAAGTATCGCCTGAACCTTCTCCGGGTTGGCTTCAATTTCACGGGCTGTGACCATGAAACCGAGGAACTTTCCCGCCTTGATGCCGAATGCGCACTTTTTCGGGTTCAGCTTTATCCTAAAGTGTTCTATTACGACGAAGGCTTCAGCCAGGTCGGTTACATGGTCTTCTGCCCTTCTGCTCTTGACCAACATGTCGTCTACATAGATCTCCATATTTCGACCAATCTGATTTTTGAAAGCCTTGTTCACCATCCGAGTATAGGTAGCTCCAGCATTCTTGAGGCCAAAAGGCATGACCTCATAGTAGTAGAGACCTTTATCGGTGGTGAAGGCAGTTTTCTATCTGTCTCCGGGAGCCATCTTAATCTGGTTATAGCCTTTGAAGGCGTCTATGAAAGAGAGTAGGTCGAACTCGGAGGTAGCATCCACCATCTGATCAATCCGAGGTAGGGAAAACAGTCCTTGGGGCAAGCCTTGTTGAGGTCGGTGAAGTCGATGCACAATCTCCATCCACCTGAGGAATTGGCCACCAATACCACGTTGGATAGCCAGGTTGGGTATTGGATTTCCCTTATGTGACCAGCGTCTACTAACTTGTCCACCTCCTCCGCTATGATCTGTTGTTTATCATAATGGAAGTGTCTGCGCTTCTGCTTTACTGGATAGTGATTCGGGTCGGCATTCAGGTGATGCTTTCTTGAGGTCATGAGAGAGTTCACTTCCGATCTTTGCTCTCTTGGCTTCATCAGAGAGCTCCACCTCTTGAAGGTCTTCGGTCGGGCTCCCTCGCTTAGCGTCCCTCTTCTCTTCGGGCAAATCTGGTCCCCAGCCAACCTGATATTTGGGTCGGAGAGAGTTTTCATAACATTCCCGAGCTGAGAGTTGGGCTCCGCGGATGGTGGCCGTGCCAGCCGGGGTTGGGAATTTCAGGGCCTGGTGGTAAGTTGAAGGGACGACCCTGAAATAATTAAAGGCCACCCAACCCAGGATCCCATTGTAAGTGGAGTTGCAATCCATTACAATGAAGTTGGCCTGCATCGAAACTCGTTTGTCTCCGTCTTCCAACTTCAGTGGGAGGTTGATAACTCCTTCAGCTCGGTGGGCATGCCCGGTGAATCCAGCTAAGGTGCCCTTCAATGGTCTGAGCCGGCTCCTGTCCAACCCCATTTGCTCAAATGCCTTCAAAAATAGGACTTATGTTGAGCTCCCAGTGTCCACCATTAGCCTCCTCAAGGTGAAGTTAGTTATTTTAGCGCTTATCACCAATGGGTCATCATGGGGCAATATCACACCATGCAAGTCTTCTGAGGAAAAGGTGAGCTCCTCCATCTACGGGGTCGGACCCCGTGCTAGCCCATACTCTCTTTCAGCCCGAACATAACCCTTCCTACCAGCCGAGGTCTCCCCACCTGACGCCAATCCTCCAGCGATGGTCTCAATCACAACCAAACGTCTGCCCCCGGCTTGGCGCCTGGGTGGACTTCTCTCTCTGTCTCTTTGATCTTGACTCCGGGTCAGCTGTTGATCTACATACCTTCAGAGGTGACCTCGGGCTATTAGTGCTTCGATCTCCTGTTTCAAGTCTCTGCACTCCTCGGTGGTGTGGCCGTAATCCATATGGTAGCGGCAATACTTGGTCTTGTTGCGCTTTTCAGGTTGGCCTTTCATCCTCGGGGCTAGAGGTAGGTGGTTCTGGTGCTGGATCTCCATCAGGATTTGCTCCCTTGAGGTGTTAAGAGGAGTGAACATGGTGAATCGGGGGTTCTGCTTTGGCTGCTGAGGTTGTTTGCCTCGGTCATTTTGGTTCTTACTCCCAGGTTGGGCTCGGGAGGTCTCTCCCCTCTTTTCAGCTTCCTTTTTCTTGTCATCATCCCTCTTGGCTTGGTGGATTTCTTCTGAGTGTATGTACCCTTCTGCATGTACCATTAGCTCGGCTACGGTATCCACGGGGTCAATGGCCAGGAAAGAGGTAAGGGGTCCCGACCTGAGCCCACTTTGGTAAGCCATTAACGCCATAGAATCCTCCAGGTTGGGGATCCTGAAGGTCTCTTCATTGAATCGGGCAGTATAAGCCCTCAAACTTTCTCCTTTGTGCTGCTTCACCGTCTGCAATGATGAGGTGTGATGTGTTGCACGTCGGCTTCTAGCGAAGCGGGACAAGAAAGCCTCGGCCAGTTGATGGAAACTTGCAATAGAGCTGGGACGAAGTTTCTAGAACCAGTCCAGGGCATTGCCAACCAGGGTGGTCGGGAATGTCTTCGTCTTCATGAGGTTCGTCATATCATGCAGAGTCATATAGTGACCAAAGTTGAGCAGGTGGCTGGCCGGGTCTCCGTCTCCGTTATAGACAGCCATGTTGGGCATCCGGTTGCCGGTGGGCAATAGAGTTGCCCGCACCTCGGGCTAGAGTGGGCTTACGCCGAGCTGGTTAATGACCTTGGCTATGGCGGCCGCGGTCTTAACCTGCTCGGGGTCGGCTTGGGCCATCATTTTGCCTCTCCCTTCCAGGGGTCTCGCCTCCGGCTCCTGGGAGCTTTCTCCGTCTTGTGCTCGGGTTAGTCCAGGGGCTGGAATGCGGAACTGTAGACGCGTGGGCCGCGGCGTAGCTGCTTGTAGAACTGGGGGTTCCGCAGCTAGCCGGGCTACCTGATCCTTTAGCTCCTGGAACATCTCAAGCATCATTCTCATCTCCGATGACAGGCTGAAGTTGAGGTCTCCATCTATAAAGGGGTTGGTTTCCGAGGCTAGGTGCATACGCTGACTCGTTCCAACGTCGGTCTGGGTTGGATCTTGGCTAGGCACCTGCGTGGTTTCGAGGTCCTCATCCGAGTTGGGCGAGTCCTCTACCGGTGCGCTGTGACTTCTAGTTTGTACCATGATGGTTTCTCAATGAGTGGTGAGAAGAGTGATAGAAAGAACTCGTTCCCACAGACGGCGCCAAACTGTCGAGGTCGGAAACCTCGCAACTGAGGTTGGGCTTCTACGCTTTGCCAAGCTGGACCTTGAGGTCGGCCTCCGAGGTAGACTTTCAGGTTGGCCTCCGAGGTGAACTTTTAGGTTGGCCTCCGAGTTGAAGATTCAGGTCGGCCACTTGACCTGCACAAGGAAAAAGAAGGAAAAGGCGGGGTGATGACCCAGATTTTTCCCTTGAGCGTGCAAATGATTAGTATGTCCGAGCTGGCAAATTAGCTGAAAGCATAGAATGATCAGTCACCCTTGAAATGAAGGGGGTGGTGCTCTATTTATACTAAATTCGGACCTGATAGCATTTAATGCGTTGCAACTTTATGTCCCATCAAGGCTTTATGTCCCTTCAGAACAGCTGTTTGCTGAGGTCGGGATTCTCTGGGGTCGGGGTGAGGTTGGATCAGCATCCAGGTCGGACATTAGCTGAATGTGCTGAGCTTGGCTTGGATTAGCCCAACTCAGCTCGGCGTAGGCATTTCACCTCAGCTCGGGATTCCCCTCGTCACCCACAAAGATAAATGAACGTCTAATTGTCAGAAAAGGATAATAGAATAAACATATAAAAAGAAAAAGAAAAAGAAACACTACTGTTCTTATTCATCCAATGTGATCAACTCTTTGGGACTAGTTGAGAAGCACTATTGTGGCGAAAAACTTCACAAAAAATTGATACAACTTAAGGTGTTTAGAAACAAAGGCTAATGACCACTCACTTACAACAAACAAGAAATTTGATCAATTGTACACTTAGAACACAAATAAGAATAACATGCCAACTTGACGGTGTCACCGGTGAAAATATGCAACAATTAGATCATTAGCACTGAAAATGTTTAAGGCGTCATCACAGAAGAACCTCAATTTAGCTTCCAAGATATATATGAAGCCAACAGGTACATGGAAAGACAACAATCTTGGAACTCTGGACATAATTCAAGATAAAGATTATCACCTTCACCTGTGAATTCATGTTAATTGTCTTTGAAGATAACTATCAAAACAAATGGCCAATGTAATTGATAAAAACTTTCCAACATCTAAAATATATGGAGATGTGGCGAATAACTGTAGTAAAAGCTTACCAAAGTATATGATATTCTCCCCTCTACTTTCAGCTTTGAAGTTTCATTAACGGCCCTGAATAGAAATATCGACACAAAAAGGTCACTATAACTTTGAAAAAAATTCTCTAAAATCTGAATTATCAATGTAGTGGCAAAATATATCTGGAGCTTTTGTTGAAGATGTGCATCTATAAAGAAGGAAGCTTACTATGTATGTTTTCCATAATTGCAAAATTGTGCAAGAGCCTAATTCAATTGCACTATAGCATGATTATTGTAATAGTCACAAAAGGGATCTCAAATTAGTAAAATGGATTGCAAGTAGACTAATGGGTTAGAATTTACTTACGTGGAAGCACAAGCACACAAAGATAATTCATTCACTTCTTGATTAGGATTCCATATCTCATACTTTAGGATGAACATGGATCTTTAGTCTTTGATTACCAAAATCCAATTGCTCTTCTTGAATTGTCTTAACTGAATTTGCAGTAGAACGATTGCACCACATCACCTCAATCATTTGTAAGGTAGTAATTTATCCTATTTTTAGAGGGATCTCCTCAAGTTGCTCACATTTGTGCAAGATCAAACACTCGAGGTGGGGAAAGTGGTCGCTAGGGGCATTCCATTCTATGACATTTAGAGTGTCTAACTTCAAAAACTTGAGTTTTGAGAACACTTCATCATCCATCTCCCATGTTTCACCCTCAAATGCATTGCCCAACAATTTGAGAACCTCGAGCTCGCGTAGCATTGCAACTTGTGAAATTTTATTCCATGACATCTGAAAATTTGACAAAGTCAGCTTCTTAAGATTTTAGGGCAAATTAAATTCACATGGATATTTTCCCTTTCCATTGTAAAATACATTTAGTGATACAAGTTGACTAAGAAACCCCAACTCTGGAAACTGATTGCAATTTGTAGCTTCATTCCATGAGTCCAAAAATATACATTTCAATTTTTTTATGCCTTGTAACTTTCTCATTATCTTCTCCATATCATCTCTATAAGCAAGAGATGGTGTTGAAAAAGTTTGCAGATTATCAAGTATAAAGGAGTTCTCAAGTTTGTTGGGGTCCAACTCAAAAGAAGCACTATCATTTATATGCACATGCCTCAACTTTGTCATATCCCAAATCGAATCTGATACCTTTACAACGTCAGCCCCCAATCCTTTGAAAAGAAAAGTTTGTAGGTTCCAAAGATTGGCTATCGATGATGGGATTAAATCCACATAACTTTGACATGCCAAGTATCTTAACAGAATAAGAGTACCAATCTCTTTGAAAGAGTCGCCTATATTGATACCTTCCAAATTCAATGTTTTAATAAACTTAAAGTTGTGAAAAATGAATGAGATATCATATGAATAACTTTGGCCCATATCACTAGCAGGAAAGAACAATAGTGATCGAACAAATGGCCTAGATGGCTTCAACATAGTGAAATGATTCCTTTTGGGATAAATGCAAAAGCGACGTAGGTGACATTTTTTTGCTATGGAAGAAGAAGAATTGCAAGGATCCATAACCTGATCATACCCATCTATCTTCTGCAGAAAGTTCTCTTCCTTAGCTTTGGTCAAGCAAAACTCACGTAAGAGATCATGAACATGACATGATTTCACCCCCACCATTGGATTTTCCTTGAGCAATTGTCACTAAGCTTCTCCCAATCAAATCTGTAAAGTAATCCTCTGCCATATCCTCTAAGCTCTTCAAGTCATTATGCTTTACAAATCCTTTAGCGATCCACAAGCTTATTAATTTCGAGACCAGAACTTCTTTATCCTCCAAAAATGCTCCAAAGTACAAGAAACATGATTTTTAATGATCTGGTAAATGCTTGTAACTTAGCTCAATTATGCCTTTGCCCTGTGCTTTCACATCATTGAGTATCAGTGAACTTAAACTTTTTGCAATATGTTCCCAGTAATCCACTTTTTTCTCCATCTTGACAAGAAGCCCAGCTATCAAAACGAGCGAAAGAGGTAAACCTTTACAATTTTTTGCAATTTGTCTTCCGACACCCAAGAGTTCGGTAGGACAACTTTCTTTTGGAAATAACTTCTTCTCTAGCAATGCCCAACTTTCATCATCAGAGAGTAGAGAAAGGGATTGTACTATGCTATCAGATTTCGCTTGGGAAGCCAACCTTTGCATTCTAGTAGTGAACATGATTCGACTTCCATTGTTGTCATTTGGGAAACATCTTGCTAGGTCATTCCAGGGATCAATTTTCCACATATCATCCAGAAAAATGAGAAACTTTCGTCCCTTGAGATGCTTGTACAACATTTCGGCTAATTCTGCATCATCCTTATACTGGTCTGTGTTAGAAAGTTGAACAACTTGACTTAAAAGTTCTAACAATATCAGCCTCGCTTCATATACTTGAGAAACACAACACCGTGCACGAGTATCAAAGTACTCATTCACTAAAGGATCACTGAACAATTTATGAGCAAGGGTCGTCTTACCTTGCCCAGCCGTGCCAATGATTGAGATAATACGTAGTTTTGTTGGTCCTCTAAGAAGCCACTCAAGCATACTTTCTGTCTCTTTCCTGAAACCAACCACATCATTTTCGATTGTTGGCTTATGAGTTTGTGATGTTGAAGGATGATGTCCAAACGTCTTATTGAAACCATTACGACACTGGACAAATAACTCTGGAGAGGGAGTGGTCAACAAAACCCTTTTCATATAATTCGGGCCATCATGTAAAACTCTTTTTATGTCATTTAATGCATAAACGTCCTGCACATCTTCCAAAATAATAAAATAGTGTCTATATTCAAGAAGGTTGTATAGCGACTCTTCTAACTCAGCTTCACTCATATCACTTGTATAGTCTATCTCATCACTTTCATAAGGTGGATTAAATACAACATTACGTAGGAGGTCAAGAAACACCTCTTCTTCATAGGATGAGACCAAACTCCTTGTACAAACAACATATTCCCAACCACCCATTTCATTAAAGACTTGGTTGAGTATGTCACCAATTTCAGTATTATTATTATTGAAGATGGGGAATATTTCAAGCTTACTTGAGCTCATCTGGCGGATACTGTTTACAATTGAATTTGCGGCACCAATTCGCATCTCGAGTAGTCCTCGTTCATGCTCTAACTCTCTTTGGATATGACGAAGCCAAAGCATAGAGTACCAAGTAGGAATAATATCTCCAAGTAGAAATGAATCAATGACATACTCTGCCTCATATGCCAAATTTGCAATGCTTGTGATGACATCCTTTATATCGGCCTCCTCCTTGCGCGGCTCCGAGTTGATTACTCACCCGTTGTAGCGTCTCTTGTAGAGTCCGTAGGAACCGTGAGATGTCAAACTTCGAAATGCAAAGAGAAGCATCAGCCAGAAGCTCCCCGTTGTGGCGTCTCTTGGGTTTCACCAGAAGCTCCCCTAGATTGTCCACAAGATGGTCCACAAAGTCGAGTTGAGCAGTCTTGGGGTAGTACATTCGTGATGGTTTTGGCCTTCTCTCATAAATCTGTTCAACCTTGTCATCAAGTAACTCCAATAGCAGACAAATATATTGGAGTCGGTCACACATTTGATCAGACATGTGTCTGTCCATATGCTTGAGATCAATGGAAGAGATGGTGAAGGCTAACTCCCTGGTAATAAATTCAAACTCTTTCAAGGTAGTATCATTTTCAATGAACTCTTGGGGGGGATACGTGAGAATTGCTCTGAGGAGTACAATGTCCTTGACATATAATTCCCTCCCATGAAGCATTAAAGTAGATAATTCCCTCCCATGAAGCACCAGAGATTAATCTTGTAGCAGGAGACACAACATTCCTGGAATCGGGAGATTGAGTACAAATTTACAGAGCAATTTAATTGATGCAAAGGTTAAGCCCTCCTATTGAGGAGAGTTAATTTATTAATTTCTCACATTAGGATAAGAACATGTTACACATCATTTCACTAAATATATTTAAACTTAGTGAGGAATAAGTAGAGAAGATTATTCAAGTGCTATAAACTAATTAATTTTTTTTTGAGAATTCGTCATCCGAATCTTGCGCTTGTTAGAAACAGAGCAAGAAAGCATGATTAAATTTCTATTGTTGGTAAAAGATAAAAAACCAAAGCAAATTTGCATATAATTTATTGCGCTTGTTCTATAATTTATTGTCCCACACGATATAATGTCATGACCCAACGAAGCACATAAATGGAAACTTTGGAGTCTTAGCTCAGATGGCCGGATTTCTGAAGAAAAAAAAAAAGGGTAAGAGAAGAATAGCTAGGGAGTTTTAGAGAGGTAAAGTTTCTGTCTAATAATAGTGCAAGACTCTCATATTCAAAGTAATTGACAAGGATATGTCCTAAGAGAAATTAGAAACTAATTTTTTTTTATTTATTTTATTTTAGGTGGTGGAGGGTCGAGTGCCTAAGAAGAGAATAAGATCTTATAACTAACTGAATCCGATCGTCGATGACCCTGCATGCAATAACAGAATACAAAATGGAGCTACTACGTAAAAAAATGATTTCTTTTCTACATTTTACAAATAGATCTCATTTCTTACTTTCTTTCATTTTAAAATGAAGTGTATTGTGAGTTATCGATAGTTGTTCTTTTTAAATCTTACCTATCAAATCTTAATTAATTAACTAATAAATTTTTAAAATAATCTTTGAAATAAATTTGAAATGAATGGTGAAATCAATAAAGAACAAATCTAATGGCTCACAATACACTTCATTTTTGAAAATGAGAGAAATAAGAACAAATCTAATTACTTACAATACACTTCATTTTCAAAATGAAAGAAATAAACGAATGAGAAGATCCATATGTTTGGATTGTACAAGGGAAAGGAAAGCAAAGAAGGTAAAGAAAAAATAATAAAGGAAAGAAGAGACATATGATTCCCTCGTTTAGATTAAAAAAATAATAATAAGAGAAGAAAATGAATTAATTTTTTATTTTTTGTTTAGATTGGAAAAAAATGATAACTTTTAGTGAGAAATTACTTAAATACACATTTCATGTTTATTGTTATATTAAATACATAATTAAAATTATATAAAAATATTAGGATCAACTAAAACTCATTAACCTTTTTTTACCCCTTCAAAAATCAATCTAAACAAGTAAAAGAATTCCTTATCCCTTTCCTTTCCTTTGCTTTCTTTTAAGAAGTGCAATCTGAACATTATTTTAGAGTAAATAGCAAAAGAACGAGAATAGAAATAAGAAAAAGATGTAAAAGAAAAAATAGGAAACTGAAAACAATATGAAATAAAAAGGAAACCGTAAAAGCAAAACTAGAACAAAAAAGGGTAATTCAAATAAAATCTTATGAAGGCTTCAAATTGTGATACCAACCCATTACAGTGAGAGACAATAAATACCTATAGTTTTTCCAAAGAAAGTGAATTTTAGGACCCCTTTATAAGAAGGAGCTCAAGATTTTAATTGCGATATCTAAAACTATTGCATGCATTTAAAAATTGATAGCTTATTGTACATTTTTTGCAATATATATGCAAATCTTCAGGTACAATGTTCTTTTGTATTTCTGAATGACATAATTGGTGAATATTAGAGTTTAGCAAAATTGGGACTTAATCTGGACCGGTCGATCGAGTTCATGCTCACTTCGTCTTTCCTTTCTTCATGTTTTTACCTAATTTCTTTCCCTTCTTAGGTTTGTTCTTCATGTAAGAAATTCTATCAGTTTTCTTTTGCCTCTCCTTTCGAACTTGTTCAAGATCCTTAATTTTTGACCGTACATGAGCATTGGGTACTGAATGATGCTTCTTTTCGCTTCTGAACCTTTTGTTATCTCCCCGAAATCCGCGAGCACCTGTCAAAGGAATAGGTTGAGGAACAAGTACAAAGGAATCCCTAAATGATATTTTGATATTCTCACCCAATTAAAAAATTGTAAAACACATATCATTGAACTCACTTAAACTGTGAGAAAATTGGATTCTTTACATTTTCACTAAGCATGGAAGCTCTATTATATGTTCATGTCTGTATGTCTATTAAGTGGAGAGAGAGAAACCAGAAAACAGACAAAAGATTTTCATATGATGAGGAAAAATATACTAGGGTGTGAAAACTCAGAGACAGGTAAAGGGAGCGTGCTATAATAGGATATGCATCTAGGTTATGTGAATGTACACTATCATCACATCATTACTATCAACTAAACCCACAACACATCCTACCCAACCGTACTAGGAAAGAGAAACTGCATTCAAAATGTATTAGCAGACAAACAAAACCTATACAACGAAAAGTCAAACCTACTTGTTTTTTTTTTATATTTATTATCAAAAGAGGAGTATTAACTAGCATTGCTGCACAAAATCTAAACAAGAATCAGCACAAAAACAATAGGTTAAAACTCCTAATACAAAAAAATAATAATATATACATTCCGGGACATACGAGGAAACTACAATGAAGACACATTGGTGCAAAAAAATAATTTTAAAGCATGAGCTCACGTCATAACTTTGATATTAGAAGTAGCCATTAACAATGTGTTACTTGTCAGGTATAAAAAATTTGCAATTTAAAAAGTAAGCTTTCACCAATGGTACATTTTTACTTGTTACATCCAAAATGAAGATTAAAAATACAAAGGCAACATGAAATAATGCCTAAAATGTATTTTAGGTGTAAAATAATGGAACTTGACAACCAAGATAAGGAATGCAACATATAATTACAAATCATGAAACCAAATTTTATAGAATAATGTTGGATAAAGAAAACATAATGAAGAAACACCAATGACGCATTCTTGTAGTTGTCACATCAAAATGAAGATTAAAATACAAAGACGCCATGAAATAATACCTGAAGGTATAAAATAACAGAACTTGACAAAAAGGATAAGAAATGGCAACATACAAAACAAAGCATGAAGCCAAAGAATAATCAAATAATGTTGGATAAAGGAAAACATAATGCATTAGGATCTATACTAATGTGACAACACATAATAACAGAGCATAAAACCAAAGATTTATAGAATAATGTTGGATAAAGAAAAACATAATGCACGAGAAAGACCTTATTATGTGATCATTCTTTCCATCTCTTGTATATCCTAGTCTTTTTAGATTTTGCTTTTGCACCACCCTCCGTTTTTGCCACTACACCATCAAGAAAGGAGCATAAAAGGCCAAGAAAAGTCTCAAAATAGGTGGATTCAAAATAAAGCTCCTCCTAGATAAAGAGAACCAAAAGTGACAAATCATGTTAGACTTACAAAGCAGAACAACTTAACTAGTATAGTTTCTTTTTCCTACCCTTTTGACAGGAAGTAGAAGGATATGTTCTAGTTCTAAAGCAGAGGGATAAAACTCCCATAAACTATTAATTGATGATTACATGCACATGCCAAGTCTTAAATTAGTTTATGATAACATTTGAAGACAATTATTAAACAAAGTGACTAGTGACAATAGATAACTGACCCTTATTCCTCCAATTCTTAGGTTTTGTAAGAATAAATGTCCATTATTCCTCCAATACTTAGTTTCCATAAGAATTTAAAGGTACCTTGCAACTTATGAACAACAGAACCCAAAGCTAAGAGAAAATATAAGTTTCCCCTTCAAAAGGGAAGCAACCTTTCTTTCGGCATGTTAAAAGATAGAAGAAATCAAGAATACAATTAAGAATGTTCGACTATGCCAACTACATGAACCAAAATATAGCTTAAGGAAATGAAGTACAACTTTTCTCAACAAACTTCAAATTGTTCAATGAATAGCTACTACATAACAAAAGGTAGGTTGCCACTAGTCACAACTTAAGAAGATAATTTTACACTAAGTCCGGATTCACAAGGGAAAGAAAAGTAAAAATAGAGAAGGAAGTCATAAAGGGAAAGAAAGGAAAGGATCTTACGATTCTTGGTTGGGATGGGATAAATAAAGGAACAGAAAGGATAAAATTCAAACCTAAAGTTACTTAAACATCCTTTTCATATTGATTGTTATTTTAAAGATATATTTGGAATCATGTAACAATTAAAGCTTCCACCAATCAACCTTTTCTTTCCCTTCGTAAAACCCCAGATTGGAGGATTGAAAAATCCACTCATTAAAGGTTATGGAAGGATAGTTCAATCCCTCCATTTACTTTCCTCTTACCCAAAAGTGAATTTAACCAAACCTGCATTTCCTTTCCTTTCCTTTCCTTTCTTTTGCTTCTTAAAAAGTGAATCTAAACATAGTGTAGAGTATCATTTTGACCCCCCATGAAAGTTTATATTTCTATTTATGTAACTTGATGTTTCAGTGCAAAATATGCGAAATATGCAAAAAGGGAAGAATATACCTTTCTACTAGCTGTCACGCATTCCCCATTGTTCAATTTGATGTATTTCTTATGCCTCTGTATCATTCAGAGATCATACTCAGATTTTTGCAAAAGTAAATCAAGTATAAATCATCATATAAAATGAACTAAAACAATATAAAAGATCAATATTCAAATAGTTTGTGGTACCTTATCCCATTGATAAGAAGATTTATGTTTCTGCAGTCCCCCACTATCATTAGCAACCAAGTCCATAACAGCTGCATCCAATCTCTTAAATCATAAATTATCATATGAATCGACTATCCCATGATGTATTGAAATACCGGTTTTTACTAATATTTCTTAAATATATGCTATGTACTACCTCCAAAGGGAAAAAAGAAAAAGAAAATTTGGTGGCTAGGGAAGGCTTGAGAGAGGTATACTATTATATCATTATCATGAGCTTATGACATACATCATAAAATAGGGAGAATAGAGTATCTCAAGTTATCAACCATGAAGGAAAAAGATGGCAACTTCATTAACCTAACTTACCTGTTTGATTCAAAGCCTTGGTTAGCATTAATTGAGAGGCCTGCTTCAAAATGCTGAAAATATAACAGCTTTTAAGTGAAACAGAGAAAGCAAATACCTCAAATTTTGGGAGCAAACTAAGCATGTATAAGGACATTGTAGCTTATGTCATGCCCCCAAATCTCTTGGGACAAATTTGAAAACAAGACCACCGTGAACCTAAGAAGATCAACTTCCTAAGCCTACAAGATGACCAATTAGACTAACTAAAACCATAAAGAAATGTGGCAAGCCTTAGAGCATATAGTCCAAAAGAGAAATAACATAAGTCTAAACTCTCCAAAAATAACAATCAAATACTTCATAGTATACCCTCATCTAGAAAAGAGTTCGTACAAGAGATTAAATAGAAACCTCAAAATAACGAAAGTCCTAAAACTATTCCAAAAGGGAATACAAACTAGATCCACAATGCTCGGTAAAGTGGTCATTTAACTTCCAGAGCCCAAGCAATACGAGTTAGCTTGCACTTTCTTTAAAAACATAGTTTAAAACGGGAGAACAATGAGATATAATCTCAATAAGTAGTAGGGTCCCAAAAAATACCATGGGACCATATTTCACAAAATACATAATTTGATAAACAATAAGACATGACCAAAACATACGTAAAGATTCCAAAAGTCATAAATTTTTTTTAAAAAAAAGATATAGCGAAAAGTCACTAGTTACATGTACAAAACCCAAAGATACCAATGATGGATCCGACTATATGACGGCCGAGGCTACATCTTGGTAGCACAATTCAAAAAGTGGTTTGCTATTGCACATACCACCAAAAGCAAGCGGGAGTCCCTTACGAAATGACAGTGCATTACTCCACGATATGTTGGCGTATGACCCCCACCAACAAGGGTCTAAACAAAGGCATGACCTCACACTGAATGGCATAGGGGTCAAAAGAATTTTACATAAACTCATGTAACTAAACGCAAAAATATTTGTAATGTATGGTTCATAAAATTTGATGCATGAAGAAGCTTTTCGATCCCAAGTCTTATTTCAGTTTACGAAATTATTTAATAAATCTAAAATCATTTCAAGGCATGCGATGTGAATGCAAAAGATATATGGGTAAACGGCATGAAACCCCCCTGTGTTTTTACTTATGTGCAGATTTTTCCCTATACTTTATAAAGTGGAAATTACCCCCCTGTACTTTTACTTATGTACACGTCTTCTTCCTGTACTTTATAAAGTACAAATAACCCCTTATAGTTTGTAAATGCGTGCACACGTCGCTCTCCGTGTATAATTTAATGTATTATTTTAAAAATTGAAACTTTCCACACGAAGAGGGACGTGTGCACATATTTACAAACTATAAGGGGGTTATTTGTACTTTATAAAGTACAGGGGAAAAACATGCACAAAAGTAAAAGTACAGGGGTATTATTTACACTTTATAAAGTATAGGGAGGAAATCTGCACATAAGTAAAAACACAGGGGGGTCCCGTGCCATTAACCCAAGAAATATATGATGTAAGTTCAGCGCCCAAATGTGAAAGAAAGTCACAAATTTAAATTCTCAAAATTTTTAAACAATATGATACATAAAAAATAAACGTTTTAATATACATAAAAGTAAGTGAAAACAACCAAAAACGAGATTGCATCCATCCAAAGATGAAAACACTAATTGTCAAGTGGTCACTTTTTGAACAGTGACATGAACAATGATCATTGTTCAAACAGTGACAACTCTTTTTGTCTTTTTTTTTTTTTAATATTATAGTACTTTCATATTGTTTTATTTTACTAAGAATGTGAGGTATTCGTTTGGTAAAATAATATACTAATTATTTAACCTGATAAATCATAATTTAAGAGACAAACCTGATATTTAAAATATAGAATATGTCTAAGTATTAAAGTACATAGTTTATAAAAACCATCATAGTTCTTGAGGAGGGGTAAATCGATGAAATAGAAATGTCTAAAATCTCATAACCATAAAAAGAAATCAATAACTTATAACCTAAATCATTGATCTTAACAATTCCAATTGATTCAGCATATAATGCAATATCAATGATATAGAAGTAAAAGAATATCCCTTTTTTTCACCAAAAAAAAAACCAAAGGGATATTATTAAGAAGAAAGGGGTCTTTAAAGTTTCACAAATAGCACCTCCACTCTCATAAAGTTGTAGGCCTCAACATACGACATGTCAATGGTTGGACAACACGTTCAAAGCTTTCCAGGATTTCTTTTCCCTATGAATTTGAAGGCTACAAAGAAAGTGAGATTTTATATTGCACACTAGGTTTTAAACCATAGGCTAGTAGGGCTGGGCTTAATAACTTACTTAATGGCCTAAAAAATTTTGATTTTAAAATTCATTCCCAAGGAAATAAAATAAATAAACTAATGTCAAAAAATATGGGGTGTTACATCCTTCTCCCTTTAAAAATAGTTTTGTCCTCGAAACTATATACCTTGGTCGAAGGAAATAATTACGTCCAAAGAGGTATTCTTGTTCATAGAGATATTAGATCCGTTTAGCCCTAAGACTTAATGGATTATAACCGAAAAACATGATTTTTGAAATTGTTCCCATCAATACATCTTGAGAATGTTCCAAAGAAAGGCCCGAGAAAATTTTGAGTTAATAGCAACCACAATCTTTAGCATCTAATGACTCAAAACTATGAAGTTGACTCCCGTGGTTGGAATTGTAATCATATCTTACAAACAAAACGCCTATAGGTTACTGATGCACAAAATAGTAGAGAAAGTTCAAAACTTATTGTCCTATATATACATCTAATTCTCATATACAAGTCTTCATCACACATGATGAGTTTCAAACAATATGAACTCCAAAAAAAAATGTAACAATACCTAACAGAGTATTGTAGAGAGATACAAAAATATCTGAAATGTATTATTGCTTAATGAATGACGTATTACACTTGTTCTATTTATATACAATTCTAATTGCAGCACATGCTAATTACAACTAGATCCAACTTATGTGTAATTAACTATTTTCAAACTAATTATCTGAGGTGGCATCTTCTAGAAGATTAGTTGTCCTTCTTTGACTAACTGAGTCAACTCCCTTATCATCCCCTCGCAACCTAAGCTGTGAGATGCACAGGGGAAACTTGTTACGAAGGAACTGGAACTTATCAGTAGCCAATGGTTTTGTGAAAAGATTTGCAACCTGGTAAGTAGTAGTAAGAGACTAAGAAATTTTCCAGTAATAAGCTATCGAAAAAAGTGGTAATCCAAGGCTATATGCGTAGTCCTATTGTGAAATACAAGATTGGAAGCAAGAGCAATAGTTGAAATATTATCACACCACAACTTTGGACACAAACTGGAAATAGATAAATCTTTTAAGATAAAGCTAAGCCAACATAATTCTGCCATAGTGTAAGCAAGGGCCCTGTACTTAGCCTTTGTTGACGATCGCGACACTATTGGTTGCTTCTTGGTGCACCACAAAACCAAGTTTTTACCCAAAAATATGCAATAACCAATAGTGGACCTGCAATCTGATATACTGCTATCCCAATCCGAATCTAAAAATGCTTGTAGAGTCAGATTTGTGGGTTTGGACTGTAGTCCATAATGTAATGTACCCTGAACATATCTCAGTAACCTCTTCAAAGCTGCAAAATTTCTCTGTGTTGGACTATGCATATGCTGGCAGACATTGTTCACTGCATATTGAAGATCTGGGCGTGTGAGAGTCAAGTATTGCAGAGCTCCCACTATGCTGTGAAAGAATGTGGGATCTGCATAAGGAGAATCAGAGATATTGTTATCTGATGTAAAGGCCGCTGGGGTGGCAATTGGTTTACAGGTAGTCATCCCTGCTTTTTTCAACAAATCAACAGTATACTTAGACTAATGAATTAACATACCAGCTACAGTGTAATCCACTTTAAGACCTAGAAAATAAGATAGTTTCCCTAAAACTTTCATTGCAAAAGTAGTACTCATGGCTTGAATAAGTTTTTGAATAGCTGCAGTTGAGTCCCCTATAATCAAGATATCATCCACATAGACTAACACAATGATAGTATGAGTAGTGGTAATATGAACAAACAATGAGGTGTCTATCTTGCTACATTTGAAGCCTTGATCAACTAAGAATTTAGAGAGTAATTGATACCACGCCCATGGAGCTTGTTTGAGCCCACAAATGGACTTTTGGAGCTTACATACATAACTGGGACATTGAGGATTTATAAAACCCTGTGGCTGCTATATGTACACTTCTTCTTGTAGATGGATATGAAGGGAGGCGTTGGATACATCCAACTGCCTAATAGTCCAGCCCCTTGATAAAACAAGTGTCAATACAATTCTCACAGTTTGTATTTTTACAACGGGGCTAAAAGTTTCTGAATAATCCAAGACATAGGACTGATGATAACCCTTGGCAATTAATCGGGCTTTATATCTTGCCACAGATCCATCAACATGCCTCCTGATCTTATATACCCATTTGCAACCAATGGAAAATCTAGAATCAGGAAGTGGCACTAATGTCCATGTGTGTTTAGCAATAAGAGCATCATACTCTTATTTCATAGATTTCTGCCAATAGATGTTTTTGGAAGCTTCTTTATAGGATATTGGTTCAGTGGTTGGGATTGTAAGAGTAATATTATTAATTTGGAAAAGGCAAGGCTTGAGAGAACCAGTTTTTGACCTAGTAATCATAGGATGGGAATGAATAGTTGTGCTAGGTGAGTCATTAATTTATTCGGTTGAGTGATTGTAAGATGGTGATGTCCCTGTAGAAGAATGGGGCAAATAAGGACTAGATGAGACCTGAGAATGATCAGGAGGTAAAAGACTCTTTGTTGAGACTGTATCCTCAGAGGAATAAGAGAGTAGAGTAGCATTTTCAGCAGACAAAATAAGACCAGCTTGTGACTTAGATGGTTGTTTTGAAAAATAGGTAGAATAGGTGGTACAGTACTTTGGTTGTGAGAATCCTTAAAAGTATTGTTCTTACTATAGGGAAAGACATGCTCAAAAAATTGAACATGCCAAGAGAGATAAACTTGTTGAGTTTGAAGATTGAAACACCGATATCCTTTTGATGTAGGAGAATATCCTAGAAACAAACACGGTGTGGATCTAGGCTCTAGTTTGTGCTTAGAATATGGCCTAAGCCATGGAAAACACAGACAACCAAACACTTTCAAAAAGGTATAATCTAGTGGTTTGTTAAAAAGACACTCATATGGTGACTTGTTGTGAAGTAAAGGTTTTGGCTGCCTATTGATTAAGTAATTTGATGTGGCTAATGCTTCTAACTAGAAACAATTAGGAAGTTTTTCATGATGTAACAAGGCCAAGACAATCTTAATTAAGTGCATATGTTTTCTCTCTACTCGACCATTTTGTTCTGGAGTATATGGAGGAGATGTTTGATGAATAATTCTATTTGTTTGTAAATAGTGTGCAAATTTTGTATGAACAAACTCTGAACCATTATCAGTCCTAAGTATTTGCACTGTAGCATGAAATTGAGAAAGTATCATAGAGTGAAAAGCTTGGAAAACAGGAAAGACAACAACTTTAGATTGCAATGGATACAACCATGTGTATTGACTACAATCATCAACAAACAAGACATAATATCTATAGTTACTAAGTGAGGGAACATTAGTAGGCCCCTAGACATCAAAGTGAATTAAAGCAAAGGGAGCATGAGCTCTTGACTCAGACAACTGAAAAAGGTAACTTGTGAGCCTTAGCAACAGAACAAGGCTCACATACAAAATCAGTTTTATTATGCAAACTAGGCAAAATAGATTGCAATTGCTATAGAGTTTTATGACTGGGATGTCCTAGTCTTTGATGCCATACTGAAGCTGGAATAGTAATGTTGGACTTGTAACATTGATATGTTGGGGAAGGTCAAGAAGTCAGAGTAGAAGCACATGAAGTTCGACTGTAGAGGCCATTGTTATAGGGCCCTTGTAACAAACTTGATAACTGAGGTTGTCCACAATGGTAACCTCCTTGTCATTAAAAAGCAAAGTTGAATTATTATCATGAGCTAATTGATACACATACAACAAGTTTGAAGATATGCTTGGGACATGAAAAACATTGTGAAGTTTGAAAGAACCAAAAGGTGTAGAGAGTGTACCATGGCCAGTGTGAGCTATGGGAAGAGTAGTGCCATTGCCAACAGACACAGAATCACCACCTTCATATGGGGAATAAGAGGAGAGAAAAACAAGATCATTTGTGACATGAGAGTTGGCTCTACTGTCAAGGTACCAAGAGGAGTTCCTAGAGGCTGTTGAGGAAATGCCAGTTTGAGCAGTAAAATCCTGTTTGTTAGCCTTCTGACTGACATAATTCATTCCATCAAAGCAATGCCAACAGTCTAAAGCTTGATGATTTGGCTTACCACATATCTGACAATACACCTTAGCATCTGAATTTTGTGGCTCCATTCCTGCTTGAACGAATTGATTTGGACCTGCATTATAAGTTGAGCCTCCTCTATTTCGTCTGCCACCTCGAATGTTAGAATTGCGTCCGCGTCCTCGATTATTGCTATTGTTACCATATGTCCTTTGTATGTTTAGAGCAGTATGAACATTAGAATTTGCAGAATCAGTAACACTTAGTTTATGAGTGAGTCGTAGATGGAGCTCTTCAGTAATAAGCAAGTTTGATAGCTCAACAACACTCAATGGCTTTTTGTTAACACATATAGAAGCTTTGAGTGTATCATATTCTGCAGGCAGACCGTTGAGAATGTAGACTACAAGGTCATCATCACTAATTGTTTCAGAGACATAAGCTAGGCTATCAACAATGTGCTTGATATCATCCAAATAGGCTTGAATCGACTGAGTTCCTTTGTTGAGAATATGTAGGTGCATCTTTAGCTGTTGAATATAAGATCGCGACATCGAGTGACATCGCTTCTCTAGATGAAGGCAGATTGCAGAAGCTGTTGGAAGAAGAAGCACCTGCGACAATACCGGAGGCGTAATCGAGGCATAGAGGCAAGTTTTTAAGTGTTCATCTACAATGCTCTATTGTTCATACGCTAGATTTACTACTGATTCACCAGCATCATTTATGATCTACTTCAAAGGACACTGCTTTGTGCCTAGCAGATAGTCGAGAAGCTTATTAGCATGAAAAATAGTTCGGATTTGAGCTCGCCATAGATGATAATTGGAGTTATCAAGATTGATTTGGATGAGTGAATTAAGATTTTGAAGAAGCAGACAAAGATTCGCCAGTAGATCCGTCGAGTTATCAGTCACCGTTGTTGATGTTCTAGTAGCTATAGTTGAAGCTTGGATGAGAGCTCAACAATGGCAAAAAAAAAGTCCAGGATCGAAGAAAGAGAATAAATCTCTCTTTCGTGTGCTTTGGATACCATAACAGAGTATTGTAGAGAGACAGAAAATATATGAAATGTATTATTGCTTAATGAATGACGTATTACACTTGTGCTATTTATATATAGTTCTAATTGTAGCACATGCTAATTACAGCTAGATCCAACTTATATGTAATTAACTAACTTCAAACTAATTATCTGAGGTGGCATCTTCTAGAAGATTAGTTGGCCTTCTTTGACTGACTGAGTCAACTCCCTTATTAATACTATCTCATTATTGCTTATGTAAGCATCATATCATTCTTTTCCGTCACCTATAGGTTAATCAAAGAAAGAAAAATAAATAACTACATAAACAAAAATCTTCAATCAAACTTTGACATCATCAGATGATTTATTTTGCTGGTCATATGGCTTATGATAAATGTTCCATTGATACACTTTGTCAAATAATTACTAAACTCGTCATGTATGGCCCATTGCTAACGAAACTCCAAACCAAGATCAAAGCAATTATGAGCAATGCTTCGACTTATAAGGTGACATTAGACTCCACAATCAATAAATCCTATTGGGTGCTTTCCCTAAAACCATAATCAATTTCAAATGGCTTAACCGACCACATTGATAAGGCTCAACTTAAAACTTGCGTTAGTACCATAGAATGTAATGGCATTTTTGGAGCCCTACTTCCCTCTTTGTGACCTCATCACTTCAATTCAAGGGCAAACCTACTTCTTAGTTACTGGGCTGAGCTCATCTTAATTTGGTATTTCAATAGAACGAGCTCTTTGATAAAAATTAAATCCTGAACAAGCTAGAGATCCAGAGTGAAGCTTGTATTAAAAATAAGCATGGGTGGTGAAGTAGGAAGAAAATATTGGACTAGGGATCTTAACCATAACTGCACATTTCAACACAACAAAGTGGCACAAAGAGTCAATTTGTAGTAGAAATCTCGTAATGAATCATACTTTCAATGGATTATAAGAACCAATAAGATTACATCAATGATGGGGTATAAATAATCAAACGGAAAAAGAAAAAAAAGGACATAGGATTCTCAATCACAAATAAATCTTATTGAGCTTAAATGAACATGCAATTCCGAAACAATAAGCAAAATTTGTTGTGAGGGAAGTGTCGAATGTGGAATTGAAAATTGTAATTGTCAAAGATTAGAGACAAGCTTACCCACAATTGAAAGAACACATTAGGAGAAATTGAAGAACAAGGTATATCGTGTCAATTTTTTGATTGGGTAAGCAAGGAAAGGTAAGTTTGTTTACCAAAATCTTCTACTATTCCATAGGTCAACAATGAATTCACAGAACCACATTGGAATAACTGCTAGCAATATATATGTGAAGTTTATGAGCCAGAGAGAATCAATAATGATCATATCAACATCTTGATCTAGCTTGATGATAATAGAAGCAAACGTGGCCACAAGTTTGAACCAATAGTAAAAAAATACACTAATAAATATGAAGTTAAGAAGCAGCAAGGGAGCAAAAATTGTCATGGAAAAAAAGAAAAGGAAAAAAAAATGCCAATCATTCCGAAGGAAAGTTAAGAAAAGAATAATAAGGATTAATTCACAAACATCGGTAAATTTTCCAAGCCAATAGTGTGTCATGAATTCAGCTTATAGAGTAGGGGTTCAATAGGGAACCATATGTATACAAAGGATTGAAGGCACGAAATCGGCTTTGAAAGTGGGAGCGCGACGGGATCATCTCGAGATATGTAAATAACAACACATGCATGTGCAACGGAAGCTATAAACATTAAAAATTCGCATGTTAGCAAGTTGTATTCACAAAACCTCAAGAATAAGTCCATAACTTTGTACATTAAAGAAATAAATAAAAGTATATACAAATATATACATATGTATTAAACACAATATATGCTCGATATACCTCTCGTGGAAAACTTGGAAATACACCAATAAGAAGATCTTGGCTCGGACAAACCTCCTCTGCACGTGCAAAGGTCCTAATCGGTCCACGAGTATCCAAAAGCAACAAAAACACTAACTAATTAAAGTGCTAGCGTTAGTTAATGATCTAGAATTCGTGTGTATGAGTTGTAAGACAAGAAGCAAAAGTCTACTATTTCTTCTTGCCTTGGCCGAAAATACTAGAGAAGAAAGCGAGGATTTTCTTCTAAGTGTGTGTGTGTGTCGTGTAAAGCATTAGTAGAAAGAAGTACAAGCTTTGGCCTTTATATAGACACAAGACTTGAATTAGATCATGTCAAGTGTCCAAGATCAAGCCTTTGTCTTACAAAGATGATTGCCAAGTGTCCCACTATTTGCGTGGTGCATCAAAGTGGCTCTTTTCTCCTTGCGTAGGGTGGCCAAGTGTATAGAAAAAGAAGAAGACAACTTTTCCTTATTTTGCATGTATGACAAGTGGCAAGAAAGAGAAAATTCATGTCTTACTTTTGCCAAGTGTCATTTTTCTTGGAATTCCAAGATTGTGCCATGTGTCAAACATGCACAATTTTTAATTAATTCATTCCTTATCCCCTTAAACGATTCTATGCATAAATCTAATTCAGTGGAATGAGAGATGACATCTATGGAAAAAGATCTTTCCATCATTCAACTACCTCGACCGAGGATTTCTCATTTCAAACAATCAAAAATAGATTGCATAGGACAACGCCTCATGTCGGAGTTTAACAGATCCTATCTTGACAATTACCTGTCGGTCTCTATATCACAAGACTAAACTGCGAGAGGTCGTATCCCGCCCTCGGGGAAGACGAGCTTTGTCTAAACGCAATATTTAGCCCCTAATATATCCGGCAGCCGTAATTTCTCAAGTCAAATGATTAATTTGCACAATTTGCAACGAATAATAAACCATTAATCCAAAGTCATGTAGTTTATTATTCTGGTCACATTCAATGACCCGTTCCACTAACGATCACTCATATGTAAGTTAATCGCATACCTATGCCGTTATAGCACAAGACTCATACTTGATAGCCCATACTTGATTATTCTAGTCCCAGTCAAATAATCTAAGGGCTATGAATGCTTTAAATATTTATCATATCGAGGAAATATGTCGTTGTATTCTAAACATTTGAAGAATATATTTCTTTTCTGAAAAATATTAGGGACACATTCATATAATTGAATGGAGAATATGAATGTCAATATAAGATGTCATTCAAATTTACACGAAAAATGTCTTATATAGGTCATCTAACTATATGGCATTAGGTCATATCTCTAATAATCTCCCACTTGCACTAATACTATAGAATATAGCTTCTAGCGCATATCTACATGAGATCGCATTCCCATCTTTTCAAGATGACGTTCTAACTGCGATTGACTCATGGGCTTAGTAAGTGGGTCAGCCACATTTTCTAATGTATGAACTTTCTGCAGACTTATCCTTTCGAGCAACTATTTCTCGAATGATATGAAAACGCCTTTCAATGTGTTTGGATTTTTGATGAGATCTAGGTTCCTTAGCTTGTGCAATAGCCCCATTGTTGTCGCAATACAGCGGTATCAACAACTCTATGGATGGAACCACTTCTAGCTCTAAGAAGAACTTCCTTATCCAAACAGCTTCCTTTGCTGCATCAGATGCAACAATATACTCGGCTTCTGTAGTGGAGTCTGTAGTTACTGACTGTTTGGAACTTTTCCAACTTACTGCTCATCCATTACAAACAAACACAAACCCGGATGTAGATTTCCTATCATCTGTGTCAGATTAAAAATCTGAGTCAGTGTACCCATCTACCCGACGTTCTCCCCCTCAGTAAATCAGTGCAAGATGCTTAGTCCTTCGCAAGTACTTAAGGATATGCTTCACTGCCATCCAGTGTTCCTCTCCTGGATCAAACTGATATCTGCTCACAAGGCTAACAACGTATGCTATATCAGGCCGTGTACATAGCATGACATACATGAGACTGCCAACAGCCGAAGCATAAGGCATACGTTCCATACGTTGTCTTTCATCTTCGGATTTGGAAGATTTATTCCTTGAAAGATGTATTTCGTGCCTGATAGGCAGGAGTCCTTTCTTAGAATTCTCCATCTTGAACTTTTTCAAGATTCGCTCTATGTACAGACTTTGAGATAAGCTGATCAATTTATTCGTTGTATCTCTATAGATACGAATCCCTAAGATATAAGAGGCTTCTCCTAAATCTTTCAAGGAGAACTTGCTTGTTTAACCAAATTTTAGTGGACATCATCTGTCCAATATTATTTCCCATGATTAAAATGTCATCAACATACAAAATTAGAAAAGTGGTCATGCTCCCACTGATCTTCTTGTATACACAGGATTCATCATTATTTCTAATGAAATCAATCTCCTTGATTTCATTATTAAATCTGATGTTCCAAGAAAGAGAGGCTTGCTTTAGATCATATATTGATCTTTTAAGCTTTCACACTTAATTATTATTGGATTAAAAACCTTTGGGCTATTCCACATGGATATCTTCTTCAAGATAGCTATTTAGGAACGTAGTTTTAACATCTATTTACCAGATCTCATAATCATAGTGTGCGGCAATAGCAAGCATGATTCAGATGGATTTAAGCATGGAAACTGGTGAAAAGGTTTTGTCATAATCAACACCTTGTTTTTGACGATATCCTTTTGCAACTAGTCTTGCTTTATATGTCTCCACATTTCCATCAATTCCAAGTTTCCTTTTGAAGACCCATTTGCAACCTATAGGTACAATACCTTCAGGTCAGTCAACTAAGGTCCAAACATCATTTGAATACATGGAATCTATTTCTGCTTGCATAGCCTGTCTCTATTTCTTGGAATCAATATCGCGTATTACTTCCTCATAACTAGTAGGATCATCTACTTGATCATTATCCCCTATTACAAACAAATTTTGTATGTCCTCTAGAAGATAACCACATCTTTCTGGAGGATGGGATACTCTACTAGATCTTCGAGGTCCTTGTGTGATGACTAGTTCTGGATCTTGTTGAATTGGTTCAAGATCATGATTCTAGTCGGTTTGTGACTCAAAAGACTCTTCTTCTATTCTAATTTTCCTCCCACTACCTCCTTCTTGAATAAACTCTTTTTCAAGAAAGACAGCATTTCGGCTGATCAAAATTCTTTGATCATCAAGAAAATAGAAATAATATCCTTTAGTCTCTTTAGGATATTCCACAAATCTTCCTTTGTTAGATCTAGTTTCCAACTTGTCCGTCTTAAGTTTCTTAACATAAGCAGGACAACCCCAAATCCTAATGTGATTAAGATTTGATTTCCTACCAACCCATAACTCATATGGTGTAGTTGGAACAACTTTAGTTAGAACCCTGTTCAACAAGTAAATAGCCGTAAGAAATGCATACCCCCACAATGAAATTGGAAGATTAGTGTAACTGATCATAGATCGTACCATATCCATCAATGTACGATTCCTACATTTAGATACTTCATTTAATTGTGGTGTAGCAAGTAGAGTAATCTGTGAAGTTATTCCGGCTTGTTTAAGATATTCAAGAAATTTGGTACTTAAGTATTCTCCTCCACGATCAGATTGCAGAGTTTTAATTCTCTTTCCCGTTTGGTTTTCTACTTCAGCTTTCAATTCCATGAATTTTTCAAAAGCCTCATATTTGTACTTCATCAAGTACACATAACCATATTGAGAATAATCATCGGTGAAGGTTATGAAGTAGATATAACCACCGCAAGCCATTTCTCTAAAGGGTTCGCATACATCACTATGTATTAATGCTAACAATTCAGTGGCTCTTGACCCTTTTCCAACAAATGGTGACTTGGTCATTTTCTCGAGAATGCAAGACTCACATGTAGGCACGAGTTCAAATCCTAATGAATCAATAAGTTTATTTTGAGTCATCCGTGTTAATCTTTTCTCGTTAATGTGACCGAGTCTCAAATTTGTTTGTTTTTTTCAAGAACATAACTAACCCAATATCCATAATCTAACCATGTGCAATTCTAGCTTGAATTCCTCAATGCTCACCATGCTAAAGAATTACCAAAAGATAAATTATCATACACAAACTTTAAATGCCTTATAGATCCTGTATTTTTTTCTTTCCTTTAATTTCGGCCGACCATCTCCCATTTGGTGGTAATTTTTTGTCATGATACCTGCCCTTCTATTCTATGATAAAAGAATATGTATCTTAGGGAATACGACGTCCAGCCCTCAAGAGTAACAAATTTTCGTTTATCCATTATTAAACATAGTTTGCTCTTTGTCTCCCAAGATAGACGAAGCACACCAAATCTATTTAAAAAGTGCTTGATTGGATTTCACTTTCATAACTATTTTAAAATAGCAAGTCATATTGCGTACCACTTTTCTTTAAAAGACATTGTTCTATTCTTTATTTTATGTTGAAGAGTGAGCTAATAATTCAAAATTTAAAGAGACAGACAATTAAAAAAAAATTAAGCTCTAACTATTTTGTTTGTTGCAGATGATTTTGTGGACTTGTATTAAGATTGTTTATAAATCCAATACAAGGATTCTCGAAAAAAAAAAGTTGATACTTATAAGAGTTTTGATAAGTTATCCTCTCTAGGGACAAATCGTAAAGAATAGAACACTATTGTTTCATAGCATAACAACCACATAAAATACTTAGGCTTATAGAGAATGAAAACTTTTCTTACTGAAACTCAAGATGTAGATCTCACAATTACTTCTCTTCCAATTTTTCAGAATCAATAGTAGAATAAAATTTTCAGCCTTCTCTTTGTACATTCCTACGATTCTAAAATCATACAGCAATGGTACTATATTCTTTTGAACTATACCATGAATTTATCTTCAATCAGGTAGTATACTTAACAAAAGACTTCCAACTGTCAAAGCAATATTATCTACAAGAAAATGATCTTAGCCTCTTTATATATAGGATCATGAACCAATTACTCTGATACCACTCTATCACGCCTCTAAATTTGTTAGGACAAATTCGGGAACGGAACCGCCTCGAACCTAAGATGATCAACTTCCAAAGCTCGCAAGGCGACCAATCAAACTAACTAAAACCATAAACAAATGCAGCAAGCATTAGAGCATCTATTCCAAAAGAGAAATAGCATAAGTCTAAACTCTCCAAAAATAACAATTGAATGCTCCATAGTATACCCTTATCTAGAAAAGATTTCGTACAAAAGACTAAAAAGAAACCTCGAAATAACGAAAGTCCTAAAACTATTCCAAAAAGGGAATACAAACTAGATCCACAATGCTCGGTAAGGTGGTCATTTAACTTCCAAAGCCCAAGTAATACGAGGTAGTTTTCACTTTCTGCAAAAACATAGTTTGAAACAGGAGAAAAATAAGATATAATCTCAGTAAGTAGTAGGGTCCCCAAAAATACCATGGGACCGTATTGCACAAAATACATAATTTGATAAACAATAAGACATGACCAAAGCATGCGTAAAGATTCCAAAAGTCACAAATTTTAAAAAAAAGATATAGCGAAAAGTCATTAGCTACATGTACAAAATCCAAAGATACCAATGATGGATCCGACTATATGACGGCCGAGACTACATTCATGGTAGTACAGTTCAAAAAGTGGTTTGTTGTCACACATACCACTAAAAGCAAGCAGGAGTCCCCTACAAAATAATAATATACTACCCATGATATGTTAGCGTATGATTCCCACCAACAAGGGTCTAAACAAAGGCATGGCCTCAAAGTGAATGGCATTGGGGTCAAAAGAATTTTACATAAACTCATGCAACTAAATGCGAAAATATTTGTAATGTATGGTTCATAAATTTTGATGCACAAAGAAGCTTTTCGGTCCCAAGTCTTATTTCAGTTTATGAAATTATTTAATAAATCTAAAATCATTTCAAGGCATGCGATGTGAGTGCAAAAGAAATATTTGATGCAAGTTTTAGCGCCAAATTTGAAAGAAAGTCACGAATTTAAATTCTCAAACTTTTTAAACAATATGATACATCAAGAATAATCGTTTTTAATATACATAAGAGTAAGTGAAAACAACCAAAAATGAGTTTGCATTCATCGAAAGATGAAAATGCTAACTGTCAAGTGGTCACTGTTTGAACAGTGACATGAACAATGACCATTGTTCAAACAGTGACAACTCTTTTTGTCTTTTTTTTTTTAATACTATAGTACTTTCATATTGTTCTATTTTACTTAGAATGTGAGTATATGTTTGGTAAAATAATATACTAATTATTTAACCTGATAAATCATAATTTAAAAGACAAACCTGATATTTAAAATATAGAATATGTCTAAATATTAAAATACATAGTTCTTGAGGAGGGGTGAATCGATGAAATAGAAATGTCTAAAATCTCATAACCATAAAAAGAAATCAATAACTTATAACCTAAATCATTGATCTTAACAATTTTAATTGATTCAACATATAATGCAATATCAATGATATAAAAGTAAAAGAATATCTTGTTGAAGGACAAGTAGTTAATAAAGACTGTAATAGGACATCCCTTCAACAAATTGTCCTTTACAAAATCTCTTTCTATTTTGTCCAGATTGATGCAAGTGTCACTACTTTTCTAGTCCTATTTCAATAACAAAAAAAATATGTGTAACTCAACTTTAATACTTCTCTCTTCTCAAGGTACCACAGATCATAACTACTTAAAGAAATAGGCATAACAAAGGGAATCACACCCCAAGCATTGCTTCCTTAATATCTAATAAGAGTATCCCTCCCTGAATTAGTACAAGAATGATACTCCTTAACTCCCTCCTTGAATGTTTGCTTATTTACTATGGCATGTCCTCTTGCCAGTCGCCCCACTGCAAAACCCACTTTTCTTAAGATTAATATAGATGTTCAAATCTTGCATTAAATGGCATCTCAAGTAAAAAGGGAAATTCATTTTGCGATGGAGAGAATATACCTTATCAGTTCTTGGGTCACACTAATGAAGTAAACTAAGGAAATGAACAACATACTTCTGCATCAGAAGAACTACTTTAGCTTTTAGTGAAAAAGAGAGCTTGTACCAGAATGATAAGAATATGCACGGGAATTTCCACAATCCATAGCACAGATTACCTGGAATTGCTAGGGAAATATGCAAAGTAAAATATACGCCGTATTATCTAGATGGCACCGAGAAATTATTCATCTAATTTTTATTTCCCTCTACAAGTGCACAATCCTTTTATTTTTTGAGAGATACAGATGGTGGTAGAGAGGTTGCTCATTGCCTAACAAGTTACAGTTCAAAATAGTGAGGCACATAATTTTTTTTGCGCAAACAGAGACCGTAGGAGACGTACCATAATGTAATAGAATAGAGTGGAATGTTTAAAACGTTTACTACATAGAATGTAGATTTGAAAGCATTTTTCTTCAGAATAGATATGTAAGTTGTATGTGTACTACGCATAAAATTAGAAAACATGATTACTTATATACAAATCAGGCACACTCTTCTTGCTCCAACCCAAAGAGAGATACATATACAACATATTGTTTAGCTAAAACTATAATTAGCATTGACAAAGTAGATTACTTTTAGTACCATCAACCAGTCTCTTCAAGTTTGGTATCACGTATTATATCACAACTACATCAATACTAAAGCAATATACACATACAGCATAAACTGTAACTAGACGAGACAGTAATTCTACATATGTCACACCCCCAAAATTCATAGGGCCAAACTCGAAGACACGATGCTGCGCGCTTAAGAAAATTACTCTTCCTAAACCCGCAAGGCTCTAGTACCATAATACCAAAAATTAAATTCCACAAAACCTTTATCAGAGTAGCTAAAACTCAAATTAAATCAAATAATTCTTCTGAGTATCTATTACACGAAGGCGACACTTTAAAAATAATATTATGCTATAATATCAATATTCTCAAAATACCATATGCTTGCGAGAACTCATCTCACAGGGTGGCTATTAATTCCATGTAGCCCGGACAGCTTATTAACCTAGCCTCTGCACAATTGTAATAAAATAATAATATGAGCGAAACTATGCTTAGTAAAAAGGACACCCAAAGTCAAGCTCTAAGGGTTGTCCAATTAAAGATGCAATATAGAAATGAGAATTGAATCAAAGACACGATACGGAGTCAAAATACAGAAGGTATCTATAAGAGGGACTAATAATATTTAATTCATACCAAACCAGAACCGTACCAAAATCTAATCAAAACAGAACACTCACACAAGGCTAATACCGAACTTACGCAACCAAATTTCACAAAACCTGTGTAGTTATCTCATTTATACTGAAGTATCATACAAGCTTAACTATATTTTCACAATACAAGCATCTTACTATCATATCACACATAAATATCGCCTAGAGCTGTAATAGTCATAACTAAATCACATATCACAATTGTGCAGGATTTGGGAAGCGGCTCCTATAGGTTCAAGAGGTGGCTCCCACCGCTTTCTTGGTGCAGTACTTTGCCCCGCATAGCACTTCGTTCCTGCACCATAATGGCCACCTACGACCCATATAATACTAACAAACTGACAATCTCACCCACCGGATAGGTGTCACAGCTCTAGAGATAACACATAGCAACTGATATTGTAATACATATTTCTTTGATGACAAAAATAAAAGAGCAATCCTATACCGATTCAAGACTCACACTAACCAAATATAAGAGTCCAAGGAGACAAACAAATCAACAGAGCACAACCGAGACACAAACCTTATAGGACAGACTAAATAGATATGAACGAGTTTACCACAAATGATAGGATCACCACATGGCTAGCCACTCGAAGAATTACTGGGAAAAGACCAAAACAAATTATACCAAATGCTAAATCATCATGTGAGAGTCAAATACCCGAATATAGTCCAAGGTAGTATGTCAAACAAAGTATTGTGTGACTCAATTGTCGAATGAGTATCAAAGAATCATAACTGACACATCACGAATAAGAATTCAGAGGGTCAATGAATGGTATATAGTCTAACTTACCTCGATTGAGCTTTAAATCGATTTACTTTTCTTTCAAAATTATAATCTCGAGACCAACTTGTTACTGGCCAAAGAAAAACACTGAGTTCCAATAACATTACCATTTCGAATAGAAGATTAAACTGAAAGGATTTCTAGAATTTATATGTGATATTTAAATTTCCTCTTTATTCCGACCTTATTTGCTTAATTACACACTTTATTAAAATATCGAATCCTTAGTTATTGATCAAGTTCATCCTTTTCTTAACTGTTAAAATTCTTCCCACTCTTCTTTTGTCTTTTCTTTGTCTTCTACACTTCCCATTTTATGCTTTAAGCCTTATTCATCATAGCACACTCACAAACATAAGACACATGGTCGGACAGCATACTGACCTCACTAATACTTTGCTTTGCACAATGTAAATGATGTTTTATACATATTACTACATCTCCATCACCACCCACGGGTATAGAAAATCCAGTATCATACTCGATATCAACACCATAGCGCGTCAATCATCACCACTTCGCGTTAGCAGTCACAACTCCTCCATAGCTATCCTCGAGCCCATTTATTGAGCCTTTACTATTTTTATTATGAAGCCCCAAACTAAGTTTCATCCTCTAGTTACCATTACTCTGAATTATATATAACTTATATAATGCAAATAAGCTTATGAGTCAACTGAATTTCATAACCATACATGCAATAGCCAAAAGATCAGAACCTTACCTAGCCATATTTGGTGTAATCAAAGGGTCAGTTTGTTCTATTCCTCTTTCTCTCTCTCGATTTCTTCTCTGATCTTCTTTTGTTCTCATGGTTTCTTTTCTCTTCTTTCTTTCCTTTCTATTCTTCTCTGTTGTTTTTTATCTTTAAACTCCATCCCTCATCGGCCAAGGCTCCAAAAATAAGCCACAAAGCAGCTCCAAGAAACAAATGCCTAGCTGACTAATACCTTTGCTTCTTCTATTCTTTTTCTTTTTCGGTTGAGTGACTATACGGTGAAGACAAGAGAGATATTTTCTCACTTACCAAGGGGCCCACGGTTAATCTTAGCCAAACATAAACTCTAATTAGAGCTGCAATAAACCAAAATCGAAATAAAGTTTTACTCGATAAACAGATCAGATACATTGTATTAAAATGGTCATAATTTCTTACAAAAAATTCTAATTAATGCACAGTTTAAAACATTATAAATTAGACTCGTAGAACTTTTCAATCATATATGGCTCACAAGCTAACTCTATCTAAATCGGTACAATTTTTAACCCGAAATTAACTCAAAAGCTGATTCGTAACTTTGTAATATTTCAAACTTACTTAATTAATTTTGCAATTGAACTTGTTTGACTGAGCTTGCATTTCTAACGCAGTTGATCCGGCATCACTCTTAATAAATTCTAATTTACATATTAACTCGAATATATTAAAATGCGATATAACAATTATCGTTAATTAATCATTCTTTAACAATTTAATAATTTAATTTGAACTCGCATTTGGTAGGGGTATTACAACATATCTGCTTGACGGGAACATTACATATTTACTCTACCATTGGTGACTGTAAGTCGCAGTTCAAGCATAAACTCCTCTCGCACAAGGACGGAGCCACGTTGTGGGCTAAGGGGGCCCGGGCCCCCCCCATTTTTTTTAAAAAAAAATCTGTTTATATATATTTTTACTGAAACAATTGTCCAACTAACAATAAAAAACATAACCGGCCCCCCCAACATTTTTTTGTTCCCAACCCCAAAAAAGCAAAACAATATTTCGTCCACTTTTGACTACTTTTGGCTATCTTTTAACTTTAAAATATAATTATATAAAACATAATCATTTTATATAATCATTACTATTAAAAAAATACCTCATCTTTCCAATAAAATACAAAAACCTTCAATCTCTATTCTCTTTCAACGATTCATTTCTCTAGTTCTCTTCCATTCTTCATTCACATATTTTACCTCTATTTCTAAAATTTCTTCTTGAAATTCTAATTCCCACAAACGCATTAAAATGCACAAATTAAGGTAATATATCATAAAAACTTTGTTATATTTACTTATTAATTTTTTTGTTTACATAACTTTATGTATTTATGCATAATTTATTTTATTAATTTTTTTCAGGTAATAACTTTATGTCTTTATGCATAATTATTGTCCTAAATAATGAATATTCTATATTTTATTTTATTTTATTTGGAATTTTTAGTTCTAGAATATGAAAATATGCAGCTATTAAGAATTTTTTTTTTCACAAATCATATCAATTAGAATAATTTATTTAAATACATGAATATAGTAATTTGAAATTTTAATTGAAAATATATCAGATTTGTATTCTCTCATGAAGCAACTCAACTTATAATGATAAAAGATTCTAGTTTGGTCAAATGTAAATATATAATTTATATTTAATTAAATTTTTAATTAGCTTTTGTTACTTAAGTTTGTTATAATTAATTGTATTCATTGGAAATGGAAAGATATTTTTTGAGTCTATTTTCTAGTAGTAAAAAAATACTGTACAAAAAAAAAAATTTCGGCCCCCCCAATATGAATTTCCTGGCTCCGTCCCTGCTCTCGCAAACTCCAATCTTAGTCAAGACCTCAGCACAATTGTTCCAGAGCCACAAAAGAATTATGTTCTTCTAGAAGAAGCATCTTGACTTGCCTTTTCTAGATATTAAAAAAAAAAAAAAAAATCTGACCGGTTCACGTTGTGAAACTTGCTTGCGAATCTTAATGAGCAAATGCAGATCTTAAAACTTTTGTGCAGCATGAATTAGAAGAACTGAAAGGAAGTGTAATATTGAAGTACTTGTATTTATGATGCTTCAGAAATTAGAGACATACTAATTGTAGCTGAGATTAGTAGGTAACTATGAATGTTGTCTAAAATCTAAATCCATCAACATATCAGATTCTCCGAAGCCAGAGACTCGCCCCACTAATGGGTCCTCTAGTGTTCCTACTATCCTATGTCTTAGCAGACAACAATACTTCCCGGGAACCCTCACTTTTGCACCATAAAAATAAAGAGTCATGTATATTACTTACTGAGATCAATTTATCGTTCTATACCATCATAATCTACTGAATGTTTTGAAGCATTGTATATTTATGGAAAATAAACGAATGATAACAACCTTGCTTATCTAGATGCTTTCAGATGTGACCTCCTGCAAAACATAGTAACATCCGCATCAAGCTCAACAGAGAAAAGAAAGAAAGTAAGCAGGAAACAGAAAATGAAAAAATAAAGATAAAAAATGTTATTTCTCAAAAGTTATTCCCAATCTTTATATCACAATACTGAAGATTCAACTAAAATATGTCATGTCTGCTTCGCCCAAACTTTCTAAAGATAATGATCTGAGATTTTAAATACTAAGAATGTACGAAATACTGGAGCTGTTTATAATTTTTTACCTTGGCTCATCATCGCCATTATCGTTGTTGATGCACTTTATGATGAGCTCCTCATGAATAGCTCTTTTCTTCTTCATAACATCGCCCCACTGAGTAGAAGATTTCTGCAGTTACAAGTAATTATAATAGAGGTTTCAACTTATAATAGGGACAGAAGATGGTCCCTCAACAATTATTTTCAGGTTACCTTTCAGAACTGACAAAAGATGCAAGAATACCCAACATAAAAGAGAAAGGAAAACAAAAAAGAAAAGAAAATGTGACATCTTTGGGTAAGAAAACGAAATATTGATTTTCAATATCAGAGTGTGACACACTTCATTAATTGACTTCAATAAAACTAGCTGAGAATCATTTTTGAATGCATGAATCAGCTGAGATACTCGAGATGATATTAACAGAACATATAGAAAGACATTCAAACATATATGACTAAAAAGCCCAATCATCAACAAAATAGTCAACCCAAAAACAGAGCATGTTTTCATGAAATTTAGGGCCTATGTATCAACTACTGGATATTACAGCCTGGGAACTTAACAAACAAATGAGAGACTAAAGAAGTGTAACTAAGCACCTATTCATAAAAGATTTGATATCAACTGGGTGAAAGTGGAAAAGTAGAAATAACTTTTATTGGGGAAGATCTTTCATTCTTTAAGTGGACTCTCTTAGAAGGTTTCGCTTTTGCTTTTGTTTTTGTACACAAGCAAAATGCTTTAGTACATGGTTTCAGCAAAGCAGTCAGTTCTGTGGATGAATCAATGATTTTCAAAATTCTATCAGACAGAAGATCTATAACTGTTTGCGGAAAATGCCCATATATAGTTACTCCAATCTATAACTGTCTGCAGAAAACGCCCAAATACAGTTACTCCACTTTCAACTGCATGTTCTATTATGGACATATCCATCCGGATCTTTTAAATCCTCTACCTCAGCAGGAGCTGCCCTAATTGGTTTTGAGAGACGGATGATTATCTAATAGGTAAGGCATATCCTCAGGTGTCACAAAACAAAAAGGGACAATACCATTCAACCGGCCCTTGCAGCTCTACCCACTTGTGGACAAAAAGTCTCGGTTCGGAAAGGAAGTCAAAGTTGATAACGTTACCAAGTAATGGAATGTCTTTTCCCCTAGTTGCAACATCTGTCACAATCAATAGCCTAGTTTTCCTTGCTCGGAATCTCGATATATGAATCTTGCGATTGCCTTGATCCGTATCACCTTAACAAAGAGTAAATTGTTTGCCGCCCCTTTGTGTTTTGTTCGAAATATTCATTCACCCTCTGTATTTTTAAAATAGGCTCATTACCCACCTGTGATTTTCAGAATGTAGCTGACCGCCCCCCTCCATTAGAAAAACCGTCTAATTTAACGGCAATTGTAACACACGCGCTTAAAATGTGATTTTTTTATGCTTTTGATTAAAATAAATTCTTTGTTGGACAAAAATACCTTTTTAGTAAATTGCTTGCCGCCCCCTGTGTTTTTCTTGAAATACTTATTCACCCCCTGTATTTTTAAAATAGGCTCATTACTCCCCTGTATTTTTTCGATTTTAACTTTATATAAGAGTATAACGATCAATTAACTAATTTGGTAACGTTTGCTAACGGAATAAGCGATTTTGGGTGCGTCAGCTTAATCGAAAAAATACAGGAGGATAATGAGCCTATTTTAAAAACACAGGGAATGAATGAGTATTTCGGACAAAACACAGGAGGGCGGCAAACAATTTACTCCCTTAACAAACATAAGGCATAATTCCCTCTTCCCTAATCAAGCACGAGATCAAGAATGAAGAAAAACTCTCCATAGCATAAGTTCTCTCCTAAAAAAAAATTAAAAAGAAAAATTCACCAACACCTAAGAAACCTCCTGTAGGCTTAGCCTGAATATGCAGAAGAAAGCTTCAGATCCTGATCGTGTATTTAAGCTGAGTGTCAGACCATCACATTACAAGTAATCCATAATACTTCATATCATAATGTGAACCCAGGTTGGTATGTTCTTATGAAAAAGGTTCTGTTTAAGGACCAAATTGCAATTTATTTAAGACAAACATTTTTAGAATGTGAATTGCTTTTGCAAGTGATACCATTTGCAAGTTCAATAAATTGAAATATATTAGTATTATTTAGTTATAGGGATTTTACATTTTATGCTTGAACAGAATCAGGGAAGTTGGACAGCCTGCAAAAGACTAGATTTCCTAGTAAATTAATTTTAGTTTTTTTTTTTCTTTTTCCTGAAAGTTAAATTAGTTTTAGTAATTACTAAACAGAGAAAATCATTACTTTACAAAATATTTGATAAACGAATCCAATAATATTTTATAACGTACCAAAAATTTAATTAGCGTACCGAATAAGTCTTCTCACATGGTACTCTAAAATTCATAAGTGTCGTATGAAAACACTCACTTTTGCTCCACTAAACACTTAAGATCAAATTTATTGCTCTGTATCATAATAATTTACAGATATGCAGTGTTCTGAGGCATCATATATTTTATTGAAAACAAAGGAATGATGATAAACCTTGCTCTTACTGGCCCTTTTTGGAACTGATTTCAGATGCAACATCCTGCAAAACACAGCAACACAACCATTAATCTCAACGGGGAAAATAAAGTCAGGAGCCAAGTAGAAACATTTCTTGGCAATCGTCATGAATCCCATAGCATATGCAAAATGAACCCACTACTTCTGAGAAATTAGTATGAAGTTGCTTGCACAGAATGTACGAATCACTGGAGCGATTAAGAGTTTCACCTTTGGCACATCATCACCAGATCGTTGTTGATGCACTTTGTGTAATGAAGACACTAGCGATTTATAATGAAACAAGTGGAAATGAGCTTGTATTGATTCAACTGAAAGGAAATTACAGGGAATTTAAAGATATGAATGAAAGATAGCCAATTTTAGAGAAAATTGGGAACTCCTAAAGAAGAGAGAGAAGAAGAGCCTAAGCCACTGCATACATTTTTCCTGCCCACATTCTACTGTTAGTCTAGCTTTTATAGCTTTTCTCTATCGCCGACTTGAGGCTATTTCGTTACCAATTCTGTTAGGTAATGTGGCATCTTCCTGGTGCGCATCCCTCTTTGTAACTGCACAGAATCTTCTTGGCTGGACCCTTTTGACACCTCAGCAGCTTGTTCATCACACACATTGGGCTGTCTTTGCTGTCGGTTCATTACATTGCCGCCCTCTGCGAAATAAACCTTGTCCTCAAGGTTCTGAATCTGAATAAGATCTTCCCACGTCACCTCTTCCACAGGAAATCCTTCCCACTGCACCAATACTTGATCAACTTCTTTTCCTTGTCTGATGAGAGATCTTTGAGCAACAATGGCTAAGGGCCGATGGATGGGAGAGGAATATTGAGATAATTCTGGCAGTGGACTACTTGGAGTACCAACTGCCCCCTTGAAGCGCTTGAGGAGGGACATATGAAAAACAGGGTGAATTCTTGATGACTCAGGTAACTCAAGGCGATACGCAACTGAGCCAATACACTCCATTACTTTAAAAAGGCCATAGAAACGACGGCACAATTTTGAATTGAAGGGACCTCTTATAGAATTCTGTCTATAAGGTTGTAGTTTAAGCCATACCATATCACCTACTTCGAACTGTTTATCATGCCTCTTTTTATCAGCGTGGTTCTTGATACGAAATTGAGCTTGTTGCAAGTGCTGGCGTAGTTGGCGAAGAAGCAAGTCACGCTGATATAATTCATTTTCAACAGCATCGTTATTAGTCTCACCAGGAAGGTACCGAATAATAGATGGCAGTGGCCTGCCATATAATGCTTGTAAGGGTGTCATTCCCGTCGATGTATGATAAGAGGAGTTATACCAAAACTCGGCCCAATGCAAATATTTTGCCCATTGATTTGGAGAGTTTGCAACAAAACATCTGAGATAAAGCTCGAGGCCACGATTTACTATCTCCGCAACAAATAATTGGATGTCACGGTGTATATTTTGCGCCAATAGAAGCTCGCAGTCCGCCTTTGAAATGTGCGCAAGGTCCCATCTCTGATAGCAAAAAATTGAAGTTGAGGACTACTCTGCAATCTGTGATAGAATACCATCTCTGATAACGGTTGATGACCGGCCATAGCATGATATGAGATCGTCGGAACCTCAGAATCTGGAGTAAGAGAAGTATCCATGAGTAACAACTTCAGAGCTGTTTCACACCTATGTGACGGACACCATTTTTTATCATATGAGTAGCAGAGATCCTTCTCCCTTTTTACTTGAATTTCTGCAAATAAAAGTTTCTTGATAGGTAATTTGTGGGTGGTAGGAGGAAGTGATAAGGGTGTGTATGGGTGGGTATGAGTGTTTGGATTCTTTGTGGCTGGGCCGCGAATTGATGGAGCCATTGATACCACTGTAGATGTTTGTGTCAATTTAGTCAATGACCCATGAGGGTTTTCAAATTCCAACTGCGCAAACCTATTCTTCAATGCGCGCCTGAACTGAGTCCACGAACCAATTTGGTTGTTGCGTAGAAGCCATTGATACCACTGTAGAGCCACGTTGTCCATATGGAATGAGGCAATCATTAACCATTGAGCATCATCAATTCTGTAGTAATCACAGAATTGTTCTGCTTTAAACAACCAACCCATTGCATAGCTACCATCGAACCAAGGAAAATCGAGCCGGAGGGGACGACCCAACGGTGGTCGACCACCAGAATTTAAATCGGTGGCCAAAAGATGAGCTGAGCAAGAAGAAGAGGACTCACTAGAATGGAGAACTTGAGTGAACTTACCATCCAAAGCAGGACACGGTAAACCAATTGCTCCATAGATTTATGCTGAGTTGAAATCGCCGATTGCATTGAATTGCTAGGTCGCATGACTGCTAAATATACCATAAGTGCATATAGTTCTAGAACAAATTACATACTTCTCTCAATCCTCACTTCAATTACCACCTAAAAGTTCAAATAATTTTAAAATATTGAAGCCTAATGCCACCTAATTACATTCTATCACCATAACATTTTAAGATACGAGTGGATTTGTTGTCGGATCAATAGTATTCTTTTAAATAATTACTATCCAAAAATATAATGTAATGTCAAAAATTAACGGGTTGAGCAAATCGCTCAACGGGCTAAATTCCACTCTAATAGGTTCAAGAACACGAGAGCACTTTTTTAAGCATTAAAAAAGAAGGTACATGTTGATAGAGTTAGGTAAGGAAGTGTCTTCCAAATTCAATTAGCACAATTCCCAACTATCTAGTCTTTGTTAAGGGTCTTTCATTTTTTTCAACCAGATCAACATATTGAAAAAAGACAAAGGCTCTTACTCAAATGCGTAACTATCGTGTGGCTATCACCTCAACACGACACTCTAAAATTTATATTGGTTTGAGCAAGGGTATTGGGATTTGAAAGAAAAAGAATTGAATTGATTGCATAGTCTCAATATAAGAATTTAAAACCAACCAGTCATCTCTCACTTCATTCTATCATACAAAACTGTGGATGAGACTTTTGTCCCATTGGACTCCTAAGTGATAAAAGAAAGTAGAACTCATTCTTACTTTTTTATTACTGTTCTTGTGTATATGCAAGATTGAATCCATTTGATAACTAGAATAGATTATAATAATAAGAAAGGGACTGGCAATTATAGCGCATTATTACCCTTACAGTTTAAGAATTTTCTTCAATGAAACTTATCCAAATATGTCACATTTATGCTTATTTCTATCAATGGTCATCATGAAATGATCATATTATTGTTATTTTTTCTTCTTTCCCTTTCCTTTACGTTTTCCTTTTTTTTTTTTTCTTTCTTCTCAATTATTCTACTCCAACATACATGCACACGACATGAATGCAAAGGTATATGCACACGAACAGGTTCACGCACACTTGAAACCACATACAAACAAGACATGCACACACACATACACATAGATACATAGACTCAATCCATTAATGTGGAAAGCATCGATTGCTAGGGCATACTATCGAATTTTGAATTTCGGAACACTCTTTGGGTCTTGTTCTTTATAATTTCTTTTACCTATACGAAATGAAATAATTTCAAGCCATTGCCTTGATTGGAACTTTTCTAAAGGGTGTCATCTATGAATTGAGTTTTGGAGATCGAGATTAAAAAGAAGTGTTATAGTGACGATACCAACAAGAAAGAGAAAAAGAGTATGGAGATCAACGGTTGGTGTCTGAGGGAGTGATTCAGTGGTGAGGGGGCTGGGTATGGAGATGGCTACTAGTACAAACTACTTATTGTAGCAAAAATATGTGATTAGGTTTTGTAACACCTATTAAGGGTATTTTTGTTCATAAAAATGTTGATTTAGGCATGATTATATAACACCTTGCATTTTTTTTCTTGTGTGTCAAATGCATAGCCATAATGGACAAAAATTCTAAGGACAAGAATATTGTGCTTTAGAACTGTATGGACTTATTAGGTGACTACAATACCACATGAAGTAATATGCGCTTTAGGTGAACGACAAAGAGGTTCTTTACTATTTTATCTCCTAATTTTTGTTTACTTATATAAATATGTTATTTCTTTTACGACAATAACTTTTAAGCTCCTCAATTTTTCTGCTATTTTATCTCCTAAAATCTTGGGTTTAATTTGTAAATGTGCCACAAGGCTTACTAAATTTTAGGACACTAATTTAAAGTTTTTCAATTTTAATTATTAAGCCTCCAAACTACAAATAAATGGTCAATGTTGAAACTTGTGAGACAACTATGCCCTTACCCCTAACATTGTTTGAAAAGTGGACAACAAACAAAGACACGTATGTTTCACATGCTTAAGCAAGGGTGAAAAGTAAAAAGCCACCTAAATAATGCTTTCATATATTTATGTATTTTTTCAAATAAAAATTATTCAATTTTTAGTTTTGATTAACATTTAGTATACAAAATTTCAATGCTAATTGGTTTCATTTTACCATTTGATAAAATGGTCTTATCATTTTCACTCAACTATTGCCTTGACCAACTCTATACATTATAATGTTAGACGACACCTGATCTGCGTGACTTTACTAGATTCAAATGTGTTTGAATTACTTGTAGATAACAATTCTATTGTAAATTAGTGTACTGCTTCTACACTTCTACTTCATGTAAACAACTTTATTGTACTTCTATCATAAGCAATAGCAAGTGCCCAAATGATTCATCGGGCAACACAAACGTTACATGGTATTAAGAGCTTGGGTTATCACGCACAATTTTTTTTTCTTTTTTCTCTCTTGAATCAATCACCTCATGACTTCTCAGTCTTCACCTGCAACTTCGACATCTATTTCTCCAGTCATCTCTTTGGCCTTGGTCCAACATATTCCTCAAGAGATTTTTCTCAAACTCGGCACTGATAATTTTTTGCTATGGAAAACTCAAGTCTTCCCCGTTCTACTCGGTTTCATTGATGGATCCTCTAAAAAACCATATGTTCCTCTGAAATCTGTCGCGGCGTGGGTTCAACTTGATCAAATTTTTTTGGGCCGGTTACTTGTATCTTTGTCGGACTCAGTTCTTTCCCAGGTCGTTGACAAATCCACAGCCCGTGAAGTTTGGCAAACATTAGAAGTCATGTATGGCTCCCAATCACGAGCGCGCATTCAACAGATCAAAACTGAGCTATAATCCATTGTCAAAGGTGCTCAAATAGTCTACTTCTATATTCAGCAAGCTAAATCTCTATCCTTAGCTCTTGTGAGTGCCGACAAACCGGTGGACGATGATGGCCTTATTCTATGGACTCTCCGTTGCCTTGGCTCCGAGTTTGATCCTATTGTTGCTGCTATTAACTCACGTTCTACGTCTCCCATTTTTGTAGAGGTACGTGGGTTACTCTTAGATTTTGAGCTTCGATTGACAGCCTCCTCCTATCTTTATGACAAGTCTGCTTCTATAACTGTGCATCACTAAAGTTCTCCACATTACAATTCTTCGTCACCCGTGGTGTCATCATTGCCTCCTATGCAAAAATTAAATTATGGTCGTTCTAATCGGGGCCGTCATGGTGGTCGTGGGAATGGTCGAGGATGTGGTAGTTGGGTAACTCTTCATCTACTACATCCAATTATACTTCTGTGGTTTGTTTTCGATGTAGGTATCCCTACCACAAAGCTAATAATTGTTGGGCTCCGGATGATGCGGTAAATCAAACAACCAAGGATTTTAGTGCTATGAACGTTGCAAATCCTTCAGACCCGAATTGGTATTTGGATACTGTTCCTACTCATTATATGACCCCAGATGCTACACAGGTTACTGGTAAGATTCCTTATTCTGGTTCGGATAATATTATGGTTGGGAATGGTGATGGTCTTTCAATCACCCATACCGGTTATACTCATTCCTCTCTATCCAGTGGTTCAGTCATCAAATGCAATACTTTACTTGTTTCGAATCTTACAAAGCGTCTTTTATCCGTTGCTCAATTCACAAGAGACAAAAACTGTTTTTTTTGTTTTCACTCTATTTGGATATCTTATTAAGGATCTGAAGAGAGTAAATTGCTTGCCGCCCCCCTGTGTTTTGCTTGAAATACTCATTCACCCCTTGTGTTTTTAAAATAGGCTCATTACCCCCAGTGATTTTCGGAATGTAGCTGACCGCCCCCCTCCGTTAGAAAAACTGTCTAATTTAACGGCAATTGTAACACACGCGCTTAAAATGTGATTTTTTTATGCTTTTGGTTAAAATAAATTCTTTGTTGGACAAAAATACCCTTTTAGTAAATTGCTTGCCGCTCCCCTGTGTTTTTCCTGAAATACTCATTCACCCCCTGTGTTTTTAAAATAGGCTTATTACCCTCCTATGTTTTTTCGATTTTAACTTTATGTAAGGGTATAACGATCAATTAACTAATTTGGTAACGTTTGCTAACGGAATAAGCGATTTTGGGTGCGTCAGCTTAATTGAAAAAACACAGGGGGGTAATGAGCCTATTTTAAAAACACAGGGAGTGAATGAGTATTTCGGGCAAAACACAAGGGGGCGGCAAGCAATTTACTCGATCTGAAGACGGGACACCTGCTACATCAGGGAACGCTTAGTGGTGGTCTGTATTCTTTGCAGCAGCCTAATAAAGTCGTCTTTCTAGCAAATAAGGTCACGCGTGATGTGTAACATGCACACCTTGGCCATCATTCCTCCAGTATCCTTGCTCGTTTACATGCTAACTTGCCAAGTCTTCCATCCAAAGTCTCCTCAGGGCCGTGTGGTAGTTGCCAATTAGGGAAGAGTCAGCGTCTTCCTTTTGACTTTCATGTTCCACGATCATCTTGTTTGCTTAATATTGTACATTGTGATGTTTGGGGTCCATTCCTGACACCATCTTTGGAAGGATTTCATTTCTATTTAATTTTAATCAATGATTTTAGTATATTTGTTTGGTATTATCCTTTGATACGCAAGTCTGGTGTGGCCTCTATTTTTCCATCTTTTATTGCAATGGTGGAGAATTTGTGTGACAAGAAAATTAAATAAATTCAAAGCAACGCCGGGGGTGAATTTATTGGTAATACTATCCAACAACTATTTAAAAGTCATGGTATTATTCACCATTTATCTTGTCCTGGGACACTATAGCAGAATGGTGTGGCAGAGAGAAAGCATCGACATATTGTTGAAAGTGGTCTTACAGTTTTGGAGCATAGTTCCTTACCATCTATTTTCTGGAACCATGCTTTTTCTATGGCGGTCTATCTCATTAATCGGCTACCAACTATCGTGCTCCGATATCACTCTCCTTATGAATTGCTTTATGAGTGTTGTCCAGATTATTTCATGCTTCGGGTTTTTGGGTCTCTTTGTTACCCATGTTTATCTCCGCTTGGTCGAAAGAAGCTTGAGTTCAAGTCCTGCAGATGTTTATTTCTTGGCTACAGTCCTAATCACAAGGGCTTCAAATGCTATGTTTTGGATACAGGAAAAATTCTAATTTCTCGTCACGTGGTCTTTGATGAGGGAAAATTTCCAGCTTCAATGCTCACTCAGTCGGCTACCTCATCTCCTCTATTTTCTCTCAAGCTTTTTCCAGCTCAAATGCTACGTCTAATCATTTGGTATCTGACATTTCTATGTCGAGTCATGCTGCTCCATGTTCTCCAGCACGACTTCATCCTTTACCTGAAGATGAAAATGCACAATCACATGCTTCTGATGCCTTAATTATGCCTAATTTGGACCATGATGCACCATTTCACAATTCGTCAACATCAACTCATGGTTTTGGTGACTTGGTCCTACATGAATTGGATCATAATGCTCAAATTCCCAATTCGTCAGCTCCGGTCCCTTGGCATTATTGAAGACCATATTCCCGCTGAATCTCAAATGTTGTTTCCTCATACTATGACTCAGTCTAATACTTCAACCCTTCCTACTCGCGAGCACCACATGGTGGCTTGTTCTATGGATGGTACTCGACGACCAAAGGTCCTACTTTCTTCGCGTTATCCAATTGCATCTTGTTTACTTGCGGCTACATCAACTCTACCAAATGAACCCACTTGTTTCACAACTGCGAATAAAGATCCCAAATGGCGTGCAGCCATGGTTGAAGAATTTAACTCTCTTATTGCTAATCAGACGTGGTCTTTAGTTTTTTTTACGCCTTCCATGAACGTTATTGGGTGTTGTTGGTTTTTGGGACTGGTCGCCCAATATGGGTTGACCCGGCCTGACCCATTTTGTATGGGTCATAGGTCATGGGAAGTTATGGAAATAACTTCCCATCCTTTTTCTAATATAGAAATTTAGAAAAAGAATAAAACTGTCGTTCAGTTCTATATATAGACAGAAGTGCAGTCTTCTGTTTTCTCCTTCTCATCTTCTCTATGCTCTCTCTCAATCTCTCTTACTATGTCTATAGTGCGTAGACATCAAAATTAAATCGGTATTTAAGTTGTGGCAATATAGTCCAAGATTGAACATGTATTTTGGACTCCGATTCGTGGCTGTTTAACGGTGGAACGAACGTGGTTAATTCCTGCAGACTCTTCTGCATACTACGAGGTTAGTATTCTATTCGGTTTATGAAGATTCGTATTTTGTATTAAATTCTTCATTGGTATCAGAGCTAAATCGTTGGTTCTCCGTAGATATTTGTTCTCTGCAGTATATATTTGTATATGCATGTTAAATCGATGAATTATTGTGATTTAAGCGATTTTTAACATAATAATTGTGAATTTATGTTTCCGTGAAGTATCATAAGTATGTGTATTTTTGGTACTGGTAAAAAGTGCTCGTTGCAAGGATTCTAACGGCACAAATTTCATAATTTTTCGTTAAGTAATGAATTTATTACGAATTTTTAAAGTTTGATTGTCAAATTGATTAAAACATTTTTTCTGCATTTTTTTTGTCAGTGTTTTGGTCATTTTTCATGTCTGTATCATGTTTCAAAAATTATGTATTTAATATTGTTAGAACGGGTTCGTCGAGAGCTTTCCGTAGACATGTAATATGCTAAATTTGGTCTTTAAACGCAAAAGTTATGAAGATTTTATGTAAATCTGGAAAAGTTGGGTTAGTGTGTGTTCTTAGTGTAGTGCGTGTACGTTGAAAAGCGTGTAAAATTGCAGAACATGTCTGGACATGGCGGGACACGTGGCCCAATCGTAGGTTGCCATATGGCGAGGTCATTTTTAAAAAAATTATATATATATATATATATATATATATATAATTAATAATAAAAGTATTATTAAATTTAAAATTTGACAATAGACATTGTCCATTGTCAGACGTGATTAAATCACATCTCTGTGACGTGATTCAAATACTGAGGGGCCATGACTTTGTGGGCCACGTGGCTCATTGCGGTACGCCACGTGACTCATTGTGGTACGCCACGTGGCCATGTGCATTTAAAAAAAAAAACAATTTGAATTGCTTTAATTTCAATTTCGTGATTGAATCACGTCTGAGGGACGTGAATCAATCACGTAAATTGGCTTGAGATGGTGGGCCACGTGGCTCAGTTAGATTGTGCCACGTGGCCATATTATAAAAAAAAGGGTGATCACGTCTGACCATGATTCAATGTGAATTTGAACATTGAATCACGTCCATGTTCAAAATTGAACATGGTTTGTTGGGCCACGTGGCTCATTCTGGTTGCGCCACGTGGCCCTACATAAATAATAATAATTATTTTTTAAAATTAAATTAAATTAAATTAGTTTTAATTTAATTTTTAAAGATAGAATTAAAATTAGTTTTTAATTTTTTTACACCTCAACCCTGCTGCCACCGGAGGTGGTCCAACATCGGCGGACGGTGGTCCGAAGGTAGTCAGGCAGCGGCTTAGTGGTGATCCGACGATGGTTCGGTGGTAGTCTGATGGCGACAAAAGGCGGTCCGACCACTGGCAAACGGCTGTCTGGTAGGGAAGGACGGCGGTTCGATCGTCGGTCGGTGGTGGTCCGATGACAAAGGACGGTGGTCCAATCGCCAGTCAATGGTGGTTTCGCTACGATCCGGTCGTCCGTTGAATTTTAAAATTAAAATATATTATTATTATTATTTAAATAATACATTAGTTGTATTAATTTAAAGGATGACATAATATGTATGTGATATTTACAGATTTGACCCCATATTTTTTTATGCCTTTATCTTTGTGATAATTCTATTTTTGCCCCCATGTTTATTAAATGAGCTCTTATCTTTATGATAATCTCATTTTTGACCACATGTTCTCAATTAGGGCCATTATTTTTGTGATAATTGTGTTTTGGCCCTATTTCTTGCTAGAGTAGTACATAACTTAAATTAATTTCAATTATAACATGAAATCATGAGTAATTTCATTAAGTTTGTCCAAAATTTGTGTAGTTTAATTGTAACATTTACCATTAAGGGCAAAAAAAAATTGAAATTTTGTTTAAATGCCTAAATTTATGTAATTTTATTGTAATCTTTACAATTAGGACGTGAAATTTTTGTAATTTTACTTCGAAATATGAAATTTGTGCAATTTCATTATACATGTTGTGTACAACATTAATGCATGCTACATGCATTATTACTTTTTTGAAATTAATTTATTAGATAGTTATGTATTAAAGTTTGTTTATTTACCTGAGGACTTTAGTAGTCATTTGAGAGTAGTGTGACTTAAACAAATTGCGAGAAAGATTTCCGCCACTACTACTTATAAGAACACGTACTGTAATGGGCCCAAACTACTGATCCCATATTTTGTTTTACTATTAATATTTACACGTAATATTAAATATTTTATGGGATATTTTACTGAGCATGTGATAATATTAGACGCACTTTTATTTCTCTTAACATGTAGAACTAAAAATGTGTCTTTTGGGACTCAATAAGTTTGAGACAACTTCTACATGCTCAATTATCATGGTCCACATGTATTAAAAGAATTGAATTAGTCAACTTTGGTGGACCACATCAAATTTTGAGGAAAATGAGAACATTAAGGAGTGAATTTTTTTAGTAATTTATTTGTTAATTACTAATTCATGTCAAGATCATGTTAATATTTGTCTTTATCACATGTTCTTATCATAGGCATATGTTGCATATGTTATTAAATTAATAATTAGTTTATTAATCCTTTATCTGAGTGGGAGTTCTAAGATTAGAACTGGTGTGATTCTAATCTAGAACTATTAGTTCTCACACATATGAATTTATGTAATTCATATACGGAACTAATGTTTCTACTCGAATAGGATTAAATTGTGATAATTGTGACATTTGAATATAGAATTTGGTAGGTTGTACTACAATATGTTGGTACTATATCTTATGTCACTTTATTACATTTAAATATTTGTTCAAGTAGAATTAAACATCTTAATGTGCTAGTACCGAACATCAAAGATGTCTATGTTGTGGTTATTTATGATAACTGCAAAATATCATTGCTGAAGAAAAAATGGACGGTGATGATTGTTAATGTGGCATTATCAAGTTCAGAATATCCTTGAGCAGCAAATAGGTGTTTGAAACACTGAGTTATAGTATAGTGAACCATTAAGGTGGTAACACCACTCAGCATAAGAGATAAAGGCCTATTGGGCTAGAAAAATGCTAATGCTTGCATCATGTTGTTGAGTCCTCATTACTTATTACTAAGTTTGACCTACTGATGTGGGGATTTCGAAAGCTTGAAAGAGAAATTCAGTAGAATTTCTATTTCTAAACTAAGTCAACTTATACTCAAGTTCAACACAAGCTAGAAATGTCTCAATGCAACTGAAAGGTAGCATTTATGAGATGTTGAACATAATTTGAGAATTGAAGGTAATTGGCCACATTCTCACTCATGAACAACTAGTGCAAGTTGTCATCATATCCTTTCCATCTATCTGAGTGCACATAATTGTCAACATGACGTACAATAGGAATGTTAAGACGTTCCAAACATTAAACACCAATTGGAGATTGTAGGTAACGCCTTTTAGCCATCTAGGTCATTGGTCAAGCTTATGTAGCTAAGTCCAATAAGCAAGGGTCATGATGATCCAAGCACAAGGGGCAATGACTCCAATGATAAAAAGAAAGGATAAGTTGACTGAGAGACCAAGAAGGTCAGACGTATGTGTGACAAATTGTGATAGCTATGTGCTACAATTGTCACAAAAGGATCACTAAGCTTGGGATCGCCCTAAGCTGAAGATCAAATATTTGTCCTCATGACTAAAAATGTAAGAGCTTTTGTGGGATACCATTTGATTTTAGATCAAAATATGGTTATTTTTGTAATAATTCAAGAGTTGAAGTCAAGGGCATTGACACTTGATAAGTACCATTATGTAATGGTCAAACTCTATATTTTTCCACAATGCGCTAAAAGCTCCAATTTTTCAAGTCAACTTGGTATATGCATTAAAATCCCTTTACGATTAAGTCTTATACTTTATAAGTACTTAGTTGAATTGTTAGGAACAACTCATTATAAATTTGGCTATATTGTGGATGGTTTTCTTGTTCTATGAATTGAACATCAAAACCAATGCTATATAAATATGTGTTATTAATACTACATCTTTGTGATCTATAGCATAACAGCTAGGCATGTAAGGCAAGATAGAATGAAAAGACTAGCATACGAAGCTCTTTTGAGGCTGTGGTAAGCACAATTCTATCTGTTCCTGTGTGAAAGTTGCCTAGCCAATAACTCCACAATAAAATGTTTGGCAAAGGCTTGCGAGCTAGTTTTCCGTTGCCTTGAATTCATCCCGAAATCTATGATCCAAAGAATGATAGGGCAAGGCATGAGGCCTCATATTTCGTAACTTTTCTCAAAGTTTTCACAAGACTTGGTTTTGTCCTTTTGTTTTCTCACATGTCTGAAGTTTAACTGCTATGGATGTTATTCTAATCATGTTGAGAATCAAACTGACATAATGTGAAATCTTTAAGAACCGATCTTGTTCAGTAATATTTATTTGATTTGTTCAAAATAATTTGTTGACGAAAAAGGTATAGCAAGAGGGCTAAATATTCTTGCCACTTCGCAACTATGAGATGTTGCAGAAAGACGTAATATATCCTTATTGAATGTGGTTAAGTATATGATGACTCGTATAAATTTCTCAATTATGTGTTGGGAATATATAACTGCCATATATATACGTTTAACCAAGTGTCCTACAAATCAATCACTTCAACTCCTTAAGAGTCATAGACATGTAGTGAACCAGTCTGCGATGAATTATGACCCTGTGAGTTGGCTACTTTGTTCATGATATTTCTCATGAGCTTGAGAAATTGAAACCAAAAGGAAATAGGTGTATTTCTATTTGGTACAATGAATGCTCCAAAGGGAATGTATATTGATGAACAGATAGTGGGAGTGTGTTTAAACTCAACATTCTTGGATATAGAATTTTCTAGTAAGAAATTCAGTTATCTGAATTGAATGCTCCTAATGGTCCTATCCTTCACAATTTTTTCAGTAGAAATGAGGACTTGCTTCCGTTCACTGATCCAAGTGGGAGATAAACACCGGTTTGGTTTTGGTCAACTTGACCGGTTTGGTTTTGGTCAACTCGAATCCGTTTCGTGATCAAAATGAATTCGTTTCATTAACCAATTTATGAATCATGTTCACTTGCAATAGTAATATCAGTTTCATCAACTCGAATATGTTTTGTTATCAATGTGAGTTCGTTTCACTACCGGGTGATTATGAAAATAAGTTTTTCATATGTTTACTAGTTAAGATGGTAATGAACCCTAGATAGTGGCTGAAATTCTCTCATCTTTTTGCAAGGAAAAGTCGGATAAAAGCAATGCAAGAACAATTGAATCCAATTTGAGATATTAAGCTCATTAGTGGCTAAAAAGTTGTACCCAAATTGAGGGTATAACTTGCACGCAAACCTTCTTTCGTTGTTAGGTATGCCTCAATCTACCCATTTCTGATCATGTCACCCAATTGAATCTCGAATTATATCAGGTGGATGTAAAGGTGATTTACATCAGGTGGATATAAATGTGATGTTTCTTAGTGAAAAAATACAAGAAGAATTCATTTTGTATGTTCTTAAAATGGTTCAATAAGACATCTGTGTATATGTCAATTGATCTGAGAGTAGATATGTGATTCTATCTCTCTAGATGGACGATATTATTGATCAGAAAATGACAAGGAGTATATAATCACTATTAGGATGTGATTATCCTCAACTTTGTGGGATGAAGGACATTGGTGGAGTAACTTATGTGTTTAGAGTCAAGATCCAGAGGGATCACTTTAAAGATTCTTGTTTTGTTGCAAGAGTCATATGTCAAGAAAGTTCTTGAATGACTCTACGTATAAGTCTACAAACCTATAGATGCTCCTGTAGCCGAGGGTGAAAGCCTAAGCTAAGGGACGTGTCTCCAAATGCCAGAATAGATTGATGAGATAAAAATGTTCCTTATTTAAGCACCATGGGTAGCTTAGTATATACTGTGGTTTATACATGGTTAGATATTTGTTTTTGCCGTGAGATTGGTAAGTTGTTACCAATTAAATCTTTGATAAGTTCATTGCATCGTTGTCATTAAGATCATGAGGTATTTGAAAGGCAATTTAGATTTTGTCAATGCCATTAAAGTCTTGATCTCTATTAGTAGAGATCCACAAATGCTGATTTGGGTGGTGACCCAGATAAGCGTAAAGTTACCTCTTGACATGCTTACTTGTTAATCAATGGCACTACTTCGTGGAATAGCAAGAAGCAAATATGCATAGTATTGTCAACTGTGGAAATTGAGCTGTGTGGCATGCTCAACAACTATACAAAAAACAATAGGGCTCGAGAGATTATGATGGACTTGAGATGAGTCAGTTGCTAGACGAACAATGACGATCTATTGTGTCATCTAATTATCCATCGCCTATGCTAAGGATCTTGTATTTCATGGCAAAACCTAATACATAGACATTATAACTTTGTGTCATAAAAAGAAGTGACTGTGGAACACTCACCTAAGCATGAGATGGCAGTGACCCACTCGATAAGTCCATATCCAGAGATATGTATTTGTTGCAATAGAATCTCTAGGATTGCATAGGACTTGATATTGATGTTCTATAAAGTGATGTGCAATTACTAATGTACTCATACTGGTGAGTATTTGATGTCAGTTCATAGTCAACAAAATTTTCTTCATGTGTTTGGTTAGTGCCTTGTCTTTGTGATAAGTTTAGAAGAAATCGAATATGAGTATGCTAACACAGGTTGACATATAAAAGTATGTCGACAAGTTGATGAGATTGACTCTCTCACATAAGCAATCGCCTCTGGCGCAGTGGGAGCGTGCAGAGATGAGACGATATAAGTTGGTTAGTATTCGTCAGGAAATACTATACTTATATAAGATATGTCGCCTTAAGTATTGGTTTGGAATTGGTTTTTGTGACAATATTAAGATGAGACCTCTTAATTGTATATGTTACAATTAAAGATTGACATGAGGTCGATATGGATTCCTACGGTCCATATAACCTGTTTGTAGCTAGATTTGAAACCTTGATTACTAAGTGTATTAAGTTTGAGGATTCGGGTTAGTTTCTAAGTGATAACTAGACCAAAATCTGTACGGTGTTTGATTTAGGTAAAGACATACGCCCCTTATAAGGAAAGTCACACCATAACACATGTTTCATACCATGTGTGCTTTGCGACCGTAAAATAGAAGTGGGTGAATGGATCCCTGCTTCACCACTGTGTGAGTCCTTGAAGCAATAAATACTTCTTTAGGATACCCTTAGTGACCTACGCTCATATTCTAATAGGTCAAGTTCAATGTTAGCTACTTTGGTATGTTGTCTAAAGATCACGTTAGATTCGATCATATGGGACATGTCCGGGAAAGCGGTTGACTTGATTTAGAAGGAAAATGAGCGAAGGGAAGACTATTCGCATCTAGCGCTACATGTGTTCATTGGTCGACCAGTTATACAATCTTTGTGATTGAACAATCTTTGTGATTGAATATAACTATGAATACATGTTTGAGATTTAAAGGTCAAACATAGCCTACGAGGGATAAGGTGTGTGTTGACTGATGTGAACTTAAATTGGTTTAGGGTACAGCAAGATATTTTCTTCCATTGAAGACCGTAGCTCCCATGTCATCCCTAACAGGTACATGGTCTGAGCTTTTACTTGTTGTGTGCTCGCGGGTCGCACGACTTATTTGCTCGTATGAATTTGATGATGGTTCCTGACAAGGTCATAGAGAGAAATAATGGTAGATATGAGTCTACCCATCTTGTGCGAGTGAGAGATGTTGGTTTTTAGGACGGGTCGCCCAATATGGGTGGACCCGGCCCGACCTATTTTGTATAGGTCATGGCTCATGGGAAGTTATGAAAATATGAAGATCTGTATTCTGTATTAAATTCTTCAGGTGTAAATGGGTATACCGGGTGAAGCAAAAGTCTGACGGCACTTTGGAACATTACAAGGCCCGATTAGTAGCTAAAGGCTATACACAATAACCTGGGCGTGATTATGGGTACACCTTTAGTCCAGTAGTTCGTGCTGTTACTATTCGCATGGTTCTCACCTTGGCTATTTCTAAAAATTGGTCTCTTCGACAATTGGATGTGAAAAATGCCTTCCTCCACAGGGATTTGTCTGAAATAGTTTTCATGCACCAACCTCAAGGGTTTATTGACTCAGCATATCCTAATTATGTGTGTAAGTTACGAAAATCACTTTATGGACTTCAACAGGCCCCGAGGACTTGGTATCAAAAGTTTAATAATTTTCTTATCTCTTGTGGCTTTACACACTCTCACCATGAGGCCTCTCTATTTATTATGCACCAATCTGGTCATGTTCTTATCCTCCTCATTTATGTGGATGATATTGTTATAACTGGTGATTCGCCTAATGTTATAATTGAGTTTATTGCTTTGTTGTCTAAAACATTTACAATGAAGGATTTAGGACCCCTTTATTTCTTCCTTGGCATTGAAGTCCATACTTCTCAACATGCTACTAATGGTGAGCTCCTCACTCAAATGAAGTACTTACTTCAATTGCTCAAGCAATTTGGAATGGATGGTGCAAAACCAGTTGCTACTCCCGGGACGGGTTCTCAACTACATGCTACTGATAGTGAGCTCCTCTCTAATGGAACTGAGTTTCACCAACTATGTGGAGCCTTGCAATACTTAACATTGACTAGGCCAGATTTCTCATATGTTGTTAATTCTGTGTGTCAATATATGTATTCTCCTCAGGACATCCATTTGGTTGTGGCAAAACAGATTCTTCGTTATGTCAAACAAACTCTTTCTTATGGACTTTATTTTCAACCAATTTTTAGCCTCAATTTATATGGCTATAGTGATGCAGATTGGGTGGGTTGTCCCATAACTCGTCGTTCTACGATGGGTTATGCAATTTACTTGGGCCAAAATTTGATTGCGTGGGGTTCTCGTAAGCAAACTATGGTGTCAAAGTCGAGCTTAGAAGCTGAATACTGAGCATTGGCTTCCCTTGCTTCTGAGATGCTATGGGTTATGCACATTTTACGGTTTCTAGATGTTGAGTTACATACTACGCCTCTAATTTACTGCGACAATATTAGTTTCATCTATATGGCTTCTAATCCCATAATCTATCAGCGAAGCAAGCACATTGAGATTGACGTTCATTTCGTCCATGACAAAGTTAGCGACGACACTCTCTAACTTCAATATATTCCAACGTAAGACCAAAAGGATGATATCTTCACTAAGCTGTTGTTTAAACCACGGTATGTTCTTCTTCGAGACAAGCTGCCAGTGGCTCCTTCCCCATCAGCTTGTGGGGGGTGTTAGACGACACCTGATCTACATGACTTCACTAGATTCAAATGTGTTTGAATTACTTGTAGATAACAATTATGTTGTAAAGCAGTATACTGCTTCTACACTTCTACTCCATGTAAACAACTTTATTGTACTTCTATTATAAGCAATAACAAGTGCCCAGATGATTCATCGAGCAACACAAACATTACATATAATACTCAGTATTGGTGACAGGTTAGGTTAGGATAGACTGAATTATAAAATTTTCTTTGAGTAAAATGGTAGACATTCTAATATCTTTTTATTTTGTGTGTTTTGTATTGATAAATTTTCTCTTCAAATTCGTTAACTTATTCTTTGAGTATTCTAGCAAAGTCAATCAATACAAGTGGTTAAAAATGATATGTAAATCTATCCTTCTAAGCTTCACGGTAGAAGAGCAAAAACTATAATTTTAAATGCACTAAGAAGTAGATCAAAGGTATAAAAGAAAGACAGAAAATAGGAAACATTAAATATAAATCTTGAATCAACAAAATTAGTCATGGATGATGTCTAAGGGGAGCATAAGAAGCTAAATAGTAGTTGATGGTTCTTTCATACGTGCTTTTGGGTTATGTATCCATATTAAGGCAAGAACTAGAACAAATGTATTTGAGGATGATAAAAAACACACAAAACTAAATATAAACTTTGAATCAATAAAATTAGTTATGAATAGCGTCCAAGAGGAAAACAAGAAAACTAAATAGTAGCTGATGGCTTTTCCATGTATACTTTTGTTATGTATCCATCAACCAAACATTAAAGACAAAATTTGTCTTTGGCGCAAAAGGCTCTAAAAAGCAAATAGGTGAAATAGTATTTTATAGATTAATAAGAAAAATATTCATGCAACACACAGATATCTAAATAGTCTATGTATAAATGTACAAGATAAAAATAAGGGGAAGTACATATGATACTAGTAAAATAGAAAGAAAATAAATGTAATTTTTTAAGGAAAAAAAATTCTAGATAGGATGGGGAGTAGGGTTGGGCAGGGGCGGATCTATGTAGTGTGGGAGGGGGGCCAACATTTTAAATTTTTTAAAAAAATATCTATGTAGTATCCTTAAAAAAAATTATCGGCTTCCCAATTTTTAAAAATTTCTATATAGTATTAAAAAAATATTTTGGCCCCCCAATATTAAATTCCTAGATCCGCCCCTAGGGTTGCGGGAGGGTGGTTTCTGGTTGATAGGTTGAGAGGGGGAAATTAATAAAATTAAAAATTAAAAGAATAAAAAAGGAAAAGAAAAAGCAAATAATGAGGAAAAATTAAAGGAAAATGCATGATAAAATAACTAATTTAACCTTCTGTTAAGAGTTTCACATGGTGAACTAGAGAGTAAAGAGAATAATTTCTCCTACATGAAAAGATTATGAAAATAATGAGCTATTAATAAATATGTGTAGGCTCAAAACCCAATAGTTTAAGCTCTTGGATCAATAGTAGAGTTCTACACATGTATGTTAAGGCCCATTTATTCTCAGATTCTCAGGGCTCACCACAACAAGTGGTATCAGAGTCAATGGTTTGATGATCTTGGCCCAAACTCTTCAAGAATTATGGTACACTATCGTGACGAACTCTCGGTGGAGATTGGCACTTGGGCTTGGAAGATGGAGTAAGGTCATAATAAGCATAATTCTTGGGTTGTACTCTCCAAGTTGTATGAGGTTACGATAACGCGATAGAGCAAGGCATGGTTAATCTGGGTGATCTCAAGCGGGCTCGTACGACAGTTGGTTCGTAGAGCTTACGATAACGCGATGGAGCAAGGCATAGTTGATCTGGGTAATCCAAAGCGGGCTCGTACGAGAGTTGGTTCGCGGTGCCTCATGGTTGATCTAGGTGCACGGGGAAGAGCTACTAGAGCCACCACGGTAGCTAAGGTGCAAGGAGATCTAAAAGCTTGTGAGAGTGGTAAAGATAGATCCATTGGCAACAAATATGGATCAAGAAGGGAGTTAAAGGCCCAATTGGAGTTCACATGTAAAAATAGGGAGATTTGTTAGGAGTTTCACATGGTGAACTAAAGAGCAAAGAGAAGAATTTCTCCCACATAAAAGATCCACTAGCAATAAATATGGATCAAGGGGGAGTTAAGACTCAATTAGAGTTCACATGAGAAAATAGGTAGATTTGTTAGGAGTTTTCACATTGTGAACTAAAGAACAAAGAAAAGAATTTCTCCCACATGGAAAGATTAGGAGAATAATGAGCTATTAATTAATATGTGTAGGCTCAAGACCCAATAACTTAAGTTTTTGGGTCAATAATTGAGTTCTACACATGTGTGTTAAGGCTCATTTATTCTCTGATTATGTGGGCTCGACATAATACCTTCAAAGGGTGATTTTTCTTTCTCAATTTTAGCGATAATTTGACGAGAAGTATTGGTTGCTTCACTTTTTGGTATAGGGGACTAATTGAGTAATTTTATAATATTAGAGATGAAATTGAAAAAAATGAGTAAAAGTTGAGGACTAACGATAAATTTGTCCTCATTAGCATACAAATGCCTACTTGATACAAAGCATTTTTCACATGTGTTGAGCATAACTATCTACTTTGCTAGATAAGCCATCATGATTTGGCAAATTCACTAACTTATCTTTTTATTATTTTGGTCATTGCCAGCTTATCCTTAGCACGTAATTTGGAGAACTTTGAGAGCTTAACTAGGACAATTTATGTGGGAATTTATAAACATAAGGCCGAAATTGGCATGTGGATGCAAATTTGAAGACTCACTTGTCAAAACTAGTATTTGAAGGTTTGATTAGAAAATAAATATAAAATTAGTGGGCTTAAATATAGTTCACACTACCTTACAATTATTACAAAAAGACATAGATAATCACGGTAAGAAACATAATAATGGTAAACAAAATAACTCAAGATTGTCAGTAGGCATTTGGTTTAGCGTATAATTCTTAATTTAAATGCGAAAAATTTTGATATCAAGTTTTAATATAATAACTTAAATTTCCCTTAAATTAAAAAATTCATGATTAAATTGTTTACTAAAGATATAAAGTTAGTTTACATATTTTAACGAGTAAATTACTTGCCGCCTCCCTGTATTTTGCTCGAAATACTCATTCACCTCCTGTATTTTTAAAATAGTCTCATTACCTCATGTGTTTTTCGGAGGGTAGTTAACGCACCCAATACGCTAATACCATCAATAAAGTTAACGAAACTGACAAAATGATGATTTTATCCTTTCTTTTTCTTATTTTTCCTCTGTTATTTCCTTCTCCCCTTTCTCCTTCATCTTCTTCCTTCTTCATCTTCATCTTCTCTCTTCTTATTTTATCACTTTTTTTCATAGAACGTACACACACTTTCTCTCTCTCTCTCTCTCTCTCTCTCTCTCTTTCTGATACATGCACACATTTTTTGATTAGCATTCACCAAACCCTTCAAACACCCACAAATTTCTACCTACAATTTAACAAAAAATTAAAAAAAAACCCAAAATCATTATTCGTCGTCGTCGCACATCTTGGGTTAAAGATTTTATTTTTTTGATAATTAGAATCAGAGGTCAACAACAGAAAGCAGCCAACTCTCAACATATCTTCTTGGATCTCGTAGCACGTAGTTAATATCATCAAGTTTGCTGATAACGGAAAAGAATAAATGTGGTGCATACCCATATACTTATGGCATATAGATTTCGTGTGTGTGTGTTTTGTGAAAGATTGTTACATATATACATATATATATATACATATATATATATATACATATATATATATATAATTTGAGATGGACAAGATAGAAGCAAACATCACTACAATAATAAGCTCCAAAACTAACCCAAATTAAAAATATAAGATTTCAGATCACGCTAGCCATTATCTTTTAGGGCATGTTTGTGTACTTGGGTCTCCTTCTTGAATGAAATGGGTCTTTATCAATGACATATTTGTGGGGTTTGTAATTAATTCATGCACGAGTGTGCAGCAAACAGAGTAAGAAAGGTAGTTTGTTGGGGAAGAAGATGAAGAAAGTATGTTGGTAAAATTATAATATCTCAGGTAGATAGAGAAATGAAAAAAATGGAGTCTTTGAGCTTGGGAAACAAGGAGGGTACAAGAGAGGGACAAATTAGTAATTTTGGAGAAGTTAAGATGACAGGATTTCACTAAGAAGTTACAAAAATTACACAATTGTTGCGTGAGCTTCACTTCTAATTAAAACTGACGGAAGTGTTAACAGATGAAGCCGATCAGTCATATTCCGAAAAATACAAAGGAAATAATAAACTTATTTTAAAAATATAAAGAGTAAATAAGTATTTTAGATAAAACACAGGCAAGCAATTTACTCTATATTTTAACCAACAATGTCTTAGCTACCTTTTCAGACAAAATGACAAGTATAGATCCTCCGACATACGTACATACACATACGTACATACACATACATATCATATATCTCTCACACACATATATATTACTCGTTGACCAAAAAAAAAAACACATATATATTACTAATATAATTTATTGTTGGAATGCGGCGAGCATGAACGTTGAAAAAGAGCGAGATGAGTCACAACACTCTTTCCCCTCCTCTGCCGAGGTGGACCCACCGCCACCACCTGCGGGGGAGACGCCACCACCCCTGTGGCGGAGTCACCACCACCACAACCACCAAAACCATCAGCTTCGTCTGATGCCATGATCCATTCACGGAATCCTGATGCTCTCTTCAGCGGCGGTGGCATGAGGTTCAATTCACACATTTTTGTCCTTCCCATTTTTTTTTAAAAAATTAGTAATTAATTATTTAGTTATGGGAACAGCTGTCAGTGCTTATTAGTTTTGTTGCAGGTTAATTTTAATTGTGCATTTTCTTCAATTTTTTTGTATGTATTATTGTTTTGCAGCTTATAAATAATTTGAAATATAAAATTAATCTTGTGAAATGCATAAATAAATTGCTAAGTTCACGATTTTTGTTTTGTTATAAACCTCATGTAACTTTAATTAACTATAGGGGAGCAGAAAATTACTGAATGTAATTTAATCACTAGATGTTGATATTGAGTGAAGTTGGAAACGTTTATGCGCAATTTTATCGTTACAGTGCGTTTTTGGTCGAGAAAGTTTTGAATCTAGTACACAATGGCAAAGGAGGAAGAATATATAGTAGGAAATTATGATATATGAGAAAATGATAGGTCAAATGCACATGTTGTAATGCTGCATGGGTGCAATAGATGACCATTGTAAGTGAAAAATGTTGATGCCCTAGCATATTTTAAAAGGACTGTATATGTGTTGGCTTTCGGTTGGTGTTGGTAGCTTTAAGTTTACTTGGCGTCAAGTGTTGTTTCGCAACAGATGACCGTTGTAAGTGGAATTTGATGCCCTAGCATGTGTTAAAGGGACTGTAAAGGTGTTGGTTTTTGGTTGGCATTGGTCGCTTTAAGTTTTCCTGGCATCAAGTGTCATGTAATTGATGACGTGTGAATGTGTATCATTAAATATATGTGTTTGTTTGCACTTATGAGTTGACAGAAAACACTATCTGACAATGATAGTGTTATAAACAAGTGCATTTACAATCGTAAAGTTCTCCAATGTGCGTGTGCTTCTTTATATCAGAAAATTGTGACAAGTAAACTCTAACAATCTGAAGAACTAGAGATTTAAGATATGGCGTCCTTTTGCTTAGGTAGAAGAGATGAAGTTAGTCTTATAGAGACAATATGACGAACCGAGAAAGTATACATAGACTGCTAATTCTTTTGCCGAGATCGGAATGCCTGTAAACATGAGTCTAGTTTATACAATTATGAGGGCACCATTTATTGCTTTTTCTTGATGAGCCTGGTGTTAAGAGACATCAGATATTCCTTTTTTAGTAATTGACTGTTTGCCGTGCTGGAAATTCTATAGGAGGAACTTAATCATAATGATACATCGGCTGGAAACACAATAGACTCTATGAAGCTTCAAAATAAACTCTATATACCTAGTCTCTCGACTCGACCCAGCTCTGGTCCTTTCGTGGATGCTCTTCCTTTGCTACCAGGAAGCTTTGCTGAGTTCTTTTCTTCTTCTCAGAAGTTGTGGAATTGATTTTTTTTTTTTTTTTGAGAGGTAAAAAATGGAATTGATATATCTTATTTATAGTTTGATTTATGTCACCAATTGCTACATGGATGTGATCCTCTTTGTTGCTTCTTGTTGATGATTGTTTGCTTACAAGAAAGAAACATTTACCAAAACAATGAATAAAGAAGAGTTCTTCTTTAAATCTACCATCGTTATATTAACCTTCACTTCATGCATATACCATATTTGGATGGAAGAAATAGAAGAATGCACAATACGGGTGTCTGCAATGATGAGCAAGTGCTTCAAATGATCACTGCTGATGTGAAAATGCTAACTGGAAGGGAATTTAGGAATTGTATAGAAAACAGAGCCTTTTGTAATGTTTGGAAATTAGATAATCTACTGAACTACTCTTTGCTTTTCTGTGTAATTAGTCTAATGACTACAACTATGTACTGTGAGTGGTACAGAATTAGTTCTTGCTGACTTGATAAAAAAGTGTAGAGTTATTCTTGAATGTTAAAAATGTTTTATGATTTAATCGTTGATTAAGAAATCTATCAGTTGGTTTATTGCTTGTTTCAACTAATATTTTCAGTCAGTTTTCTATTCTGAACTGTATGATGCGCATTGCAGCTTTGTAAAGGGTAACTGGAATGCAAGGTTCAGCTATGGATATTCCAGTTTCTAGGATAAACGTGCCTCCATGGAAGATTTTTATGAGACCAGGATTTCTGAAGTTGATGGTCAAATGGTTGCATTTTTTGGTGTTTTTTATGGTAATTCTTGTACTTCCTGCCCTCTAAATAATAAAAACAAAATTTTCAGATAACAACTGTTGTGATACATTATCATGCCTTCATTCTGGTTTCATTTAAACGTACGTAAATGCTGAAATGACTAACCATGGTAGTCTTTCATACCAGACTTCAATATTTTGGCATTCTTGTATTCTGCTTGGAATCAGGTCATGGTGGTTCCAGAACAGCAGAATATCTTAAGATCAATCTCTTCAAGAATTTAAGTAGCCATCCAGATTTTACTAAAGACGCAAAGTCAGCTATAGGTATGGATCTTTTAGCCTTTTCTCTGTATCTTGCCTGTGTCGTGCTTTCTGTATCTTGACTGTCGTGTAATCATGAAGCTCATTATTGCAGTTGAAGCTTTTAGACAGATTGATGCCGATTACCTAAATGAGGAAAAGTGCTAGCAAAAGGATGCTGGTTCAACTGCATCAACAGCTGTTCTCTTAGGAGACAGACTGCTTGTTGCCAATGTGGGAGATTCTAGAGTTGTTGCTTGTAGAGCTAGCTCAGGTTTGGGGGTTTTCTGATGATAATTCCTCTATAGAGGCTCATGTTTTTCATATAAAAAATGCATACTTCTTTTCACTAGGTTTTTGTTTAAAACATTTCATCTTAAAGAGAGTCTGTCATTAGGTCCATGTCTTTGTAGTTTTATTCTAGTTTTTGTGTTATTTTTCCTTGTTTAGTTATATGGCTTTAGCATGGTGTATTAAGTCAGTCTTGTAGAATGTGTCACTGAAAGCCTGCAAATCTTATATGTCATAACGTGGTGTACGAAGACAACACGCTTACTTTCTTTTTCTCCCTTTCTCTCTTCTCGGTATCATAGTGGATGTCTCTGAAACTCACGCCTCTCCATTTTAGCTATGCAAACCAGATTTTTGAGTCTCTTGTGGCTTTTTGTTGACTTGCTTATCAACTTGTATAAAATCCTTGCCTCTTTATTAGGATTGAATGTCCATTGTTAAAATTGCTGTGACTGATAAAATTATGCCATGAAGCGGGTTTACTTTTATGGCAGTATAATGCTTATAGACCTTGTTTTTCCTCAGTTCCTTTTTTCTATTTCTTGTCACGAATAAATATGGAGCTTCAAACATATTGAATGTGGCTGATATGGGTACAAAAATATATTGCGTCTTTTCTTGTCTCTGTCATAATAATCTTTGTCCCTTTTGCAGCTATCCCTTTGTCTATTGATCACAAGCCTGATAGATCTGATGAGCGTGAGAGGACAGAACAGGCTGGGGTTTTTATCATTTGGGCAGGTAAATCTTCTCCTTTTCATTTGTAGTATCTTCCTCTCTTATTGTCACCTGGTTGTGACGTATTTGCATATATACAGATGAAGAATGCTGAAGTATTAAACCGATTGGTTGAATTTGATGGTGTTGATCCCTAATGCATTGTCTAGATATGCTCTACATTCTCCTTCCTTTCCTTTGATTTTAATGCTATGGGTCCTCAACTCCCATGTTTGTTTGGGAAGATGAGATGCTTTCACAGTGACATGACAGCAAATCTGACATGCTTGTACGATGTCAATTTAATCCGAGATGATTTTGTGTTTGCAGTGCTTTCTCCTGATGCATGAATGATCAGTCTTTATACTGATTGTTTCTGATCGTTCTTACGTTTTCCTAGATTTTCCACATTGGATTAGGTTTTGGGTAGTGTGAGTGAGAGGAGGCAGGTTAATACAGCTGGCCATTTCTCTGAAAGATGCAGTTGTTTGTCACTATTACCCTTTTATGTGCTAAGATAGATTGTTTAAACTTATTGGATAGTGCTCATGTCATGATTCTTCTTCCTTGTAAAGGATATAAGAGTTCTGTCACTTAATAAACTTTTTTAAATATGCTCTCTTAATACCTGTAGAACTTCTTCAGGTACATGGCGTGTTGGCGGTGTTTTAGCTGTTTCTTGGGCATTTGGAGATAAGCTACTCAAGCCATATGTTGTAGCTGAGCCAGAAATTCAGGTTTTGTTCAACTTTTACAAATCAATTTACCTTGTCGTGTATAATAAGCGATATGACCTTCTAGAGGGATTTCAAGGCTGTATGTTGAATAAGTGAATAATATATTTGGCTCAAACATGGAAGTTTCATAAGATACATAAGTTATTTGAGATTTTGTTCTGTTGATATCTCTTGTAGAGCATCATTTTACAAAAACATATACATACAAAGGAAATAGAAATTCGAAATTCAATCTCAATCTTAAGGAACTAGATATCTCCATTTTGACATTTTGTGGAATATATTCATGTGACTCCTTTGACTAGTTGTTTTATCTCTTGTGGAGCTTCATTTTACAAAAACATATACATAAAAAGGAAATAGAAATTTAAAATTCAATCTCAATCTTAAGGAACTAGATATCTCCATTTTGAAATTTTGTAGAATATATTCACGTGACTCCTTTGACTAGTTGTTTCTTTAAAAAGCATTGGGAATTTTGCATAGACATCTCTGCAATCTGTTTCAATTCATCAAGTACAATTTGAATAACTACTGGACTGTCATTGATAGTATTAAGTGGATTTTCCATTTGTTAGGAAGAAGAAATTGAAGGTGTAGATTTCATAATCATTGCAAGTGATGGGCTTTGGAATGTCCTGTCCAATAAGGTTAGTAACTCTGAGATTTACATGGATTTTTGGTTTGCAACGTCATAGTATTTAACACTTGATGATTAGAGCCTATTTTGCAACAATATAACTAATTTGAACTTTGAACTTTTGAAGTTTCTCCGTTGGCTAATCCAAAGAAAATTTTCAAATTCACTTGTTTTATCATTCTAAGTTGGGTTTCCATGGTATAGAATATTTTATCACAAAGTTCATGGAAAGATAGCGAAAGAAGGAAGCTAATTTTTATTATAAGTAAAATTTGTGCACAGAAGCTTGTTATGAGGGGCTGAGTTCCTTGGTCCAGTTTTTAAGTTTTCTAATTTCTTTGAACTTGTTATTAGTTTTGTATATGAGTCACATCATGATCTTGCCATGCTTATAAATACATTCTACATGATTTATCATGAAAGAAAAAGAGAAACATGGATCCTCTCTGCTACTCTTTCCTCTTCATTGCAGATGCTGTGGAACATGTGCATGTTCTCTTAGTATATTTTGGCAGTTCTTATTGTCAGCGTTATAGGGGTTTGGTTGTCTATTCTTGTCGATTCTAAGTTGAGAGTGAATCTCAGTATGCAAGTAACGACGAGTTAATCAAAAGTGGCAAGTTTGTTCCGTAGGCTTTGATTGTTCATTCTGGTTCTATATGTCTTCTGGACTGGGCGAAAGATGTTGATAAGAATGAATGACATTTGATTTATACCTAGCAGGAATCTAGAATTCGGACCTTATTATATTCCTTTGTTTTTCTCATTTCTGAACATACATACCTCCAGAGGTCTGATCATCTTCTATGCAAAAATTTACTATATTCGTCTACGTTTATGTCTATCTATGTCCACATTTGTATATATACTCTTTGTTATCTAATATAGACATCCATACTACCCTCCATCCCAAAATTAGAGTCCTGTTTTGCAATTTATGGTCAAATCAACTCTTATTTTTCTATAATATTCTTTTTACCAATTTTAGTCAAAACACCTTTTTTTTTTCTCTCTCAGAAGTGAATAATTTATTAATATGCAGCAAAGGTTGCAACCCAAAAATTATTTACATCAACAACCATAAAGTATCAATACATTCTTGTATAGTATCTACATCGACATTACAAGAGGTATTAGGCCAAAAATGAAAATCACAAATACAATGGTGTTTTAAAGAAGGGAGAGTCAATTCTTTCCCTTCAAATAATCTTCGATTCCGGACCTTCCATATCAACAAATAAGTACGGAACACGGATTTTCTTAAAGTTCATAATCTTCAGAGATCCCTTTCCTTCTTTTTTTTTTTTGGTTATGTTAAGCCATTTTTAAAAAATGCAATTCAGTCGAGATACCATGAGAACTTCCGGAGCTCAGGTACTTGATCGTTACAAATTAACACTTTGGCATCATGATGTTGGAAAATATACTCCAAGAATAAGAAAATATTCAAGTGAAAATTATAGACACTTTATACAAGCATAACCATAAAAGACAACAACATAGCTTCCTCATGATACATAAATTTATTTTTATGTTTGTGACTGAATCGTTATGCTTCGTGATTTGATACGATTTACAATTCAAAGAAATGACATTTCGATTCTCGATACGATTCATGATTTGATAGCTGTGTAGAGAATTATGTACTTGAAGGCTATATGACAGATGTGGTCTGTTCAAGTCTGCAACTGAAAAAGCTAAGAATGATATCTTTTTTAAAGGAGAGCATATTCAGCATCATTTGTGAAATCTTGCAATCAAATTTACCAAGTGAGCATAACAACATGATATGCATTTGTAGTAATTAAGTGATATTCCACTATTAATCCAGAAAATTGATGTCCCACTAATGCGCAATCTGCGTCATAATCTTGTTCATCTTTTCAAAAACTTCTCCCAAGTAAAATATTTTCATACTTTGGGGTTCTCTTGTGTGGATAGTAAAAGATTTATCCAAGTAATAATTAAAGAATAGAACATCACCAAACATCAGATGAGAATTCCGCAAATGGATTTCTCGTTCACTGAAATTAAGCCTGTGGATGTAAAATCAGTAATTCATCCTATTATGCATTCGTGATCTTCACATAGCCATCAAAATGAAAACCAATTAACATGGTAATCTATTGAAAATTTTAATATTTATGTTTATCATTATCAACTGTAATTGGTAAAGGAAAAAAGATCGACTGATTTTGGAGAATGATATACAGTTTTCACTTGCTTTGAAGAAACACATTTAAGTGTTAAATGTTTAGGGGACAATTTGTACATAGTTTCTCTTGACATCTGTGGAGAAATTACATTTCACATCTGCCCATGCCTCAACGTCGATGAGCAAAAATGTTACTTCGAGATACTCTGAACCCAAGAGAGAGAAAAGAATTGTGGGAAAAATAGAAAAACTTAAAGAGCTCATATCAAGCATTTAAGAAGGTATATGTTCTAATTTACAGTTATATCCATTCATATTAACAGTGTATACAGTTAACAACACATACTACTAGAGAGTTCAAAGAAGAGAATCTGTAACTACTACAGATTTTATACAGTATGTACACTTTAGACCAAATAAGTGTATAATTTCATATAGATCATTTGACAAACAGTAGTGGTGGCAAAAGGAAGTATCAAATTTATAGCAGATATCTATGGCTGGCTCCGGAACACACCCCTGATAATGAAATATTTACAAAGTTTTTCACTTTTTTCACACGACAAGCCAGCATGAGATCGACAAGGAAATAAGGAAATAAGGAAATAAGGAAAGAAAGATAAATCTTATGGTCATAACTGCTAATACTAAATTTCCTTTGAATTTGTTTGAATTAAAAGAATCTCATTGTAGATAAATTTGTAGAATGGATATTTGCAAAAGATGAGGTTCATATTCTAGACAGGTTATGTCTTTTTTATTATTATTATTTTTTAAGAGATTGTATACAATTAATTAAAGTTGGAACTTATGTACAGGAAATGAAATTGCATTCCAGAAATAGAAGATTTCATAAATCTTTAGTGTATTTGATGCATGGAAGCAATATTCCATATATTCATATCCAAATCTGTCTGAGTGCATAACTATATACTAAATAACTTAGTATTTGCGAAATGCTTCAGTATAACCATTTTTTTTTCTCTGTGTGTGTGTGTAAATGTTAATACTAGTTTTTTAAATTCTTTCAGTTACATATTTATCATAAAACTCAGAGGAGATTTTGAATTGCAAGTGTAGAGATAAAGACTATATTATTCACATGGGCAATTGAAAAATTGAATACTTTTCCAACATGAAGAATCAAATTTGGTGGAACCATTTTTGAAAACTCCTATCCTATGAAACTACATAGAGAACAAGCGAAAGGTTTCACTCTGTACATATCATGTCCACCAAATCCTTTTTATCTACTTTCTATAAAAATATGGATCAACTAAATTCTTTAGCAGGGATGGATCCGAAATTTTTATTCACTCAGAAAAAGATGCAGCAATCATCCAAATAGAAAATTAATAAGTTAACATAAAAACAAGATCAGAGAAAAGCATATTCATCAATACAGTTCCCTCAGCTCGATTTAGGCTTTATTAGAGCTCAACACTAAAATGATCAACTGCCGACCTGGCTAAATTGATAGTCTTGTTTGGAGTGCTGATATCGATGAAACGAGAAAAAACTATACATGATTTCACTCTGCATCTAAACTTAGTGAGGAAACAAAACATGCTAATCTGATTGGAGAAATTTTTGGACTTCATTATTTGATGGTGTTACCTTACTAAAGTTAAAAAACAAAGCAAGAAAGCGTAATTAAATTTCAACTGTTGGTATATTACAATGAACAACCAAAGCAAACTTGAAGGTTAACAATACACTATTTACAGTTAGTAACATAGCTCAGTTATCAAATTTAGTATAGCTAACTGATAGATGATAACCTTCAATCAGCAGATCACTAGTTAAATTTGCATTGCAACAAATAGCAAAAAACAAGTTTTAAGATAACAGAAGACAATGATGAAAAAGATATGTCCAGAAGCAGAGTAAGAACTGGTGTAAGTAAATGATTGAAAGAGAGCACAAACCTTAAGCAGAACGCATAATTGATGGTGAAGGCAATTCCATTCATTCTTTACTAGTTCCTAAACACTTTTTGCTAACAGTTCCCGAAGTCTTAAAAACTCTGCGGTATGGTAAAATCTAGGCAATCAACAACTTATTCATCCAATGTGAACAACTATTGGGGACTAGTTGAGAGGCACTATTGTGGCGAAGAACTTCACAAGAAATTGATACAACTTGAGGTGTTTAGAAACAAATACAAACGTCCATTTAATTACAACAAACAGGAAATTTTTGAACACTTAAAACACAAATAAGAATAACATGCCAACTTGACAGTGTCACTAGTGAAAATATGCAACAATTAGATCATTAGATCTAAAAATTATTAAGGCGTTGTCACAAATTAACCTCAATTTGGCTTCCTAGATATGTATATGAAGCCAACAGTTATATGGAAAGACAACAATCTTGGAACTCTGAACATAATTCAAGATAAAGATTATCATCTTCTCCTCTCCACTTTCAACTGTGAATTCATGTTAATTGTCCTTGAAGATAACTATCTAAACAAATGGCCAACATAATTGATAAAAAATTTCCCGCATTTAAAATATATGGAGATGTGGCGATATAAATGTGGTAAGAGCTTACCAAAGCATACGACATTCTCCCTTTCACCTTCAGCTTTGAATTTTCATTGACGGTCCCTGAATAGAAATATCCGCACAAAAACGTCACTATAACTGTGACAAAATCCCCTAAAATCTAAGTTATCAATGTAGTTGCAAAATATATCTTGAGCTTTTGTTGAAGATGTGCATCTATAAAGAAGGAAGTTTACTATGTATATTTTCCATAAATGCAAAATTGTGCAAGAGCCTAATTCAATTGCACTATAGCATGATTATTGTAATAGTCACAAAAAGGGATATCAAATTAGTAAAACAGACTGCAAGTAGACTAATGGGTTTGAATTTACTTACATGGAAGCACAAGCACACACAGATAATTCATTCACTTCATGACGAGGATTCCATATCCCATACTTTAGGATGAACATGGATCTTTAGTCCTTCATTACCAAAATCCAGTTGCTCTTCTTGAATTGTCTTAACTCAATTTGCAGTAGAACGACTGCACCACATCACCTCAATCATTTGTAAGGTAGCAATTTCTCCTATATTTGGAGGGATCTCCTCAAGTTGCTCACATTTGTGCAAGATCAAACACTCGAGGCGGGGATAGTGGTTGCCAGAGGCATTCCATTCTATGACATTTAGAGTGTCTAACTTCAAAAACTTGAGTTTTGGGAACACTTCATCCTCCATCTCCCATGTTTCACCCTCAAATGCATTGCCCAACAATTTGAGAACCTCAAGCTCGCATAGCTTTGCAAGTTGTGAAAATTCATTCCACGGCATGCGAAAATTTGACAAAGTCAGCTTTTTAAGATTTGAGGGGAAATTAAATTCACATGGATATTTCCCCTTTTCATTGTAAAATACATTTAGTGATACAAGTTGACTAAGAAACCCCAGCTCTGGAAACTGATTGCAATTAGTAGCTTCATTCCATGAGTCCAAAAATATACATTTCAATTTTCGAACGCCTCGCAACTTTCTCATTATCTTCTCCAAATCATCTCCATAAGCAAGAGATGGTGTTGAAAAGGTTTGCAGATTATCAAGTATAAAGGAGTTCTCAAGCCTATTGGGGTCCAACTCAAAAGAAGCATTATCATTTACATGCACATGCCTCAACTTTGTCATATCCCAAATTGAATTTGATACCTTTACAACTTTAGCTCCCAATCCTTTGAAAAGAAAAGTTTGTAAGTTCCAAAGACTGGCTATCGATGATGGGATTAAATCCACATGACTTTGACATGCCAAGTATCTTAACAGAATAAGAGCTCCAATCTCTTTGAAATAGTCGCCTATGTTGATACCTTCCAAATTCAATGTTTTAAGAAACTTAAAGTTGTGAAAAATGGATGAGATATCATATGAATAACTTGGGCTCATATCACTAGCCGCAAAGAACAACAATGATCGAACAAATGGCCCAGATGGCTTCAACATAGAGAAATGATTCCTTTCAGGATAAATGCAGAGGCGACGTAGGTGACATTTTTTCGCTATGGAAGAAGAAGAATCCCAAGGATCTATATCCTGATCATACCCATCTATCTTCTGCAAAAAGTTCTCTTCCTTCGCTTTGGTCAAACAAAACTCACGTAAGAGATCATGAACACGACATGATTTCACCCCACCATTGGATTTTTCTTGAGCAATTGTCACTAAACTTCTCCCAATCAAATCTGTAAAGTAATCCTCTGCCACATCCTCTAAACTCTTCAAGTCAGTATGCTTTACAAATCCTTCAGCGATCCACAATTTTATTAATTTCGAGACCAGAACTTCTTTATCCTCCAAAAATGCTCCAAAGTACAAGAAACATGATTTTAAATGATCTGGTAAATGCTTGTAACTTAGTTCGATTATGCCTTTGCCCTGTGCTTTCACATCATCGAGTATCAGTGAACTTAAACTTTTTGCAATATGTTCCCAGTGATCCACTTTTTTCTCCATCTTGACAAGAAGTCCAACTATCAAAACAAGCGAAAGAGGTAAACCTTTACAATTTTTTGCAATTTGCCTTCCGACTTCTAATAGTTCGGGAGGGCAAGTTTCTTTCTGGAATAGCTTCTTCTCTAGCAATGTCCAACTTTCATCATCAGAGAGTAGAGAAAGGGATTGCACTATGCTATTAGATTTAGCTTCAAAAGCCAACCCTTGTATTCTGGTGGTGAACATAATTCGACTTCCATTATTGTCATCTTTGAAACATCTTGTTAGGTCATTCCAAGCATCAATTTCCTACATATCATCCAAAAAAATGAGAAACCTCTGTCCCCTGAGATGCCTGTACAACATTTCAGCTAGTTCTACATCATTCTTATGACGGTCTTTGTTAGAAAGTGGAACAACTTGACCCAAAAGCTCCAACAATAATTGCCTCGTTTCATATACTTGAGAAACACAGCACCATGCACGAGTATCAAAGTACCTATTCACTAAAGGATCACTGAACAATTTTCGAGCAAGGGTCGTCTTACCTTGCCCAGCCGTGCCGATGATTGAGATAATACGCAGTTTTGTTGGTCCTCTAATAAGTGACTCCAACATACTTTCTGTCTCTTCCATGAAACCAACCACATCGTTTTCGATTGTTGGCTTATCAGTTTGTGATGTTGAAGTATGATGTTTAAACATGTTATTGAAACCATGACGACACTGTACAATCAACTCTAGGGAGGGAGTGGTCAACAAAACCCTTCTTCTACAACCTAGGTTATCAGGTAAAACTCTTTTTATGTCATTTAAAGCATAAATGTCCTGCACATCTTCCAAAATAATGAAATAGTCTCTATCTTTAAGAAGGTTGGATACCGACTCTTCTAACTCAGCTTCGCTCATATCACTTGTATAGTCTATCTCATCACTTTTTGAATATCTACCAATTTCAGCATTACGTAGGAGGTCAAGAAACACCTCCTTTTTCCTTTCTTTATAGGATGAGACCAAACTCCTTGTACAAACAGAGTACCACCAATCACGCATTTGATTAAAGACTTGGTTGAGTGTGTCATCAATTTTAGTATTATTATTGAAGATGGGGAATATTTCAAGCTTACTTGAGCTCATCCAGCGGATAATATTTCCAATTGATTCTGCATCACCAAGTCGCATCTCGAGTAGTCCTCGTTCATGCTCTAACTCTCTTTGGATATGACGAAGCCAAAGCATAGAGTACCAAGTAGGATTAATATCTCCAACTAGAAATGAATCAATGACATACTCTGCCTCATATGCCAAATTTGCAATGCTTGTGATGACATCCTTTATATCGGCTTCCTTCTTGCACGGCTCCGGGATCTCCATGAGTTGACAACTCACCCGTTCTAGCGTCTCTTGTAGCGTTCGTTGAAACCGTAAGATGTCGAACTTCAAAATGCAAAGAGAAGCATCAGCCTTGGGTTTCACCAGAAGCTCCCCTAGATTGTCCACAAGATGGTCCACAAAGTCGAGTTGAGCAGTCTTAGGGTAGTACATTCGTGATGGTTTTGGCCTTCTCTCATAAATCTGTTCAACCTTGACACGAAGTGACCACAATAGCAGACATATATAGTGGAGTCGGTGACACATTTGTTTACACATGTGTCTGTCCATATTCTTGAGATCAATGGAAGAGATGGTGAAGGCTAACTCCCTGGCAATAAATTCAAACTGTTTCAAGGTAGTATCATCTTCAATGAACTCTTGGGGGGGATCCGTGAGAATTGCTCTGAGATGTACAAAGCTGTCGACAATGTCTTGCCTCAAATGAAGCAGTGAAGACTTCGATAGTTGAAGATAATCTAAGAAAGCATCAAGAGGAGCTAGATAGTCCACAAAGTAGTAGACTTGTGGTGATGCCTTTGGGTGTTTGCCATAAATCATTCGGATCAAATCCATCCAATTTGACATGATTTTGAGATGAATGTTGAGTCTTCTCATCATTCCCCAAGCATTGTGTTGGTCCATTTTCTCGAGATTATAATCGTCGATGATGAATGCCGCCCCCCCGGCCAAATAGCCGATTTCTTCCATTAATCTACCGTATCCAAGAAGTTGTTGAGGAAGATCGATGAGAAACGCTTGGAGGAGTTAAAGGTCATCATAAACTCGTTTCATCCCTACAACAACCATAAAACCAGGAGATTCTTCAACATATTGGAGAAATCGACCAAGAGTAGAGACGTAATCCTCCCTGTCTTCTAAAGGTATTTCGTACTCTTCATCCGGTAGTGATCCAAAGAGAGCATCAAGATGAGGTTGCAGAATATCCTTGTCAAAGCATACTCGTAAGTGCTTTGGCTCTTTGTATAGAATTTCCACTTTCATCTCTTTCTTCATCACTTGCTTCTCTTCCACTTTTTGTGTGTGTGTGTGTGTGTGTGTTTTAACAGATAGATAGATCTGATTTGAGTAATGGAGATGAACAACTATTAAGGCTAGAGTTGGCAAATGGGCCAGCCCAGCACAGCCCGACCGAATCGTGAGTTAAGAAAAATGAGCCCAGCTCGGTATATATATTTAGTGGGCTGAGCTGGGCTGGACTCAATTCTTGAAATATAGGACCCAGCTCGGCCCACGAGCCCGCTACCACGAGTCGCGAGCTGGGCCGAGCTGGGTTGGGCCAACCCATCTTTTTATCTTTATTTTTTATTAGTGTGTTCTAAATTTTAATAGTTGGATTAATAACGAAAAACGCTTAAGCTTAACCTTTTTTTACGAAAAAGTTAATTTAACAATTAACAAGACATAAGTTGATTGATAATATATATATAAATGATAAAATATTACTTAACAAATCACAAGTTCACGAGACACGGATACGTTACTAATAAACATAAAAAAAAGAACATTATATAATTGCTTGAAGAAAGTTGGTGAAGTTCTCTATTTTATTATGCTCCTTGTACGGGTGTTGGACCTGTTGGTGGTGGTGGCGGTGGCGGTGGTTGAAGATTAAAATAGTTTAGAACATTTGAGTGTTGAGATACAAGATGTTTTACAAGCGTTTCAGTTTCAAATTGACGACAAAATATATATTTACGTTTACAATAGTTACAAATTACATACCCATGTTCTTCAAAGTAAGTAAAATGATTCCAAACATTTGAACGTAATCGTTGTGAAAGATTTTCTTCTCCCATAACCATAGATATTGTGTATTATCTTGTAGTAAAATAAAGAGACAATAGGCAGTAAAATAAATATATAGTTTTGTAGTAAAATGAAGTTAAATACACTAACTATTTATAAGAAAAATTACATATACAAATTATAATATCAAGATGGGTTTTATCTGGGCTTGAATTGGGCCTGAGCTGGGCTGGGCTGAGTTTATGGGCTGAGCTGGGCTGGGTTTGGACACAAATGGGCTTAGGCACAAATGGGCTGGGTCCAAAAATATATGACCCAGCTCGGCCCACCTATATGTGGTGGGCTGAGTCGAGTCGAACCCACTTTCATTCGAGTTGGGCTGGGCCCGAATTTTCGTGTGCTGGGCTGAATTGGGCTTGTGTCAGCCCGGCCCAAATGCCACCTCTAATTAAGGCTACGGCAAGTCAACGTTTACTCCACCAACTTCTCTGTGATACCATTATACCCCTCGTTTAAGTCGGGAATTTAAAATATCTTGGGACATACTTGGAAACAAACATATATATGAATTTATCGTCCCCCACAATAAAATGCCATGACCCAACAAAGCACATAAATGGAAACTTTTGGAGTCTTAGCTCCGATGGCCGGATTTCTGAAAAAAAAAAAAAAAGGTAAGTAGAAGAAGAGTAGCTATATATTGATAGATGTTCTTTTTAAATCTCTCCTATCAAATCTTAATTAATGAACTAATAAATTTTTAAAATAATGTTTGAAATAAATTTTAAAATGAATGGTGAAATAAAAAAAAAATTAATAACTCACAATACACTTCATTTTTTAAAATGGGAGAAATAAGAACAAATCTAATTACTTTCCATACATTTCATTTTCAAAATGAAAGAAAAAGAATGAGAAGATCCATATGTTTGGATTGTACAAGGGAAAGGAAAGCAAAGAAGGTAAAGAAAAAATAATAAAGGAAAGAAATGACATATGATTCCCTCGTTTAGATTAAAAAAATAATAATAAAAGAAGAAAATGAAATATTTTTTTTATTTTTTTGTTTAAATTGAAAAAAAAATGATAACCTTTCATGAAAAATTACTTAAATACACATTTTATGTTTATTATTATATTAAAGACATAATTAAAATTATAAAAAAATATTAGGAACAACTAAAAATAATTAACTTTTTTTTACCCCTTCAAAAATCAATCCGAACAAGGAAAAGAATTCATTATCCCCTCCCTCTCCTTTCCTTTCTTTTAAGAAGTGCAATCTGAACATTATTTTAGAGTAAATAGCAAAAGAACGAGAATAGAAATAAGAAAAAGATTAATTAAAAGAAAAAATAAGAAACTGAGAACAATATAAAATAAAAAGGAAAATGTAAAGGCAAAACTAAAACAAAAAAGGATATTAATTCAAATAAAAACTTACGAAGGTTTTAAATTGTGATACCAACTCATTAAAGTGAAAGACAATACAAAACACTAAACTTCATAATAATTGGCAAATACATTAATTGACTTGTCACTTTTGTTACATCAACAATCAACATTTATGGCTATCCACACAAAATTGGGCTTTTCGAAAGAAAGTGAATTTTAGGACCTCTATAAGAAGCTCAAGGTTTTAATTGCAATATATAAAACAATTGCGTGTATTTAAAAATTGATAGCTTATAGTACGTTTTTGCAATATATATGTGAATCTTTAAGTACAATGCTCTTTTGTATTTCTCAGTAACATAATTGGTTAATATTAGAGTTCAACAAAACTGGTTGTATGGAACTACTGATCCATGACTTAATCTGGACTGATCAACGGAGCTCCTCCTCACTTCGCCATTCCTCTCTTCTTGTTTTTACCAAATTTCTTTCCCTTCTTGGATTTGCGCTTCATGTAAGAAATCCTATCTGCCTTCTTTTGCCTTTCCTTTCGAACTTATTCAAAATCCTTAATTTCTGACCATACATGAGCATTGGGTACTGAATGATGCTTCTTTCTGCTTCTGAACCTTTTGTTATCCCCCCCAAGTCCGCGAGCACCTGTTAAAGGAATGAGTTGAGGAACAAGTACAAAGGAATCCCTAAATGATATTTTGATGTTCTTACCCAATTAACAAATTGTATGATACATATCAACTCGGTTAAGCCATAAGAAAATTGGGATTCTTTACATTTTTCGGTAAGAATGGAAGCTCTATTATATGTTCGTGTTTGCATGTATATTAAGAGTAGACTGGAGAGAGAGAAACCAAAAAACATATAAAAGATTTTTATATGATGAGGAAAAACATACTAGGGTGCGCAAACTCCGAGACAGGTAAATCATGGAAACAAACTATGTATTGCAATGAGGAAGAATAGATATTAGAAAAAACAAAATAGACAAAAGATGCAAGAGTTTAAGCCCATGTGCTATAATAATAGAATATGCATCTATGCAGAGTCATCACATCACTACTATCTATTAAACCTGCAAGCAAATCCGACCCAACCATTCCAGGAAAGAGAAACTGCATTCGTAATGTATTAGCAGGCAAACAAAATCTTTACAACGAAAAGTCAAACCTACTTTTTTATTTTAATCAAAAGAGGAGTATTAACAAGCACTACTGCAGAAAATCTAAACAAGAATCAGCACTGAGATCACAGGTTAAAACTCCTAATACAGAAAAATAATAATATACACATCCCAAGGACAGAACAAGGAAACTACAATGAAGACACATTAGTGCAAAAAAGTAATTTTAAAGCATGAGCTACGTCAATTAAAAGTCGCCATTAACAAGGTGTTACTTGTCAGGTATAAAGATTTTGCAATTGAAAATGTAAGATATCACCAATGACACATTTTTACTTGTTACATCCAAAATGAAGATTAAAATACGAAGGCAAAATGAAATAATGCCTGAAAGGTATTTTAGGTGTAAAATAATAGAACTTGACAAACAAGATAAGAAATGTAACATATAATTATAAAACCAAATATTTATAGAATAATATTGGATAAAGAAAGAAACACCAATTGACGCATTCTTTTAATAGTCACATCAAAATGAAGATTAAAATACAAAGACGCCATGAAATATACCTGAAGGTTTAAAATAACAGAACTTGACAAAGAGGATAAGAAATGGCAACATACAACAACAAAGCATGAAGCCAAAGATTTATAGAATAATGTTGGATAAAGAAAAACATAATGCAGGAGCATCTATACCAATCAGAAGTGGCACAAAGCGTGAAACCAAAGATTTATAGAATAATGTTGCATAAAGAAAAACATAATGCATGAGCATCTTTACTGATCAGTTACCTCCCAAACTAGTAGATTCTTCAGCAGTGCCATCATCATTTCTGCCTTGGAGAGAGACTTTATTGTGTGATCGTTCTTTTCATCTCTTGTATATCCCAGTCTTTCTAGATTTTACTTTTGCACCACCCTCCATTTTTACCTACACACTATCAAGAAAATAGCATAAAAGGCCAAGAAAAGTCTCAAGGTAGGTGGATTCAAAACAAAGTTCCACCTAGATAAAGAGAACCAAAAGACAAATCATGTTAAGAGTTACAAAGCAAAACAACTTAACTAGTATAGTTTCTTTTTTCCACCCTTTTGACAAGAAGTAAGAGGATTTTTTCTAGTTCTAAAGCAAAGGGATAGAACTCACATGGTTTGTTAATTGATGGTTACATGCACATGCCAAGTCTTAAATTATTTTATGATAACATTTGAAGACAATTATTAAACAAAATGACCAGTGACTAGAGATAACTGGCCCTATTTCTTCCAATTCTAAGGTTTAGTAAGAATAAGTGTCCATTATTCCTCCAATTCTTAGTTTCCATAAGAATTTAAAGATACCTTGCAACTTATGAACAACAGAGCCCAATGCATAGAGAAAATATAAGCTTCCCCTTGAAAAGGAAGCAGCCTTTCTTTCGGCATGTTAAAAGATAGAAGAAATCAAGAATACAGTTAAGAATGTTCAACTATGCCAACTACATGAACCAAAAAATAGCTCGAGGAAAGGAAGTACAATTTTTCTCAACAAACTTCAAATTGTTTAGTGAATAGCTACTACATAACAAAAGGTAGGTTGTCACTAGTCACAACTTAAGAATATAATTTCACACTAAAGGGAAAGGGAAGAAAAGTAAAAATAGAGAAAGAAATAATCAAGGAAAAGAAAGGAAAGGATCTCATGATTCTTGGTCGGGACGTGAGAAATAAAGGAATGGAAAGGATAAATTTCAAACATAAAGTTACTTAAACATCTTTTTCATATCCATTGTTATGTCAAAAATATATTTGGAATCATGTAAAAGTACTAGGGCCAATTAAAACTTCCACCGATCAACCTTTTCTTTCCCTTAGTAAAACCCAAATTGGAGGATTGCAAAATCCTCTTATTACAATCCTTCCATTTAATTTCCTCTTATCCAAAATTGAATTTAAACAACCCTCGCCTTCCCTGCCTTTCTTTGCCTTCTTAAAAAGTGAATCCAAACATAGTGTAGAGTATCATTTTGACCTCCTATGAAAGGTTTATATTTCTATTTATGTAACTCAATATTTCAGTGCAAAATACACAAAAGGGGATGAATATACCTTTCCACAAGCTGTCACGCGTTCTCCATTGTTCAATTTGACGTATTTCTTATGCCTCTGTATCATTCAGAGATCAGTCTCAAATTTTTGCAAAAGTAAGTTGAGTATAAATCATCATATAAAATGAACTAAAACAACATAAAAGATCAATATTCACATAGTTTGTGGTACCTTATCCCAATGATAAGAAGATTTATGTTTCTGCAGTCCCCCACTATCATCAGCAACCAGGTCCATAACAACAACTTCCAATCTATTAATTCATAAATTATCATATGAACAAACTATCCAATGATATATAAAAATGCCAGTTTTACTAATATTTCCTATATATATGCTACGTGCCCCCTCCAATGGGAAAAAAGAAAAAGAAAAGTAGGTGGCTAGGGAAAGCTTGAGAGAGGTATACTATCATATCATTATCATGAGCTCATTATATACATCATAAAACAGGAAGAATAAAGTATCTCAAGTTCTCTCAACCATGAAGGAGAAAGATGGCAACTACATTCACCTAACTTACCTGTTTGATTCAAAGCCTTGGTTAGCTCTAACTGAGAGTCCTGCTTCAAAATGCTGGAAAGAAAAGACCTTTTAAGTGAAACAGTGAAAGCATATACCTCAAATTTTGCGAGCAAACTAATCGTGTATAAGGACATTGTAACTCTAGAAACAAAGTTAGATGTAAGGGGCGCCATTATAACTTTTCTGCCAGATTTGTCAGAATATTAGTTACCCACCTGATTTGTTGGTACGGAACTAATGAAATACTCCACATCTTTGAAGCTCATTGCTTTCCTTTTAGAACCAGAAACTACAAGAATTGGTGCAAACCATTAAAACTTACAATACTTCAATCCATAAAAATTTCCAATGTCAAAATGAACTTTTCTAACAGAAGCATATCCCTCTCTAATATGAACCAACAGGTAAAGAATTACAAGGGAACTCCATACAAAATCTCTTTCTATTTATAAGTACTCTGTTAAATGACTCAACCAAAAGCTCAAGAGATGAGGTATTAAGTAGTTGAACCCAGAAACAGGGACAACTTGTTGAAGGGATGTCCTATTACACTCTACAAATGGCAGCGTAATTGACTCTAGTTTCGTTCATTCTCCCTCATTGTAATCAGATCTACTAACAGTTTTTGCCCTGATTGATGCAAGTGTCGCTACTTTTCTAGTCCTATTTCAGTAACAAAAAAGATATGTGTAAGTCAACCTTAATACTTCGCTCTTCTCAAGGTATCACAGATCATAACTACTAAAAGAAATAGTCATAACAAAGTGAATCACACCTAAGCATTGCTTCCTTGATATCTGACAAGTTATAAGAGTATCCCTCCCAGAATTAGTACAAGAATGATACTTCTTAACTCCCTCCTTGAATGTCCACTTATTTATTATGGGATGTCCTCTTGCTAGTCGTCCCACTGCAAACCCTGCTTTTCTTAAGAATAATATAGATGTCCAAATCTTGCATTAAATGGCATCTCAAGTAAAAAAGGAAATTCATTTTGCGATGGAGAGAATATACACACTGATGAAGTAAACTAAGGAAATGAACAACATGCTCCAACATCAGAAGAACTACTTTATCTTTTAGTGAAAAAGATAACTTGTACCAGAATGATAAGAATGATGCAAGGAAATTTCCACAATCCGTAGCACAGACAACCTAGAATTCCTAGGGAAATATGCAAAGTAACAGTTGGGCCGTATTATCTAGATGGCTCCAGCGAAATTATTCGTCTAATTTTTATTTCCCTTTACAGGTGCACAATCCTTTTATTTTTTGAGAGCACTACAGATGGTGGTAGAGAGGCTGCTCATTGCCTAACAAGTTACAGTTCAAAATAGTGAGGCACACAATTTTTTTGGGGCAAACAGAGACTGTAACAGACATACCGTAATGTAATAGAATAGAGTGGAATGTTTAAAAAGTTTATCGCGTAAGATTGTAGATCTGAAAGAATTTTTCTTCAGAATAGATATGTCAGTTGTAGCACTAACGGATAAATTAGAAAACATGATTACTTATATACAAATCACACACACTATTTCTTGCTCCAACACACACGAAGATACATATACAAACATATTGTTTAGCTTAAACTGTAATTAGCATTGACAAAATAGATTACATTTAGTACCATTGGTATCACGTATTATTTCACAACTGCATCAATACTAAAGCAATATATACAGCATAAACTGTAACTGGACGAGACAGTAATTGTACATAAATGCTTGAAGGGGACATTACATATATACTCTACCATTGGTGACTTTAAGCCGCAGTTCAAGCATAACCTCCTCTTGCAAACTCCAATCTTAGTCAAGACTAAGCAAAAGATATGGTAGAGCTAGGACATTTATTGTATGAGGTCTACCCAATGCTAGATGGCACAATTGTTCCAGGGCCACAAAAAGAATTAAATTCTTCTAGAAGAAGCATCTTGAATTGCCTTTTGTAGACATTAAAGAAAACAACCTGAACAGTTCAAGTTGTGAAACTTGCTTGTGAATCCTAAAGAGCTAATGCAGATCTTAAACCCTTGTGCAGCATGAATTAGAAGAACTGAAAGGAAGTGTAATATTGAAATTTTTTGATCTCCTTTGCGTCTCAAGGGAATAATTTGTCATTTATGATGCTTCAGAAATTAGAGAAATATTACTTGTAGCTGAGATTGGTAGACAAGCTAAGATTAGTAGACAACTATCTAATGTTGTCTAAACTCTAAATCCATCAACATACCTGATTCTCTGAAGCCAGAGACTCGCTCCACTAATGGCTCCTCTAAGTGCTCCTACTAATCCTATGTCTTAGTAGACAATAATACTTCCCGAAAACCCTCATTTTCGCATCATAAAAATTTTAAGAGCCATGTATGAAATACTGGAGTTGTTAACAATTTCACCTTTGGCACAACATCACCAGATCGTTGTTGATGCAGTTTGTTGATGACCTCCTCATGAACAGCTCTTTTCTTCTTCATCACATCGCCCCATCGAGTAGAAGATTTCTGCAGTTACAAGCAATTATTAAAGAGATTCTAACTTTCGTCCTTCGAGACCAGTGGCGGAGCCAGGCACCGAACATCAGGGTGTGCACTACAATATCAAAGTCAATAATCGGAACTACAAGACAATCATTTATGCATAAATATTTATATAAACTATAAAAAAAATTGATGATTTTATGTCTAAAATAATATTTTTATACTATAACTAAACCAATACTTAATTTAAATATTTTATAACACAAATATAAGGGTGTTCCACTGTAAAAAATGTTGTTTTCATGGCATTGAACCATAATTTTAGGGTGTTCCACTGTAAAAATGATGTTTTCATGAAAGGAGAAAAAAAAAAAAAGACTGCACACCCAAAATTTCAGGGTGTTCTACTGCACACCCAAAGCCAAAGGTGGCTCTGCCCCTGCTCGAGACTAATAAACCTAAGGCAACAATACAATGCAAGAGATGCAAGAATACCCAACAAATTTAATGTAAGGAAAAGAAGGAAAACAAAAAATAAAAGTTAATATCACATCTCCTAGTAAGAAAAAGAAATATATATATATTTTTTTAAAGGGGGATTCTTCTTTTTTTCTTTTTCCCCTATTCCCTCCCCGCTCCACCTTGGCCCCCCACCCAACCCTCGAGAATTGAACCCTGGACCTCCCAAGTCCAAAGTGATAGTTCTTACCACTGGGCTATCACTCAATTCTTAGTAAGAAAAAGAAATATTGATTTTCAATATCAACAGTCATAATACCAAAGTGCGACACATTTCATTAATTGACTTCAATAAAATTCAGAGGCTTGAACTTGAACTTCCAAATTTGGGACTTTTCCAGTCACATGAAATATATAATACAATTGCTGGCTCCAGCTATTTTAGGGATTCAATAAGAAAGAGTTAATGTCAAGACAGAGACAGTCAGAGTATAATTTTTGAAATGATAAAAAAAAAGTATTTTTTTTAAATGATAAAAAAGTGTTTCATTTTCTCATAATATAATAATCACAGAGACAATCCTGCTTGGTAGAAAAAGTGATGCAAGTCTAATGGTAGTATGGCACAATACTTTGGAAATGGGAACACTAGCTGAAAATCTGCATGAATCAGCCGAGATACTCAAGTTGATATTAACAGAACATATAGAAGAACATCCAAACATAAATGACTAAAGAGCCTGATTATCAACAAAATAGTCAACCCACTACTTTCCATCTTCTAAAAGTCAAAAGACCATGTGTACATGAAATATAGTGCCTAATTACTCAACTACTGAATATTACAGTCCAGGCACCTGACAACAAATGAGAGGCTATAGAAGTGTACACTTAGCACCCATTCACAAGAGATTCAACATCAACTGGGTGAAATTGGAAAAGTAGAAATTACTTGTTGATGTTTTGATTTGGCAGCTTCACCTTCAGCCTCCAAAATCGTTTGTTTAGGCCTGATAAAAGTTAGAGACAGAGACTTAGCATCTCGCTATACACACACCTCAAGAATTATGTTGATCCATTCAGTATTCTCACCTGAATGCTTTTAGGCGTTCAGAAAATGCTAATGCCATCAATTCATTTCCACCTAAAACATGTTTAAAGAGTGGATGCAGCCCTTCACGGGGAAGATCTTTCACTCTTTTAATGGACTCTCTAGAAGGTTTTGCTTTTGTTTTTGTATACAAGCCAAATGCTTTACTACATGGTTTCAGCAATGCCGTTAGTTCTGTAGATGAATCAATGATTTCACGAACTCTATCAAACAGAAGATCTATAACTGTCTGCAGAAAACGCCCATATACAGTAACTCCACTTGCAATTGCCTGTTCTATTTTGGATATTGTTCCATCCATATCTTTTAAAACCTCTTCCTCAGTAGGAGCTGCCCTAATTGGTTTTGATAGAAAGTGATGAAGATCTAATAGAAAAGGCATGTCTTCTGATGTCACAAAAGAAAATGCAGTACCGGTTCGACCAGCCCTTGCAACTCTCCCCACACGGTGGACAAAAAGTTTGGGTTTGGAAGGGAAATCAAAGCTGATAACATTATCAAGTAATGGAATGTCTATTCCCCTAGCTGCAACATTTGTCACAATTAATAGCATAGTTTTCCTTGCTCGGAATCTTGATACATGAATCTTGCGAGCATCTTGATCCGTATCACCATAGCAAAGAGAAGGTTCAATGCCCTCGTCTCTAATCAAATGGTTAAGGAACTCAACATGATACTTTGTTGAAACAAATACCAAAGTCTGCTGATCAGAACTAATTTGTTCCCTTATCAAGTAGAGAAGTGCGGCATATTTTTCCTCCTGTCTTAAGGTAAAGAAAGCAAGCTTCAGATCAGGGCTAATCTTTGTCTCCAAATCAAGACGCACAAGCTGAGGGTCCCGCAGACCAGCTTTAGCAAACTCAGCAAGGGCACTTGGCAAATTTGCACTAAAAAGTAAGGTCTGGCGATTTTCACTCAGCTGAGCGAGAATCTTATGCAATTGCTCCGCAAAACCCATGCTAAAGAGACAATCTGCTTCATCAAAAAACCACATACTCCACCGTGCGCAATGTCATGTCATCAACTTCAGACAAATGGTGAATAAGCCTACCAGGAGTCCCAATTATGATGTCTGGATTTTGAGCCAATTCTTCAAATTGGCTTTCCATACTATTGCCACCAACCAGTAAAGTAACACGAAGATCTGCAGGGAAGATATAATCACTAATATTACATCAGCATGTTGAAACGGATCAATAAGTCAGATCTCAAACATGGGAGCAAGGAAGGAAACAAAAGAACAACACAAAGTCAATTAATATTGTTAGTTTAATTGAGATTAGATATAGGGGGCAAAGGGAAGTACAAGTCATCATCCTTTTCCTTTTATTCGAATGCCACCAGAGGTAAAGAACAGAATTAACGAGAGGGTATAACTGAGACTAGCTAGATGTTTGTAGTATCATAAAACAATAAGAGAGAAATTGAATGATCTTTGAGAAACCAACATTGAAAGATAAGCTTGAGCCTCAATGACCTTTTGGAAGAAGTAAAGAAATCAAGCAAATGAAGTTTTAACTTTTTTTCTTAGTTTTTCATACAGGGTAAGAGAGAAATTGAAATATGACTAAAAGGGAAGAATTTTTTTCACTCCATACAGATATTTCCCTTTCATTCTTGCCATTTGATAACAAGAAATTTTTAAACCCAACTTCATGATAGATGAAGCAGAAACACTCGAGAATCAATTATCTTCGGCATTTATTTTCTTCCCCTTCTTATTCCTCCTCAAACTTTTCTCTCGTCTTCGATTGTCCATTATTTTAAATAAATAAAAAAAAGGGGAAAAAACCATTTTAGTCATTGAGTAATATATTAAGTCCCAAATAGGTCTTTGTGTATTTAAAAAACCCTTCACAAGTCCTTTACATTTAAAAAATCCTTCACAATTCCATTTTTGCCCTTAGTGGATGCTGACATGGACAAGCATGACTATATTCTTCTTGCCTATTGCAAGAATATGGCAGAAACTTAAAGAAAAAAATAAAAAAATATTGATAAACATTATATATATATTTTTTTTGATCATGCTGAATTTTTATTGCTTCAACGAGATTCCATTTTTTTTTACCAAAAAAAAAAAAAAAACGAGATTTCAGTTTTGTTAGTTTTGAAATGCTGAATTTTTATTGCCTCATGCAATGATATATTGGTTTTTTTCCCAGGCTTTTTTTTTGGTTAAAAAATATTTTTTGGTTAAAAAAGTTATTTGGAAAAAACATTTTTTATCTTAAAAAATGCCTTGAACTAAACCAATATATATATATATATATATATATATATATATATATATATATATATATATATATATATATATATATATATATTTGGTTTAACAAATACCCAATTCCCACTATATCGTTGCATGAGGCAATAAAAATTCAGCATTTCAAAACTAACAAAACTGAAATCTCGTTTTTTTTTTTTGGTCGAAAAAAATGGAATCTCGTTGAAGCAATAAAAATTCAGCATGACCAAAAAATATATATATATAATGTTTATCAATATTTTTTATTTTTTCTTTAAGTTCCAGCCATATTCTTGCAAGAGTCAAGAAAAATACAGCCATGCTTGTCCATGTCAGCATCCACTAAGGGCAAAAATGGAATTGTGAAGAGTTTTTTAAATGTAAAGGACTTGTGAATGGTTTTTCAAATACACAAGGACCTATTTGGGACTTAATATATTACTCAAGGACTAAAATGATTTTTTCCCTAAATAAAACTGCTTCAATACCTGTTGTCTTTCTTCTTCCACATTTCAAGCAATCCCCATTAATTGCATTTTCTCCACCAACTAATTCATTTTCATAAAACAACCTATCTCAACTAAAACTGTACCAAACTAACACCTCAAATCCAAACCTACGATTACCAGAAAACAAAGCAAAAAAGAACCCAAATTTTAAAAGGGACCCTGAAGATACAGTTACATGCATGTGCGAGCATCTTTAGATATTACAGTAAAAAGCGGCTATCTTTTCTATTAAAATTCTCCTAACTAAACAAAGAACGAAACTTTCTCTATAAGTTTCCCTTCATATCCCACTTTCATAACAAGACCTCTTTAGCACATTTTTTTCTCATTATTGGACATCAATTCTCTCCATTTCCTAGAACTTCAAAAACAACATCAAATAACTACACCAACCTACAAATTAACCTAAAACTAAATACAAAATTATAACCAAAATTAAAAACAATTAAGCATACATTTTACAATCATACATGCACAATTATATATAGGGTAAATGACCTATTAGGTCCCTTATCTTTTTCGCTATTGTCTAGTTAGTCCTTCATCTTTCAAATGACCATATGTCAGTCCTTCATCTTTTCAACTTGTGCCACTGTCAATCCTTTCGTAAAAAAACTAACGGTTTAGTCACATGCACAGCACATGATGATTTTTAGCAAGGGCATTAACGTCTTTTGAAGGTAGTCAACATATTTAATTTCCCTTTTATATTAGCATCAACCCAATTTGAAACCCAAATCCCTAAAACCAAATTTCTAAATCACTAAAACCCAAATCCCTAAATCCCCAACTCTTTCTTCTCCACAGAAAAGGTATTAACACTATTGGGTGTCTTTGTTTCGATTCAGGAAGGCCAATAATAACAAGGTGCATCATAGAACAAGGAAGAGGTATAGTTCTGTCAATTCACAATGTGGTGGTAGTAGAGGGGTGTGTTGCTTGTGCATGAAGCGATCAATGACGGTGGGGTCATTGGGTGAGTCACCCTCAAGTGATCCTAACAGTGCGGAGTTTAGTTATGAGATGTTGAGAGGTTTGATTGAGAAGAATGATTTTTTGGGTAAAGATTGTAATACTCATTTGATGGATGTAGATGTAGATAGTTCATCTCCATCTCCTCATATATAGATATTTTCTCTATGCATTTTGATTATGGCGATGTTTTCTTCAAGGCTTTTATGGGTATTCAAGAATTTACCCAAAAATTGTTATACATTATACTGGAATAAAATTTGTTGGAAAAAAAAATTCTATTATCATTTTATATGCATTCGTTAAATATTGCTTAATTACTGAAAAATTAGGAGAAAATTGGGCATCATGGAGTCTAAAACACCTAGTTGCAGTTTTAAGTGAAGTTGTGCATTTGTTCCTTGTGGTGTGCTTTCTTGCAGTATTTGTTGAAAGGATTGGCATTGTGTCTTTTCTTATGCTTACCCCATTTCTTTGTAAATGTTTTGCTTTGTTGTTTGGTGCACTAATTCCGTTAGCAATCAGGCTTTGACTCTCCCCATTTGATAGAGAAATGTGTTTACCAGCTTTGAAAGTCCAAAGCCCATAAGCCAGGAAAATCATTTTCCAAGAAGTGGAGAGTGGCTCATGAACAGAGTTGCGACATAGTTAAAAGTTTTTGTAATCGATAAGGTTTCTTTGCTGCCGATGTGTTAGTGTTGGCAGAAACTTTGATCATTTTCATCATGTAGAAAATGTTTAATTCAAGGATGTTGGGGATTTAGGGAGTTGGGGATTTGGAAGATTTGGGTTTTAGGGATTTAGGAATTTGGTTTTAGCGATTTGGGTTTCAAATTGGATTGATGTTAAAATAAAAGGGAAATATGCAGATTACCCCCAAAAGACGTTAATGCCCTTGCTAAAAATCATCATGTGCCGTGCATGTGACTAAATCGTTAGTTTTTTGACGGAATGACTAACGGTGGCACAAGTTGAAAAGATGAATGACTGACATATGGTCGTTTAAAAGATGAAGGACTACCTAGACAATAGTGAAAAAGATAAGGGACCTAATAGGTCATTTACCCTTATATATATGTTTGTGTGTGTAAACATATATGTATACATTTTATAATCCTTTGTTTGGATTGAAGAATGAAAGGAAATGAAATGATAATTTTAAACGAAAAATTACTTGAGTGTCTTTGAGACAATATAAGGTTTAAAATGTAATAAAGGTAATTGTGGAAATAAAATAAAAAAATCTTAGGAACAATAAAGACTCTTTATCTTTAACCTTTTCTTTTTGTCCAAAAAACTCTAAATTGAAAGGATTATAAAATCATTCCAATTAAAAGAAATAAAAAGTTTTAAAAACCCTCCATAACCTTTACTTTCTTTTAAATTACAATTCAAACAAGAAGAGTGATTCCGTATTCTCTTCCTTTCCATTCCTTTCATTTAAAAAAATGAATCCAAACAAGCTGTTAGTTCTAAACTATGGTGGTTATGAACTTTTAATACATTTGACTTCTAAAGTAAATTTTTTAGTCCCTAGAGTTATATCAATGAAATATCATTAATCTTGAATGAAATTAATATTTAGAACTAATGACTTCTCATTGATATAACTCGAATAATATATCACTAGATCAAAGATCTATTGATAGCCATTTATAAATTAATTAGCCTTCGAATGAATATGTGACGTGAAATATGAATTATCTCGCATGATCCTCCCGATAAATATGTGACGATTTGGGCCAAATTTTAACTATATTACATTGGTACACATCAATGCTAGCTTGGGCTCCGTTTGCCACAAAATAACTTGTTTATGGAAAATATTTTCTTCTGAAAATATTTTTTTGAAAATAAATATTTTCGACAATTCTTTTTCTCATGGTTTTGCACATTATCATTTATCTTTGGATAAACAGTTAAAAAAAAAAATTAACAGTAAAATAACCATTGTGTTTCATCAAAAGTGTGAGTTATGGTCAATGGTACCCAACCTAATAAGGGTATGTTTGGCCCAACTTTAGACACTTAATAACATTTTTTGTGAGTTTAAATAAAGTCACTTAATAACATTTCTCGTGAGTTTAGATAAAGTCAATGTTTAAAAAGTCAAATCATGGCTTTTTGACAAGGTTTTCATGAAATTGTTTCACATCATGCGGAAAGTTGTTTTTCTTTTTTCTTTGTTCCTAAAAAATTCCCTTTATATTTTTTAAAACCCAACATTAGCGTCAATTTTTTTAAAGTACACAAGTTTGGCCTTACGAAGTGTGATTGGTCATTTTCACATGGAACAATACTTTTCAAGTAGCCGACTAAGCAAGTTCACTAACATTGAATAGTATTTCTGGCTTGACAACGCCAAAGAGTCACCGGCTTATATTTAACAACACTTTTAACCAAAATTATACTATTAAAATCTTTACAGCTCAACACCTAAAATATCACAACTAAGCTAAATATACCGTAAATTAATATAGTTCTAGAAAAAATTACACACTTATCTCAATCCTCAATTACCACCTAAAAGTTAAAATAATTTTAAAATATTGAAGCCTAGTGCCACCTAATTACATTCTATCACCATAACATTTTAAAGTAGGAGTGGATTTGTTGTCGAATCAATAGTATTCTTTTAAATAATTACCATCCAAAAATATCTTGTAATGTCAAAAATTAACGGGTTGAGAGAATAGCTCAACGGGTTAAATTCCACTCTAATAAGTTCAAGAACACGAGAGCACTTTTTTAAGTATTAAAAAAGGAGGTACATGTTGATAGAGTATTAGAGTTAGGTGAGGAAGTGTCTTCCAAATTCAATTAGCACAATTCCCAACTATCTAGTCTTCGTTAAGGGTCTTGCATTTTTTCCAACCAAATCTACATATCGAAAAAAGACAAAGGCTCTTACTCAAATGCGTAACAATCGTGTGCCTATCGCCTCTGTACGACACTCTAAAACTTATATTGGTTTGAGCAAGGGTACTGAGATTAGAAAGACAAAGAAGTGAATTGATTGCATAGTCTTAATATAAGAATTTAAAACCAACTAGTCATCCATCACTTTTTCCTATCATTCAAAACTGTGGATGAGACTTTCGTCCCATTGGAATCCTAAGAGATAAAAGAAAGTAGAACTCATTCTTACTTTTTTATTACTGTTATTGTGTATATGCGATTGAATCCATTCAATAATTAAAACAGATTTTAATAATAAGAAAGGGACTGACAGTTATAGTGCATTATCACCCTTACAAATTAAGAATTTTCTTCATTGAAACGTATCCAAATTTGTCACATTTATGCTTATTTCTATTAATGGTCATCATGAAATGATCATATTATTGTTCTTTTTCTTCTTTCCCTTTCCTTTACATTTTTTTCCTTTTTTCTTTCTTGTCAATTATTCTACTCCAACATACATGCACGCAGAGGTATATGCACATGGACAGGTTCACGCACACATGAAATCACATACAGATAAGACACACACACACACACACATAGATACATCGACTCAATCCATTAATATGGAAAGCACCGATTGCTAGGGCATACCATTGAATTTTGAATTTCGGAACACTCTTTGGTCTTGTTCTTTATAATTTCTTTTACCTATACGAAATGAAATAATTTCAAGCCATTGCCTTGATTGGAACTTTTCTAAATGGTGTCATCTCTATGAATTGAGTTTTGGAGATCGAGATTAAAAAAAAATGTTATAGTGACGGTAACAACAAGATAGAGAAAAAGAGTATAGAGATCGATGATTGGTGTCCGAACGAGCAATTTAGTGGTGAGGGGGCTGGGTATAGAGATGGCTACTAGTACAAACTACTTATTGTAGCGAAAATATGTGATAATGTTGATTTAGGCATGACTATATAACAACCTGCATTTTTTAGCTTGTGTGTCAAATGCATAGTCATAATGGACGAAAATTCTAAGGACAAGAATATTGTGCTTTAGAACTATATGGACTTATTAGGTGACTATAATACCACATGGAGTAATATGCACTTTAGGTGAACGATAAAGGGGTTCTTTACTATTTTATCTCATAATTTTTGTTTACTTATGTAAATATGTTATTTCTTTTACGACAATAACTTTTAAGCTCCTCAATTTTTCTGCTATTTTATCTCCTAAAATCTCGAGTTTAATTTGTAAATGTGCCACATGGCTTACTAAATTTTAGGACACTAATTTAAAGTTTTTCGATTTTAATTGTTAAGCCTCCAAACTATAAATGGTCAATGTTAAAACTTGTGGGACAAATATGCCCTCCCCTAACATTGTTTGAAAAGTGGACAACAAACAAAGACATGTATGTTTCACATGCTTAAGCAAGGGTGAATAAGTAAAAAGCCACCTAAATAATGCTTTCATATATTTATGTATTTTTTCAGATAAAAATTATTCAATTTTTAGTTTTGATTAACATTTAGTATATAAAATTCCAATGTTAATTGGTTTCATTTTACCATTTGATAAAATGGTCTTATCATTTTCACTCAACTATTGCCTTGACCAACTCTATACATTATAATACTTAGTATTGGTGACAGGTTTGGTTAGGATCCGACTAAATTATAAAATTTTCTTTGAGTAAAATGGTAGACATTCGAATATCTTTTTATTTTGTGTGTTTTGTATTGATAAATTTTCTCTCCAAATTCGTTAACTTATTATTTGAGTATTCTAGCAAAGTCAATCAATACAAGTGGTTAAGAATGATATGTAAATCTATCCTTCTAAGCTTCACGCTAGATGAACAAAAACTAGAATTTTAAATGCACCAAGAAGTAGATCAAAGGTATAAAAAGAAGACAAAAAATAGGCAACACTAAATATAAATTTAGAATCAACAAAATTAGTCACGAATGACATCTAAGGGGAGCATAAGAAACTAAATAGTAGTTGATGGTTCTTTCATATGTGCTTTTGGGTTATATATCCATATTAAGGCAAGAACTAGAGCAAATGTATTTGAGGATGATAAAAAACACACAAAACTAGATGTAAACTTTGAATCAATAAAATTAGTTATGAATAGTGTCCAAGAGGAAAGCAAGAAAACTAAATAGTAGCTGATGGCTTTTCCACGTATACTTTTGTTATGTATCCATCAACCAAACATTAAAGAAAAAATATGTCTTTGGCGCAAAAGGCTCCAAAAAGCAAATAGGTGAAATAGTATTTTATAGGCTAATAAGAAAAATATTCATGCAACACACAAATATCTAAATAGTCTATGTATAAATGTACAAGATAAAAATAAGGGGAAGTACATGTGATACGAGTAAAATAGAAAGAAAATAAATGTAATTTTTTAAGGAAAAGAAAATTCAAGATAGGATGGGGAGTAGGGTTGGGGGAGGGGGTTTCTGGTTGATAGGTTGAGAGGGGAAAATTAATAAATCAAATCAAACCAAACTAAGTCTTGTCTCACTAGGTGGAGAGAGGGGAAAATTAATAAAATTAAAAATTAAAAGAATAAAAAAGAAAAAGACAAAGCAAATAAGGAGGAAAAATTAAAGAAAAAAAAAGGAAAATGCATGATAAAATAACTAATTTAACCTTCAAAGGGTGATTTTTCTTTGTCAATTTTAGCGGTAATTTGACAAGAAGGATTGGTTGCTCCACTTTTTGGTATGGGGGACTAATTGAGTAATTTTTATAATATTAAAGACGAAATTAAAAAAAAATGAGTAGAAGTTGAGGACTAATGATAAATTTGCCCTAATTAGCATACAAATACCTACTTGATACAAAGCATTTTTCACATGCGTTGAGGATAAGTGTGCTCAACATGCCTTAGTCCCAAACACGATAGTTGTCCCTTATGCGATTTGAACTTTTGAAGTTTTTTGATATTTTAAATTAAGCCTTTGAACTATCCACTTTGCTAGATAAGCCATCATGATTTGGCAAATTCACTAACTTATCTTTTTATTATTTTGGTCATTGTCAGCTTAATTAGGACAATTTCTGTTGGAATTTATAAACACAAGTCCGAAATTGGCATGTGGATGCAAATTTGAGAACTCACTTGTCAAAACTAGTGTTTGCAGGTTTGATTAGAAAACAAATATCAAATCAGGGGGCTTAAATGTAATTCACACAACCTTACAATTATTACAAAAAAACATAGATAATCATGGTAAAAACATAATAATGGTAAACAAAATATCTCAAGATTGCCGCTAGCCATTTGATTTAGAGTATAATTCTTATTTTAATCGTGAGAGATTTTGAGATCAAATTTTGATGTAATGACTTAAATTTACTATATTCGTCTACGTTTATATCTATCTATGTCCATATTTGTATATCTACTCTTTGTTGTCTAATATCGACATCCATACTACCTCCATCCCAAAATTAGAGTCCTGTTTTGCGATTTATGGTCAAATCAACTCTTATTTTTCTTCTAGACCAAAAAAAAAAAAAAAACTCTTATTTTTCTGTAATATTCTTTTCACCAATTTTAGTCAAAACTCATTTTTTTTCCTCGCAGAAGTGAATAATTTATTAATATGCAGCAAAGGTTGCAGCCCAAAAACTATTTACATCAACAATCATAAAGTATCAATACATTCTTATGTACTATCTACATCGACATGACAAGAGGTATTAGTCCAAAAACGAAGATCACAAATATAATGGTATTTCAAAGAAGGAGAGTCAATTCTTTCCCTTCAAATGATTTTCGATTCCGTTCCTTCCGTATCAACAAATAAGTACGGAACTTGGACTTTCTTAAAGTTCACAATCTTCAAAAATCCCTTTCCTTTTTTTTATTTTTATTTTTGGATTATGTTAAGCCATTTTGAAAAAATGCAATTCAGTCGAGATACCATGAGAACTTTCGGAGCTCAGGTAGTTGATCGTTACAAATTAACACTTTGGTATCATCATGTTGGAAAATATACTCCAAGAATAAGAAAATATTCAAGTGAAAATTATACGCACTTTATACAACCATAACTATAAAAGACAACAACATAGCTTCCTCATGATACAGAAATTCATTTTTATGTTTGTGACTGAATTGTTACGATTCATGATTTGATACGATTTACAATTCAAAGAAATGACATCTCGATTCATGATACGATTCATGATTTCACAGTTATGTAGAGAATTATGTACTCGAAGGCCATATGGCAGATGTGGTCTGTTCAAGTCTGCAACTGAAAAAACTAAGAAGAATGATATATTTTCTAAAGGAGAGCATATTCAGCATCATTTGCGAAATCTTACAATCAAATTTACCAAGTGAGCATAACAACATGATACGCATTTGTAGTAATTAAGTGATATTCCACTGTTAATCCGGAAAATTGATGTCCCACTAATGCGCAATCTGCGTCATAATCTTGTTCATCTTTTCAAAAACTTCTCCCAAGTAAAATATTTTCATACTTTGGGGTTCTCTTGTGTGGATAGTAAAAGATTTATCCAAGTAATAATTAAAGAATAGAACATCACCAAACATTAGATGAGAATTCCGCAAATGGATTTCTCGTTCACTGAAATTAAGCCTGTGGATGTAAAATCAGTAATTCATCCTATTATGCATTCGTGATCTTCACATAGCCATCAAAATGAAAACCAATTAACATGGTAATCTATTGAAAATTTTAATATTTACGTTTATCATTATCAACTGTAATTGGTAAAGGAAAAAAGATCGACTGATTTTGGAGAATGATATACAGTTTTCACTTGCCTTGAAGAAACACATTTAAGTGTCAAATGTTTAAGGGACAATTTGTACATAGTTTCTCTTGACATCTGTGGAGAAATTACATTTCACATCTGCCCATGCCTCGACGTCGATGAGCAAAAATGTTACTTCGAGATACTCTGAACCCAAGAGAGAGAAAAGAATTGTGGGAAAAATAGAAAAACTTAAAGAGATCATATCAAGCATTTAAGAAGGTATAGGTTCCAATTTACAGTTATATCCATTCATATTAATAGTGTATACAGTTAACAACACATGCTACTAGAGAGTTCAAAGAAGAGAATCTGTAACTACTACAGATTTTATACAGTATATACACTTTAGACCAAATAAGTGTATAATTTCATATAGATCATTTGACAAACAGTAGTGGTGGCAAAAGGAAGTATCAAATTTATAGCAGATATCTATGGCTGGCTCCGGAACACACCCCTGATAATGAAATATTTACAAAGTTTTTCACTTTTTTCACACGACAAGCCAGCATGAGATCGACAAGGAAATAAGGAAATAAGGAAAGAAAGATAAATCTTATGGTCATAACTGCTAATACTAAATTTCCTTTGAATTTGTTTGAATTAAAAGAATCTCATTGTAGATAAATTTGTAGAATGGATATTTGCAAAATATGAGGTTCATATTCTAGAGAGGTTATGTCTTTTTTATTATTATTATGTTTTAAGAGATTGTATACAATTAATTAAAGTTGGAACTTATGTACAGGAAATGAAATTGCATTCCAGAAATAGAAGATTTCATAAATCTTTAGTGTATTTGATGCATGGAAGCAATATTCCATATATTCATGTCCAAATCTGTCTGAGTGCATAACCATATACTAAATAACTTAGTATTTGCGAAATGCTTCAGTATAACCATTTTTTTTTCTGTGTGTGTGTGTGTAAATGTTAATACTAGTTTTTTAAATTCTTTCAGTTACATATTTATCATAAAACTCAGAGGAGATTTTGAATTGCAAGTGTAGAGATAAAGACCATATTATTCACATGGGCAATTGAAAAATTGAATACTTTTCCAACATGAAGAATCAAATTTGGTGGAACCATTTTTGAAAACTCCTATCCTATGTAACTACATAGAGAATAAGCGAAAGGTTTCACTCTGTACATATCATGTCCACCAAATCCTTTTTATCTACTTTCTATAAAAATATGGATCAACTAAATTCTTTAGCAGGGATGGATCCGAAATTTTTATTCACTCAGAAAAAGATGCAGCAATCATCCAAATAGAAAATTAATAAGTTAATATAAAAACAAGATCAGAGAAAAGCATATTCATCAATACAGTTCCCTCAGCTCGATTTAGGCTTTATTAGAGCTCAACACTAAAATGATCAACTGCTGACCTGGCTAAATTGATAATCTTGTTTGGAGTGCTGATATCGATGAAACGAGAAAAAACTATACATGATTTCACTATGTGCATCTAAACTTAGTGAGGAAACAAAACATGCTAATCTGATTGGAGAAATTTTTGGACTTCATTATTTGATGGTGTTACCTTACTAAAGTTAAAAAACAAAGCAAGAAAGCGTAATTAAATTTCAACTGTTGGTATATTACAATGAACAACCAAAGCAAACTTGAAGGTTAACAAGAAACTATTTACAGTTAGTAACATAGCTCAGTTATCAAATTTAGTATAGCTAACTGATAGATGATAACCTTCAATCAACAGATCACTAGTTAAATTTGCATTGCAACAAATAGCAAAAAAACAAGTTTTAAGATAACAGAAGACAATGATGAAAAAGATATGTCCAGAACCAGAGTAAGAACTGGTGTAAGTAAATGACAGAACGCATAATTGATGGTGAAGGCAATTCTATTCATTCTTTACTAGTTCCTAAACACTTTTTGCTAACAGTTCCCAAACACTTAACAACTTTGCGGTATGGTAAAATCTGGGCAATCAACAACTTATTCATCCAGTGTCAACAACTATTGGGGACTAGTTGAGAGGCACTATTGTTGTGAAGAACTTCACAAGAAATTGATACAACTTGAGGTGTTTAGAAACAAATACAAACAACCATTTAATTACAACAAACAGGAAATTTTTCAACACTTAAAACACAAATAAGAATAACATGCCAACTTGATGGTGTCACTAGTGAAAATTTGCAACAATTAGATCATTAGATCTGAAAATTAGTAAGGCGTCATCAAAGATTAACCTCAATTTGGCTTCCTAGATATGTATATGAAGCCAACAGGTACATGGAAAGACAACAATCTGGGAACTCTGAACATGATTCAAGATAAAGATTATCACATTTTCCTCTCCACCTTCAACTGTGAATTCATGTTAACTGTCCTTGAAGATAACTATCAAAACAAATGGCCAATGTAATTGATAAAAAATTTCCCGCGTCTGAAATATATGGAGATGTGGCGATATAACTGTGGTAAAAGCATACCAAAGAATATGATATTCTCCCTTCCACCTTCAGCTTTGAATTTTCGTTGACAGCCCCTGAATAGAAATATCCGCACAAAAATGTCACTATAACTGTGACAAAATTCCATAAAATCTGAGTTATCAATGTAGTTGCAAAATATATCTGGAGCTTTTGTTGAAGATGTGCATCTATAAAGAAGGAAGTTTCCTATGTATATTTTCCATAAATGCAAAATTGGGCAAGAGCCTTCAATTGCACTATAGCATGATTATTGTAATAGTAAAAAAAAGGGATATCAAATTAGTAAAACAGACTGCAAGTACACTAATGGGTTTGAATTTACTTACGTGGAAGCACAAGCACACACTGATAATTCATTTACTTCATGACGAGGATTCCATATCCCATACTTTAGGATGAACATGGATCCTTAGTCCTTTATTACCGAAATCTAGTTGCTCTTCTTCAATTGCCTTAACTGAATTTGCAGTAGAACGACTGCACCACATCACCTCAATCATTTGTAATGTAGCAATTTCTCCTATATTTGGAGGGATCTCCTCAAGTTGCTCACATTTGTGCAAGATCAAACATTCGAGGCGGGGAAAGTGGTCACCAGGGGCATTCCATTCTATGAGATTTAGAGTGTCTAACTTCAAAAACTTGAGCTTTGGGAACACTTCATTCTTCATCTCCCATGTTTCACCCTCAAATGCATTGCCCAACAATTTGAGAATCTCAAGCTCGCGTAGCTTTGCAAGTTGTGAAATTTCATTCCACTGCATTCGGAAATTTGACAATGTCAACTTCTTAAGATTTGAGGGGAAATTAAATTCACACGGATATTTGCCCAGGCCATTGTAAAACACATTCAGTGATACGAGTTGACTAAGAAATCCCAGCTCTGGAAACTGATTGCAATTTGTAGCATCATTCCATGAATCCAAAAATATGCATTTCAATTTTCTAATGCCCTGTACCTTTCTCAACATCTTTTCCATATCATCTCCATAAGCAAGAGATGGTGTGGAAAAGGTTTTCAGATTATCAAGTATAAAGGAGTTCTCAAGCCTGTTGGGCCCCAAATCAAAAGAAGCACTATCATTTATATACACATGCCTCAACTTTGTCATATCCCAAATCGAATTTGATACCTTTACAACTTCAGCCCCCAATCCTTTGAAAAGAAAAGTTTGTAGGTTCCAAAGATTAGCTATCAATGATGGGATTAAATCCACATAACTTTGACATGCCAAGTATCTTAACAGAATAAGAGCACCATCGCTTTGAAAGAGTCGCCTATGTTCGTACCTTCCAAATTCAATGTTTTAAGAAACTTAAAGTCGTGAAAAATGGATGAGATATCATACGAATAACTTGGGCCCATATCACTAGCAGCGAATAACAACAGTGATCGTACAAATGGCCCAGATGGCTTCAACATGGTGAAATGATTTCTTTTGGGATAAATGCAGAGGCGACGTAGGTGACATTTTTTCTCTATGGAAGAAGAAGAATCACAAGGATCCATATCATGATCATACTCATCTATCTTCTGCAGAAAGTTCTCTTCCTTAGCTTTCGTCAAGCAAAACTCACGTAAGAGATCATGAACACGACATGATTTCACCCCACCATTGGATTTTTCTTGAGCAACTGTCACTAAGCTTCTCCCAATCAAATCAGTAAAGTAATCCTCTGCCACATCCTCTAAGCTCTTCAAGTTAGGATGCTTTACAAATCACTCAGCAATCCACAATCCTATTAATTTCGAGACTAGAACTTCTCTATCCTCCAAAAATGCTCCAAAGTACAAGAAACAAGACTTTAAATGATTTGGTAAATGCTTGTAACTCAGCTCGACTACGACTTTGCCCTGTGCTTCCGCATCACTGAGTATTAGTGAACTTAAACTTTCTGCAATTTGTTCCCATTGATTCACTCTTTTCTCCATCTTGGCAAGAAGCCGGCTGTCAAAACGAGCGAAAGAGGTAAACCTTTACAATTTTTTGCAATTTGCTTTCCGACACCCAAGAGTTCGGTAGGATAACATCCAAGATGCTTGTGATGACATCCTTTATATCGGCTTCCTCCTTGCGCGGCTCCGGGATCTCCATGAGGTTACAACTCACCTCTTGTAGCGTCCGTTGAAACCGTAAGATGTCAAACTTCAAAATGCAAAGAGAAGCATCAGCCTTGGGTTTCACCAGAAGCTCCCCTAGATTGTCCACAAGATGGTCCACAAAGTCGAGTTGAGCAGTCTTGGGGTAGTACATTCGTGATGGTTTTGGCCTTCTCACATAAATCCGTTCAAACTTGAAAAGAAGTGGCCACAATAGACCTACAAAAATATAGTAGAGTCGGTGACACATTTGTTTTGACATGTGTTGGTCCATATTCTTGAGATCAATGGAAGAGATGGTGAAGCCTACCTCCCTGGCAAAAAATTCAAACTCTTTCAAGGTACTATCATCTTCAATGAACTCTTTGGGGGGATCCGTGAGAATTGCTCTGAGGAGTACAAGGCGGTCGACAATGTCTTGCCTCCCAAGAAAAATTGAAGACTTCGATAGTTGAAGATAATCTAAGAAAGCATCAAGAGGAGCTAGATAGTCCACAACTTGTGGTGATGCCTTTGGGTGTTTGCCATAAATCATTCGGATCAAATCCATCCAATGTGACCTGAGTTTGAGATGAATGTTGAGTCTTCTCACCATTCCACAAGCATTGTGTTGGTCCATTTTCTCCAGATTATAATCCTTGATGATTCTTGCCGCCCCCCAGGACAAAGAGTCAATTTCTCGCATTAATCTACCGTATCCCACGAGTTGTTGAGGAAGATGAAAGAGAAACGCTTGGAGGAGTTGAAGGTCATCGTAAACTCGTTTCATCCCTACAACAACCATAGAAGCAGGAGATTCTTCAACATATTGGAGAAATCGACCAAAAGTAGAGACGAAGTAATCCCTCTCTCGTAAAGGTATTTCGTACACTTCATCCGGTAGTGATCCAAAGAGAGCATCAAGATGAGGTTGTTGAATATCCTTGTCAAAGCATACTCGTAAGTGCATTGGCTCTTTGTATAGAATTTCCACTTCCATCCCTGTCTTCATCACTTGCTTCTCTTTCGCTTTTTTTTTGTGTGTGTTTGTTTTAACAGATAGATAGATCTGATCTGAGTAAATGGAGATGAACAACTATTTAGGCTACGGCAAGTCAACGTTTACTCCACCAACTTCTCAGTGTTAAAAGAGGGGAAGGACCAACTTGCAATAGAATATCATATTGTGGTACCATTATACCCCTGTTGGGAATCTAAATTATCTTGGAACATACTTGGAAACAACCATACAAATGAGCTGTCAGAGAGCAATTATTTAGGCTCACGCTCAATCATTCACTTTTCACGGTATGTTCGCACCTATGTATATTTCTTTTTTTTTTGTCAACCTATGTGTATTTCAGGGAAAAAATTGCTAAAGAAAAGCGATTTGAAGTTCTCTCAAATTTTCCAATAAGAATATAGCTATGGACTACTTTTTGATGAGCAATAGAAATAAAATGAATTCCTTTAGACCATAATGGGTAGATTCTCAAAAAAAAAAAGAATTTAATTTGGTAATATCATGTACTTTTAAAATTAATTGTATAGAAAACAAGCCAATAAAACATATTCTAAATATTACACCAAATGTTCTCCATGTAGTTTTGTGTGTAACATATTCTAAATATTCTGGAATCAGGAGGTTGAGTATAAATTTATATTTGGAGCAATGTAATTGATGCAAAGGTTAAACCCTCTTGTCGAGGAGAGATAATTTATTAATTTCTCACATTAGAATCAGAACGCGTTAAACTTTATTTCACTAAATATATTTAAACCTAATGAGGAATAAGTAGAGAAGATTATTCAAGTCCTGTAAACTAATTAGAAATTTTTTGAAAATTCATCATCTAAATCTTGCGCTTGTTAAAAAACAGGATAAGAAAGCATGATTAAATTTCTATTGTTGGTAAAAGATAAACAATCAAAGCAAATTTGTATATAATTTATTGCGCTTGTGCTATAATTTATTGTCCCCCACAATATAATCTCATGACCCAACGAAGCACATAAATGGAAACTTTGGAGTCTTAGCCCAGATGGCCGGATTTCTGAAAAAAAAGAAAGAAAAAAGAGGCAAGTAGAACAAGCAAGAGAAGAGTAGCTAGGGAGTTTTAGAGAGATAAAATTTCTGTTTAATAATAGTGCAAGACTCTCATATTTGTATATACACAAACAAAGTAATTGACAAGGATATGTCCTAAGAGAAATTAGAAACTAATTTTTTCTTTTTTCTTTTTGGGTGGTGGAGGGTGCAGGCTGCCTAAGAAAAGAATAAGATCTTATAACTAACTGAATTTGATGGTCGATATGCCCGTGCAATAACAAAATACAAAATGGAGCCACTGTGTTAAAAAATGATTTTTTTTCTAATAGATCTCCTTTCTTGCTTTCTTTCATTTTAAAATGAAGTGTATTGTGGGTTATTGATAGTTGTTCTTTTTAAATCTCACCTATCAAATCTTAATTAATGAACTAATAAATTTTTAAAATATTGTTTGGAATAAATTTTGAAATGAATTGTGAAATCAAAAAAAAAAAAATCTAATGGCTCACAATACACTTTATTTTTTAAAATGAGAGAAATAAGATCAAATCTAATTACTTACAATACACTTCATTTTCAAATGAAAGAAATAAAAGAATGAGAAGATCCATATGTTTTGGATTGTACAAGAGAAAGGAAAGCGAAGAAGGTAAAGAAAAAATAATAAAGGAAAGAAAAGACATATAATTCCCTCGTTTAGATTTTAAAAAAAATAAGAGAAGAAAATGAAATAATTTTTTATTTTTTTGTTTAGATTCGAAAAAAAAATGATAACTTTTAGTGAGAAATTACTTAAATACACATTTTATGTTTATCGTTATATTAAAGACATAATTAAAATTATATAAAAATATTAGAAACAACTAAAACTCATTAACCTTTTTTAACCCCTTCAAAAATGAATCCAAACAAGGAAAAGAATTTCTTATCCCCTCCATTTCCTTTCCTTTCTTTCAAGAAGTGCAATCTAAACATTATTTTAGAGTAAGTAGCAAAAGAACGAGAATAGAAATAAGAAAAAGATTAAGTAAAAGAAAAAATAAGAAACCGAGAACAATATAAAATAAAAAGGAAAATGTAAAGGCAAAACTAGAACAAAAAAGGGTATTAATTCAAATAAAATCTTATGAAGGTTTCAAATTGTGATACCAACTCATATAGTGAAAGACAATACAAAACACTAACTTCATAATAATTGGCAAATGCATTAACTGACTTGTCACTTCTGCTACATCAACAATCAACATCTATGGCTATCCACACAAAATTGGGATTTTCGAAAGGAAGTGAATTTTAGACCTCTATAAGAAGCTCAAGGTTTTAATTGCAATATATAAAACTGTTGCATGTATTTAAAAATTGATAGCTTATAGTATGTTTTTGCAATATATATGTGAATCTTTAGGTACAATGTTCTTTTGTACCTCTCAAAAACATAATTGGTTAATATTAGAGTTCAGCAAAACTGGTTTTATGGAACTACTGATCCATGATTTAATCTAGACCGGTTGACCGAGCTCCTGCTCACTTCGTCTTTCCTTTCTTCTTTTTTTTTACCAAATTTATTTTTTCTTTTTGGATTTGCTTTTCATTAAGAAATCATATCTGCCTTCTTTTGCCTTTCCTTTCGTACTTGTTCAAGATCCTTAATTTCTGACTGTAAATGAGCATTGGGTACTGAATGATGCTTCTTTCCGCTTCTGAACCTTTTGTTATCTCCTCAAAGTCTGCGAGCACCTATCAAAGGAATAGGTTGAGGAACAAGGACAAAGGAATCCCTAAACGATATTTTGTTGTTCTCACCCAATTAACATATTTCAAAATACATATCGACTCAGTTAAGCCATAAAAAATTGGGATTCTTTACATTTTCGGTAAACATGGAAGCTCTATTATATGTTCATGTCTGCATGTCAATTAAGAGGGGAGAGAGAGAGAGAGAGAGAGAGAAACCAGAAAACAGATGAAAGATTTCATATGACAAGGAAAACATACTAGGATGCGAAAACTCAAAGACAAGTCAATCATGGAAACAAATTGTGTACCAGCAATAAGAAATAATAGATATAGAAGAAACAAAATAGACAGAAAACGCAAGGGTTTTAAGTGAGTATGCAAATCCTACAAGCATATCCTACCCAACCATTCCAAGAAAGAGAAACTGCATTCAAAATGTATTAGTAGACCAACAAAATCTTTACAACGAAAAGTCAAACCTACTTTTTTCTTTTAATCAAAAAAAGAGTATTAACAAGCACTACTACAGAAAAACTAAACAAGAATCAGCACAGAGACCACAGGTTAAAACTCCTAATACAGAAAAATAATAATATACACATCCCGAGGACAGAACAAGGAAATTACAATGAAGACACATTAGTGCAAAAAAGTAATTTTAAAGCATGAGCTACATCAATTAGAAGTCGCCATTATCAAGGTGTTATTTGTTAGGTATAAAGATTTTGCAATTAAAAATGTAAGAGATAACCAATGACACATTTTTACTTGTTACATCCAAAATGAAGATTATTACAAAGGAAACATGAAATAATGTTGGAAAGGTATTTTAGGCGTAAAATAATAGAAATTGACATACAAGATAAGAAATGCAACATATAATTACAAAACCAAATATTTATGTAATAATCTTGCATAAAGAAAACATAATGAAGAAACCCCCAACATAATGAAGAAACACCAATGACCTATTTTTTTAATTGTCACATCAATATGAAGACTAAAATACACAGACACCATAAAATAATACCTGAAGGTATAAAATTATAGAACTTGACAAAGAGGATAAGAAATGGCAACATACAACAACAAACCGTGAAGCCAAAGATTTATAGAATAATGTTGGATAAAGAAAAATATAATGCATGAGCATCTATACTAATCAGAAGTGGCACAAAGCGTGAAACCAAATATTTATAGAATAATGTTGTATAAGGAAAAACATAATGCATGAGCATCTTTACTAATCAATTACCTCCCAAATCGGTAGATTCTTCAACAGTGTCATCATCATTTCTGCCTTTGAGAGAGACTTTATTGTGTGGTCGTTCTTTCTATCTCTTCTATATCCCAGTCTTTCTAGATTTTATTTTTGCACCACCCTTCGTTTTTACCGACACACCATCAAGGAAATAGCATAAAAGGCCAAGAAAAGTCTCAAGGTAGGTGGATTCAAAACAAAGTTCCTCCTAGATAAAGTGGACCAAAAGACAAATCATGTTAAAGTTACAAAGCAGAACAACTTAACTAGTATAGTCTCTTTTTTCTAACCTTTTGACAAGAAGTAGGAGGATCTTTCCTAGTTCTAAAGCAGAGGCATAAAACTCACATGTTTTGTTAATTGATGGTTACATGCACATGCCAAGTCTTAAATTAGTTTATGATAACATTTGAAGACAATTATGAAACAAAATGACTAGTGACTAAAGATAACTGACCCTAATTCCTCCAATTCTAGGGTTCTGTAAGAATAAATGTCCATTATTCCTCCAATTCTTAGTTTCCATAAGAATTTAAAGATACCTTAGAAATTATGAACAACAGTTTCCAATGCATAGAGAAAATATAAGCTTCCCCTTAAAAAGGAAGCAGCCTTTCTTCCGGCATATTAAAAGATAGAAGAAATTAAGAGTACAATTAAGTATGTTCGACTATGCCAACTACATGAACCAAAACATAGCTTAAGGAGAGGAAGTACAATTTTTCTCAACAAACTTCAAATTGTTCAGTGAATAGCTACTACATAACAAAAGGTAGGTTGCCACTAGTCACAACTTAATAATATAATTTTACACTAAAAGGGAAAGGGAAGAAAAGTAAAAATAGAGAAAGAAGTCATAAAGGATAAAAAAGGAAAGGATCTTATGATTCTTGGTCAGGACGGGAGAAATAAAGGAATGGAAAGGATAAATTTCAAACATAAAGTTACTTAAACATCCTTTTCATATTCATTGTTATGTTAAAAATACATTTGGAATCATGTAAAAGTACTAGGGGCAATTAAAACTTCCACCAATCAACCTTTTGTTACAATCCTTCCATTTACTTTCCTCTTATCCAAAATTTAATTTAAACAACCCTCGCCTTCCTTGCCTTTCTTTTCCTTCTTAAAAATTGAATCCAAACATATTGTAGAGTATCATTTTGACCTCCCATGAAAGGTTTATATTTCTATTTATGTAACTTAATATTTCAGTGCAAAATACGCAAACGGGGAAGAATATACCTTTTCACTAGCTGTCACGTGTCCCGTATTGTTCAATTTGACGTATTTCTTATGCCTTAGTATCATTTAGAGATCAGTCTCAGATTTTTGCAAAAGTAAGTTAAGTATAAATGATCATATAAAATGAACTAAAACAATAGAAAAGATCAATATTCACATAGTTTGTGGTACCTTATCCCAATGATAAGAAGATTTCTATTTTTGTAGTCCCCCACTATCATCAGCAAACAGGTCCATAATAGCAGCTTCCAATCTATTAAATCATAAATTATCATATGAATAGACTGTCCAATTATATATAAAAATGCCAGTTTTTACTAATATTTCTTGAATATATGCTACGTACCCCTCAAACGGGAAAAAAGAAAAAGAAAAGTAGGTGGCTAGGGAGAGCTTGAGAGAGGTATACTATCATATCATTATCATTATCACGAGTTCATGACATACATCATAAAACAGGGAGAATAGAGTATCTCAATTTCTCAACCATGAAGGACAAAGATGGCAACTTCATTCACCTAACTTACATGTTTGATTCAAAGCCTTGGTTAGCTCTAACTGAGAGTCCTACTTCAAAATGCTGAAAATAAAACAGCTTTTAAGTGAAACGGTGAAAACATATACCTCAAATTTTAGGAGCAAACTAAGCATGTATAAGGACATTGTAACTTTATAAACAAAGTTAGATGTAAGAGGTGCCATTCTAACTTTTATGCCAGATTTGTCGGAATATTAGTTACCCACCTGATTTGTTGGTACGGAACTTATAAAACAATCCTCATCTTTGAAGCTTATTGCCTTCCTTTTAGCACCAGAAACTCCAAGAATTGGTGCAAACTATTAGAACTTACAAACTCTTATCCATGAAAATTTTCAATGTCAAAATGAACTTTTCTTTTTCTTTTTGGAGATGTAGGAATAATTTATTACTAGAAAAGCATTTATCTCTCAAATATGAACAAACAGGGAAAGAATTACAAGGGAACTCCATACAAAATCTCTTTCTATTTATAAGTACTCTGTTAAATGACTCTACCCAAAGCTCAAGAGACGAGGTATGAAGTAGTTACACCTAAAAAAGGGACAACTTGTTGAAGGGATGTCCTATTACACTCTACAAATGGCAGTGTAATTGATTCTAGGTTTAGTACATTCTCCTTCATTGTAATCAGATCTACCGATAGTGTTTGCCCAAATTGATGCAAGTGTCACTATTTTTCTAGTCCTATTTCAGTAACAAAAAAGATATGTGAAAGTCAACCTTAATACTTCTCTTCTCAAAGTACCACTGATCATAACTACTGAAAGAAATAGGCATAACAAAGCGAATCACACCCCCAAACAATGCTTCCTTAATATCTAATAAGAGTATCCCTTCCTGAATTAGTACAAGAATGATACTCCCTAACTCCCTCCTTAAATGTCGACTTATTTATTATGGGATGTCCTCTTACCAGTTGCCCCACTGCAAACCCTACTTTTCTCAAGATTAATATATATGTTCAAATCTTGCATCAAATGGCATCTCAAGTAAGAAAGGAAATTCATTGTGCGATGGGGATAATATACCTTATCAGCTCTTGGGTCATACTAATGAAGTAAACTAAGGAAATAGACAATATACTCCAGGATCAGAAGAAGAATAGATATGTAAGATGTATGTGTAACACTACACATAAGATTAGAGAACATGATTAATTATATTCAAATCACGCACACTCTGTCTTGTTCCAACACACACAGAGTTACATATACAACATATTGTTTAGCTAAAACTGTAATTAGCATTGACAAAGTAGATTACTTTTAGTACCATCAATCAGTGTCTTCAAATTTGGTATCACATATTATTTCACAACTGCATCAGTACTAAAGCAATATACAACATAAACCGTGGACGAGACAGTAATTGTACATAGATGCTTGATGGGGACATTACATATTTACTCTACCATTGATGATATTAAGTCGAGGTTCAAGCATAAACTCCTCTTGCAAACCCCAATCTTAGTCAAGAAGAAGTAGCACAATAGAATTCACTCCCTAGCCTAAAAAGAGAGCCCTTTTTCGATAGTGATTTCTTGTATAGTAAATAATCGTCTATAGTCAAATAGATAGTATGAGATTTTAGCTAGCAGACTCGCTCGTTGGCAGCTTCTTTGATTCTCCCGTCTGAAAAGACTGAGATGTCGATGCATACAGACGATCTCTTGCCGCTGTTAGAGAAGGAGCTGGGATCTTATCAGCTTCGGAGGTTGGAGGAGGTTAATCAATAGGGGAATCAGCACTGAAAACAATAAAGTAGACCAATCGATTAGGATTACAGATTTGTTCCAGAGCCACAAAAAGAATTAAGTTCTTCTAGAATAAGCATCTTGACTTGCCTTTTGTAGACATTAAAGAAAAACAACCAGACCAGTTGAAGTTTGTGAAACTTGCTTGTGAATCCTAATAAGCTAATGCAGATCTTAAACCCTTGTGCAGCATGAATTAGACGAACTGAAAGGAAGTGTAATATTGAAACTTTTTGATCTCTTTTGCATCTCAAGGAAAAAAATTTGTCATTTATGATGCTTCAGAAATTAGAGAAATATTACCTGTAGCTGAGATTAGTAGGCCACTATCTAATGTTGTCTAAATTCAAAATCCATCAACATATCTGATTCTCTGAAGCCAGAGACTCGCCCCACTAATGGCTCCTCAACATACTGAAGTCATTCCCTATCTTTGTATCATAATATAATTGCTGGCTCCAACTATGTGACATCCCACATCGGAAGAATATAGTGTGTTTGTGTGGTTTATAAGTGGGTGTTGTGGTATAAGAAATAACTTGGGTTAGCCATTTTGGACCAGTAGAAAAGAAAGCCCAAGTAGTTATTTCTTATGTGTACAACACTAGTCGCGCTAAGTGCTACTTGAATTAACCATTTTGGGCCAGTAGAAAAGAGGGGACAACTAGTTATTTCTTATGTTTACAACACCAATCGCGCTAAGTGCTACTTGAATTAACTATTTTGGGCCAGTAGAAAAGAGGGGACAACTAGTTATTTCTTATGTTTACAACACCAATCGTACCTGTGAGTTCGGGGTTTAGAGCTCGGGACGTGACAAAGGGGTTTTGAGCTCGGGGCGTGACAAACTATTTTAAGAATTTAGTATAATTTTTGAAATGATACAAAAAATGTGTTTTTTGTTTTATCATAATATAATAATCAAACGGACAATCTTGCTTGATAGAAAAAGTTATGCAAGTCAAATGGTAGTATGGTACAATAGTGAGGAAATGGAACACTAGCTGAGAATCACTATTGAATGCATGAATCAGCTGAGATACTCAGGTTGATATTAACAGAACATATACAAGAACATCCAAACATAAATGACTAAAAAGCCTAATTATCAACAAAATGGTCAACCCACTACTTTCCATCTTCTTAAAAAACAAAATAAAGCATGTGTACATAAAACAAATGAGAGACTATAGAAGAGTACACTTAGCATCCATTCACAAGAGATTCAACATCAACAGGGTGAAACTTGAAAAGTAGAAATTACTTGTTGATGTTTTGATTTGGCAGCTTCACCTCCAGCCTCCAAAATGGTTTGTTTGGGCCTGATACAAGTTAGAGACAGAGACTTAACATCTCGCCATACACACACCTCAAGAACTATGTTGAAGCATTCAGTATTCTCACCTGAATGCTTTTAGGTGTTCAGAAAATGCTAATGCCATCAATTCATTTCCACCTAAAACATGTTTAAAGAGTGGATGCAGCCCTTCGTGGGGGAAGATCTTTCACTCTTTTAATGGACTCTCTGGAAGGTTTTGCTTTCGTTTTTGTATACAAGCAAAATGCTTTAGTACATGGTTTCAGAAAAGCAGTCAGTTCTGTAGATGAATCAATGATTTCGCGAACTCTATCAGACTAAAGATCTATAACTGTCTCAAAAAACGCCCATATACAGTAACTCCACTTGCAATTGCCTGTTCTGTTTTGGACATTAGTATCCATTCATATCTTTTAAAACCTCTTCCTCAGTAGGAGCTGCCCTAATTGGTTTTGATAGAAAGAGATGAAGATCTAATAGAAAAGGCATGTCTTCTGATGTCACAAAAGAAAATGCAGTACCGGCCCTTGCAGCTCTCCCCACACGGTGGACAAAAAGTTTGGGTTTGGAAGGGAAATCGAAGTTGATAACATTATCAAGTAATGGAATTCCTATGCAACTGACTTGTCTTCTCATAGTCATTGTTTATTTTTTTAAACCAGCTTTTTTATTTATTAATTTGTTTCATTAATTTAGTCGACTGAGTGAACACTAAACAGCCTATTTCACGAATCAGAGTCTATATCTTATTATGGTATTTGAGCCAGTATCTTATTTGTTTTACAGGTTCAAAACTATTTTCATCGATTCATTGTTTTCCTCTCGAGATTAATAGTTATTTTCTAAAATTATCTGTTCAATGTAATTCTTGCTAACTAGTCTTAAATAATCCTCCCGTTCTACTTATCGTTTCAAAATTCTAGCAAATTGTTTCATGTCATCTCATTAGTCTTATCGTTAAATTCCCTGTGATCACGTATTTGATTTCTTATCAAGTGTAACATGAACCTCTAGAATACTTATGTTTCTTTGTTGATCTTGTAATCTGTAAGTCGCGTTCATAGTGTGACGCGCTTAAAATTACCACCCTTCCATGAAGTAATTGTCCTATCCATTCAAATACATGTAAGCCTTCATGTTGACAACTCTTTCACCATCCATTCAATTGAATAAAGCTTATTATATGACATCTCAATGTAATCCTTGTTAATCTATTAATTCAAGTGAACTTTATGCCATTTCCCCTTAATCCTTGTTCTACCTCATTTTACGTGTAAGTTGTGTTTAGTCTTTTTCCCATTACTAATTCATCGTCCAATTTTCATCAACTGTATTTTGAAGTGGACTCGCGACTCTCCCATTTATTGGCCTCTTCTAATTGAGAAACAATCCACCTCCTTCCTAAAATTTTATCGTGTTCAATTTCTAGCCTTTTAGTTAGAATCCTCCTTGCTTTGAAATATTATTGAGTTAATCTTGTTTCAAATCCACTTTGGACCGCTTTCCATCCTCGCTGGTGGGGGCTGCAGTGTTGTTTGTAACCCCATTTGCCTTACTAAATATTTAAGTCCTATTAAAAAGAGTATTATTTGTATGATCATCAAAGTGTATAATATAGTTCCATTGGAAAAAAAAGTTCTAAATCCGCCCCTAAGTCCATAATAATTCATTTCATCTCTCTCTATACTCTTCAAGTTGCCATTTGGGATCTCACATTTTCACTATTAACAACATCTCATGCAGAGGCCAGTGCTCTCAGCCTGGAGCATGTTGCAAAACTGTTGTGTATATTAATTTTGAGTATTAATTTTTTTTTTTTTAACCCATGTGAGAGACTCTCTAGTATGGCCATGTGAAAAATGGGAGAGACATTCTCAGAAGTGGCTACATGGCAGCAAACAATTGTGAGAGAAATGTCATTCCGGGAGGCATCGAGTCACCCACACCCGTGCCAAAATTTAATGCGGAAGATTATTTGACGCCTTAGGTAAGCAAGTGATTCATTGAGCACAAAAATTTAATTTATAGAAGCCCGGAATCTAGAGATAGTGCAGCATGGGTACTTTCTAGTTCCAATCAAAGCCAAAAACAAGAAGAATTGGCTAATCAGCATTAACCTATACAATCATAAGATAAAATGAGGCATTGGCTTTCCTATCGTCTTAGCCATGTTGCTGCACTGAAAGAGTTGCTAGGACAACAGTATTCTATGCCGGGTTGAAAATGGCTGAGTCGCCCAGGCACCAATATCATGCGCTGGGGCAAAAATGGTACTGGTCTGGGGCATGTGTCCACGTTGTTCGTTCTTCATGTTGCTCCCTTTGTAGAACCTACACAAACATTGAAAGAAACTTACATCAGATGTATTATAGGTCAAACGATGAAGAGCACACCATTTTGCACACTAGTAAACGAGTTACTTAAGTATCTACTACGTTTGATTTCCACAATGCATTCATTAATGTGTTTTTGTTATATCTAAGATGTCATTCAACATTATTTTCAGGGCCGCTACCATCCTTTTCGAATTGGTGAAGGACAGATAGTTGCAGCAACAGAACAACACCTGGAGTGTGTACTTAATCGAGTAACTGATCAAATGAATAGATGTAAAGTTTCAAGCAAGCATGGTTAAAGTAACTTTTGCTGCAGAAAAAAGATAACCCCCATATAGAGAGCTTTCTTTCCAAGCTCTTGTGCCGTCTCGTGTACACGCATCCAATTAGTTTGCAACATATCAGTTCAAAAAGCTGTAAAAGCCAGAAAAGAGTTTCTAAGCAAGCAACTGTAAACGATGGCTATTGGTTACAGTTGAACTGTATTATGTAAATCTAACCAAAAAAACAGGGAACAGACAATGGCTATTGGTTAAATTAGATACAGTAAATCCAATAATGCCTGTTCACAGTCGGGCAATATGTAGAACGAAAATGTATAATGAAAACGTTTATTAGTCTGTAATCAATCAGTGATGAGGATATGTCCATGTAGTATCGAGAAACAATTAAACAATTGCAGGGATCGAGAAATGATTAAACAATTGCTGGAATCAATTATTTAATCAGGTAGATTATGAAATTTAAATTACATTTTATGAGTCAATCAAGTAGCATTCATAATTTAAACACACGTTGCTGACAATAAAAGCTGCATAAATTTACTAAGGTTGATGGAATGACAAGCTTCCCCTGTCCAGCTTATCGTTTTTTCACAAAATACAAGTAAATCATAATATAGGATTCCATGAAAGCATGAAGATTTTCCTAATAAAAGGGATTTTTTTTTTGGTAAATTAAATGAATAACGGTGCTAATAATGTATAACTGGATTAGGCGGCTAGACGAATTGCAGAAAGCTTGAGCTGCATAACACTAAAAGCATCATGGTGCTAACAATGAACAAGTAAATTTAACTACTTTTTACTATTCTTGCCAAGTTCTAGTAGATAGATATTTGGCATATCAACCACCGAAAACTATTACATATTCAAATTAATATACTCCAGAAAAGAAATGAAAAACAGATGATGTTACTGTCAAGTTGACCTGTTATGAAAGTTGTTCTGCGTCAGATTGTGCATGCAGTATGAAGTCTTATTTCTCGCCTCTAACATATTGGTGAAGAAAATCTTTCAGATCCCTAGCAAGCATTTCTTCTCTTTCTCTTTGGACAGCCTTCATTAGATTGTCTTACGTTAAATTAACAAAAAGCCTGAATATACTACATGGATTCATAGAACATGTTGATTTAAGAACTCATGAAAACAAATGCCACTCAGATTATTTTCATTATTTAGTTGATAATGAAAGAACAATGATTTTATATATGGCCGAGAGACCACAAAGGTTAGTCTTTTTTTTTATAGTTTTGAACTCAAACAGGAGGGAAAGTGAACTTTCACAACAGTTTAAAATTTCTCTTATCTGAGTTACTAATAGTCAACACTTCAATGATATGTGACATGGTCCAAATTCATCTATCACCAAGTTGCACAGGACAGAAAGAGTGAAGCATATTTAGTAGAAACTTCTATCTACTGAATAAATTTTCTAATGGACGTGATATGTGACACATGGTCCAAATTCATGATATGTGACATGGTCCAAATTCATCTATTGTGCTTCACTCTTTCTGGTTTCTCCCTTCTTCCCTGAAGCCACTCCAAGTCCCATTACAATTTATTCAAGCAACATGGGCAGCCCCACTTGCAAATTGTCTGACTTTCAACAAGAGAAGATACGCATTAGGAGGCCTACTGGATGCAAGAAGTCAACCACAGTAGAGCTATCTGAAGTTCTCTTCCAATTTCCTGCAATGTTTGCACAGTGAAAAATTGAATTTTTCAGATGTCCAAGGTAGAAATTTAAAAGATGAATCCACAAAATTGTGTAAGGCGTCACTACACCCTACTGTAAGCAAGAAGCGATAAACCATAATATAACATAGCTGAAAAGACCCAAACCTGTAATGCAAGATGAAGTGAACTAGAGGCTAGTCTTGAAGCACGAGACTCCATCTGGGAAAGGAAAATAGTATTTTCTACAAAGCGAAAGCACTCTTCTGCATCATGACTTCTGTACATCAAAGATTCAACTTGAAGTAAAATAGTGATTAATTGCATGGGAAGGTAAGGGAATGCACTACTGATTATGGCTCAGCTCAACTAAGGAATTTTGAAGGTTCAACTCTCAAATGATTGAGCCGAGAGCCATTTTTGTGGGCCTTCATTTTATGGTGATCTCATGTTACCAAAGTTGAAAAACAGAGCAAGAAAGTATGGTTATATTTTGATTTCTCTTAAAATACAATGAACTATCAAGCTAACTGGAAGATTAATGAGATATTATTTTTCTGAAAAATTTAGTATCGCTAACTGAATTATGATAACCTGCAATAAGCAGATCGCTAGTTTCATTTGCACTCCAAGAAATAGTAGAAAAACTATTAGACATGTTGTAAGATATTTGAAGACAATTACGTATAACACAAATAAGAAATCTGATCCAATGAAAACTTAAAAGAGGAAATGAAAAAAAAAAGAAAAAAGAAGAAGCAGCCAACTTGACATAGTCAACAGGTAAAGAATATGCAGCAATTATACCATATACCAGTACATGTTGAAGGCGTCGGCAGAACAGACCCTCAATAAAACTTCCAAGATGTGTAAATAAGGCCAAGTGCATCTTGGAAAGGCAATAGCCTTATAATCCTGGACAGAATTCAACATAAAGATTATGACCTTCTCCTCTCCACCTTCAGCTATGAATTCTTGTTAACGGGACCTGAAAACAAATATCAGCAGATAATTATAACCATCATAAAAGCTTACTAAAGTTTGAAATATCTGTAAAAGTATCCATTATCACTGTGATTGATAGATAATGATAGTTTTTGAATTTTAAACTTCTGTATTTTCAGTTGTGATCCTTGTTTATCTTTATCCAAGCATAGCTACTGTTAGGCATATACTTTCGTGTACTATAAATATCAATCTATACTGTACATGTTTGATTAAGAAATACAACATATAACTCTTTCATGGTATCAGTGTTCACTGACTAATCGTCAACTTTACTGCCCACTTTACTTCTCTTTGCTTCCTCACTTTCCTCCGTCCTTTCTAGTCTTCATCATGGCTAGAGCTTCTGTCTTTCCTCTTCCATCTTACAATGTCAAGGTGTTTGTTACTGTCACCTTGGACTACACCAATTACCTCAAGTAAATTGCTTGCCGCCCCCTATGTTTTGCTCGAAATACTCATTCACCCCCTGTGTTTTTAAAATAGGCTTATTACCCCCTTGTGATTTTCGGAATGTAACTGACCCACCCCTCCGTTAGAAAAACCGTCTAATTTAACGGCAACTGTAACACACGCGCTTAAAATGCGATTTTTTTTATGTTTTTGGTTAAAATAAATTCTTTGTTGGACAAAAATACCCTTTTAGTAAATTGTTTGCCGCCCCCCTGTGTTTTTCCTGAAATACTCATTCACCCCCTGTGTTTTTAAAATAGGCTCATTACCCCCCTGTGTTTTTTCGATTTTAACTTTATGTAAGGGTATAACGATCAATTAACTAATTTTGTAACGTTTGCTAACGGAATAAGCGATTTTGGGTGCATCAGCTTAATCGATAAAAACACAGGGGGGTAATGAGTCTATTTTAAAAACACAGGGGGGCGGCAAGCAATTTACTCCCAATTACCTCACCTGGAAAAATCAGATTAGCACTTTTTTTGCCTTCAACAAACTTGTCGGCTACATTGATGGGTCACTACCTTGTCCTCAACAACCAGCCACTACCAACACTGCTTCCTCCACTTCCACTCCTACCTCACAACCAGCCACTGCCACTGCCACTGCCACTGCCACAGCTGCTTCACTTTCTTCTACTCCTCCTTCCTCTGTTACTGCCATTGATGAATGGGTCTGCATGGATAGCTTTGTCATGGCGTGCATCACTGCTACTTTCTCGGACAGCTTGGTTCATCAAGCAAATGGCTACACCACTGCCCGTGCGTTGTGGCAATCACTGATTTGGTCATTGGGGATACTCTTTCAGATCTTGATTTGGTCATTGTCACGCTTGATGGCCTTCCCCACGAATACCGACCTTTTGTTACTTCAATCAAAAACTTATCACCTGCTCCTTCCTTTTCTCAGCTGCGTGCCAAGCTTTTGACATATGAGCAGCGCTTACTTCTCGATAACGATCACTCTGCCTTGTAACTGGACTCCTCTGTCTCGGCTCTCAATGTTCAATTCTTTAATTCATCCATGTCTACTGCTGGTCTTCTCGCCACACCAACCTCCAAACCAGTTACTTCTCCATTTAGTACTCCTCATAAGAATAATCAGAACTGTGCTTCATCAAATAAGCCTAAGTGTCAAATTTGCTCAAAATTTGGTCATAGTGCTGCACGTTATGTTGTATTTCTTAATCAAACATGTACAGTATAGCTTCATATTTATAGTACACGAAAGTATATGCCTAACAGTAGCTATGCTTGGATAAAGATAAACAAGGATCACAACTGAAAATACACAAGTTTAAAATTCAAAAACTAGCATTATCTAACAGTGATAAAAGATTAGTAAAGAATATAACCTTCTCTTTTCCATCTTCAGCCATGAACTTTTGTCGAGTCCCTGAAAGTAAACATCAGCACAAAAGATCATTATAACTGTAATAAAGCTCAATAAAGCCTGAAATTGAGCTATAAATGCAAAACATATTTAAAGCTTGAGTTGAACATGTGCATATATAAACATGAATGAAGTTTACTATGTTGTTTCTCTACTTCTGCAAAATTGTGAAAAGCCTAATACATGAGCCGATTTAGTTGGGGGCCAATGGGATTCATAAGCTAAAAATTTAATTTAGCCCCCACTGAGTAAAAATCTTAGATCCGCCCCTGACCTAATACCGTTACGTTATGTTGTGTTTTGAGAATCACGTAGGCATATCCTTTCTTGCCCGCTAGGAGCCACGTATTTGGATAATTAGATAAAGAAAATTGGCATTAATATGGAAAACGCATAAACACAATGAAAATTATTCTATTTATGAGAAAAAGGAAAATACAAAATAAAATAAAAAAATAAACTAATAAAAGACAAAGAAAGAAGAAGTCTCACAGAGAACATGTATGGGAAGTCAAATATCTATAACTGGCCCTAGCAGCGAGGAAGATAAATTTATGTTGAAGAAAATAATTATGCAGGTCATAAATCCTAAGCATTTTATAGACACTCCACCTGTAGCTTATTTGAAAAGTCTTTCTAAAAGGTGATAGTAAGAGAACTTATAGAATAAGCATTCAAAAAGAAGAAAAGAATGAACATTAAAAACTAAATCGAGAAAACAGACTATGTAATATAAATTTGTAAGCAAAGCCCTCAAATTTTACTAAAGGTCACATAGTATTTGACAGGAGAAGTGGTAAATTCTCTTCAGTAAATGATTTACCCAATTTTTAAACATTCTAGTTCACTTACAACTACATATATAATCGAAGCATTTGTGGCAGGATTAGTGTCACAGTCAATATATCACCCCATATCAAAAGAAATGTCAAATAAGTAGACATAGACACTTAGACAGAGAAAGACCAATGAGTTTCAATTTACTTACGCAGGAGCATTAGCACTCACCGATCATCTGTTCATTTCACAGTGACGATCCAAATATCATATTTTAGGATGCACGTGGATCTTTAGTCCCTCACCATATTCCAGTTGCTCTTTCTGAATATTTATAGCTGAAATTGCAACAGAACGACTGCACCACATCACCTCAATCATCTGGAGGGTAGGAATTTCTCCTATATCAGAAGGAATCTCCTCAAGTTGCTCACAATTGTGTAAAAGTAGACACTTGAGCTTGGGAAAGTTATCATCAGTGGCACTCCATTCTACAACATTCAAAGTGTCTAACTTCAAGAATTTGAGTTTTGAGAACACCTCATCTTTCATTTCCCATCTTTCACCCTCAAATGCATTGCTCAACAATTTGAGAACCTCCAGATTGCATAGGACTTTTGCAAGTTGTGAAATTTCATTCCATGGCATTTGAAAATTTGACAATGTCAACTTCTTAAGATTTGAGGGAAGATTAAATTCACATGGATATTTTCCCATGCCATTGTAAAACACATTCAGTGATACAAGTTGACTAAGAAACCCCAGCTCAGGAAATTGATTGCAATTTGTAGCATCATTCCATGAATCCAAAAATATGCATTTCAATTTTCGAATGCCTCGTACCTTTCTCAACATCTTTTCCATATCATCTCCATAAGCAAGAGATGGTGTGGAAAAGGTTTGCAGATTATCTAATATGGAGGACTTCTCAAGTCTATCGGGCCCCAAATCAAAAGAAACACCATCATTTATATGCACATGCCTCAACTTTGTCATATCCCAAATCGAATCTGATACCTTTATAATTTCAACTCCTAATCCTTTGAAAAGAAAAGTTTGTAGGTCCCAAAGATTGGCTATCGATGATGGAATTAAATCCACATAACTTTGACATGCCAAGTATCTTAACAGCATAAGAGCACCAATCTCTTTGAAAGAGTCGCCTATGTTGATACCTTCCAAATTCAATGTTCTAAGGAACTTAAAGTTGTGAAAAATGGATGAGATATCATATGAATAACTTGGGCCCATATTACTAGTTGCAAAGAACAACAGTGATCGTACAAATGGCCCAGATGGCTTCAACATAGTGAAATGATTCCTTTTGGGATAAATGCAGAGGCGGCATAGGTGACATTTTATCTCTGTGGAAGAAGAAGAATCACTAGTGTCTATATCAACTTCTTCTTCTTCTTTGTCTTCTCCTTCATCATCGTCTTCTTCGTCTTCTTCTTCTTCTTCGTCTTCTCCTTCATCGTCGTCTTCTTCTTCTTCTCCGTCTTCTCCTTCGCCGTCGTTTTCTTCTTCTTTTTCACTAGGATCCATATCATGATGATGAAGAAGAAGAAAGTTCTCTTCGTCCTCCTCCTCCTCCTCTTCTTTTTCTTCTAAATCCATATCATGATCATACCCATCTATCTTCTGCAGAAAATTCTCTTCCCTAGCTTTGGTCAAGCAGAACTCACGTAAGAGATCATGAACACAACATGATTTCACCCCGCCATTGGATTTTTCTTGAGCAACTGTGACTAAGCTTCTTCCAATCAAATCTATAAAGTAATCCTCTGCCACATCCTCTAAGCTCTTCAAGTCAACATGATTTACAAATCCTTCAGCGATCCACAATCTTATTAATTTCAAGACCAGAACTTCTTTATCCTCCAAAAATGCTCCAAAGTACAAGAAACAAGACTTTAAATGATCTGGTAAATGCTTGTAACTCAGCTCGATTATGACTTTTCCCTGTGCTTCCTTATCACCGAGTATCAGTGAACTTAAATTTTCTGCAATTTGTTCCCACTGATTTGCTCTTTTCTCCATCTTGGCAAGAAGTCCGGCTGTCAAAACGAGCGAAAGAGGTAAGCCTTTACACATTTTTGCAATTCGCCTTCCGACACCCAAGAGTTCGGCAGGACAACTTTCTTTTCGAAATAGCTTCTTCTCTAGCAATGCCCAACTTTCATCATCAGATAGTAGAGAAAGGGATTGCACTATGCTATCAGATTTAGCCAACCCTTGTATTCTCGTGGTGAACATAATTCGACTTCCATTGTTGTCATTTGGGAAACATCTTGCTAGGTCATTCCAGGCATTAATTTTCCACATATCATCCAGAAAAATGAGAAACCTCTGTCCCTTGAGCTGCTTGTATAACATTTCAGCTAATTCTACATCATCCTTATGATGGTCTATGTTAGAAAGTTGAACAACTTGACCTAAAAGCTCCATCAATAACTGCCTTTTTTCATATACTTGAGAAACACAGCACCATGAACGAGTATCAAAGTACTCATCGACTAAAGGATCACTAAACAATTTCTTAGCAAGGGTCATCTTACCTTGCCCGGCCATGGCGACGATTGAGATAATAAGCAGTTTTTTTGGTCCTTCAATAAGCTGCTCAAGCATCATTTTTGTCTCTTCCATGAAACCAACAACATCGTTTTCGGTTGTTGACTTATCAGTTTGTGATGTTGAAGTATGATGTTTAGACATGTTATCGAAATCATGACGACACTGGACGACCAACTCTGGGAAGGAAGTGGTCAACAAAACCACTTGTCTACAGTACCCCTTATCATCCGGTAAAACTCTTTTTATGTCATTTAAAGCATAAATGTCCTGCACATCTTCCAGAATAACAAAATACGATTTATGATTAAGAAGGTTGTAAACCAACCCTTCTAACTCAGCTTCGCTCATATCACTTGTATAGTCGATCTCAACACCTTTTGAATCTTCACCAAATGATGAAGCATTACGTAGGAGGTCAAGAAACACCTCCTTTTTCCTTTCTCTATAGGATGAGACCAAACTCCTCGCACGAACTTTGAAATAACCATTTAAACAATGAAAGACTGAGTTGAGTGTGTCACCAATTTCAGTATTATTATTGACGACGACGGGGATTATTTCAAGCTTGTTTGAGCGCATGTGTACGACACTCTCTATAATTGAACCTGCGTCACCAGAGCCCATCCTGATTAGTTGTTGTTGATGTTGTAACTCTCGTGGGATATGACGAAGCCAAAGCATAGAGTACCAAAGAGGAATATCTCCAAGTAGAAATGAATCAATGACATACTCTGCCTCATATGCCAAATTTGCAATGTTTGTGATGACATCCTTTATATCCCCTTCCTCCTTGCGCGGCTCCGGGATCTCCACGAGGTGACAACTCACCCGTTGTAGCTCCCGTTGTAACTGTAAGATTTCCAATTTCAGAAAGCAAATTGAAGCATGAACCTTGGCTTTCAGCAGCAGGTCCCCTAGATTGGCCACAAGAAGGTCCACAAAGTCGAGTTGAGCAGTCTTGGGGTAGTACATTCGTGATGGTTTTGGCCTTTTCGCATAAATCCATCCAACCTCGGACCGAAGTGACCGAAATAGACCTTTAGGGCTTACAAAAATGTGGTAGAGTCGGTCACACATTTGATCAGCCATGTCTTGGTACATATTCTTGAGATCAATGGAAGAGATGGTGAAGAGTACCTCCCTGGCAATAAATTCTAAATTTTTCAAGGACTCTTGTGGGGGATCCATGAGAATTGCTCTGAGGAGTACAACGCTCTTGACAATGTCTTCCCTCCTTAGAAGCTTTAAAGGAGATTGCTGAAGATAATCTAACAGAGCATCAACGGGAGCTAGATAGTCCACAAAGTAGTAGTAGACTGGTTATGTCTGTGGGTGTTTGCCATAAATCATCATTCGGATCAAATCCATCCAATGTGACATGAGTTTGAGAACAAAGTTGAGTCTTTCCACCATTTCATGAGCCTTGTGTTGGTCCATTTCCTCGGTATCATGCTTCTTGATGATGTTTGCCGCCCTCAGAGCCAAATATTCAATTTCTTTCATTAATCTACCATATCCAACGAATTGTTGAGGAAGATCAATGAGAAATGCTTGGAGGAGTGCAAGTTCAAGGTAGACTTGTTTCATCCCTGGAACCATAAAAGGAAATTCTTCAACATATTGGAAAAATAGACGAAAAGCATCAAGCGAATACTTGAAATCATCAAAAGGCATAATGAACACTTCATTCCCTAGTAGAGCATCAAGATCGGCTTGTAGAATATTCATGTCAAAGCAGACTCGTAATGGCTTTGGCTCTTCGTCTACAATCACCACTTGCTTCCCTTTCTCCATTACTTGCTTCCCTTCCACTTTTTTTTTTTTTTTGGGGGGGCGGGGTGGTTTACAGTGTAGAGAGATGAGAAATAGAGATGAACAGTACGAGGAGTAATAAGGCTATGGCAGGTCAACGTTTACTCAACCAACCACCTCTACTTTATTAGAACTAATCAGCTTTTTCTGTGTTAAAAGACAAAGGACCTGTGTAATTAGGTTGGGAATCTAAAACAAATAATTGTGCAATTAGGCTCACATTCAATTATACAATGTATTCGTACTTATGTATGTATATCATGTGGTGAAGAATTAACGATGCATAAAAACTACGTTGATAATAAAATAATAATTGGAAAATAAAAATTGTAGAAAAGAAAATGCAACGAAAAAGTAAAACTTAAATTTTGAATGAAATTTGAAATAAGGATTAAAGGCGTTATAAATTCAAGAGTCAATATATTCTTTTTAAAAGATTGAGAATTAATTTTTTCATGCACTACATATAGGTGAAGATAATACAAAGAATTTACCCTTCATTAATATCATTCAAAATTTTTAATATTTTTAGCATGAGAAGAGCATGTGTTTATTAAATTTTAAATAGATTTTTTTTTTTTTTTTGTCAAAGGGTTTTTGGTTAAAATCATTAAATTTTGAAGAAAATTTGAATCAGGAATTAACATGGCACAATTGTATGTCTAGGAAATTTTTTGTCTTTTTATTTTTTTACGGTAAGTAAGTGAGTATATTAGTTCCCAAAATTAACGATATATATATTTTTTTTTGTCGGGAATATGATTCAAAACTTCATTTTGGAACACATAAGACCAATTTATCCTGGCTCTTATAATTGAGCAATAATATAACTAATTTACCATGACCTAACATGTCCTTATGTCGAAAAGACGATGCTAACGAACCTAACAGTTGGTGGCCTTGTTAGATTTTGTTATGATGCGATACTAAAGATTTATGGCACACTGGCGTTCATCAAGTAGAGCTTTACACGCTAAATACCTATTTAATTATGTGATTTTATTTTAAAATTAATTAATATTAAGAGTAGTGCGGGATCTTATTTAATGGTCTTGAACTTTATATTTTTTTTTATATTAAACAAGTTATATTGTAACACTTACTTTTATGTCTAACCTGATTTAAAAATGTTGCTTTTTGAATGATATGATAAGCTGCGAGTGACACGGAATCAGGATGATGATGTAGTCACGTGGGTCTCAAACTTTATGATTTGTCTATATGAGACAAGAATATATTATATCACCACCTCTCACGTGTAACTTGACTCGATTTAAAAATGCAAATTTGTGAATCACATGATGGCTGCAAGTGAGACCACAAACTAGGATGGGATCCAGCTAAAATGAACTGTGTGATTAAGAGAGAGATATCATACGTAGCTGGATATGTAATAAACAAGACTAAATCAAAAATCAACTCTAAAAAAAAATTATTTTTATTTTTATTTTTAAGATGTAACCCATGAATCGTAACACTTAGAAAAAATTAGCGATTAATTCCTTAGTGATTAGAGCGCATCGACAGCACTGAGATCCATCTTCCTCTCTGTTTTTCTCTTTCCATACTTCTCTTTCAATTTCTGATTTTTAATGCACAGAGTACTCAATGTGAAAGCTCGAAAATGGGACAAGACTTTACTCTAGTACCCGCCAGACTTGCTTAAAGAGTAAATTACGTTTTACCAATGGTGTTTCGAGTAGCAGAAAGAGATGATAATATAAAATAGGGTAAATTATCTATTTAGTTTCGTATTTTTATTATTTGCTACAATTTAGTCTTTATTTTTTAAAATTTACTCTTTTAATCTCGTATCTTTACTCTTCTCCCAACTTAGTCATCATTTTTTAAAATGTACCATTTTAATCTAATATCTTTGTTGTTATAGTCAACATTAGTCCTCTATCATTTTTTCGTCAAAAAAATCAAATGAAATAAGCACATGACAAAAAAATACATTTTGAAATAGAATGATTAAATTGAGATAAATAATAAAGATACGAGATTAAAATGATACATTTTAAAATATAAAGATTAGGTTGGACAAATAATAAAAATACAAGACTAAAAAGATAAATTTTAAAAAATAAAAACTAATTTAAGACAAATAATAAATATACGATACTAAATAAGTAATTTACCTTATAAAATACAGTAGGTTTGGTCTACCATGTCATCATTCATATATTTTGTTTAAAGTTGATGTCTTCATTATTAACTTAATTAAATATCAGACAAATGTTTCATAAATTCAGCCATCAGACTTGACTTCAGAGTAAGATACATTTTTGCAATGGTGCTTCACGAAGCAGATAGAGATGAAAACATTAAATAACTATGGTTTTGGTGTAACCACCATCGTTCATAATTTTATTAAAATTGATGTCTTTGTTATTAAGGTTAAAATAAGAAAATGATTCATGAACCCAGCCACCGGTGTTGAATCTTGGCACAGTGGTGGGTCTCATAGCAGATACAGATGATAATATTAGGAGTCACACTTTAGTACGTCAAAACGTCTGACGTGCTAGGCCCACTTTTTTAAAAAAAATCAATATATAAGGGATAATGACCAAATTATCCTTTGAATTCAAAAATTATGAGTATAGGTAAAAAGTCTATTTTATCCTTAAAAGAAAATTACATTCTTAACCTTTCAAAATTTATGACAAGAAAACCAACTCTTCAAGCAACAATCAATTCAGCGTCTTTCAAACCTGCAAAAAAACTGTTCATCTTCTTTTTTTTTTGTTTTCAATCTGTAGAAGTTCACACATTCTTCACCGGAAAAAACCCTCTCCACCCTCTCCACACTTGCCTTGAACTGCGCAGCCATACTGTAGGCAACAAACCCACACTGTAGGTCAGCCCAACCACCACCATCTTCTCCACCGAGTTAGCTCTGTCTGTTCCTGCCGAGTCGTGAACGAGTCACGGAAGAATAATAAATCTTCTCCACCGATCAGTTTGGCTTATCAAAGAGTTTCCCAGTAGAAAGATTGACTTCAAGCCAAATAGAGAGAGAAAGAATCTGAGCGTGACAACAGGTCATTATTTTTTCTTCCAATATCATTTGTTTTATGATTGTCGTCTTTTTTCTTTTGGTTCTTGTCCAGGTAATAGTGTTTAATGTTTCATGAAAGTGGTATCTATTTTTTTTTTTATGTTCTTCTGTCGGAAAAGGGGTATTTCAAAGTACAATTATTAAAAATAGGCTCACTTAACCCAACAACACACAGCAAGCTCACTTTCTCTCTGTCGCTTTCTGGGTATCAAAATTATAGCAAGATTTTAACTTTTCTTCCCCAAATTATAGGGTTTAATTATACAGGTTACAGTTACTAAAATTTTCAAGATTCTAACTCTTTTTTGTTCTTTTCTTTTAGCTTTATGTTACATTTGAGATAAATCAAGAAAATGGTATTGATTATTATAGAGTTTGGCCGGAAAAAAGTTGGGATTTTTTTGGGGCTTGCCGGCAGCGAGTATGAGTGCATCGAGGTTCATAAAGTGTGTGACCGTCGGCGACGGAGCTGTTGGTAAAACTTGTTTGCTTATATCCTACACCAGCAACACCTTTCCTACTGTAAGCACTTTTCAACCTTTTTCCCTTTCTTGGGTGTCTTTTGAGTTAGTTTTGCCAGTTCTGTTTCTAATGCAACCCGGCGCAAAGCTCCAGCTCTAGCTATAGCGAGTCACCAGAAGGGTCGAACTCAATTTGGGTTAAATTGTATGCACTTTTGCAAGTGGCTATTTTCACAGGGGGGCAACTTTACCATTATCATTTATGTTTTTCCTAGAGTAGAAATGGAGAAATTTGTTTTCCTTTTCCTTTTTAGGTATATGTTCGTTGAAGGGGTAAGCTTCATAATAACTTTTTTGATATTGGTGGTGATAAGAATGGGGTAATTTGAGTTATTAGTTTAGGTTGAGTGAATGTAAAGCTTATATCTTTATGCATTTTGAGGTGTCCTGTCTGGCATTGATGAGGACCTTGCTGGATCTTGATTGGTTTATGGAAGAAAGAGGGTCATGTAGATAAACTAAAGGAATCTTGATCGAAGAAAAAAGAAAAGTTAAGATAAGGGAGATAGAGTCTAGGATTTCATTGGCAGTTAGGCCCATCCTAATTTGATACAATGATTTGAACAACAAGCAGTCTAGATGGAGTTTGCTCCAGACATAGAGAAACAATTGGGAAATGCTACATCACTTTTCAAGGGGCTATAGCCTTGTATGTGTGGTTATTATGTTGCCCTTTTCATATTAGGAGATTTTCAATAGTTTATGTTTTTTTCTTTTTTCTGCTACTGAGTTTTTCTTGTCTAAAGTTAAATTCCTATGTATCGTAGATGGATGCCAAGAGAACAGTGTTCTCTTTAAAGGATGGCTCTTCACATTAGTATAACAATTGAGGTCCCGCGTTTAAACCTCAGACATTTCTAATTTTTTGTTCTTCGGGGCTGCCATAATGTGGACAGGATTATGTGCCTATTGTTTTTGACAATTTCAGTGCGAATGTGGTGGTGGATTGGAACACTGTTAATCTAGGATTGTGGGATACTGCAGGTATGTTACAACTTGCCCATGGCTACTCATCTACTTATAATCCTTGTATTGCAACAATGTCAAATTTTTATGTTTCACTTACATGCCAGGATGACTACAACAGATTAAGACCTTTGAGCTATCGTGGGGCAGTTGTTTTTATACTCTCTCTCATTAGCAAGGCCAGCTATGAGAATGTCTCCAAAAAGGTGTGGCTAGTATTACTATCATTCTCTTTTTTCTTATCATAATCCCAATCCCTTGGTAATTTTGAATGACAGAAAAAAGAAACTCCTTCAAAAGCTGATAATCATACTTGACCGAACCTTAAAGAATAGTTTCAATTCTCTCCATTGAGTAACAAGTACAAAATTTGTTGGTGGGTTCTTCCTAACAGTTGTTCTTTCTGGTACTCAGTGGATCCCTGAATTGAGGCATTATGCTCCTGGAGCTCCAATTATACTTGTTGGAACAAAGGTAGGTAATAATCTCCCATTCTCTTTATTTCAACATGACCAAGTTACAATTATCACTTTATCACATTCATTTGACTTTCCACTTCTATAAAGGGAGAGGAACTGACGAAGTTGATTGGAGATTAAGTAGGGTGAGAAAATGAATCTTACCATAAATATGGGGTTTGGGTCTTTGGATGCATTAATTTGCATTCTAGGTAGAAGAACTTCTTCGAAGGAAGCTTGCCAAGGAGGCTGCTAATAAGGAGTTTCTGGAATTTGTACAATTACTAAAATCTGCTAAAGAAATGCCTCCACATGCCAAACCCCATAAATCATCATGGAGGACTGAAGAGACAATTTGGCAAAGAATTATGTCTCTTGAAGCTTATGCTATTGATGCTTGCAAAAATGATTATCAAAAGAAAACAACTGGGATGGTATCTGGTTGCACCTTATTTTAGCAGCCATAAAATTGCTAAGGATGATCATTCATTTCATGTAGAATATATTGCAAGAGTTTATCATACATAGAAGAAAAATGACAGACATTATTGCATTTTCTTCTGTTTAGATCTTGAAGGCTATGGGATTGGCAAAAATAGCAACAGCAGCACTAAATCTCCTCATAGACATTGGGTATTTCCCCGTACATGTCAATCTTGACTTGTTAAAGTTCAATATTCGAATTGACCATCTTGAAGAGGTTTTATTAGCTGCTGAAAGTCTCATGTCAGAGTCATCCGATCTCGATGAAGTAAGCTGCTTGGTCTTCCTGCTTATGATACATGGGCACCTACTATACTTGTGTATAGATTATTCGACAATTGTTCTTGATCACCTAAATGAACTGAAACCAGGGTCTAATATTGTTTTATCTTTAAAGTCTTGTGGCAGCAACATTAATTGTTTATGCTCTTTAGGTTGACAGAATAGATCTAACTTACCTGAAGGTTTATGCAATTGATGTTGATGAAGCTGATGAGGTGAAGTTATTTTCCTCACCTCGTGTATTGCCTTCTTCGTGGATATTGTCACTTGAAGTTTTGGAGTGGCCTTGTCCTTGTTTCTTAATTTTCTTAAAAATCGTTGCTTGTGAATTGCTAATGGCCAAGTTTATGCAGCTTGATGATGCACTAAGTGCAATGAGACTACAGGATAGCCATATTAAGGTTTTGATACATGTAACAGATCCAACTATGGGTGTTTGTTCATATTAAAATAGCTCTTTATTGATAATAGAATGGATCTATGAGTTTTTGTGAAAACACTTTATGAGGGGACCTGAAACTATGAGATGAAATCATTAAGTTGTGTTTCTTGAAAAGCTCGATCCTTTCTTTCTTTCTGTTTGCGAGGCCCTTGAGCCTTGTCAATTGATTTTAGTTGCTGGAGAAATACGAAAATGGTAAGATATTAATGTCCAGTAGCCTTGACTGCATTACTCAATTTCAGAAATGGAAAACCAATGGAATTTGTCAAGAGACTAATAATACAAATTAAATGTGCTACCATCATTTTTATGCATAACCTTGACTGCTAGCATCATTTCTTATTTTCTGGAATTTGTCAAGTCTTACGCATGAAGGGATATTAAGGGATCAACCTCTATATATGTTTATTGTTAACCTCCGAGATTTTCGGTATGCTGCAATTTGTATGTCAGGATCTCCCGGTTGTTGATTTTCCAGCCAAGTTCATGAATTGAGATTTTTCTAGTTTCATTATGAGAAGATGGCCATGAAGATAACAAAATGAGCTTATGAGTTTCATGTTGTTTTGGATATCAGTTTACTGTAATTTCATTTTTGAGAGATACATTGATGAAATTTTCATGTTGTTTTGGATCTCAAGTTACTGTAATTTGCTTATGAATGGCTTATTAAAATGCCTCTTTTGGCTATTAAAATGCTGGTAAATTTCATGTTGTTTTGGATCTCAGTTTACTGTAATTTGCTTATAAGTGGCTATAAAAATGCTTATGAATGACTATTAAAATTTTCTTAAGAAATTTGTGTTGATTAGAGTATTTATGCAAAAGTGCAAAGAAAAAAGCCTGCCAAAAAAAAAAAAAGCCTATTTATATCCTGCAAAAAAAAAATGAAGAAAGCCCATAGACGACGGTTTTGATTACCGCCATCTAAGAAAGTGGGGGATAGAAGTAATTATGGTCCATATTATACTTCTTAAAATATTAGATTAATTTGTACTTGAATACAAATTTATGCTCCAAAGAGAATTTAAATTGAACATAAGATTGTATATTGGCTATTGAATTTATAGTCCAAAGAGAATTTATACACACTATAGAATAATAAAGACTACATGCAAAGACATATGGCCACTCTATAAAATATAAGAAACTAATATATGGATATATATATATATATATATATATATATATAGAACCTCCCTACAGAGTAGTACACACTACAAAATACAGATATATATGGCATCTATACAAAATACTATACACTACAACATAAAAATTCTAATATATAGATACATATGACTTTATATTCAATGGATGCATTCTTTATGATTTTATTGTTTTATTGTGTATAGACAAATATCTTATCTATTTTAGTCTTATTGGGATTGCCTATTTATCTATGGACAACATTGTAGTCATTATATAAATTATTTTGAATTTTATCATCCTATCACGTATATAGACTCCCGGCGTAACAACAACTATAAATAGGCCGCTCTCACTCAAGGAAAGAACATTCAATATTCAATACCTCATTCAATACTTTTTTTTCTCCCGTGTCATTGTCCCAACCCACAACCCAATACTATTTAATGAAATTAAAAATACATTTTCTACAATATATGAACAAGTTTCAATACTATGTAATGAACAATTGCAACTACACATTAGTAATAAACAACAACAGATCTACAGAAACTTATAAATTTAAAAAACAATTGCAACTACACATTAGTAAGAACCAACAATATATCCATAGAAAACTTATAAATTTACGAAACAATTACAACTACGAATTAGTAAGAAGCAACAACAAATCTATAAAACTTATAAATTTACGAAAGAATTACAACTACGAATTAGTAAGAAGCAACAACAGATCCTTAGAAAACTCATAAATATATATAATTTCAACTACACATTCTTAAGAAATAACAACATTTCCATATAAAACTCATAAATATTTACAGTTGTAACTACACATTCGTAAGTAACAGCAACAGATCTATAGAAAACTTATAAATTTATGAAATAATTGCAACTACACATTAGTAAGAAGAAACAACAGATCCGTAGAAAATTGCAACTACACATTCGTAAGAAGCAACTACACATTCGTAGAAAATTTAAAAATTCTATTTAAAAACAAACTTGATATGATTTTCTTCTTATTCCTTTCTCTTTGACATTAGCTATTGCAATTCATGGAATATGAAATATTGAATAGTTACATATATTAACATTTTGATGCATTCACGTTTGTATGGCTTTAAATTGACTTGATGTTTAAGTAATGGTAGTAGCTACGTTGACATTTAATTTGATTGGATAAATTATCCATTCAAAAGTCTGTCTACAGATATCGAAATGTCTATCTACGAATATTAAAATCTTAAACAACAGATAACATACCACATGTACTATTTGTTAAGTTAAATCGTCCCAGCTTTAACTTAAATTTAGGATTTTGGGAAACTGAATTATAAGATTTGAAACTTTAGGCATCATTTTTTTTGGGTCAAGTTTAGACGTCAATTAATAATAGGATTTTTTAATCATTGAAATTTTATGTTCATTAAGTCATTGAAATTAGTGATAACTTAGTTATCTGGTCTAATAAAATGGATTGATAAAAATTTGTGTGAAACATAAAATCAAGGTGGGATGGGTAAAGTAGAGAAGTGCATTAAGAAGTGTGATAAAAAAATATACCATTTATTAAGTTAAAAAGGACGAATTAATGCATTGGATTAGCTTTATTTTATTATTCAGAAATTAGGGTGGTAAAGAACCGACATGTTCAATATAAGAATGTTGAGATAAATGTGACACAATACTAGGACGAACAAGATTAGGAATAAAGTGATTATACAAGAAAAAGTGAAGTGTCCAAATTGAGAATAAGATTAAGGAGAACTATTTAAGATGGTTTGAACAATTTAAGAGATTATCATAAAGACACTTGTTAGAATGTGAGAAAGTAAAGAAGTAGTACACCGTATGAGATGTAAGGTTACAAAAATACCTAAAATGAGCCAAATAGAAACTCTAAAACAAGATTTTACATATATGAAACTAGTAGAAAAGACAACTCTCCAAAGGATTGAGCAACATCTTCAAATTCATTTAACTAAATGCCCTTCATGGGAAATAGCTTGATTTAATTTACCTTGGTTTGGTTTAAGTCATTGAAATTAGTGAAGAAATATAATTCTTCTATTGTATTCCAAACGACAATTAGAATGAGAATTTTTCTCTTACAATATCAATTTTCGTTTTTCTAATTTATGAATTCCCTTCCCAATTACAAATAAATTTAATTATTTACACTCTCAAACTTTGGCATAAGTGTCAAATAAGCTACAAACTTAAGAAAGAGGATAAATAGATATACTGGTTTACTAAAAATTTTATAACCATGCCATTGGACATATACACTAGTGGTATGATTCTTACTTTAAATGTCATAAATTTCTATATGAATTCGTTGAGTATACAACATTTTTATGATGTAATATTGACGTTAGACCATAACCATTGTCATGATTTGTGTTCCATATAAGCAAAAGTATCCTAGTAGAGTTATTCTCGTATATAGGAATATCCCCTTGTAGGATGAGTACGAGGTAACACAAGCAAAAGTCTCTATCTCGTCCTTAATTTGCCCACTTATTGTGTGTCCTGACGCCAAAGAAGTCCAAATTAACCAAATTTTTTGAAGAGGGCAAGTCAAATATCAGCCTTCCCCAAATCCCCACATTTTGCATAATAGCCAATCGGGGAACTCGATTCTACCTCATCCATTTCCATGTTACTTCTAATCGCATAACCATGATGCCATAAGGCAAATTCTTCCTTTTTTTTTTTTTTTTGCCAAAGATGAATTTATTACAATCACAAAATAGTACAAGAGGTTCAATCGAATTCAACTGGCGAGACAGCTAATTATACACGCAAAACCAATAAAAAGAATGCTAAAGAAGGGTTGAAACACAAACCATGAGAAAAAAAATCTGTACTAATTGCAAAAGCAACCCATGCTGCTACATGAGTGGCTTGTAGAGATGGGAACTGGGAGTAGTCAGTCGAGTACGATAGACAAAACTACTTATTGTTAACAACAGAGAAAATACTCTGCATAATTCGAGAAACCTCAAGAATCATCCGAAACTAGGTGAGCGTCCGAGTCCAAACCAAACGTACCATAAGTGGATCGACATACCACAACTCAAAAAAAGAAACAAAATAGAAAATTGGGTCGTACACCACTTATTAACAACCATATTGTAACGCCCCGATCCCTCACGAGACCAGGGTCCCGAACCCAAACCCAAGGCATGAAAATTTAGGGAAAACGAACGGAGTCTCCCCTGTTTATAAGACAATCCAAAACCTATAAACAATATTTATGACCACAAAACTATGATCTAACTCCATTTACAAAAGCAAGCATGCACGACTAATAAACAATAACATAGTCTATTAAGCTATTACAGGCCACCTACAAATCAAATACAAACAAGATCTAATACAATTAAAAGCCGGAATTCTATAATTCTAATCAAATTACAATTCAAACCACTTTATTAATTCACATGGATTCTCAGGTACTAATAATGGAAGCCAACACAACCAAACAGGGTAACTCTCGAACTTTCCCTGTATCACTTTGTGAAGGTTTTGAACCTGAACGGTGTTAGAAACGAGGGTGAGTATACAATTGGTATACTCAGTGAGAGGGGTGATGCAGCATACCGGGGAAATGCTTTCATGAAATGCACAAGATAACACATAAGTATCACAATTAAACAAGCTATTGAAACAAGTAATTAAACACTTTATAAAATGATACGGTTCCACTTTGTCTTCAATCACGAGTCACGAGCCAAGATCTTTAAGCAAGTGCCGGCAAAACCTTTACTCCTCCAAAAATGGAGTACTCCGAATATACCCCGATCTTACGACCCAACTCTCCCGAGGTAGATCCGTATGCCCCAACGAGGTAACCACACCTCTGGGGTAGAAAAGTATGCCTCAGCAAGAGAGGGACTGGAAAACCATGGTAGCTGAGGGAGCACGGCAAGCCCGATGCCGCCCGTGTTACTCGACACTACCATGCCCGAAAAAGTTGCGCAACCTCGAATCAAGTCCACGAGAACCAAGATCATCAAATAACACATAAGAGGACGACAAAGTAGGCCGCACTCGCGATTAGTCACAATAACACGAAAAGACACAAGATGGCAAGTAAATTAATACATATAAACTTTAACAATTACTAAATAATTAAATTTAGAAACAATAAATCAAGTTAAGATGCACAGAAGAGATGAAGACTCTCTCACCTTTAGGAAGCCAAACATATAAAGCCTAACCAAATACAATTTTGAATCTTCTCCCATGGCCTCAATTGTCTTCAATTCCTAGTTAGGCGGTTATGCAATAAAATCATTTTCCATTCATCCGATTAATCATACACAAGTAACATGAGTTAAGAATACTAATCATGCAATTAACTAACTAGTTCTACAAGTTCACATCACAATATCAAACTCTAAAATCGCTAAACATACATTACCTTAACTAAACTTAGAGGACACGACTAGAAACATTCTTTGCTTAATATCATTAGCGTGCAGATGTCCCGACTTTTATTTAATTAGCTAAATGGAAGTCAATCACCCTTAATTCACATTTCAACTTACATGTTCAACTAGTTAACCACTTAGTTTAATCTCAACTCTAGCTAATCATAAGATCATTCAAGTTATCATGCTCATTTTTCCCAATTTACAATTTATAACTCACTCAATAGACAAATATAGTAATTATAGCAAGTTATAGCAATTCAAATAATTAATTATGCAATAAGCTCAACCAAATTTCAAGAAATCCAACAAATCACTATTCCAATGCTTACAAAATATGTTCTAAACTTCACATAAGATAACGAATTCTAAATCTAACTTTACTAATCAATTATAGCCACCTTATGACCCACCTAAATGCCAAGAAATCCCATTTTTAAGCATGTTAACTCAAAAACTTCAAAAAACCTCTTAGGTAATTTGAACTATACCTATCTAATCCGATTAGTAATTAAGCGTCATAATTACATTTTAGAGGCTTCCTAACACATCTAAGACTAACTACATAATCAAACAAGTCATATTAAAACCTTCGTTCCAAAGTCTCCTTTCAATTTTCAAGCTAAATTCCAATTATAACCAAGTTATAACTAATTTTATGGCACAACTAGCATTCTAATGAGTTATGACAACTAATAGAATCAATAGAACACATAGAAAAGCAAAAATCACAAAATATGCAAAAGTTACTATTTGGTTACTATTCATTTTCTTCCTACAACATCAAATCTTCAACTCTAACCATTCAAAATGCTAACAAGTCTCAAACGAATGCTCTACAAGTTACATAAGATGTATTTCAAGCAACAATAAGTATAAACAAGGAAATAATTAACAATTGCAAAATTTCAACTAAAACTTAGAATTTCAAATGCATATAAGATGAAACTCCCTCAATTAGACACGTATTGAGTAGTATTTAACCAATTCTATTCATGCTCAAAAGATAGTCACCAAGTGACAACTCACAAGCTTAAGTCATCTTCACCAAATAGATAAACATTCCACACAATTACAATTAGACTCGTAGCTAACCAATTGCAAGACAATTACCAACAACTAATTTCGTTTTCTATTAACTAGCCTTTTGGTCCAATTACAAGCACTTACTATTTGGAAGCCACGTAATCCAAAATCTAACTATTCAATACCTATAAGGACACTTTATGACCCCTTTATATACTACGAAAACTCATTTTAAATTACAACTACTTCATAACTCCCAAATCCCCTTTGGTCACTTTATACTACAAGTCCCCTAACCACACCTTTAATCAATGTCATAAATGCAGTATAGACATTATCTAACATATTTAACACCATTCAAGGCATTCAAACCCATCCGGACAACAAATATATGCATAGCCCCTTTTTGTGTGCAATTCAATTAATCAAGTTCTAACCAATTTAAACACTAATCTACGTTTAATGTCACTTATAGCACCCTTAGATAACACAAAATCAAGCTTCAATCACACTACCTCAAAACTCAAAACAAGTCAAGTTAGAGTTCCATGAAAGCATGCCATTTTCCAATTCTTCTAACAAAACTCTAAATTTATCAAATTATTTACCTATTCTATTCATCTCTAAATTCCATGATTTTTATGTATAAATGTAGCTCTTCAAGTGTAGATGACTTTAGCCTCAAGCGGAACTCAATTCCGATCTAAATTCCACAAGTTACGTCATTTTTCGTGCAACTGCGCAAACTGCCCCTGCACCAGCGATTTTCAGACACATTTCTAAAATGCTTAAATCAGAGGGTCAAAACGTTAGAATTAGATTTAGCTCTAGAAATCAACTTTTGTTCAGAACTTCCTAATCTAGCTGCCATATAAATTTCGTTAATTTTCGAGCACATTTACTATGCTAAATGTGCCCTACAAAACAGTGACGAAAATCTGCTTATCAAAATACAGAACACACCCATCACTACTTAGTTTATTTTACTTGCTAGCTTGCTTGCTTTGTTGTATTGAAGCTTTAGCTTGACAAGTTGAGCATATAGACTACTCTTTGAAGCATATAAGCAAACATCTAACATTCATATAAAAACTTAGCTAGCTAACAACTACACCATTTAAAGCTACATCAAACTCTTAGTCAAATTGTACAAGAGAACTCTACGCAAGCCATTAAACATATTTCCAACAACTATAGATGCATGATTCACAAAATTAACTAGTATTCAACATCAAGAATAAGATTAACAATAAAATAAATACCTAGGTATGAATTTTCCTCACCTTGTACAGTTAGAATAGGCTGAAAATTTGCTAGAGATCACCTTATTCCTTGCTAAAAATGGCTGAAAAATGAAGAGTAAGCCAAACCCCAGCTCAAGGAACTTCACGTTTTTTTTTTTTTTTGCTTCTCTGCTAGCTGATTGTCTTTGCTTCTTTTTGGTCTTTATTTGTGTGTTATATGATATATTATATGTTATGTTATGTATATATATATGAGGTAACTAATTGGGCTTTAAGTGTTGGCTAATATATAATGTTATTGGGCTTATGTAATTAGATAGAAAACTAATCAAAATGTTAAAGGTCCAAAATATATTAAACTACTACTATTTATCAGGGAATCTATACATATTTTTTTCTATCACTCTCGGTATATGCAATGCACATTTTAACAATGAACGAACACATTACTTATAAAGTATAATCAAGAAAGAATTCGGGAAATAGATTAGTTTAAATTTTTTTTACTCTGGACTCAAAGCTACTTATCTAGTTATTGAAATTAATGAAAACTAGCATGCAAATGCAGGATACATTTTTCAAAGAAATATATATAATACTAAAATAATTATTTAACTTAAATTAGGTAACCACAATTTGCACATTTCCAAAAACAAATGAAATTAAACTAAGGATCATATGCTACTAATTACTAAAGTCACATAATTACACACTTCCACTTAAAATGAACACATAGGCACATGAAATTAAGTATTAATCACTATATGCGTGGTCTAGCTGTTACACATATAACTAGCAAAATAAAAAATACCTATCCAAGAAAAAAGAAAAGAAAAGAAAATAGCCATATAGCTAGCGAATTTGGCCACAGAAACAAAATTGTTGGCAATTGATCAAGAAAACTTCAAAGCTATTCCCAGTGGGTGTGAAAATTACTGGGAAAGAAGGATCACCATTGACAGTGATCTAAAAACTCTAGGGGAATGTGGAAGAATTGGTGGGATTAACTATCGTTGTGCATACTATCTCTTATTGGCAACGGTTCCTAGGTTACCTCAGCAGATTATCGATCTTAGGCAATGATTTGACCATCATCGGCTATTCTTAAGTTTTAAAAAAAGATCGGTTAGATAGAGATTATGACTCCACATGTGGTCTTAATTATTCATTTTTTGCACCTTTTTACACTAACATTCATCATTAGAGAGCGGGGACAAAGTGGTTGCAATATGCGGTTAATTTTATGTTGGGAAGTTAAATCTTGTATTCAAGTAGTGAACACAATTCTATTTCCTTTGTTTTCATTTGGAAAACATCATTACATTCTTGAGACGTTTGTACGGCATATGGGCAAGCTTTTCATTATTCTTATGAAGAATTGTTGTAGAAGGTTTACAACCTGGCCTAAAAGCTCCAAAAATATCTCTCTTCTTATATACTTAAAAAACATAGCATCACAGAGTATGAAAGTGATTAACGAGTGAAAGATGATAGAATATCTTAGCAGGAGTCGTCTTTCCAAATCTTAACATGACTCTACTTCTCGAAAGATGCTGAAGATTATTTGACTTCTTAAGTAAGCAAGTTATTCATTACACACAAAATCAAATTTACAAAAGCCCGAAATCTAGAAATAGTGCAGCATGTATCCATTTTGCTTATTCTAGTCTCAATTCTTTGTCCGGGGCCTCAAATCAAGATGATTTTTGGGTCTTCAACAACTCTCAGTCATGAGTACTTTCTAGTTCCAATCAAAGCCAAAAACATAAGAATTGGCTGATCAGCATTAACATATACAATCATAAGATAAAATGAGGCATTGGGGTTCCCAATCTTCCACGAGGATCTTATTGTCATTGTCATGTTGCTGCACTAAACAGAGTTGCTAGGACAACAGTATTCTATGCAGGGGTGAAAATGGCCGAGTTTGTGAGTGTTTTGGTTTGTTCCTACCTATTCCTTCCTCCTCTTTTACCAATTCTCTTGATCGAAAAAGGAGGCTAAAGCTAAAGCGTTGAATTTGACGACTGAAGACTCAATTATTGGTACATCGGTCGGTCCGCCACGGATTGAAATAGGAGCGTTCCATGCATAGGATGTTATAGGTTACATGTTTGATACATTTCCAGTGGAGTAGAATCCCAGGCACCAATATCATGCGCTGGGGCAAAAATGGCACTGGTCTGGGGCATGTGTCGATGTTCTTTGTTCTTCATGTTGCTCCCTTTGTAGAACCTACAAAAACATTGAAAGAACTTACATCAGATGTTATGTGGAACACGGTCCAGTTGAAATATTACGCCGCAATGACAGAAGCTAATTGGTATTATAGGTCAAAAACGATGAAGAACACACCATTTTGCACAATAGTAAATGAGTTACTTCAGTATCTTCTGCATTTAATTTCCACAATGCATTCATTAGTGTGTTTTTGTTTAATTAAGATGTCATTCAACATTATTTACAGGGCCGCTACCATCTTTTTGAATTGGCGAAGGACAGATTGTTGCAGCAACTGAAAAGCACCTGGAGTGTGTATTTAATCGAGTAACAGATCAAATGAATATAGAGAAGAGTTTCAAGCAGGCATGGTTCTTGTAACTTTTGCTGCAGAAATCTGTTACAGAAATGTCCTTTATAATGAATCTATTCAGCCAAAAAAGGTAACCCCCATATAGAGCGCTTTCTTTCCAAGCTCTTGTGCTGTCTTGTGTATATTTATCCAATAGTTTGCAACACATCGGTTCAAAACACTGTAATAGCCAGAAAAGAGTTTCTAAGAAAGCAACTGTAAACGATGTATCTAACTCACGTACAAGTACATCTGCTTCGTTTGAGGGGAAGAGATGTGTATATATGTAATGCTATGCTCACCAAGTACTGATTTACAAAGCCATAAAACTTCAAAGAATCCGCTTATGAAGAATTTGAAGCTAGTCGTCTTTCAAGTTAGTTGAATTGTATCATATAAATCTAACCAGAAAACAGGGAACATACAATGACTATTGGTTAAATTAGATACAGTAAATACAATAATGCCTGTTCACAGTCAGGCAACATGTAGAAAGAAAATGTATAATGAAAACGTTTATTAATCTGTAATCAATCAGTGATGAGGATATGTCCATGTAGTATCGAGAAACAATTAAACAATTGCAGGGATCAAGAAATGATTAAACAATTGCTGGAATCAATTATGTAATCAGGTAGATTATGAAAGTTAAATTACATTTTATGAGTCAATCCAGTAGCATTCATAATTTAAACACACATTGCCGCCAATAAAAGCTGCATAATTTACTGAGGACGATGGAATGACAAGCTTCCCCTGTCCAGCTTATCGTTTTTTCACAAAATACAAGTAAATCATAATATAGGATTCCATGAAAGCATGAAGATTTTCCTAATAAAAGGGATTTTTTTTTTTTTTTTGTAAATTAAATGAATAATGGTGCTAATAATGTATAACTGGATTAGGTAGCTAGACGAATTGCAGAAAGCTTGAGCTGCATCCTGTATTGTATATGACAGAAGTTAAAGCTCCAATCATTCATCAATTGCATAACACTAAAAGCATCATGGTGCTAACAATGAACAAGCAAATTTAACGACTTTTTACAATTCTTGCCAAGTTCTAGTAGATAGATATTTGGCATATCAACCACCGAGAACTATCACATATTCAAATTAATATACTCCAGAAAAGAAATGAAAAACAGGTGATGTTACTGTCAAGTTGACCTGTTGTGAAAGTCGTTCTGCTTCAGATTGTGCATGTTGTATGAAGCCTTATTTGTCGCCTCTAACATATTGGTGAAGAAAATCTTTCAGATCCCTAGCAAGCATTTCTTCTCTCTCTCTTTGGACAGCCTTCATTAGATTGTCTCATGTTAAATTAACAAAACGCCTGAAAACACTACATGGATTCATAGAACATGTTGATTTAAGAACTCATGACAACAAATGCCACACGGATTATTTTCATTATTTAGTTGATAATGAAAGAACAATGATTTTATATATGGCCGAGAGGCCACAAAGGTTAATCCTTTTCTATAGTTTTGAACTCAAGCAGGAGAGAAAGTGAACTTTCATAACAGTTTAAAATTTCCCTTATCTGTGTTACTAATAGTCAACACTTCAATGATATGTGACATGGTCCAAATTCATCTATCACCAAGTTGCACAGGATAGAAAGAGTGAAGCATATTTAGTAGAAACTTCTATCTACTGAATTCAAAAGGCGATCCCCCGTGCTGGGCTGTAAGATAAGATAGAGCTGACTGGTAAAAAGAAATTGTGCAATTTTCACACTAACCATTTTCAAAGATTTAAAAGGAAAGCTGCATCACCCACATCAAGAGGTCTGTATCTATTCTTGAAATAACGTGATTTAACCATCGCATCAATAGTGGCCCACAAAGAGATATCTAATAGGCGCCAAAACAGTAATGCAGAAGACAACTCAAAAATTAAAGGAACTTATATGTTACTTAAAAAGAATAATAATAGGTAGTTAAATTCTTCAGCAAAATCTTTTAGGAACAAGATGATGCGTCTTCCTCAATTATCCACAACTAAATGGTTCTATCTGTCAATTTTCATGAGCTTAGCACTACATTCCATAACTCATATATGCTTTTAGGCCCTTAGTTATTTCAAGGAGAATGTATTATTGATGACTAACCCAACCATCAGACGATTAACTTCTCACTATTTTTTGCTTGATTGTAAATTGATCAATCTATCTTATTGCATTAAGCAACTCATGCAATTCCATTCATTTTTATCAGTTCTTAAACACTAGTAACTCTATAAATCTATTAAGTTCAGGGAGTTAACAACTTATTCATCCAATGTGAACAGCTCATGGGGACTAGTTGAGAGACACGATTGTGGAAGAACTTAGGCAAGAATTTATACAAGCAAAAAACTTCGGCAAGAAATTCATACAAATATCCTCTTCAAATGCATTATCTCAAACTTAAAGATTAAAAACCCAAGGATTATCATTAAGGTGTCTACAAACCAAGGCAAACATTCATTTACTTATAACAAACAGGAAAATTGAGACAAATGAACGATTGAAACAGCAAATGAGAATGGAAATACCAACTTGACATCGTCAAGATTTGAAGAATATGCAACCATTAGAGAATAAACGCTATAAATGTTACGTGCAGGGGTGCAACAGAACCTTAATACAACTTGCTAGACGTGTATAAAAAGCCAACAGGGACATGGAAAGACAACAATCTTGGAATTATGGATATGATTCAACATAAAAATTAATGCCTTATCTTCTCCACCTTTAGCTATGAATTCTTGTTAACTATCATCGAAAAAGAACTATCTGCATTGTGATAAAAGCTCTTTAATTTTAGATTTATATACACTTGTGGTCATTACGATTGTCGTAAAATCTTACCAAAGAATATGACCTTATACTCTCCACCTTCAGCTATAAACTCCTGTTAACGGTCCCTCAAAAGAAATATCAACGAAAAAGGTCATCATAACAGTTCCCTGGAGTTTGAGTTCTGCTACAATTGCAAAACATATGTAGAGCTTGAGTTGAAATTGCGCATATAAACCAGAAGGAAGTAAAAGATAGACAGCAAAAACCTTTACCATAATGCATTATGGATGGTTAAGACAACCATTAGAAAATTAAATTAACAACTTTTCTTTTTGTTTAATCACAAATTTATCTTTATTGCATAAAGCAGCTTAAGTAATTCCACTATTATATTCTATGAATACTATCATGTGCAGGGAATCTACAACTTATTACGTGAGAATCTCTAGGGAACTAGTTGAGGGGCACCATTGCAGCGAAGAACTTCATAAAACATTGATACAATATGCGGATGAATAACCCGTTCAAATCCAATCTCATGAACTTTGGAATTAAAAACCAAAGAAACGTCATCAAAATGTTTACAAACAAAGACAAACATTCAAATACTCTGAACAGAAATAGGATATTGATCCAATTGAACACTTGAAACAGCAAATAAGAATGACATGCCAACTTGACGGTGTCACCAGTGAAAATATGCAACAATTAGAGTGTTAATGTTAAACATGTTAAAGAAGTGGGTGCAGCAGAACCTCAGTTCAGCTTCCTAAATTTGTATATAAAGCCAACCTAGGTCTTGGAAAGATAACAATCTTGGAATTATGGACATTAATGCTAAACATGTTAAAGATGTGGGTGTAGCAGAACCTCAAGCTAGTTTCTTAATTTGTATAGAAAGCCAACAAGGTCTTCAAAAGAGAACAATCTTGGAACTATGGACATAATTCAAAATAAAGATTATGACCTTCTCACCTCCACCTTCAGCTATGAATTTCGGTTGATTGTTCTTGAAAGGAAGTTTCAGTGCAAATGGTCATTATAACTGTGATAAAGTTTTCCAAAGACTATGACCTCCTCTCCACCTTTAGTTATGAATTTTGTTAGCCATCCCTGAAAAGAAATGTGAGCACAAAAGGTCATATAACTATTACAGAAGTTACCAAAAGTTTGAGTTGCCGCTACAGTTGCAAAACATATTTAGAGCTTGAGTTGAAATTGTGCATATATGAACAGAAAGGAATTTACTGTGTTTCATCTCCAAGTTGCAAAATTGTAAACGAGACACATATTAGGACAATCAGATAAAAGATGATCTAAATCTTATCAAAGACGAATGAACTTCTCTTACTTACCAGAAAAGAATAACCAGAAGAAAATATATGAAGCAGAAAAAGAGAGAGAACAAATTTTTGAAGGCATGTGCATGTCTTTTTGTCTTATCTTTCCTTTCAAGCATGATTTCCATTAAAGATAATGAACAGGGATCTCAAAAACATAAAAGTAACTGGCCCCAAACTACACTCCAATATAACCAGCAAGGAAGATAAATTAATAATTATGCATGTGAGATCAATCTAATGCATTTTATCATCCTCCCCAAGCTCTTTTTTTCATTTGAATTGTGAGGATAAGAGAACTTACAGAATGAGCATTCCATTGTCTTACCAAAAAGAGAAAAGGGAAAAAAAGGGCATTATATTTTTGAAGGCACGTGCATGTCCTTTCGTCTTTTTTTTTTCATCACCCATTTATCACCTCCTATATGTATGCTTTTTCCCTTTTTCCCGAGAAATTAATGAATTTTATTCATAAGCACCAAGGAGGAGCATCTATCACCTCCTACATGTATGCTAAGTTGGCATCCTAACTAAAAAGAGAGAAATAAAAGAGTTTGTTAAGTTATTATGCCAATTAAGCATACGTACAGGAAGTGATTAGCAAAAAGGGGTGATATCTAACATTATTCGTCTAATAATTAGGTGTCCTTCGAGAATCTTCTTTACCAGAGCTATCGGAAGTACTTTCATCTCAATAACATCACAGACAATGTCCATTTTCAATGTTGCACCATTTTGTCCACAATTTTTACCCTGAAAGAAGAAGAAGAAAGCATCTATAAGCTACTAATTACGCGAATAAAGCACTATTAAGTCACTAATCATAGCATGCAACACTGTTATGCATGTAGAACCTTTACTTCTTATATATTAGCCCTTCAACGATACATAATTTTGTCATTGTCAAGTCAATTTTCAAAACGATAAATATTTATCTCAGATATGAAAGCTTATATTCCATGAAAGAGTTTTTAGTCATAATACCAACATTTCATAAATTATGTTTGAAATGTGATTACTTATCAAAACTTTAGGTAGTTGAAACAGACTTTCAAAAGCTACTTTACAACAGTACATCACACTGTTATATAGTACCAAACTAATCTCACCCCCACCCCCACCTGCCTCCCACCCCAATGAGATTTGAACCCTAGTCTCCCAACTCCAGGATGTAACCCACCAATAGGCTACATTTGAATCTCAAGTTGCCTCTCAGGTTTAAACATAAAATTTGACGCAAAAGAACTGTGGCCATATCCGCCTATTTATGCACCTATTAATCTATTATAACACAATTTTCAGGAGAATAAACTCAGTTGCCACTTACTAATTTCACGGAACTCGTTGTCAACCATATACCTTTAATATCATGGAAATTTTAGCTAGAGGTATGCTCTGCCATTTTATCACTGTTCTCTTCTGAAGAGCCGGTTCTGAAACATCCAGAAAAAGAAGTTTTGCCCAGCAGCATTTTGTGAAATTCATTTCCAAATACTTGATATTGTAAATTTTGTTGTTCATGACCAAAATACTATATCAATGTTCTGATCTCTGGTTTCTCCCTTCTTCCCTGAAGCCAACTCCAAGTCCCATTACAATTTATTCAAGCAAAATGGGCAGCCCCCACTTGCAAATTGTCTGACTTTCAACAAGAGAAGATATGCATTAGGAGGCCCACTGGATGCAAGAAGTCAACCACAGTAGAGCTATCTGATGTTCTCTTCCAATTTCCTGCAATGTTTACGCAGTGGAAAATTGAATTTTTTACATGTCCAAGGTAGAAATTTAAAAGATGAAGCCACAAAATTGTTTAAGGTGTCACTACACCCTACTGTAAGCAAGAAGTGAAAAACCATAATATAACATAGCTGAAAAGACCCAAACCTGTAATGCAAGATGAAGTGAACTAGAGGCTAGTCTTGAAGCACAAGACTCCATCTCGGAAAGGAAAAGAGTATTTTCTACAAAGCGAAAGCACTCTTCTGCATCATGATTTCTATACATCAAAGATTCACCTTGAAGTAAACCAGTGATTAATTGCATGGGAAGGTAAGGGAATGTACTGCTGATTATGGCTTAGCTTAACTCAGGATTTTTGAAGGTTCAACTCTCAAATGATTGAGCCAAGAGAGATTTTTGTGGGCCTTCATTTTATGGTGATCATATGTTATCAAAGTTGAAAAACAGAGCAACAAAATATGATTATATTTCGATTTCTCTTAAAATACAATGAACTATCAAGCTAACTGGAAGATTAATGAGATATTATTTTTCTGAAAAATTTAGCATCGCTAACTGAATTATGATAACCAGCAATAAGCAGATCGCTAGTTTCATTTGCACTCCAAGAAATAGTAGAAAAACTTTTAGACATGTTGTAAGATATTTGAAGACAATTACGTATAACACAAATAAGAAATATGATCCAACAAAAAACTAAAAGAGCAAATGAAAAAAAAAAGGAAGAAGAAGCCAACTTGACATAGTCAACAGGTGAAGAATATGCAGCAATTAGAGCATATACCAGTACATGTTGAAGGCGTCGGCAGAACAGACCCTCAGTAAAACTTCCAAGATGTGTAAATAAGGCCAAGTGCATCTTGGAAAGGCAATAGTCTTATAATTCTAGACAAAATTCAACATAAAGATTATGACCTTCTCCTCTCCACCTTCAGCTATGAATTCCTGTTAACGGGACCTGAAAACAAATATCAGCAAATAATTATGACCGTCATAAAAGCTTACTAAAGTTTGAAATATCTGTAAAAGTAGCCATTATCACTGTGATAAAAGATCAATAAAGAATATGACCTTCTCTTCTCCATCTTCGGCCACGAACTTTTGTCAAGTCCCTGAAAGTAACCATCAGCACAAAAGATAATTATAACTGTAATAAAGCTCAATAAAGCCTGAAATTGAGCTACAATTGCAAAACATATTTAAAGCTTGAGTTGAACATGTGCATATATAAACATGAACGAAGTTTACCATGTTGTTTCTCTACTTCTGCAAAATTGTAAAGAGCCTAATACATGAGCTGATTTAGTTGGGGGCCAGTGAGATTCATAAGCCAAAAATCTTGGATCCGCCCCTGGCCTAATACCATTACGTTATGTTGTGTTATGAGAATCACCTAGGCATGTCCTTTCTCACCCACTAGGAGCCACATATTTGGATAATTAGATAAAGAAAAATTGGCTTTAATATGGAAAACGCATAAAGACAAAGAAAATTAATATATTTATTAAAAAAAGGAAAATACAAAATAAAATGAAAAAAAAAATTAATAAAAGAGAAAGAAAGCAGAAGTTTCACAAAGAACATGCATGGGAAGTCAAATATTATAACTGGCCCTAGCAGCGAGGAAGATAAATTTGTGTTGAAGAAAATAATTATGTAGGTCATAAATCCTAAGCATTTTATAAACACTCCACCTGTAGCTTATTTGAAAAGTCTTTCTAAAAGGTGATAGTAAGAGAACTTATAGAATAAGCATTCAAAAGGAAGAAAAGAATGAGCATTAAAAACTAAACTGAGAAAACAGACTACGTAATATAAGTTTGTAAGCAGAGCCCTCAAATTTTACTAAAGGTCACGTAGTATTTGACAGGAGAAGTGATAAATCCCCATCAGTAAATGATTTACCCAATTTTTAAACATTCTAGTTCACTTACAAATACATATATAATTGAAGCATTTGTGGCAGGAATAGTGTCACAGTCAATATATCGCCTCATATCAAAAGAGATGTCAAATAAGTAGACATAGACAGAGAAAGACCAATGAATTTGAATTTACTTACACAGGAGCATTAGCACTCACCGATCATCTATTCATTTCACAATGACGATCCAAATATCATATTTTAGGATGCACGTGGATCTTTAGTCCCTCACCATATTCCAGTTGCTCTTTCTGAATTTGTATAGCTGAAATTGCAACAGAACGACTGCACCACATCACCTCAATCATTTGGAGGGTAGGAATTCCTCCTATATCAGAGGGAATCTCCTCAAGTTGCTCACAATTGTGTAAAAGTAGATACTTAAGGTTAGGAAAGTTATCATCAGTGGCACTCCATGCTACAACATTCAAAGTGTCTAACTTCAAGAATTTGAGTTTTGGGAACACATCATCTTCCATTTCCCATCTTTCACCCTCAAATGCATTGCGCAACAATTTGAGAACCTCCAGATTGCATAGGGCTTTTGCAAATTGTGAAATTTCATTCCACGACATTCGAAAATTTGACAATGTCAACTTCTTAAGATTTGAGGGAAGATTAAATTCACATGGATACTTTCCCATGCCATTGTAAAACACATTCAGTGATACAAGTTGACTAAGAAACCACAGCTCAGGAAATTGATTGCAATTTGTAGCATCATTCCATGAATCCAAAAATATGCATTTCAATTTTCGAATGCCTCGTACCTTTCTCAACATCTTTTCCATATCATCACCATAAGCAAGAGATGGTGTGGAAAAGGTTCGCAGATTATCAAGTATAAAGGAGTTCTCAAGCCTGTTGGGGTCCAACTCAAAAGAAACACTATCATTTATATGCATATGCCTCAACTTTGTCATATCCCAAACCGAATCTGATACCTTTATAACTTCAGCCCCCAATCCTTTGAAAAGAAAAGTTTGTAGGTTCCAAAGATTGGCTATCGACGATGGAATTAAATCCACATAACTTTGACATGCAAAGTATCTTAACAAAATAAGAGCACTAATCTCTTTGAAAGAGTCGCCTATATTGATACCTTCCAAATTCAATGTTTTAAGAAACTTAAAGTTGTGAAAAATGGATGAGATATCATATGAATAACTTGGGCCCATATCACTAGCAGCAAAGATCAACAGTGATCGAACAAATGGCCTAGATGGCTTTAACATAATCAAATGACTCCTTTTGGGATAAATGCAGAGGCGACGTAGGTGACACCTTTTTGCTGTGGAAGAAGAAGAATCACAAGGATCCATATCCTGATCACACCCATCTATCTTCTGCAAAAAGTTCTCTTCCTTAGCTTTGGTCAAGCAAAACTCACGTAAGAGATCATGAACACGACATGATTTCACCCCACCATTGGCTTTTTCTTGAGCAATTGTCAGTAAACTTCTCCCAATCAAATCTGTAAAGTAATCTTCTGCTACATCCTCTAAACTCTTCAAGTCAGAATGCTTTACAAATCCTTCAGCGATCCACAATCTTATTAATTTCGAGACCAGAACTTCTTTATCCTCCAAAAATGCTCCAAAGTACAAGAAACATGATTTTAAATGATCTGGTAAATGCTTGTAACTTAGTTCGATTATGCCTTTGCCCTGTGCTTTCACATCATCGAGTATCAGTGAACTTAAACTTTTTGCAATATGTTCCCAGTGATCCACTTTTTTCTCTATCTTGACAAGAAGTCCGGCTATTAAAACCAGCGAAAGAGGTAAACCTTTACAATTTTTTGCAATTTGCCTTCCGATTTCTAATAGTTCGGGAGGGCAAGTTTCTTTCTGGAATAGCTTCTTCTCTAGCAATGTCCAACTTTCATCATCAGAGAGTAGAGAAAGGGATTGCACTATGCTATCAGATTTAGCTTCGGAAGCCAACCCTTGTATTCTGGTGGTGAACATAATTCGACTTCCATTGTTGTCATCTTTGAAACATCTTCTTAGGTCATTCCAAGCATCAATTTCCCACATATCATCCAGAAAAATGAGAAACCTCTGTCCCCTAAGATGCCTGTACAACATTTCAGCTAGTTCCACATCATTCTTATGACGGTCTTCGTTAGAAAGTGGAACAACTTGACCCAAAAGCTCCAACAATAACTGCCTCGTTTTATATACTTGAGAAACACAGCACCATGCACGAGTATCAAAGTACCCATTCACTAAAGGATCACTGAACAATTTCTGAGCAAGGGTCGTCTTACCTTGCCCAGCCGTGCCGACGATTGAGATAATACGCAGTTTTGTTGGTCCTCTAATAAGCCACTCCAGCATACTTTCTGTCTCTTCCATGAAACCAACCACATCGTTTTCGATTGTTGGCTTATCAGTTTGTGATGTTGAAGGATGATGTTTAAACATGTTATTGAAACCATGACGACACTGTACAATCAACTCTGGGGAGGGAGTGGTCAACAAAACCGTTTTATCATAGTCCGGCTTATCAGGTAAAACTCTTTTTATGTCATTTAAAGCATAAATGTCTTGCACATCTTCCAAAATAATAAAATAGTTTCTATCTTCAAGAAGCTTGTATAGCGACTCTTCTAACTCAGCTTCGCTCATATCACTTGTATAGTCGATCTCATCAGTTTCTGAATCTTCATCAAATTCAGCATTACGTAGGAGGTCAAGAAACACCTCCTTTTTCCTTTCTTTATAGGATGAGACCAAACTCCTCGTACAAACATCGAACATATCATCAAGTTCATGAAGGACTATCCTGAGTGTGTCACCAATTTCAGTATTATTATTGAAGATGGGGATTATTTCAAGCTTCTCTGAGTTCATCCAGCGGATACTGCTTACAAGTAAATTCGGGTCACCAAGTTGCATCATGAGTAGTCCTCGTTCATGCTGTAACTCTTTTAGGATATCACGAAGCCAAAGCATAGAGGAAATAGGAATATCTCCAAGTAGAAATGAATCAATGACATACTCTGCCTCATATGCCAAATTTGCAATGCTTGTGATGACATCCTTCATATCCGCTTCCTCCTTGCGCGGCTCCAGGATCTCCATGAGGTGACAACTCACCTCTTGTAGCGTCTCTTGTAGCGTCCGTAGGAACCGTAAGATCTCAAACTTCAAAATGCAAAGAGAAGCATCAGCCTTGGGTTTCACCAGAAGCTCCCCTAGATTGTCCACAAGATGGTCCACAAAGTCGAGTTGAGCAGTCTTGGGGTAGTACATTCGTGATGGTTTTCGCCTTCTCTCATAAATCTTGTCATGAAGTAACCCCAATAGCTCATCTAGGCATTCCCAAATATAGTCGAGTCGGTCACACATTTGATCAGCCATGTGTCGGTCCATATTCTTGAGATCAATGGAAGAGATGGTGAAGCCTACCTCCCTGGCAATAAATTCAAAATCTTTCAAGGTAGTATCATCTTCAATGAAATCTTTGGGGGGATCCGTGAGAATCGCTCTGAGGAGTATAATGTCCTTGGCAATTAATTCCCTCCCATGAAGCATTGAAGACTTCGATAGTTCAAGATAATCTAAGAAAGCATCAAGAGGAGCTAGATTGTCCACAAAGTAGTAGAGTGGTAATGCCTTTGGGTGTTTGCCATAAATCATTCGGATCAAATCCATCCGATGTGACATGAGTTTGAGATGAATGTTGAGTCTTCTCACCATTCCACAAGCATTGTGTTGGTCCATTTTCTCCAGATTATAATCATTGATGATGCGTGCCGCCCTCCCGGCCGAAAAGTCAATTTCTAGCATTAATCTACCGTATCCAAGGAGTTGTTGAGGAAGATCAATGAGAAACGCTTGGAGGAGTTGAAGGTCATCGTAAACTCGTTTCATCCCTACAACAACCATAAAACCAGCAGATTCTTCAACATATTGGAGAAATCGACCAAGAGTAGAGACGTAATCCTCCCTGTCTTCTAAAGGTATTTCCCACTCTTCATCCAGTAGTGATCCAAAGAGAGCATCAAGATGAGGTTGTAGAATATCCTTGTCAAAGCATACTCGTAAGTGCTTTGGCTCTTTGTATAGATTTTCCTCTTCCTTCTTTTTCTTCTTCTTTTCTTTCTCTTTCTTTTTTTTTTTTTTTTTTTTTTTTTTTTGTGTGTGTGTGTGTGTGTTTGTTTTAACAGATAGATAGATCTGATCTGAGTAAATGGAGATGAACAACTATTAAGGCTATGGCAAGTCAACGTTTACTCCACCAGCTTGCAAAAGATTTCCTCTAATATCAAATTGTGTTACCATTATACCCCTCATTTAAGTTGGGAATCCAAAATATCTTGGGCATACTTGGAAACAAACATATAAATGAGCTGTCAGAGAGTAATTATTAGGCTCAAGCTCAATCATTCAATGAAATTTTAAATGTTCTCAACTCAGAAGCCATTTAGTACATCTACGGTTCACAAGAAAAGCGATTTGAAGTTCTCTCAAATTTTCCAATAAGAATATAGATATGGACTACTAAAGGGTAGATTCTCAAAAAAAAAAAAAAAAAAAAAAATTCAATATGGTGATACTATGTACTTTTAAAATTAAATACATAAAAAAATATGTCAATAAAACATATTCTAAATATTACACCAAATGTTCTCTATGTAGTTTTGTGTGTAAGATGATTGCACCAAATCTTTCACAAATTCAAAGGCAGAAACAACATATAGCATTAAAATTGCTGAAGAGAATCAAAAGTTTATTGCAAGGTATAGTGAGCAGCACCAGAGATTAATCTTGTAGCATAAGACACAACATTCCTGAAATCAAGAGGTTGAGTCAAATTTACGGAGTAATGTAATTTATGTAAAGGTTAAGCCCTCTCAAGGAGAGTTAATTTATTAATTTTTCACATTAGGATAAGAGTTAAACATTATTTCACTAAATATATTTAAACCTAATGAGGAATAAATAGAGGAGATAATTCAAGTTTGGTAAACTAATTGGAAAAATTTTGAGAATTCATCATCTGAATCTTGCAATTGTTAAAAAACAGAACAAGAAAGCATGATTAAATTTCTATTGTTGGTAAAAGATAAACAACCAAAGCAAACTTTAAAGGGTAATAAGATATTATTATCCGGTAATGACATAGCTTAGTATCAAATTTAGTACAGCTACTTGATTTATGATAACCAGCAATCAACCAATTACTATTTTCATTGGCATTGCATTAAATAACAAAAGAACTTGTAGACCAAGCTCCTGCTCACTTCGTCTTTCCTCTCTTCTTGTTTTTACCAAATTTCTTTCCCTTCTTGGATTTGCTCTTCATGTAAGAAATCCTATCTGCCTTCTTTTGCCTTTTCTTTCGAACTTGTTCAAAATCCTTAATTTCTGACCGTACATGAGCATTGGGTACTAAATTATGCTTCTTTCCGCTTTTGAACCTTTTGTTATCTCCCCAAAGTCCGCAAGCATCTGGCAAAAGAATAGGTTGAGGAGCAAAGTACAAAGGAATTCCTAAATGATATTTTGATGTTCTCACCCAATTAAAAAATTGTAAAATACATCTCAACTCAGTTAAGCCACAAGAAAATTGGGATTCTTTACATTTTCGGTAAAGCATGGAAGCTCTATTATATGTTCGTGTTTGCATGTATATTAAGAGGAGACGAGAGAGAGAGAAACCAGAAAACATATGAAAGATTTTCATATGATGAGGAAAAACATACTACGGTTCGAGAAAACAAACTGTGTATCAGCAATAATGAGGAAGAATAGATATTAGAAGAAACAAAATAGAAAGAAGATGCAAGAGTTTAAGCAAACGTGCTATAATAATAGGATATGCATCTAGGTTATATGACTGCACACAGTCATCACATCACTACTATTAGAAGAAACAAAATAAACAAAAGATGCAAGAGTTTAAGCGAACATGCTATAATAATAGGATATGCATCTAGGTTATATGACTGCACAAAGTCATCACGTCACTACTATCAATTAAACCTGCAAGCAAATCCAACCCAACCATTCCAGGAAAGAGAAACTGCATTCAAAATGTATTAGCAGGCAAACAAAATCTTTACAACGAAAAGTCAAACCTACTTTTTTCTTTTAATCACAAGAGTATTAAGACACATTAGTGCAAAACTCCTAACAAACAATAACATACACATCTCAGGGACAGAACAAGGAAACTACAATGAAGACACATTAGTGCAAAAAAGTAATATTAAAGCATGAGCTACGTCAATTAGAAGTCGCCATTAACAAGGTGTTACTTGTCAGGTATAAAGATTTTGAAATTGAAAATGTAAGATATCACCAATGACACATTTTTACTTGTTACATCCAAAATGAAGATTAAAATACAAAGGCAACATGAAATAATGCCTGAAAGGTATTTTAGGTGTAAAATAATAGAACTTGACAAACAAGATAAGAAATGTAACATATAATTACAAAACCAAATATTTATAGAATAATGTTGGATAAAGAAAACATAATGAAGAAACACCCAACATAATGAAGAAACACCAATGACCCATTTTTTTAGTTGTCACATCAACATGAAGATTAAAATACACAGACACCATAAAATAATACCTGAAGGTATAAAATAATAGAACTTGACAAAAAGGATAAGAAATGGCAACATACAACAACAAAGCGCGAAGCCAAAGATTTATAGAATAATGTTGGATAAAGAAAAACAAAATGCATGAGCATCTACACTAATCAGAATTGGCACAAAGCATGAGACCAAAGATTTAGAGAATAACATTGCATAAAGAAAAACATAATGCATGAGCATCTTTACTGATCAGTTACCTCCCAAACTGGTAGATTCTTTAGTAGTGCCATCATCATTTTTGCCTTTGAGAGAGACTTTATTGTGTGATCGTTCTTTCCATCTCTTGTATATCCTAGTCTTTCTAAATTTTACTTTTGCACCACCCTCCGTTTTTACCTACACACCATCAAGAAAAGAGCATAAAAGGCCAAGAAAAGTCTCGAGGTAGGTGGATTCAAAACAAAGTTCCTCCTAGATAAAGAGAACCAAAAGACAAATCATGTTAAGAGTTACAAAGCAGAACAGGCTTAACTAGTATAGTTTCTTTTTTCCACCCTTTTGACAGGAAGTAGGAGGATTTTTTCTAGTTCTAAAGCAGAGGGATAGAACTCACATGGTCTATTAATTGATGACCATGCACATGCCAAGTCTTAAATTATTTTATGAAACATTTGAAGACAATTATTAAACAAAATGACCAGTGGCTAGAGATAACTGACCCTATTTCTTCCAATTCTAAGGTTTTGTAAGAATAAGTGTCCATTATTCCTCCAATTCTTAGTTTCCATAAGAATTTAAAGATACCTTGCAACTTATGAACAACAAAACCCAATGCATAGAGAAAATATAAGCTTCCCCTTGAAAAGGAAGCAGCCTTTCTTCCGGCATGTTAAAAGATAGAAGAAATCAAGAATACAATTAAGAATGTTCAACTATGCCAACTACATGAACCAAAAAATAACTTAAGGAGAGGAAGTACAATTTTTCTCAACAAACTTCAAATTGTTCGGTGAATAGCTACTACATAACAAAACGTTGGTTTCCACAAGTCACAACTTAAGAATATAATTTCACACTAAAGGGAAAGGGAAGAAAAGTAAAAATAGAGAAAGAAGTAATAAAGGTAAAGAAAGGAAAGGATCTTATGATTCTTGGTCGGGACGTGAGAAATAAAGGAATGGAAAGGATAAATTTCAAACATAAAGTTACTTAAACATCCTTTTCATATTCATTGTTATCTTAAAAATATATTTGGAATCGTGTAAAAGTACTACGGCCAATTAAAACTTCCACCGCAAAAGGGAATGAATATACCTTTCCACTAGCTGTCACGCGTTCCCCATTGTTCAATTTGACGTATTTCTTATGCCTCTGTATCATTCAGAGATCAGTCTCAGATTTTTGCAAAAGTAAGTTGAGTATAAATCATCATATAAAATGAACTAAAACAATATAAAAGATCAATATTCACATAGTTTGTGGTACCTTATCCCAATGATAAGAAGATTTTTTTTCTGCAGTCCCCCACTATCATCAGCAACCAGGTCCATAACAATAGCTTCCAATCTACTAGTTCATAAATTATCATATGAACAGACTATTGAATGATATATAAAAACGCCAGTTTTTACTAATATTTCCTATATATATGCTACGTACCCCCTCCAACGGGAAAAAAGAAAAAGAAAAGTAGGTGGCTAGGGAAAGCTTGAGAGAGGTATACTATCATATCATTATCATGAGCTCATTATATACATCATAAAACAGGGAGAATAGAGCATCTCAAGTTCTCTCAACCATGAAGGAGAAAGATGGCAACTACATTCACCTAACATACCTGTTTGATTCAAAGCCTTGGTTAGCTCTAACTGAGAGTCCTGCTTCAAAATGCTGAAAAGAAAAGAGCTTTTAAGTGAAACAGTGAAAGCATATACCTCAAATTTTTGCGAGCAAACTAAGCATCTGTAAGGACATTGTAACTCCAGAAACAAAGTTAGATATAAGGGGCGCCATTATAACTTTTCTGCCAGATTTGTCGAAATATTAGTTACCCACCTGATTTGTTGGTACGGAACTAATGAAATAGTCCTCATCTTTGAAGCTCATTGCCTTCCTTTTAGAACCAGAACCAGAAACCGCAAGGATTGGTGCAAACCATTAAAACTTACAATACTCAAATCCATAAAAATTTCCAATGTCAAAATGAACTTTTCTTTTTCTTTTTCTTTTTGGAGATGTAGGAATAATTTATTAATAGAAACAGGATCATATCCCTCTCAAATATGAACCAACAGGGAAAGAATTACAACGGAACTTCATACAAAATCTCTTTCTATTTATAAGTACTCTGTTAAATGACTCAACCCAAAGCTCAAGAGATGAGCTATTAAGTAGTTAAACCCAAAAAAGGGACAACTTGTTGAAGGAACGTCTTATTACACTCTACAAATGGCAGCGTAATTGATTCTAGGTTTTGTTCATTCTCCCTCATTGTAATCAGATCTACTGACAGTTTTTGCCCTGATTGATGCAAGTGTCACTACTTTTCTAGTCCTATTTCAGTAACAAAAAAGATATGTGTAAGTCAACCTTAATACTTCTCTCTTCTCTAGGTATCACAGATCATAACTACTGAAAGAAATAGGCATAACAAAGTGAATCACACCCCAAGCATTGCTTCCTTAATATCTAACAAGAGTATCCCTCCCAGAATTAGTACAAGAATGATACTCCTTAACTCCCTCCTTGAACGTCCACTTATTTATTATGGGATGTCCTCTTGCTAGTCAGCCCACTGCAAACCCCGCTTTTCTTAAGAATAATATATATGTTCAAATCTTGCATTAAATGGCATCTCAAGTAAAAAAGGAAATTCATTTTGCGATGGAGAGAATATACACACTGATGAAGTAAACTAAGGAAATGAATAACATGCTCTAGCATCAGAAGAAATACTTTAGCTTTTAGTGAAAAAGATAACTTGTACCAGAATGATAAGAATGATGCAAGGAAATTTCCACAATCTGTAGCATAGACAACCTAGAATTTATAGGGAAATATGCAAAGTAATAGTTGGGCCGTGTTATCTAGATGGCACCAGCGAAATTATTCGTCTAATTTTTATTTCCCTCTACAGGTGCACAATCCTTTTATTTTTTGAGAGCTACAGATGGTGGTAGAGAGGCAGCTCATTGCCTAACAAGTTACAGTTCAAAATAGTGAGGCACACCATTTTTTTGGGGCAAACAGAGACCATAAGAGACATACCATAATGTAATAGAATAGAGTGGAATGTTTAAAAAGTTTACCACATAAGATTGTATATTTGAAAGAATTTTTCTTCAGAATAGATACGTAAGTTGTAACACTACGCATAAATTAGAAAATATGATTACTTATATACAAATCACGCACACTCTTTCTTGCTCCAACACACACAAAGATACATATACAAACATATTGTTTAGCTTAAACTGTAATTAGCATTGACAAAGTAGATTACTTTTAGTACCATTGGTATCATGTATTATTTCACAACTGCATCAATACTAAAGCAATATATACAGCATAAACTATAACCGGACAAGACAGTAGTTGTACATAGATCCTTGAAGGGGACATTACATATATACTCTACCATTGGTGACTTTAAGCCGCGGTTCAAGCATTACCTCATCTTGCAAACTCCAATCTTAGTCAAGACAAAGCAAAAGATATGGTAGAGCTAGGACAGTTATTGTATGAGGTCTACCCAATGCTAGATGGCACAATTGTTCTAGGGCCACAAAAAGAATAAAATTCTTCTAGAAGAAGCATCTTGACTTGCCTTTTGTAGACATTAAAGAAAACAACCAGAACAGTTCAAGTTGTGAAACTTGCTTGTGAATCCTAAAGAGCTAATCCAGATCTTAAACCCTTGTGCAACATGAATTAGAAGAACTGAAAGGAATTGTAATATTGAAAATTTTTGATCTCCTTTGCGTCTCAAGGGGATAATTTGTCATTTATGATACTTCAGAAATTAGAGAAATATTACTTGTAGCTGAGATTAGTAGGCAACTATCTAATGTTGTCTAAACCCTAAATCCATCAACATATCTGATTCTCTGAAGCCAGAGACTCACCCCACTAATGGCTCCTCTAAGTGTTCCTACTAATCCTATGTCTTAGTAGACAACAATACTTCCCAGAAACCCTCATTTTTGCATCATAAAAATTTTAAGAGCCATGTATATTACTTCTGAGATCAATTTATCGTTCTATATCATCATAATACACCCAGGGAGTGTTTTGAGGCAACATATATTTATTGAAAACAAATGAATGATGGCAAACCTTGCTGTATCTTGGCCCTTTCTAGAACTGTTTTCAGACGTGACCTCCTGCAAAACATAGCAACACCCCCGTCAAGCTCAACAGAGAGAAGAAAGCTAGGAGCCAGCTAGAAATAATCTTTGGGCAGTCATAACAAAACCCTAGGACCAGGACTGGAGGAGACAGCTGACCAAGAAAGAACATAAGCAGAAAAACACAAAAGAGACAACATATCATTTCTCAAAAGTCATTCCCTATCTTTATATCATAATACCGAAGTTTCGATGAAAATATATGTCTGCTTCCCAAAACCTTTTTGAAGAAAAAAACCTGAACTTTTAAATATTAAGCTTTCATATATAACATGCAACATACACCCACTCCTGCTGAGAAATTAGTGTGGAGTTGCATATGCAAAATGTATGAAATACTGGAGCTGTTAACAATTTCACCTTTGGCACATCATCACCAGATCGTTGTTGATGCACTTTGTTGATGACCTCCTCATGAACAGCTCTTTTCTTCTTCATCACATCGCCCTATTGAGTAGAAGATTTCTGCAGTTACAAGCAATTAAAGAGATTCTAACTTTCGTGCCTCGAGACTAATAAACCTAAGGCAACAATACAATGCGAAAGATGCAAGAATACCCAACAAATTTAATGTAAGGAAAAGAAGGAAAACAAAAAAGAAAAGTAAATATCACATCTCCTATTAAGATGTCACATCTCCCAGTGAGAAAAAGAAATATATATTTTTTTTGAAAGGTGAATCTTTTTTTTTTCTTTTTCCCCTTTTCCCTCCCCCCTCCCCCTTGGCCCCCCACCCCTGAGAATTGAACCCTGGACCTCCCAAGTCCAAGGTGATAGTCCTTACCACTGGACTATCACTCAATTCTCAGTAAGAAAAGGAAATATTGATTTTCAATATCAGCAGTCATAATACCAAAGTGCAACACATTCCATTAATTGACTTCAATAAAATTCAGAGGCTTAGACTTGAACTTCCAAATTTGGGACTTTTCTAGTCACATGAAATATATAATACAATTGCTGGCTCCAACTATTTTAGGGATTCTATAAGAAAGAGTTAATGTCAAGACAGAGAGTCATAGTATAATTTTTTTAATGATAAAAAAAGTGTTTTTCATTTTCTCATAATATAATAATCAAACAGACAATCCTGCTTGGTAGAAAAAGTGATGCAAGTCTAATGGTAGTAGGGTACAATACTTTGGAAATGGGAATACTAGCTGAAAATCACTTTTGAATGATTGAATCAGCTGAGGTACTCAAGTTGATATTAACAGAACATATAGAAGAACATCCAAACATAGATGACTAAAGAGCCTGATTATCAACAAAATAGTCAACCCACAACTTTCCATTTTCTAAAATCAAAAGAGCATGTGTACATGAAATATAGTGCCTACTTACTCAACTACTGAATATTACAGTCCAGACACCTGACAACAAATGAGAGACTATAGAAGTGTACACTTAGCACCCACTCACAAGTGATTCAACATCAACTGGGTGAAATTGGAAAAGTAGAAATTACTTGATGTTTTGATTTGGCAGCTTCACCTTCGGCCTCCAAAATGGTTTGTTTATGCCTGATAAAAGTTCGAGACAGAGACTTAGCATCTCGCTATACACACACCTCAAGAATTATGTTGACGCATTCAGTATTCTCACCTGAATGCTTTTAGGCGTTCAGAAAATGCTAATTCCACCTAAAACATGTTTAAAGAGTGGATGCAGCCCTTCATGGGGAAGATCTTTCACTCTTTTAATGGACTCTCTAGAAGGTTTTGCTTTTGTTTTTGTATACAAGCCAAATACTTAACAACATTGTCTCAGCAAAGCAGTCAGTTCTGTAGACGAATCAATGATTTCACGAACTCTATCAAACAGAAGATCTATAACTGTTTGCAGAAAACGCCCATATACAGTAACTCCACTTGCAATTGCCTGTTCTATTTTGGACATTGTTCCATCCATATCTTTTAAAACCTCTTCCTCAGTAGAAGCTGCCCTAATTGGTTTTGATAGAAAGAGATGATGGTCTAACAGAAAAGGCATGTCTTCTGATGTCACAAAAGAAAATGCAATACTAGTTCGACCGGCCCTTGCAGCTCTCCCCACACGGTGGACAAAAAGTTTGGGTTTGGAAGGGAAATCAAAGTTGATAACATTATCAAGTAATGGAATGTCTATTCCCCTAGCTGCAACATCTGTCACAATTAATAGCATAGTTTTCCTTGCTCGGAATCTTGATATATGAATCTTGCGAGTATCTTGATCCATATCACCGTAGCAAAGAGAAGGTTCAATGCCCTCTTCTCTAATCAAAAGGTTAAGGAATTCAACATGATACTTTGTTGAAACAAATACCAAAGTCTGCTGATCAAAACTAATTTGTTCCCTTATCAAGTAGAGAAGTGTCGCATATTTTTCCTCTTGAAGAAAGCAAGCTTCAGATCAGGGCTAATCTTTGTCTCCAAATCAAGACGCACGAGCTGAGGGTCCCGCAGACCAGCTTTAGAAAACTCAGCAAGGGTACTTGGCAAAGTTGCACTAAAAAGTAAGGTCTGGCGATTTTCACTCAGCTGAGCAAGAATCTTATGCAATTGCTCCGCAAAACCCATGCTAAAGAGACAATCTGCTTCATCAAAAACCACATACTCCACCGTGCGCAATGTCATGTCATCAACTTCAGACAAATGGTGCATAAGCCTACCAGGAGTCGCAATTATGATGTCTGGATTTTGAGCCAATTCTTCAAATTGCCTTTCCATACTATCGCCACCAACCATTACTAACACGAAGATCTGCAGGCAAGATATAATCACTAATATTACATCAGCATGTGGAAACTGATCAATAAGTCGAATCTCAAACATGGGAGAGAGGAAGGAAACAAAAGAACAACACAAAGTCAATTAATATCGTTAGTTTAATTGAGAATAGATACAGGGGACAAAGGGAAGTACAAGTCATCTGTTCTTCAATCTTCACATTTTATACTATATAAGAAAGGAGAAAGGTAACAAAGATTCCCACTTAAGTAATCCTTTTCCTTTTATTCGAATGCCACCAGAAGTAAAGAACAGCTTCTTCACTACAAATTAACGAGAGGGTGTAACTGAGACTAGCTAGATGTTTGTAGTATCATCAAACAATAAGAGAGAAATTGAATGATCTTTGAGAAACCAACATGGAAAGATAAGCTTGAGCCTCAATGACTTTTTGGAAGAAGTAAAGAAATTAAGCAAATGAAGTTTTAACTTTTTTTCTTAGTTTTTCATACAGGGTAAGAGAGAAATTGAAATATGACTAAATGGAAGAATTTTTTTCACTCCATACTGATATTTCCCTTTCATTTTTGCCATTTGATAACAATAAATTTTTAAACCCAACTTCATGATAGATGAAGCAGAAACACTCGAGAATCAATTATCTTCGGCATTTATTTTCTTCCCCTTCTTATTCCTCCCCAAACTTTTCTCTCATCTTCCATTGTCCATTATTTTAAATAAATAAAACTGCTTCAATACCTGTTGTCTTTCTTCTTCCACATTTCAAACAATCCCCATTATTTGCATTTTCTCAACTAAAACTGTACCAAACTAACACCTCAAATCCAAACCTACAACCAACCAGAAAACAAATGCAAAAAAGAACCCAAATTTTAAAAAGGACCCTGAAGATACACTTGCATGCATGTGTGAGCATCATTAGATATTACAGTAAAAAGCAGCGATCTTTTCTATTAAAATTCTCCTAACTAAACAAAGAACGAAACTTTCTCTATAATTTCCTTCTTTTTCAACATGTATAAGTTTCCCTTAATATCCCATTTTCATAATAAGACCTCTTTACACCTTTTTTTTCTCATTATCGGACATCAATTCTCTCCATTTCCTAGTACTTCGAAAACAACATCAAATAACTACACCAACCTACAAATTATCCTAAAACTAAATACAAAATTATAACCAAATTAAAAACAATTAAACATACATTTTACAATCATACATACACAATTATATATATGTTTGTGTGTGTAAACATATATGTATACAATCAATTAAGAAGTTACCAGTGAAGCGACCGAGTTGTATAGTAAACTTAAGCATCTGAATAGCCAAATCTCTAGTGGGAGACAAAATGAGGGCTCTAACACCAGACTGAGGCACGTGCTGCTTGAGCTTCTCAAGCATGGGGATTAAAAACGCAGCCGTTTTACCCGAACCTGTACGGGCCATGGCAACGACGTCGTTTCCAGATAGGATAAGCTGAATAGGGGTGGGGACTTTGTACCCCTTCTTCTTGACGCCATTGTAGACATCAGGGCTCAGTCCCAACGACTCAAACCCGCAGATTTCGCTTTCTTCTTTTGCAATTCCTTGCGCTTTAGCTCGGCTTTCGAGCTCACCAGCATCGCTGTGCCCTTCACCATCGCCGTTTTGAGGGGATTGGGGAAAGAGTTGAAAGTGTGGAGGTTTTAGTGGTTTTAAAAGTGAGGTGGGTTTCGGGTTTAGCAAAACGGGGTTTAGCAGGTTGGTTTGGTTCTTGTTTGACATTTTTTCTTTTTACTTTTTTTACTATCAAAGTCAAAATAAACTTGCAGAATGTTTGGATTGCACAAAGGAATGGAAAGAAAAGGAAATTAGGTGAAGAAAAATAAAGGAAAGGAAAGGAAAGGAAAAAGATTTATTTATTTGGATTATAATAAAATAATAAAGGAAAGAAAGAGAAAATATTTTATAATCTTTTATTTCAATTGGAGAAGGAAATGAAAGGAAATGATAATTTTAAACGAAAAATTATTTAAGTATCTTTGAGACAATGTAGGGTTTAAGATGCAATAAAGGTAATTGTGAAAATAAAAATAAAAATCTTAGGGACAATAAAGACTTTAACCTTTCTTTTTCCTTCAAAAAATCATAAATTGGAAGGATTGTAAAATCCTTCCAGTTAAAGAAAATTAAAGAATTTTGAAATCCATTCATAACCTCTACTTTATTTTAAATTGCAATCCAAACAAGAGGATGGATTCTTTATTCTTTCTCTTTCCATTCCTTTTCTTTAAAAAAAAATGAATCCAAACAAGTTGTTAGTCCTGAACTATGGTGGTTAGGAACTTTTAATATATTTGACTTTTAAAGTAAACTTCTTAGTCTCTAGAGTTATATCAATGGAACATCATTAATTCTGAATGAAATTGATATTTAGAACTAATGACTTCTCATTGATATAACTCAAAGAATATATTATTAGACCAAAGATCTATTGATAGCCATTTATAAATTAATTAGCCTTCGAATGAATATGTGACGTGAAATATGAATTATCTCGTATGATCCTCCCGATATATATGTGACGATTTGGGCCAAATTTTGACTATATTACATTGGTGGTACACATCAATGCTAGCTTGAGCTTCGTTTGTAGTAAAATAACTTACTTGTGAAAAATATTTTTCTTTGAAAATATTTTTTTTAAATAAAATATTTTCGACAATACTTTTTCTCATGGTTTTGCACATTATCATTTATCTTTGGATAATCAGTAAAATAACATTTGTGTTTCATCAAAAGTGCGAGTTATGGTCAATGGTACCCAACCTAATAAGGGTATGTTTGGCCCAACTTTAGACACTTAATAATATTTTTTGTGAGTTTAAAGCCAATGTTTAAAAAGTCAAATCATAGCTTTTTTGAAAAGGTTTTCGTGAAATTGTTTCACATTACGCGGAAAGTTATTTTCTTTTTTCTTTGTTCCTAAAAATTCCCTTCATATTTTTGAAAACCCAACATTACCATCAATTTTTTTGAAGTACACAAGTTTGGCCTTGCGAAGTGTGATTGGTCATTTTCACATGGAACAATACTTTTCTAGTAGCCGACTAAACAAGTTCACTAACATTGAATAATGTTTTTGGCTTGACAACGCCAAAGAGTCACCGGCTTATACTCAACAGCACTTTAACCAAAATTGTACTACTTAAATCTTTACAACTCAACACCTAAAATATCACAACTAAGATAAATATACCATAAATTAATATAGTTCTAGAAAAAATTACACAATTCTCTCAATCCTCACTTCAATTACCACCTAAAAGTTAAAATAATTTTAAAATATTGAAGCCTAGTGCCACCTAATTACATTCTATCACCATAACATTTTAAGGGTACAAGTGGATTTGTTGTCGAATCAATAATATTCTTTTAAATAATTACCATCCAAAAATATCTTGTAATGTCAAAAATTAACGAGTTGAACGAATAGCTCATCGGGCTAAATTCCACTCTAATAGGTTCAAGAACACGAGAGCACTTTGTTAAGTATTAAAAAATAAGGTACATGTTGATAGAGTTAGGTGAATAAGTGTTTTCCAAATTCAATTAGCACAATTCCCAACTATCTAATCTTTGTTAAGGGTCTTGCATTTTTTCCCAGCCAAATCTACATATTGAAAAAAGACAAAGGCTCTTACTCAAATGCGTAACTATCGTGTGCCTATCGCCTCTGCACGACACTCTAAAATTTATATTGGTTTGAGCAAGGGTACTGGGATTAGAAAGACAAATAATTGAATTGATAGCATAGTCTCAATATAAGAATTTAAAACCAACTAGTCATCCCTCACTCCTTTCTATCATTCAAAACAGTGGATGAGACTTTCATCCCATTGAACTCCTAAGTGATAAAAGAAAGTAGAACTCAATCTTACTTTTTTATTATTGTCCTTGCGTATATTCAAGATTGAATCCATTCAATAATTAAAATGGATTTTAATAATAAGAAAGGGACTGGCAGTTATAGTACATTATCATCCTTACAAATTAAGAATTTTCTTCATCGAAACTTATCCAACTCTGTCACATTTATGCTTATTTCTATTAATGGTCATCATGAAATGATCATATTATTGTTCTTTTTTCTTCTTTCTCTTTCCTTTACGTTTTCCATTTTTTTTCTTTTTTCTTTCTTCTCAATTATTCTACTTCTAACATACATGCTGTGAGACCCCGTACCGAGCCAATGTAGAGCCGATTTGCATTTTATAACATTTCATGTATTTTTGTATCATTTAACATGCATTTATATCAATTAATGTGCATTTACATCATTTAACGTGCATTCATCTCGTTTTACGTGCAACTATATTTAATTTCGTGCATTTGAATATTTTATATATCGTAGGCGTTAGTTAAAATCCACCATATCATAATAGCTAACTAAAACAATTACAATTGAACTATATGGCATGCTAGTAAATAAGCTTTTAGTTGCAGGGGCAACTTAGTCATTAGGCCACTATATATTTTTCCTACCTAACAAAACACACAAATTACACCACACACATACACACACAAATGCAGCACACACACACTACACACACTCACACGTTTGGGAGAGAGAGGAAAAGAGAAAATAAGAGAGAAAAAAGGGAGAAGAAAGAAGAAGAAGATCTTCAAGCCATTCTTGAGCATTTCTTTTGCATCTTCTAGCTTATTCAAGTGTGTATTTTGCATCTTTTGCTTCTCAACTTAAGAACAAGGTGAGGGATTCTTCAAAACTGATTTTTAAATGCTCATTCAATGTTATTTGATGATTGTATGATGTTAATCTTGTTTTAGATTGCATACAAGAGCTTAAATGTGAAGTTGATTATATTGTGTTGTAGATCTAGGACTTGAAATTTCATGTTGGGTGTTTGTGGATTGTTGAGGAGGGGTGATTGGGTGAAGTTTGAACTCTTGTATGATGCCTAATAGTCACATTGAGCATGCTTGGTTGTTGGTAGAGAGTTGTGTGGTTGCAAGATTAATTGTTGTAGAAGTTGTGTTTTTTTCCCGTAACCAGCACGACCGGACTACCCCTACTCCACCGGTCGATCTGTGGAGGGAGGGTCGTCTACTGATAAGGTCTCGGGCAGAAGACCTTTGCACCACCGGTCGACCGGTGGAGGGGGGGTTGTCATCTGATGACCAAAATGCAAGAAAATTGTTTTAGTGATTCTGGGAGCTACCGATGTCAGATTGAGGCACGGTCGGAGGCGTTAGAACCGTATCGAACCTTAGTTTATCATAGTAGAATTTAATTGTGGAATTGTGGCATATTTTGGGTGCTATGTAAGTGTTAACTTGTATATGTTGCTTAGGAGGTTATCGAACGTAGGCAATATTAATGTCTTTTGTTCCGTTGTTTCTAACTTGTTCCATGAACCTTATTGGACTCTTATTTGACAAACATTGAACATATATACATTGCATTAGAACTTGGCTATGAGCACCGAATTAGCATGAACCTCTTACTGCACTAATGATTATGCTTAGCTATCGGAGGAGTCCTACTTGGTCTATCTTCTCATGCATGTTCATGTACTATATGAATTCTATTTGGATCATGATTATACTATTATGTTTTGATTATTGTTACTAACCGATGGCAACCTACTTTGTTGCTTCCGAGCCTGTTTGTTATTTTGAAGTCCTCTCTCACTTAGGGTGTCACCTTGGAGAGATGGACGGTATATATATATGACACAATTAAGCAATCTAATGAACCCCATGGTAGAAGATTTCTTATATCACCTAGGCGGCGCCATAGGGCTTGCCAGGATGGACGGGCTATCATGGTAAATTCATGGTATATATCCGGATTTCACCCTTATGTTTGGTGTATGGGGTTATGATATTGATAAAGCTTCGAGATTAACCATCTCCAACAAGTTCGAGATATTTGAGATATGATATCCTTTTATTATGAGAATCTTACTCTCGCTTGGTCCCTTGAGGATCTCGGAGAGTAGAGATACCTGATTTGTACAATGTTTAATTGATGCCTGATTAGTACATTGTTTAATTGATGTATAATTAACACGATGTTTAATTCGTTCCTGTATATTTGTCATCCATGTTAATCTTGCTATTTTTGTTGTATGTGCATAGCATGGTTTTGGAAAGAAGTTTGCGAAAATATAAAATCTTTGTGAAAATCCTTTCTTGTTTCTATCCTCACTGAGCTATATGTAGGATTAGCTCACCCCTCTTTTAACAATTTCAGGTGAAGATTAGACGAGTAAGCTCCCATGTGGTTGCAAGCTTCATTGATGTGATGAGTTGGAATCCTGCTTATGTGATCTACATGTTTGCTTGTGAAGATGTACTTCTTGTTGTAATAAGCATGATTTTGTATAACTGAACTATTTAATATATTGTAACATTCTTTTGGTCAACTAGATACCTAGCTAAGTTGATTACTCTACTTAGTAGACCTAGGTTAGAAATGTTGACAGGTGGACTCGGGTATTGTAACATATAACAGGGTATTGTAAACCTTTAAGACCGATATTTTGGGAGAATTTTTGGAAGTCTTTTGGAACTTCTTGTAGAATTTATAACTGTTCAAGTTTCTACTTTCTAATCTTGCAGAGATTAAGCATTGACACGTCATGTTTCGGCCTTAACCTAGTGATGGGTCGGGGTCGGGGCGTGACACATGCACACGACATGCACGCAGAGGTATATGCACATGGACAGGTTCACACACACATGAAACCACATGCAGACAAGACATACACACATACACACACACACACACACACATAGATACATAGACTAAATCCATTAATATCGAAAACATCGATTGCTAGGGCATACCATTGAATTTTGAATTTCGGAACACTTTTTGGGTTTTGTTCTTTATAATTTCTTTTACCTATACGAACTGAAATAATTTTAAGCCATTGCCTTGATTGGAACTTTTCTAAATGGTGTCATCTCTATGAATTGAGTTTTGGAGATGGAGATTAAAAAAAAAAGTGTTATAGTGACAGTAACAACAAGATAGAGAAAAATAGTATAGAGATCGATGATTGGTGTCTGACGGAACGATTTAGTGGTGAAGGGGTTGGGTATAGAAATGGCTACTAGTACAAACTACTTATTGTAGCGAAAATATGTGATTATGTTTTGTAACACCTATTAAGGGTATTTTTGTTCATAAAAATGTTGATTTAGGCATGACTATATAACGACCTGCATTTTTTAGCTTGTGTGTCAAATGCATTGTCATAATAGACGAAAATTCTAAGGACAAGAATATTGTGCTTTAGAACTATATGGACTTATTAGGTGACTATAATACCACATGGAGTAATATGCGCTTTAGGTGAACGATTAAAGGGTTCTTCACTATTTTATCTCCTGATTTTTGTTTATTTATGTAAATATGTTATTTATTTTACAACAATAACTTTTAAGCTCCTCAATTTTTTTGCTATTTTATCTCCTAAAATCTCGGGTTTAATTTGTAAATGTACCACATGGCTTACTAAATTTTAGGACATTAATTTAAAGTTTTTCGACTTTAATTGTTAAGCCTCCAAACTACAAATAAATGGTCAATGTTGAAACTTGTGGGACAACTATGCCCTCCCCTAACATTGTTTGAAAAGTGGACAACAAACAAAGACATGTACGTTTCACATGCTTAAGCAAGGGTGAATAAGTAAAAAGGCGCCTAAATAATGCTTTCATATATTTATGTATTTTTTCAGATAAAAATTATTCAATTTTTAGTTTTGATTAACATTTAGTATATAAAATTCCAATGCTAATTGGTTTCATTTAACCATTTGATAAAATGGTCTTAACATTTTTACTCAACTATTGCCTTGACCAACTCTATACATTATAATACTTAGTATTTGTGACAGGTTAGGTTAGGATCCGACTAAATTATAAAATTTTCTTTGAGTAAAATGGTAGACATTCTAATATCTTTTTATTTTGTGTGTTTTGTATTGATAAATTTTCTCTCCAAATTCGTTAACTTATTCTTTGAGTATTCTAGCAAAGTCAATCAATACAAGTGGTTTAGAATGATATGTAAATCTATCCTTCTAAGCTTCACGCTAGAATAGCAAAAACTATAATTTTAAATGCACCAAGAAGTAGATCAAAGGTACAAAAAGAAGACAGAAAATAGGCAACACTAAATATAAATCTAGAATCAACAAAATTAGTCACGAATGGCGTCTAAGGGGAGCATAATAAACCAAATAGCAGTCGATCGTTCTTTCATACGTGCTTTTGGGTTATGTATCCATATTAAGGCAAGAACTAGAGCAAATGTATTTGAGGATGATAAAAAATACACAAAACTAGATGTAAACTTTGAATCAATAAAATTAGTTATGAATAGCATCCAAGATGAAAGCAAGGAAACTAAATAGTAGCTGATAGCTTTTCCACGTATACTTCTGTTATGTATTAATCAACCAAGCATTAAAAACAAAATCTGTCTTTGGCGCAAAAGGCTCCAAAAAGCAAATAGGTGAAATAGTATTTTATAGGCTAATAAGAAAAATATTCATGCAACACACAAATATCTAAATAGTCTATGTATAAATGTACAAGATAAAAATAAGGGGAAGTACATGTGATATAAGAAAAATAGAAAGAAAATAAATGTAATTTTTTAAGGAAAATAAAATTCAAGATAGGATGGGGAGTAGGGTTAGGGGAGGAGTTTTTTTTTGTTGATAGGTTGAGAGAGGGAAATTAATAAAATGAAAAATTAAAAGAATAAAAAAGGAAAAGAAAAAGCAAATAAGGAGGAAAATTAAAGAAAAAAAAGGAAAATGCATGATAAAATAACTAATTTAACCTTCAAATGGTGATTTTTCTTTGTCAATTTTAGCGGTAATTTGACGAGAATGATTGGTTGCTCTACTTTTTGGTATGGGGGACTAATTGAGTAATTTTTATAATATTAGAGACGAAATTAAAAAAATGAGTAAAAGCTGAGGACTAACGATAAATTTGCCCTCATTAGCATACAAATACCTACTTGATAGAAAGTGTTTTTTTTACATGTGTTGAGCATAAGTGTGCTCAACATGCCTTAGCCCCAAACACGATAATTGTCCCTTATGCGATTTGAACTTTTTAAGTTTTTGATATTTTCAATTAAACCTTTGAACTATCCACTTTGCTAGATACACCATCATGATTTGGCAAATTCACTAACTTATCTTTTTATTATTTTGGTCATCGCCAACTTTTCCTTACCACCTAACTGGGAGAACTTTGAAAGCTTAATTAGGACAATTTATGTTGAAATTTATAAACACAAAACACAAGTCCAAAATTGGCACGTGGATGCAAATTTGAGAACTCACTTGTCAAAACCAGAGTTTGAAGGTTTGATTAGAAAACAAATATAAAATCAGTGGGTTTAAATGTAATTCACACAACCTTACAATTATTACAAAAAAACATAAATAATGATGGTAAGAAACATAATAATGGTAAACAAAATAGCTCAAGATTGCCACTAGCCATTTGATTTAACGTATAATTCTTATTTTAAATGCGATAAATTTTGATATTAAGTTGTAATGTTTATCACAAAAGTATAGGAAATTAGATGCTAAACAGAGGCTAACGTGGCTTCTGCAGTTCTGATATTCAACTTTGGAAAAGGAAATGGAAATGTAAAGAAATTACAAGGAAAAATTAAAGACAACTCTCATACATAACCACCTTCTCACCCCACTCATCCTATTAAAGCTGGAAGATAGAGGCAGCTGATACAACTCCTACAATTGTGCTGCATAATACAATTGTGCTGCTTAAGGCTATTTTTAATAGAGTTTTTAAAATATATATTTTTTTTAATTTGGATATTTTTAGAGACTGAGGTCTTTAAAAATAATATTATTCATAACAAAAGTACGTGGGGTTTACTACTTTTGGTTTAAAAGATGCTAAAATAGAGACCCAGACTTGGTCTCTATTTTGACATCTTTTAAGCTAAAAGTGGTGGACTCTACGTACTTTTGTCATAAATAGTATTATTTTTAGAAACTAGAGTCTATAAAAATACCTAAATTAAAAAAAATATATATTTAAAAATTTCATTAAAGATGCACTAATTGTACTATAACTATCTAGCACGTCCTTTAAGTGGTGTAGTCCTTCAAATAACTGGGTTGCTGCTTAGTCCTGATACTTTTACGGGCCTTCATCGGACTGGGCTGTCTTCTTTCCTCCACATCTCGAGCTTCATTAACTGGATCTGTTAATTCTAGTAGGTTGAACCAATTGGAATTGGGTTGTTGTTGCTATACTTTAAATCTCCCTTAAATTAAAAAGTTCGTGATTAAATTGTTTACTAAAGACATAAAGTTAGTTTTCCTCTGTTTATGATATCTACAACCAATCCACAGAGAAACCCACGATTAAATGGAAGGCAATTTGGCAATTGGAATGCCCTCAACACATTAAAAGCTTCATTTGGCAGATTGCCCACCAGCGCATTGCTTCAAAAGATCAGTTGGCTCGTAGAGGTCTTATGAATAACACAGCTTGTACAAGGTGCGGGGCTGTACGAGAGGATATTGATCACATACTCAGACATTGTATTGATGCTAGGAAAATTTGGGAACATTTACTTCCGAGATCTCAATTCCATAACTTTATGAATTGCCCATGGGATTAGTGGATTAATGACAATGCTTCAAAAAAGAATCTTACCAAGGGTCTGCAATGGCGTCACATATTCGCAACAACTGTTTGGTGGATTTGGAAATTTAGAAACAATTTCATCTTTTCCAGGAGGCAACAACCTGACATCGCATATTTTATTACACTTATCTTTAAGCAAACGGAAGAAGTATCCATGGCTTGGAAAAATCAGTTGAGGGATTCTCTGCTACCAAGACAAGAAGTCTGGATTTGTTGGAATAAACCTTCTCACGGGTTGAAGCTTAACATCGATGGTTGTGCTAAGGGGAATCCAGGACTTGCAGGTGCGGGAGGTATTTTTCGAGATATCAATGGCACATGAGTTGATGATTTCACCATGCACCTTGGAATCACCACCAACAATGTAGCTGAACTTACAGCACTTTGAGAAGGATTGAGAAGAGCAGAAAGAATGGGAGTATAACACCTAGCTATTGAAACTGACTCCCAAGTTGTGATTCATCTGATCACTGGCTCAATGGTTTATAATAGCCCCCTCACGGCTATTCTCAAATATTGCAGAACTATTCTCTCACGGCATGATCATTACAAGCTTTCGCACATCTTTCACGAAACAAACAAATGTGCTGACTGGCTCGCCAACTTTAGAATTAACCAAAATTTGGGTTGCAATACATTAGATCCTCTACCACACCAGCTCATTCTCCTCTTGGAAAAAGATAGAGTAGGCATGTCTACTTCTAGATTTATTAGGATCTAGTTTCTTGCTTTTGCGTCCCAAAAAAAAGAAAAAAAACAAAAAAAAAAGACATAAAGTTAGTTTACATATTTTAACCAACAATGTCTTGGCGACCTTTTCAAACAAAATGGCAAAGATGTATAGATCCTCCTAAATCTAATGATACACATACGTACATATACATAGATATCATATATCTCTCACACACATATTACTCTTGACCAAAAAACAAAACCACATATATATTACTGATATTATTTATTGTTGGAATGCGGCGAGCATGAACATTGAAAAAGAACGAGATGAGTCACAACACTCTTTCCCCTCCTCCGCCGAGCAGGGACGGAGCCAAGAAATTCATATTGAGGGGGCCGAAATTTTTTTTTTTGTACAGTATTTTTTTACTACTAGAAAATAGACTCAAAAAATATCTTTTCATTTCCAATGAATACAATTAATTATAACAAACTTAAGTAACAAAAGCTAATTAAAAATTTAATTAAATATAAATTATATATTTACATTTGACCAAACTAGAATCTTTTATCATTATAAGTTGAGTTGCTTCATGAGAGAATACAAATCTGATATATTTTTAATTAAAATTTCAAATTACTATATTCATGTATTTAAATAAATTATTCTAATTGATATGATTTGTGAAAAAAAAAATTCTTAATAGCTGCATATTTTCATATTCTAGAACTAAAAATTCCAAATAAAATAAAATAAAATATAGAATATTCATTATTTAGGACAATAATTATGCATAAAGACATAAAGTTAGTACCTGAAAAAAATTAATAAAATAAAGTATACATAAATACATAAAGTTATGTAAACAAAAAAATTAATAAGTAAATATAACAAAGTTTTTATGATATATTACCTTAATTTGTGCATTTTAATGCGTTTGTGGGAATTAGAATTTCAAGAAGAAATTTTAGGAATAGAGGTAAAATATGTGAATGAAGAATGGAAGAGAACTAGAGAAATGAATCGTTGAAAGAGAATAGAGATTGAAGGTTTTTGTATTTTATTGGAAAGATGAGGTATTTTTTTAATAGTAATGATTATATAATATGATTATGTTTTATATAATTATATTTTAAAGTTAAAAGATAGCCAAAAGTAGTCAAAAGTGGACGAAATATTGTTTTGCTTTTTTGGGGTTGGGAACAAAAAAATGTTGGGGGGGCCAGTTATGTTTTTTATTGTTAGTTGGACAATTGTTTCATTAAAAATATATATAAACAAATTTTTTTTTAAAAAAATGGGGGGGCCCGGGCCCCCTTAGCCCACAACGTGGCTCCGTCCTTGCCGCCGAGGTGGACCCACCGCTACCGCCACCACCTGCGGCGGAGACACCACGATCACGACCACCAAAACCAGCAGCTTCGTCTGATGTCATGATCCAATCACGGAATCCTGATGCTCTTTTCAGCGGCGGTGGCATGAGGTTCAATTCACACATTTTTGTCCTTCCCATTTTTAAATTTTTTTTTTTTAGTAATTTATTATTTAGTTATAGGAACAGCTGTCAGCACTTATTAGTTTTGTTGCAGGTTAATTTTAATTACTACAATTTTAATTGTGCATTTTCTTCAATTTTGTTGTATGTATTATTGTTTTGCAACTTATAAATAATTTGAAATAGAAAATTAATCTTGTGAAATGCATAAATAAATTGCTAAGTTCACGATTTTTGTTTTGTTATGAAGCTCATGAAACTTTAATTAACTATAGGGGAGCAGAAAATTACTGAATGTAATTTAATCACTAGATGTTGATATTGAGTGAAGTTGGAAACGTTTATGTGCAATTTTATTGTTACAGTGCCTTTTTGGTTGAGAAAGTTTTGAATCTAGTACACAATGGCAAAGGAGGAAGAATATATAGTAGGAAATTATGATATATGAGAAAATGATAGGTCAAATGCACACGTTGTAATGCTGCATGGGTGCAATAGATGACCATTGTAAGTGAAAAATGTTGATGCCCTAGCATATTTTAAAAGGACTGTATATGTGTTGGCTTTCGGTTGATGTTGGTAGCTTTAAGTTTACCTGGCGTCAAGTGTTGTTTCGCAATAGATGACCGTTGTAAGTGGAATTTGATGAGCCTGGTGTTAAGAGACATCGGATATTCCTTTTTTAGTAATTGACTGTTTGCCGTGCTGGAAATTCTATAGGAGGAACTTAATCATAATGATACATAGGTTGGAAACACAATAGACTCTATGAAGGTTCAAAATAAACTCTATATACCTAGTCTCCAGACTCGACCCAGCTCTTGTCCTTTTGTGGGTGCTCTTCCTTTGCTACCAGGAAACTTTGCTGAGTTCTTTTCTTCTTCTCAGAAGTTGTGGAATTTATTTATTTATTTATTTTTGAGAGGTAAAAAATGGAATTGATATATCTCATCTATAGTTTGATTTATGCCACCAACTGCTACATGGATGTGATCCTCTTTGTTGCTTCTTGTTGATGATTGTTTGCTTACAAGAAAGAAACATTTACCGAAACAATGAATAAAGAAGAGTTCTTCTTTATATCTACCATCCTTATATTAACCTTCACTTCATGCATATACTATATTTGGATGGAAGAAATAGAAGAATGCACAATATGGGTGTCTGCAATGATGAGCAGGTGCTGCAAATGATCACTGCTGATGTGAAAATGCTAACTGGAAGGGAATTTAGGAATTGTATTTGTAATGTTTGGAAATTAGATAATCCACTGAACTACTCTTTGCTTTGCTGTGTAATTAGTCTAATGACTACAATTATGTACGTTGAGTGGTACAGAATTAGTTCTTGCTGACTTGATAAAAAAATGTAGAGTTATTCTTGAATGTTAAAAATGTTTTATGATTTAATCGTTGATTAAGAAATCTATCAGTTGGTTTATTGCTTGTTTCAACTAATATTTTCAGTCGGTTTTCTATTCTGAACTGTATGATGCACATTGTAGCTTTGTAAAGGGTAACCGGAATGCAAGAGTCAGCTATGGATATTCCAGTTTCTAGGGTAAACGAGCCTCCATGGAAGATTTTTATGAGACCAGGATTTCTGAAGTTGATGGTCAAATGGTTGCATTTTTTGGTGTTTTTTATGGTAATTCTTGTATTTCCTGCCCTCTAAACAAGAAAAACAAAATTTTCAGATAACAACTGTTGTGATACATTATCATGCCTTCAGTCTGGTTTCATTTAAACGTACGTAAATGCTGAAATGACTAAACATGGTAGTCTTTCATACCAGACTTCAATATTTTGGCATTCTTGTATTCTGCTTGGAATCAGGTCATGGTGGTTCCAGAACAGCAGAATATCTTAAGAATCTCTTCAAGAATTTAAGTAGCCATCCAGATTTTACTAAAGACACAAAGTCAGCTATAGGAATGGACTTTTCAGCCTTGTCTCTGTATCTTGCCTGTGTCGTGCTTTCTGTATCTTGACTGTCGTGTAATCATGAAGCTCATTATTGCAGTTGAAGCTTTTAGACAGAGTGATGCCGATTACCTAAATGAGGAAAAGTGCTAGCAAAAGGATGCTGGTTCAACTGATCAACAGCTGTTCTCTTAGGAAAGAGACTGCTTGTTGCCAACGTGGGAGATTCTAGAGTTGTTGCTTGCAGAGCTGGCTCAAGTTTGTGGGTTTTCTGATGATAATTCCTCTATAGAGGTTCATGTTTTTCATATAAAAAATGCATACTTCTTTTCACTTGGTTTTTGTTTAAAACGTTGCATCTTAAAGAGAGTCTGTCATTAGGTCCATGTCTTTGTAGTTTTATTCTAGTTTTGGTGTTATTTTTCCTTGTTTAGTTAAATGGCTTTAGCATGGTGAATTAAGTCAGTCTTGAAGAATGTGTGACTGAAAGCCTGTAAATCTTATATGTCATAACATGGTGTAAAAAGACAACACGCTCACTTTCTTTTTCTCCTTTTCTCTCTTCTCGGTATCATAGTGGATGTCTCTGAAACTCATGCCTCTCCATTTTAGGCATGCAAACCAGATTTTTGAGTCTCTTGTGGCTTTTTGTTGACCTGCTTATCAACTTGTATAAATCCTTGCCTCTTTATTAGGATTGAATGTCCATGGTTAAATTGTTGTGACTGATAAAATTATGCATGAAGCGAGTTTTCTTTTATGGCAGTATAATGCTTATAAACCTTGATTTTCCTCTCATTTCCTTTTTTCTATTTCTTGTCACGAATAAATATGGAGCTTCAAACATATTGAATGTGGCTGATGTTGGATCTAGATCTAAAAATTAAATACTTGTTAGATCTAAATCTGAAATTTATGCCTTGTAAGATTAGATCTACGGATCTAGATTCAATTTCATGCTTCGTTTAGATTATCAAGATTACATAATGAAATGATAAGAATGACATACCCGAGACGACGAGATGAATATGATCCGGGAAAAGGTCTTCCACAAGCTCAATCTTCTCTCTTGCTTGATGTCTATCAAATATGGGATTGAAGACTAGAGAAAAATGAAGAATGGCCTTGGGGACCAATCCTATGTTCTTTATATAGGCAACATAACTAGAGCCCCATTAACTCTAGTTAAACTCTAGTTAGGTCCTCTATTATTGGTACAACACATTACAAAGTCCATACCTTATAAGATGTTTTATTAGGATCAACTATATTGGATCACTTAATTATCCCAATTAAAATAGAAGTCCAAATATAATTGTGAATAAATTGTAAGCCCACATTAGGTTATTAAAAAATAACCCAACAGCTGATATAGGTACAAAAATATATTGCGTCTTTTCTTGTCTCTGTCATAATAATCTTTGTCCCTTTTGCAGCTATCCCTTTGTCTATTGGTCACAAGCCTGATAGATCTGATGAGCGTGAGAGGATAGAACAGGCTGGGGGTTTTATCATTTGGGCAGGTAAATCTTCTCCTTTTCATTTGTAGTATCTTCCTCTCTTATTGTCACCTGGTTGTGACATATTTGCATATATACAGATGAAGAATGCTGAAGTATTAAACCTATTGGTTGAATTTGATGGTGTTGATCCCTTGTGCATTGTCTAGATATGCTCTACATTCTCCTTCCTTTCCTTTGATTTTAATGCTATGGGTCCTCAACTCCCATGTTTGTTTGGGAAGATGAGATGCCTTCACACTGACCTGACAACAAATCTAAGATGCTTGTACGATGACAATTTAATCCGAGATGATTTTTTGTTTGCAGTGCTTTCTCCTGATGCATGAATGATCAGTCTTTATACTGATTGTTTCTGATCGTTCTTACGTTTTCCAAGATTTTCCATATTGGATTAGGTTTTTGGGTAGTGTGAGTGAGAGGAGGCGGGTTAATACAGCTGGCCATTTCTCTGAAAGATGCAGTTGTTTGTCACTATTACCCTGTTATGTGCTAAGATAAATTGTTTAAACTTATTGGATAGTGCTCATGTCATGATTCTTCTTCCTCGTAAAGGATATAAGAGTTATGTCACTCAATAAACTTTTTTTAAATATGCTCTCTTAATAACTGTAGAACTTCTTCAGGTACATGGCGTGTTGGCGGTGTTTTAGCTGTTTCTTGGGCGTTTGGAGATAAGCTACTCAAGCCATATGTTGTAGCTGAGCCAGAAATTCATGTTTTGTTCAACTTTTACAAATCAATTTACCTTGTCGTGTATAATATGCAATATGACCTTCTAGAGGTATTTCAAGGCTGTATGTTGAATAAGTGAATAATATATTTGGCTCAAACATGGAAGTTTCATAAGATACATAAGTTATTTGAGATTTTGTTCTGCTGATATCTCTTGTAGAGCATCATTTTACAAAAACATATACATATAAAGGAATTAGAAATTCGAAATTCAATCTCAATCTTAAGGAACTAGATATCTCCATTTTGACATTTTGTGGAATATATTCATGTGACTCCTTTGACTAGTTGTTTTATCTCTTGTGGAGCATCATTTTACAAAAACATATACATAAAAAGGAAATAGAAATTTAAAATTCAATCTCAATCTTAAGGAACTAGATATCTCCATTTTGAAATTTTGTAGAATATATTCACGTGACTCCTTTGACTAGTTGATTTCCTTCAAAAGCATTGGGAATTTTGCATGACATCTCTGCAATCTGTTTCAATTCATCAAGTACAATTTGAATAACTACTGGACTGTCATTGATAGTATTAAGTGGATTTTCCATTTGTTAGGAAGAAGAAATTGAAGGTGTAGATTTCATAATCATTGCAAGTGATGGGCTTTGGAATGTCCTGTCCAATAAGGTTAGTAACTCTGAGATTTACATGGATTTTTGGTTTGCAACGTCATAGTATTTAACACTTGATGATTGGAGCCTATTTTGCAACAATATAATTATTTGAACTTTGAACTTTTGAAGTTTCTCCGTTGGCTAATCCAAAGAAAATTTTCAAATTCACTTGTTTTATCATTCTAAGTTGGGTTTCCATGGTATAGAATATTTTATCACAAAGTTCATGGAAAGATAGCGAAAGAAGGAAGCTAATTTTTATTATAAGTAAAATTTGTGCACGGAAGCTTGTTATGAGGGGCTGAGTTCCTTGGTCCAGTTTTTAAGTTTTCTAATTTCTTTGAACTTGTTATTAGTTTTGTATATGAGTCACATCATGATCTTGCCATGCTTATAAATACATTCTACATGATTTATCATGAAAGAAAAAGAGAGACATGGATCCTCTCTGCTACTCTTTCCCCTTCATTGCAGATGCTGTGGAACATGTGCATGTTCTCTTAGTAGGGTTTGGTTGTCTATTCTTGTCGATTCTAAGTTGAGAGTGAATCTCAGTATGCAAGTAACGACGAGTTAATCAAAAGTGGCAAGTTTGTTCCGTAGGTTTTGATTGTTCATTCTGGTTCTGTATGTCTCCTGGACTGGGCGAAAGATGTTGATAAGAACGAATGGCATTTGATTTATACCTAACAGGAATCTGGAATTCGGACCTTATTATATTCCTTTGTTTTTCTCATTTTTGAACATACATACCTCCAGAGGTCTGATCATCTTCTATGCAAAATTTACTATATTCGATATGTCCACATTTGTATATATACTCTTTGTTATCTAATATAGACGTCCATACTACCTCCATCCCAAAATTAGAGTCCTGTTTTGCGATTTATGGTCAAATCAACTCTTATTTTTCTATAATATTCTTTTTACCAATTTTAGTCAAAACACCTTTTTTTCCTCTCAGTGGTGAATAATTTATTAATATGCAGCAAAGGTTGCAGCCCAAAAACTATTTACATCAACAACCATAAAGTATCAATACATTCTTGTAAAGTATCTACATCGACATTACAAGAGGTATTAGTCCAAAAACGAAGATCACAAATACAATGGTGTTTTAAAGAAGGGAGAGTCAATTCTTTCCCTTCAAATAATCTTCGATTCCGTACCTTCCATATCAACAAATAAGTACGGAACATGGATTTTCTTAAAGTTCAAAATCTTCAGAGATCCTTTTCCTTCTTTTTTTTTTTTGGTTATGTTAAGCCATTTTTAAAAAATGCAATTCAGTCGAGATACCATGAGAACTTCCGGAGCTCAGGTACTTGATCGTTACAAATTAACACTTTGGCATCATGATGTTGGAAAATATACTCCAAGAATAAGAAAATATTCAAGTGAAAATTATAGACACTTTATACAAGCATAACCATAAAAGACAACAACATAGCTTGCTCATGATACATAAATTCATTTTTATGTTTGTGACTGAATCGTTATGCTTCATGATTTGATACGATTTACAATTCAAAGAAATGACATCTCGATTCTCGATACGATTCATGATTTGATAGCTATGTAGAGAATTATGTACTTGAAGGCCATATGACAGATGTGGTCTATTCAAGTCTGCAACTGAAAAAGCTAAGAATGATATCTTTTTTAAAGGAGAGCATATTCAGCATCATTTGCGAAATCTTGCAATCAAATTACCAAGTGAGCATAACAACATGATATGCATTTGTAGTAATTAAGTGATATTCCACTATTAATCCAGAAAATTGATGTCCCACTAATGCGCAATCTGCGTCATAATCTTGTTCATCTTTTCAAAAACTTCTCCCAAGTAAAATCTTTTCATACTTTGGGGTTCTCTTTTGTGAATTTATCCAAGTAATAATTAAAGAATATAACATCACCAAACATCAGATGAGAATTCCGCAAATGGATTTCTCGTTCACTGAAATTAAGCCTGTGGATGTAATATCAGTAATTCATCCTATTATGTATTCGTGATCTACACATAGCCATCAAAATGAAAACCAATTAACATGGTAATCTATTGAAAATTTTAATATTTACATTTATCATTATCAACCGTAATTGGTAACGGAAAAAAGATCGACTGATTTTGGATAATGATATACAGTTTTCACTTGCCTTGAAGAAACACATTTAAGTGTCAAATGTTTAAGGGACAATTTGTACATAGTTTCTCTTGACATCTGTGGAGAAATTACATTTCACATCTGCCCATGCCTCAACGTCGATGAGTAAAAATGTTACTTTGAGATACTCTGAACCCAAGAGAGAGAAAAGAATTGTGGGAAAAATAGAAAAACTTAAAGAGATCATATCAAGCATTTAAGAAGGTATATGTTCTAATTTACAGTTATATCCATTCATATTAACAGTGTATACAGTTAACAACACATACTACTAGAGAGTTCAAAGAAGAGAATCTGTAACTACTACAGATTTTATACAGTATATACACTTTAGACCAAATAAGTGTATAATTTCATATAGATCATTTGACAACCAGTAGTGGTGGCAAAAGGAAGTATCAAATTTATAGCAGTTATCTATGGCTGGCTCCGGAACACACCCCTGATAATGAAATATTTACAAAGTTTTTCACTTTTTTCACACGACAAGCCAGCATGAGATCGACAAGGATATAAGGAAAGAAAGGACAGCGAAATTCTAAAGCAAACCATACCAAGCCTTTTAGTGTGATTGACTAATATCATCTAAAATCCTATTAATCTAAATTCACCAAGCCAAAAAAAAAAAAAAAAAAAAAAAAAATTGCATATAAAAAATCAATAAAGTTGTCAACATGAAAAATGAATCGTAAAAATGGAAGAAAAGGGACCGACACTCCAAAATAAGTACTGGCATGAACAAAGAACATGCTAAGTGTAAAGCATAGCCCACCCATGCCCAATTCTCAGGTTTAACTTCATGGGAGCCATATATATATATATATATATATTTTCTGTCTTCTTTAACTAAAGATGCAACATTTGATTATGTCTTTCCATTTCCTTTCCATATAAGGATCTAACTTGAGGTATCTACTACTGTAGTGATGATTTGAAGCTGCTGGTTATTATGTTGTATAACCATGCGACTAGTTGCTAGTGAAACATCAATGTGTCACACCAGTTATTGTCGAAATATGAATTTCATACCTTATATGAGGCCTTGATAGATTGATATAATCATTTCAACTTTTTAAATTAGTCATTAGTACTTACGACCAACTAAATGGTTTCTATATCTCCATCAAAACCTGTCGTTGAATTTGATATCAGATTGGGTTACTAATAGTAAGAACTTTTTATTGATGATCATTTATGAAGTAGAAGCTCTTTGTATATTATATTATGAATACAGGTTTAGACTAGTATTTGGATAAAGTAGATCATCTCAAAAGCTTCAGTAATTGGTTAAATATTTGTTTAGTCTCTAATTGTGAAATAATTACATTTCTCTTGCTTGGTACAGAAAGAATAAAAGGCTTGTAAAGTAAGTTTGGATCCCATTCTTTCTGTAGTAGGCCACGGTATTTAGTCAAGTCAACACAGATCATACTTTTCCTTATGATATTTTCCACTTTGTGAATTTGTTCCTTATCATAGTTAAACATTTGCACATATGACACAAGATTTTCTATGCTTCTCGAGCTTGCTGGTATATTACACTTCTCAAGTAATAGAAGATTTTAAATTCTTTATTTTCTGTTATTGCTTTATGGAAAGCTTCTTATTCTTTTCAACAGGAGCCTGAGACGTGATTTAAGGTATTATCTTAAACAAATACCTTGCAAGGCTGCAATAGTGCTAGACAACATGTTTACGGAGGTTGTACGACCGTATATTAAATTGTCACTGATTTTGATAATGTAGATCACAAGGTTTTCCTTTCAATGTCCAAGGCTGTTCGTTCATCAGCTCTTCAAATTGATGAGAGCACCTGTAATTTCTTCCAAACACTACTCTGGTTTTCTACAAAGTTTTATATGCTGAAAAATGAACTTGGTAACTTCTTTCGCATATAAGCCACAGGAGAATAGATCTTCACCGCAGGACGGACCTCGCTCATCTTCTAAGCAAGAAAAATCAGGTCATTAAGCTTGTCATTCTTTAAATCAACAACTTTAAAGCACAAGCAAGATGAAACTCTAGATGGATACAATTTAAACATGTTCAAATGATGATTCAGTGGCTCAAAAGCACCATCATTTTTCATCTTGACAAATGGGCCTATAGACTAGGCACACTTGATTTGACACAATTCAGAAATAACCTGTTTAGTTTAATTTTTGTACAAGTATTTATTTTTCACACTTTACAAGTTCTGATGACTGTTACACAGAATTAAGATATTTTTTGTAATGTTTCTTTTCTTTTCTTTTTTTCTCCATATTCTGCAACATAAAAAATCCTAAAGGTGTGTGACATTTAGCTATTTTAAGAAGTGTTTGTGAATTGTTGAGATCAAGTGTGATCATGATTTTTCATATTGATTGACAATTTCGTATAATCTTTGTAATCAGGAATAGCATGCTTCTCAAATTCTGAGCAATTTCTTGGATCGTCTGATCATGGTTGTTCTTAGCAATGTGAATTCAAATAATCTTGACTCTGCAAGAATAGATTATCCTTGAACATCTCAAATTTCATAGCAACTTAAAGCTAACATGTTCTGATCTCTAATTGCTCTTTTGCACAGCATGATCTGATATGTTTTCCCTTAAGTGTAAGACTTATAGTACTTTCGTAAAAGATATGTTATATTTGTAGAAGCAATACAAAAAAATGCAATAGCTTGTAGTTTTGAGACTACTGGAAGACAATATTTGCCGTGTGCCCTTCAGCCATTTATCATCACCTGCTTATCCTTTAGTGGGATCAAGGAAGGACTGACTAGACAGCATATCTCTGTTGCATCTCTTATAACTTGTGATCAATTTGATGATGTCAACAGCCAGATCTACGAAGGAGGAAACTTTCTCTCTCACTTCTCCAGTCCTCCAGAACAACGAAGAAAGAGTACTGAGCAACCAACCTCAGATGCACCAGGTGATTTATCATCACCTGCTTATCCTTTGTATCGTTTGTGGAACAAAGACTGAGCCAGATATCAAGGACTCAATGAGATTTAGTTTTTTCGAAAGACAGCTTGCAACGGGTGCTGTTTCGGAGGACAACTTGCTGGGAGAAGGTGGATATGCTCATGTATATAAAGGTAAGCTTAAAGATGGGTAGCTCATTGCAGCAAAGGTGCGCAATGATGCAAGTATTCAAGGATGTGCTGAATTTCATTCTGAAATTTATGTCTTTAAGTCACCACAAATACATAGTTATGCTGCTGGGATATTGTTGCAAGGAAAATACCAACATATTGGTGTATGAGTATATCTGCAACAAGTGTCTTGAATAGCATCTGTTTGGTATGTAAATAAGGTTATCTTAGTGACTGTAAAAATATCCCTCTAGTATTGAACCAGAAATGGCCAAAAAGGAAAGAGAGAATAATGTTTTCTTATTAACATATCCTCCCTCTCCCCCACCTCTCTCTGTGTCTCCCTTGGTTCCTTTCCCATACAATCCAGTTCAATGATTTAGACATTGGTTATTCACAGATAACACGGAGAATGTCCTTGAGTGGCATACAAGATATTCTATTGCAAGAGAAACTGCAAAGGGGTTGCACTTTCTACATGAAGAGTGCCGTGAAAGTCCCATAATCCATCGTGACATGAGGCCCAGCAATATATTGCTCACACACCACTTTGTTCCAATGATGAGTCATTTATCAAGTAATGCCAAAAAAAAAAAAAAATCTAGGTTCCTCTTTCAGGTGCTTAAATGAAGTCTTTCTTAGATTTTGGTTTGAATATTTATGAATGCTATATATTTTAGTAATTAAAATTAGGAGATTTGATTCAAAGATTTTTCAGAAACATTTGGTTATTGAATTTCTTTTCTTTTACACTAATCTTCGTTAGTAAAAGGTAGTCCATTCTATTTAATGGAACATATTGGACTAGGCGAAACTTGATATAATGCAGTCTTGGGACATCATTAATCAATGATTGCTCCAGAACTGCTGTATAGGAAGTGAGTTCCCTTTAACTATAAGCTCATCAAATAAGCATCTTGCGGTAAAAGGATTTTTTAGTTTGCCTATATGAAAAGACAGAAGAAGTCTTTGGACATTATTGATCTACTACGCTAAAACAGAGGCTTCTAGTCATGACACAGATAATCGCTGCTAAAGTGTTAGCCACGGATCAGACACAGCTGGCTCTCTGTGGCTAATTAGGAGTGTGCCGGTCCTGCCGGATACTTTGACTGCTGCTAAAGACCCATGGCTAGATACATTTTATCCACTGGAACTAGCCATGGCTAAAAGAGAATAGATCATTGATTTTTAGCCACTTTTGTGCTTACCCGTGGTTTGCATTGCATATCTTTTAGCTATAGATTTTGTGCTCTGCCTTAAAAATGTGAATATACACAAAATGTCATTTGTTTCTTCAATTCATGTAATCTTCTAACATAAACAAAAATCAATTCACAACAGTTTCAAACTCACAACTAAAGTGTTCAAAAGCCACTCAAATTGGATAGAAACTTAATCAAATTATGCAACATACATTGTATCTAAAAAATTATAATAAACAGGAGTAATAATTTTCCAAGTACATCTAACAAATAATAATTGAAACCTACAAATTCATATTATAATACTAATGAACATAAAGTTTCAAGTGATTCTTCACCTCACAGACAACAATTTCATTGTACTATCTCTTGCTTACAGAATTTTCAAGACTGATTCTCTTTGCATCTCACCCATATGCTCTAGCAATCTACTCAAAGTATTTTGGTAGAGTACTCGTTGAATTCCCTTTTTAATTCCAAAATGTCTTGCATTTGGTACCCTTCCCTGTTTGAACTGGTTTCCTTTGCCAGAAATTAATGAGCCATATCATGTGATTGTGTTCCCGAGTTGCAGAGAACAATCCGAACTGTTCTTATGGTCATAACTGCTAATACTAAATTTCCTTTGAATTTGTTTGAATTGAAATAATCTCATTGTAGATAAATTTGTAGAATGGATATTTGCAAAAGATGTGGTTCATATTCTAGACAGGTTATTTCTTTTTATTATTATTTTTTAAGAGATTGTATACAATTAATTAAAGTTGGAACTTATGTGCAGGAAATGAAATTGCATTCCAGAAATATAAGATTTCATAAATCTTTAGTGTATTTGATGCATGGAAGCAATATTCCATATATTCATATTTAAATCTGTCTAAGTGCATAACCATATACATAATAACTTAATTAGTATCTGCGAAATGCTTCAGTATAACCTTTTTTTTTTTTTTTGTGAGTGTGTAAATATTAATACTAGATTTTTACATTCTTTCAGTTACATATTTATCGGAAAACTCAGAGGTCAAAACTAAATGAAAAGGAGGAGGAAAAATATTTAAAAAAATACCTATTAAATATTTTCAGAAATGACAATGAATTTTCCAAAAAATCTTATGGATAAGACCTTTATTATCGTTTCTAAAGGGTTTCAAGTTAATCAATCAATAACCTTTGCAATGTTGGACTGAGGTAAAAAAAAATTGAGTGGAAGCCAATGATTGACTAGGACATGCTATTGTTGTCCTAAACTCTTGCTTTCTGACATAATATATGCTAGGTAATGTAGAAGGAACAGGAAATATGTGTTTAGTTCTTGGGCTTGGAGGTGTATCCTTATCTATTTTCCTGTTCCTTTTTAGCAACATAATGACTTTGACAAAGTTCAGTTTTACATTAGGGAACTGCTTCTATCTCGGCTTCGTCCATTCAGCACATTTCACAAATATATGAGATCTACTTTTTATTTCATTGGACCGAATGACCATTGCCAGATAGAAGTATTTTTCTTTATATGATCAATTATCAACAAGTGACAAGATGACAGTTTTGATCAATCACCAACGTTGTATTGACGACGTCGTCTATAAAGTGGGAATATGGGAATAATATCGACATACGATTGGAGAAATGACCCAAACTTCGTTGGGAGTTGAACTTGGGAGCTCTCAGTCAGAAAGCCTCAGCGTGCATCCTTTTTTGGATTTAATCATAATTTGTTAGTGTAGTTGTATTATCTGGATTTATTACGGTTTTTTTTTTTCTATCATCGCGTTATCAGCCATTACCTAGGATGATTCAATATCGGGTAATTTTAAGAGAAACTTTTGTTGTATCCTGTAGAATGTTCATCAGCTGCAAAAAGAAATTTAATGTTCATCAGCTGCAAAAGGAAATTATTTATCACAATATCTAATGGATCTTGTGTGTTCTCTTTTCAGCATTTATGTACAACTTCTTTTATTAGCTTTAAAGGAAATATCTTTCCATAGTATCCAGTGCAGAAGCTGTTTTTCACGTTTTCTCTCCTTCATGAATTTCTTCTATATTACAAAGATATTGATAATCCATGGTTTTGTCGAGTATATTATCACAGTTCAGTCTGCTCTCTTATTATCAATATCCCAGTGTTTCCAATATCATATGTGATATGCAAATTTCTTGGGCTACTGCACTTGTCATAATGAGTATTATGTGACTTGTTTGCCAGAAGTCTTATAGCATGTCATATATTTTTCGGTTTGTTCATGCAAACTATATGCTTCTCGAACGACTGAAAGAAGACAATAAAACAACTCCTAAGAAATATGAATTGTGGAGGCTAGACATGTAAAATAACGTTTGAATGAAGAAAAAGATATGCAAAGTCTAGCTGATGGTAAAAGTAAATTGTTTCTGCAAAGGGAAAACTCCCTATTGCATCTTGATTTCCCTGCATTAAATACTCAGCATCAAAATAAAGATTGATTAATTGCAAGGGAATGTAAGGGAACGTAACTGCTCATTCAGTTTCAGCTGAATTTAGTCTTTGTTTCAAGCTCAACTCCAAAATGATCGAGCACAGTAAGCAAGCTTGCTGACCCAGTTCAATTGACAGTCCTGCTTTGGAGTGCCGATATTGATGTAATAAGAAAGCACCGAACATCATTTCAATAGAAACATCTAAACCTAGTGAGGAGACATAATATGCTAAACTGATTGGACAAATTTTGGGACTTCATTATCCTCGTCTTGTGTTATTAAAGTAGAGAAACAGAGCATGAAAGCATGATTATATGACTATTGCTGGTAAAAGTTTAAAAACCAAAGCAAACTTGAAAGGGTAATGAAACATTATCTTTGTGTAATGACATAGCTCAGTATCAAATTTTTAGTATGACTACCTGATCTATGATAACCATCAACCAGTCTACCAATTGTTTTATTTGCGTTCCAACAAGCAGCAAAAAAACTTGTAGGCATGTTGTATGATAACATAGCACAATATTGTAAATGATACGTCCAGAACTTGTGTACAACAAAACTTAACTCGTGGAAGTGAATGATTTAAAGAAAGATGAAGCCTTTGGCAAAATGTTTTATTGATGGTTAAGATAACCATCAAAAAAATAACTTTCATTATTTTTTGCTTGATTGTGAATTCACCTTATCGCATTTACTGCTCAAGCAATTTCATAAAGTCTTTACCAAATTTCAAACACTAAGGCTATCCTCAATGGAGTCTCTAAAATGCAAAACTTTCTTAATTTGGGTATTTTTAGAGACCCCAGTCTCTAAAAATAATACTATTAATGACAAAAGTACGTGAGGTCCACCACTTTTGGCTTAAAAGATGTCAATATAGAGACCCAGTCTCTATTTTTTTCAACAAATTTGTGGAAGAAAAAGGAGAGTGGGTCTCTATTTTGGAGCCAAAAGTGGTGGACCCCACATACTTTTATCATGAATAGTATTATTTTTAGAGACTGAAGTCTCTAAAAACACCTAAATTAAGAAATTTTTGCATTTGAAGACTCCATTGAGGATGCCCTAATAACTCAAAGGTATTGTAAGAATTCAACTAAGTACATAGAATAAACAACTTATTCATCTAACCTGAGCCATTCTCTTGGAAGAGTTGAGAGGCACTATTGCGGCTATGAACCTCCACAAGATATCATATAGAAATTACAAAAAGATATCATGTTCCAATGGATTATCACGGACTTTAAATATCAAAACCAAGGAGGAATCATAAGATGTTTACAAATAAAGATTCCTTTACTTCAACAGAAAGAGGAAACTTTTCCTTCATCGAATTGAACTACTGAAACAGCAAATGAGATTCATACCAACTGGACATTGCCAATAGCTGAAGAATAAGCAACAATTAGAGCACAGACACATATATGTTAAAGGTGTTGGAGCAGCAGAACCTCAGGACAACTCTCGAGACGTGTATATAAAGCAAACAGAGACTTGGAAGGACAGCAATCTTTAGAACTGTGGACATGATTCAACATAAAGGCTGTGACCTTCTCCTCTCCATCTTCAACTTTAGCTTCTTGTTAACTATCCCTGAAAATAGATATCGGCACAAATGGTCAATATAATTGTGTCAAGAGCTCACTAAAGCCTGTAATTATTGTTAGAGTTGTAAAACATATTTAGAGCTTGAGTTGAAAATGTGCAGATATAAACTGAAGGAAGTTGATAATGTTGTTCTCCTATTTGCAAATTTTTAAAGAGCTTTGTTCGATAAAGTTATGTTGTGTTTTGAGAATAACCTAAGATGTCTCTCCTTGCCTACTAAAGCCATATATGGATAAAAGATAAATTGGTCATAAAAAAAGCCCACAAAGATAAATGAACGGCTAATTGCCAGAAAAGAATAACAGAAGAAAAATATAAAATAAAAAAAGAAAAAAGAAAAGAAAGACAACTGTTCTTATTCATCCAATGTGAGCAACTCCTGGGGACTAGTTGAGAGGCACTATTGTGGCAAAAAACTTCACAAGAAATTGATACAACTTAAGAGTGTTCAGAAACAAAGATTAATGACAATTTACTTACAACAAACAGGAAATTTGATCAATTGTACACTTAGAACACAGATAAGAATAACATGCCAACTTGACGGTGTCACCGGTGAAAATATGCAACAATTAGATCATTAGCACTGAAAATGTTTAAGGTGTCGTCACAGAAGAACCTCAATTTAGCTTCCTAGATATGTATTTATGAAAGCCAACAGATACATGGAAAGACATCAATCTTGGAACTCTGGACATGATTCAAGATAAAGATTATCACCTTCTCCTCTCCACCTTCAACTGTGAATTCATGTTAATTGTCCTTGAAGATAACTATCGAAACAAATGGCCAATGTAATTGATAAAAACTTTCCAGCTTCTGAAATATATGGTGATGTGGCAAATAACTGTGGTAAAAGCTTACAAAAGAATATGACATTCTCCCCTCCACCTTCAGCTATGAATTTTCTTTAACGGTCTCTAAATAGAAATATCGACACAAAAAGGTCACTATAACTGTGACAAAATTCCCCTAAATATGAATTATCAATGTAGTGGCAAAATATATCTGGAGCTTTTGTTGAAGATGTGCATCTATAAAATAATGAAGTTCACTATGTATATTTTCCATAATTGCAAAGTGCAAAAGCCTAATTCAATTGCACTATAGCATGATTATTGTAATAGTCACAAAAAGGGATATCAAATTAGTAAAATAGACTGCAAGTAGACTAATGGGTTTGAATTTACTTACATGGAAGCACAAGCACACATAGATAATTCATTTACTTCATGATGAGGATTCCATATCTCATACTTTAGGATGAACATGGATCTTTAGTCCTTCATTACCAAAATCCAATTGCTCTTCTTGAATTGTCTTAACTGAATTTGCAGTAGAACGACTGCACCACATCACCTCAATCATTTGTAAGGTAGCAATTTCTCCTATTTTTGGAGGGATCTCCTCAAGTTGCTCACATTTGTGCAAGATCAAACACTCGAGGTAGGGAAAATGGTCACCAGGGGCATTCCATTCTATGACATTTAGAGTGTCTAACTTCAAAAACTTGAGTTTTGGGAACACTTCATCCTCCATCTCCCATGTTTCACCCTCAAATGCATTGCCCAACAATTTGAGAACCTCGAGCTTGCATAGCTTTGCAAGTTGTGAAAATTCATTCCACGGCATGCCAAAATTTGACAAAGTCAGCTTCTTAAGATTTGAGGGGAAATTAAATTCACATGGATATTTCCCCTTTCCATTGTAAAATGCATTCAATGATACAAGTTGACTAAGAAACCCCAGCTCAGGAAATTGATTGCAATTTGTAACATCATTCCATGAATCCAAAAATATGCATTTCAGTTTTCGAATGCCTCGTACCTTTCTCAATATCTTTTCCATATCATCACCATAAGCAAGAGATGGTGTGGAAAAGGTTTGCAGATTATCTAGTATGGAAGAATTCTCAAGTCTGTGGGACCCCAAATCAAAAGAAGCACTATTATTTATATGCAAATGCCTCAACTTTGTCATATCCTAAATGGAATCTGGTACCTTTACAACTTCAGCCCCGAATCCTTTGAAAAGAAACGTTTGTAGGTTCCAAAGATTCGCTACTGATGGTGGAATTAAATCCACATAACTTTGACATGCCAAGTATCTTAACAGAATAAGAGTACCGATCTCTTTGAAAGAGTCGCCTATATTGATACCTTCCAAATTCAATGTTTTAAGAAACTTAAAGTTGTGACAAATGGATGAGATATCATATGAATAACTTGGGCCCATATCATTAGCAGCAAAGAACAATAGTGATCGTACAAATGGCCCAGATGGCTTCAACATAGTGAAATGATTCCTTTTGGGATAAATGCAGAGGCGAAGTAGGTGACATTTTTTCACTATGGAAGAAGAAGAATCACTAGGATCCATATCCTGATCATACCTATCTATCTTCTGCAGAAAGTTCTCTTCCTTGGCTTTGGTCAAGCAAAACTCACGTAACAAATCATGAACACGACATGATTTCACCCCACCATTGGATTTTTTTTGAGCAATTGTCACTAAGCTTCTCCCAATCAAATCTGTAAAGTAATCCTCTGCCATATCCTCTAAGCTTTTCAAGTCAGTATACTTTACAAATCCTTCAGCGATCCACAATCTTATTAATTTCGAGACCAGAACTTCATTATCCTCAAAAAACGGTCCAAAGGACAAGAAACAAGACTTTAAATGATCTGGTAAATGCTTGTAACTCAGCTCGATTATGACTTTGCCATGTGCTTCTGGATCACCAAGAATTAATGAACTTATACTTTCTGCTATTTGTTCCCATTGATCTGCCTTTTTCTCCATCTTTGCAAGAAACCCAGATGTCAAAACGATCGAAAGAGGCAAACCTTTACAATTTTTTGCAATTCGCCTTTCGACACCCAAGAGTTCGGTAGGACAACTTGCTTTCTGAAATAGCTTCTTCTCTAGCAATGCCCAACTTTCATCATCAGAGAGTAGACCAAGGGATTGCACTATGCTATCAGATTTAACTTGGGAAGCCAACCCTTGTATTCTGGTGGTGAACATAATTCGACTTCCATTGTTGTCATCTGTGAAACATCTTCTTAGGTCATTCCAGGCATCAATTTTCCACATATCATCCAGAAAAATGAGAAACCTTCGTCCCTTGAGATGCTTGTACAACATTTCAGCTAATTTTGCATCATCCTTATGATGGTCTGTGTTAGAAAGTTGAACAACTTGACCCAAAAGCTCCAACAATAACTGCCTCGTTTCATATACTTGAGAAACACAACACCATGCACGAGTATCAAAGTAGTCATTCACTAAAGGATCACTGAACAATTTCTTAGCAAGTGTGGTCTTGCCTTGTCCAGCCGTGCCGACGATTGAGATAATACGCAGTTTTGTTGATCCTCTAAGAAGCCACTCAAGCATACTTTCCGTCTCTTTCGTGAAACCAACCACATCGTATTCAATTGTTGGCTTATCAGTTTGTGATGTTGAAGGATGATGTCCAGACGTCTGATCGAAACCATAACGACACTGGACAACCAACTCCGAGGAGGGAGTGGTCAACAAAACCCTTTTCATATAATACGGGCCATCAGGTAAAACTCTTTTTATGTCATTTAAAGCATAAATGTCCTGCACATCTTCCAAAATAATAAAATAGTCTTCATCTTGAAGAAGGTTGTATATCGACTCTTCTAACTCAGCTTCGCTCATATTACTTGTATAGTCTATCCCATCACTTTTTGAACGTTCAGTAACTGAAGCATTACGTAGGAGGTCAAGAAACACCTCCTTTTTCCTTTCTTTATAGGATGAGACCAAACTCCTCATACGAACTGAGAAAGCACCATGTAAACGATTATACACTTGGTTTAGTGTGTCACCAATTTCAGTATTATTATGGAAGATGGGGATTATTTCAAGCTTCTTTGACCTCATGTTTAAGATACTGCTCTCAATTGACTTCGCATCACCAAATTGCAGCTTGATTAGTTCTCGTTGATGTTCTAGCTCTATTAGGATATCACGAAGCCAAAGCATAGAGTAGCAAATAGAAATATCTGCAACCAGAAATGAATCAATGACATACTCTGCCTCATATGCCAAATTTGCAATGTTTGTGATGACATCCTTTATATCTGCTTCCTCCTTGCGCGGCTCCGGGATCTCCATGAGATGACGACTCACCACTTGTAGTGTCTGTAGGAACCGTAAGATGTCAAACTCCAAAACGCGAATTGAAGCATCAGCCTTGGCTTTCAGCAGCAGCTCCCCTAGATTGCCCACCAAAAAGTCCACAAAGTCGAGTTGACCTGTCTTGGGGTAGTACATTCGTGATGGTTTTGGCCTTTTCTTATAAATCTTTTCAACCTTGTACAGAAGTGTCCCCAATAGACCTGGTGGGCTTCGAAAAATATAGTTGAGTCGGTCACACATTTGATCAACACTGAGTGGGCCCATATTCTGGAGATCAATGGAAGAGATGGTGAAGCCTACCTCCCTGGCAATAAATTCTAACTTTTCCAAGGTACTATCATCTTCCATGTACACTTCGGGGGGATCCATGAGAATTGCTCTGAGGAGTAGAATGTATTTGACAATAAATTCCATCCATGGATGCTTGAAAGGAGATTGTTGAAGATAATCTACGAAAGCATCAACGGGAGCTAGATTGTCCACAAAGCAATAGACTCGTGATGCCTTTGGCTGATTGCCATAAATCATTCGGATCAAATCCATCCGATATGACATGACTTTGAGACAACACTTGAGTCTTTTCAACATTTCACGAGCCTTGTATTGGTCCATTTTCTTGAGATCATAATCCGAGATGATGCTCTTCGCCGTCTCGGCCAAATAGTCAATCTCTCGTATTAATTCACCATATCCAACGAATTGTTCCGGAAGATCTATGACAAATTCTTGGAGGAGGGCAAGGTCATCGTAAACTTGTTTCATCCCTGGAATCATAAATGGATATTCTTCAACATATTGGAAAAATTGACCAAGAGTAGAGAGGAGATTCTCCCTTTTTCTGAAAGGTATTTGAAACACTTGATCCCCTGGGTGCTGTGGCTCTATGCCATAAATCATTCGGATCAAATTCATCTCACGTGACATGTCTCTGAGTTTAGAGCTGAGCTTTTCCACCAATTCGAAAGCCTCGTGTCGATCCATTTCGTCGAGATCATACTCCGAGATGATGATTGCCGCCTCGTCGGCCAAATAGTGACTTTCTTTCATTAATCTAACATCTTCAAAGAATGGTTGAGGACGATGTATGAGAAACGCTTGGAGGAGTACAAGGTCATCGTAAACTTGTATCATCTCTGAAACTATAAATCGATATTCTTCAACATATTGGAAAAATCGACGAAGAATAGAGAGGACACTTCTCAATTTTTTTGAAGGCATAACATGAGGTTGTAGAAAATCCTCGTCAAAGCAGACTCGTAATTTCTTTGGCTCTTCATCTACAATCACCACTTGCTTTCCTTTCTCCATCACTTGCTTCTCTTTCACTTTCTTTTACAGATAGATCTGAGTAATGGATTGCTTCTGTTTCACTTTTTTTTTTTTTTTTTAAATTTTAACAGAGAGATCTGAGTAATGGAGATGAAGGAACTACTAAGGCTACAGCAAGTCAACGTTTACTCCACCAACCCACAACTGCTTTTTTCTAGTTTTATCCCCTTCTCTGTGTGAAGGAGGGAAGGGTAAATTATGCAATTCCTCCCTATTACTTACATATTTTTTAAAAAGATTGATCTTTAATATTTTAAAAAAATTATATTAATTATTAATATTTATAAAAAAAGTGATTCAAAATAATCTTTATTATTTAAAACTAACTAATTTAATTTTTATTATTTTTTAAAAAATTCAAATTAGTCTCTAAACATGAGTTATATGCAAGAACTAAATTAAATTTTTTTAAGAAATAATAAGAACTAAATTAAATGTTTTGAAAAATAATAAGAATTAAATTGACTAGTATTAAATAATAGGGACCTATTTAAATCACTTTTTATAAATATTAAGGACTACTATGAATCTTTTAAAACATTAAAGATAATATTGAAAAAAATATGTAAACAATACGCACTAAATGTGAAATTTACCCAAGAGAGAATAACTAATTTGCAATAGATTATCATATTATGTTACCATTATACCCCATCATTTAGGTAGGGAATCTAACATATCTTGGGAAATATTTGGACAAACTTATGTATAGAGCAATCAATTAGGCTCGCGCTCGTTCAATGAACATAGTATATTCGTACCAATGTATATTTTGAAAAAAATAAAAAAAAAAGAGTAAAGGCAGTGATATATCTCTTACTGTAAGTGCAAGATATTTCTAGTTTAATTCTTGTGAATAACATCTTTTTATATGTGTTGTACAATTTAAATTTTTTTAAAATTAAAAATAAAATTATAACAATAAACGAGGCATAAAAAATAATTTATAAATGATAAAATTATTCTATCATTTCGTAGTCAATGAGTAGGGATAGGTTAGAGGAAGAATGTGGTAAAAATCTTGTGCTTTCTTACTTTTTTTGTTAAATAAGTTCATGACTCTATTCATTTTCAAATTTTATGTATAAACAAAATAAGCTCAATTAGTTCAAGAGCTATTGAGCTTGTTATCACAAAATATAATTTTTTTTACGCTTTATCAATAGATTTCTTTTTTTACTTTTCTCATTTTTAAAATAAAGTGTATTGTCAATTATCATGTTTGTTATTTTTAAGTCTCAACTATCAAATCTTAATTTTTAATAAAACAATAAATTTTTGAAATAATGTTTCAAATAAACTTTGAAATAAATTATTGAAATTAAAAAAGAACAAATCTAATGGCTAAATACGCTTTATTTTGAAAATGAGAGAAATACAAAAAAAAAATTAATGACTCACAATATACTTTACTTTAAAAATAAGAGTAATAAAAAATAAGAGGATCCAAGAAGCTCACTATGGTTGGATTGTACAACCCAAAGGAAAGGAAAGAAGGTAAAGAAAAAATAATAAAGGAAAGAAAACAGATATGGTACCCTCGTTTGGATTAAAAAATTAAGAGAAATGATATAATTTTTATTTTTTGTTTAGATTATAAAAGGGAAAGAAATGTTATTTTTAGAGAGAAATTAATTAAATACACTTTTCGTGTTTATTATTATACTAAAAATATAATTAAAATTGTATAAAAATATTAGGAACAACTAAAAACTCATTAACTTTTTTATACCTCTTCAAAAATTCCTTTTCCGAACATTCTGTTAGAGAATACATAGCAAAAGAATGAGAATAGAAATTAGAGAAAACAATCCCCCACTATCATTAGCAACCAAGTCAATAACAGCAACTTCTAATCTATTAAATCATAAATTATCATATGAACCGACTATCCAATGATGTATAGAAATGCCAGTTTGTACTAATATATCTTAAATATATGCTACGAACCCCCTCCAGTGGGAAAAAAAGAAAAAGAAAAGTACGTGGCTAGGGAAAGCTTGAGAGAGGTATACTATCATATCATTATCATGAGCTGATGACATACATCATAAAACATGGAGAATATAATATCTCAAGTTCTCAACCTTGAAGGAGAAAAATGGAAACTTCATTCACCTAACTTACGTGTTTGATTCAAAGCCTTAGTTAGCTATAACTGAGAGTCCTGCTTCAAAATGCTGAAAATAAAACAGATTTAAGTGAAACAGTGAAAGCATATTGTCAGTTTCTGGTTAGTAGCTTGTTGTAACAAAAGTTAAAGCAAAATAAATAAACGCATGCAGAAAGTAACGACATCAAGATTTAACGTGGTTCAACCATGCAGTCTACGTCCACGGGACCTCCCCTTGTCCAACAAACTTGTTTCATTAATAAATCACAAGTTACAACATCAATAGACTTACACAAGTAAAACTCCCTCTTGACCTTTGACGCTTTGATGACGAACTCCTTAATGAACCTAGGTTTCGCGAGCTCCCCTCGATTTGCGATGTTCTCTCCTGAGAACAACACCTTCTTCTCTCGAAGAATGAACAAAACAATAAACAAACTAAAAACTCTTCCTATCAAATATTAAACCAATAAGCATAACGGAAGCATAAATAAACTGTTTGTTTCATGATCTGCTGCAGCAAAACATACTCTATCAGATTTCCTATGTTACTAACTTTTGTTGCAGCACATCGTCGATGTGCTACAACAAAACCTGATAGTTCTATTAATTGAACTAAAATCTTCTTTTTTACTCTCGTTTTCTCTACTATGTTCAGACGTGTGAAGCTCTGTATATATGCTGAATTAGTTGCCTAAAACTCCAAACGGTAATCCGTGCTTGGCCTTTGAATTGTATGGAATGACTTTGTCTCTAAGCAATTAAGGAAATGTCAATTTGCTTTTTCAATAGACTGATAAACATGGTAAACCTGTCAATCAAAGCTTTCCAAACAGAGATGGATATATCATAATTAAATGCTGACAAGGCACAATTTTGGCAAAACAAAAGCCAATCAATCTCACAGCTCGTGCTGCAGCAAGAGGTGCAGTAAGGGACGTAACACATATACCTCAAAATTTGGGAACAAACTAAGCATGTATAAGGACATTATAACTTCATAAACAAAGTTAGATGTAAGGGGTGCCATTATAACTTTTATGTCAGATTTGTCGGAATATTAGTTAACCACCTGATTTGTTGGTACGGAACTTATAAAATAATCCTCATCTTTGAAGCTCATTGCCTTCCTTTTAGAACCAGAAACTGCAAGAATTGGTGCAAACCATTAGAACTTACAAACTCTTATCCATAAAAATTTTCAAAGTCAAAATTAACTTTTCTTTTTCTTTTTCTTTTTGGAGATGTTGGAATAATTTATTAATAGAAAAGCATATATCCCTCAAATATGAGCAAACAGGGAAAGAACTACAAGGGAACTCCTTACAAAATCTCTTTCTATTTATAAGACGTACGAGCTGATTAAACTCACAGTGAGAAGACCCAATGGCTAGATGCAATGAAAGAGGAGATGAGTTCATTGTTGAAAACAAGACGTACGAGCTGATTAAACTTCCTGAAGGAAAGAGAGCCCTAAAAAATAAATGGGTGTTCAGGTTGAAGAAAGATGAAGATAAAATAATCAAATACAAAGATCATCTTGTAGTGAAATGATTCAATCAAAAGAAAGGTATAGACTTTGATGAATTTTTTTCTCCCGTTGTTAAAATGTGCTCTATAAAAACTGTCTTAGGATTAGCTGCAAGTCAAAATCTGGAACTAGAGCAGCTTGATGTAAAGATAGCATTCTTGCATGAAGATTTACAAGAGGAAATTTACATGGAGCAACCAGAAGGTTTCAATGTGAAAAATAGATAGCACATGGTTTGTAAATTAAAGAAAAGTCTATACGGCTTGAAACAAGCGCCAAGGAAATGGTACAAGAAATTTGACTCATTCATGGTGAGCCAAAGTTACAAGAGGACGGAAGCTGATCCTTGTGTATACATCAAACAATTTACTGGTGGTAACTTTATCATCTTACTTCTTTATGTTGATGATATGTTAATTGTGGGACAAAATCTAAGGATAATTCAGAAGCTCAAGGAGGATTTGTCTAAATCCTTTGACATGAAGGATTTAGGACCAGCAAAACAAATATTGGGCATAGAGATTATCTGTGATCGAAAAGCTGGTAAGGTGTGGCTATCATAGAAAAAGTAATTGAGCAGGTGCTGGAGAGATTCAGTATGAAAGAAGCTAAGCCAGTTAGCACACCTCTTGCTAGTCACTTCAAATTGACAAAGCAATCTTGTTCGTCCACTGAGAAAGAAAAAGGACTTATGGCAAAAATCCCTTATTCTTTAGCAGTAGGGAGCTTGATGTATGCAATGATTTGTACCAGGCCTGATATTGCTCATGCAGTTGGAGTCGTGAGTAGATTCCTGTCAAATCTAGGAAAGTCTCATTGGGAAGCAGTGAAATGGATTTTCAAATATCTCAGAGGAACCTCAAAGTTATGCTTAACTTTTGGGGACAAAGAACCAATTCTTGAAGGATACACTGATGCCGACATGGCAGGAGATCTTGATGGTAGAAAATCTACATCAGGATATATTTTCACTTTTGCAAGGGGAGTAGTTTTATGGCAGTCCAAGCTGCAGGAGTGTGTTGCATTATCCACGACAGAAGCTGAATACATTGCTACTACAGAAGCAGGCAAGGAGATGTTGTGGATGAAGCAGTTTCTTCAAGAGTTAGGTTTCAAACAAGATAAGTTTGTGGTATTTTGTGACAGTCAAAGTGCACTTGACCTTAGCCAAAATACCATGTACCATGCACGTATTAAACATATTGATGTGCGATATCACTGACTGAAATCGGTGATAGTAGAGGAGCTGTTGAAGCTACAGAAGATCCATACATATAAAAATGTTGCTGATGTACTGACTAAAGCACTTCCTAAAAATAAATTCTAATCCTGTGCCAAGCAGGCCGGGCTGAACTTGTGAAGTTGTTATTCTTCTCCTTTGGGTCTGGAGGGGGAGATTGGTAGGATTCATCCCCAAGTGGCCAAATGGCCAAGTTGCCACAGAAGAAAAAAAAGTGATTGTTGTCAATTTGACAACAATCATTCACGGCTGGCAAGCAGTGATTGTTATCAAATTGATAACCTTTTCAGGTTATCAATTTGATAACCATTTCTTACCACCCTTGCTTCTATAAATAGAGGGGTGGTAAAGAGTTGTAAAAATTGCACAGACAAAGAGGAAAAATAGAGAGAGAGAAAAATAGAGAGATTATTGTGAGAAATTAGTCTTCGGGTTATTTCACAACTAGGGTAGAATTGTGAGGAATTTTTCTGTAAAGGTGTTTTCTCTTGTATTACTCAAATATGGGTAGTTCTAGAAATAGGGCTAAGTTCACTTCAAAGAAATAGTGAGATATTTTGTATTTGAGGGAATTCAAGTTTGGACCAAAAACTTGAGTATTAAATCTTGTACTATTTTTATATAGTGGATTTTCTATCAGTTTGTCCCGTAGTTTTTTACCTTCTTAATTGAGGGTTTTTCAAGTTAAATATCTGTGTCCCATATTTTTTTTATCTGCTGTTATTATCTGATATTTCAAATTGATCATGTGGGAGGTTCGGGCCCAACAATTCATTGTGCGACGGAGAGAATATACCTTATCAGCTCTTGGGTCACACTAATGAAGTAAACTAAAGAAATGAACAAAATACTCCAGGATCAGAAGAACTACTTTAGCTTTTAGTGAAAAAAAGAACTTGTATCGGGATGATAAGAATGATGCAAGGGAATTTCCACAATCCGTAGCACAGATAACCTATAATTTCTAGAGAAATTTGCAAAGTAACAGTTAGGACGTATTATCTAGATGGCACCAATAAATTATTCGGCTAATTTTTATTTCCCTCTACAAGTGCAAAATCTTTTTATTTTTTGAGAGCTACAGATCGTGGTAGAGAGGCTGTTCATTGTCTAACAAGTTACAGTTCAAAATAGCGAGGCACACAATTGTTTTAGAGCAATTAGAGACCGTAAGAGACATGCCGTAATGTAATAGAATAGAGTGGAATGGTTAGAAAGTTTACCACATGAGAATGTATATTTGAAAGCATTTTTCTTCAGAATAGATATGTAAGCTGTATGTGTGGTACTAAGCATAAAATTAGAGAACATGATTACTTGTATACAAAAATCACGCACACTCTTTCTTGCTCCAACACACACAAAGATACATATACAACATATTGTTTAGCTAAAGCTATAATTAGCATTGACAATGTAGATTACGTTTAGTACCATCAACTAGTGTCTTCACATTTTTTTATCACATTATTTCACAACTGCATCAATTCTAAAGCAATTATACAGCATAAAGACGAGACAGTAATTGTACATAGATGCTTGATGGAGAAATTACATGTTTACTTACCATTGGGGATTTAAGTCGCGGTTCAAGCATAAACTCCTCTTGCAAACCCCAATCTTAGTCAAGAAGAAGCAACACAATTGTTCTAGAGCCACAAAAATAATTAAGTTCTTCTAGAAGAAGCATCTTGACTTGCCTTTTGTAGACATTAAAGAAAAACATGACCAGTTCAAGTTGTGAAACTTGCTTGTGAATCCTAAAGAGCTAATGCAGATCTTAAACCTTTGTGCAACATGAATTAGAAGAACTGAAAGGAAGTGTAATATCGAAACTTTTTGATCTCCTTTGCATCTCAAGGAAAAAAAATTGTCATTTATGATGCTTCAGAAATTAGAGAAATATTACTTGTAGCTGAGATTAGTAGGCCACTATCTAATGTTGTCTAAATTCAAAATCCATCAACATATCTGATTCTCTGAAGCCAGAGACTCACCCCACTAATGGCTCCTCAACATACTGAAGTCATTCCTTATCTTTGTATCATAATATAATTGCTGGCTCCAACTATTTTAGGGATTCTATAAGAAAGAGTTAATGTCAAGACAGAGACAGTCTAGAGTATAATTTTTGAAATGATAAAAAAAAGTGCTTTTCGTTTTATCATAATATAATAATCAAACAGACAATCCTGCTTGACAGAAAAAGTGATGCAAGTCAAATGGTAGTATGGTACAATACTGAGGAAATGGGAACACTAGCTGAGAATCACTTATGCATGCATGAATCAGCTGAGATACTCAAGTTGATATTAACAGAACATATACAAGAACATCCAAACATAAATGACTAAAGAGCCTAATTATCAACAAAATAGTCAACCCACTACTTTCTATCTTCTTAAAAAACAAAACAGAGCATGTGTACATGAAACAAATGAGAGACTATAGAAGAGTACACTTAGCACCCATTCACAAGAGATTCAACATAACTGGGTGAAACTTGAAAAGTAGAAATTACTTGTTGATGTTTTGATTTGGCAGCTTCACCTTCAGCCTCTAAAATGGTTTGTTTGGGCCTGATACAAGTTAGAGACAGAGACTTAACATGTGCCTTCAATTCATTTCCACCTAAAACATGTTTAAAGAGTGGATGCAGCCCTTCGTGGGGAAGATCTTTCACTCTTTTAATGGACTCTCGAGAAGGTTTTGCTTTCGTTTTTGTATAAAGCAAAATGCTTTAGTACATGGTTTCAGCAAAGCAGTCAGTTTTGTAGATGAATCAATAAATTCGAGAACCCTATTGACGAGCTGGGGCGAAGATATTGACGAGCCCGAGTTTGCTAAGACCTGATTGGAGAGGTGACGGTCCAAGTGACTTGGTAAACATGTCTGCTGCCTGCTCAGATGATGTAACAAAGCAAGGTGTGATAACCCCTGAGCGAACTTTCTCCCGAATAAAATGGATATCAACCTCAATGTGTTTTGTCCTCTCATGAAGGACTGAGTCAGAGGATAACATAATGGCAGATTTATTATCACAGAACAGGGTAGATGAGTTGGTTACTGGAAACCCTAACTCAGACAGAAGAGAGCGTAACCAAAGTAGTTCACATGTTCCTTGGGCCATAGCACGGTACTCAGATTCCGCAGAATATCGTGAGACAACTGCTTGCTTCTTACTTTTCCATGAGATAAGGTGATTGCCACGGAAGGTGCACATCCCTGAGGTAGAACGCCTATCAATCTTTGACCCTGCATAATCCGCATCAGTGTAACATGACAATCCTTTTTGTACACCCGAAGCATAAAAGATTCCAAGTCCAGGAGAAGATTTAAGATACCGAAGGATATGATAGACAGCATCCAAATGAGGGGTACGAGGTGCATGCATGAATTGGCTTACAATACTTACTGCATATGTAAGGTCTGGCCTTGTGTTAGTCAAATAGATAAGTCGTCCCACAAGTCTCTGATATACTGATGGCTCATTTAACAATTTTCCTGATTCCCCTGTTAACTTAAGATTGGGGTCCATAGGTGTCGTGGCAGGTCGACAACCTAGCATGCCTGTATCTTGGAGAAGATCCAATGCATATTTTCTCTGGGATAAAGATATACCATGGCGATTTCGAGCCACTTCAATACCCAAAAAATATCGAAGCTTGCCCAAATCTTTAATGTCAAACATCATCCCAAGGTCACGTTTTACCTGAACAATTCCATGAGTGTCATCTCCAGTAATGATAATATCATCCACGTAAACAGATATAACAATACACCGACCTTGAGGATGGCGTCGAACAAAGCAGGTATGATCAGAGTTGCACCTAATAAACCCCATAGTAAGAACCACCTCACTGAAGCGGTTGAACCAAGCACGAGGGGATTGTTTAAGCCCATAAAGGGATTTACGAAGGCGACACACTTTCCCTGAATACTCCCCCTGAGCCCGAAAACCTGGTGGAGGATCCATGTAGATAGTCTCAGAGAGATCACCATTAAGAAATGCATTTTTGACATCCAACTGGTGGAGAGACCAAGAATATGAGGCAGCCAAAGAGACAATAAGCCTAATTGTAGTTAATTTGGTGACAGGAGAAAATGTGGCACCAAAGTCCTTGCCTGGTACCTGAGTAAACCCTTTAGCGACAAGACGAGCCTTATACCGATCAATGGTGCCATCTGTAAGATACTTTACATTAAACACCCACTTACAACCAACAGTCTTTTCACCAACCGGAAGATCAACAAGCTCCCACGTCTAATTTTGCTGGAGGGCATCCATTTCCACTTTCATAGCAGCCACCCATAAAGGATTCTGTAGGGCCTCCGGAACTGAGCGAGAGATAGAGACCGAGTCAACCTGACTAACAAAAGATTTATACTGATCGAAGAGACCCTGAAATGACACAAACTGGGCAATAGGATGATGAGTACTACTTGAAAGTAAGTAACGGGAAGGGCGTCGTCGGTCACGAGTGGGGTAATGGGAAGGTTCAGGGACTAAGGTAGAATGAAGGTTACCTGAATTCGGAGAAGAATCGGGCAGTGGGGCGGGAGCACGAGGACGCCGGGAGTAAACCTGCAAGGGAGCTGGAGAATAGACAAGGGGAAAAACATCATTGGGGCTCAACAAGGGTACAGGAGACGGTAGAGATGTATCATGAATAGGAACAGGGCGAGGAAGATAGGGGGGTTCCTCCGCAGAGGACACTGCTGGATGATGCTCTAAGGACAGGGAAGGAATAGAGAAGACTTCAGATTTTTTCTTCATCAGGTAGACCCAAGTACAACGACTATAATCATCTATAAATGTAACATAGTAACGATGGTGAGAAAGGGCCGTAGTAGGAGATGGACCCCAAATATCAGAGTGAACAAGGTCAAAAGCACATGGAGCCCGATGCATACGAGGAATATATGTAGTGCGAGTATGCTTTGACAATTCACAGGTCACACAATTGAACTTAAAATCCTTGCATGCTTTATTAAAAGATGGAAATAACCAACACAAATATTGAAAGTTTGCATGTCCTAAACGGGCATGCCACAAATCTAAGTTTTGAATAGAGCGAACAGGAGTATCAAAAATTGGAGACACAGAAGCTTGTAGACTGGACAAGGGTACAATAGAGGTTAGTGGTTCGCCAAAGTAGTAAAGTCCATCGTGCTCATATCCCCTACCAAAAATCTTCTTCGAAGTCAGGTCCTGCAAGAAACATTTGTTAGGTAAAAAGACAACGGCACAATGAAGACTCTTGGCAAGACGACTAACTGACAATAGATTATAAGCAAAGTTGGGGACATAGTAAACAGAGCGAATAGTGATATCTGAGGATAAACAAGCATCTCCTTGACAACGGATAGGAATAGACGTTCCATCGGCAATTTGGACTGATTGATTTACGGAACTGACAGGGGAAGAAAAAATGGAGAACTCACCAGTCATATGATTATTGGCCCCGGAATCCAGAATCCAAGACGGTTGACCTGACTTACCATGAAGGGCGGTAGGAGTACCCGTAACAAGGGCAGCCGTGGGGCCAGATGATGAAGTGAGGCCCAAATGAAGTTGAAGTTGAGCAATCTGAGCCTGAAGTTGACTATAATTTGGTTGGGAAGAAATTAGTTCTGTTGAGGCTGAAGGGGATGCCAATTCAACCACAGCTCCAATACGAGGACCTCCTTTCTTTTGTCCACCACCACGGTTTCTAGAATATTGTTGCTTTAATTCAGGATGAAGAGTGAAACATCGATCAATGAGGTGACCAGGTTTCCGACAATGTTGGCAATACGGACGAGTGCCTGTTTGCTGAAAACCTGAAGGAACAGTAAATGCCATCTGGTCCGGAACAGACTGAATGGGTTCGGGTGCAAGAAGAAGACGCCTTCGATCATCACCATCCACAATTGCAAATGCCTCGTATAGAGAAGGTAGAGGAGATGTATTTAAAATCTGGGTCCGAAGATTCTCAAACTCAGGCTTTAGACCCATCAAGAACTGATAAGTCTGACGATGATCCAGACGTTTAGTCTCAATTTCAGCATCATTAGGGAAGTCACTCAAAGGCTCATATTGAGCTAGTTCTTCCCATCTAGTTTGGAGATATCCAAAGTAATCTGCAACAGAGAATCCCAAAGTCGTCTGAGAAGCATGAGAAATTTCACGGTAAAGCTCGAAAATTCGAGAATCATGACGTGTATGGGCATACATCTTTGTCAGGGAACTCCATAGACCATGAACTGTCTCGTGATACATAAACATATTATAAATTCGGTCATCCATAGAATTGAACATCCAGCCCAAGATAACACAGTTATCCACATGCCATTGAGCAAAAATAGGATCTGTTTCTTTCGGCTTAGGCTCCGAACCTAAAATCTATCCAAGTTTACGTTTTTCACCAAGATAAAGACGGAACGAGCGAGACCAAGCATGAAAATTTTTTTCATTTAATAACACACTTGTGACTCGCTGTGCAGATGCATTAGGCTCACGAGAAAGGTCCATGCGTGATGGAACAGTTGACTGACTAATTTCTTCTTTTTCTGACGCTATAGATGTCATAACTTAAAAATAGTAGTAATAACAACACTACTGTTAAAAGCAAAATAAAGCAACGATATTTAGAGAGATTAAAGAGAAAGCTGATACTTATCAGACAGAAAAAGATTGCTGATGACACCTCACAAGTGAATGCTAGACACAGGCCTTGACGATATTGATGGTGAGATGGCTTAACACATCATAAGTAAGGAAGCCGTGAACACAACATTACAGATCAGCAACAACACAACTGCTCAATCTACAAAAACGTGGTTTTGACGGCGATGATGGGAGCAGATCCAGCCACGACGGCTAGCAATAACCATGTGACTGCTCAATCTACGAAACACATGGTTTCGCCGGCGACTACGAGAGTCGTGGTGGCAGAGGCGACGACGAGAGCCATGGTGGCAGAGGTGCACGCCGGAGATGACGAGACGGGTTGCTGCTCACGACTTGGCTACACAGCGGCGGCGACGAAGGCTAGCAGTAATGGTGGCGTCGGAGATGACGACTCTGCTGCTCACGATGTGGCAACACAACGGCAGGGACAACGTCGGAGATGACGAGCGTCGACGTCGGAGATCTGACCAGTGACTGAGAATGATGGCGTCGGCGATGACGAGTGACGACGTCGGAGAGGACGAGCGACGTCGTCGGAGATGACGACGGCGGAGATCTTTTCAGCGATTGAGATAAGTTTTTTTTGTGTGTGTGTGTGTGTGTGTGTGTGTGTGTGTGTGGTTTCTGTTTGTCTACGGTCTAACGTTTAAGCATATGTTTTGGCTCTGATACCAAATTGTAAGAAAGTATTTTGATAAAAAAACATTCTTCTAATCCATTCTCTGAAGATGATACAAATTAGAGTTTAAATACAACAAACATCACGCGAATCTAGGCAACACACTGCTCTAGATTCACATGGCTCAAGGTTGTTTCTGACAAACACATTGCTCAATAAATATTACAACAATTGCAGATATTCCAACAGTATTTGAGCCAGTATCTTATTTGTTTTACAGGTTCAAAACTATTTTAATCGATTCATTGTTTTCCTCTTGAGATTAATAGTTATTTTATAAAATTATCTGTTCAATGCAATTCTTGCTAACTAGTCTTAAATAATCCTCCCGTTCTACTTATCGTTTCAAAATTCTAGCAAATTGTTTCATGGCATCTCATTAGTCTTATCCTTAAATTCCCTGTGATCACGCATTTGATTTCTTATCAAGTGTAACATGAACCTCTAGAATACTTATGTTTCTTTGTCGATCTTGTAATCTGTAAGTCGCGTTCATAGTGTGATGTGCTTAAAATTACCACCCTTCCATGAAGTAATTGTCATATCCTACTACATGTAAGCCTTCATGTTGAGAACTCTTTCACCATCCATTCAAATTGAATAAAGCTTATTGTATGACATCTCAATATAATCCTTGTTAATCTATTAATTCAAGTGAACTTTATGCCATTTCTCCTTAATCCTTGTTCTACCTCATTTTCCTTAGTCTTTTTCCCATTACTAATTCATTGTCCAATTTTCATCAACTGTATTTTGAAGTGGACTCGCGACTCTCCCATTTATTGGCCTCTTCTAATTGAGAAACAATCCACCTCCTTCCTAAAATTTTATCGTGTTCCATTTCTAGCCTTTTAGTTAGAATCTTCCTTGCTTTAAAATGTTATTGAGTTAATCTTGTTTCAAATCCACTTTGGACCGCTTTCCATCCTCGCTGGTAGGGGCTGCAGTGTTGTAATCCCACTTACCTTACTAAATATTTAAGTCCTATTAAAAAGAGTATTATTTGTATGATCGTCAAAGTGTATAATATAGTTCCATTGGAAAAAAAGTTCTAAATCCGCCCCTAAGTCCATAATAGTTCATTTCATCTCACTCTCTATACTCCTCAAGTTGCCATTGGGGATCTCACATTTTCACTATTAACAACATCTCATGCAGAGGCCAGTGCCCTCAGCCTGGGGCATGTTGCAAAACTGTTGTGTATATTAATTTTGAGTATTAATTTTTTAGTTTTATTTTTACCTATGTGAGAGACTCTCTAGTATGGCCATGTGAAAAATGGGAGAGACATTCTCAGAAGTGGCTACATGGCAGCAAATAATTGTGAGAGAAATGTCATTCCGGGAGGCGTCGAGTCACCCACACCTGTGCCAAAATTTAATGCGGAAGATTATTTGACGCCTTAGGTAAGCAAGTGATTCATTGAGCACAAAAATTGAATTTACAGAAACCCGGAATCTAGAGATAGTGCAGCATGGGTACTTTCTAGTTCCAATCAAAGCCAAAAACAACAAGAATTGGCTAATCAGCATTAACCTATACAATCATAAGATAAAATGAGGCATTGGGTTTCCTATCGTCTTAGCCATGTTGCTGCACTGAAAGAGTTGCTAGGACAACAGTATTCTATGCCGGGTTGAAAATGGCTGAGTCGCCCAGGCACCAATATCATGCGCTGGGGCGAAAATGGTACTGGTCTGGGGCATGTGTCCACGTTGTTCGTTCTTCATGTTGCTCCCTTTGTAGAACCTACAGAAACATTGAAAGAAACTTACATCAGATGTAGTGTAGGTCAAACGAAGAAGAACACACCATTTTGCACACTAGTAAACGAGTTACTTCAGTATCTACTGCGTTTGATTTCCACAATGCATTCGTTAGTGTGTTTTTGTTATATCTAAGATGTCATTCAACATTATTTTCAGGGCTGCTACCATCCATTTCGAATTGGCGAAGGACAGATAGTTGCAGCAACGGAACAGCACCTGGAGTGTACTTAATCGAGTAACGGATCAAATGAATAGAAAGAAAAGTTTCAAGCAGGCATGGTTAATGTAACTTTTGCTGCAGAAAAAAAGGTAACTCCCATATAGAGAGCTTTCTTTCCAAGCTCTTGTGCTGTCTTGTGTATATTTATCCAATAGTTTGCAAAATATCAGTTCAAAATGCTGTAAATAGCCAGAAATGAGTTTCTAGGAAAGCAACTGTAAATGCTCACCAAGTACTGATTTACAAAGCCATAAAACTTCAAAGAATCCGCTTATGAAGCATTTGAAGCTAGCCGTTTTCCAAGTTAGTTGAATTGTATCATGTAAATCTAACCGAAAAACAGGGAACATATGATGACTCTCTGTTAAATTAGACGCAGTAAATATAATAATGCCTGTTCACAGTCGGGCAACATGAAGAAAGAAAATGTATAATGAAAATGTTTATGAATCCGTAATCAATTAATGATGAAGATATGTCCATGTAGTATCAAGAAACAATTAAACAATTGCAGGCGTCGAGAAACGATTAAACAATTGCTGGAATCAATTATGTAATCAGGTGGATTATGGAAGTCAAATTACATTTTATGACTCAATCAAGTAGCATTCATAATTTAAACACACATTGCTGCCAGTAAAATCTGCACAATTTACTGAGGATGATGGAATGACAAGCTTCCCCTGTCCAGCTTATCGTTTTTCCTCCACCGTTCGTGACCCATATGTCTGAGATGGCGAGCTACTACTTTTAAGTACTATTGCTAATTGAACTCTCTGACTGGAAAGGTCCTTCATTCCATTTCTTTATTCTGAACGGAGTATGGAAGAACTGCTAAGCCACGGGAAATCCTTCTGAATACAAGTTCTCGGACGAGGTTTCTTCTTTCTATAAGCAAGCTCCCTCCGGCCATCCGGGGACTGGAAGTTTCTTGGTTCTTGAGCATGTTGGGTCCCAAAATACAAGTAAATCATAATATAGGATTCCAAGAAAGCATGAATAACTAAAATGAAGATTTTCCTATTAAAAGGGATTTAGTGTTTTTGTTTCTGGTTAAATAAATGAAATAATGGTGCTAATAATGGATAACTAGACTAGGCAGCTAGATGAATTGCAGAAAGTTTGACCTGCATCCTGTATCATATATGACAGAAGTGAAAGCTCCAATCATTCATCGTTTTGCATAACATTAAAAGCATCATGGTGCTAACAATGAACAAGTAAGTTTAACTACTCTTTACAATTCTTGCCAAGTTCTAGTAGATAGATATTTGGCATATCAACCACGGACAACTATCACATATTCCAATTAATATACTCCATAAAAGAAATGAAACAGGTGATGACTGTCAAAGTTGACCTGTTGTGAAAGTCGTTCTGCGTCGGATTCTGCACACTGTATGTGTTGAAATATGAAATATTATATTAGTTTATATTACTTTAGTTCCCTAATTTATGGCCTATTGTAAGGAGTGATTTACTCCATAATATTAGGCTTATTGTAAGGAGCAATTTACTCTATAATATTAGGAAGTTGTCTACTCCTTTTAGTACTATATAAACCACCATGTGAAATCAAGTGTTGTAATCAAATGTGGTGATCAATGTTACAATCTATGAATTCCATTGTTTCACCCTTGTTTTCTACCATATGAAGCCTTATTATTTGTCGCCTCAAACATATTGGTAAAGAAAATCTTTCAGATCCCTAGCAAGCATTTCTTCTGTTTCTCTTTGGACAGACAGCCTTCATCAGATTGTGTTATGTTAAATTAACAAAAAACCTAAAAACACTACATGGATTCATAGAACATGTTGATTTAAGAACTTATGAAAACAAATGCCACTCAGATTATTTTCATAATTTAGTTGGTAATGAAAGAACAATGAATTTATATAGGGACGAGAGGCCACAAAGGACAGTCCTTTTTTTTTTATAGTTTTGAACTCAAATAGGAGAGGAAGTGAACTTTCATAACAGTTCAAAATTTCCCTTATCGTGTTATTAATAGTCAACACTTCAATGATTTGTGACATGGTCCAAATTCGTCTATCACCAAGTTGCACGGACAGAAAGAGTGAAGCATATCTAGTAGAAACTTCTATGTTCTATCTACCAACTTCAGAGGGTAATCTGCCGCGCCGATCTATAAGATAAGATAGAGCTGACTGGTAAGAAAGAAATTGTGCAGTTTTTGCACTAACCATTTTCAAAGATTTAAAAGGAAAGCTGCATCACCCACATCAAGAGCTCTGTATCTGGTCTTGGAATAACGTGATTTAACCATTGCATCAATAGTGGCCCACAAAGATGTATGTAGTAGGCGCCAAAACAATAATGCAGACACTACCTCAAAAATTAAAGGAGCTGTTATATGTTACTCAAAAACAATAATAATAGGTAGTTAAATTCTTCAGCAAAATCTTTCAGGAACAAGATGATGCGTCTTCCTCAATTATCCACAAATAAATGGTTCTATTTGTCAACTTTCATGAGCCTAGCACTACTTTCCATAACTCGTATATGCTTTTAGGTCCTTAATTATCGCAAGCAGAAATGTAATATTGATGGCTAATGCAACCATGAAACGATTAACTTCTCACTACTTTTTGCTTGATTATAAATTGATCGATCTTTCTTATTGCATTAAGCAACTTATGCAATTCCACTCATTTTTTACCAGTTCCCAAAAACTAGTAACTCTATACTATTTATGAATTCTATTAAGTTCAGGGAATTAACTGTTCATCCAATTTGAACAACTCATGGGGATTAGTTGAGAGGCACGATTGTGGAAGAACTTAGGCAAGAATTTATACAAGCAAAGAACTTCAGCAAGAAATTCATACAAATATCCTGTTCAAATGCATTATTGCAAACTTAAAGATTAAAAACCCAAGGATTATCATTAAGGCGTCTAAAAACCAAGGCAAACATTATTTAGTTATGACAAACAGGAAAATAGATCCAAATGAACGATTGAAACAGAAAATGAGAATGAAACACTGTACCAACTTGACATCGTCAACAGTTGAAAAATATGCAACCATTAGAGCATAAGTGCTATAAATGTTACGTGCGTGGTTGCAACAGAACATTAATACAGCTTGCTAGACGTGTATAAAAAGCCAACAGGGACTTGGGAAGACAACAATCTTGGAATTGTGGATATGATTCAACATAAAAATTAATGCCTTATCTTCTCCACCTTCAGCTATGAATTCTTGTTATTTATCATTAAAAAAGAACTATCTGCGTTGTGATAAAAGCTCTCTAATTTTAGATTTATATACGCTTGTGGTCATTAAAACTGTGGTAAAATCTTATCAAAGAATATGACCTTATACTTTCCACCTTCAGCTATAAACTCCTGTTAACGGTTCCTCAAAAGAAATATCAACAAAAAAGGTTATCATAACAGTTCCCTGGAGTCTGAGTTCTGCTACAGTTGCAAAACAAATGTAGAGCTTCAGTTGAAATTATGCATATAATCCAGAAGGAAGTAAAAGAAAGACAGCAAGAACCTTTACCAGAATGCGATATTGATGGTTGAGACAACCATTAGAAAATTAAATTATCAACTTTTTTTTTTTTTTTGTCTAATTATAAATTTATCTTTATTTCATTAAGCAGCTTAAGTAATTCCATTCATTTTCTACAACACTAATAGCTCTATTATATTGTATGAATACTATTATGTGCAGGGAATCTACAACCTTATTACTTGAGAATCTCTAGGGAACTAGTTGAGAGGCACCATTGCAGCGAAGAACTTCACAAAACATTGATACAAAATGCGGATGAATAACCCGTTCAAATCCAATCTCATGAACTTTGGAGCTAAAAACCAAAGAAATGTCATCAAAGTATTTACAAACAAAGACAAACATTCAAATACTCTGAAAAGAAACAGGATGTTGATCCAATTGAACACTTGAAACAGCAAAAAGGAATGACATGCCAACTTGACGGTGTCAACCAGTGAAAATATGCAACAATTAGAGTATTAATGCTAAACATGGTAAAGCTGTGGGTGCAGCAGAACCTCAGTTCAGCTTCCTAAATTTGTATATAAAGCCAACCAGGTCTTGGAAATACAACAATCTTGGAACTATGGGCATTAATCCTAAACATGTTAAAGACGTGGGTATAGCAGAACCTCAGGTTAGCTTCTTAATTTGTATAGAAAGCCAACAAGGTCTTGAAAAGAGAACAATCTTGGAACTATGTACATAATCCAAAATAAAGATTATGACCTTTTCACCTCCATCTTTAGCTATGAATTTCGGTTGATTGTTCTTGAAAGGAAGTATCAACGCAAATGGTCATTAATCGACTGTGATAAAAGTTTTCCAAAGACTGACCTTCTGTTAGCCATCCCTGAAAAGAAATGTGAGCTCAAAAGGTCATATAACTATTACAAAAGTTCCCTAAAGTCTGAGTTTCTGCTACAATTGCTAAACATATTTAGAGCATATACCAGTACATGTTGAAGGCGTCAGCAGAACGGACCCTCAGTAAAACTTCCAAGGTGTAAATAAGGTCAAGAGCATCTTGGAAAGGCAATAGTCTTATAATTCTGGACAGAATTCAACACTTAAATTATGAACTTCTCCTCTCCACCTTCAGCTATGAATTCCTGTTAATGGACCCTGAAAACAAATATCAACAGATAATTATAACTATCATAAAAGCTTACTAAAGTTTGAAATATCTGCAAAAGTAGCCATTATCACTGTGATAAAAGATTAATAAAGAATATGACCTTCTTTTCTCCATCTTCAGCCATGAATTTTTGTTTAGGTCCCTGAAAGTAAACATCATCACAAAAGATCATTATAACAGTAATAAAGCTCTAAAGTCTGAAATTGACACTACAATTGCAAAAGATATGTAAAGCTTGAGTTGAACACGTGCATATATAAACATGAACGAAGTTTACTATGTTGTTTTTCTACTTTTGCAAAAGTGTAAAGAGCCTAATACATGGGGGCCAGTGGGATTTATAAGCTAAAAAGTTAATTTAGCCCCCACTGAGTAAAAATTTTGGACCCGCCCTGACCTACTACTATTATGTTATGTTGTGTTAAGAGAATCACCTAGGCATGTCCCTTCTCGCTGACTAGAAGCCACGTATTTGGATAATCAGATAAAGAAATATTGGCTTTAATTTGGAAAATGCATAAAGATGAATGAAAATTAATCTATTTATGAGAAAAGAGGAAAATACAAAAGAAAAAGAAAAAAAAAGAAAAAGAAAAAAAAGGGAAACAAAGCAGAAGTTTCACAGAGAACATGCATGGGAAGTCAGATTTTTATAACTGGCCCTAGCGGTGATAAATTTGTGTTGAAGAAAATAATTATGCACGTTAAATTTGAAGCATTTTATAAACACTCCACCTGTAGAATATTTGAAAAATCTTTCTAAAAGGTGATAGGAAGAGCACTTACAGAATAAGCATTCAAAAGGAAAAAAAGAATGAGCATTAAAAACTAAACCGACAAAACATACTACGTAATATAAGTTTGTAAGCAGAGCCCTCAAATTTTACTAAAAGTCATAAAGTATTTGACAGGACAAATCCTCTTCAGTAAATGATTTACCCAATTTTTAAACATTCTAATTCACTTACAACTGCATATATAATCAAAGTATTTGTGGCTGGATTAGTGTCACAGTCAATATAGCGCCCCAAATCAAAAGAGTGTCAAATAAGTGGAAATAGACAGAGAAAGACCAACGAGTTTGAATTTACTTATGTGGGAGCATAAGCACTTACCGATCATCTAATCATTTCACAGTGATGATCCAAATATCATATTTTAGGATATACGTGGATCTTTAGTCCCTCACCATATTCCAGTTGCTCTTCCTGAATTTTTATAGCTGAAATTGCAACAGAACGATTGCACCACATCACCTCAATCATTTGGAGGGTAGGAATTTCTCCTATATCAGGGGGAATCTCCTCAAGTTGCTCACAATTGTGTAAAAGTAGACACTTAAGTTTGGGAAAGTTATCATCAGTGGCACTCCATTCTACAACATTCAAAGTGTCTAACTTCAAGAATTTGAGTTTTGGGAACACCTCATCTTCCATTTCCCATCTTTCACCCTCAAATGCATTGCGCAACAATTTGAGAACCTCCAGATTGCATAGGGCTTTTGCAAGTTGTGAAATTTCATTCCACGGCATTCGAAAATTTGACAATGTCAACTTCTTAAGATTTGAGGGAAGATTAAATTCACATGGATATTTCCCCATGCCATTGTAAAACACATTTAGTGATAAAAGTTGACTAAGAAACCCCAGCTCAGGAAATTGATTGCAATTTGTAGCTTCATTCCATGAATCCAAAAATATACATTTCAATTTTCGAATGCCTTGTACCCTTCTCAACATCTTTTCCATATCATCTCCATAAGTAAGAGATGGTGTGGAAAAGGTTTGCAGATTATCTAGTATGGAGGAATTTTCAAGTCTATCGGGCCCCAAATCAAAAGAAGCATTATCATTTATATGCACATGGCTCAACTTTGTCATATCCCAAATTGAATCTGATACCTTTACAACTTCAGCCCCCAATCCTTTGAAAAGAAAAGTTTGCAGGTTCCAAAGATTGGCTATCGATGATGGAATTAAATCCACATAACCTTGACATGCCAAGTATCTTAACAGAATAAGAGCACAGATCTCTTTGAAAGAGTCACCTATGTTGATATCTTCCAAATTCAATATTCTAAGAAACTTAAAGTTGTGAAAAATGGATGAGATATCATATGAATAACTTGGGCGCATATCACTAGCAGCAAAGAACAACAATGAGCGTACAAATGGCCCAGATGGCTTCAACATAGTGAAATGATTCCTTTTGGGATATATGCAGAGGCGACGTAGATGACATTTTTTCGTTGTGGAAGAAAAAGAATCACGAGGATCCATATCATGATCATACCCATCTATCTTCTGCAGAAAGTTCTCTTCTTTAGCTTTGGTTAAGCAAAACTCACGTAAGAGATCATGAACACGGCATGATTTCACCCCACCATTGGATTTTTCTTGAACAACTGTCACCAAGCTTCTTCCAATCAAATCCGTAAAGTAATCCTCTGCCACATCCTCTAAGCTCTTCAAGTTAATATGCTTTACAAATCCTTCAGCGATCCATAATCCTATTAATTTCGAGACTAGAACTTCTCTATCCTCAAAAAATGCTCCAAAGTACAAAAAACAAGATTTCAAATAATCTGGTAAATGTTTGTAACTCAACTCAATGACGCCTTTGCCCTGTGTTTCCGCATCATTGAGTATCAGTGAACTTAAACTTTCTGCAATTTGTTCCCACTGATTTACTCTTTTCTCTATCTTTGCAAGAAGCCCAGATGTCAAAACAACCGAAAGAGGTAAACCTTTACAATTGTTTGCAATTCGCCTTCCAACTTCTAATAGTTCGGTAGGGCAACTTTCTTTCTGAAATAGCTTCTTCTTTAGTAATTGCCAACTTTCATCATCAGAAAGTAGAGAAACGGATTGCACTATGCTATCAGATTTAGCTTGGGAAGCCAACCCTTGTATTCTAGTGGTGAACATAATTCGACTTCCATTGTTGTCATCTGTGAAACATCTTGCTAGATCATTCCAAGCCTCAATTTTCCATATATCATCCAAAAAAATAAGAAACCTATGTCCCTTGAGATGTTTGTACAATGTTTCAGCTAATTCTGCATCATTCTTATGATGGTGTGTGTGAGAAAATGGAACAACCTGACCCAAAAGTTCCAATAATAACTGCCTCTTTTCATATACTTGAGAAACACAGCACCATGCACGAGTATCAAAGTACTCATTGACTAAATGATCACTGAACAATTTCTTAGCAAGAGTCGTCTTGCCTTGCCCAGCCATGCCAACAATCAAGATAATACGCAGTTTTGTTGGTCCTCCAATAAGCCACTCCAGCATACTTTTTGTCTCTTCCTTGAAACCAACCACATCGTTTTCGGTTGTTGGCTTATTAGTTTGTGATGTTGCCGTATGATGTTCAAACATCTTATCAAAACCATAACGACACTGAACAACCAACTCCGGAGAACGAGTGGTGAACAAAACCACTTTTCTAGAGTACGAGCGATCCGGTAAAACTCTTTTTATGTCATTTAAAGCATAAATGTCCTGCACATCTTCCAAAATAATAAAATACGGTGTATCTTTAAATAGGTTGCATACCGACGCTTCTAACTCAGATTCGCTCATATCACTTCTATTGTATGCCCCAACACTTTGAAAATAGTCACCAAATAAAGAATTATGTAGGAGGTCAAGAAACACCTCCTTTTTCCTTTCTTTATAGGATGAGACCAAACTCCTCGTACAAACATAGTCCAGATCATGTAGATAATTAAAGACTTCTGCGAGTGTGTCACCAATTTGAGTATGATTATTCAAGATGGGGATTATTTCAAGCTTCTCTGACCACATGTTTATGATATGGCTTAAAATTGATTTCGCGTCACCAAATTCCATGTTGATTAGTCGTCGTTGATGTTTTAACTCTGGGACAATATCACGAAGCCAAAACATACAGTAAGAAACAGGAATATCACCAACGAGAAATGAATCGATGACATACTCTGCCTCATATGCCAAATTTGCAATATTTGTGATGAGACCTTTTAGATATGTTTCCTCCTTGCGCGGCTCCGGGATCTCCATGAGGTGACAACTCACACGCTGTAGCTTCCGTTGTAAAAGTAAGAAGTCAAACTTCAAAACGCAAAGAGAAGCATCCGCCTTGGCTTTCACCAGCAGCTGCCCTAGATTGTCCACAAGATTGTCAATAAAGCCGGGTTGACCAGTCCTCGGGTAGTACATTCGTGATGGTTTTGGACTTCTGGCATAAATCAGTTCAACCTTGTGTAAAAAATGGGAAAGTGATTTCCATGGACCTTGTGAGCTGGACAAAATATGGTCGAGTCGTCCACACATTTGAGCAGCCATAGCGTCGTCCATATTCTTGATATCAATGGAGGTAATGGTGAATCCTATCTCCCTGGCAATAAATTCTAACTTTTTCAAGGTAGTATCATCTTCAATGGACTCTTCGGGGGGATCCATGAGAATTGCTCTAAGGAAAGCAACGCACTTGGCAGTTGCTTTCAACCATGAAAGCTTAAGAGGAGATTGTTCAAGATAATCAAAGAGAGCATCCAGAGGAGCTAGATTGTCCACAAAGTAGTAGACTCGTGATGCCTTTGGCTCTTTGCCATAGATCATTCGGATCAAATCCATCCAACGGGACATGAGTTTGAGAATACAGTTGAGTCTTTCCACCATTTCAAGAGCCTTGTGTTGGTCCATTGTCTTGAGATTAGACTTCCAGATGATCATTTTCACACTGTCGGCCAAATAGTTAATTTCTCGCATTAATCCACCATTTCCAACGAATTGTTGAGGAAGATCTATCAGAAATGCTTCGAGGAGTGCAAGGTCATCATAGACCTTTTTCATCGCTATAATTATAGAAGGAGATTCTTCAACATATTGAAAAAATTCACGAAGATTACGGAGGGCCATCTCTGAAACTTCTAAAGGTTTAGGAAGCACTTGATCCGCAAGTGGTCCTAATAGATCATTAAGATGAGCTTCTACAATATTCTTGTCAAAGCATACTCGTAATGGCTTTGGCTCTTCGTCTGGAATGACCACTTGCTTCCCTTTCTCCATCAGTTGTTTCTCTTTCACTTTTTTTTTTCTCTGGTAAAAGATAGATATGAGGAATGGAGATGAACAATAAGACGAGGAATAGGCTATGGCAGGTCAACGTTTACTGTACCAACTACCATTACTTATTTTATTACTACTAATCAGCTTTCTCTGTGTTAAAGAGGCAAGGACCTGTGTTACCATTATACCCCTTTCATTTAGGTTGGCAATCTAAAATATTGTTTTGTATTTGTCATTGTTTGACGGCAAATCTAAGAGGATAGCAAACTGGTTTTATGGCAGTATTAATCCATGACTTAATTATGAAAATTATTAAATATCACCTTATTTTTGTTATATATTAATTACTTTTGTATATAAATACTTAATTGATATACTAAAATAACAAAACTGATCAATACTTTACATAACATTTCTCATTATTATATGATACAACTATAAAATACCAGAATTATCAATCGATTCAACCTTTTCTATTTGTAGGAGTAAAATAAATAAAAACTTGACTTTCTCATAAATTAGCTGTACCTTTGTGAGAAGTCTCAAAATACATTTATAGTAGTATAAAAACTAGAACCTATTTTCACCCAGAAAAAAAAATATGGTCCCTATTTCTGCCAACACCCAACAGCACAAGTGATCTTAAGTTGCTTTTACAGTTACCTATTTTCACCCGAACTCCTGCTCACTTCGTCTTTCCTTTTGTTCCTTTTTTTACCAAATTTCTTTCCCTTCTTGGATTTGCTCTTCATGTAAGAAATCCTGTCAGCCTTCTTTTGCCTTCCTTTCGAACTTGTTCAGATCCTTAATTTCTGATCATACATGAGCATTGGGTACTGAATGATGCTTCTTTCGGCTTCTAAACCTTTTGTTATCTCCCCGAATTCTGCGTAGCACCTGTCAAAGGAATAGGTTGAGGTACGAAAATAGGCACTCAGAGCTCAAAAAATAAAAAATAAAAGAAAGAAAAGAAAATAAAAAATATAACTTAATAAATTGTAAAATAAGTAATGACTCAGTCAAGCCATAAAATTGGGATTCTTTACATTTCAGGTAAGCACCCAAAGCTCTATTATGTGTTTGCATGTACGTCCGGGAGTGAGAGAGAGACCAGAAAGCATTTATTTGGAGCTCATTTTGATATGATGAAAAAAAAAAAAAAAAAAAAAAAACTACTATAGGTTGCGGAAGCGCAAATAGTTAAGCCATGAGAAACAACATATGACATTTTAGAGAATGCTAATAACCAATGAAATCTACAGTTTTGCTTTCATATTTACCAGCAACGGACAAGATAAAAAATAAACAAAAGGCTTGATCTTAAAAACGGTTGAACCAACCGTTTCTCTGGAAAGAGGATTATTAACAAGCACTACTACATCAAATCTAAACAACAACTGGCACAAGACTATAGGTCAAAACTCAATACAAAAAAAAAAAAAAAAAAGAAGACTATACAAATCCCGGGGGCAAAACAAGGAAACTTAATGAAGACACATTGATTGCACGGCTAAAACATCATAACTTTGTTACATTAGAAGTTGCCATTGACATAGTACTACTTATCAGGTACAAATCTTTGCGGCTTATGATGTAAAAAATACCAATGACGCATTTTTACTTGTCAAAAATGAAAAATGAAGATTAAATTGCAAAGACACCTTGAAGTAATGCTTGAAAACTAATTAGAACTTGACAAACAGGATAAGAAATGGCAACGTATAATAAAAAACCATGAGACCAAAGATCAATGGAATAACGTTGGTTAAAGCAAAACATAATGCATGACTAAACAGCCGCTAAAGGGTCTTTTTCTTGTAGTGCTGCAAGTACAATTTTTTAGACAAACTTCAAATATTTCTATTAAAACATAAGAAAAAGGTAGGTTCCCACTTGTTACAACTTAAAGAGATGAGTTTATAGGATGCTAGATTTCTCACTTCCCTTCATTATTGAGACAGATGCCTCCGGTACTGGCATTGGAGCCGTGTTACAGCAAAACTAACATCCTATAACCTTCCATAGTCAGAAGCTCTCTCCACGCATGCAAGCAGCCTCTACATATAATAGGGAGATGTATGCTATTGTTATTGCCGTTCAAAAATGGCGTCAATATTTGTTGGGGGCAGAAGTTCTTTATTAACTTGGATCAACGAAGTTTGAAAAACCTCACAACTCAAACCATCCAAACCCCGGAGCAACAAAAGTGACTATCTAAATTATTGGGTTATGAGTTCGAGATCTTATATCAGCCCGGGACTTGAGAATCAAGCAGATGATGCAAAAATCTCAATGCTAAGCTGAGCCGCAGATTTGATGGGCCTTACAAGATCGTTGCGTGCATAGGCAGTGTGGCATATAAGTTAGAGCTTCCTTCAACTTCAAAGATACCCCCAATTTTTCATGTCTCTCAGCTAAAGAAGTTTCAAGGTGCCGAGAATATTGAACCAACACCACTGCCTGAGTTCTCTTACAAATCTTCTCCATTGCTCAAGCCTGTTGCTATTATATCTCAATGAACCATCCACAGACAGGGGCAACCAATCAACCAAGTCTTAGTTCAATGGGAGCGACTGCCTATCGAAGATGCAACTTGGGAAGACTGTCAGAACTTCTAGAACCTTGAGGACAAGGTTCCTTTGAATGGGGGAGGCATTGTCATGAGTCCTTCGACAGATCAGCATGGTGCAGCAGTTAAGGTGGCTTTAGAAGATTCAACTGATTTGGCAAGAACAAATGAGCAGATTCTTCATGAACCCAAGCTGTTAGGAAAGGGGTTACACACAAAAATTCCACCACGGCATCTGTCAGAGTTTGTTAGGAATTGAGGTTCTGGTTCAGGAAAAGGTCAAGGCAAGGATCTTACTTCGAAGCAATCTCCGGAGTTTTCTCTTATCCGAACGGGTCTTGCAAGAAAATAGAATTTCATATTTCAGCTCATTGTATAAAAATAGAAAAAGATTCTAGAGGAAGTAGGCAAAAGTTGTATGAGCTACACACTTTCTTTTCTCTCTGTTCTCTTCTTCTTCCTCTGTTCTTCTTCCATCTCTGTAATTTTGTTCGATTCAATTCAATCGAAGGAGATATTCCCCCTTTTCCCCCAATTTACTTTCAGTTATCATCTCACAAAGACCTAGACTTTCATAGATCCCAAAATAACTGAAGAGTAAATAAAAAAGAAAAAGAACTGAAGAAAAAATTGAATTGGAAATGCTGACAAAAAGCTAAAACAATTACTTTTTTTTTTCGGTCGAAGCTAAACAATTACTGACCGAAAGCAATTGCTAAAGAAAAGTATAAGTCCTCTGTTTGGCAATGCGAATTTGGTTAGACAAGCAAATCAACTCTTCGGTTTATAAAATAAAACATTGCAATAACTTATATTTGCATTTGATGAGACTTAACAGCCATTTAAGTCCTTCTTCCGCTATTTTCTTCATAATGTTCGGATTTGCCAAGATTTTGTAGCCTCAATTGGATGTAATTTCTTGCAAAAATATTACATGAGAAAATTTACTAGGATAACTTTTTTTTTTTCCCCTTCATAATGTTCGGATTTTCCAAGATTTTGTAGCCGTACGAAATATATTAATGTATATCACTTGTGAGAATTGATCTCACAACCTTTCCCAGTTACAAACTTACAATGAGGAACATACCACTAGACCAAAGCCTGGCGGTTACTAAGATAACTTCCAACCATAATCTCTATTGTTTAATTAGTTGAATTTTCAAATCATTATTAACGTTATGAAAATTATATCCGTCCTGTAGAGCTCCAGCTATCGTCTAAAGCTTGTGAGAGTAACGATAAAGATGGATCAATCAGAAATGACTATGAATCAAGTGGGAGTTGAGACTCAATGTGGAGAAATTTGTTAGAAGTTTTACCTAGTGAATTAAATAGAATGATTTTTTCCACATTCGCAGATTAGTAGAAGAATTAACTATTAATAAATATGTGTAAACTCAAGATTCAATAACTTAAACTTTTAGGCCAATATTTAAATTCTGCATGTGTGTTAAAAGCTAATTTGTTCTTCAATTCTCAAGGCGCAAAACACATATAAACTATCCTTACGTCATGGAGTTTAAAGTTCCTTCCCTGGACCAAGTATTTGTTGAATTTCACCTCTAGCCAGCTGAATAGATAGCTTTTACTTATTCTCTCTTCTTTTCATTGATACCACTTCATATCCATGTTATCTAAACTTGTTGCTTTTGACATTCATTTGCGGTTAACTTTTAACCTTTTTTATTAACGGAAGAGGTACCATACACCATTTTGATTGACTACAGGGGGTTTCGTAGTGATTTTGGAACCACAAGGGGCTTCCATGTACTTTCGCAAACCACAGGAGGATAATATGTCATTTACCGTTTAGTATTTTCAATGATCTTCTCTGATCCTTTTAAGTTTCAAGCATTCCATAAAAGATTCAACTCATTGATACTAACTGCAAGGCATTTTTTAAGAGATTATATTTAGTATTTGCAAAGAATTCAAGCTCACTTTATAGTCAATGGATCTTGATATGTATATTTAGTAGTACACAAGAAAAACAAAAAGATATCCCGCTCTGGTTTACTGTAATCTTGACGAGATTTTGAATTGCAAGTATAGAGATAAGGACTATTATTCACATGGGCAGTTGAAAAATTGAATACTTGAGATATTCAAGAGTAGAAATTTCCAACATGAAGAATTCAATTTGGTGGAACCATCTCTTAAAACTCCTACCTTATGAATGTACATGGAGTATAAGCAAATAAGCATTATCTGAAAGGTTTCACTCTCTGCATATCATATTCCAGCAAGAAAAAAACCAGAAGAGAAAGAAACCTGGAAGAGGGGGAGGAGGCATATACATGACTGCCAGTTCGAGTAGAGACTTCGACACTGCAGATAATAAGGCAGCAGAACGTAGAACATTTGCGAAAGAATAAGAGCTCCCTAGGGAGGTTGATAGCAACAAAGTCAAACACCCTCTAAATTTCCGACATATAGAAGTCTGCTATTTTATAAAAGAATATAAATTTAAGCTAACTTGGAGGTTAACGAGACACTATTTATAGTTAGTAACATAACTCCGTTATCAAATTTAGTATAGCTAACTGATAGAAGATCACTCTTTTCATTTGCATTGCAACAAATAGCAAAAAAAAAAAAAAAAATTTAAGACAACAGAGACCATGATGAAAAAGATATGTCCAGAACCAGAGTACGAACTGGTAGAAGTGAATGATTGAAAGAGAGCACGAACCTTAGGCAAAACGCATAATTGATGATAAAGGCAACAATTAGACAGTTAACTTCTCAATGTTTTTTTGTTGATAATAAATTTACCTTTCTTATTGCATTAAGCAGCTTAAGCAATTCCATTCATTCTTTACTAGTTCGCAAACACTTAACAACTCTGCGGTATGGTAAAATCTAGGAAATCAACAACTTAATCCAATGTGAGCAACTCTTGGGGACCAGTTGAGAGGCACTATTGTGGCAAAGAACTTCTCAAGAAATTGATACAACTTAAGGTGTTTAGAAACAAAGACAAACGACCATTTACTTGCAACAAACAGGAAATTTGATCCAATTGGACACTTAGAACACAAATAAGAATAACATCCCAACTTGGGGGTGTCACCAGTGAAAATATGCAATAATTAGATCATTACTGCTCAAAATTTTTAAGGCTTCGTTACAGAAGAACCTCAATTTATCTTCCTAGATATGTATATGAAGCCAACAGGTACATGGAAAGACAACAATCTTGGAACTCTAGACATTATTCAAGATAAAGATTATCACCTTCTCCTCTCCACCTTCAACTCTCCACCTTCAACTGTGAATTCACGTTAACTATCCTTGAAGAAAACTATCAAAACAAATGGCCAATGAAATTGATAAAAACTTTCCAGCGTTTGAAATATATGGAGATGTGGCGATATAACTGTGGTAAAAGCTTACCAAAGAATATGACATTCTCCCCTCCACCTTCAGCTTTGAATTTTCATTAAAGGTCCTGAATAGAAATATCGACACAAAAAGGTTACTATATCTGTGACAAAATTCCCTAAAATCTGAGTCATCAAGGTAGTTGCAAAATATATCTGAAGATTTTGTTGAAGATGTGCATCTATAAAGAAGGAAGTTTACTATGTATATTTTCCATAATGTCAAAATTGTGCAAGAGCCTAATTCAATTGCAATATAGCATGATTATTGTGATAGTCACAAAAAGGGATATCAAATTAGTAAAATAGACTGCAAGTAAACTAATGGGTTTGAATTTACTTGCGCTTGTTAAAATACAAAGCAAGAAAACATGATTAAATTTCTATTGTTGGTAAAAGATAAACAACCAAAGCAAATTTGTATAAAATTTATTGCGCTTGTGCTATAATTTATTGTCCCCCACAATATAATGTCATGACCCAACGAAGCACATAAATGGAAACTTTGGAGTCTTAGCTCAGATGGCCGGATTTCTGAAAAACAGGCAAGTAGAACAAGCAAGAGAAGAGTAGTTAGGGAGTTTTAGGGAGGTAAAGTTTCTGTTTAATAATAGTGCAAGACTCTCATATTTGTATATACACAAATAAAGTAATTGACAAGGATATGTCCTAAGAGAAATTAGAAACTAATTTTTTTTTTTTTTTTTTTTTTTTTACATTTTGGGTGGATGAGGGTGCATGATGTCTAAGAAGAGAATAACATTGTATAACTAATTGAATCCGATCGTCGATATGCCCCTACAATAACAGAAATACAAAATAGAGCTACTACGTAAAAATATATTTTTTTTTCTACATTTTTACAAATAGATCTCCTTTCTTACTTTCTTGCATTTTAAAATGAAGTGTATTGTGGGTTATCGATAGTTGTTCATTTTTAAATCTCACCTATCAAATCTTAATTAATGAACTAATAAATTTTTAAAATAATGTTTGGAATAAATTTTGAAATGAATGGTGAAATCAAAAAAGAACAAATCTTATGACTCACAATACACTTCATTTTTGAAAATAAGAGAAATAAGAACAAATCTAATTAGTACAATACACTTCAGTTTCAAAATGAAAGAAATAAAAGAATGAGAAGATCCATATGTTTGGATTGTACAAGGGAAAGGAAAGCAAAGAAGGTAAAGAAAAAATAATAAAGGAAAGAAAAGACATATGATTCCCTAGTTTAGATTAAAAAATAACAATAATAAGAAAAGGAAATGAAATAATTTTTTATTTTTTGTTTAGACTGAAAAAAAATGATAACTTTTAGTGAGAAATTACTTAAATACACATTTCATGTTTATCGTTATACTAAAGACATAATTAAAATTATATAAAAGTATTAGGAACAACTAAAACTCATTAACCTTTTTTTACCCCCTTCAAAAATCAATCCAAACAAGGAAAATAATTCCTTATCCCCTCCCTCTCCTTTCCTTTCTTTTAAGAAGTGCAATCTGAAGATTACTTTAGAGTAAATAGCAAAAGAATGAGAATAGAAATAAGAAAAAAGATTAATTAAAAGAAAAAATAGGAAACCAAAAACAATATGAAATAAAAAGGAAAATGTAAATGCAAAACTAGAACAAAAAAGGGTATTAATTCAAATAAAATCTTATGAAGGTTTTAAACTGTGATACCAACTCATTGCAGTAAAAGACAATACAAAACACTAAACATCATAATAATTGGCAAATGCATTAACTGACTTTCACTTCTGCTACATCAACAATCAACATCTATGGCTATCCACACAAAATTGGACAAATACCTATAGTTTTTCGAAAGGAAGTTAATTTTAGGACCTCTCTCTAAGAAGAAGCTCAAGGTTTTAATTGCAACATTTAAAACTATTGCATGCATTTAAAAATTGATAGCTTATAGTACGTTTTTGCAATATACATGTGAATAGGTACAATGTTCTTTGTATTTCTCAATGACATAATTGGTGAATATTCTTGTTCAGCAAAATTGGTTTTATGAACCAGTCGACCAAGCTCATGCTCACTTCACCTTTCCTTTCTTCTTGTTTTCACCAAATTTCTTTCCCTTCTTACATTTGCTCTTCATGTAAGAAATTCTATTAGCCTTCTCTTGCTTCTCCTTTTGAACTTGTTCAAGATCATTAATTTATGACCGTACATGAGCATTGGGTACTAAATGATGCTTCTTTCCGCTTCTAAATCTTTTGTTATCTCCCCGAAGTCCGCAAGCTCCTGTTAAAGAATAGGTTGAGGAACAAGTACAAAGGAATCCTAAATGATATTTTGATGTTCTCACCCAATTAACAAATCATAAAATACATATCATTGACTTAGTTAAACCGTAAGAAAATTGGGATTCTTTACATTTTTGGTAAGCATGAAAGCTCTATTATATGTTCGTGTCTGTATGTCTATTAAGAGAGAGAGAAACCAGAAAACAGACGAAAGATTTTCATATGATGAGGAAAAACATACTAGGGTGCGAAAACTCAGACAGGTAAAGTGAGCGTGGTATAATAGGATATGCATCTAGGTTATATGAATGCACACTGTCATCACATCACTACTATCAATTAAACCTACAACACATCCTACCCAACTGTACCAGGAAAGAGAAACTGCATTCAAAATGTATTAGCAGACAAACAAATTCCGTTCAACAAAAAGTCAAACCTACTTGTTTTTTTATATTATCAAAAGAGTATTAACAAGCATTACTGCACAAAATCTAAACAAGAATCAGCACAAAAACCACTGGTTAAAACTCCTAATACAAAAGAACAATAATATATACATTTCGGGACGACGAGGAAACTACAATGAAGACACATTGGTGCAAAAAAGTAATTTTAAAGCATGAGCTCACGTCATAACTCTGTTATATTAGAAGTCGCCATTAACAATGTGTTACTTGTCAGGTACAAAAAATTTGCAATTTAAAATGTAAGCTTTCACCAATAGTACATTTTTACTTGTTACATCCAAAATGAAGATTAAAATACAAAGGCAACATGAAGTAATGCCTAAAAGGTATTTTAGGTGTAAAATAATAGAACTTGACAAACAAGATAAGGAATGCAACATATAATTATAAATCATGAAACCAAATATTTATAGAATAATGTTGGATAAAGAAAACATAATGAAGAAACACCAACCGCTATGGTGAAATTGGTAGACACGCTGCTCTTAGGAAACAGTGCTAGAGCATCCTGGTTCAAGTCCGAGTGGCGGCATGCCATCTTCTAAAAAATATAAATAGATCCTATAATGAATTCAATTCCATAATGAAGAAACACCAATGACGCATTCTTTTAGTTGTCACATCGAAATGAAGATTAAAATACAAAGACGCCATGAAATAATACATGAAGGTATAAAATAACAGAACTTGACAAACATGATAAGAAATGGCGAAATACAATAACAAAGCATGAAGCCAAAGAATAATAGAATAATGTTGGATAAAGAAAAATATAATGAATTAGCATCTATACTAATGTGGCAGCACATAATAATAGAGCATAAAACCAAAGATTTATAGAATAATGTTGGATAAAGAAAAACATAATGCATGAGAGAGACCTTATTGTGTGATCGTTCTTTCCATCTCTTGTATATCCCAGTCTTTTTAGATTTTACTTTTGCATTACCCTCCGTTTTTACCTATACACCATCAAGAAAGAAGCATAAAAGGCCAAGAAAAGTCTCAACGTAGGCGGATTCAAAATAAAGCTCCTCCTAGATAAAGAGAACCAAAAGTCACAAATCATGTTAGACTTACAAAGCAAAACAACTTAACTAGTGTAGTTTCTTTTTCCCACCCTTTTGACAGGAAGTAGGAGGATCTGTTCTAGTTCTAAAGCAGAGGGATAAAACTCACATGAACTTTTAATTGATGGTTACATGCACATGCCAAGTCTTAAATTAGTTTATGATAACATTTGAAGACAATTATTAAACAAAATGACCAGTGACGAGATAACTGACCTTTATTCCTCCAATTCTTACGTTTTGTAAGAATAAATGTCCATTATTCTTCCAATACTTAGTTTCGATAAGAATTTAAATGTACCTTGCAACTTATGAACAACATAACCCAACGCGTAGAGAAAATATAAGTTTCCCCTTGAAAAGGGAAGCCGCCTTTCTTCCGGCATGTTAAAAGATAGAAGAAATCAAGAATAGAGTTAAAATGTTCAACTATGCCAACTTCATGAACCAAAATATAGCTTAAGGAAAGGAAGTACAATTTTTCTCAACAAACTTCAAATTGTTCAGTGAATAGCTACTACATAACAAAAGGTAGGCTGTCTCTAGTCACAACTTAAGAAGATAATTTTATACTATGTCTGGATTCACAAGGGAAAGGAAAAGAAAGTAAAAATAAAGAAAGAAGTCATAAAGGAAAAGAAAGGAAAGGATCTTATGATTCTTGGTCGGGACAGGAGAAATAAAGGAACAAAAAGGATAAATTTCAAACATAAAGTAACTTAAACATCCTTTTCCTATTCATTGTTATGTTAACGATATATTTGGAATCATGTAACAATTAAAACTTCCACTGATCAACCTTTTCTTTCTCTTCGTAAAACCCCAGATTGGAGGATTGAAAAATCCACTCATTAAAGGTTATGGAAGGATAGTTCAATCCCTCTATTTACTTTCCTCTTACCCAAAAGTGAATTTAACCAAACCTCCATTTCCTTTCCATTCCTTTCTTTTCCTTCTTAACAAGTGAATCCAAACATAGTGTAGAGTATCATTTCGACCCCCCATAAAAGGTTTATATTTCTATTTATGCAACTTGATGTTTCAGTGCGAAATATCCAAAAAGGGAAGAATATACCTTTCCACTAGCTGTCACGCGTTCTCCATTGTTCAATTTGACGTATTTCTTATGCCTCTGTATCATTCAGAGATCATACTCAGATTTTTGCAAAAGTAAGTTGAGTATAAATCATCATATAAAATGAACTAAAACAATATAAAAGATCAATATTCAAATAGTCTGTGGTACCTTATCCCATTGATAAGAAGAATTCTGTTTCTGTAGTTCCCCACTATCATCAGCAACCAGGTCCATAACAGCAGCCTCCAATCTATTAAATCATAAATTATCACATGAACCGACTGTCCAATGATGTATTGAAATGCAGGTTTTTACTAATATTTCTTAATATATGCTACATTCCCCCTCCAAAGGGAAAAAAGAAAAAGAAAAGTAGGTGGCTAGGGAAAGCTTGAGAGAGGAATACTATCATATCATTATCACGAGCTCATGACATACATCATAAAACAGGGAGAATAGAGTATCTCAAGTTATCAACCATGAAGGAGAAAGATGGCAACTTCATTCACCTAACTTACCTGTTTGATTCAAAGCCTTGGTTAGCTCTAACTGAGAGTCCTGCTTCAAAATGCTGAAAATATAACAGCTTTTCAGTGAAATAGAGAAAACATATACCTCAAATTTTGGGAGCAAACTAATCATGCATAAGGACATTGAAACTTCAGAAACAAAGTTAGATGTAAGGGGCGCCATTATAACTTTTCTGCCAGATTTGTTGGAAAATTAGTTAACCCACCTGATTTGTTGGTACGGAACTTATGAAATACTCCTCATCTTTGAAGCTCATTGCCTTCCTTTTAGAACCATAAACTGCAAGAATTGGTGCAAACTGATAAGAATACTAAGCTAGTGCAGCAGCAAAGCTCGAAGGAGAAAGATCAGAGCTCTCAAAGCAGCTCAAAGTGACCAACTGTCACTATCATCAGTTAGTTAGTATATTAACTAACTAACTACCAATCTGATTAAGCTAAGAAGAGCATGTGAAGAATTCATATTAAGCACATGTCTAAAGAATTCTATAAATAGCTTCACTGTATACTGAATCAGATATGTTTAAAGTTGGATGAGTTATTTGAGGAAGGAAGCTTGGATGGCAATGGGTATAGACCATTGCTAGAGGGGCCCTGGAACATGATCTTGTGTGTCAAATTGTCCAGTATGAGTACCTCCTTAGCATTGAAAAGAAGTGTAGTGTTATTATCCTTAGCTAATCAATAGACAGAAAGAAGATTTGTAGATATGCTAGGAACATGCAAGACTTTAGACAGTGCAAAGCTACAGAAAAGTATATATGGTTTGAAACAGGCACCAAGGGCCTGGTATCAACTTCTTTCTTCCTTTTTAGTTCAACAAAAGTTCAAGTGTAGCAAAGCTGATACATCACTGTTTGTATTCAAAGAAGCAGGCCTATTCATAGTAGTCTTGGTGTATGTCGATGACATATTAGTCACAGGGAACTCAGCTACTTCTATTCAGTCACTAGTGCAGAAGATGAGTACTCAATTTGCCATGAAGGACTTAGGCAAACAGCACTATTTTTTGGGCATCGAAGTGGATTATAATTCTAAAGGTGTTGTACTCCACAGTCAAAATATGCAACAGAGTTATTAATCAAGGCAGGCATGAAGGATTGTAAACCTATAGCCACCCCTGCCACAAAGACTAACACAACACAGTTCGATTTAGCACCATACTCTCACCCAACTCAATTTCGCAGCCTTGTTGGAGCATTGCAATATCTTACAGTCACTAGACCTGATCTACAACACTCGGTGAATTCAGTTTGCCAACATATGCACTCTCCTACATAGGCTGACTACACTGCATTAAAAAGGATTCTGAGATATGTTCAAGGCACCATGCACTATGGACTGATATTCAAGCCTAGCAGCCTGGTTCTTAGAGCTTTCTCAGACTCCGATTGGGCCACAGACTTACAAGACAGAAGGTCCACAATAGGCTTCTGTATTTTTCTAGGGGATAATCTGATTAGTTGGTGCTCCAAGAAACAACCAACTGTCTCACGTTCCTCCACAGAGGCAGAATATCGAGCATTAGCCTCAGCAGCATCTGAAGTTAAATGGCTCACCTTCCTCCTTCAAGACCTGTTTATTTCAGGCCACTGTCCCACTATTTGGTGTGATAACAAATCAGCATTGGCCCTTGCTAGTAATCCAGTGTTTCACAGTCGCACTAAGCACATCGATCTTGATTACCACTTTGTGCGTGAGCAAGTGATAGCTAAGACGCTCAAGGTGCAGCATATTTCAACTGGAGAACAAGTTGCAGACATCCTAACTAAATCTCTACCTTCCGCCACGTATTTCTATCTCCGCACCAAGCTTCCCCTACAGCCATCTCGGCTTAGCTTGCGGGGGCATGATAAGAATACTAAGCTAGTGCAGCAGCAAAGCTCGAAGGAGAAAGATCAGAGCTCTCAAAGCAGCTCAAAGTGACCAACTGTCACTATCATCAGTTAGTTAGTATATTAACTAACTAACTACCAATCTGATTAAGCTAAGAAGGGCACGTGTAGAATTCATATTAAGCACATGTCTAAAGAATTCTATAAATAGCTTCACTGTATACTGAATCAGATATGATTGAGATCAATAAAACATTTCTTTAATTTCTCTCAATTTACATTTTCTTCACAAACCATTAAAACTTATAATACTCCAGTCCATAAAAATTTCCAATGTCAAAATGAACTTTTCTTTTTCTTTTTGGAGATGTAGGAATAATTTATTAATAGAAACATGAGCATATCCCTCTCAAATATGAACAAACAAGGAAAGAATTACAAGGAAAATACATCCAAAATCTCTTTCTATTTATAAATACTCTGTTAAATGACTCTACCCAAAGCTCAAGAGATGAGGTATGAAGTAGTTACACCCAAAAAAGGGGCAACTTGTTGAAGGGATGCCCTATTACACTCTGTACAAATGGCAGCATAATTGATTCTAGGTTTCGTTCATTCTCCCTCATTGTAATCAGATCTACTGGCAGTTTTTGTCCTGATTGATGCAAGTGTCACTACTTTTCTAGTCATATTTCAGTAACAAAAAAGATATGTGTAAGTCAACCTTATACTTCTCTTCTCAAGGTACCAGAGATCATAGCTACTTAAAGAAATAGGCATAACAAAGGGAATCACACCCCAAGCATTGCTTCCTTAATATCTAATAAGAGTATTCATCCCTGAATTAGTACAAGAATGATACTCCTTAACTCCCTCCTTGAATGTCTGCTTATTTATTATGAGATGTCCTCTTGCCAGTCGCCCCACTACAAACCCCACTTTTCTTAAGATTAATATAGATGTTCAAATCTTGCATTAAATGGCATCTCAAGTGAAAAAGGAAATTCATTTTGCGATGGAGAGAATATACCTTATTAGCTCTTGGGTCACATTAATGAAGTAAACTAAGGAAATGAACAACATACTCCAGTATCGGAAGAACTACTTTAGCTTTTAGTGAAAAAGAGAGCTTGTACCAAAATGATAAGAATGATGCAAGGGAATTTCCACAATCCGTAGCACAGATAACCTGGAATTGCTAGGGAAATATGCAAAGTAAAATATACGCCGTATTATCTAGATGGCACCGAGAAATTATTCGTCTAATTTTTATTTCCCTCTACAGGTGCACAATCCTTTTATTTTTTGAAAGTTACAGATGGTGGTAGAGAGGTTGTTCATTGCCTAACAAGTTACAGTTCAAAATAGTGAGACATATAATTTTTTTGGCGCAAACAGAGACCGTAAGAGACATACCGTAATGTAATAGAATAAAGTGGAATATTTAAAATGTTTACCACATAGAATGTAGATTTGAAAGCATTTTTCCTTAGAATATATATGTAAGTTGTATGTGTACTACGCATAAAATTAGAAAAACATGATTACTTATATACAAATCACGCACACTCTCCTTGCTTCAACCCAAACAGAGATACATATACAACATATTGTTTAGCTAAAACTATAATTAGCATTGACAAAGTAGATTACTTTTAGTACCATCGACCAGTCTCTTCAAATTTGGTACCACGTATTATTTCACAACTGCATCAATACTAAAGCAATATACACATACAGCATAAACTGTAACCAGACGAAACAGTAATTCTACATGTCACGCCCCCAAAATTCATAGGGCCAAACTCGTGGACGCGATGCCGCGCGCCTAAGAAGATTACTCTTCCTAAACCCGCAAGGCTCTAGTATCATAATACCAAAAACTAAATTCCACAAAACCTTTATCAGAGTGGCTAGAACTCAAATTAAATCAAATAATTCTTTTGATTATCTATCACATGAAGGCGACACTTTAAAAATAATATTCTACTATAATATCACTATTCTCAAAATACCATATGCTTGTGAGAACTCATCTCATAGGGTGGTTGCTAAACCCATATAGCCCGAACAACTTATTAACCTAGCCTCTGCACAATTGTAATAAAATAATAATATGAGCGAAACTATACTCAGTAAGAAAGACACCCAGAGTCGGGCTCTGAGGGTTGTCCAATTAAAGATGCAATATAGAAATAAGAATTGGATCAAAGACACGAGACCGAGTCAAAATATAGAAGGTATCTATAAGAGGGACTAATAATAATTAATTCATACCAAACCAGAACCGTACCAAAACCTGATCAAAACAGGACACACACACAAGGCTGTTACCAAACTTACGCAACCGGATTTCACAAAACCTGTGTAGTTATCTCATTTATACTGAAGTATCATACAAACTTAATTGTATTTTCACAATACAAGCATCTCACTATCATATCACACATAAATATCGTCTAAAGATGTAATAGTCATGTTAGAATATACACTTATCTCACATAGAAAAATTATAAACTCTAAACCCACCTTATAAGATTATGAGTTAATCCACTTGGCACCAATTAGTTTTAAGATGGAAACTCAGTTATCTTAACATTGTATCAGAGCTGGGCTCTTGGTCCAGTCATATTCATCCGCGTGTGACCCTCTTAAATAAGGTCCACTTGTATTTAATCTTTTGCGTGAGTTATATTTCACGCATCTTCAATCTGCCACGTGTGTCTCACGTGTGTTCAATTTTCCATGTGTGACCCATCTCAAAAAATTTGGTTCACATGTATTCAACCTTCCAAGTGTAACCCATCTCAAAATTAGGTTAACGTGTGTTCAATCTTCCACGTGTGACCCCTCTCATATTAGGTCACATGTGAGGGGGAGTGTTAGAATAGACATTTATCCCACATAGAAAAATTATAAACTCTAAGGCCACCTTATAAGATCCTGAGTTACTTCATTTGGCACCAATAGGTTTTAAGATGAAAACTCAGTTATCTTAACAAGTCATAACTAAATCACATATCAACATTGTGCAGGATTCGAAAGGTGGCTCCTATAGGTTCAAGAGATAGCTCACTGCTTTCTTAGTGTAGCACTTTGCCCTGCATAGCACTTCGTTCCTGCACCATAATGGCCACCTGTGACCTATATAATAATAACAGATCGGCAATCTCACCCGTCGGACCGTCGGATGGGTGTCACAGCTCTAGAGATAACACATAGCAACTAATATCATAATACATATTTATTTGATGACAAAAATAACAGAGCAATCCTATACTAACTCAGGACTCACACTAACCAAATATAAGAGTCCGAAGAGATAAACAAATCAACAGGACACAACCGAGACACATACCTTATAGGACGGACTAAATAGATACGAACGAGTTTACCACGAATAATAGGATGACCACATGGCTAGCCCCTCGAAGAATTACCAGGAAAAGACCGAAACAAATGATACCAAATGCTAAGTCATCAGATGAGAGTCAAAAACCCGAATATAGTCCAAGGTAGTATGTCAAACAAAGTATTGTGTGACTCAATTGTCGGAAGCCAATAAATTCAGGAATCACTAATAAGAGATATTCAATAACTAATATATGAAGCAAAAGTATCAAAGAATCATAACGGGGTCAATAAATGACTGACACATCACGAATAAAAATTCAGAGGGTCAATGAATGGTAAACTAAGGGAGTCCAACTTACCTTGATCGAGCTTTAAATCGATTTACTTTTCTTTCAAAATTATAATCTCAAGACCAACTTGTTATTGCATAAAAAAAAAACATTGAGTTCCAATAACATTTCCATTTCGAATAGAAGATTAAACTGAAAGGATTTCTAGAATTTATATGTGATATTTAAATTTCCTCTTTATTCTGACCTCATTTTCTTAATTACATACTTTATTAAAATATCGAATCCTTAGTTACTGATCAAGTTCATCCTTTTCTTAACTGTTAAAATTCTTCCTACTCTTCTTTTGTCTTTTACACTTCCCATTTTATGCTTTAAGCCTTATTCATCATAGCACACTCACAAACATAAGACACATGGTCGGACAGCACACTGACCTCACTAATACCTTGCTATGCACAATGTAAATGATGTTTTATACATATTACTACATCTCCATCAACACCCACGGGCATAGCAAATCCAGTATCATACTCGATATCAACACCATAGCACGTCAATCATCACCATTTCGCCTTAGCAGTCACAACAACTCCATAGCTATCCTTGAACCCATTTATTGAGCCTTTACTATTTTTATTATGAAGCCCCAAACTAGGTTTCATCCTCTAGTTACCATTACTCTGAATTATATATAACTTATATTATACAAATAAGCTTATGAGTCAACCGAATTTCATAACCATACATGCAACAGCCAAAAGATCAGAACCTTACCTGGCCATATTTGGTGTAATCGAAGGGTCAGTTTGTTCTATTCCTCTTTGTCTCGATTTCTTCTCTGATCTTCTTTTGTTCTCATGGTTTCTTTTCTCTTCTTTCTTTCCTTTTTATTCTTCTCTGTTATTCTTATCTTTAAACTCCATCCCTTATCGACCAAGGCTCCAAAAATAAGCCACAAAGCAGCTCCAAGAAACAAATGCCTAGCTGACTAATACCTTTGCTTCTATTCTTTTTCTTTTCGGTTGAGTGGCTATACGGTGAAGACAAGAGAGAGATTTTCTCACTTACCAAGGGGCCCACTGTTAATCTTAGCCAAACATAAACTCTAACTAGAGCTGGAATAAACCAAAATCGAAATAAAGTAATGTCAAAAACTTGAATTCGTCACTCAGGTAGACAGATCAGATACGTTGTACTAAAACAGTCATAACTTCTTACATAAAATTCCAATTAATGCATCGTTTAAAGTATTATAAACTAGACTCGTAAATCTTTTCAACCATATATGGCTCACTAACTAACTCTATCTAAATCGGTACAGTTTTTAACTCGAAATTGGCCCAAAAATTGATTTGTAACTTTGTAATCTTTCAAACTTCCTTAATTAATTTTGCAATTGAACTTGTTTGACTGAGCTTGCATTTCTAGTGCAGTTGATCCGGCATCACTCAATAAATTCTAATTTACATATTAACTCGAATATATTGAAACGCAATATATCAATTATCGTTAATTGATCATTCTTTAACAATTTAATAATTTATTTTGAACTCGCATTTGGTAGGAGTATTACAACATATCTGCTTGACGGGTACATTCCATATTTACTCCACCATTGGTGACTTTAAGCCGCGGTTCAAGCATAAACTCCTCTTGCAAACTCCAATCTTAGTCAAGACGTCAACACAATTGTTCCAAGAGCCACAAAAAGAATTATGTTCTTCTAGAAGAAGCATCTTGACTTCCCTTTTCTAGATATTAAAAATAAATAAAAAATCTGACCGGTTCACGTTGTGAAACTTGCTTGCGAATCCTAATGAGCAAATGCAGATCTTAAAACTTTTGTGCAGCATGAATTAGAAGAACTGAAAGGAAGTGTAATATTGAAGTACTTGTATTTATGATGCTTCAGAAATTAGAGACATACTAATTGTAGCTGAGATTAGTAGGTAACTATGAATGTTGTCTAAAATCTAAATCCATCAACATATCAAATTCTCCGAAGCCAGAGACTCGCCCCACTAATGGGTCCTTTAGTGTTCCTACTATCCTATGTCTTAGCAGAGAACAATACTTCCCGGGAACCCTCACTTTTGCACCATAAAAATAAAGAGTCATGTATATTACTTACTGAGAACAATTTATCGTTCTATACCACCATAATCTACTGAATGTTTTGAAGCATTGTATATTTATGGAAAATAAACGAATGATAACAACCTTGCTTATCTAGATGCTTTCAGATGTGACCTCCTGCAAAACTAGTAACATCCGCATCAAGCTCAACAGAGAAAAGAAAGAAAGTAAGCAGGAAACAGAAAATGAAAAAATAAAGATAAAAAATGTTATTTCTCAAAAGTTATTCCCAATCTTTATATCACAATACTGAAGATTCAACTAAAATATGTCATGTCAGCTTCGCCCAAACTTTCTAAAGATAATGATCTGAGATTTTAAATACTAAGAATGTACGAAATACTGGAGCTGTTTATAACTTTTTACCTTGGCTCATCATCGCCATTATCGTTGTTGATGCACTTTATGATGAGCTCCTCATGAATAGCTCTTTTCTTCTTCATAACATCGCCCCACTGAGTAGAAGATTTCTGCAGTTACAAGTAATTATAATAGAGGTTTCAACTTATAATAGGGACAGAAGATGGTCCCTCAACAATTATTTTCAGGTTACCTTTCAGAACTGACAAAAGATGCAAGAATACCCAACATAAAAGAGAAAGGAAAACAAAAAAGAAAAGAAAATGTGACATCTTTGGGTAAGAAAACGAAATATTGATTTTCAATATCAGAGTGTGACACACTTCATTAATTGACTTCAATAAAACTAGCTGAGAATCATTTTTGAATGCATGAATCAGCTGAGATACTCGAGATGATATTAACAGAACATATAGAAAGACATTCAAACATATATGACTAAAAAGCCCAATCATCAACAAAATAGTCAACCCAAAAACAGAGCATGTTTTCATGAAATTTAGGGCCTATGTATCAACTACTGGATATTACAGCCTGGGAACTTAACAAACAAATGAGAGACTAAAGAAGTGTAACTAAGCACCTATTCATAAAAGATTTGATATCAACTGGGTGAAAGTGGAAAAGTAGAAATAACTTTTATTGGGGAAGATCTTTCATTCTTTAAGTGGACTCTCTTAGAAGGTTTCGCTTTTGCTTTTGTTTTTGTACACAAGCAAAATGCTTTAGTACATGGTTTCAGCAAAGCAGTCAGTTCTGTGGATGAATCAATGATTTTCAAAATTCTATCAGACAGAAGATCTATAACTGTTTGCGGAAAATGCCCATATATAGTTACTCCAATCTATAACTGTCTGCAGAAAACGCCCAAATACAGTTACTCCACTTTCAACTGCATGTTCTATTATGGACATATCCATCCGGATCTTTTAAATCCTCTACCTCAGCAGGAGCTGCCCTAATTGGTTTTGAGAGACGGATGATTATCTAATAGGTAAGGCATATCCTCAGGTGTCACAAAACAAAAAGGGACAATACCATTCAACCGGCCCTTGCAGCTCTACCCACTTGTGGACAAAAAGTCTCGGTTCGGAAAGGAAGTCAAAGTTGATAACGTTACCAAGTAATGGAATGTCTTTTCCCCTAGTTGCAACATCTGTCACAATCAATAGCCTAGTTTTCCTTGCTCGGAATCTCGATATATGAATCTTGCGATTGCCTTGATCCGTATCACCTTAACAAAGAGTAAATTGTTTGCCGCCCCTTTGTGTTTTGTTCGAAATATTCATTCACCCTCTGTATTTTTAAAATAGGCTCATTACCCACCTGTGATTTTCAGAATGTAGCTGACCGCCCCCCTCCATTAGAAAAACCGTCTAATTTAACGGCAATTGTAACACACGCGCTTAAAATGTGATTTTTTTATGCTTTTGATTAAAATAAATTCTTTGTTGGACAAAAATACCTTTTTAGTAAATTGCTTGCCGCCCCCTGTGTTTTTCTTGAAATACTTATTCACCCCCTGTATTTTTAAAATAGGCTCATTACTCCCCTGTATTTTTTCGATTTTAACTTTATATAAGAGTATAACGATCAATTAACTAATTTGGTAACGTTTGCTAACGGAATAAGCGATTTTGGGTGCGTCAGCTTAATCGAAAAAATACAGGAGGATAATGAGCCTATTTTAAAAACACAGGGGATGAATGAGTATTTCGGACAAAACACAGGAGGGCGGCAAACAATTTACTCCCTTAACAAACATAAGGCATAATTCCCTCTTCCCTAATCAAGCACGAGATCAAGAATGAAGAAAAATTCTCCATAGCATAAGTTCTCTCCTAAAAAAAAATTAAAAAGAAAAATTCACCAACACCTAAGAAACCTCCTGTAGGCTTAGCCTGAATATGCAGAAGAAAGCTTCAGATCCTGATCGTGTATTTAAGCTGAGTGTCAGACCATCACATTACAAGTAATCCATAATACTTCATATCATAATGTGAACCCAGGTTGGTATGTTCTTATGAAAAAGGTTCTGTTTAAGGACCAAATTGCAATTTATTTAAGACAAACATTTTTAGAATGTGAATTGCTTTTGCAAGTGATACCATTTGCAAGTTCAATAAATTGAAATATATTAGTATTATTTAGTTCTAGGGATTTTACATTTTATGCTTGAACAGAATCAGGGAAGTTGGACAGCCTGCAAAAGACTAGATTTCCTAGTAAATTAATTTTAGTTTTTTTTTTTTCCTGAAAGTTAAATTAGTTTTAGTAATTACTAAAGAGAGAAAATCATTACTTTACAAAATATTTGATAAACGAATCCAATAATATTTTATAACGTACCAAAAATTTAATTAGCGTACTGAATAAGTCTTCTCACATGGTACTCTAAAATTCATAAGTGTTGTATGAAAACACTCACTTTTGCTCCACTAAACACTTAAGATCAAATTTATTGCTCTGTATCATAATAATTTACAGATATGCAGTGTTCTGAGGCATCATATATTTTATTGAAAACAAAGGAATGATGATAAACCTTGCTCTTACTGGCCCTTTTTGGAACTGATTTCAGATGCAACATCCTGCAAAACACAGCAACACAACCATTAATCTCAACGGGGAAAATAAAGTCAGGAGCCAAGTAGAAACATTTCTTGGCAATCGTCATGAATCCCATAGCATATGCAAAATGAACCCACTACTTCTGAGAAATTAGTATGAAGTTGCTTGCACAGAATGTACGAATCACTGGAGCGATTAAGAGTTTCACCTTTGGCACATCATCACCAGATCGTTGTTGATGCACTTTGTGTAATGAAGACACTAGCGATTTATAATGAAACAAGTGGAAATGAACTTGTATTGATTCAACTGAAAGGAAATTACAGGGAATTTAAAGACATGAATGAAAGATAGCCAATTTTAGAGAAAATTGGGAACTCCTAAAGAAGAGAGAGAAGAAGAGCCTAAGCCACTGCATACATTTTTCCTGCCCACATTCTACTGTTAGTCTAGCTTTTATAGCTTTTCTCTATCGCCGACTTGAGGCTATTTCGTTACCAATTCTGTTAGGTAATGTGGCATCTTCCTGGTGCGCATCCCTCTTTGTAACTGCACAGAATCTTCTTGGCTGGACCCTTTTGACACCTCAGCAGCTTGTTCATCACACACATTGGGCTGTCTTTGCTGTCGGTTCATTACATTGCCGCCCTCTGCGAAATAAACCTTGTCCTCAAGGTTCTGAATCTGAATAAGATCTTCCCACGTCACCTCTTCCACAGGAAATCCTTCCCACTGCACCAATACTTGATCAACTTCTTTTCCTTGTCTGATGAGAGATCTTTGAGCAACAATGGCTAAGGGCCGATGGATGGGAGAGGAATATTGAGATAATTCTGGCAGTGGACTACTTGGAGTACCAACTGCCCCCTTGAAGCGCTTGAGGAGGGACATATGAAAAACAGGGTGAATTCTTGATGACTCAGGTAACTCAAGGCGATACGCAACTGAGCCAATACACTCCATTACTTTAAAAAGGCCATAGAAACGACGGCACAATTTTGAATTGAAGGGACCTCTTATAGAATTCTGTCTATAAGGTCGTAGTTTAAGCCATACCATATCACCTACTTCGAACTGTTTATCATGCCTCTTTTTATCAGCGTGGTTCTTGATACGAAATTGAGCTTGTTGCAAGTGCTGGCGTAGTTGGCGAAGAAGCAAGTCACGCTGATATAATTCATTTTCAACAGCATCGTTATTAGTCTCACCAGGAAGGTACCGAATAATAGATGGCAGTGGCCTGCCATATAATGCTTGTAAGGGTGTCATTCCCGTCGATGTATGATAAGAGGAGTTATACCAAAACTCGGCCCAATGCAAATATTTTGCCCATTGATTTGGAGAGTTTGCAACAAAACATCTGAGATAAAGCTCGAGGCCACGATTTACTATCTCCGCAACAAATAATTGGATGTCACGGTGTATATTTTGCGCCAATAGAAGCTCGCAGTCCGCCTTTGAAATGTGCGCAAGGTCCCATCTCTGATAGCAAAAAATTGAAGTTGAGGACTACTCTGCAATCTGTGATAGAATACCATCTCTGATAACGGTTGATGACCGGCCATAGCATGATATGAGATCGTCGGAACCTCAGAATCTGGAGTAAGAGAAGTATCCATGAGTAACAACTTCAGAGCTGTTTCACACCTATGTGACGGAGACCATTTTTTATCATATGAGTAGCAGAGATCCTTCTCCCTTTTTACTTGAATTTCTGCAAATAAAAGTTTCTTGATAGGTAATTTGTGGGTGGTAGGAGGAAGTGATAAGGGTGTGTATGGGTGGGTATGAGTGTTTGGATTCTTTGTGGCTGGGCCGCGAATTGATGGAGCCATTGATACCACTGTAGATGTTTGTGTCAATTTAGTCAATGACCCATGAGGGTTTTCAAATTCCAACTGCGCAAACCTATTCTTCAATGCGCGCCTGAACTGAGTCCACGAACCAATTTGGTTGTTGCGTAGAAGCCATTGATACCACTGTAGAGCCACGTTGTCCATATGGAATGAGGCAATCATTAACCGTTGAGCTTCATCAATTCTGTAGTAATCACAGAATTGTTCTGCTTTAAACAACCAACCCATTGCATAGCTACCATCGAACCAAGGAAAATCGAGCCGGAGGGGACGACCCAACGGTGGTCGACCACCAGAATTTAAATCGGTGGCCAAAAGATGAGCTGAGCAAGAAGAAGAGGACTCACTAGAATGGAGAACTTGAGTGAACTTACCATCCAAAGCAGGACACGGTAAACCAATTGCTCCATAGATTTATGCTGAGTTGAAATCGCCGATTGCATTGAATTGCTAGGTCGCATGACTGCTAAATATACCATAAGTGCATATAGTTCTAGAACAAATTACATACTTCTCTCAATCCTCACTTCAATTACCACCTAAAAGTTCAAATAATTTTAAAATATTGAAGCCTAATGCCACCTAATTACATTCTATCACCATAACATTTTAAGATACGAGTGGATTTGTTGTCGGATCAATAGTATTCTTTTAAATAATTACTATCCAAAAATATAATGTAATGTCAAAAATTAACGGGTTGAGCAAATCGCTCAACGGGCTAAATTCCACTCTAATAGGTTCAAGAACACGAGAGCACTTTTTTAAGCATTAAAAAAGAAGGTACATGTTGATAGAGTTAGGTAAGGAAGTGTCTTCCAAATTCAATTAGCACAATTCCCAACTATCTAGTCTTTGTTAAGGGTCTTTCATTTTTTTCAACCAGATCAACATATTGAAAAAAGACAAAGGCTCTTACTCAAATGCGTAACTATCGTGTGGCTATCACCTCAACACGACACTCTAAAATTTATATTGGTTTGAGCAAGGGTATTGGGATTTGAAAGAAAAAGAATTGAATTGATTGCATAGTCTCAATATAAGAATTTAAAACCAACCAGTCATCTCTCACTTCATTCTATCATACAAAACTGTGGATGAGACTTTTGTCCCATTGGACTCCTAAGTGATAAAAGAAAGTAGAACTCATTCTTACTTTTTTATTACTGTTCTTGTGTATATGCAAGATTGAATCCATTTGATAACTAGAATAGATTATAATAATAAGAAAGGGACTGGCAATTATAGCGCATTATTACCCTTATAGTTTAAGAATTTTCTTCAATGAAACTTATCCAAATATGTCACATTTATGCTTATTTCTATCAATGGTCATCATGAAATGATCATATTATTGTTATTTTTTCTTCTTTCCCTTTCCTTTACGTTTTCCTTTTTTTTTTTTCTTTCTTCTCAATTATTCTACTCCAACATACATGCACACGACATGAATGCAAAGGTATATGCACACGAACAGGTTCACGCACACTTGAAACCACATACAAACAAGACATGCACACACACATACACATAGATACATAGACTCAATCCATTAATGTGGAAAGCATCGATTGCTAGGGCATACTATCGAATTTTGAATTTCGGAACACTCTTTGGGTCTTGTTCTTTATAATTTCTTTTACCTATACGAAATGAAATAATTTCAAGCCATTGCCTTGATTGGAACTTTTCTAAAGGGTGTCATCTATGAATTGAGTTTTGGAGATCGAGATTAAAAAGAAGTGTTATAGTGACGATACCAACAAGAAAGAGAAAAAGAGTATGGAGATCAACGGTTGGTGTCTGAGGGAGTGATTCAGTGGTGAGGGGGCTGGGTATGGAGATGGCTACTAGTACAAACTACTTATTGTAGCAAAAATATGTGATTAGGTTTTGTAACACCTATTAAGGGTATTTTTGTTCATAAAAATGTTGATTTAGGCATGATTATATAACACCTTGCATTTTTTTTCTTGTGTGTCAAATGCATAGCCATAATGGACAAAAATTCTAAGGACAAGAATATTGTGCTTTAGAACTGTATGGACTTATTAGGTGACTACAATACCACATGAAGTAATATGCGCTTTAGGTGAACGACAAAGAGGTTCTTTACTATTTTATCTCCTAATTTTTGTTTACTTATATAAATATGTTATTTCTTTTACGACAATAACTTTTAAGCTCCTCAATTTTTCTGCTATTTTATCTCCTAAAATCTTGGGTTTAATTTGTAAATGTGCCACAAGGCTTACTAAATTTTAGGACACTAATTTAAAGTTTTTCAATTTTAATTATTAAGCCTCCAAACTACAAATAAATGGTCAATGTTGAAACTTGTGAGACAACTATGCCCTTACCCCTAACATTGTTTGAAAAGTGGACAACAAACAAAGACACGTATGTTTCACATGCTTAAGCAAGGGTGAAAAGTAAAAAGCCACCTAAATAATGCTTTCATATATTTATGTATTTTTTCAAATAAAAATTATTCAATTTTTAGTTTTGATTAACATTTAGTATACAAAATTTCAATGCTAATTGGTTTCATTTTACCATTTGATAAAATGGTCTTATCATTTTCACTCAACTATTGCCTTGACCAACTCTATACATTATAATGTTAGACGACACCTGATCTGCGTGACTTTACTAGATTCAAATGTGTTTGAATTACTTGTAGATAACAATTCTATTGTAAAGTAGTGTACTGCTTCTACACTTCTACTTCATGTAAACAACTTTATTGTACTTCTATCATAAGCAATAGCAAGTGCCCAGATGATTCATCGGGCAACACAAACGTTACATGGTATTAAGAGCTTGGGTTATCACGCACATTTTTTTTTTTCTTTTTTCTCTCTTGAATCAATCACCTCATGACTTCTCAGTCTTCACCTGCAACTTCGACATCTATTTCTCCAGTCATCTCTTTGGCCTTGGTCCAACATATTCCTCAAGAGATTTTTCTCAAACTCGGCACTGATAATTTTTTGCTATGGAAAACTCAAGTCTTCCCCGTTCTACTCGGTTTCATTGATGGATCCTCTAAAAAACCATATGTTCCTCTGAAATCTGTCGCGGCGTGGGTTCAACTTGATCAAATTTTTTTGGGCCGGTTACTTGTATCTTTGTCGGACTCAGTTCTTTCCCAGGTCGTTGACAAATCCACAGCCCGTGAAGTTTGGCAAACATTAGAAGTCATGTATGGCTCCCAATCACGAGCGCGCATTCAACAGATCAAAACTGAGCTATAATCCATTGTCAAAGGTGCTCAAATAGTCCACTCCTATATTCAGCAAGCTAAATCTCTATCCTTGGCTCTTGTGAGTGCCGACAAACCGGTGGACGATGATGACCTTATTCTATGGACTCTCCGTGGCCTTGGCTCCGAGTTTGATCCTATTGTTGCTGCTATTAACTCATATTCTACGTCTCCTATTATTGTAGAGGTACGTGGGTTACTCTTAGATTTTGAGCTTCGATTGACAGCCTCCTCTAATCTTTATGACAAGTCTGCTTCTATAACTGTGCATCACCAAAGTTCTCCACATTCCAATTCTTCGTCACCCGTGGTGTCATCACTGCCTCCTATGCAAAAATTAAATTATGGTCGTTCTAATCGGGGCCGTCATGGTGGTCGTGGGAATGGTCGAGGATGTGGTAGGTTGGGTAACTCTTCATCTACTACATCCAATTATACTTCTGTGGTTTGTTTTCGATGTAGGTATCCCTACCACAAAGCTAATAATTGTTGGGCTCCGGATGATGCGGTAAATCAAACAACCAAGGATTTTAGTGCTATGAACGTTGCAAATCCTTCAGACCCGAATTGGTATTTGGATACTGTTCCTACTCATTATATGACCCCAGATGCTACACAGGTTACTGGTAAGATTCCTTATTCTGGTTCGGATAATATTATGGTTGGGAATGGTGATGGTCTTTCAATCACCCATACCGGTTATACTCATTTCTCTCTATCCAGTGGTTCAGTCATCAAATGCAATACTTTACTTGTTTTGAATCTTACAAAGCGTCTTTTATCCGTTGCTCAATTCACAAGAGACAATAACTGTTTTTTTGTTTTCACTCTATTTGGATATCTTATTAAGGATCTGAAGACGGGACACCTGCTACATCAGGGAACGCTTAGTGGTGGTCTGTATTCTTTGCAGCAGCCTAATAAAGTCGTCTTTCTAGCAAATAAGGTCACGCGTGATGTGTAGCATGCACACCTTGGCCATCCTTCCTCCTGTATCCTTGCTCGTTTACATGCTAACTTGCCAAGTCTTCCATCCAAAGTCTCCTCAGGGCCGTGTGGTAGTTGTCAATTAGGGAAGAGTCAGCGTCTTCCTTTTGACTTTCATGTTCCACGATCATCTTGTTTGCTTAATATTGTACATTATGATGTTTGGGGTCCATCCCTGACACCATCTTTGGAAGGATTTCGTTTCTATTTAATTTTAATCAATGATTTTAGTAGATTTGTTTGGTATTATCCTTTGATACTCAAGTCTGATGTCGCCTCTATTTTTTCATCTTTTATTGCAATGGTGGAGAATTTGTGTGACAAGAAAATTAAATAAATTCAAAGCAACGCCGGGGGTGAATTTATTGGTAATACTGTCCAACAACTATTTAAAAGTCATGGTATTATTCACCATTTATCTTGTCTTGGGACACCATAGCAGAATGGTGTGGCAGAGAGAAAGCATCGACATATTGTTGAAAGTGGTCTTACAGTTTTGGAGCATAGTTCCTTACCATCTATTTTCTGGAACCATGCTTTTTCTATGGCGGTCTATCTCATTAATCGGCTACCAACTGTCGTGCTCCGATATCACTCTCCTTATGAATTGCTCTATGAGTGTTGTCCAGATTATTTCATGCTTCGGGTTTTTGGGTCTCTTTGTTACCCATGTTTATCTCCGTTTGGTCGAAAGAAGCTTGAGTTCAAGTCCTGCAGATGTTTATTTCTTGGCTACAGTCCTAATCACAAGGGCTTCAAATGCTATGTTTTGGATACAGGAAAAATTCTAATTTCTCGTCACGTGGTCTTTGATGAGGGAAAATTTCCAGCTTCAATGCTCACTCAGTCGGCTACCTCATCTCCTCTATTTTCTCTCAAGCCTTTTCCAGCTCAAATGCTACGTGCTCCGTCTAATCATTTGGTATCTGACATTTCTATGCCGAGTCATGCTGCTCCGTGTTCTCCGGCACGACTTCATCCTTTATCTCAAGATGAAAATGCACAATCACATTCTTCTGATGCCTTAATTATGCCTAATTTGGACCATGATGCACTATCTCACAATTCGTCAACATCAACTCATGGTTCTGGTAACTTGGTCCTACATGAATTGGACCATAATGCTCAAATTCCCAATTCGTCAGCTCCGGTCCCTTGGCATTGTTGAAGACCATATTCCCGCTGAATCTCAAATGTTGTTTCCTCACACTATGACTCAGTCTAATACTTCAACCCTTCCTACTCGTGAGCACCACATGGTGGCTTGTTCTATGGATGGCACTCGACGACCAAAGGTCCTACTTTCTTCGCGTTATCCAATTGCATCTTGTTTACTTGCGGCTACATCAACTCTACCAAATGAACCCGCTTGTTTCACAACTGCGAATAAAGATCCCAAATGTCGTGCAGCCATGGTTTAAGAATTTAACTCTCTTATTGCTAATCAGACGTGGTCTTTAGTTTCTTTTACGCCTTCCATGAATGTTATTGGGTGTTGTTGGTTTTGGGGACTGGTCGTCCAATATGGGTTGACCCGACCCGACCCATTTTGTATGGGTCATGGGTCATGGGAAGTTATGGACTTTTCATAACTTTTTCTAATATAGAAATTTAGAAAAAGAATAAAACTGTCGTTTAGTTCTATATATAGACATAAGTGCAGTCTTCTGTCTTCTCCTTCTCATCTTCTCTACGCTCTCTCTCAATCTCTCTTACTATGTCTATAGTGCGTAGACATCAAAATTAAATCGGTATTTAAGTTGTGGCAATATAGTCCAAGATCGAACATGTATTTTGGACTCCGATTCATGGCTGTTTAACGGTGGAACGAATGTGGTTAATTCCTGCAGACTCTTCCGCATACTACGAGGTTAGTATTCTATTCGGTTTATGAAGATTCGTATTTTGTATTAAATTCTTCATTGGTATCAGAGCTAAATCGTTGATTCTCCGTAGATATTTGTTCTCTGCGGTATATATGTGTATATGCATGTTAAATCGATGAATTCTTGTGATTTAAGCGATTTTTAACATAATAATTGTGAATTTATGTTTCTGTGAAATATCATAAGTATGTGTATTTTTGGTACTGGTAAAAAGTGCTCGTTGCAAGGATTCTAACGGCACAAATTTCATAATTTTTCATTAAGTAATGAATTTATTACGAATTTTTAAAGTTTGATTGTCAAATTGATTAAAACATTTTTTCAGTGTTTTTTTTGTCAGCGTTTTGGTCATTTTTCATGTCTATATCATGTTTCAAAAATTATGTATTTAATACTGTTAGAACGGGTTCATCGAAAGCTTTCCGTAGACATGTAATATGCTAAATTTGGTCTTTAAACGCAAAAGTTATGAAGATTTTATGTAAATCTGGAAAAATTGGGTTAGTGTGTGTTCTTAGTGTAGTGCGTGTACGTTGAAAAGCGTGTAAAATTGCAGAACATGTCTGGACATGGCGGAACACATGACCCAATCGTAGGTTGCCATATGGCGAGGTCATTTTTTTAAAAATTATATATATATATATATATATAATTAATAATAAAGTATTATTAAATTTAAAATTTGACAATAGACATTGTCCATTGTCAGACGTGATTAAATCACGTCTCTATGACGTGATTCAAATACTTAGGGGCCATGACTTTGTGGGCCACGTGGCTCATTGCGGTACGCCACGTGGCCATGTGCATTTAAAAAAAACAATTTAAATTGTTTTAATTTCAATTTCGTGATTGAATCACGTCTAAGGGACGTGAATTAATCACGTAAATTGGCTTGAGATGGTCGGCCACGTGGCTCAGTTAGACTGTGCCACGTGGCCATGTAATTTTTATAAAAAAAAGGGTGATCACGTCTGACCGTGATTCAATGTGAATTTGAACATTGAATCACGTCCATGTTCAAAATTGAACATGGTTTGTTCGACCACGTGGCTCATTCTGGTTGTGCCACGTGGCCCTACATAAATAATAATAATTATTTTTTAAAATTAAATTAAATTAAATTAGTTTTAATTTAATTTTTAAAGATAGAATTAAAATTAGTTTTTAATTTTTTTACACCCCAACCCTGCTGCTACCGGAGGTGGTCCAACGTCGGCGGACGGTGGTCCGAAGGTAGTCAGGCGACGACTTGGTGGTGATCCGACGGTGGTTCGGTGGTAGTCTGATGGCGACAAAAGGCGGTCCGACCACTGGCAAACGGCTGTCTGGTGGGGAAGGACGGCGGTTCGATCGTCGGCCGGTGGTGGTTCGATGACAAAGGACGGTGGTCCGGTCGCCAGCTGATGGTGGTTTCGCTACGATCCAGTCGTCCGTTGAATTTTAAAATAAAAATATATTATTATTATTATTATTTAAATAATACATTAGTTGTATTAATTTAAAGGATGACATAATATATATGTGATATTTACAAATTTGACCCCATATTTTTTTATGTCTTTATCTTTGTGATAATTCTATTTTTGCCCCCATGTTTATTAAATGAGCTCTTATCTTTGTGATAATTTCATTTTTTACCCCATGTTCTCAATTAGGGCTATTATTTTTGTGATAATTGTGTTGTGGCCCTATTTCTTACTAAAGTAGTACATAACTTAAATTAATTTCAATTATAACATGAAATTATAAGTAATTTCATTAAGTTTGCTCAAAATTTGTGTAATTTAATTTTAACATTTACCATTAAGGGCAAAAAAATTTTGTAATTTTATTTAAATGCCTAGATTTATGTAATTTTATTGTAATCTTTACAATTAGGACGTGAAATTTTTGTAATTTCACTTCGAAGTATGAAATTTGTGCAATTTCATTATACATGTTTTGTACAACATTAATGCATGCTACGTGCATTATTACTTTTTGAAATTAATTTATTAGATAGTTATGTATTAAAGTTTGTTTATTTACCTGAGGACTTTAGTAGTCATTTGAGAGTAGTGTGACTTGAACAAATTGCGACAAAGATTTCCACCACTATTACTTATAAGAACACGTACTGTAATGGGCCCAAACTACTGGTCCCATATTTTGTTTTACTATTAATATTTACACGTAATATTAAATATTTTATGGGATATTTTACTGAGCATGTGATAATATTAGACACACTTTTATTTCTCTTAACATGTAGAACTAAAAATGTGTCTTTTGGGACTCGATAAGTTTGAGACAACTTCTACATGCTCAATTATCATGGTTCACATGTATTAAAAGAATTGAATTAGTCAACTTTGGTGGACCACATCAAATTTTGAGGAAAATGAGAACACTAAGGAGTGATTTTTTTTAGTAATTTATTTGTTAATTACTAATTCATGTCAAGATCATGTTAATATTTATCTTTATCACATGTTCTTATCATAGGCATATGTTGCATATGTTATTAAATTAATAATTAGTTTATTAATCCTTTATCTGAGTGGGAGTTCTAAGATTAGAATTGGTGTGATTCTAATATAGAACTATTAGTTCTCACACATATGAATTTATGTAATTCATATACGGAACTAATGTTTCTACTCGAATAGGATTAAATTGTGATAATTGTGACATTTGAATATAGAATTTGGCAGGTTGTACTACAATATTGGTACTATATCTTATGTCACTTTATTACATTTAAATATTTGTTCAAGTAGAATTAAACATCTTAATGTGCTAGTACCGAACATCAAAGATGTCTATGTTGTGGTTATTTATGATAACTGCAAAATATCATTGCTGAAGAAAAAATGGACGGTGATGATTGTTAATGTGGCATTATCAAGTTCAGAATATCCTTGAGTAGCAAATAGGTGTTTGAAACACTGAGTTATAGTATAGTGAACCATTAAGGTGGTAACACCACTCCACATAAGAGATAAAGGCCTATTGGGCTGGAAAAATGCTAATGCTTGCATCACGTTGTTGAGCATTATGCATAATGCCTCATTACTTATTACTAAGTTTGACCTACTGATGTGGGGATTTCGAAAGCTTGAAAGAGAAGTTCAGTGGAATTTCTATTTCTAAACTAAGTCAACTTATACTCAAGTTCAACACAAGCTAGAAACGTCACAATGCAATTGAAAGGTAGCATTTCTGAGATGTTGAACATAATTTGAGAATTGAAGGCAATTGGCCACATTCTCACTCATGAACAACTAGTGCAAGTTGTCATCATATCATTTCCATCTAGCTGAGTGCACATAATTGTCAACATGATGTACAATAGGAATGTTAAGACATTCCAAACATTAAACACCAATTGGAGATTGTAGGTAACGCCTCTTAGCCATCTAGGTCATTGGTCAAGCTTATGTAGCTAAGTCCAATAAGCAAGGGTCATGATGATCCAAGCACAAGGGGCAATTACTCCAATGATAAAAAGAAAGGATAAGCTGACTGAGAGATCAAGAAGGTTAGACGTATGTGTGACAAATTGTGATAGCTATGTGCTACAATTGTCACAAAAGGATCACTAAGCTTGGGATCGCCCTAAGCTGAAGATCAAACATTTGTCCTTATGACTAAAAATGTAAGAGCTTTTGTGGGATACCATTTGATTTTAGATCAAAATATGGTTATTTTTGTAATAACTCAAGAGTTGAAGTCAAGGGCATTGACACTTGATAAGTACCATTATGTGATGGTCAAACTCTATATTTTTCCACAATGCGCTAAAAGCTCCGATATTTCAAGTCAACTTGGTATATGCATTAAAATCCCTTTACGATTAGGTCTTATACTTTATAAGTACTCAGTTGAATTGTTAGGAACAACTCATTATAAATTTGGCTATATTGTGGATGGTTTTCTTGTTCTATGCGTTGAACATCAAAACCAATGCTATATAAATATGTGTTATTAATACTACATCTTTGTGATCTATTGCATAACAGCTAGGCATATAAGGCAAGATAGAATGAAAAGACTAGCATACGAAGCTCTTTTGATGCTGTGGTAAGCACAATTCTATCTGTTCCTGTGTGAAAGTTGCCTAGCCAATAACTCCACAATAAAATATTTGGCAAAGGCTTGTGAGCTAGTTTTTCATTGCCTTGAATTCATCTCGAAATCTATAATCCAAATAATGATAGGGCAAGGCATGAGGCCTCATATTTCGTAACTTTTCTCAAAGTTTTCACAAGACTTGGTTTTGTCCTTTTGTTTTCTCACATGTCCGAAGTTTAATTGCTATGGATGTTATTCTAATCATGTTGAGAATCAAACTGACATAATGTGAAATCTTTAAGAACCGATCCTGTTCAGTAATATTTATTTGATTTGTTCAAAATAATTTGTTGACGAAAAAGGTATAGCAAGAGGGCTAAATATTCTTGCCACTTCGCAACTATGAGATGTTGCAGAAAGACGTAATATATCCTTATTGAATGTGGTTAAATATATGATGACTCATATAAATTTCTCAATTATGTGTTGGGAATATATAACTGCCATATATATATGTTTAACCAAGTGTCCTACAAATCAATCACTTCAACTCCTTAAGAGTCATGGACATGTAGTGAACCAGTCTGCGATGAATTATGACCCTGTGAGTTGGCTACTTTGTTCATGATATTTCTCATGAGCTTGAGAAATTGAAACCGAAAGGAAATAGGTGTATTTCTATTTGGTACAATGAATGCTCCAAAGGGAATGTGTATTGATGAACAGATAGTGGGAGTGTGTTTAAACTCAACATTCTTGGATATAGAATTTTCTAGTAGGAGATTCAGTTATCTGAATTGAATGCTCCTAATGGTCCTATCCCTCACAATTTTTTCAGTAGAAATAAGGACTTGCTTCCGTTCACTGATCCAAGTGGGAGATAAACATCGGTTTGGTTTTGGTCAACTTGATCGGTTTGGTTTTGGTCAACTCAAATCCGTTTCATGATCAAAATGAATTCGTTTCATTAACCGATTTATGGATCATGTTCACTTGCAATAATAATATCGGTTTGATCAACTCGAATATATTTTGTTATCAATGTGAGTTCGTTTCACTACCGGGTGATTATGAAAATAAGTTTTTCATATGTTTACTAGTTAAGAACCCTAGATAGTGGCTGAAATTCTCTCATCTTTTTGCAAGGAAAAGTTGGATAAAAGCAATGCAAGAACAATTGAATCCAATTTGAGATATTAAGCTCATTAGTGGCTAAAAAGTTGTACCCAAATTGAGGGTATAACTTGCACGCAAACCTTCTTTCGTTGTTAGGTATGCCTCAATCCACCCATTTCTAATCATGTCACCCAATTGAACCTCGAATTATATCAGGTGGATGTAAAGGTGATTTACATCAGGTGGATGTAAATGTGATGTTTCTTAGTGAAAAAATACAAGAAGAATTCATTTTGTATGTTCTTAAAATGGTTCAATAAGACATCTGTGTATATGTCAATTGATCTGAGAGTAGATATGTGATTCTATCTCTCTAGATAGATGATATTATTGATCAGAAAATGACAAGGAGTATATAATCACTATTAAGATGTGATTATCCTCAACTTTGTGGGATGAAGGACATTGGTGGAGTAACTTATGTGTTTAGAGTCAAGATCCAGAGGGATCACTTTAAAGATTCTTGTTTTGTTGCAAGAGTCATATGTCAAGAAAGTTCTTGAATGACTCTACGTATAAGTCTACAAACCTATAGATGCTCCTGTATCCGAGGGTGAAAGCCTAAGCCAAGGGACGTGTCTCCAAATGCCAGAATAGATTGATGAGATAAAAATGTTCCTTATTTAAGCACCATGGGTAGCCTAGTATATACTGTGGTTTATACATGGCTAAATATTTTTTTTTGCCGTGAGATTGGTAAGTTGTTACCAATTAAATCTTTGATAAGTTAATTGCATCGTTGTCATTAAGATCATGAGGTATTTAAAAGGCAATTTAGATTTTGTCAATGCCATTAAAGTCTTGATCTCTATTAGTAGAGATCTACAAATGCTGATTTGGGTGGTGACCCAGATAAGCGTAAAGTTACCTCTTGACATGCTTATTTGTTAATCAATGGCACTACTTCGTGGAATAGCAAGAAGCAAATATGCATAGTATTGTCAACTGTAGAAATTGAGCTGTGTGGCATGCTCAGCAACTATACAAAATGCAGTATGGCTCGAGAGATTATGATGGACTTGAGATAAGTCAGTTGCTAGACGAGCAATGACGATCTATTGTGTCATCTAATTATCCATCGCCTATGCTAAGGATCTTATATTTCATGGCAAAACCTAATACATAGACATTATAGCTTTGTGTCATAAAAAGAAGTGACTGTGGAACACTCACCTAAGCATGAGATGGCAGTGACCCACTCGATAAGTCCATATCCAGATATATGTATTTGTTGCAATAGAATCTCTAGGATTGCATAGGACTTGATATTGATGTTCTATAAAGTGATATGCAATTACTAATGTACTCATACTGGTGAGTATTTGATGTCAGTTCATAGTCAACAAAATTTTCTTCATGTGTTTGCTTAGTGCCTTGTCTTTGTGATAAGTTTGGAAGAAATCGAATATGAGTATGCTAAGACAGGTTGAGATAGAAAAGTATGTCGACAAGTTGATGAGATTGGCTCTCTCACACGAGCAATCGCCTCTGGCGCAGTGGGAGCGTGCAGAGATGAGACGATATGAGTTGGTTAGTATTCGTCAAGAAATACTATACTCATATAAGATATGTCGCCTTAAGTATTGGTTTGGAATTGGTTTCTATGACAATATTAAGATGAGACCTCTTAATTGTATATGTTACAATTAAAGATTGACATGAGGTCGATATGGATTCCCACGGTCCATATAACTTGTTTGTAGCCAGATTTGAAACCTTGATTACTAAGTGTATTAAATTTGAGGATTCAGGTTAGTTTCTAAGTGATAACTAGACCAAAATCTGTACGGTGTTTGATTTAGGTAAAGACATACACCTCTTATAAGGAAAGTCACATCGTAACACATGTTTCATACCATGTGTGCTTTGCGACTGTAAAATAGAAGTGGGTGAATGGATCCCTGCTTCACCACTGTGTGAGTCCTTGAAGCAATAAATACTTCTTTAGGATACCCTTAGTGGCCTACGCTCATATTCTAATAGGTCAAGTTCAATGTTAGCTACTTTGGTATGTTGTCTAAAGATCACGTTAGATTCGATCATATGGGACATGTCCGGGAAAGCGGTTGACTTGATTTAGAAGGAAAATGAGCGAAGGGAAGACTATTCCCATCTAGCGCTACATGTGTTCATTGGTCGACCAGTTATACAATCTTTGTGATTGAACAATCTTTGTGATTGAATATAACTATGAATATATGTTTGAGATTTAAAGGTCAAACATAGACTACGAGGGATAAGGTGTGTGTTGATTGATGTGAACTTAAACTGGTCTAGGGTACAACGAGATATTTTCTTCCATTGAAGACTGTAGCTCCCATGTCATCCCTAACAGGTGCATGGTCTGAGCTTCCACTTGTTATGAGCTCGCGGGTCGCACGACTTATTTGCCCGTATGAATTTGTTGATGGTTCTTGACAAAGTCATAGAGAGAAATAGTGGTGGATATGAGTCTACCCATCTTGTGCGAGTAGGAGATGTTGGTTTTTAGGACGGGTCACCCAATATGGGTTGACCCGACCCGACCCATTTTTTATGGGTCATGGGTCATGGGTCATGGGAAGTTATGGAAATATGAAGATCCGTATTCTGTATTAAATTCTTCAGGTGTAAATGGGTATACCGGGTGAAGCAAAAGTCTGTCGGCACTTTGGAACATTACAAGGCCCGATTAGTAGTTAAAGGCTATACACAACAACCTGGGCGTGATTATGGGCACACCTTTAGTCCAGTAGTTCGTGCTGTTACTATTTGCATGGTTCTCACCTTGGCTATTTCTAAAAATTGGCCTCTTCGACAATTGGATGTGAAAAATGCCTTCCTCCATAGGGATTTGTCTGAAATAGTTTTCATGCACCAACCTCAAGGGTTTATTGACTTAGTATATCCTGATTATGTGTGTAAGTTACGAAAATCACTTTATGGACTTCAACAGGCCCCGAGGACTTGGCATCAAAAGTTTAATAATTTTCTGATCTCTTGTGGCTTTACACATTCTCACCATGAGGCCTCTTTATTTATTATGCACCAATCTGGTCATGTTCTTATCCTCCTCATTTATGTGGATGATATTGTTATAACTGGTGATTCGCCTAATGCTATAATTGAGTTCAATGCTTTGTTGTCTAAAACATTTACAATGAAGGATTTAGGACCCCTTTATTTCTTCCTTGGCATTGAAGTCCATACTTCTCAACATGCTACTAATGGTGAGCTCCTCACTCAAATGAAGTACTTACTTCAATTGCTCCAGCAATTTGGAATGGATGGTGCAAAACCAGTTGCTACTCCCATGACGGGTTCTCAACTACATGCTATTGATAGTGAGCTCCTCTCCAATGGAACTGAGTTTCACCAACTATGTGGAGCCTTGCAATACTTAACATTGACTAGGCCAGATCTCTCATATGTTGTTAATTCTGTGTGTCAATAAATGCATTCTCCTCAGGACATCCATTTGGTTGCGGCAAAACAGATTATTCGTTATGTCAAACAAACTCATTCTTATGGACTTTATTTTCAACCAATTTTTAGCCTCAATTTATATGGCTATAGTGATGCAGATTGGGTGGGTTGTCCCATAACTCGTCATTCTACGATGGGTTATGCAATTTACTTGGGCCAAAATTTGATTGCGTGGGGTTCTCGTAAGCAAACTATGGTGTCAAAGTCGAGCTTAGAAGCTGAATACCGAGCATTGGCTTCCCTTACTTCTGAGATGCTATGGGTTATGCACATTTTACGGTTTCTAGACGTTGAGTTACATACTGCGCCTCTAATTTACTGCGACAACATTAGTTTCATCTATATGGCTTCTAATCCCATAATCCATCACCGAAGCAAGCACATTGAGATTGACGTTCATTTCATCCATGACAAAGTTAGCGACGACACTCTCCAACTTCAATATATTCCAACGTAAGACCAAAAGGATGATATCTTCACTAAGCCGTTGTTTAAACCACGGTACGTTCTTCTTCGAGACAAGCTGCCAGTGGCACCTTCCCCATCAGCTTGTGGGGGGTGTTAGACGACAACTGATCTACGTGACTTCACTAGATTCAAATGTGTTTGAATTACTTGTAGATAACAATTATGTTGTAAAGTAGTATACTGCTTCTACACTTCTACTCCATGTAAACAACTTTATTGTACTTCTATTATAAGCAATAACAAGTGCCTAGATGATTCATCGAGCAACACAAACATTACATATAATACTCAGTATTGGTGACAGGTTAAGTTAAGATAGACTGAATTATAAAATTTTCTTTGAGTAAAATGGTAGACATTCTAATATCTTTTTATTTTGTGTGTTTTGTATTGATAAATTTTCTCTCCAAATTCGTTAACTTATTCTTTGAGTATTCTAGCAAAGTCAATCAATACAAGTGGTTAAAAATGATATGTAAATCTATCATTCTAAGCTTCACGCTAGAAGAGCAAAAACTATAATTTTAAATGCACTAAGAAGTAGATCAAAGGTATAAAAGAAAGACAGAAAATAGGAAACATTAAATATAAATCTTGAATCAACAAAATTAGTCATGGATGACGTCTAAGGGGAGCATAAGAAACTAAATAGTAGTTGATGGTTCTTTCATACGTGCTTTTGGGTTATGTATCCATATTAAGGCAAGAACTAGAACAAATGTATTTGAGGATGATAAAAAACACACAAAACTAAATATAAACTTTGAATCAATAAAATTAGTTATGAATAGCATCCAAGAGGAAAATAAGAAAACTAAATAGTAGCTGATGGCTTTTCCACGTATACTTTTGTTATGTATCCATCAACCAAACATTAAAGACAAAATTTGTCTTTGGTGCAAAAGGCTCTAAAAAGCAAATAGGTGAAATAGTATTTTATAGATTAATAAGAAAAATATTCATGCAACACACAAATATCTAAATAGTCTATGTATAAATGTACAAGATAAAAATAAGGGGAAGTACATATGATACTAGTAAAATAGAAAGAAAATAAGTGTAATTTTTTAAGGAAAAAAAATTCTAGATAGGATGGGGAGTAGGGTTGGGCAGGGGCGGATCTATGTAGTATGGGAGGGGGGCCGTCATTTTAATTTTTTTTTAAAATATCTATATAGTATCGTTAAAAAAAATTATCGGCTTCTTAATTTTGAAAAATTTCTATATAGTATCATTAAAAAAATATTTTGGCCCCCCAATATTAAATTCCTAGATCTGCCCCTGGGGTTGGGGGAGGGGAGTTTCTGGTTGATAGGTTGAGAGGGGGAAATTAATAAAATTAAAAATTAAAAGAATAAAGAAGGAAAAGAAAAAGCAAATAATGAGGAAAAATTAAAGGAAAATGCATGATAAAATAACTAATTTAACCTTCTGTTAAGAGTTTCACATGGTGAACTAGAGAGTAAAGAGAATAATTTCTCCCACATGAAAAGATTAAGAGAATAATAAGCTATTAATAAATATATGTAGGCTCAAAACCCAATAGCTTAAACTTTTGGATCAATAATTGAGTTCTACACATGTATGTTAAGGCCCATTTATTCTCAGATTCTCAGGGTTCGCCACAACAAGTGGTATCAGAGTCAATGGTTTGACGATCTTGGCCCAAACTCTTAAAGAATTATGGTATACTATTGTGACGAACTCTCGGTGGAGATTGGCACTTGGGCTTGGAAGATGGAGTAAGGTCACAATAAGCATAATTCTTGAGTTGTACTCTCCAAGTTGTATGAGGTTACGATAACGCGATAGAGGAAGGCATGGTTGATTTGGGTGATCCCAAGCGGGCTCGTACGACAGTTGGTTCGTAGAGCTTACGATAACGCGATGGAGCAAGGCATAGTTGATCTGGGTAATCCAGAGCGGGCTCGTACGAGAGTTGGTTCGCGGTGCCTCATGGTTGATCTAGGTGCACGGGGAAGAGCTACTAGAGCTACCACGGTAGCTAAGGTGCAAGGAGATCTAAAAGCTTGTGAGAGTGATGAAGATAGATCCATTGGCAACAAATATGGATCAAGAGGGGAGTTAAAGGCCCAATTGGAGTTCACATGTGAAAATAGGGAGATTTGTTAGGAGTTTCACATGGTGAACTAAAGAGCAAAAAGAAGAATTTTTCCTACATAAAAAGATCCACTAGCAATAAATATAGATCAAGGGGGAGTTAAGACTCAATTAGAGTTCACATGAGAAAATGGATAGATTTGTTAGGAGTTTTCACATTGTGAACTAAAGAATAAAGAGAAGAATTTCTCCCACATGGAAACATTAGGAGAATAATGAGCTATTAATTAATATGTGTAGGCTCAAGACCCAATAACTTAAACTTTTGGGTCAATAATTGAGTTCTACACATGTGTGTTAAGGCTTATTTATTCTCTGATTCTCTGGGCTCGACATAACACCTTCAAAGGGTGATTTTTCTTTCTCAATTTTAGCGGTAATTTGACGAGAAGTATTGGTTGCTTCACTTTTTGGTATAGGGTACTAATTGAGTAATTTTATAATATTAGAGATGAAATTGAAAAAAATGAGTAAAAGTTGAGGACTAACAATAAATTTGTCCTCATTAGCATACAAATGCCTACTTGATACAAAGCGTTTTTCACATGTGTTGAGCATAACTATCTACTTTGCTAGATAAGCCATCATGATTTGGCAAATTCACTAACTTATCTTTTTATTATTTTGGTCATTGCCAGCTTATCCTTAGCACGTAATTTGGAGAACTTTGAGAGCTTAATTAGGACAATTTATGTGGGAATTTATAAACATAAGGCCGAAATTGGCATGTGGATGCAAATTTCAAGACTCACTTGTCAAAACTAGTATTTGAAGGTTTGATTAGAAAATAAATATAAAATTAGTGGGCTTAAATATAGTTCACACTACCTTACAATTATTACAAAAAGACATAGATAATCATGGTAAGAAACATAATAATGGTAAACAAAATAACTCAAGATTGTCAGTAGGCATTTGGTTTAGCATATAATTCTTAATTTAAATGCGAAAAATTTTGATATCAAGTTTTAATATAATAACTTAAATTTCCCTTAAATTAAAAAAATTCATGATTAAATTGTTTACTAAAGATATAAAGTTAGTTTACATATTTTAACGAGTAAATTACTTGTCGCCTCCCTGTATTTTGCTTGAAATATTCATTCACCCCCTGTATTTTTAAAATAGTCTCATTACCTCCTGTGTTTTTCGGAGGGTAGTTAACACACCCAATACGCTAACACCATAAATAAAGTTAACGAAACTGACAAAATGACAATTTTATCCTTTCTTTTTCTTATTTTTCCTCTGTTATTTCCTTCTCTCCTTTCTCCTTCATCTTCTTCCTTCTTCATCTTCATCTTCTCTCTTCTTATTTTATCACTTTTTTTCACAGAACGTACACACACTTTCTCTCTCTCTCTCTTTCTGATACAAGCACACATTTTTTGATTAGCATTCACCAAACCCTTCAAACACCCACAAATTTCTACCTACAATTTAACAAAAAATTAAAAAAAAAACCCAAAATCATTATTCGTCGTCGTCGCACATCTTGGGTTAAAGATTTGATTTTTTTGATAATTAGAATCAGAGGTCAACAACAGAAAGCAGCCAACTCTCAACATATTTTCTTGGATCTCGTAGCTCGTAGTTAATATCATCAAGTTTGCTGATAACGGAAAAGAATAAATGTGGTGCATACCTATACACTTATGGCATATGGATTTCGTGTGTGTGTGTTTTGTGAAAGATTGTTACATATATACATATATATATATATATATATATATATATATATATATATATATATAATTTGAGATGGACAAGATAGAAGCAAACATCACTACAATAATAAGCTCCAAAACTAACCCAAATTAAAAATATAAGATTTCAGATCAGGCTAGCCATTATCTTTTAGGGCATGTTTGTGTACTTAGGTCTCCTTCTTGAATGAAATGGGTATTTATCAATGACATATTTGTGGGGTTTGTAATTAACTCATGCACGAGTGTGCAGCAAACAGAGTGAGAAAGGTAGTTTGTTGGGGAAGAAGTTGAAGAAAGTATGTTGGTAAAATTATAATATCTCAGGTAGATAGAGAAATGAAAAAAATGGAGTCTTTGAGCTTGGGAAACAAGGAGGGTACAAGAGAGGGACAAATTAGTAAATTTGGAGAAGTTAAGATGACATGATTTCACCAAGAAGTTGCAACAATTGCACAATTGTCGCGTGAGCTTCACTTCTAATTAAAACTGACGAAAGTGTTAACGGATGAAGCCGATCAGTTATATTCCAAAAAATACAAAGAAAATAATGAACTTATTTGGGAAAATCTCACATTTAGTCCTTATTGTTTACAAAAAAATTTAGTTTGGTCCCTATTGTTTAAAATATCTCAATTTAGTCCCTATTATTTTTTCAAAAGTTTCAATTTCATCCCTATTGTTTAAAGTTTTTCAATTTCATCCTTAGTGTTTGCCAAAAGTTTCAGTTTCGTCCTTATTATTTTTAAAAAATTTCAAATTCGTCCCTATTGTTTCTTAGAAAATTTCAATTTAGTCCTTAAATAATAGGGACGAATTTGAAACTTTAAAAAAATAATAGGGACGAAATTGAAACTTTTTAAAAACAATAAGGATAAAATTGAAACTTTTTGACAACAATAAGGACGAAATTGAGAAATTTTAAATAATAGGAACGAAATTGAAATTTTTTATAAACAATAAGGACTAAATTGAGATAAATAAAATAATAGAAATTAAACTGAGACAATTAGGTAACAATATGAACTATTTGTGAAATTTACCCAACTTATTTTAAAAATATAAAGAGTGAATAAGTATTTTAAATAAAACACAGGCAAGCAATTTACTTCATATTTTAACCAACAATGTCTTAGCGTCCTTTTCAGACAAAATGACAAGTATAGATCCTCCGAAATCTAATGATACACATACGTACATACATATACATATCACATATCTCTCACACACATATATATTACTCGTTGACCAAAAAAAAAAAAAAACACATATATATTACTAATATAATTTATTGTTGGAATGCGGCGAGCATGAACGTTGAAAAAGAGCGAGATGAGTCACAACACTCTTTCCCCTCCTCTGCCGAGGTGGACCCACAGCTACCACCAGCGGGGGAGACGCCACCACCCCTGTGGCGGAGTCACCACCACCAAAACCATCAGCTTCATCTGATGCCATGATCCATTCACGGAATCCTGATGCTCTCTTCAGCGGCGGTGGCATGAGGTTCAATTCACACATTTTTGTCCTTCCCAATTTTTTTTTAAAATTTAGTAATTAATTATTTAGTTATGGGAACAGCTGTCAGTGCTTATTAGTTTTGTTGCAGGTTAATTTTAATTACTACAATTTTAATTGTGCATTTTCTTCAATTTTGTTGTATGTATTATTGTTTTGCAGCTTATAAATAATTTGAAATAGAAAATTAATCTTGTGAAATGCATAAATAAATTGCTAAGTTCACGATTTTTGTTTTGTTATAAACCTCATGTAACTTTAATTAACTATAGGGGAGCAGAAAATTACTGAATGTAATTTAATCACTAGATGTTGATATTGAGTGAAGTTGGAAACGTTTATACGCAATTTTATCGTTACAGTGCGTTTTTGGTCGAGAAAGTTTTGAATCTAGTACACAATGGCAAAGGAGGAGGAATATATAGTAGGAAATTATGATATATGAGACAATGATAGGTCAAATGCACATGTTGTAATGCTGCATGGGTGCAATAGATGACCATTGTAAGTGAAAAATGTTGATGCCCTAGCATATTTTAAAAGGACTGTATATGTGTTGGCTTTCGGTTGGTGCTGGTAGCTTTAAGTTTACCTGGCATCAAGTGTTGTTTCGCAACAGATGACTGTTGTAAGTGGAATTTGATGCCCTAGCATGTGTTAAAGGGACTGTAAAGGTGTTCGTTTTTGGTTGGCGTTGGTCACTTTAAGTTTACCTGGCTTCAAGTGTCGTGTAATTGATGTCGTGTGAATGTGTAGCATTAAATATATGTGTTTGTTTGCACTTTTGTGTTGACAGCAAAACACTATCCGACAATGATAGTGTTATAAATAAGTGAATTTCCAATAGTCAGATTCTCCAATGTGCGAGTGCTTCTTTATATTACAACATTGTGACAAGTAAACTCTAACATTCTGAAGAACTAGAGATTTAAGATATGGCGTTCTTTTGCTTAGGCAGAAGACACGAAGTTAGTCTTATAGGAGACAATATGATGAACTGAGAAAATATACGTAGACTGCTAATTCTTATGCCTAGATCGGGAATGCTTGCAAACATATGTGTACTTTATACGATTATGCACCATTTATTGCTTTTTCTTGATGAGCCTGGTGTTAAGAGACATCATATATTCCTTTTTCAGTAATTGACTGTTTGCCATGTTGGAAATTCTATAGGAGGAACCTAGTCATAAAGGTACATTGGCTGGAAACACAATAGGCTCTATGAAGGTTCAAAATAACTTTACATACCTAGTCTCCAGACTTGACCCAGCTTTTGTCCTTTTGTGGATTTGTGGATACGTTTCCTTTGCTACCAGGAAACTTAGCTGAGTTCTGTGCTTCTTCTCAGAAGTTGTGGAGTTGATATATCTCATTTATAGTATGATTTCTGTGCTTCTTCTCAGAAGTTGTGGAGTTGATATATCTCATTTATAGTATGATTTATGCCACCAACTGCTGCATGGATGTGATCCTCTTTGTTGCTTCTTGTTGATGATTGTTTGCTTACCAGAAAGAAATATTTACCAAAAAAATGAATAAAGAAGAGTTATTCTTTAAATCTACCATCCTTATATTAACCTTCACTTCATCCATATACCATATTTGGACGGAAGACATAGAAGAATGCACAATGCTGGTGTCTGCAATGATGAGCAAGTGCTGCAAATGATCACGGCTGATGTGGAAAAGCTAACTGGAATGGAATTTAGGAATTGTACTCAAAACAGAGCCTTTTGCAATGTTTGGAAATTAGATAATCTACTGAACTAGTCTTTGCTTTGCTGTGTAATTAGTCTAATGACTACAACTATGTACTTTTGAGTGGTATGGAATTAGTTCTTGCTGACTTAATAAATAAATAAAAAAAAAGAGTTATTCTTGAATGTTAAGAATGTTTTATGATTTAATGGTTGATTAAGAAATCTATCAGTCGGTTTATTTGCTTGTTTCGTAAGTGTTATTTTCAGTCGGTTTTCTATTCTGAACGTATGATGCGTCTTGCAGCTTTGTAACCGGTAACCGGAATGCAAGGTTCAGCTATGGATATTCCAGTTTCAAGGGTAAATGAGCCTTCATGGAGGATTTTTATGAGACCAGGATTTCTGAAGTTTTGATGGTCAAATGGTTGCATTTTTTTGGTGTTTTTTTATGGTGACAGCTAATTTGTAAACCATACGGTTCCTCATCAGTGGTTTTAGCTTAATTCTTGTACTTCCCGTCCTCTAAATAATTGTAACAAATTTTTCACTCATAACAACTGCTGTGATACATTATCATGCCTTCATTCTAGTTTGTTTTAAACATACGTAAATGCTGAAATGACTAAACATGGTAGTCTTTCATACCAGACTTCAATATTTTAGCTTTCTTGTATTTTGCTTGGAATCAGGTCATGGTGGTTTCAGAACAGCATAATATCTTAAGAACAATCTCTTCAAGAATTTAAGTAGCCATCCAGATTTTACTAAAGACACAAAGTCAGTTGTAGGTATGGACTTTTTGGCCTTTTCTCTGTATTTTGCTTGTGTCGTGCTTTCTGTATCTTGACTGTCGTATAACCATGAAGCTCATTACTGCAGTTGAAGCTTTTAGACAGACTGATGTTGATTACCTAAATGAGGAAAAGTGCTAGCAGAAGGATGCTGGTTCAACTGCATCAACAGCTGTTCTCTTAGGAGAGACTGCTTCTTGTCAATGTGGGAGATTCTAGAGTTGTTGCTTGTAGAGCTGGCTCAGGTTTGTGGGTTTTCTGATGATAAAGTTCTTCTATAGAGGCTCATGTCTGTTGTATAAAATATGCATACTTCTTTTCACTTGGTTTTTGTTTAAAACGTTTCATCTTAAAGAGAGTCTGTCACTAGGTCCATGTCTTTGTAGTATTATTCCAGTTTTTGTGTTATTTTTCCTTGTTCAGTTATATGGCTTTAGCATGGTGCATTAAGTGAGTCCTGTAGAATGTGCCGTTGAATTTAGCTAGTAAATCTTATATGTCATAACTTGGTGTAAAAAGCCAACATGCTCACTTTCTTTTCCTCCCTCTCTCTCTTCTCGGTATCATAGTGGATGTCTATGAAACTCATGTCTCTCCGTTTTTGCTATGCAAACCAGATTTTTGAGTCTCTTGTGGCTTTTTGTTGACCTGCTTTCAACTTGTATAAAGTCCTTGCCTCTTTCTTAGGATTGAATGTCCATGGTTAAAATTGTTGTGATTGATAAAATTATGCCATGAAGTGGGTTTTCTTTGTTACAGGATAATGCTTATAGACAAAGGACTCATGGGATGCTTGTATTTGGTAGCCAACTGGTATGAAAAGGTTAGTGAATAAATGAAAAACAGAAAATGCCTATAACACAAAATTGCAGGTATCAATCTTCTTTGAAGTTTGAAGTAGAATACCATCTGGAGTTATATATATACTACAATGTCCTAATTAAAATTCATACATATAAGTTGTTCACCAATTCAAAAGATTGTTAATTGTCGCTGCTCTACTAAAGTAGTCTGAGGTTCCCCTATGCAATGTTGTTGAAAACATCGAACAAGTAAAATCTGCAACAGCCTAATAGATGGTCACTCCCATAAGATATCAAAGCAGGATTCAAAGACGTGCTAAAATCAAGTTTCATCACTGCCCATTTTAGAATACTTGCTCGTACTTGGCCTAGAAACAAGCATTTTCCCATAGAGAAGGGCACATGTTGGAAACATTAGATTGTAGAATTAATTCCTTGTTAATAGCTTGGGCTTTTGAGAAGGTTGTCAGGTCAAAAAAAGTAAGCAATTAATACCATAGAACAACAGTTTGCAGTAGTAATAGATGTGAAAAGTGATTCTATACAGAGAGATAGGGGAGAGACAACGCACACAAAGAAAGAGAGAAACAGCTAAGCTAACTACCAATAGTTAGCCTTAGCTTAGCTTTACATGATAAACAATAACAAAAAAACAAACCTTCACAGAGAGTTAAGAATAGTATACTGGGGAAGATGCACATTCTGCCTTGATGGTGCTCTCCTCCACCCACAAAAATTATGGAAAACCTTGATCTTTTTAATCTATATAATCCCTTAATTCCCATAAAAAAATACTAAATTTGGTTACCACAATGATTTAGCTCCTTTTTGATAAAACATCCTAAATTCATCCCTGCTAATATACGAAGTGTCCCTGCAGAGGACATAAGGTGCTTCATGTGGTATAAAACTAGGAAACTCTCTAGAAGTGTGGAAGCCACTCAGGCTCGAAAGAATACACGTCAAAATTCATAAGAACACTGATGATGGACACTTCAGCCTAAGAACAACTTACTCTTAGCCATCAAGTTGCATTAAGTCTTGAGATGTGAAAAACAAGTGTGAGAATGATGTGATAATAATAATGTGAAATTGGGACTTCCACTCTCCAGAGTCCTAAATGCTTAGGTTGACATAACATAAGAGATCCTAACATCTAGCCACAAACATTAATGGACCAATTAATTACACATATGTAGAAAGTTATCAAGAATAACAAGTGACAATTTGGCATCGCTAGGAGTGCAAACAGAAGATTTTGCAGACTACTGATATAAAATAATTGATAGTGAAAGTATCGGTCCTTTGAAATCTGAAGTTAGATGACATAAATCAGATAATACATATATGTATGTTGAAAGAAGAACTTTTGAATGATGTGACGATGCAAGGATTTATGGGCGGTGTATACAAAGGTCACATGCATCCAATATGAGCATGTTAAGCTGGTTATATTCATACAAGTTTTCTCTTCAATGTTCTGTTTTTCTTATTTGTAATCTGATTTACTTCCTGAGGAGTGTTTAAAAACCTCGAACGTGTTGCAATACAGATAGAATGAAAAATTTTGTGCATTTGCTCCGAAGGATCCAAGAAGTGAGAAGCAGTGAGCATGTACAAGATCTTAAGTTTTCTTGTTTCTTTACCTTATGATATGGATTTCAATGAAAAGGCTATTCCTACTAAGGCTCGTCCTTGTCAGATGAATTAGGAATATCTTGATTTATGTAAAAAAGAGATAGCTAATCTTATAGATAAGCGACTTATTAGAAAATCTTACTCCCCATAGAGTTGTACTGCTTTTTATGTTAATAAACATGCGGAACAAGAACGAGGTGTTCCTAGACTTGTTATTAATTATAACCACTTAATAAGGTATTAAAATGGATCAAGTATCCTATTCCAAATAAAAAAGATCTTTTAGATAGATTGCATAATGCATTAATATTTTCTAAATTTGATCTTAAATCTGGTTATTGGCAGATACAGATTAATGAAAGAGATAGATATAAAACTGCCTTTGCTGTCCCTATTGGACATTATGAATGAAATGTTATGCCATTTGGATTAAAAAATGCTCGTTCTGAATTTCAGAATATTATGAATGATATATTCATACCTTTTAGTGATTTTGTTATCGTTTATATTGATGATATCTTAGTCTTTTCTAAAGACATACAACAACATTTTAAGCATCTTGATATATTCAAGAAAAGTGTTATACAAAATGGTCTTGTTATATCCAAACCAAAAATGCTTTTATTTCAGTCTAATGTCAGATTTCTTGGTCATAATATTGAAAAAAGGGAAGATTATTCCTATCAATAGAAGTATTGAATTTGCTTCTAAATTTCCTGATCAAATAACTGATAAAACTCAGTTACAAAGATTTCTTGGTAGCCTAAATTATATTCTACCATGTTACAAGAATCTTGCTTTTGATACTGTTATCTTATACGATAGACTTAAAAAAAAAACAAGACTATGGACAGATGTTCATACTAAAAAAATCAAGCTAATTAAGTCTAAGGTTAAAAATTTACCTTGTTTAATGCTTGTTAATCCTACATGGGAAAAGATTGTTGAGACAGATGCCTCAGACATTGGATTTGGAGAAATTTTAAAACAAATTCACCCTTAGACAAAACAAGAATATCTTGTGCGATTTCATTCAGGAAAATGGAATAATAGTCAACAAAAATATGCTACCATTGCGAAAGAGATTCTTTCGATTGTCAAATGTGTGTTAACATTTCAAGATGACTTATATTGTCAAAAGTTTTTAATAAAAACAGATTGCCAAGCGGCAAAATATAATGTTTAATAAAGATTTTAAACATGATGTTTTCAAATAGATGTTTGTGAGATGGCAAGCTAATCTTGCACCTTTTGATTTTGAAATTGATTATATTAAAAGGAATAATAATTCTCTCCCTGATTTTCTTACTCGTGAATTTTTGCAGGATGATCCCCTCTAGGGGAGGCTACTCTAACCCTAATAGGGGAAGAGGAAGAGGAAGGCACCTTGATCCTAATAGGGTCATTGCAGGCAAAAAATTAGTCAACTTAGGTGGGACCACGATTGATCCATCACATCCTGATTTTGATAAAATCAAAAAAGTTATTGAAGCTATCGGTACTACTGCTACCCAATCCTCATCATATGCTCATGCAGTTGAACAGGAGGAGTCTGATGACTCTTTTGAAATATCTAACTATGAAGAAGTTATTTTACTTCTTGACAATGTTGATAGGCAATGGATTAATGATCTTTGGTACCTTATGGAACGATATTTGACTAATTATATGTTTCATGTACTTTATTATAAGTCCAGGGTTTATTTTGAATCAATTTTGCAGGTCACGAATTCTTGTGACATTGAACATTTCAAGAAGAATAATACTCTTTCAATTTATACTTATTGTAAAATCTATATTAAGAAAATTATTTATCCAAATGAATGGGAATCAGTACTTTAAATGAAAGATAATTTAGTCTTGATAAAAATACTTATCTTTTCAATTATTGGGATTATGTAAAAGCATTTTCTAGAGTTTTCTTATATGAAAACCCCCAGTATAAACATTCTTAGTTTATTAAATTCAATCCTAAAATTTTTTAGAACCACAGGTATCTTGTCTGGATCCATCAATGGTGGAAAATTTTGAACCTCTGGTCAAAATTCTTTCCAATCTTTATAGAGGACTTTTTACTGAATGGTTAGCTATCTGTCCACATATAGGAAATGATCTTGATCTTTATATTGAAGGATCAAGTTTTTTATTTTTCTTTATGGAATTTGGTCTCCCGTGGATATGAAAATGGATCCCTGTCGCAGAATTAAATAGAGAACAAATGTTTTGTTTAAAAAGAAATTTTCTTTCAAAATTTTGGGCAAAACTCTTGAAAATTGATCTAGAGACAAAGAAACCTTATGGTCAATCTAATATCAATGAAATCTCTCAGACGATAGCACTCTATCAGGAGTAGATGGAAGAAAATAAGAGGAAGACTCAAGAAAAAGAATCTCCTTTTTCCCATATCTTATGAAGAATCCAGATGAGGAAACATATCAGTTCTCATGAAGATGTTATGGCGTCATATCTGGATGAGGTCAAAGAAGATTTCCTAAGACATTTCAAAAGTGCAGTTGATACAGACTCTATATCAGAAGACACCTCGATGAGGTCTACCAATGCCTATGGATGTTTGGCAGGTGAATCACAGGATCCTAATGAGGATATCCCATCCTCTCAAGATGTGCTGGCAGAAGATCTGTTCGACAGCTTGAAGGATGAATTAATCAAGAAAGCAAAAGAAAAAGGAAAAGGAAAGATGGTCTAACATTTGATGATACTTTGGACGCATATGAAGAAAGCCGATCTTTGCGGGAAAGAAAATTTTGCTTTTACTAAAGCTGTCTGCTACTGACAGTCAGTGGAATGTCACTGTTGCTGCTTTTAGGATGATTCCTATTTACTTTTTATAAAGTTTTTGTCTTATAGACACGTGATGTATAGGGACCCCGGATTTCAAAGTTTTCAAATCCGGATTGAGTTGTTTTTAATTTTCTTTTGAGTTCCGCCCGAGTGTATAAATTCAGGGCTTTAGGACTTCATTTGGCAGAGCTCTAGAGAGCAGCTTACGACTTTTCTTTCAGTTTTAAACACTTGTACATTTTTGCAATCAATCAGAAGAAACTCTTTTCTCCAGGTATACTCTCTTTTATCTTTCAGTCTTGTTTATTTAAATTTCTTTCTTTACTGCCGCCTAATATGGCTGGCTAGTTGCTACACTGTTTGTAACCGCCATGGATCTCTAGACATGTCACTCTATATTATAAGATAGACACAGTTGTGGTTGGTATCGTAGTTATGGTAAGACGATCCTCAAGGCAGGCACTTTGTTGCCATAAGTCGCATTGTTGGCCCTTCTCCCTATTTTGTAGGCTGTTTTGTGTTGACTCGGTTGACCACTTTGCCAGAGTTCTTTGTCTGTAAAACCATTAACTTGATCCCCATACTTGGGCCTCCTTGTGGTATCAGAGCCATGGAGCCTCTTTCGAGGTCACTTAAAGTAAACATGGTTGGGAGCAGACAGTACGGCATTCTATTTATATGCTTTCTACATTTAGAAAGAAAAATAATATAAAAAATGCTAAAAAGGAAGAATATGATCTTCTTAAACAACTTGATTTATTAAATAAATAGACTATTCCTTATGTTCAACCAAATACTATATACCAATATGGTATGTTTGAAAATATAGGTCTTAAGCATGTTGTTAAGACTGTTGAACAATTGATCCCTATGGTAGATGATGAATTAACAATTAAATTGTTGTCTAATGATGATATTATGCGCCATGATTCTACGCATAATTATTTGCATATAGGTTTAATTCAAATTGCTTTTAAACCTCTTACATTAGGAGGATTAAATGAAAGTTTTATTGCAGTTCTTAGGGATGCTAGGAACTTAGATTGGAGACAATCTCTGATGGGAATAACGCAATCAAGTTTGGCTTATGGACTAGTCTATTTTAATGTTAAACCTAATTTACAGCTTTCTCTATCAAATAGAAATATTCGTGAAGCTGCTACATTATATAGGGTATAATTATATGCCTCACTCTGAATCTTTGAATATATGTTATAGAATTTATTATAAGGTTCTGCATACTTTGAACCCTAACTGTAGATTACAGGATAAAACTAGTACAACAGTTATGATTGAGACTAATTTGTCCAAATCTAAAATTACTACTCGTAGAATGATAAAATGGGAAGAGATAGACTTTCCTGAAAGTTGGAAATTAGAAAATGTGACTCCTAGTCAACCTAGAACCCAATCAAATCTATTTGAAGTTGTCCAAACAACTGAAGGCGATGTCTTTCTCAGATTTAAACAAGAACCTACATTGGCTAGGTCATTTTCTTCTAATCATTCTTATATTTCTCCGATTGTGGAATTTCCTCAATCATCTAGGGCTTCTACTTCATATGATCATAATAGAGATATAGACAGGTATAAACCCCCGTCGGAAGAAGGTGAAATAGTTCAACCAAAAAAAATAGATGCTATAAGAATTTCGCATAATCAAATTCCTCATGGAATAAATAAGGAAATGAGTTGTCATATATAATGGACCAAACTTACTTTCTGCCCAGGAAGCTGGGAAAAAACTTATGTTAATAATGAATGTTTAAATGCTCACTGGCAACCTATGCGTGAATGGATTTCTTCAACTTTTGAGAAAAGCCAATGGCAACATATTAAAAACCAATATTTTGATTTTATGAGAAAAGAGCAAAAAATTTATAAATTTGTTCCTTGGTTTATAGATCATTATGTTTTTTTTGCTATTAATACAATAGAAAGAGAATGGACTGATGTCCAAGGCAAGAAGGAAAAATCTATTTTTCCCCCTACTAAACCATTAATTATTGGAAAAGATGATTTTCAAATTGAATCTAAGGCTTCCCTTAAATTATTTGAGGATGGTAATGCTGTTGTTATGATAACGCATAGGAACTCTCTTGTTCAGCAAGGTAATTATACTAATTGTACTCTACAGATTGTAGGAGAACGATTACTTATCTTAGAAAAAAAGGTCAATCAAATATTAGATTGCTTAAAGCAAAAAACCCCAATGATAAAACTCCAGGATACAGACAAATTAAAATTAGGAGAAACATCTTATTCTCAGATTAAGAAAACAGGTTTTCAGCCTACTTCTAAAGTTGAAGGATTTAAGTTAGATCCTGAGCCAAAAATTGACAATTTGATTAATAAAAATTTGGTTCACATACATATTGGATTATTGTGTGATCTAGGATCTGATAGATCTACGAATATGGATTCTGATAGTTCTAAGTCAGAAGATGAAATTATTCCTCAAAATATTAAATCAATAATGAATATTTCAGAGGAAGTAAATAAAATTGAAAAAGGAAATTCTAGTAAATTTGCTAGTAAACCTAAGAATAATAGATTTTATTATCCACGTCCTACTTCTCAAGATATATTATATGAGGAAGATTCTACTAATTTTAGCAAAAATACTAGCTTTGATCATCGTACCATTTATAAACGGAATATCGATGACATGTCTGATAAGCAGATAAAAAGAGTCATTGAGCGAATGCTTATGTATGCTCAAATTTGTAAACAAGCTGGAAATCAAGAACCAGTTATTTGTGATATAATTTTATCGGGATTTTCTAGTCAATTAAAGGGCTGGTTTGATAATTGTGTCACTATGGAAATGAGACAAGAAATTGCTCAAGCCACCAGAATGGAAAATGGGGTTGAAGTATCTAATGCAGTTTACACAATGTGTGCTACTATTCTTGAACATTTTTTGTAGTCAATTTTCTACAAGTTATGATACAACTAGGACTTTATTATGTAACTTACGTTGTCCTACTCTGACATCTTTTAGATAGTATAAGGATGTGTTTCTCACTAGAGTCCTAGAACTTCCTGAAGCGATTGATAATCAATGAAAGGCACAATTTGTTGATGGCTTACCTGCATCATTTGTAGAAAAAATTAGAAAAGTTTTAATAAAAGATACAAACAATAATATTGTTTATAATATGTACACCTATAGTGAATTGATTGGTGTATGTGTCAAAGAAGGATTAGATTTTTGTAACCAAATAAAACTGAATTATCAAATAAAGAAACAATGTATGACTGATAGACAGATACTAGGTCAATTCTGCGAACAGTTTGCGATGGAACTTCCATCTACTAGTAGACTTACTAAGTCTAGAGGGCCTAAAAAACCTAAGGAATATTACACATCTCCTAAATATAAGCGCAAAGCTAGGAAAAGGAGAGAGGGAAATGAGAGAAAGGGATATACCCCTAAACCAAAGCCTATTCCCACGTGTTATAGATGTGGTAAAAAGGGTCATTATACTAATGAATGTCGACAATTCCGCAAAAAGATAAATGCTTTAGATCTTGATAATCACACTAAAGAACAATTGGCAAAATTATTTGTTGATATAGATAATTTGACTAGTTCTAGCTCAGATAGCTTAGATATAGAAGAATTTTCTTCTGATGAAGTAAACAATGTTTCTTCTAAGGAGGATTCTCCTCCATGTGCTTGTAAAGTCAATAATATTAATGAAGAATATTATAAGATATTATCTCATTTTGATGATTTAAGGGTCAATATGATTACTGCTGATAAGTGGTTAGATGTTTTGAAATTATTAGAAGATATTAAGGATGATTCTCTAAAATCAAAAATTTTGGAACATTATTCTAAAGAAAATTCTATTGAAAAACCCATTGATAGAGTTTTGAGTTCAAAACAGGGTTATAATATTAAAGATGTTATTAGCCAATTAAGTGATAAAAAAAGGGAAAAATACTCATATCACTCATCATGAATTAAAACAGGAAGTCAACAAACTTCAGAGTCAGATCAATGATCTTCGACAGGAGAATCAATTAATTAAAGAGCAAATTGATATGTTTGTTCATAATGAACCTAGCTCTTCTAATACTTTACCAGATGCTATGGTAGATTTAAGCCTTCTTAATATCTTAAAGGTAATTACAACGCAGAAATGGTTAGTTAGAATAAATTTATTGATCCAACCTATTCACATGATTAAAAATATGATTGCTTTGATTGATTCTGGTGCTGATCTTAACTGCATATAGAAAGGATTGATTCCTACTCAGTATTTTGAGAAAACGACTCATTCCATTTCTTCTGCATCAGGAAAAAAATTAAGAGTTAGGTATAAATTACCTCACGCATTTATATGCTATGAAAAAGTTTGTATATCTACTAGTTTTCTTTCAATTGAAAACATGACATGCCCTATAATCTTAGGTACTCCTTTTATTAATGAAATTATGCCTATATTAGGTATAGATAACCATGGTATAACAGGAACTTATAACAAAGAGTCTGTGATATTTCGTTTTATTACTGAACCTAGAGAGAAAATCTTAGGTCAGATAGCTAATCCAATGAAAGCTAATGAATCACAATTAAATTTCTTAAAACAAGAAATTACTCTTGGAAATATTGATAATATGTTAAAAAATTCTAAATTACAGGATAAGATTAGACATCTTAATCATGAATTTTCGTTACAGATTTGTAATGATTCTTTTGAATAATTTATTTTTTCTATTCTATTTTTTATAATACTTTATCTAATGTCATTTTTTATACTTTTATATTTATAATTTTAAATTTTAATATATATGTAAAACTAAAGATATAAAAATAACCACATATATATGCGGGGCGGGTTGTGTGGGTGAAAAATGCTTATCCTCACGCCTAGTCCCACCCCCGCACAGAGATTAAAAGTTAATTCCCACCCCACGCTCCATTCTCCATTTCTCCCTCCAATCCCCGCTCCACCCGTCCCCATGGCAATCCTTAGATCTACTTGTTATATTACTCTCTTGTTTGTCCATGGCTCACAACTTTCACTTCTGGGGTGGGTACCCACGAAACCCGTCCCTATAGCAATCCCTAGATCTACTTGTTATATTACTCTCTTGTTTGTCCACGGCTCAGAACTTTCACTTGCCTTCAAGAATTACTAGCATTCCTGTAAAAAGCAACTCAATTAGGACTTTGCCCTCTAGTGTAATTAGTTGTTTCTTGCAGTATCAACTCAATCATTCTTTTGTAAAGCCTTACATGGCAAGGATCATAACTTGTTACCATTTTGTTTCAAAAAAAATGTGCTTCGTCATGTATTGGGACACACTATCGTATCACGAGATTTATAACATTAAAGTGAAAGAATTTTTTTTTTAAACATTTGCTATTACTTTTGAAAACTGTTGCAAGAGCGGAGAAAAACTGTACAAAAACTATTACAACCGTTGATATTATTCATCAAAACCATTGCAATAACTAAGAAAATTTGTCCAAAAAAGTATTAAAAACTATTTGAAGTCTTCAAAATTGTTTCAAATAAGAAATATTTATCATGAAACCTTTGAAGATAATCACCGCAAAAATATCAGCCCAACGATTTTTTACTGTTGACTATTAATCTACAAAAACTGTTGCAATAGTAATTTTGCAACGAGGGTGGGTGGATTCAATAGTTGAAATATCTTGTATAAAATTATTTGGAACAATTTTTAGCCTTTCTGCAACAATTTTCAAGTGTTGCAATATATCAAATTAAATGTGGTACTGTCTGATAACTTAATCTTTCTATAATCAGGGTACCACTGATCAACTATTTTCTTTATTTTTTCAAGAAGTCCAGTTGTCAAAACAACTAAAAATGGTAAACCTCTACAATTCTTTGCTAATTGCATTCCAATTCCCAACCGTTCGTGAGGCAACTTTCTTTTTGAAATAGCTTATCCTCTAACAACTCTTAACATTCATCATCAGAGAGTGGACAAAGGGATTGCAATGTACAGTTAATTTTAAATTGAAAAGCTAACTCTTGTATTCAAGTAGTGAACCACAATTCTATATTCATATTTTTTTTTCATTTGGAAAACATCTTTTTAGATCATTCCATGCATCAATGTTCCACATATCATGAGAAAACATGGAACCTCAGTTCCTTAAGACGTTTGTACAACATATGGGCAAGTTCTTCATCATTTTTATGAAAAATTATTGTAGAAAGTTAAACAACCTTCACTAAAAGCTCCAAAAATATCTCCCTTCTTATATACCTGAAAAAATTAGCACCACATACGGATATAGAAGCGATTGACTAGTAAAAGATGATAGAATATCTTAGCAATAGTCGTCTTCCCAAATCTTAAAAATGACACTTCTTCAAAGAATCATTAAAAAAAAAAGGAGCAATCTCGATAGAGATTGGGGAATGGTAGGTCAATTTACATTTGGGATGATGTTTGGCTCACAAAAAATGAGAAATCGAGTAAGCCAGCACACCAAAATTTGATTCGGAAGATTATTTGACATATTAGGTAAGCAAGTGATTCATTGAACACAAAATCGAATTTACAAAAGCCCGTAATCTGGAGATGGTGCAGCATGGGTACTTTCTAGTTCCAATCAAAGCCAAAAACAATAAGAATTGGCTAATCAACAATAACCTAAACTATCATAAGATAAAACGAGGCATTGGGGTTCCTAATCTTCCACGAGGATCCTATCGCCTTTGTAGTGTTACTGCACTGAAAGAGTTGCTAGGACAACAATATTCTATGCCGGGGTGAAACGGATGAGTTTTCCAGGCACGGGGCGAAAATGGTACTGGTCTGGGGCATGTGTCCATGTTCGTTTGTCATGTCACTCCCTTTGTAGAACCTACAAAAACATTGAAAGAACTTACGTCAGATGTTATGTCCAGTTGAAAGATTACGCCACAATGACGGAAGCTAGTTGGTATTATAGGTCAAACGATGAAAAACACACCATTTTGCACACTAGTAAAAGGAACGTAATGGGCGGATCTTCAAGAATGAATTTGGGAATGTTGACCTGACCCAGCAAAAAAAAAAAAAAACGAGTTACTTCAGTATCTACTACGTTTAATTTCCACAATGCATTCATTGGTGTGTTTTTGTTTAATCTAATCTGTCATTCAACATTATTTTCAGGGATCTACCATCCATTTTGAATTGTCGAAGGACAGATAGTCGCAGCAATGGAGAAGCACCTGGAGTGTGTACTTAATCAAGTTACGAATCAAATGAATTAGAGAGAAGAGTTTCAAGCAGGCATGGTTCTGGTAACTTTTGCTGCAGAAATATATTACAGAAGTGTACTTTATAATGAATCTATTGAGCCAAAAAAGGTAACCCCCATATGGAGCGCTTTCTTTCCAAGCTCTTGTGCTGTCTTGTGTATGTTTATTCAATAGTTTGCACCATATCAGTTCAAATAGCTGTAAATAGCCAGATAAGAGTTTCTAAGAAAGCAACTGTAAATGCTGAATTTAACTCATGTTACAAATAAATCTTCTTCGTTTGAGGGGAAAAGATGCATATGTAATGCTATGCTCACCAAGTACTGATTTACAAAGCCATAACACTTCTAAGAATCCGCTTATGAAGAATTTGAAGCTACTCGTTTTTCAAGTTAGTTGAATTGTATCATGTAAATCAAACCAAAAAACAGAGAACATACAATGACTATTGGTTAGATTAGATACAGTAAATACAATAATGCCTGTTCAAAGTCAGGCAACATGTAGAAAGAAAATGTATAATGAAAACATTTATAAATCTGTAATCAATCAGTGATGAAGATATGTCCATGTAGTATTGAGAAACAATTAAACAATTGCAGGGATCGAGAAATGATTAAACAATTGCTGGAATCAATTATGTAATCAGGTAGATTATGAAATTTAAATTACAGTTTATGAGTCCATCAAGTAGCATTCATAATTTAAACATACATTGCTGCCAATAAAAGCTGCATAATTTACTAAGGATGATGGAATGACAAGCTTCCCCTGTCCAGCTTATCGTTTTTTCACAAAAAACAAGAAAATCATAATATAGGGTAACCTGAAAGTGTGAATAATCGAAATGAAGATTTTCCTAATAAATGGTATATTTTTGGTAAATTAAATGAATAATGGTGCTAATAAGGTATAACTGGATTAGGCAGCTAGACGAATTACAGAAAGCTTAAGCTGCATCCTGTATTGTATATGACAGAAGTGAAAGCTCCAATCATTCATCATTTTGCATAGCATTAAAAGTATCATGGTGCTAATAATGAACAAGTAAATTTAACTACTTTTTACAATTCTTGCCAAGTTCTAGTAGATAGATATTTGGCATATCAACCACAGACAACTATCACATATTCAATTAATATACTTCAGAAAAGAAATGAAAAAACAGGTGATGTTACTGTCAAGTTGACCTGTTGTTAAAGTCATTCTGCGTCGCCTTGTGCACGCTGTATGAAGCCTTCTTTGTCACCTTGAACATAGATCCCTAGCGAGCATTTCTTCTCTTTCTCTTTGAACAGCCTTCATTAGATTGTGATAGATTAAATTAACAAAAAGCCTGAAAACACTATTGGATTCATAGAACATGTTGATTTAAGAACTTATGAAAACAAATGCCACTCAGATTATTTTCATTATTTAGATGATAATGAAAGAACAGTGATTTTATATATGGCCAAGAGGCCACAAATGTTAGTCCTTTTCTATAGTTTTGAACTCTAACATGAGAGAAAGTGAACTTTGATAACAGGTTAAAATTTCCATCATATGTGTTATTAATAGTCAACACTTCAATGATATGTAACATAGTCCAAATTCGTCTATCACCAAGTTGTTCAGGAGAGAAAGAGTGAAGCATATTTAGTAGAAACTTCTATCTACTGAATTCAGAAGGCAATCCGCCTTGCCGGGCTGTAAGATAAGATAGAGCTGACTGGTAAGAAAGAATTGTGCAGTTTCTGCACTAACCATTTTAAAAAATTTGAAAGAAAAGCTGCATCACCCACATCAAGAGGTCTGTATCTATTCCTGAAATAACGTGATTTAACCATCGGATCAATAGTGGCCCACAAAGAGGTATGTAAAAGGCGCCAAAACAGTAATGCAGACACTAACTCAAAAGTTAAAGGAACAACTTATATGTTACTTGAAAAGAATAATGATAGGTAGTTAAATTCTTCAGCAAAATCTTTCAGGAACGAGATGATGTGTCTTCTTAATTATCCACAACTAAATGGTTCTATTTGTTAACTTTCTTGAGCCTAGCACTACATTCCATAACTCATATATGCTTTTAGGTCATTAATTATCTCAAGCATAATGTATTATTGATGGCTAACACAACCATCAGACAATTAACTTCTCACTATTTTTTGCTTGATTATAAATTGATCGATCTATCTTATTGCATTAACCAACTTTTGCAATTCCATTCATTTTTTACCAGTTCTTAAACACTAGTAACTCTATACTATTGTACGAATTCTATTTAAGTTCAGGGAATTAACAATTTATTCATCAAATGTGAACAACTCATGGGGACTAGTTGAAGGCACGATTGTGGAAGAAATTGGGCATTTATACAAGCAACGAACTTCAGCAAGAAATTCAAACAAATATCCTGTTCAAATGCATTATCTCAAACTTAAAGATTAAAAACCAAAGGATTATCATTGAGTTGTCTACAAACCAAGGCAAACATTCATTTACTTATAACAAACAGGAAAATTGATCCAAATGAACGAATGAAACAGAAAATGAGAATGAAATACCAACTTGACATCGTCAACAGTTGAAAAATATGCAACCATTAGAGCATAAACGCTATAAATGTTACAAGTGTGGGTGTAACAGAACCTTAATACAGCTTGCTAGATGTGTATAAAGAGCCAACAAGGACTTGGGAAGACAACAATATTGGAATTGTGGATATGATTCAACATAAAAATTAATGTCTTATCTTCTCCACCTTCAGTTATGAATTCTTGTTAACTATCATTGAAAAAGAACTATCCACATTGTGATAAAAGGTCTCTAATTTTAGATTTATATACACTTGTGGTCATTACTACTGTCTTAAAACCTGACCAAAGTATATGACCTTATACTTATACTCTCCACCTTCAGCTATAAACTCCTGTTAACAGTCCCTCAAAAGAAATAACAACAGAAAAGGTCATCATAACAGTTCCCTAGAGTCTCAGTTCTGCTACAGTTGCAAAACATGTGTAGAGCTCGAGTGAAATTGTGCATATAAACCAGAAAGAAGTAAAAGAATGACAGCAAGAACCTTTGCCAGAATGAGTTATAGATGGTTAAGACAACCATTAGAAAATTAAATTATCAACTTTTTTTTTTTTGGTTTAATTCTAAATTTATCGTTATTGCATAAAGCAGCTTAAGTAATTCCATTCATTTCTACAACACTAATAACTCTATTATATTGTATGAATACTACTATGTGCAGAGAATCTACAACTTATTACGTGAGAATCTCTGGGGAACTCGTTGAGAGGCACCATTGCAGCGAAGAACTTCACAAAAAATTGATACAAAATGCGGATGAATAACCCGTTCAAATCCAATCTCATGAACTTTGGAATTGAAAACCAAAATGTCATCAAAGTGTTTACAAACAAAGACAAGCATTCAAATATTCTGAAAAGAAACAGGATATTGATCCAATTGAACACTTGAAATAGCAAATAAGAATGACATGCCACTTGACGGTGTCACCAGTGAAAATATGCAACAATATCAATGCTAAACATGTTAAAGATGTGGGTGCAGGCTGCAGCAGAACCACAGTTCAGTTTCCTAGATTTGTATATAAAGCCAACCAGGTCTTGAAAAGGCAACAATCTTTGAACTATGAGCATTCATGCTAAACATTTTAAAGACGTGGGTGTAGTAGAACCTCAGGTTAGCTTCTTAATTTGTATAGAAAGCCAACAAGGTCTTGAAAAGAGAACAATCTTGGAACTATGGACATAATTCAAAATAAACAGTATGACCTTCTCACCTCCATCTTCAGCTATGGATTTCAGTTGATTGTTCTTGAAAGTAAGTATCAGCGCAAATGGTCATTAACTGTGATAAAAGTTTTCCAAAGTCTATGTCCTTCTCCCCTCCACCTTTTGCTATGAATTTCTGTTAGCCATCTCTGAAGATAAATGTGAGCACAAAAGATCATATAGCTATTACAAAAGTTTCCTAAAGTCTGAGTTTCCGCTACAGTTGCTAAACATATTTAGAGCTTGAGTTGAAATTGTGCATATATATGAACCGAAAGGAATTTACTGTGCTTCATCTCCAAGTAGCAAAATTGTAAACGAGACACATATTAGGACAATCAGATAAAAGATGATCTGAATTTTATTAAAGACGAGTGAATTTCTTTTATTTACCGGAAAATAATAACCAAATAAAATATATAAAGCAGAAAAAGAGAGAGCACATTTTTGAAGGCACTTGCATGTCTTTTTGTCTTATTATCCTCCCCAGGCTTTTTTTTTTTCTTTGAATTGTGAGGATAAGAGAACTTATAGAATGAGCATTCCATTGTCTTACCAAAAAGAGAGAAAAAAAGGGAAAGTATGAGCATTACATTTTCGAAGGCACGTGCATGTCTTTTTGTTTTGTTTTGTTTTTTTTTTTCATCACTCATTTATCACTTTCTATATGTATGCTTAGTTAGCATCCTAACTGAAAATAGAGAAATAAAGAGTTTCTTAAGTTATTATGCCAATCAAGTATACGAAGAGGAAGTGATTAGAGAAAAGGGGTGATATTTAACATTACTCGTCTAATAATTAGCGTCCTTGGAGAATCTTCTTTACCACTGCTATCGGAACTACTTTCATCTCAATAACATCATAGACGATTTCCGTTTTCAATGTTGCACCATTTTGTCCACAATTTTCACCCTGAAAGAAAAAGAAGAAGAAAGAAGAGCATCTATAAGCTACTGATTAAGTGAATAAAGTACTATTAAGTCACTAATCATAGCATGCAACACTGTTATGCATGTAGAACCTTTACTTCTTATATATATAGCCGTTCAACGATACGTAATTTTGTTATTATCAAGTCAATTTTCAAAACAATAAATATTTATCTAAGATAAAAAAGCTTATATTCCATGAAAGAGAGTTTAGCCATAATATGTATAGTTAATTCCTTTCATAAGTTATGTTTGAAATGTGATTACTTATCAAAACTTTATGTAGTTCGAAATAGACTTTCAAAATCTACTTTACTATAGTACATCACATTTTTATATTGTTTTGTAGAGAATAGTACCAGACTAATCTCACCCTCCCACCCACACCTGCCTCCCACCCAAATGCGATTCGAACCCTGGTCTCTCAACTGTCAAAGGGAGAGTAAACCACCAATGGGCTACATTGGAATCTCAAGTTGCCTCTCAGGTTTAAACATAAAATTTGACGCAAAAACACTGTGGCCATATCTACCTATTTATGCACCTATATAACACATATTTTAGAAGAATAAACTCAGTTGCCACTTGTTGATTTCTTGGAACTCGTTGTCAACCATATACCCTTAATATCATGGAAATTTTAGCTAGAGGTAAGCTCTGCCATTTTATCACTGGCCCTTCTGGAAAGCCGATTTTGAAACATCTATGAAAAGTTTGTGCCTAACAGCAATTTGTGAAATTCATTTCCAGGTACTTTATATTGTAAATTTTGTTGTTCATGACCAAAAGACCATATCAATGTTTTGATCTCTAGTTTCTCCCTTCTTCCTTGAAGCCAACTCGAAGTCCCATTACAATTTGTTCAAGCAACATGGGCAGTCCCCACTTGCAAATTATTTGACTTTCAACAAGAGAAGATACGCATTAGGAGGCCTACTGGATGCAAGAAATCAACCACAGTAGAGCTATCTGATGTTCTCTTACAATTTCCTGCAACGTTTGCGCAGTGGAAAATTGAATTTTTCAATGTCCAAGGTAGAAATTTAAAAGATGAAGCCATAAAATTGTTTAAGGTGTCACTACACCCTACCATAAGCAAGAAACGAAAAATCATAATATAACTTAGCTGAAAAGACCCAAACCTATAATGCAAGATGAAGTGAACTAGAGGCTAGTCTTGAAGCACGAGACTCCTCCATCTTGGAAAGGAAAAGAGTATTTTCTACAAAGCAAAAGCACTCTTCTACATCAGGATTTTTTAAGGCTCAATTCTCAAATGATTGAGCCAAGAGAGAAATTTGTGGACCTTCATTTTATGGTGATCTTATGTTATCAAAGTTGAAAAATGGAGCAAGAAAGTACGATTATATTTTGATTTTTCATTTTACAGATAGAATTCAACATAAAGATTATGACCTTCTCCTTTCCACCTTCAGCTCTGAATTCCTGTTAACGGTACCTGAAAACAAATATCAGCAGATAATTATAGCCATCATAAAGCTTGCTAAAGTTTGAAATATATGCAAAAGTAGCACTATCACTGTTATAAAATATAAAAAAAAGAATATGACCTTTTCTTCTCCATCTTCAGCCACAAACTTTTGTAAAGTCCCTGAAAGTAAACATTAGCACAAAAGATCATTATAACTGTAATAAAGCTCAATAAAGTCTGAAATTGATGGTACAATTGCAAAAGATATTTAAAGCTTGAGTTGAGCATGTGCATACATAAACATGAACGAAGTTTACTATGTTGTTTCTCCACTTTTGCAAAACTGTAAATAGCCTCATACATGGGCTGATTTAGTTGGGGGCCAGTGGAATTCATAAGCTAAAAGCTTAATTTAGCCCTTATTGACTAAAAATCTTGGATCCGGCCTTGGCCTAATACCATTACGTTATGTTGTGTTATGAGAATCACCTAGGTATATCCCTTCTCACTGACTAGAAGCCACGTATTTGGACAATCAGATAAAGAAAAATTGGCTTTAATTTGGAAAACGCATAAAGACGGATTATTCTATTTTTGAGAAAGAGGAAAATACAAAAGAAAACGAAAAGAAAAAAAAAAGAGAAACAAAGCAGAAGTTTCACAGAAAACATGCATGGGAAGTCAGATATTTATAATTGGCCCTAGCAGCGAGGAAGATAAATTTGTCTTGAAGAAAATAATTATGCAGGTTAGATAAATCTTAAGCATTCTATAAACACTCCACCTGTACCTTATTTGAAAAATCTTTCAAAAAGGTGATAGTAAGAGAACTTATAGAATAAGCATTCAAAAGGAAAAAAAGAATTAAAAACTAAACCGAAATCCACTTCAGTAAATGATTTATTCAATTTTTAAACATTCTAGTTCACTTACAACTGCATATATAATCGAAGCATTTGTGGCTGGATTAGAGTCACAGTCAATATATCGCCCCCAATCAAAAGAGATGTCAAATAAGTGGACATAGACAGAGAAAGACCAATGAGTTTGAATTTACGTACGCGGGAGCATAAGCACTCACCGATCATTTGTTCATTACATAGTGATGATCCAAATATCACATTTAAGGATGCACGTGGATCTTTAGTCCCTCACCATATTCCAGTTGCTCTTCCTCAATTTTTATAGCTGAAATTGCAGTAGAAGAATTGCACCACATAACCTCAATCATCTGTAGGGTTAGAATTTCTCCAATACCAAGAGGGATCTCCTCAAGTTTCTCATATTTGTACAAGAATAAGCACTCAAGGCAGGGAAAATGATCATTAGTTGCACTCCATTCTATGACATTTAGAGTATCTAACTTCAAAAACTTGAGTTTTGGAAACACTTCATCCTCCATCTCCCATGTTTCACCCTCAAATGCATTGCCCAACAATTTGAGAACCTCGAGCTTACGTAGCTTTGCAAGTTGTGAAAATTCATTCCAAGGCATGCCAAAATTTGACAAAGTCAGCTTCTTAAGATTCGAGGGGAAATTAAATTCACATGAATATTTCCCCTTTCCATTGTAAAATACATTCAATGATACAAGTTGATTAAGAAATCCCAGCTCAGGAAATTTATTGCAATTGATATCATCATTCCATGAATCCAAAAATATGAATTTCAGTTTTCGAATGCCTCGTACCCTTCTCAAAATCTTTTCCATATCATCTCCATAAGCAAGAGATGGTGTGGAAAAGGTTTGCAAATTATCTAGTATGGAGGAATTTTCAAGTCTGTGGGGTCCTAAATCAAAAGAAGCACTATCAGTTATATGCAAATGCCTCAACTTTGTCATATCCCAAATGGAATCTGGTACCTTTACAAATTCAGCCCTGAATCCTTTGAAAAGAAACGTTTGTAGGTTCCAAAGATTGGCTATCGATGATGGAATTAAATCCACATAACTTTGACATGCCAAGTATCTTAATAGAATAAGAGTACCGATCTCTTTGAAAGAGTCGCCTATATTGATAAGTTCTAAATTCAATGTTTTAAGAAACTTAAAGTTGTGAAAAATGGATGAGATATCATATGAATAACTTGGGCCCATATCACTAGCAGCAAAGAACAATAGTGATGTACAAATGGCCCAGATGACTTCAACATAGTGAAATGATTCCTTTTGGTATACATGCAGAGGCGATGTAGGTGGTATTTTTCCCTAATGGAAGAGAAGAATCACTAGGATCCATATCCTGATCATACCCATCTATCTTCTACAGAAACTTTTCTTCCTTAGCTTTGGTCAAGCAAAACTCACGTAAGAAATCATGAACACAACATGATTTCACCCTACCGTTGGATTTTTCTAGAGCGATTGTCACTAAGCTTCTCCCAATCAAATCTGTAAAGTAATCCTCTGCCACATCCTCTAAGCTTTTCAAGTCAGTAGGCTTTACAAATCCTTCAGCAATCCACAATCTAATTAATTTCGAGACCAGAACTTCCTTATCCTTAAAAAACGCTCCAAAGTACAAGAAACAAGACTTTAAATGATTTGGTAAATGCTTGTAACTCAGCTCGATTATGACTCTGTCTTATGCTTCTGCACCATCGACTATCAGTGAACTTAAACTTTCTACAATTTGTTCCCATTGATTTACTCTTTTCTCTATCTTGGCAAGAAGCCCGGCTGTCAAAACGACCGAAAGAGGTAAACGATTACAATTTTTTGCAATTTGCCTTGCAACTTCTAATAGTTCGGGAGGGCAAGTTTCTTTCTGGAATAGCTTCTTCTCTAGCAATGCCCAACTTTCATCATCAGAAAGTAGCCCAACGGGTTGTAGTATGCTACCAGATTGTGCTTGGGAAGCCAACCCTCGTATTCTGGTAGTGAACATAATTCAACTTCCATTGTTGTCATCTGAGAAACATCTTCTTAACTCATTCCAGGCATCAATTTCCTACATATCACCCAGAAAAATGAGAAACCTTCGTCCCTTGAGATGCTTGTACAATATTTCAGCTAGTTTTGCATCATCCTTATGATGGTCTGTGTTAGAAAGTTGAACAACTTGACCCAAAAGCTCCAACAATAACTGCCTCATTTCATATACTTGAGAAACACAGCACCATGCACAAGTATCAAAGTACCTATTCACTAATGGATCACTAAACAATTTTTGAGCAAGGGTCGTCTTACCTTGCCCAGCAGTGCCAACGATTGAGATAATACACAGTTTTGTTGGTCCTCTAATAAGCGACTCCAGCATATTTTCTGTCTCTTCCATGAAACCAACCACATCATTTTTGATTGTTGGATTATCAGTTTATGATGTTGAAGTTTGATGTTTGAACGTGTTATTGAAACCATGACGACACTGTACAATCAACTCCGGGGAGGGAGTGGTCAACAAAACCCTTTTAGATGACACGGGTTATCAGGTAAAACTGTTTTTATGTCATTTAAAGCATAAATGTCCTGCACATCTTCCAAAATAATAAAGTAGTCTATATGTTTAAGAAAGTTGGATACCGACTCTTCTAACTCAGCTTCGCTCATATCACTTGTATAGTCTATCTCATCACTTTTTAAATATTCAAGAATTTTAGCATTACGTAGGAGGTCAAGAAACACCTCCTTTTTCCTTTCTTTATTGGATGAGGCGAAACTCCTTGTACAAACTGAGAAAGCACCATATAAACCCATATATCTATAAGCACACATTTCATTAAAGACTTAGTTGAGTGTGTCACCGATTTCTGTATTATTATGGAAGATGGGGATTATTTCAATCTCCGTTGAGGTCATGTTTTGGATACTGCTTGCAATTGAATTCACGTCACCAAATGCCAGTTTGATTAGTCCTCGTTGATGTTCTAACTCTTTTAGGATATGACGAAGCCAAAGCATAGAGGAAATAAGAATGTGGAAGTTTCTATAGTGTAGAAGCATAGAGTACCAATTAGGAATATCTCCAACTAGAAATGAATCAATGATATACTCTGTCTTATATGCCAAATTTGCAATGCTTATGATGACATCCTTTATATCCGCTTCCTCCTTGCGCGGCTCCTCGATCTCCATGAGTTGACAACTCACCTCTTGTAGCGTCCGTTGAAACTGTAAGATGTCAAACTTCAAAATGCAAAGAGAAGCATCAGCCTTGGCTTTCACCAGAAGCTCCCCAAGATTGTCCACAAGATGGTCCACAAAGTCGAGTTGAGCAGTCTTGGGGTAGTACATTCGTGATGGTTTTGGCCCTCTCAAATAAATCTGTTCAACCTTGTCATCAAGTAACCGCAATAGCTCATCTAGGTATAGAAAAATATAGTCGAGTCGGTCACAAATTTGTTTTGACATGTGTCGGTCCATATTCTTGAGATCAATGGAAGAGATGGTGAAGCCTACCTCCCTGGCAATAAATTCAAACTGTTTCAAGGTAGTATCATCTTCAATGAACTCTTGGGGGGGATCCATGAGAATTGCTCTGAGGAGTACAAAGTTCTCGATAATTTATTCCCTCCCAACAAGCATTGAAGACTTCGATAGTTGAAGATAATCTAAGAAAGCATCAAGAGGAGCTAGATAGTCCACAAAGTAGTAGACTTGTGGTGATGCCTTTGGGTGTTTGCCATAAATCATTCGGATTAAATCCATCCAATGTGACATGAGTTTGAGATGAATGTTGAGTCTTCTCACTATTCCATAAGCATTGTGTTGCTCCATTTTCTTCAGATCATACTTCCGGATGATTCTTGCCGCCCCCCAAGCCAAAGAGTCAATTTCTTGCATTAATCTACCGTATCCAAGGAGTTGTTGAGGAAGATCAATGAGAAACGCTTGGAGGAGTTCAAGGTCATCGTAAACTCGTTTCATCCCTACAACAACCATAAAAGCAGCATATTCTTCAACATATTGTAAAAATCGACCAAGAGTAGAGACGTAATCGTCCCTTATTTCTAAAGGTATTTCGTACAATACATTCGGTAGTGATCCTAAGAGAGCATCAAGATGAGTTTGTAGAATATCCTTGTCAAAGCACACTCGTAAGTGCTTTGGCTCTTTGTATAGAATTTCCACTTGTATCTCTTTCTTCATCACTTGCTTCACTTTCATTTTGTTTTTTTGTTTTTGTGTGTGTTTTAACAGATAGAGAGATCTGAGTAAATGGAGATGAACAAACTACTAAGGCTACGGCAAGTCGACGTTTACTCCACCAACTTCTATGTGTTCAAAAGAGGGAAGAACCAACTTGTAATAGAATATCATATTGTGTTACCATTATATCCTTATTCAAGTTAAAAATCTAAGATATCTTGGGACATACTTGGAAAAAAACATATATATGAGCTATCAGAGAGTAATTATTAGGCTCAATGAAGTTCTCTCAAATTTTCCAATAAGAATATAAATATGAACTACTTTTCGATGAGCAATAGAAATAAAATGAATTCTTTAGCCCACTAAAGGGTAGATTCACAAAAAAAGAAAAAGGGGTAAATGACCTTTAGTTCTCTTATTTTTTTCGTTATTATCTAGTTAGTCCTTTATTTTTTAAATAATCATATTTCAGTCCTTCATCTTTTTTAATTTGTGTCATCATCAGTCTTTCCAAAAAAAACTAACAGTTTACTCATATGCACAACACATAACAATTTTTAACAAGGGCATTATCGTCTTTTGGGGACAAAATAGTCTTTTTACAAGCAATTGACTACATAATACTAAAATCTCCAATTCTATTATCAAACCCGATAATCCTAACATTGCTTCTAAAACCTCAACTTGTCATGTTACATTCCTTTAGGCCGATCAATATTCCCCGAGGTTTCAGCATTACACCTCATTCCAATACACATTTCCACATATTTTATACACACCCTTTTGTATATTAAATATATATACATACATACATATATATATATATATATATATATATATATATATATATATATATATATATATATTATAGAGAAAGAGTGTGAGATAGAGAGAGGGAGAGAGATTCTTATTTGTCTGTTAAACTTTTTTTTTTCTAAAAGAAAAAAATTAGTGATAAAGAGAATGTTAACAACAAAAGTGCATTTGGGTCATTGAAATTTCCATGTTTGTTGAGCAAAATGTGGACTTTTGCTTTGCCCAACATGTGATCTTTAAATGAAACATAAAAAATCTTATCTTTATTATTATCTTTTTTTTTATTATTGTTTTTGGAATTTTCCCAGAAAATTTAGAGGTTGTTGAATCATCATAGGAAAGTTGTGATCTTGGTTATTGATAGTTTCTGAATTTTCTGGGAAATTTTTTCAGAGGATAATTACAAATTGAAGTGTTGATTTGTTGAAGCAGAAACAGTCACCATCAAGAATTGTTTATTACATATACATGTGTGTGTATGTGTAGATTTTATATGAATAGTGAATTTGGATTCTATGGTGTATAAGGATAAATTCATTGGTTTTCTTTGAGAATGTTTGGATTTTGGAAATCTACATTGCTTGTGAAGATTGTTATTTTTTGGATATTTTTGCAAGTAATGTTTATGTTGTGAGATTGTGATGATGATGAAGATGAGTATGATGGTGATGATGATCATCATCAAATATTTAGTCTAGTTTTGGAAGATTTAAGGTTGTATATGGAGATAGAAGAGGGAAAAGATAGTATCTTTTTCTTGGTTGAATTGGTATTTGTTTGGTGATTATCAGATTTCTCAGCGTTGTTGGCAATTCCTTTGGATGCTCTGCATCTGGGGAGCGCCTTGTTTCTGCGGCAAGGGATGGGGATCTTCAGGAAGCCAAGGCTTTATTGGAATATAATCTGCGCCTGGCTAGATATTCGACCTTTGGTGTTCGTAATTCACCTCTTCATTACTCTGCAGCTCAAGGTCACCGTGAGGTACAATGTTAGCATTTAGTATACGCTTGTGTTTATTGTTGATAAGAAAACTTCAACTTGGAGAAGAAGGAGTTGGGGATTTAGGGGATTTGGGTTTTAAGGATTTAGGTTTTTGGTTTTAGGGATTTGGGTTTCAAATCGGGTTCATGTTAATATAAAAGAGAAATATGCTGACTACCCCCAAAAGACGATAATGCCCTTGTTAAAAATCGTCATATGCCGTGCATGTGACTAAACCGTTAGTTTTTTGACGGAAGGAATAACAGTGGCACAAGTTGGAAAGATGAAGGACTGACATATGGTTGTTTGAAAAATGAAAGACTAACTAGACAATATCAAAAAAAAAAAAAGAGACCTAATAGGTCATTTACCCAAAGAAAAAATAAAGAATTCAATTTGGTGATATCATGTATTTTTAAAATTAACTATATAGAGAACGTGTCAATAAAACTTACTCTAAATATTACACTAAATGTTCACTATGTAGTTTTGTGTGTAAGATGATGTTAGCCTGAAGACCTTAATCTTATATTTTAATGATAATTAAATCTTGATTATGAAATTAATCTATTGATTAATCATATCTTGTAATGAGTTTATTGTTTGAAAGTTAGTCAAAGTTTGAAGGATATTCAACATATTAAGTAAGCTCATGAGGATTGAAGTGATGATCAAGCTCACAGAAAGTGATGATCAAACAAAAGACATCCTCCAACTAGAAGATCAAAGCACTTTAATGGTCAAGATCTATGAAGATTCAAGATGTGAACATCCTAACTAAGATCTTGTCCCAAAGAAGAAAGATTGAAAAGATGATCAAAACACTTTGTGAATATCAATGTTATACAAGCTCAAGAACAAGTTCATGAAGAATGAAGTTCATCAAGCTAAAGAAGAAAGAAGATCATCCATCAACTCAAGGAAAGATAAAGATTTGAAGAATGAAGATGGAGGTATAAAGATGGAGACGGAAGTTAAACGGGGTACCGATTGGGACTGAATTGGGGTTTGGGTCTTGCAAATGGTATATGCTCAATGATGATTCATAAAAGTATTTTTGAAATATTCATCTATCTTTGAAAAAGATTTTACAAAATAATCTTTAAAAGAAACATAAAAAAAACCCAAGTCCTTGCAACTTTTGAGCAAACCAGACGACCCTAGGGGAACCTGTCACTCCTTGTCCCGGACACCTGCTAAGGCTAGAACTGGTACGTGACTTACGTAACTCCAAAATCTGTAATTTGATAACATAATAACCTGTACATTCATAAACTTCATAAGAGTTCAAGAGTCTTTCAATTACATTGACCTTAGAAAAGGGAACCATAACTAGTTTCATATGTATAAGACCTCGAACCACCTGTTCAAACATAAGAGCTAATCAACATTCGGGTCACTAGGTCTCAAAAGAATAGAAGTATTCAGTTACATATTAGTTGTCCAAAAGAATAAGTTATACATCAAGTATTCTTAAGTTACATCAACATATAGCAATCACATAACGCAAACTCTTATTTTTTTGATTCTGGACCGCAAGAGTTATTTCTTTCGATCTGTATCTTTTTACCCGTAATAGGGATTGGTATGTACCCAGAGAAGTCCTCAATATCACACCAAGGAGTTTCGCTAGCACATTGAAGTGCCTGCTCAGCCTTAGCTTCACCTGAAAAGTTAAAAGAGGGGTGAGCTAATCCTGCATATAGCTTAGTGAGGATGAAATAACAAAGGTTTTCACAAAGGTTTTATCGTTTCACAAACAGTTTGAGAAAGTTGTGCCATTCATTTAAAAATGCACATGTAAGTCAACAGGTAGTGCTTCAAGTAATGCAATAAGAAGATGAATAGAGATACTTATTGCCAAAAAGGATACAATGATTGCTGATGTTGACAGTTTCTGACTTGAATCAAATAATAATAACCCAACACCATAACCGAGGATCAAGTCCTCAAAGATAACTCGACTCCAACTCCATCGACAACCGAGGGTTCCGGATAGCTCCCCTCAAAGGTAAAGAATAGGTCCAAGGTGGTCATGGGTACCGGCAAGCTTGATACTGCCCAGGGCCATCGATCACACCAAGGCCTTAAGAAGGTTGCAACCTTTATATATATATATATATATATATATATATATATATATATATATATATATATATATATATCTTCAACTCTCCAAGGAAAGGCACCGAGCGAGAGTGATGGACTAAGATAGCAACAACATAGGGTGCTTCTGTCATAACTAGGATAACAACAAAGTAGGCTGCTTCCGTCACAACAGTAATATCAACAATGTAGCATGTAGGCATGCAAGCTTCACATGTATGTATAGGAACACTAAATAATGTACGCAAGCAAGTATATAACTTACATGCATATGGGCCTCAAATAATATCATGTAATGTTTATGAATCATGTTCGGCGAAGGACATTGGTTCCATACTACAAAACTAACAAAAGACATCAATAATGCCTACGTTTCATAGTCTCTTAAGCCTCATATAAGGATTGGCAACAATGTAACACATGACCTATGGCACAACTCCATAATTTAATTATATTATGATAAACTAGGGTTCGATATGGTTCTAATGCTTCGGACCGTGCCCCAATCCGACATGTGTAGCTCCTGAAATCCTTAAAACAAGTTCACTGCGCGAAATTGAAAAATCGAGTCGGACGAGGGCACTCAACCGACTCCTTCGACCGACTCCTTCTGGTTGAGTCGGTTGAGGTGAGTCGGACGAGTCCCTCGATCTGGTGGTGCATGTCACACCCCGACCCCGATCCATCGCTAGGTTAAGGCCGAAACATGACTTGTCAATGCTTAACCCCTGCAAGATTTGAAAATAGAAACCTGAACAGTTATAATATCCCACAAGAAATTCCGAAAGACTTCCAAAACTTCTCCCAAAAATATTGGTCTTAAACGGTTACAATACCTTGTTACATGTTACAGTACCCGAGTCTACCTGTCAACATTTTAAACCTAGGTCTACTAAGTAGAGTAATCAACTTAGCTAGGTATCTAATTGACTAAAAGAATATTACAATAGATTAAATAGTTCAATTATACAAAATCATTCTTATCACAATAAGGAGTACATCTTCACAGACGAGCATGTAGATCGCATAAGAAGGAATCCAACTCATCACATCAAGGAAGCTTGCAACCATATGGGAGCTTGCTCGGGCTACTCTTCACCTGAGATTGTTAAAAGAGGGGTGAGCTAATCCTGCATATAGCTTAGTGAGGATAGAATATGAAGAGTTTTCATAAATTTTTTATCTTTTCGTAAATGATTTGACAAAACATGTCATGCACATATAAATAAACAACGGGTGAACAGTTAACAAGAATCAAGATTAAACATGATTAATAAACAAGTAACCTAACCCACCGTGGACTTTGAGAGTCTAAACGGGGGTAGGAACCACATAGTAAAAATGATACTTGAGTAATTGTATTTGCTGATGATGGCGATTTCAGCCTCGAATCTTGTATAATAACCCGACACCACAACCGAGAATCAAGTCCTCAAAGAAAACCCGACTCTACAACCGAGGATCAAGTCCTCAAAGAAAACCCGACACCAACTCCATCAACAATCGAGGGTTTTAGATAGTTCATCTCAAAAGCAAAGAATAGGTCCATAGTGGTCGTGGGTACAACCGGCAAGGCCGATGCTGCCCAGGGCCATTGATCACACCAAGGCCTTTAAAAGGTTGCAACCTTGATAATTATATATATATATATATAAATAATACCCAACTCTCCAAGGAAAGACACCGAGCGAGAGAGGGACTACGATAGCAACAAAGTAGGTTGCTTCCGTCACAACAGTAATAACAAGATGTAGCGAGTAAGCACGTAAAACCTTGATAATCATATATATATATATAAATAATACCCAACTTTTCAAGGAAATACACCGAGCGAGAGAGGGACTAGGATAGCAACAAAGTAGATTGCTTCCGTCACAATAGTATTAACAAGATATAATGATTAACCATATAAACCTCTTGTGATATTGAATGATTAATCCATGGCATATCAAGCAAGCATATAATAATCATACATATATGGCAATTTTAAAGCCTCAAGAATTTACAAGTACCATAAAATAGCAAACGACAAGAAAATGCAAACACAAGAGGAACTATGGAGCCATTTCGATGCTTCTACATTAGCCTAACTTAAGAGGTAAATTTGCCTACTTTTCCAAACTCCAATAAATCTGATTTTGGTATAGAATTGAAGCTTATCAAATGTAGACTCTAGAATAAAATGGATCTCAATTCGAAGTTAAATTGACTGAGTTATGGTCTTCAGAAAATTGTTGCGCAAAGCTAAAAAACCAAGTCTGGTGAGTTACTCGCCCGGCTTGTCGACCGGCTAGTCATTCGACTTTTCTAGTAAATTTTGTCAAATGTCGGGCGAGTTTAGTCGACCGACTAGTCGACCGGCCTGGGCAAAATACACCCGTAAATTCTCATTTTTCTGCTCATTTTCTTGTCATCTTACTCCCAACCTTCAACCAAGATTCTAGCATGCTTAAGATGAATTATTAGGCATCATACATGAGTTCCAAGTCAACCAAACATTCATCCAACAACATCTATCCATCAAATCTCCAAAAAATTCATAGAAGCTCATGAACACCAAAAATAATATTCAAGCCCCAAAATACTAGATTTATGCTACTAACTCTTCTATACAAGTTTTACATGGTTTATCACATACAAGATTAATAACAAGCTCACCACACAACTCTACAAGGTCATCAAATCACAAGTTGGGCAATTCATAGATCTACAACACATAAATGCAACCAACTTCTCAATGAGGACATATATGAGCTTCTCAAGCAATATTACCCAACAATATACAACATACAACCTTGGATGGATTTTATCAATCAATTTTGAAAGAATCCCTCACCTTAGCTCTTGAGTTTGAATGGAAGAACAAGTGATAGAAAGCTTGTATGAGCAAGAAAATAGCTTGAGGGTGACACCAAAATGGCTGAACTTCTTCCCTCTTCCTCTTCTCATTCTTCATTCCTCTCTTTTTCTCTTCTTCTTTCTCTTCTCTCTTGGTCAAAAATCAAAGAGAGTGTGTGTGTGTGTGTGCTGCAGTGTTTTTGTGTGTGTGTGTGGTGTGTTGTGTGTTTTAGTTGGTAGGGAAATATCTAAAGGCCAAAAGACTAGAGTGCCCTCCAACTAAATGCCTATATTTTAGTTTGTCATTTTAGTTCTAACTCAATTCTTTAGTTAGCTAGTGTATGCAGTATGATTTAATTGTTATCTACATTACCTAAATCACTCAAAGACTAGTAATTAAATTTAAATACAAGTTAAACGAGACATGTGCATGTAAAACGAAATAAATGTACGTATTTTGAAATAAAAGCACGTGAATCAAGGTAAATACACGTTAATTGATATAATTATATATTAAATGATGTAAAAATTTATGAAATGCTATAAAATGCATATGGGCTCTATACTGGCTCGGTACGTGGTATCACAGTGCGATTTTTGGCAATTCAAGCCCGAAAATGGTGATTTTTTGCTCATCTACTTCCTACCCTTGCATCCCTCAAGCTTACACCTTAATCCTCCATATTCAAGTCCTCAAATTCATCATATAATCATGCTATAACATCGTTCATACTCGATAACAACACCCAAATTCCTCAAGAACCAACTCGATTAACTATATCCATCAATTAGAGTTCAAGGCAAGATTTGTGATCTAGAGTTGCAATTCCAACAATCCTTTCTCTAAACCAAGTGTAATACTCATATTCAAGCATCATAAGAGTTTATATAAGAATGGGTAAGCAAGAAATAACAAGATTAAGGCCATAAGATACAAATTACTCTACAAGCTCAATATCATCAATTAAGCACACATATAGAGTTTTAATAGCTACAAGCGTATAAATCTTCATAATCATAAACTTAATGCCCTTTAAAAGAGTTTGAAAAAATCCCTCACCTCAAGAGAACCAAGATAAATGATAAAGCAAGCTAGAAATGCAAGGAAATGGCTTAAGACTCATTCCTCTTCCCTCTTCTTCTTCCTCACTTCTTTCTCTCTTTTCTCCTTTCTCTTGATCATGTGGGTGTGTGTATTTTCTGAGGTGTATGTGTGTGGTGTATTGTGTGTGTTTTACTTGGTAGGAAAATATCTTGATAGCCCAAAAACTAAGTTGCCCCTCTAACTAATTACTTATTTACTAGCATATCATTCTAGTTTTAGTGTAACTATTTTAGTTAGCTATTGTGATGTGGTAAAATCTAATTAATGCCTACGATAACTCATTCCTCCGAATGCACGAAATTGAACTTGAATGCACGTTAAACAAAATATGTGCACATAAAATGAGGCAAACACACAATAATTAATGTAAATGCATATTAATTGATGCAAAAATATATGAAATTCTATAAAATGTATGTAGGCTTTGTACGGGCTGGGTACGGGTCTCACAGAACTAGTCGACCGTTGCCAAATGGGTTTTCCGCTTGAGGCCCCTCTACCGGACGAGGTCCTCTCAACCGGTCGATTGGTCGGGCCAAAATACTATTTTAAAAATAGATTCGTTTGTGAACGTTAGAGAACATTAAATGCATATCTCTTAGCCTTTATTAAACTCTCTCAACAACTCTTTTTCAACATGGGGATCAAAGCAATTACTCTTGATTTCTAACACCATTTTCATCTTTGAATCATCATTGTGCTATACTAGAGCAAGAATTTGTGAACAATATTGAGGGAAACATTCATTGTATTCATCTACCCTAAAAGAGGCTTTTTATTGCTAATCTCAAACACTTATCAAAAGAGAGAGTTAAACACTTTGAAAGGAAAGATTTTATTGTCAAAGGAATTGGGGTTGAAGCTTTGTATTGAGAAGAAATTTTCTATTATAAAAGCTTGAACTACTATTGTAGTTGGTTTATGGACTCACTAACATTTGAAGAGTCACAATAGTGAAGATTGTTGAAATCCTAAGCGGGGAGCTTAGGTCGTGGAGTTAGGCGGGGGCTGAACTACGCTAAATCGTAATTTGCAATCTCTTTCTCTCAACTCTCTCTTTGCATTATTTTCTACACACTAAGTGTTTGATATATTGTCTCACTTACATTTTATATTGCTTGAGTGCATATTTGCTTAAGATAGTTTTTGATTAATCATCGCTAGTATATTGTATAATCGAAAAAATAGTAGTATTGCCTATATAACCTAATTCACCCCCCTTTTTAGGTTTAATTAAGGGACAACAAGTGGTATCAGAGTTAGGGCTTTACATATAGCTTAACATCTGGTAAAGTCAAGATCGTGGCATATAGTACTACATTATCTCCTCACATTGAAGGATATTCAATTGATAGACTTCCTTTGTTTATAGGAACCAATTTCATGAGGTGGAGGAATCATATGGCAACATATATTCAATCTGTGGACTACATGTTGTGGCATATTGGTAAGAATAGGCCATACAAAGTTGAAGATGAGCCAACCGAGCAAAACATTGCCAAATTGACCAAAAATGCTCAAACTATGCATATTCTCTATTGTGCTTTTAATGATCAAGAGTTTGAACAAATTTGAGAATGCAAATCTGCTCATGAAATATAGAATCTTCTTGAAAAACTTTATCAAAAGGAAGAAGAAGATGTTAAAAAAGAAAAACAAGAAGAAAATGAAGCATACATTGGTGCATTTGATGAAAATGTATGTCTATCTCATGAATCCATTTGCTCCTCTTTTGTTGATAATGATCTTACAATTGATGAACTTAAAGAAGCCATCTTGGATATTCAAAATGAATTGATATTTGCAACTTTTAAAAATAAAAGTTTGCTTGAGGAAGTTAAATTTGATTTATTTGAGATAAATGAGATTAACGACAAAAATACTATAATTAAAATATATGATATTTATTTGATTGATAAAGTGTTTGAAAATGAGATTTCATGGTCAAGAAAGATGTACAAAGAGTTGAATGAAGAAAAAGAAAAATGAGATATTATGCTTAATCCAAAATACATGGTTTGCAAATTAAATGTGTTAGGATATAAACCTTACCTTATTCAAAAGATCTTAAAGAATTGTTTCCTCAAAAGCTCAAATCAAAATAAATCACCGTCTGCTTGTCTATATTGTCATAAGATAGAACAATTTGTTTCACTATTTCATGATATGAAAATATTTGAATATGGATCAAAAGTTCCATGGTGGTTAAAACACAAATGGATTGTTAAAGTCACAACAAATGAAACTCACCCTCGAGGACCCAATTAAAGATGGGTACCTAGATCATGCTTTGTTGTAGGAATATCAAGTAACACCAAAGAAGATGGTGATGCAACTTATGAAAAAGGCAAGATCATTGAGATAAAGAAGCATGGGTAACATTGAAATTATTTATTTTTATATGTGCTTCTTGAGAATGGTTTAAAATTCAATTTGATTAGTCAACTATGTGTTATTTTACATGTGTGATTGAAAATAAAAATGATGATGCATTATTTGTTAATTGAGTCAAAAGGTTTATGCTAAATGTAATAATCTTGGCTAGAATATTCATTTTCTTAAAATTCTTTCAATTGGTTAAATTAAGTCATACTTGGTATTTGAATATGTGGTATATCCAATAAGATAGGAATACATTGGCACAATGGAAGTCATTTGAGTGAAAATGAATTTGAGATACTTCCAAAAAATGTTAAAAGATGAAACGGTTCTCTTTTGATGAAGATGAAATGAACATTGATGGAGAAGATTATGAACATGAAAGTGAGGTTTGGAAGATTTTGATGATTTACATGCCTCTTTAATGTTTAAATTCAAAAGATAGATAAAGAAGAAGATGAACTAACTTCTAGTGGTGGAAGATAGAAGTTAAAAAAAAAAAAAAAACATTTTTACCCATGTGACTCATGAATCAATTTATTTTGTTCAAATTTTGTGGTATAAAATTAAGGGTAAATTTTACAAATAGTCCCTATTGTTACCCTTTTGTCTCAGTTTAGTCCCTATTGTTCCATTTTTCTCAATTTAGTCCCTATTGTTTGCAAAAAAATCTCAATTTGGTCCCTTCCGTCAAATAAGGGTTAAATCTAATAGAAAGTTGGTCACGTGCACCGCACGTGACCACGGTCTCAGGGGCAATTTTGGAATATAATAATAAAAGTTTAATTTAGTCCTCAATGTTTTGAAAAAGTTTCATTTGAGTCCTCAATGTTTTAAAAAAATTCAAATAAGTCCTCAATGTTTTAAAAATGTTTCAAATAAGTCCTCAATGTTTTAAAAATGTTTCAAATAAGTCCTCAATAAAATGTTTCAAATAAGTCCTCAATGTTTTAAAAATGTTTCAAATAAGTCCTCAATGTTTTGAAAAGATTTCAATTAAGTTCTTACTTTATTCATATTGATGAATGAACATGGTATGAACAAAGTTAGTCAACCCAGTGGTTTTTGTGGATGGGTTACAAATAGGTTATGACAGGACTGATGGATATTTTTTGTAACTTTGTTCATATTGATGAATGAACATGCTATGAACAAAGTTAGTCAACCTAATGGTTTTTGTGGATGAGTTACAAATAGGTTATGACATGACTGATGGATATTTTTGTAGATGGATGGGACTATGACAGGATATGTAAAGATGATTTTTATATATGGATGGGACTATGATAGCTAAATGTAATGACTTTAACCATATTTAATGACTTTTTTTATGACAGGTTATGGGATTATGACAGACTTTTATGACTGATGCTTTGATGATATTATTGTTATGTTTTTTTTGGATTAAGGATGAAGAAGCATCATTTTTTCTAATGTTGAGGTGTTTATGATTGTTTTCATAACAGGTATTCAAATGAAAAATGCTAAAGGTCTGTAGTTGGTAACGTATATTGTGTACTTATTCTGCCTCTTTGTTTACGTATTGTGACTTCCCTAATTTTGGTTTTGACAAATTCGAATTTGGTTTCGCGGACGCTATCTTAGTTATCTATCACTTATTAGTTAAAAGCTAACTCGACTAAATTTTTTGAGCTACATCTATCAAGACAAGTCTATTTCATCCTTGTTAACCACCCAAACCTTGTGTGTTTAAGAGATGGGGGACCTTAAGGGTTTATTTCCAACTTTATAGAACAATAAGGATTTACTTGAAATCTTTTCAAAACATTGAGGACTTATTTGAAACATTTTTAAAATATTGAGGACTTATTTGAAATATTTTTAAAACATTGAGGACCTATTTGAAACATTTTTAAAACATTGAGGACCTATTTGAAATATTTTTAAAATATTGAGGACCTATTTGAAATATTTTTAAAACATTGAGGACTTATTTGAAATTTTTTTAAAACATTGAGGACTCAAATAAATTTTTTTCAAAGCATTGAGGACTAAATTGAACTTTTATTGTTATATTCCAAATTTTCCCCTGAGACCGTGGTCACGTGCGGTGCACGTGACCAACTTTCTGTTAAATTTAACACTTATTTGATGGAAGGGACCAAATTGAGATTTTTTTGCAAACAATAGGGACTAAATTGAGACAAATGGAACAATAAGGACTAAATTGAGATAAAAAGGTAACAATAGGGACTATTTGTGAAATTTGCCCTAAATTTAAATTGAATGAATGAATACTCATGTATGAATGTCATATGAAGTGTTTAGAAAGATGAAAATCTTACAAATGAATCATACTTGAGTTTGATATTATCAAATGCTGAATGTGATAATTGTTGCAAGTTCAAAATAAATGCTTGAATTGTTGAATGACATGCATGATGAAATGAGATGCAACTTATGAGTTTGATTCTATACTTGCTTAAAATGATAGTTTTAATTAATGAAAGAAAGAAATGGGTTGAAAGAATAAGTGAATATGATCTTTTGATGCCCAAAAAAAGAATGACATTATATGCTCTTTTCTTGACTTAATTGTTATTACTTTATCTAGAGAAGAAGTGGTGTAATGAGGAAAAATATTGAAGAGCTTCAAGAAACGATATCCATATTTTTCAATGATAGGAAAACATTAAACAAAGTGTTGGGAAATGATATGTGCTTATATGGCTCATTGAAATATTGAAAATTTGTGATGATTGCAATATTTGAAATATTTGGCTTCTCTTTATCATGCACACACATGGAGTTTATCATAAATCTTGAAAATTCTCAATCTTCTAAATGATAATGATAATACTTGATTATGATATAAAAAAAGAGCATGTTTGCTTGAGTTTTATTTTGATTTCATCTTGAAAAGATATTGGTGCATCAAATGCATCTCGATAAGAAAAATTCCTTAAAGCATGTAAAGTGTATTTAAATTGAGCAAATGAAGGGAAATTCAAAGTTCTTCCTCGCACTACAAATCAAGAATAGGTGTTCACAAGTCAAACCAAGATTACAAAGGAATCAAACCAAGAAGTTTGTACTTATTCATGACAAAACAATCAAGAACTCAAAAAAGGACATCAACCAAGCTCTACAAAGATAAGAAAAGGTATATTGGTTGAGAAAATAGAAGGATAGAGGTATGTCTTATAATGTATTTCATTCAACTACCTTTAAATATTTCGATAACAATGTTCTCTTTGTTAAATAGTAATATTGCCCCAAAATTCTCATTAGAGCATTGTAAAAGGAAACTTGAATTGTCTTTCTGTCACCGTACCAAAATGTTATCATAACTTCTTGATGGATTGTGCTCTTGATCATATTTGACTTCATGAATATATGAAATGCATGAGAACTTTGATGATGTTAATCTCTTTGCACCGAGAAAGATTAATGATGATATAGGCTCTCAAAAAGATGGAACTCCAAGTGAATCTACTGCATCAAGATCTCAAGAAAATGGTTCTCCTAGTGCTTCAAATGATTAATCCAATCAAGGAGTTCAACCAATCTTATAGGAAGAAGAGCAACAAAGATCAAATCAAGACGAACAACAAATATTCTATGAGCAAAGCATTGATCAAAATCTCTAGGATTTTGAAAAGATGTGAAGAATCATCCACATGATAGGATTCTAGGTAATTCATCAAAACGTATAAGAACTCTCTCAAATTTAAATATCTTTTTGAACATGATGGGTTTTTTTTTTCTCAAATTGAACAAATTGTTGAAAATAATGTACTATAACAATGAACATACTTGTTATGCTTGTCTCTTGATGTTGGTAAAGTAGTGTGTTCATCTCATTACCATATGTATGTGTAGGTGATACATGTTGAAGTATCAATGATCAATTATGTCTTGATGAAGACTAGAATTCTTTAATGAATATAATGTGCAAAATTGATACAATGACATAGAATACTAATGCTTGCATGATTCATTTGAATATGAAACATGTATTATAATTGTGATGCATGAAAAGTTTTGGTTTCTCTTTCTATCATACACACATAGTTTTTCATAAATCTTGAAAATGCTTGTCTTTCATTTGACAATGACTATATTTGATCATGACATAAAAAAAGAAGGCATGCTTGTTTGAGATTAATCTTTAATCCATCTTGAAAAGATATTATTGCATACATAGATAATTGATAAAAATGTCATGCATGATTGGTACATATCAAGTTAATTCAACTAAGGTCAACACACTTAAAGTGTTTCTAAATTTCATCATGAACTTTGTTGAACTATTTGATCTTGTTGGAAGAACTAATCATTTGCATAGATTATTCAAATATGAGCATGAATGATGAGTTAAAAAAAAGACTTAATTAAATAATAGTCTAGTCTAAGTTCCTTCTAGGACTCTCGATTAAGAAAAACAAGGATAAGTATTCATCAATTAAGCCTAGCATACAAAAGTATAAATCAAGAAGATTGGGCTTAGTGAAGGAAACGAATTGAGATTTTAATGAATACATCAACCAAGCTCTACAAAGTTGAGATAAGGTAATATCGGTTGATGGAAAAGAAGTATAGAGGTATGATCTATAATCTTATATACCCAATTGCCTCTAAAACCAATGTAATAATTCTTATGCTCCTATGTGCTTGCTTGCAATATTGTTCCAATCCTCTCATTAAGAGCATTACAAAAGGAAATTTCAAGTGTCTCTCTATCAAAATACAAAAATGTTATCATAACCTTTGATGGAGTATACTATTGATCATACTTATATTTATCTCAAAATGAAATGACTATTGTGCTTGACAAATCATTATAATACATTGAGATACTTAGTTCTAGCATGTATTTTATACTTATATGAGAATAACATGGACATGCTTGAGATGAATATTTCTAAGAATGTCTTCACTGTATAAAAATATGGCATGTGCTTGTGTCACGCCCCAACCCCGACCTATCACTAGGCTAAGGCTGAAACATGACATTCGTAACACTTATTCCTGAGATAATAACTTAATGGTTTTAAAACCTATGAGTATTAATTTGATATCCCGTACATCTATTGTAAATACCATAAGAATATTGAATAGACTTCCAAAATTCTCCCAAAACATCGGCCTTAAGGATTACATCACCCTATTACGTAATTTCAAGACTTGAATTTATACATTCCATCATCCCAAACTTAGGTCTTATAAGATTAATAACCTAACTTAACTAGGTGTCTAATAAACCAAAAGAATGTTACAGCATAATCAGTTGAACAGATTTACAAAATCATCTCTTTTCAAAAAGAAGTTCATTTTCATAGGCAAACACGTAGATCAACTAGGATAGAAATCCATCACAACACATCAATATAGCTTGCCACCACATGGGAGGTTGCTCGGCTAATCATCACCTGAGATTGTTAGAAAGATGGGTGAGCTAGATCCTCGCGTATAGCTCAGTGAGGAGGAAAACAAGGAAGGGTTTTCACAAAGGTTTTATCTTTTCGTAATCGATTTGATAAAACGTGCCATGCATACAAAAATTTACAAACGAGAATACAAGATATACAATCAAGGTTCAATAACAATTAATTAATCAAACTCTTCCAGGATATCATTGGATCCCTGTCCCATAGGAGGATCAGTTCCTGTCCTGTAGGAGGATCTGACCCTGTCCCGTAGGAGGATTTATGGGTCCTAGTAAGAAATAGCATCGATAATTTGAGAGTCGAGATATACCGATAAGTCCGGAGGTCCTGTCACTTCCTCATTTAGTAATGGGAGGGTTGAGATATACAGGCAAATCCGGAGGTCCTATCATTTCCTCCATAATAATGGTTGTAACGCACATATACAAGTCAAATGCATTTGCAATTATCAATGACATAATGCATATTCATATAAACATATTGCATATAAGCTCCTTTAGCACTAGCACGTAATGACAAGAATAACAAACTTCTACTCTCCAAGGGTTGTGTCACGCCCCGACCGAACCCCGCACTAAAGGTTAAGTCCAGACCCGACACACGGACAGAGTCTCCTCTGTACCGTGGACATTCTAGAAACCTGTAATCACTCAAATCAAGCCTCAACAAGATAAGACAAGCTTTTCATAACTAAAGATCAAAGGTTCAAGGCCATCTGAGCCTTGAAGCATACAATAATTTCAGAATCACACAAGCATGCAAGTAACTTGACTTCATCATAATCTAATTGCCATGCCATTCTAAGATACATCAAAACAATCTTAGGAGTTGAAACCAAACATACTTAGAACATACACACCCAGGCATACAAGTGGCTAGAATCTAGAACATAGTTATTACAAGCCATAGTTCTCAAATCTATTACTACAAGAATATACATAGCCCTTAGGCCACAAAATAGATCGTAATATAAAAACACAAGTGCCATATAGCAACAAGAAGGCACATCCACCTCAGACAACAAACACACAGCAACTAGGGCAAAGGCTCTGTCTGCACCTCTTCCTCCTCCACTAACACCTCAACTAGCTGGGGATCACCCTCAGCGTCTCCTAAAACATATATTGAGGTATGGCAACCACTGTTGCCCAGTGAGGGATAAAGTTTCCCGGGGCGTGCAATGCAACAAGTAATACAGTTGAACAATAAAAGTAATTAACCATTCAAGAATGACAAAGCTTAAGTAACCACACATTAAAAGGATACATTTCACTTAACCCGGTACTCCATATCTTCACTTGATCTTCAATCACGATCCACGAACCACGATCACTGAGCCGGTATAATCCCAATCACTCCAGTGGGTGTACTCTAGATGCACCCTGATAATCCTACGACCCAACATCCCCTGGCAATCTCCGGACCAGGCGAATGAGGGACTAGAGCACGGAGTTTGAATATCCACTGGCAAGCCCTCTACCGCCTAACTGATATTCAACACATCCGCCCCTGACACTATAGTTGCGCAACCACTATGCAATGTACTTTACAATGCCAAGTTAATATCAATAATATAAGCAATAGCACGTAGGAGGATCAACAAAGTAGGTTGACCTCGATGCAATTAGAATAGAAGTAATTTATACAAGCAAATAAGTAGTTTTACAAAGGGGCATATACAAGATACATATAGAATTACACCAAAAGTTCCAAATCAATTTGAAACCACATTTAAACACTCAAGAAGTCATGCCAAGGTCTTAGAAGCGCGAGACAACCGAAATTGCACCTAAACTCCTTTGTTATTCAAGCTATTTCTCTTCCAAACCAAAGTTAATGATTGAATTTCAAAGGGAAACTATACCAACCTTCTAATTAACCCTCAAGGAACCTTTTCAATCCTCAAACACATTCAAATGCCCACAATTACCCCGAAAGCCCCGATTTCCCTCTTCTAACTTTGAACTACACATGTCTCATCCGGGCATCAAAGAAGAGTTGGCAAAGCTTCTATAACACCTAGGTAGCCTAAGAATACCAAATGTGAAGCCCGAATCTACCCGGATTAGCATTAACCCCAAAACCCTTTTTAAAATTCGGCTAATTCACGTTTTATTCAAGTTTCGAGCAATTTGCGTGCACGGGGCTACTAGACTACCTTCATTAGCACCTAAGACATCTATTAGAAGCAATGAATCAAGCTAATACGTGCAATTACACAAAACCCTAGAATTTAATTACTATTCATCTCATAATTCAAAATAGCAATTCCAACCGTTTAAAAAGCGAAACAATGGCTCAAATATGTTCTCTAGCACTTATATACAATGTATAATAGCATAGATAAGCATTAGAATATCATTCGATAGCATTTTGAACAAATCAAGAAATGTGCAACATTTTTAAAAATGCAAAAGGAGCCATGAAATCCCTCACCAATGCGCGTAGGAACACCTAGGAGGCTTGCACACACCCTAATCTACTTGCTCTAGGCTTGGAGAGGCTTGAATTGAAAAGTTGAAGAGCAAAAATTATTTTTTTCCTCCTCCTTACTGCTCTAGGCCCTTGCACAGTAAAAACAACTTTTTTTTTTTGTTTTGCTAAGTTATGAGCTAGGTTGAGTCATGTGTTGAGTATATACTAAATGGGGTCAAGTTAGGTGTTTAGTGGTCCACTAAAAATGAGCGTTGGTAGCTTAAAAACGAGCCTAAAGTGTAAAGTATAAGCTAACTAATTAAATCTCTAAGTTATGTTACGTAACACTATTAATTGAACCACTAAAAATATTTTCTAAACGAGTGTTCCTATCGCTCCTAGCTCAATTGCTCATTTTTCCCATTCCTTTAAAAATTAATATGATTTAATAAAAATGTTAGTTCACTAATATAATGCAGTTTAAAATTGGAATGAATAGTGACCAAGAGAGACAACAGGTAAAGCACAGAATTAAATGCGCAATTAATGGATGCAACAATAAATAAATGCATGGCAAAAGCTCGGGCGTCACTGGTTGTACCAAGCGAGAGATGTGCATGATCCAAACCTAATCAAGCGTACTTAAGCAATTATATGATTCAAACATATTCATGCGTATAGTCGTAATTGCAACGTTTAAACAAACATGAAACCAATACCCATCATACTTGAACATAATAATAACATTTAGAAGGACACAACTTAGCCATATACCAAAGAAGGGTGTAAAGATACCTTAAAACAACTCAAAACGACCATAAAATGCAAGCACGAATGAAACTATGAAGCATCATCGATGCTTTTGCATTAACCCAACTTAGGAGATAAATTGCCTACTTTTTCAAACTCCAATTAATCTGATTTTGGTCTAGAATCGAAGCTTATCAAAAATAGATAGTTCTAGAATCAAATGGAATGTAATTCGGAGTTGAAACGAATGAGATATGGCCTCCGAAAAATCACTGAACAAATCAGTCAAATATCCAGGCGTTATAGCCTTCATCAGGTCGCCCGAATGAAGCAGGTAACGCCCAGATCAGAGCTTTCTGCCGGGCGTTGTGGCCTCTATCCTGGCAACCAGATAGAGGCTGTAATGCCTGGATAATTGCACGAGAAAGACACAAATTTCTCAAAAATTAACCTAATAGTCCACACAACCTCCTACCATTAATCAAACATGTTCAATGTAGTTTATGAGCATCATATAAGGTTTCAAACTCAATCAAAACCACCCTACATGAACAATCAACAATCACCCAACATGAAGTTACAACTCCTAAATCTACAACACAAAATACTCAATCTTTTCATCATCCAAGCTTTTTTATGCAAGTTATAACAAGTCTAGCATCACATAGTCATTAAATAACTTGAATGAACTCTTTAAAACCATTTATGAAAAATCCATCACCTTAGATCTTGAGTTTGAATGGAAGAACAAGTGATAGAAAGCTTTTATGAGCAAGAAAATTGCTTGAGGATGACACAAAATGGCTGAACTTCCTTCTTCTTCCTTTTTTCCTTCATCCTTCCTCTCTTTTTTTCTTCTTCTTTCTCTTTTCTCTTGGTCAAAAATCAGAGGGTATGTGTGTGTATGTGCTGCAGTATTTTAGTGTGTGTGTGTGTGGTGTATTGTGTGTTTTAGTTGGTAGAAAAATATCTAAAGGGCCAAAAGACCACCTTACCCCTCAACTAACCTATGTATTACTACTTTTCCATTTTAGTTGTGTCTTGACTAATTAGTTGCTTGTCTTAGCTTAGTAGTAGTTAATTATTTCCTACGATACTTATAAACACTTAAATGCACATATTTGACATAATTGCACGTAAAACGATACAAATATACGTAATTCAAGATAATGCACATAAATTAGTATATAATAAAAAAATATGTAGAATAATTTAATTATTATTTACGTTACCTAAATTACTCAAGGACACGTAATTGAATTTAAATGCATGCTAAATGAGGTATAGGCACGTAAAACGATGTAAATTCATATTAGTTGATATAAATACATATTAAATGATGCAAAAATGTATGAAATGTTATAAAATGCATATGGACTCTATACTGGCTCGGTACGGGGTCTCACAGCTTGTATAGAGATGTATACCTTCGCATGTTAGATATTGATGGACATACATCTCTCATGACTTTTTATTTTTCTCTTAAACCAAAACTTTTGATCTCTATGTAATTGGCTTCTTTCATATCCTCATTTATGAGTGCTCTTATCATTTTCTCATTAAGCTTGTCTATTGGTTATTGATAATGAAGAATACCCAGTGGTAACACTGGATTCTAATCAGGTGATATTATGCATATGATTTCGAAAAGGGGAGATTTTATATCAAATGACATATATTCAAGTAGTATCTCATGTGGAAATAATATGCTCCTATATGAAATACTTTGTATGCTATGATTTGTGACATATGTAAATGATCTCAATGTTCATAGTGTAGAATGATAATATGATTGAGATATGCCTACAAAAGGGGAAGCTTATTTGTTTAAATTAAATCATCCTTATGAATTGCTCTTGTGAACAATAAAATAGATTGTTTGTGGTAGAAGTGTGATATGCTTTGGTTGAATACCAAAAGATGGAGAAACAATAATAAAATGATAACAATGCATCAAAGAAGAGTTTTGGAGAAAATAAATGTATGCTTCAAGAAAGGTAAACTCATGTGCCTAAATGCTTTCATGTAATCTATGAGATTTTAACCAATACAATGTTTGAATCTTGAGCAAGATTCCATTGAAATGCTATCTTACAAATATGTATATATATATATATGTATATATATGTATATATATGTATATATATGTATATATATGTATATATATGTATATATATACATATATATATATTATATCTTACACCTCTTTTGTATGAAAATTTGTTCCTTTGTTGATTATAAAGAGGGAGAACGATATGTAATTGATACATGATCTAAAGGGGTAGTCTTTGTTCTTATTATGCACTTAGTATGGGGGAGACTTGGTGAAAATGACCATTGTGATGCTATTTTAGATCACATTGAGATGCTATCTTATGACCAAGATACAATATAAAGTGAATGAGGACTTTTTGCGTTTATCATTCTCTCACCTATACATGTTTTCAGAAAGGGCTTGTATACTTTGAGAAATTAATCTCAATTGGAATAGTGACACAATGATATCATATGCATATTATAGTTTGTGCTTGACTCATATGTGATAAGTTAAGATGTTTTTTATATATGCACTTAGCAAGGGGAGCTTTGTCTATTGTTATTTTTCAAAAAGGAGATATATTCAAAATCCCATTGAGATTATATTTTGGTGAAATCCTATTGTAATGCTATTGTTATTTTTCAAAAATAAGATATGTTCAAAATCATATTGAGATGATATTTTGGTGAAATCCTATTGACTCTCCTTTGTTTAACTCATTTTGATGATGCCAAAGGGGGAGAAAATTATGAGGAATAACATATGGGATACAATTATGAGAAGAACATTTGGGTTACAATTATGAGGGATAAAATTTGAACATGAGTAAATTTATTATGAAGAAGAATATATGAGATACAATTATGGGAAGAACATATGGGTTACAATTATGGGGGAGAAACTTTGAACATGAGTAAATTTGATAGCAAGGGAGAGCTTTGCTTTGTCTACTTGAAAATCTTACTTATGCCTTGATATCAATGTCTTACTGTGCTTAATTGTATAAGATTTTATCATCATCAAAAAGGGGGAGATTGTTAGCCTGAAGGTCTTAATCCTATATTTTGATAATAACTAAATCTTGAAGATTGTTGAAATCCTAAGCGGGGAGCTTAGGTTGTGGACTTAGGCGGGGGCCGAACCACGGTAAATCGTAATTTGCAATCACTTTTTCTCAACTCTCTCTTTGCATTATTTTCTGCATACTAAGTGTTTGATATATTGCCTCACTTGCATTTTATATTGATTGAGTACATATTTGCTTAAGATAGTTTTTGATTAATCATTGCTAGTACATTGTCTAATCGAAAAAATAGTAGTATTGTCTATATAACCTAATTCACCCCATCTTAGGTTTAATTAAGGGACAACATATGATTATACCAAATCTTTCAGAACTTCAAAGGCAGTAACAACCATATAGCATTAAAATTGCTGAAGAGAGTCAAAAGTTTATTGCAAGTTATAGTGACCAGCACCATAGACTAGTAGCATAAGACACAACATTCTTGGAATTAGGAGGTTAGGTACAAATTTACGGAGCAATGTAATTGATGCAAAGGTTAAGCCCTACAGTCAAGGAGAGTTAATTTATTAATTTCTCACATTAGGATAAGAATGTGTTAAACACCATTTCACTAAATATATTTAAACCTATTGAGGAATAAGTAAAGAAGATTATTCAAATCCTGTAAACAAATTAGAAAAATGTTGAGAATTCATCATCTGAATCTTATGCCTATTAAAAAACAGAGCAAGAAAGCATAATTACATTTCTATTGTTGATAAAAGATAAACAAGCAAAGCAAATTTGTACATAATTTATTGCGCTTGTGCTATAATTTATTGTCCCCTACAATATAATGTCATGACCCAACAGAACACATAAATGGAAGCTTTGGAGTCTTAGCTCAGATGGCTGGATTTTTAAAAAAACAAAAAGGTAAAGTAGAACAAGCAAGAGAAGAATAGCTAGGGAGTTTTAGAGAGGTAAAGTTTATGTTTAATAATAGTGCAAGACTCTCATATTTGTATATACACAAATTAGATTTGTTCTAATTTTTTTTTTCATTTTAGGTGGTGAAGGGTACAGGCTGCCTAAGAAGAAAATAAGATCTTATAACTAATTGAATCCGATCATCGATATGCCCCTATAATAACATAATACAAAATGGAGCAACTGCGTAAAAAAATGATTTTTTTCTACATTTTACAAATAGATCTCATTTCTTACTTTCTTTTATTTTAAAATGAAGTGTATTGTGAGTTATCGATAGTCGTTCTTTTTAAATCTCACCTATGTAATCTTAATTAATGAACTAATAAATTTTTAAAATAATGTTTGGAATAAATTTGAAATGAATTGTGAAATCAAAAAAGAACAAATCTAATGGCTCATAATATACTTCATTTTTGAAAATCAAAGAAATAAGAACAAATCTAATTACTTACAATATACTTTATTTTCAAAATGAAAGAAATAAAAGAAAATGTTTTGATTGTACAAGGGAAAGGAAAGCAAAGAAGGCAAAAAAAAAATAATAATAAAGGAAAGAAAAGACATATGATTCCCTCATTTAGATTAAAAATACTAATAATAAGGGAAGAAAATGAAATAAAATTTTATTTTTTTTTTAGATTAAAAAAATGATAACTTTTAGTGAGAAATTACTTAAATACACATCTCATGTTTATTGTTATATTAAAGACATAATTAAAATTATATAAAAATATTAGGAACAACTAAAACTCATTAACCTTTTTTACCCCTTCAAAAATCAATCCAAACAAGAAAAAGAATTTCTTTACACCTTCTTATCTTTTCCCTTCTTTTAAGAAGTGCAATCTGAACATTATTTTAGAGTAAGTAGCAAAAGAACGAGAATAGAAATAATAAAAATATTAATTAAAAGATAAAATAGGAAACTGAAAACAATATGAAATGAAAAGGAAACTGTAAAGGCAAAACTAGAACAAAAAAGGGTAATTCAAATAAAATCTTATGAAGGTTTCAAATTGTGCAACTCATTACAGTGAAAGACAATAAATACCTATAGTTTTTCAAAAGAAAATGAATTTTAGGATCTCTTTATAAGAAGAAGCTCAAGATTTTAATTGTGATATCTAAAACTATAGCATGCATTTAAAAATTGATAGCTTATAGTATGTTTTTTGCAATATATATGCAAATCTTCAGGTACAATGTTTTTTTTTGTATTTCTGAATGACATAATTGGTGAATATTAGAGTTTAGCAAAACTGGTTTTTATGGCCTGGACCGGCCGACCGATCTTCGGCACACTTCGCCTTCTCTTTCTTCTTGTTTTTACCAAATTTATTTCCCTTCTTGGATTTGTTCTTCATGTAAGAAATCATACCTGCCTTCTTTTGCCTTTCCTTTCGAACTTGTTCAAGATCCTTAATTTATGACCGTACATGAGCATTGGGTACTAAATGATGCTTCTTTCCGCTTCTGAACCTTTTATTATCTCCCCGATGACCGCGAGCACTTGTCAAAGGAATAGGTTGAGGAACAAGTATAAAGGAATCCCTAAATGATATTTTGATGTTCTCACCCAATTAACCAATTGCAAAATACATATTGACTCAATTATGCCATAAGAAAATTGGGATTCTTTACATTTCTGGTAAGCATGGAAGCTTAATCATATGTCCGTGTCTACATATCTATTAAGAGAAGAGAGAGAAACCAGAAAACATACAAAAAAATTTCATATGATGAGGAAAAACATACTAGGGTACAAAAACTCATAGACAGGTAAATCATGGAAACAAATTGTGTATCAACAATGAGGAAGAATAGATATCAGAAGAAACAAAATAGACAGAAAATGCAAGGGTTTAAGTGAGCGTGCTATAATAGGATATGCATCTAGGTTATATGAATGCACACTGTCATCACATCACTACTATCAATTAAACCAACAAGCAAATCCTACCTATGTGACGCCCAAGAAATTTGCATCATATTCATAAATAATTGTTGCATATTTCTTTGCGCATTTTAATGTGTTTTATTTTGGTTTTAATATGTATTTCTTGTTGGGTACTATTCATAAGAAAAATCATTGTTTAATTTACTCGAATTGATATTTTTCCTAGGTCATATGGCGTATAAAATGAATGGGAAAAGTGAAATTTTGTGCATTACGTCTTTGGAGAGCGCTTTTAGAAAATGATTTCTAGTATCATATGAATAGTAAAATACTAGGCAACATTTAATTTATAACTAGCTAGCATTTATTTGAGTTTTAAGCTAGTAATTGACCATGTCTTGCAACATTTGAGGACTTATTTGCCTACACTTATATTGTATATAACTTATGCTAACTAAATATAACTTAATAGCTAACAAAAAAACAAAAAAAAGAACCCCAAAACCCCCTAAACCCATCAAAGCATCAGGAAAGGAAATGAGGAAAATTCTTCAAGCAAACTTGCAATTCAAGCCTAGCCAAGCTATCTCTAAATAGTTTTGAGCTCTCGCAAGCCTTCTCCTAACCTCCTTGCACGTTTTTGGTGAGGGAGTTAGCTTAAAATTGCATTTTTGAATTTATGCCTATGTTTTGATTTTTCTTGATTTGTTAATTTCTGCCCATGTAATGTTCTAATCTTGTATAATATTGTGTTTACATGTGGTAAAGACTATATTTGTGTAGTTTATGAGCTTGGTTATGGATTTATTACAAAATGTGAAATGTAGAAGATGATGAATAGTATATATGAATAGTAACCTGCAAATTTTGAGGTTTTTGTATTTCTAATTGTAACGCCCCGACCCAACTCCACGCTAAAGGTTAGGTCCGGACCCGACAAACGGACAGAGTCTTCTCTGTACCGTGGACATTCTGAAAACCTGAAAACACTCAATAAAGCTACAACACAATAAGATAAGCTTTTATAACTAAAGTTCAAAGGTTCAAGGTCATCCGAGCCTTGAGGCATACAATAGTTCAAATTCACACAAGCATGCATTCAACTTAACTTCTTCACATAACTGCTTATCATACCATTCTAGATAGCATTGAAACATTCTTAAAAGATAAGGACAACCTACATTAGAACATTCACTTCCAAGCATGCAAAGCAACTAAAAGCAGAAACATAAAATTATTACAAGCCATAGTTTCCCAAATCTACCACTACAATCAACTACCTTCAACTTGCAACTACAAGCATATACATAACTCTTAGGCCACAAAATAGATCATAACATAGCAATACAAGTGCGCCATATAACAACAAGAAAACACATCCACCTCAGACAACAAACACACAGCTACTAGGGCAAAGGTTCTGCCTACACTTCTTCTTCTTCCACTACCACCTCAACTAGCTGGGGATCACCCTTAGCACTTCCTAAAACATGATATCGAGTTATGAGCAACCACTGTTGCTCAGTGAGGGATAAAGTCTCCCGGGGCATGCAATGCAACAAGTAATACAGTTAAACAATAATAGCAATTAAAACCATTCAAGAATGACAAAAGCTCAAGTAACCACACATTGAAAAGGATATGTTACACTTAGCCCCAACACTCCAATCTTCACTTGATCTTCATTCACGATCCACGAACCACGGTCAATGTGTTGGCATAATCCTAATCACTCCAGTGGGTGTACTCTGGATGTACCTCGATAATCCTACGACCCAACATCCCCTGGCAATCTCTGGACCAGGCGGATGAGGGACTAGGGTACGGAGTTTGAATATCCACTGGCAAGCCCTCTGCCGCCTAGCCGATATTCAACACATTAGCCCTTGACACAATGGTTGCACAACCAATATGCAATGCACTTAACAATGACAAGACAATGTCAATAATATGAGCAATAACACGTGGGATGATCAACAAAGTAGGTTGACCTCGTAGTAGTTAGAATAGAAACATTTTATATAAGCAATTAAGCAATTTTACAAAGGAGCATATTCAAGATACACATTAAACTATACCAAAAGCTCCAAAACAACTTGAAACCATATTTAAACACACAAGGTGTTATGCCAGGGTCTTAGAAGCATGAAACAATCGAATTTGTACTTAAGCCCTTTTGCAACCCAACCCGTTTTCCTTCCAAACTCATGTTAATGTTTCAAATTCAAGGGGAAGCTATACCAATCTTCTAATTAACCCTTAAGGCACCTTTACAACCCTCAAACATATTCAAATACTCGCAATCACCACAAAAGCCCCAATTCTCCTCTTATAGCTTTGAACTACACATACCTTAACCGGGCTTCAAACAAGGGTTAACAAAGCTTCTATAGCACCTAGATAGCCTAAGAATACCAAATGTGAAGCCCAAATCCACCCAGATTAGCATTAACCCCGAAATTCCTTTTAAAAAGTTGGCTATTTCACGTTTTATGCAAGTTTAGAGCAATTCGAAGGCACGGGACTATTGGACTACCTTCATTAGCACCTAAAGCATCTATTAGAAGCAATGAATCAATCCAATACGCACAATTACACAAAACCCTAAAATTTTGTCACTATTCACCTCATAAAATCAAAATATCGATTCCAACCGATTAAAATACGAACTAATGGCTTAAATGTGTTCTCTAGCACTTATATACAACGTACAATAGCATAGATAAACATTACAATAGCATTTGATAGCATTTCTAACAAATTAAGAAAAGTGTAACATTTTAAATATGCACAAGGGTCATGAAATCCCTCACCTAAAGCGCGTAGGAGCACCTAGAAGGCTTGCACACACCTTAAACTACTTTCTCTAGGCTTGGGGAGGCTTGGATTGAAGAGTTGAAGATAAAAAATTCATCCTTTTTCCTGTTTGCTGCCGTAAGGTTCCACAGTCCTTTTTTTCAGCTTTTTTTTTTCTTTGTTATATTATGAGCTAAGTTGTGTTATATGGTGAGTAAGCTAAGGTGGGGCCAAGTTGGGTGTATATATGGGCTATTAAAATGGGCATAGGTAGCTTAAAAACAAGTCTAAGGTCCTACAAGAGTGCTAACTAATTAAAATACTGAGTTAAGTTACGTAACACTATTCATTAGTTCACTAAACCGTTTTCTAAACGAAGACTCCTATCGATCCTAGCTCAATTGCACATTTTTGTCATTCTTACTATAATTAATATGATTTAATAAAAATACTAACTCGAAGTGATTTTGAAGTTGAAAAATGAAAGGAATAGTAACTAAAGAAAATAGTAAATAAAGCACAGAAAAAATGCGCAACTAAGGGATGCAACAGTAAATGAATATATGGCAAAATCTCGTGCGTCACACTAATCATTTTATTACTTCTAATGCATGAAATGATAGCTAGAGAGCTTGTAGAGTAAACATTTGGCATTGTATTACTTGTATCTTAAATGTTGGTTGTGATTTTAGTTGCAACTAGTAAAACTTGAATGAAATTTTGTAGTAGTAGATAAGGTGTTTGTTTAATGTCCTAAATGAAGTGTAGGATTGTGTCACATGTTAGTATAATACTCATAGTTAGTTCAATGCAAGAAATGTGTATGTGTGTGTGGATACCCTGTTTGGGCAATTCACTATCACCGTCTTCTAGAGAAATTTTGACATAGTAAATGAGCTTAGAATTGAACAAAATTTGTACAGAAGCTAGACTAGGCAGTTTAGAGCAAATGTTGATTTCTAGGACTAAGGCTAATTCTAACATTTCAGCCCTCTGATCATATCATTTCTGAAATATAGCTAAAAAATTGCTGGTTCTGCCCAACTATGCGTGGTTGCGCGGTAAGGGTTATAACTTTTGGAATTTAACATGGAATTGAGCATCGTTCGGACCTAAAATTAACTACACTCGAAGAGCTACTATTATACATAAAAATCAGATAGTTTGGAGGTTAATAGCCTAGGTAACCAAATGGGTTACGTTAAGCTTCAGTTAGAGGAATTGGAAAAAGTCTTAGTTGAGCTCGCGGTATTAACTTTACATTTGGAAACTTGTATTGAATGTTTGAAGAATTAATTAGAATGTAAGTTAAATGTAAAGATGTTAACCAATGCATGTTAGTTGAGTCCACTTGTACAATTGACATTTAGTTTATATGTTAAGTACAATTTAGGTTAGTTATAGTTAGCTTAACTTTATATATTAGTAAATGTTTTTATGTTGTTACAAAGCTATGGTGTTTAATTAGATTACAATGAAATAAAGTATGTAATATAGATTCTTGGATGTGAAAAAATAGTTGTTAAATCTTCTATAGTCAATTGCTAAAGTGTTATACGTATATGAAACTAGGGTATTCATATTTAAGCTAATCTAAGGAAAGTTGGAGTAACTAAGCCATTTTTACATCTTGAGGCTTGGTATAGGTGAGGGAGCTTACATATTATTCATGTTCTTGTTAATGTCAAATATTTGAATTTCTAGTATCGTTGATTATAGCTATAGAATTGATTATTGTTGCTTGAAATACATTCTCTAGAACTCGTGGAACTCTCTTTTGAAGCTTGATAGCAACTAAAACGGTTGAATGCATGAATCACACGAAAGAGACAATAAATGGTGCCTACATCTAGGGTTTTGCTTTAGGTTGCTATTTGGAATGAATTGAAGTTATCTATAGGAGCTCTAGATGATATTGAAACTAGTTAGATGTTCACGTGTAGCTAATTAGCCAGGAATTAAGCTAAAATGCGAATTTGGCAAGAATTTAAAAGGGGTTTTTTCATGAAATGTAATCTGGGCACTTTTGAACTCTAGATTAGGTATCCTCGGGGCATGGAAGCACTTTTGATGCTTTCGTTGTGTTAAATTGGGTCTCGATTAGGGTAGTTGTAGTTCAAACCTACTTGGGGCCTTTCCGAGTTTTATCTCCAAAGCGGGTTTTCCGGGCTTAGATAGGTGACTTTTGATATCCTTAGGGATGTAGTATGATTGGATTATAGAATTAAAACCTTGAATTGTGTATGGAAGTAAAATTGGCTAGGTGTCAAAGGGGAAAATGTGAGATTTGGTTGTCTTAGTGCTTATATGAGCTTGTAGTTGCTTGTCATGTGTCTAAATGCTTGTCTAAGGTATATTCAATTTATCTGTAAAGTTTTGGGGGAAATGTGTTATTTGCCCTTTGTGTTATACGATTAATTCATGTGTAAAAGCTTGTATTGTGATTAACTACGAGGGCGGCCTACTTTGTCATCCATCATATGTGATATTTGATATACTTGGTTCTCGTGATCATGTTTTGGGGTTGCGCAACCTTTTCAGACATGGTAGCATCGAGAAACACGGGCGGCATCGGGATTGCCGTGCTCCCTCGACTACCATAGTGCCTATTCTCTTTCTCTCGCTAAGTATACTCTAATACTCCAAAGGCGTGGTTCACCTCATTGGGGCATATGGACCTACCTCAGGAAAAAGAGTCGTAGGATCGGGGTACATCTGGAGTACCCCATTTGGAAGAAAGGGGTTTGCTGACACTTGCTTGAAGATCTTGGCTTGTGACTCGTGATTGAAGACAAACGTGGAACCATATCATTTTTATACGTGGTTAAATACTTGTCTAATTAGCTTTGTTATTTTGTGTTATATATGTTATTATCCTACATGAAAGTATTTCTCGGTATGCTACATCACCTCCCTCACTAAGTATATATGTTGTATACTCACCCTTGTTTCTAACACCTTTTAGGATCAGTGCTGTCAGGGGTAGAAAAGAAGGCTCGAGAGTTTCGTGATTGATTATGCTGGTTTACGTAGATTGCCATTGAATTCAGTTTTGTACTTGTAAAGTTAAGTTTAGAATGCATTGATAATTATGAATGGTTTGTAATGTTGTAATAACTTGCAATCTTTAGTTTATTGTCTAGTAGCTGCATGCTTGCATGTTTTGACTGGTTGACGGCTTAAATTATAAGAAAGAAAACTAGAAAATATTAGAGCGGTATGATAAGTGAAATTATAATTATAGACAATCAACAATTAATGAATGCATACTTGTGTGTCTTCAATGTTGGATCCAAGGCTCGGATGACCTTGAGGAGTTTGTTATATGAGATAGTTTTGGTGGAGGGGATAAAGGGATAGAGTTAGATCATAGTTTTGTGGTTATAAATATTGTTTACAGGTTTTGGATTGTCCAATAAATAATGAAGACTCCGTCCGTTTTTCTCATTTTTCATGACCTCAGGTATTGGATGGGGGTTCCGTTCTCGTGAGGGATCGGGGTATTATAACCTAATCATTCCAAGAAAGAGAAACTGCATTCATAATGTATTAACAGACAAACAAAATATGCACAACGAAAAGTCATACCTACTTGTTTTATATTATCAAAAGATGAGTATTAACAAGCATTGGTGCATAAAATCTAAGCAAGAATCAACACAAAAGCTGCAGGTTAAAACTCCTAATCCAAAAAAACAATAATATACACATCCCGGGACAAACGAGGAAACTACAATGAAGACACATTGGTGCAAAAAAAGTAATTTTAAAGCATGAACTTATGTCATAACTTTGGTATATTAAAAGTCACTACTAACGAGGTGTTGATTGTCAGGTATAAAAATTTTGCTATTTAAAATGTAATATATCACCAATGATACATTTTTACTTGTTACATCCAAAATGAAGATTAAAATACAAAGGCAACATGAAGTTATGCCTAAAATGTTAGGTGTAAAATAATGGAACTTGACAAATAAGGTAAGGAATACAACGTATAATTACAAATCATGAAACCAAGTATTTATAGAATAATGTTGGATAAAGAAAAGATAATGAAGAAACACCAATGACACATTATCAAAATGAAGATTAAAATACAAAGGCAACATTAAATAATACCTGAAGGTACAAATTAACATAATGTGACAAACAGGATAAGGAATGGCAACATACAATAGCAAAGCATGAAGCCAAAGAATTATAGAATAATGTCGAATAAAGAAAAACATAATCCATGAGCATCTATACTAATCAAAAGTAGTAGCACATAATAACAGAGCATGAAACAAAAGATTTATAGAATAATGTTGGATAAAGAAAAACATAATGCATGAGCATCCTTTCTAATCAGTTACCTCCCAAACTGGTAGATTCTTCAGTTGTGCCATCATGATTTCTACCTTTGAGAGAGACCTTATTGTGTGATTGTTCTTTCCATCACTTGTATATCCCAGTTTTTTTAGATTTTACTTTTGTACCACTATCCGTTTTTACCTATACACCATCAAGAAATGAGCATAAAAGGCCAAGAACAGTCTCAAGGTAGGTGGATTCAAAATAAAGCTCCTCCTAGATAAAGAGAACCAAAAGTGACAAATCGTGTTAGACTTACAAAGCAGAACATCTTAAATAGTACATTTTCTTTTTCCCACCCTTTCGACAAGAAGTAGGAGGATCTGTTCTAGTTGTAAAGCAGAGGAATAAAACTCACATGATCTATTAATTGATAATTACATGCATATGTCAAGTCTTAACTTAGTTTATGATAACGTTTGAAGACAATTATTAAACAAAATGACCAGTGACTAGAGATAACCGTCCCTCATTCCTTCAATTCTTAGGTATTGTAAGAATAAGTTTCCATTATTCCTCCAATTCTTAGTTTCCATAAGATTTTAAAGATACCTTGCAACTTATGAACAACAGAACCCAATGCGGAGAAAAAATATAGGCTTCCCCTTGAAACGGGAAACAACCTTTCTTCTGTCATGTTAAAAGATAGAAGAGATCAAGAACACAGTTAAGAATATGCCAACTACATGGATCGAAACATAGCTTAAGGAAATGAAGTAGAAGATAATTTTACACTAAGTCTGGATTCACAAGGGAAAGGAAAGGAAAGTAAAAACAGAGAAAGAAGTCATAAAGGACAAGAAAGGAAAGGACCTTATGATTCTTGGTCAAGACAGGAGAAATAAAAGAACGAAAAGGATAAAATTCAAACATAAAGTTACTTAAACATCATTTTCATATTCGTTGTTATGTTAAAGATATATTTGGAATCATGTAACAATTAAAGTTTCCACCGATCAACCTTTTCGTTCCCTTCATAAAACCTCAAACCTCAGATTGGAGGATTGAAAAGTCCTCTCATTAAAGGTTGTGGAAGGATTGTTCAATCCCTTCATTTACTTTCCTCTTATCCAAAAGTGAATTTAACCAAACCTCCCTTTCATTTCCTTTTTTTTCCTTCTTAAAAAGTGAGTCCAAACATCGTGTAGAGTATCATTTTGACCCCCCGCGAAATATTTTTATTTCTATTTATGTAACTTGATGTTTCAGTACTAAATTTGCAAAAGGGAAGAATATACCTTTCTACTAGCTGTTGAACGTTCCCCATTGTTCAATTTGATTTATTTCTTATGCCTCTGTATCATTCAGAGATCATACTCAGCTTTTTGCAAAAGTAAGTCGAGTATAAATCATCATATAAAATGAACTAAAACAATATAAAAGATCAATATTCAAATAGTTTGTGGTACCTTATCCCAATGATAAGAAGATTTATGTTTCTACAGTCCCCCATTATCATCAGCAACAAGGTCTATAACAGCAGCTTCCAATCTATTAAATCATAAATTATCATGTGAACTGACTATCCAATGATGTATAGAAATAACAGTTTTTAATAATATTTCTTAAATATATGCTACGAACCCCCTCCAGTGGGAAAATAGAAAAAAAAAATACGTGGTTAAGGAAAGCTTGAGAGAGGTATACTATCAAATCATTATCACGAGCTCATGACATACATCACAAAACAAGGAGAATATAGTATCTCAAGTTCTTAACCATGAAGGAGAAACATGACAACTTCATTCACCTAACTTACCTGTTTGATTCAAAGCCTTGGTTAGCTCTAACTGAGAGTCCTGCTTCAAAATGCTGAAAATAAAACAAATTTAAGTGAAACAGTAAAAGCATATACCTCAAATTTTGGGAGAAAACTAAGCATGTATTGTTGGAAAATTTCAACATGTGGGGCCACACATGTAAATATTTAAATGTGTTGTGCTATCTATTAATTAAGCCTAATTGAAGTGATCTAATTAAGAATTAAATTTAGGCTTGTGGGTATAATTGTCGTGGAATTAATGTATAGATACCTTAGTGATATTTCTAATTTGATGAGGGGCCAAACTAGAAATATCTAAAACTTATAGGTTATATTAGGGTTATGGTCCCCAAATTGTACATACGTTGTTTTTCATATTAATTTATATGTTAATTTATTTAGATGAAATTTGGTGTGTAATTTTTTTTGGATGGATTAGGAAGCTGATTAATCTAATTCGCCTCCCAATTGTGACGAAATATTCATCAGGAAGAGTCTTTATTAAGACTACTTCATAGATTCGGAAACCAATTGTAAAAGCACATCATATATATATATATATATAAATTGTTTGGTTGTGCCAAGTTTTGAACCCCTATACCTCTCTTTATTTTAAATATGCGCTGCCAACTAGGATGATCCCCATGTTTGTTTTGAAACGCACCTATAGCCAATATACAGATCTAAGGCAGCTGATTTCATAATAATAAAAAGTAAAATATGCTGAGTGTTTTGCTGCAAGTTTCGAACTTGTGACCTCTTGGTTGTATACTTAGCTTCCTTGCCACTAGGCTGAGTTGTCCTTTGATAACAAATGGACATGGATCTATATATATTGTTGTGAATAAGCTTATGAAGACAATACATTTAATTTATTTTCTTCATAATTATTTTTTATTATTATTTTATATTTGAAATTGAGAATTTTCTGCCATAAATATATATTTGTATATATATGGATTCAATGCAAATTGAAAATTCATTTGGACTGCTCACAAATTCAAATAACTTTGGTACATTTTTTTTTTAAATGATAAACTAAGGTTGTCTAACATTCTAAGTGGGCTAATTGAAACAAGATGTCACCAAAGTGACCTCTCTTATGTAGTTTATTCATGAAGGAAGTTAGATGTTTGTGTGTGTGTGTATATTCATATGGGTATTAGCAGGTCCAAAGGAAGGTTAATATTTGGCTGAATCGCATACACACTTCTGGTGGTAAACATGTGACGACTATAAGGTCTTACATATGAATAATAAATAGATCCAAAGATAGATTTATTATTTGAAATTATTTATCATTAGTGTTTAATCGCTGCAACAAGAGTACTACTTACAATTAATATTATTGTCCAAATACTTGATATTGATGTTGTGCGAGGTATCTTGAGATAGGGTTTACCACTATTTGAATTTGTTGATTATTTGGCTTTGTTATTAATGTGAGCATGTTTGGTTGTTTATTTTTTGTTATCGATACAACTAGTGTTTCTACAATATCTGCTAATATCAACTCGATCCTCATTCTTAATGGGACAAACTTTAAGGATTAGAAGGCGAAAATACTCATTGTTCTCGGCTGCATGGATCTAGACTTTGCGCTTCGGATTGAGAATCCCGCTTCTCTTACGGATGCAAGTTCTCTTGATGATAGGAGGAACTTTGAGAAATGGGATCGCTCAAATCGCATGAGTCTCATGATCATTAAGTACGACATTCCAGAGGCATTTAGGGGTGCGGTGTCTGAATGGATAACCAGTGCCAAAGATTTCCTAGCCGAAATTGAGAAACGTTTTATGAAAAACAATAAGGCAGAAACAAGTGCACGCTTTTGCAAAGCTTGATTTCCATGAAGTATAAAGGCAAAGGAAGTATCAGGGAGTACATTATGGAAATGTTTCATATTGCTTCAAAACTAAAAGCAGTTAAACTCGAATTGTCTGATGACTTACTCGTGCATCTGGTATTAATCTTTTTTCCTGCACAGTTCAGCCAGTTTAAGGTCAGTTACAATTGCCAAAAAGATAAATGGACTTTCAATGAGCTTATTTCTTATTGTATGCAAGAAGAAGAGAGATTGAAACAAGATAAGACAGAAAGTGCTCATTTGGCTAGCACCTCTAAGGACAAGGGCAAAAAGAGGAAGCATAATGAAGCTGTAAGGGTCCAGAACCTAAGAAACAACAGAAAGACAATGAGGGATGTTTCTTTTGTGGCAAGCCTGGACATGTAAAGAAGGATTGTACCAAGTATCACGAGTGGCGTGCAAAGAAATATACTTTTCTTAATTTGGTCTGTTCTGAGATACATATAGCTTCAGTACCTAGAAACACATGGTGGTTAAATTCTGGTGCAACTACTCACATCAGTGTTTCTATGCAGGGTTGCCTGAGCTACCGAAAGCCAAGTGATGCTGAAAGACACATCTTTGTGGGAGATGGCAAGTTGTTGGAAGTAGAGGCAATAAGGCATTTTAGGTTATTGTTAGGAACTGGTTTTTATTTGGATTTAATAGATACTTTTGTTGTACCGTCTTTTAGATGGAATTTGATTTCAATTTCTTTATTGGAAAAATCTGGTTATTATTGTTCATTTGGAAACAATCAGTTTACTTTATCTACAAATTCAAATGTTGTTGGAACTGGTGCTCTTAACATTTATGACAACCTATATTTGCTAGACACTATTGCGTCATATAATGAAACCTTGCATGTGGAATCACGTGGTACCAAACGCAAAATTAATAAAGAAAATTCGGCCTCATTATGGCACAAATGCTTAGGTCACATCTCTAGAACTAGAGTTGAGCGACTTGTGTCTGATGGGATTCTAGATTCCCTTGACTTTACGGACTTTGATGTTTGTATTGAATGCATCAAAGGAAAACAGACCAAATCCAAGAAATTAGGTGCCAAGAGAACTATGGGCGTCTTAGAACTGATTCACACAGACATTTGTGGACCATTCTCTACAGCATCTTGGAATAGTCAACAATACTTCATATCATTCATAGACGATTACTCAAGATATGGGTACCTGTGTCTTATATATGAGAAATCAAAGTCTTTGGACGTGTTCAAATCATTGGTTGAAGTTGAGAACCAACTCAACAAAATAATCAAAAGCATTAGGTCTGACCGTGGTGGTGAATACTATGATAGATATGATGGCTAAGGTGAACAACATCCAGTACCATTGGCTAAATTCCTAGAGGAATGTGGAATCATCCCATAGTACACCATGCCAGGATCACCTAACATGAATGGTGTAGCTGAAAGGTGAAACCGAACTCTTAAGGATATAGTAAGAAGTATGATTAGTCATTCCACCTTACCAGAGTCACTCTGGGATGAAACACTCAAAACGACAGCTTATATTCTGAACTGACTACCAACTAAAGCAGCTGCTAAAAACACCTTATGAGCTTTGGACAGGCAAGAAGCCCAGTCTAAAGCACTTTTACATTTGGGGATGTCCAGCTGAGGCAAGGCCTTATAGGCCACATGAAAAGAAATTGGACTCTAAAACTGTAAGCAAATATTTTATTGGCTATGCTGAGCGATCTAGGGGCTATAAGTTTTATGATCCCAGACTTAGGACAATTTTTTAGACGGGAACTGCAACATTTTCTGAGGATGTTGAGTTTGGGGGGAGAAATAAGGTAAGAGACATTGTCTTTGAGGATGAAGAGGAATCGGTTTCAATTCATACTATCGCTTTTGACAATGTGGGTGTTTCTATACCTGTCATTGAAGAAGAAGTGAATCCGGACCCTCAACCAGACAATGTTGACCAACTCCCTATTGAAGATGATGTAATTATTCCTGAGGAACAAACTCAACAACATCAAGAACCGGTGCCATTAAGATGATCCACTAGAAAAATGAGAAATGCAATTTCGAACAATTTTATTGTATTTCTTCAAGAACATGAATAAGATAATGGAATAGTGGAAGATGATCCTATCAACTTCCATCAAGCCATGCAAGCTTCCAACTCTCAAAAGTGGATTGAAGCTATGAATGAGGAATACAAGTCCATGCAAGACAATAAGGTTTGAGAACTTATCCCATTGCTAGACGGTGCGAAGCCCATTGGTTGTAAATAGATTTTTAAAACCAATAGGGATTTGAGGGGTAATGTGGAGAGGTATAAGGCTTGTCTTGTAGCTAAGGGCTTTACACAACAGGAAGGGATTGACTTTAAAGAGACTTTTTCTTCGGTTTCAACGAAGGACTCTTTCAGGACAATTATGGCACTTGTTGCACATTTTGATCTTGAGCTTCATCAAATGAATGTCAAAATAGTGTTTCTCAATAGTGACATTGACAAAACGATCTATATGGTGCAACCCAAAAATTTTGTGTTGGGAGATCCAAAGAATATGGTTTGCAAATTAACAAAATTGATTTATGGGCTCAAGCAAGCTTCTCGTTAGTGGTCCTACAAATTTCATCAAGAGATTATATCGTTTGGTTTTGAGATAAACGTTGTTGATGATTGTGTGTATCATAAGTTCAGTAGGAGTAAACACGTATTCCTCGTTTGGTATGTTGATGACATATTGTTTGCCATAAATGATATAGGCATGTTGTATGCCCCTAAGAGATTTTTATCAAATAATTTTGAGATGAAATATCTTGGTGACGCTTCCTTTGTATTAGGGATCCAAATACACCGAGATCATTCACGGGGTATTCTTGGATTGTCACAAATGAGCTATATTGATAAAGTGCTCAAAAGATTTGGCATGCAGGACAGCAAATCAGGTGATACCTATGTCGCTAAGGGAGACAAGTTCAGTCTCAGCCAATGCCCGAAAAACAACCTTGAAATTATACAAATGCAAAAGATTCCCTATACATCAGCTGTAGGGAGTCTAATGTATGCTCAAGTATGTACGCATCCGGATATTGCGTACATTGTTGGTATGTTAGACAGATATTTAAGTAACCCTGGGATAGATCATTGGAAAGCAGCCAAATGGGTTTGAGGTATTTGTAAAGAACAAATGATTATATGCTCACATATAGGAGATCGAATCAGTGGGAGATCATAGGGTATTCTGACTCCTATTATGCTGGATGCCAAGACAGTAGGGGATCCACATTAGGCTACATTTACCTGTTGGCTGATGGAGCTATATCTTGGAGGAGTGCCAAACAGACACTCATAGATTCTTCGACCATGGCAACAGAGTTTGTAGCATGCTTCGAGGCATCCAACCATGGAATATGGCTACAGAATTTTGTCACTAGGCTGCGCATTCTGGAGGGTATTAAAAGGCCACTCAAACTATATTATGACAATAAGTCAGCAGTGCTATATTCCAACAATAACAGGAGCTCATCCAAGTCAAAGCATATTGACATCAAGTTCCTAGTTGTGAAGGAAAGAGTACAAAATAGACATATATCCATAGAGCACATTAGGATAAACTCCATGATAGCAGATCCGCTTACAAAGGCAATACCACCCAAGGCCTTTCATGAGCATACTACTCATATGGGTGTTGTGTTGTTTGGGGATATTATGTTTTAGTGGGAGTTTCTGCATTTATTCGCTTTATGTTTCACTTTGGATACATTTATATATTTGGATATTTTTCTGATCAGAAATATAGACATTTAGTTCATTCACTCTGTTACATTATGTTTGGTTTTGATCTCATTAAAGTAGGACCAGTTAGAAATAGACATGTCTGGATCATATTTCATGTAATATCCATGCTATGCATCCATGATTGATCTATGTCATTTGGTTGTATTGGTATACGTGACCATTGATGGGTTTAGTTACGTCAAATGTGACAAAGAACGCTTTGATCCTATATCGATATAATCAATGGACGAGATTGTCCGGATATACCTTAAGGTTATGTTAGCAAATTTTGGGGCTCATACATGTGGGGTCACACATGTAAATATTTAAATGTATTGTATTATCTATTAATTAAGCCTAATTAAAGTGATCTAATTAAGAATTAAGTTTAGGCTTGTGGGTATAATTATTGTGGAATTAATGTGTAGATACCTTAGTGATATTTCTAATTTGATGAGGGGCCAAACTAGAAATATCTAAAACTTATAAGTTATATTAGGGTTATTGTCTCCAAATAGTACGTACGTTGTTTTTCTCTGCATCCCCATCAACAGAGAAAAGGCTACACCTCTAGCAAAACTTTGTACTAATTTGGAAGATCACAACCCGTTCATCTACCTTGGGCAATGGATTCATGTACGTTTCCGCTTTCTATACCTCCTTATTCTCTTGATTTGACATCGGTAGTAAAAATGAATATTAGGGTTTGTTAACGAGCATGTTATTTATATTTGTCTAATCCTAACATGTTTAAGGACATTGTAACTTCAAAAACAAAGTTAGATGTAAAGGGCGCCATTATAATGTTTCTGTCAGATTTGTCAGAATATTAGTTAACCACCTCATTTGTTGGTATGGAACTTATAAAATAATCCTCATCTTTAAAGCTTATTGTCTTCCTTTTAGAACCAGAAACTGCAAGAATCGGTGCAAACCATTAGAACTTATAGACTCTTATCCATAAAAATTTTCAAAGTCAAAATTAACTTTTCTTTTTCTTTTTGGAGATGTAGGAATAATTTATTAATAGAAAAGCATATATCCCTCAAATATGAACAAATAGGGAAAGAACTACAAGGGAACTCCTTACAAAATCTATTTTTATTTATAAGTACTCAGTTAAATGACTCTACCCAAAGCTCAAGAGATGAGGTATGAAGTAGTTACACCCAAAAAAAGGACAACTTGTTGAAGGGATGTCCTGTGACACTCTACAAATGGCAGCATAATTGATTCTAGGTTTGTTCATTCTCTCACATTATAATCAGATCTACTGGCAGTTTTTGTCCTGATTGATGCAAGTGTCACCACTTTTCTAGTCCTATTATTGAGAATCGTGTATGGTATTTTAAATTTTATAATTAAATAAACGCAGCGAAAATAATATACGCATGCTTCATGTTCATGGCTATTTACGTACATTACATACATGCATAAATAATCGACATTAATTACGCATAAAAAGATTTTAGGATTACCTTTACGATGCTGAATCTGATATAGGATTTGATCGATCTAAAGCTCCCCAATTGTGAAGCATCCGAAAGTATTCACACACAATTTGTACCCCTAATTGGATTTCACCCTACTAGGTTTTCTAGAGAAATTCTACATATTACTCTGACTATGATTTTTGTGCTAGCTAAACTTGTGTCAGAATATTACAATATATAGGAACCATATATGACCTAAGGCCACATATGGGCCAGTCTTAAACAGACCAATCTTGGACTCTATAATAACTAGATCAGTATCAAGTTACTACAAGCTCAATTAAATTAATATTAGGACGATCCTAATATCAATTTAATCTTTTCCCTAATCCACTTAACTCACAAATTCATTTTGTGTGTGACATCTCAGGTTCATAATTAATTGGCAGCGAAATAATATTAATCCAATTAATATTTAATTAGAACTCTTTTAATTTATTTTTCGCAAGCCGTGAGTGACACCTAACAGTATATAAAGACTACCCAACTAATAATGAAGTGTAAATTCTACGAACCCTTTAGTAATAATTATGCAAACAATTCATTCTGTCTAAATTATCGCGATTGAGCTAGAGTCATAGATAAGGTCGTCAATCTCTATTACTCAATCATATGTCCAAATCTATTTAATCAGTAACTTATGAATAATCCGTGGAATAACTTCTACTATTCTACCTCAACCAAGGATTTCTAGTTACTCGATTAATAGATCCCATAGGATCCCTAAATGATAGATTCCGTATTTACACTCACCTATCTCCATGCCGAAATAGATCTTAACCACTAAGTACATTATCGAATCCTTGATGAGGATTAGTTTTATTACAGTAGCAAATTACGGTATCTCTAACACAAGATAACCGTGGTGTCTCAGGTCTAAGGACTGATTGCACTATTACATAGTACAACGAATTATTGATCATTCCATGTAATTCGTTATACTGGCGGTCATGTCTAGCCACTTGTTCTCAACAAGCACATATATAATCTACCTTTATAAGATGAGACAAATCGCCCAAATCAATATCTCATATTACTTAGATGGTAGACTGTAATCCAATCTTTCTTGATAAACTAACGCTCAATTAATTTATCATACGATCGGGGACTATTTTAGAATATATTTATAAATATAGATTCTATCACTCATATACTTACTCTTAAGAATATAATCTATAAATATTATTTTAAGGACTCTTATTTAAATAATTAATCGCATTAATTATATTTAAATAAACTACCCATATTAAATAAATAATATAATTATTATGTCCTAAAATTGGCTTTTTGGGCATATAATTACTAAAGCCAATTACCCCGGTATCTCATACCTATCTTCTCAAGATGATAATCTAATGACTGTTGAATTATTGCCTTAGTCAGTGGACTACCACCGTCAACTGTTGATGTTATTTACTGTATAATATCATCCTTCCACAATCTCTGATCAATGTGGTAATGCCTCTTTAACCTATTTGGATCTCATGTGAGACCTAGGTTCCTTAGCTTGCGTTACAGCTCCATTGTCATCACGACACTACCCGTTGACTTAGTGGAAAGAATCATCCTCAGTTCAGTTATGAACTACTATATCTAAACCGTTTCCTCTTGTTACATCTAATGCAACGATACACTCAACCTCTGGGATTTGCAATTGTACCAATATTTGGAACATTTCCAAATAATTGTTCTTCTATTACAAGTGAGTATGACCCAAATATGGATTTCCAATGATCCACTTCAGACTCTCAGCCTGAATTTGTGAAACTTTAAATTTCACATTCTCCACATACCAAGAACATTTCTTCAGTACTTCTCAAGTGCTTAAGAATGTTCTTGATTACTTTCCAGCTTTCCTAACCTGGATCAGACAAACATTTGCTCATAACACTTATAGCATTTATGATATCATGTCTTTGTACGCAGCATGACGTGTATAAGATTCTTAATTGCTGTAGCACTTTGAACCTTATATGTCAAGTCTATCTCTTTTTAGTCTTAGAACTCACAACCCTAGAGAGATAAATGTCATGTCTTAAAAGAGAACAATTGTGAGGCCCGACCCCAAATAGCTTGTTTTACCTCGATTAGTGTGCCATAATCTCGATTAGTATATCATATATCATCTCACGTGTACTTACCTTGAGATACGTACCTTAACCCTGAATACGTGTATTACCTTGACCAATATGCACTTATCTCGATTTACATGCCTTAAACCTAGATTTATATGATTAACCTTGGGTTACGTGCATTATCTTGGGTTACATACACTCCTATTAGAATATATGCATTTGTCTCGAAGTACGATCCTTAACCTAAATTTAAGTGTCATACCTTCATTTACGTGTATTGTATTAAATTATGTGCCCTATATTGGTTTACGTGTATTACCTAGGGTTGCGTGCATTTGTATTGAAATCTGTGCATTCACCTAGAAGTATGTGTCTTACATTGTAGTACGTGCCTTGACCTAAGAAAACGTATATGCACACTAATCTAGAAAGATTCATGCACAAAACACTAGGCAATAGAATATTCCTATTACACAATCCACTAACTATTAAAATACTATTAAACTATTCATACATCTTCCACTAACCATTATTCTATTCTAATTCAAATCACTACAAGACAAAAACTCACCATCTTCCAAACACCCCAACAAAATATTCACTTCTATCTTTTACTACAAAACTCACTAACTATTAAAATAATATATTCTACCTAACACATTCCACTAACTAATATACAATACTATCCTACACATTATACAACACATAAAATAATCCCATACATTACACTAGGAATATTTCTACACATTCCACTAACAATATAAAATTCTTACACTAAACACTATGCCAACATCTTCCATGTTTTTACTAATTTCTAAACCTTCTTACACGCTTTGTCTACACTACAGTAAACACTATACACCTAAAATACTACACTCACTAAACACTAGGCTTACAATTTACAAGACATAATAAACTAAAGAAACTAGAAGACAAAACACAAAACATTCAAATATTCCTACACAATCCACTATCGAATATAAAATTCATACATCTTCCACTAACTTATATTATAATCTAACTTATACATTCCACTATACAATACTACACATTCCACTATACAATATAATTTACTACACATTCCTCTAAGATTATATAATAATACTAAACACTCTACTACATAATACAATATACTACAAACTCCACTACCTAATAAAATAATCCTACACTCTAATCAAAACATCTTACACAATTCACAAGATATACAATACCTAGGCTCCTAAAACTACACACATATGCCATACCTACACTAGACACAAGATATCTAGAATACTACACACACACATGACTCAAAATACACATACTCAAGCTCTCAAATTCGGACCAAGCAATACATCCACACAAAAACAAGTCAAACTACATCAAAATAACAAAACAACACTCTAAATCTCTCTCTCAAAACCAAACACACACAAAACTCTCATTTTCTCTCCATTCTCTCTCATTTTTTCTCCATTTTCGGACCTAGCAAGGCATCCATCTTCAAGGGGCTTTCAAGACTCAACAAGTGCTCAAAAATCTATCTAGACCTCTCTCATTCTCGACCCTAGGCTAGCATACACTCAAGACAACTCAAACAAGCAAAACTCTCTCAATTTTCAGCCTAAGGTAAGTTCTAGGGACTCCCTTCTTCTTCTCATGTGTAGCATACATATATATGTCATTATTGAACTAATTAGCTAGGAATTAAGGGAAAACAAGAAGACTATTCGGCCAAGGCAAGGAAAGAGGCATTTTGGGCACTTTCAAGGCTATTTTCAAGCATTTGTGTATCTTCTAGCTAGGAATTTCTAAGGTGAGAGTTTCAAACTGATTTTAAAATGTTTTTAAAGTTCATAAGCATGATTTATAGGTAAATGTCCTTGCATGTATTGTTGAAGGTTGGATTAGTGGTTTTTGAAGCTTGCTTAATTGGTTATACATGTGTTGTGAAGAATGAAGTTGTGGAGGTTGGGAAATAGCTCATGGCCGTATGGTTGAGGACTGAATTTGGTGGTTTATGATGAAGTTTTGGTGGTGGTGGTGTTGGATTGCATGTAGAATTATGTTGGAAGTGTTGCATGTAAGATTCATGTTTATTTGATGCTATATGTTGAAGATATTGTTAAATTTAGATGTGTTTCAGGGCTGCCATGAAAATTTTTAGCATGAAATCATATGAATCTTGATGAGGTTAAAGATGATTAATGGTTGTTGTTGCATGCGATTAAGTATTGAAGTCCTTAGTCGGTTAAAATGCTGATTTGATGCTATTTCTATGAGTTATATGGTTTTAATTGATGAAATTGAGTTGTGTAGTAGGCTGTCCAGATTTTATGAGACATGAGAAAATGTGTTTTATGATGATATTGAGGTTAGTTGTTGGTTAATCTTGAGTATGAACATGTATATGAACTCTATAGTTAGTTATATGCTTGTTTGGGGCTTAATTCTATGGTTTTCATGATGTATTAATGGTGACTTTAACATGCATAGTAGGCTGCCCATGAATTGATAAGTATGAATGCATGTGAAACTTGATGAGATAAAGGGAGAATAATAGTTATTATGGCATGTGATTATGTATAGAGGGCCCTTTGTTGATAATTTGCTTGGTCGGGGTTGATTCTATGAGTTATATGGTTTTAATGATTATATTCGAGTTACGTAGTAGGCTGCCCAGAAATGTTTGAATGTTTAGAAAAATGTTTCATGTTGATTTTAGGGTCAAATGTGGTTGAATCATAGTACATGTATATGATGTCCTTTGATGATTTCGTGTTCGTATCAGTGGATTTCATGGTTTGCATGTGGTTTTAATGATGATATTTGCAATGTTTAAAGGCTGTCCAATAATTGTTAGATATGTAAGATGATGATCTAAGTGCTCCTTGTAGCTAATAGTTGATGAATCTTGTACCCGAGCATGAACCTAAAACCTTAATTGCAAACTAGGTCATCTAAGTGTTAAACCATGCTTTACGTAACTTATAATTGAGGTTTTAATTGAAGTTGTGGACTGCCCAGAAAAGTTATTATAGCCTCATGCATGAATTATATTGATTATGGCTCATACGTTAACTATTCGTGCACCCGATCTTGTATATGATGTTATAACACATTTGTATGCTCCTTATGCATTTGTTATGTTGTTAAAATGTATTCTATGACTTATATTGTATATGATTACGTGGCTTCCCCTAAATGTATAAGTGCTTTTAAATTGGTATATGAAGTGATTATACGTTTTAACGATGCTTTATATGCCAATGTGTTAATATGTGATCATATACATGCACGGAGCCAACCTACTTTGTTGATCTCCTATTGTAAAATTTTAATTGGCATAAATGTGTATTGCATACAAGGTTGCAACCTTTCATTTGGCATGACAGTGATTCACGAATGCTGGGCGGCATCGGGCTTGTTGGTGCTCCCGTGACTACCATGGTCCGTATTCCCTCTCTCGCTTGAGACATTGTTACCCTCAGAGAGTTGGGTTATAGGGTTGGTGTACAATTTGGAGTACACCCTATTGGGAGATATAAGAAGTTGTGATCATGATTTGAGGCCGGCCATTATATGCGATGCGAAAGCGAAAACGTAATGTATCCTTTGAACGGTAATAACTAAGTATTATGCGGGGCAAAGTACTACACCTAGAAGTGGTGGGAGCTACCTCTTGAGCCCGTAGGAGCCACCTCTAGAGTCCTGTACATATCAAAATGTATCATTTTTACTATGTGTTTAAGTACTCTCGCTTGGTTCCTAGAGGACCTCGGAGAGGAAAGACTGTTTATCTATATGTCACTACTATGATTAATAATGAATCGAATGTGATGCAAATCTCTACTGATTATTATATGTTAATGAAATGATGTAGTAACTGTGTTTATTGTTCTATTATACTTATGCTATATATATGATCTTATTTATATTACATGACATGTTTCAAAGGAGTTTTCACAAGTTAACCGGAAAAAGAATTTCAAAAGCCCCGTTATTTGTTCCCCCCTCGCTGAGTTCATAAGAACTCACCCTCTTTATGTTATTACAGGTGAAGCAAAAGTGAAACAAGTGCTTGAAGATAATGTGCTTGTTGATGACCCTTTGGAGTGACTGTGCATTACGTGCCTCTCATGAATGTGGATGTTTGTTTAAGGATGTTTGTTGTTTGAGATGAAGACTATTAACTTTGTTATTGTAAACGATCCCCGTTGTAATTTGGGGTCTAGTTTTGGGTTGTACTATTTATGAACTGGACAAACACTTATTTTATGCTGCTTCTTTCATCGTTTATGGATAATAGTAATCATTAGACATTTTAACTGTTAGGTGAACAATTAAACTAGGTAAGCCTTCATACGATCATTAAGTTGTTCACCTATAGGCTAAATGGGAAAGGTGCATGCTCAAATAGGTACTTGACAAATAAACGGGACATAGTCATTATGTTAGGTTTATTAATCTAATTGGAACTTTCAGGATAAACTAGCGGGTATATCAGTTAATGAGGAAACAAGAGTTTTAGTTGTAAACAAACCAAAGATATGCATTTTGAGGTTTCTTAGGAATTAGACTAAATAAAAGATCCGAAATACAGCCGTTATGCTGCCGATTTTCTGAAAAACTTTGGAGTTCTAGGCTAACTAATAAGCATTAACTATAGACAAATGATTAAAGTCATAAATTGACGATAATGATTTAAGTTGTTGGCCTAAAAACTTATAATCTTAATTGTGATTTTATATTCTTACTTATATCTTGGGTAAGTTATTCAATCCATCAACACAAATTGTCTCAAGCAAAGCCCACATCAACATTGATATATTCAAAAGGATCAAAAGCTTGCTTCAAACTAATGGATCAAAATCCAAGCCCAATCAGAAATTGTATCAAAGCCCAAAAGGTAATCTTATGTCTTGTCTAATTCAAATGAAGTTCTTCATGGATAATCAATTTATGAAAAAAAAGACTTGTTAACTCGAAGAAATGGAATTGAAGACTCGTCAATTAAAAGGGAGTTATAAGGAATGAGACGTGGCGACATAAGAAGTACCAGCTTATAAAATGTTGTTTGCCTTAGTATGATTTGTGTAGCTCATAAATTCTCCAGAAAGGTTTTTCATAAAATATTTTTCATATTTGCAAAATATCTTTCGAAGAAATATTTTCAAAAAAGGTCATTGCAAATTCATTCTTTGAAAAACAGACTTTTTGGATTTCAAACTCTTGTAGTATAAAAATCATTCTAAATGATTTCAAGAGTTTTTGAAAATGTTTTGAGATGTTAAAAATGCTAGAAACATTTTTTTATAAGTGCCCTCAAAAGTGCCCAAATGCTTTACCATTAAACAAATTGTTTTGGGGCTCAAAAAATAATTTTTCAGCATTTTTAAGCATTTGGGCATTACTAGCCTCATCCGGTCGACCGAATGAAGGCCACAATGACCGGCAGAGAACTCTGGTCCTAGCATTACTTGCCCCATCCGGTTGACCGGATGAAGGCCTCAGCGATCGGATGGCTTAACAAGAAAATCCAGGATTTATGCATTATATCCATTTTGTGTCTAACTTTTCTCTCTTTTTAAGCCATGCTCTCTCACCATCTAAAACATCTCTCCAAGCTTCAATCTTCAAATTTCCAAGCTAATTCAAAGAATTTTCATATCATTTTTCATTGAGAAATATTGAGCTATCACTTTCATATCTTTGAGCATTCAAAGTGTTCTTCAATTGTAATATCAAACTCAAATGGGAGTTGCAATTGTCTTTCATATTATCACACAATCTTTGTATTACAATCTTGCACATAGATTGAAATAATCATTGTGAGAAGAAGTGTTGTAATCCTTTGTGGACTCAAAGGAAGAGAGGTTAATAGGTTGAACTTCACCTACACTTGAAGAAGCTTGTGTAACTCTTGTGGAATCAAGAGTAATTGTAGTTGGTTTTTTGCTTCACCAACATTTGAAGAAACATCTTAGTGAAGATTGGTTAAATCCTAAGAGAATGGAAGACCTTAGGTGGTGGACTAGGCCTTCAAGAGTGTGAACCACTTGAAAATCATCATGTTTGATTTCTCTTACCCTCACTCCTTATTTTCAAGTCATTTATCTTCTTTTAGATATTGCACATATTGATTGTTAGATAATTGTTGATTTATCTACTTAGAAATTAATTCTTGAAGTTCTAATTGATTATCTAGTTATACATACTTGTATGCTCACTAAGTGTTTGATAAATTGCCTACAAAAACTTCTAGGACTTTATTATTAATTGTTAGACATCATTTGCACATTAAGTTTTAAAATTTATTAATCTTGCCAAACAACCTAATTTATCCCCCCCCCCCCCCCCCCACCTTCCCCATCTTAGGTTATCAAGGGCCAACATAAGTCATACCCTAGTTTAGCCTCTATAGGTTGGATTGGAGCGTGACACCTATAGAACAACCCTCTTTTAAAATCTATGTACATGTTAAACACCTTTAACACCTTTTTGGGAAAAATTCACTAATCCTTTTGGTCTATCACTATAGATCAACTTCTAAGGATCTAGGCGGATTATCCCAAAATTTACTTGGAGAAATTATTTGAATAACTAGACCTACTTCTGTAGTCAATGTTTATCTTCATTCTCAATGAAGTCAAATGATCTAATTGAATGTTCTAGATTCTTTTAAGCTTGGTTAAGTGCATAAATGGATCCCTTTAGCCTGCACTCTTTGTGACTCATCACTGGACTCAAATCATATTGACTATCCCATATTAATGTCTTCATTAATGAAGTCATTGTGGAATGCCGTTTTGACATCCATCTACCATATCTCATAACAGTAGTGTGTAACTATGACCAATAAATTATAATGAATTTCAACAATTGATGAAAAGATTTCCTCATAGTAAACTCCTTGCTTATGACAACAATCTTTCACCATTTGTCTTAAAGGTCTCTACCTTTATTCATTTAAGATTTTGTGGCCTCAAACCATTTAAACTTATATCAAACATAGCTTTCCATAACTAACAAAAACATCAACATGATTATTGTCATCTTACTAATCTGGAAAAACTTGTGAAATGATCAGCTGCTCTTGAATTGGTTTTATCAGAATCAAATCCTAGATCTGACTCAGGTCAACTGGTTGCTTAGTGACTCCTACCGAGTCATACTTTTTTTCCCACACTATCTTCTTAGGTGAACTATTCTTCCAAGAAGAAGTTGTACTTGCTAACAGACTCTTTAGTTAGTAAGGGAATAAAAGTTATATCTCAACAAATTTTTGGGATAACTAATTAACCTTGTTCAATCTCATTTCCAATTTAGCAATCTTAAGCCTTTGATTGAAAGCAGGATAACCCTCATTCTTAACACCTTAAGACTAGGTATCCTATTATCTCATATCCTATATGAAGTACTTAAGATTAATTTGAAAGTGACCTTATCCAAGAGATGGATTGCTATAAGGAGAATATATCCTCACAGGCTAAATTATAACTCAATAAAGTTTATCATTTACTAGACCATATTCAACAAGGTCCAACTCATTCTCTCTGTCACTTCATTAAGCATCGGAGTACCAGAAGGAGTTAATGAAATAACTATGTTATTTTCCTCTAAGATACTATTAGAAATTGAAACTAAGAACTATGATGACCGAAAACCCCTTCACATTCATTTTAAATTGTTGAATGTCTTATTTGAACATTAAATGTACATTTATTCAATTTTTAGCATAAGATACTATTCATAAGAAAAATTTACTGTTTAATTTTTCTGAAACTGTATTTTTCTCCTGTCATATATCATGTAGGAAGAATGTGAAAAATATTATTTTGTGTATTTAATATTGGGAGTATACATTTAGAAAATAGTTTTCGTCTTGAATGAATAGTATTACGAAAGAATAGTAACTTTTTATAGAATTTTTATTTGGACTTCTAGTGAATTAGCTAGACTTTGGACTTTTATTAGACCCTTTAATATGTTTAATTAGACCCAATTTACTAACCTAACCCATTATTTCCTTAGTCTATTATCTATATAATATAATAAGAGCCAAAACAAAACAAAAAAAAGAGTGCAAAAGCTGGAATTACTATAGCAAATCCAAAAATGGCATAGGAGGAGAATTTCTTCATCAAACCTTGAAGTTGATCTCTTGGCTTGCTTAAGGAGGATTCTAGAGCACCTAGGAGCTTCACCACCTTGCCTACATCTTCATACAAGTAAGAGAGTTGCATTTTTATAACTATCAAAGTTTATGCTCATATATTAAAATTTTTGATTTGTTGATTATTGCTATAATACTTGTTATAAATGCTTAATATGTGTTTATTAGAGCCTATAGAGTAGACTTTTAAAGCTTGTTAGCAAATTCTATGGTAGAATGCACAAATTGAATGAAAGAGATGATGAATAGTACTCATTTTAGGGTTTTGAATAAAATTTACTAATTATCTTGAATTGAGACTTCAAATAGATGCTATAGGCCCTAGTGAAGCTAGTAGGGAGGCCACGTGAGGTTGAATCACTCAAATCCGAGCTAAATTGCAAAATTAGTCGACTTTAAAAAGAGGAATTTTCTTGTTGTACAATCCGGGTGCGTTTGGGCTATGGTTTGGGTATCCTTGGGGTAAGGAAGCACTATTGGTGCTTTCGTTATGCGAAATTGGGGTTCGGTTAGTATAGTTGTAGTTCAAATCCGCTCGGGGCCTTCCCGAAATTTTGCTTCAAAAATGGGTTTTTATGATCTTAATAGGTGTCTTTGGGCTTAATTAAGAATGTAGTATGATTAGGTTATGGTTTGGAGACCTTGAAACGCGCATAGGAGAAAGAAATCTTGGTTAAAGAAAGGGGAAAAGTAGATTGTAGCCATTTTTGTTGCATTTGGAACTTGTTGTTAAGTTTTCTTGTACTGTATTGACTATCTAAAGTATAATTAAGCTATTTGAGTTGATTTGAGGAAAAATTATGTTGATTGCTACTTTTGATACTATAAAGCTATTTCGTACTTATATGAGCCTATATTGTGCTTATATGTGAGGGCGGCCTACTTTGTCGTCCCTCTTATGTGTTATTTGATATCTTGAATTCTTGTGTCTTGTCTCGGGGTTGCGCAACCTTATCGGACATGGTAGCGTTGAGAAACACGGGCGGCATCGGGCTTGCCGTGCTCCCTCGACTACCATGGTGCCTATTCCCTTTTCGCTGAGGTATATTCCACTAACCCAGAGGCGTGATTCACCTGCTGGGCATGGACCTACCTTAGGAGAAAGGGTCGTAGGATCAGGATACATCCGGAGTATCCCAACTTGTTGGTGTATGGGTTTACCGGCACTTGCGTGACGTTCGAGGCTCATGGTTCGAGATTGAAGGCTTGAAGTGGAACCATATCCTTTTTAATGTGGTTAATTACTTGGCTATTCGATCTTGATATTTTATGTTATATATATATGACTTCTTGTGATTGCATATCATATTGCATGCCTCGGTATGCTGCATCACCTCCCTCACTGAGTATACATGGTGTATACTCACCCTCGTTTCTAACACCTTTCAGGATCAGTGCTAGAAACTGGAAATAGGATTGCCTTCTGTGTGGCCTGCCTGCTCTATCAGTATGAAGAACAAGGAAGAATGTGTACATTATATGTCTGTATACTATTTGAGACCTTATGGTCATATATGTATTTGTGATATCTTAAGAAATGTAATATTAAAGTTTTAGTCTTGGGTGATAGTTGAGTGCTAGTGGTTTGTAATTACTTCAATCGTTTAGTTGACTTGCATGCTGATAGGGTTGAAACAGATTGAAGATGTGGATTATGCTCTTGTGGTTGTATGTTGTTGTTTGCAGGTTTCCAAATAGTCATATATATAGGGGAAACTCCGTCCGTTTTTTCCTAATTTCGTGCCCGAGGTTTGGAATTGGGTGAGAATAGCATGATAAATAGGAGTCCCGGTCTAGTGAGGGATCGGGGCGTTACCTCTCCATGATTTCATCATTGAGACTTACTTCTCATTTCTAGTTTTGATTTACTTCTTTAATTCTGAAATTTTTGAACTCTTTAAACGGTTCAGATACACACTTATGACAATTATAAGTATATGTAAGGTAGCTAAATCTTTATTGGGCTATTTCGTCAAATGGCCCATATACATCCCTATGTATAAATCCTAAATATTAGTGGTCTTTTGACTTTGTCCTACAAAGGGCAATTTGATCATTTTTAAGAACACAAGATTCACGTGTTTGGAATGTCCCAAGGCCTCAAGGGCTTACCAGTTCTTTTTTCACCAATTGAGTGATTATTGTCTCTCATCTATGACCTAATCGTAAGTGCCATGATAATCTAGAGTTACTAGTATCTCTAAATCTCTCGTATTACTCGTTTATCTTGTCATTATCCATATAAGACTTTATTCATTAATTTACTAGTGTCATCTCATTTATTTCTCAAATAAATGAAACACATGAACAACAATTATTTCAAAAAACACCCAAATGGGTAAACGAGAAGACGAGATGTATTTATAGTGGACATCTATTTCTTTTCAAACTCTTTGAAATCCTTTGGATTTTCCTCCATTATTAATTCTCCTTTCTTGTAGTGGAAATAATTACCAATTAAGTTTTAACTTTTCAGATCTACCCCTAGTACATGACTCTCATTTCCAAGGGTTGTGTCAAATGTATTCACATGGAGAAATCCATTATGAATGACAAGAGAGAATTAATAATTGACTTTGAGGATTAGATTTGTCTGCATATGATAAACCATGAATAAACTCATGGACTCAAGATACTCACCTTGAGAACACATGCTCTCAAATCAATCCCTCTAGTTATCCTTTATTTGGAACAATTTTCTAGATATCTCATATTGACAACTAGATATCTCATATCTAGTTGTCCTATCTTACTTACTTCACAACTCTTGTAAATAATTAATGATGGATACATTATCCATGCTCTCTTACTTCTTTTTGACAACTTATTTTGGGCATCTAGAACATGTATGACTTTCTTAGATCTGAGAACAATTCTCAAAATATTGAGCTAGTCATTGAAGTTTGGTCTAGTAAAAAATAAAAGGTTGGGTTCATATTTGATATTATATATATGCAGTAATTTTTAAGGATATTAGATAAATATATTATTAATTATTTGATTTGGGTCTTTAAATCAAATAGTATCCCCATTAAATTTTTCGAATCCCACACTTCTCTAGTGGAAAATGGAAAAACCATAAGGTGTTTTCCTTAGTGAAATTATGGCCCATTTACTTTAACCCACCTCACATTTTAGATTTTTTGTAAAGTTAAAATAAATAGGTGAATAACCTCTTATTCAATATATCTCATACAAATTCCAATTATTTTTGCCTCTAATCCTTTCGACCTCACATTATAGATTTTTGGTCTTCAAGATTGTTTAAGTTAAACCTATTATCCAGGAAATTTGGATCAATGCAATACCGATACCTCACATGATAGATTTTTGGTTGCCAGTAAGAATCTAAATTTTCTACATCTCATGCTTATATAGACTTAGTTCATATATTGATACAAATAAATAACCCCTATGTGTCTACAACCAGCTACTACACATAAACTAATCTACGATAATGGAAGACAATGATATAAACTTCTCAAGACTACACCATTATTAACTTAATATTTAATTTGGGAAGGTTTGTTGGTCTTTAGTTTAGGTCTCACTTTTCACATGCTTCTAATTTCAATTTATCGTATAAATAATATGGAAGCATACATGCATTCATCACATATTTATCGCATAAATAAATAAATAAATACATGAAATAAAATTGGATGATCATGGACTAGAAGCACTATCAACCTGAGCCATTGGGTTGAATACTTAAATCAAATAAAGGGCCCACAAGATAGATTCATGGGTTGCTCTTCCTCGGCTTCACAAAACTCTTTTCGCGAATTGTGTCCACCAACTCTTGATGGCTTCATCTTGATCTTCCATTACATTTATATACATAGATTCCTAATCTAGTGAGGGTACATAAATGAAAATAGGGGTTTTACATCTTTAAAATGAGGATAAGAGGCATGCAAGCCCCATTTTAAAAATATTATATAAAATCCAAAATGGGTAAATAAATTAAATAATAACATTCATTCATTCATTCATCCATAACTAGTCCATGATCACCCAAGAGCATAACAAATATAAAGCAAAGTAATCCACGAATATAGCACAATTAATCTCATTACATTAGGTTCATCCAATTAATAAACACTTTTATTAATTCGAATCCTTAAATATCTAATATTTAAATAAATATAATCTAATTATATTTATAGTAATTAATTAATAAATAATTTGCTAATTAACTATAAGTATAGCACAATAAATTTTCTAATATAAACTTTGTACATTAGATATTTGCAATTTAATAAACTCTTTATTAAATTCAATCTATTTAATAAAATCTTTATTAAAATTTACTCCATAATTATCCCATATTTACAAAATATAAACATAATCAAATTATATTTAATAATTAATCAACTATTTATTAATTTAAAGTATCAAGAATATATTTGGGCTCTTTTTATTAATTTTGTCAAACAAAACTAATTAAACAAACTGGACTTTAAAATTTAAAATAAGTCCAACTTATTTTAATTAAGTCAAAGTCCAAAAGTCCAACAATTCAATTCAAATATTAAAAATAGTCCATACTATTTATACCCAAGTCTGAATTAAGTTTGGCCCAATGTCAGTCAATAAAATAGTCTCATTTATTTTATTCTAATCTGAAATTGAATTGGCCGAAGTGATCCCAAACAATTATATGCCCATTAACCCAAAAACTAAAGAAAGAAAATAGAACCATTTTAAAAACAAATCAGCCCAAGAGCCCAAACAACTTGGGTTTTTGGGTTTTGATTCGGACCCAAATCTGGATCCGAATCCGGATCTGGAGCGGGTCTGGGTCTGGAAAACCTAACCCACAAATTATTATTTTTTCTTTCTCTTCTTCCCTGCGCCACCATCCCCACCATTTTTCATCTTCTTCAGCATGTTGCTGCCACCATGGTAGTAACATCTGCTGTTGCTACCATGGCAACAGCCCTTGTTGCTCTCCGGCGAAGTAGCAACGCCGCTGCCATGCAGCTACCACGAGGTCTCCACCTCGAGTTGGTGGTTGCTCCACCATGAGCAATCATGGCTGCCTTGATGGGCAACCGTGGAAGCTGCTACGAGGAGCAGCTGTGGCTCCTCTCTTCTATTACCCGTGGGTGGTAAAGGTTACAGCCTACAACTTTGGGGAAGATGAATGAAGGGTTGGGGGGCTTTCCTGAAAACGATTTTTCCTTTTTTTTTGTTTAAGATTTACAAAACATAATTTAAAATTATTGTAAAACACTTTTTACAAAATCTGATTTTTTAAAGAATCTGATTCCCATATTTTGAAACACATACAAAACATATTTTAAATAGTTTCAAAATCAAATCTAAATAGTGTCATAACAGCCTTTTGAAACAACAACATAATTCCATAAAACTATTTTACAAAATTGATTATGGGAAGAGATCCAAAGGCTAATATTTAATCTAATTAAATTATGGGCATAACAACTAATAGATTCTAAATCTACTAATTTAATAGTTTCAAAAACTATTTAATTTGACACTATAATTGTGTTATACAATTTTGTGCTAAAATCGAATAACCACGTAAAAGGCATAAACGGTGGCTTTGATACCACTGTTAAGAATCATGCATGGTATTTTAAATTTTATAATTAAATAAACGCAACGGAAATAATATACGCATGCATCACGTTCGTGGCTATTTATGTGGATTACATACATGAATAAATAATCGACTTTAATTACGCATAGAAAAATTTTAGGATTACCTTTACGATGTTGAATCTAACGTAGGATTTGAACTATCCAAAGCTCCCCAATTGTGAAGCCTCTGAAAGTATCCATACAGAATCTGCACCCCTAATTGGATTTCACCCCCACTAGGTTTTCTAGAGAAATCCTACATATTATTTTGACTATGATTTTTGTGCTAGCTACACCTGTGTCAAAATATTACAATATATAGGAACCATATATGACTTAGGGCCACATATGGGCCAGTCTTAAATAGACCAGTTTTGGACTCCATAATAACCAGATCGTATCAAGTTACTACGAACCCAATTAAATTAATATTAGGACAATCCTAAAATTAATTTAATTTTTTCTCTAATCCAATTAACTCGCAAATTCCTTTTGTGTGTAACCTCTCGGGTTCATAATTAATTGACAGCGAAATAATATTACTCCAATTAATATTTCATTAGAACTTTTCTAATTTATTTTTTGCAAGTCGTGAGTGACATCTAACAGTATATCACGACTGCTGAACTAATAATGAAGTGTAAATTCTACGAACCCTTTAATAATAATTATGCAAACAATTCTTTCTGTCTAAATTATCCCGATTGAGTCAGAGTCATGGATAAGGTCATCAAACTCTATTACTCAATCATATGTCTAAATCTATTTAATCAGTAACTTATGAATAATCCATGGAACGACTTCCATTATTCTACCTTGGCCAAGGATTTCTAGTTACTCGATTAATAGTTCGCATATGATCTCTAATTGACAAATTTCATATCTACACTCACCTATCCCTATGTCGGAATAGATCGTAACCACTTAGTACATTATTCAATCCTTGATGAGGACTAGTTTTATTACACTAGCAAATTACGGTATCCCTAACACAAGATAACCATGGTATCTTAGGTCTAAGGACTAATTGCACTATTACATAGTACAACGAATTATTGACCATTCCATGTAATTCGTTATACTAACGGGGTCATGTCCAGTCATTTATTCTCAACAAGCACTTATACATCTACTCTTACGATATGAGACTAATTGTTCAAATCAATATCTCATATTATTTGGATGGTAGACTGTAATCCAATCTTTTCGGATAAATTAACGCCCAATTAATTTATCCTATGATCGGAGACTATTTTAGAATATATTTATGAATATAGATTGTGACGCCCGACCCTGAATAACGTGTATTACCTCAATTTGCGTGCCATAGACCAAGAATGATATGACTGACCTTGGATTACGTGCCCTATCTTAGTTTTCGTGCATACTTCGTCATACGTGCCTTAACCTAGAATTGTGTGCCCTAATCCTCAATATACATGCAATACCTAGATAAACGTGCCATGACCTTAATTTAAGTGCGAGACCTCAATTTGCGTGTGTCTCTTCGTTTCGTGTGCATTAACCTTGAACCACGTGCTTTAACCTAGGTTTAAGAGTCGTGTCTTGAATTACGTGCATTGCATTGAATTACGTGCTTTATTTTGATCTACGTTTATTCACCTAGGGTTGCGTACATTAGCATTAGAATCTGTGCATTAGACTTGAAGTACATGCCTTAGTCTAGTAGTTTATGTCTTACCTCGTAGTTCGTGTTTACCTCGTGTTTCGTGCCCCGTATTGATTTCGGTGCGTGCCTCGTAGTGCGTACCCTAGACCTAGGAATCTGTGCCGCCACGTTAATCAAGAAAGCATCCTACACAAAGCACTAAAATATAAAATAATCCTAATTCAAATCTCTACAAAATCCACTAACAATAAACAATTCAATCTACACAAACACCTAAACATTCTTTATTCTTTATTCTCACCCAAAACCAATGCACCTCAAATTTCACCCTTATTATAATCCATAATATATTAAATAGAGTCTGAAATTTCAGCAAATTGCAAGCCCTTGGCTGACCACTAAGTGCATTTAGTCTAGCATTGCATAATTTATTCATAATCCTAGACAAACTATGACAAAACACTTACACAATGCATAAAAAATTGCTCAATTCTCCTCAAATCTCCACCATTTTCGACCAACCCTTGCATGCCCATGCTAAACATTTTAAATTCCACCTTGAAGACACAAAAATCTGATTCACCAAGCTCAAGGCTGAACATGCTCATCAAAAATTGCAAAAGGCTTTATTCCTTGTCATATTTTTTTGTCACATTCTCTCATTTCCTTCAACTTCTCTCACTTCCCTCTCATTTGCTCTCCCCATTTCGGTTCTTGGCTGAGTTCTCTATCTCCTTGGCTTGTCTTCTTCATAACTTAGCTAAGCCAAGTCAAGCAATCATCAAGAAAGTCTAGCAAACAAGCTAGGATGCGAAAATCACACTTACATGCCCTTTGAAGCTTCATTTTCGGCCTAGGTAAGCTTCTTGACATCCATTTCTTTTCTTCAAGTTCTAACTACATGCATGCACTAAGAGATTGATCATTAAGCTAGGAAAAATAGAGAAAAGCTAGTAGGATTTCGGCTAGCCAAAGGAAAGGAGAAGATTTGAGCTTCAACAAGGTTGTTGTGCATCTTTTGGTTGATTGCAAAGGTGAGGGTTGAAACCTTTTGAAAACTCTTTAAAAACTCACATGCATGCTCATAAATGTGTGTATTTGCTTCTGTACTTGAGATATATGGTCTTTCATAAGCTTAAACAACCATGCATGGCAAGATCTTGGCTTGAAAATGATGCTAGGTGAAGTCGAAATGGATGACAGCTCTCTGACCAGTCTGTTCGAGGTAAGTTTAGCTAATCAAATGATGTTTAAAATGCTTGAAAATTGGTGGGTAACTAGTTTGGACAGTTTTGAACATTTTTCCCAGAAATAGGCCGAAGCTAATTTTGACTCTAAGGTCCTCAAAATGGAAAATCATTAAAATGTGACCAAATCTGGAATCTGGAAAAATGAATCAGGTTTTGGCAGATGCACTGACCTTGTGGAACGAACCATATTTGACTTAGTAAATGTTGTCCAAAACGCATGAAATTTGGTGTACTGCTATATTTTTCAGTTCTGGACAATTTTTTCAGAAATGGACCAAATATAAAACTGACCCCAAGGACCTCAAAAACGTCAATTTCTGAAAAGTGTACAAATCTGGACAGTTTTGTGCTACCTCACTGTTTCGGCTATAACTAATGATTCTGAACTCCAATTGATGCAAGGTTTGTTTCTGATTTTAGTTAACTTCTTAAGCTTTAATTTTACATCTTATTTACTGAATTTGGAGATTGTTTGATTATCCTATTTATTGTGAGAAAACAGCCTATTGCAGTAAAGGTTTGTAACCTCTCTTGTGACACTAATTGTGTGGAAATGTGGTGTTGGGATGTTATGTGGACTGTTATGAGCACTTGAGGATGTTGAATTAAATGATGCAAGACTTGAGAATGATCTTGAGTGGACTTAGGGTTTTAATCACTTGATTAAGCATGAAATGGAAACCCTAATGACTAGATAGTCTTAATAGGTGTTGATCAATTGGATATTGTGTTGGAATCATATGCTTAGTGGGCTGCCCGTAAATGTTTTATAACTTCAAAAGTGATCTTGACCATGGCATGTTGACAAATAAGCTTTTCTTGCATCCGAACCCATGTTGATATCATTGCATGTTGAATAATCTTATCACTTGATTACGTGGACTTCGAAATGAGTTATATGGCTTGACTTGCATGTGTTACATGGCTGCCCGTTTAATGTTCATATGACTCTATGTGTTCTACAAGTGAAATTTCATGTCAAGCATGCCTCGTTCGTTTACTTGGCAATATGTGATCTTGAAATTGCTCGGAGGCAACCTACTTTGTTGTCCTCTTAATGTGAATTGTTAAAAGATATTCAATGGTTTATTTGAACATGATTACTTGGCTGCCCGTTAAAGTTTAATTGCTTTCAATTGGATATACGAAATGATTATATGTTCTTGCAATGCCTTATATGCCAATATGTCAAAATGTGATCATATACTTGCTCGGAGGCAACCTACTTTGTTGACCTCCTAATATGAAATGTTAAATGACATAAATGTGCATTGCATATGAGGTTGCAACCTTTCAGTGTGGCATGGTAGTGTTTCACGCACGCTGGGCGGCATCGGGCTTGCCGGTGTTACCGTGACTACCATGGTCCAATTCCCTCTCTCGCTTGACATTTCACCCTCGGAGAGTTGGGTCGTAGGATTTCGGGGTACATCCGGAGTACACCCACCTGGCGTGTTTTGGGGATGAATTAAAGTCGGCCGCAACTCCTGTTACTTGACTTGATCTGAGAGCAAAAGCTCACCGTATCCTTTTATTTATGTGTATAAGTACTCCCGCTTGGATCCTGGAGAACCTCGGGGAGGAAAGACCGGTATTCCTGTTCTGTACTTGTATTTATGTTGTATTCATGTTTGAGAAAGGGGTTTTTATAAGTTTAACCGGAAAATGAGTTTCAAAACTTATTTCTCGTTCCCCCTCGCTGAGTTCATAAGGACTCACCCTCTTTTATCATTTCAGGTGAAGAAGAATAGGTATAGGAACCCGAGCTCAATGTACCTAATGATGAACCCCTGGAGTGATTGCCTGTTATTGTTGTTTTGCTTGAACGTGACTACTTGTGTATTTTGTGCTACTTGAAGACCATTTATCTTATGTTGCTTGTTGTTGCTAATGTAAAAGACCCCCGTTGTAATTTGGGGTCTAATTTTGGTTTGTACTTATATTAAGTAGACTGATACTAGATATATTATAATTGTTTTTGCTTTTGTTATTATTAGTCTATCATAGGTTATGATGTTAGTTAAGGAATAGGCAAATGAACTTATCCAATCTCAACAGGTACTCGCTAATAAGCTAAGATCAACATGTATATTTTGAAACGAGGATAAATGGACAAACGAGACATAGTATCATGCTAGGTTATAAATCAAACGGGACGTCGAAATAACCAATAGGCAATTCAATTGATGATAAAATAGCAAACTCTAATCGGGAATGAACTTGAATTGAAAGTTTTGAGGCTGTTAGAAAATTTAGGTCAAAACAAGATCCCAATTACAGCCGTTATGCTGCCGGATTTCTGGAAAATTTTGGAGTCTAGAATAAAACGTTAAGTGTTAAACCTCCTAGAATGGTTAATAATGTGAAAGGATTTGAATGTTTAGATCACACCCTAGTCTAACCTTTATAGGCCGGGTTGGGGCGTGACATAGATTCTGTCACTCATATGCTTACTTTTAAGAATAGAATCTATAAATATTATTCTAAATACTCTTATTTAAATAATTAATCGCATTAACTATATTTAAATAAATTGTCCAAATTAAATAAATAATATAATTATTATGTCCTAAAATTCACTTTTAGGGCATATAATCCAACACTTATTTCAGTAACAAAAAAGATGTGTTAGCCAACCTTATACTTCTGTTCTCAAGGTACCACATATCATAACTACTGAAAGAAATAGGCATAACAAAGCGAATCACACCCTAACCATTGCTTCCTTAATATCTAATAAGAGTATCCCTCCCCGAATTAGTACAAGAATGATAATCCCTAACTCTCTCCTTGAATGTCGACTTATTTATTATGGGTTGTCCTCTTACCATTCGCCCCACTGCAAACCCCACTTTTCTCAAGATTAATATATATGTTCAAATCTTGCATCAAATGGCATCTCAAGTAAAAAAGGAAATTCATTGCGTGATGGAGAGAATATACCTTATCAGCTCTTGGGTCACACTAATGAAATAAACCAAGGAAATGAACAACATACTCCAGGATCAGAAGAACTACTTTAGCTTTTAGTGAAAAAAAATAACTTGTACCAGAATTATAAGAATAATGCAAGGAAATTTCCACAATCCGTAGCCCAAATAACCTAGAATTCCTAGAAAAAATATGCAAAGTAACAGTTAGGACGTATTATCTAGATGGCACCGAGAAATGATTCGTCTAATTCTTATTTCCCTCTTCAGGTGTACAATTCTTTTATTTTCTGAGAGCCACAGATGGTGGTAGAGGGGCTGCTCATTGCCTAACAAGATACAGTTCAAAATAGTGAAGCACACAATTTTTTTGGCGCAATCAAAGACCGTAAGAGACATGCTGTAATGTAGTAGAATAGAGTGGAATGTTTAAAAAGTTTACCACATAAGAATGAATATGTGAAAGCATTTTTCTTCAGAATAGATATGTAAGCTGTATGTGCAACACTACACATAAAATTAGAGAACATGATTACTTATATACAAATCACGCACACTCTTTCTTGCTCCAACACACACAAAGATACATATACAACATAGTGTTTAGCAAAATTGTAATTAGCATTGACAAAGTAGATGTGAAGAATCATGAGATTCCATCTTGAAACCAATTGGTGTCAAGTGGAGTAGCCCAACATCTTATTAAGTGGTCTAAGAGTTTATGATTTTTTTATGTGGGACAAGTATATATTCTAACACTCCCCCTCACGTGTGACCTGATTTGAGAGGGGTCACAAGTGGAATATTGAACATGCGTAGACCTTATTTTGAGATGGTCACACTTGGAGATTGAATACACATGTGGAAGATAAAAGTGCGGGGACTATGCACACGCGAAAGATTGAAGACAAATGGACCTGATTTGAGATGAGTCGCATGCGGAAGATGAATGAGACTAGACCACGGGCCTAGCTCTAATACCATGTTAAGAATCATGAGGTTCCAACTTAAAACCAATTAGTGTCGCATGGAGTAGCCCAATATCTTATTAAATGGTCTAAGAATTTGTGATTTTTCTATGTGAGATAAATGTATATTCTAATAGTAGATTACTTTTAGTACCATCAACCAGTGTCTTCCAATTTGGTATCACGTATTATTTCACAGCTGCATGAATACTAAAGCAATATACAGCATAAACGGTAACCGGACGAGACAATAATTGTACATAGATGCTTGACGGGGACATTACATATTTACTCTACCATTGATGATATTAAGTCGCGGTTCAAGCATAAACTCCTCTTGCAAACCCCAATCTTAGTCGAGAAGCAGCAGCACAATTGTTCCAGAGCCACAAAAAGAATTAAGTTCTTCTAGAAGAAACATCTTGACTTGCCTTTTGTGACATTAAAGAAAAACAACCTGACCAGTTCTAGTTGTGAAACTTGATTATGAATCCTAATGAGCTAATGCAGATCTTAAACCTTTGTGCAGCATGACTTAGAAGAACTGAAAGGAAGTGTAGTATTGAAACTTTTTGATCTCCTTTGCATCTCAAGGGGATAAATTTGTTATTTATGATGCTTTGGAAATTAGAGAAATATTACTCGTAGCTGAGATTAGTAGGCAACTATCTAATGTTGTCTAAACTCTAAATCCATCAACATATTTGATTCTCTGAAGCCAGAGACTCGCCCCATTAATGGGTCCTGGCAAGTGTTCCTACTAATCCTATGTCTTAGTAGACAACAATACTACCCGAAAACCCTCACTTTTGCATCATAAAAATTTTAAGAGCCATGTATATTACTTCTGAGATCAATTTATCGTTCTATATTATCATAATCTACCAAGGGAGTGTATTGAGGCATCATATATTTATTGAAAACAAATGAATGATGGCAAACCTTGCAACATTGATCTTTGGGCGGGATATTGGAGGAGACAGTTGACCAAGAAAGAAAACAAGCAGGAGGGGAGAAAAGGAGGTGGGAAAAAAAGAAGAAGAAGAAGAAGAAAATATGTCTGATTCCCCAATCTTTTTGAAGATAATAATCTGAACTTTTAAATATTAAGCTTTCACATAGAATATGCAAAATAAACCCACTCCTGCTGAGAAATTAGAGTGGAGTTGCATATGCAAAATGTATGAAACACTGGAGCTGTTAACAATTTTACCTTTGGCACATCATCACCAGATCGTTGTTGATGCACTTTTTTGATGACCTCCTCATGAATAGCTCTTTTCTTCTTCATCATATCGCCCTCATTGAGTAGAAGATTTCTGCAGTTACAAGCAATTATTAGAGAGATTCTAACTTTTGTCCCTCGAGACTAATAAACCAAAGGCAACAATACAATGCAAAAGATACAAGAACACCCAACAAATCTAATGTAAGATAAAGAAGGAAAACAAAAAAGAAAAGAAAATGTCACATCTCCTAGTAAGAAAAGGAAATATTGATTTTCAATGTCAGCAGTCATAATATCAGTATGGTGCAATACTGAAGAAATGGGAACACTAGAAGAAATCACTTTTGAATGCATGAATCAGCTGAGATACTCAAGTTGATATTAACCAATACATAGAACAACATCCAAACATAAATGTCTAAAGAGCCTAATTATTATTTCATTTCTCATCTCAAAAACGTTATGACAAATCCATTTACATGTGTAACTTTGTACAAAAAGAACTCAAAACTAGGCTAGTATACCATTAATATTCCATTCATTACATTATGGCAAAGCCACTAATGTTCCATTCAACCCACTACTTTTCATCTTCTAAAAAATCAAAAACAGAGCATGTGTACAAGAAACAAATGAGAGACTATAGAAGTCTACACTTAGCACCCATTCACAAGAGATTCAACGTCAACTGGGTGAAATTTGAAAAGTAGAAATTACTTGTTGATGTTTTGATTTGGCAGCTTCATCTTCAGACTCTAATATGGTTTGTTTGGGCCTGATACAAGTTAGAGACAGAGACTTAACATCTCGCCATACACACACCTCAAGGATTATGTTGAAGCATTCAGTATTCTCACCTGAATGCTTTTAGGCGTTCAGAAAATGCTAATGCCATCAACTCATTTCCACCTAAAACATGTTCAAAGAGTGGATGCAGCCCTTCGTGGGGAAGATCTTTCACTCCTTTAATGGACTCTCTAGAAGGTTTTGCTTTCGTTTTTGTATACAAGCAAAATGCTTTAGTACATGGTTTCAGCAAAACAGTCAGTTCTATAGATGAATCAATGATTTTGCGAACTCTATCAGACAGAAGATCTATAACTGTCTGCAGAAAATGCCCATATACAGTAACTCCCCTTGCAATTGCCTGTTCTGTTTTGGACATTGTATTCATCCATATCTTTTAAAACCAATATAATACTTTGTTGAAACCAATATCAATTATAACCTGCAAACATTTTGCAAAGGCTACGCTAAAACCTCTTCATTTATATTTTACAAAGGGTTGTGAACCAAGTATCAATATCTATAATATATCATATATTTTCACGATATTTAGATTGAAAATAATAATTGTATATATTTGTTAATATAAATATGTATGTCCATATGTAACTGATAAGGATGATACTGATGTGATGATGATTAAAAAAAAACAAGAAAAGAAAAGCATTAATCATATCCCTCATTGGCGTCAAAATTATTTTTCCTTTAGCATCCCTTTTCCAACTGATAAAGTCTTCCTCGTTTCTCCCAAACCTCCTGCTCGTAGACCTTAATTATTATCCCTTTTCCAACTGATTATTCGTTTCTCCGCTGGTGTTAAGTACTCTGCTATGCCATTTTTGCTACGGCATATAATAAATTGGTTGTCTTTCTTTCTATCGTTCCATACTTCTCGATCGCTTATACTAAATTAATTAGGCCTTAGTCATGATAGAGGAGATCATCCTCATGCATCCATTGTTGTCTCTTGGTTATCTTTCATGCTGCATTATGCACATACCCCTTTTTGTGACCCTTTTCTAGAAATCTATCGCGTAGTGCCCTATCTGCCCGCACTTACGACACGCAGTGTATGCGCACTGCGTGTGAAATCAACCCGGGAATACTGTAATTCCACTGGTTCTGTAAAAGAAAAAAATAAGAACTCGCAGTTGAAGTCTTGATAGTAACAAGTATATGAACTATCCGAAACTTAAATTCATTTTCATGGCTGACTCGATTTCTCTGTTAATACTTCATCGAATCCTTCCTCTGGACCTAATTCCATCACTGACTTCTCAGAATTGGCTTGTCAATGTGGCAGCAAATAAAAAGTTTTTATCAGTCAATTATTCTTGCATATTATGGCTACAGATATATGCTCATGTTCTATGATCATATTTGATTGATGCCTTTTTCAATGGCATGCACTAGTTGCAAATTCTTGAATTCTTATGCAACTGACTTGTCTTCTCATAGTCATTATTTATATTTTTAAACCAGCTTTTTTATTTATTAATTTGTTTCATTAATTTAGTCGACTGAGTCAACACTAAACAGCCTATTTCATGAATCAGAGTCTATATCTTATTATGTTATTCCCAAGCCTTGAAGCAAATTTTCGAGCCAGTATCTTATTTGTTTTACAGGTTCAAAACAAAACAACAAAAAAACAAAGAAATTACAACTTAGCGATGTGAGGAATAGAGTATTCACCCAGGTTTGTTTCCATGATGAATCCGCTTCCCTGAAAAGAATATTATTTGTATGATCGTCAAAGTGTATAATATAATTCTATTGGAAAAAAGTTCTAAATCGCCCCCAAGTCTATAATAGTTCATTTCATCTCACTCTCTATAGTCTTCAAGTTGCCATTTGGGATCTCACATTTTCACTATTAACATCATCTCATGCAGAGGCCAGTGCTCTCGCCTGGGGCATGTTGCAAAACTGTTTGTGTATATTAATTTTTTATTTTTATTTTTACCCATGTGAGAGACTCTCTAGTATGGCCATGTGAAAAATGGGAGAGACATTCTCAGAAGTGGCTACTTGGCAGCAAACAATTGTGAGAGAAATCTCATTCCCGGAGGCGTCGAGTCGCCCACGCCAATTTGATGCAGAAGACTATTTGATGCCTTAGGTAAGCAAGTGATTCATTGAACACAAAAATCGAATTTACAGAAGCCCAGAATCTAGAGATAGTGCAGCATGGGTACTTTCTAGTTCCAATCAAAGCCAAAGACAACAAGAATTGGATAATCAGCATTAACCTATACAATCATAAGATAAAAAGAGGCATTGGGGTTCCTATCGTCTTAGCCATGTTGCTGCACTGAAAGAGTTGCTAGGACAACAGTATTCTATGCCGGGTTGAAAATGGAAGAGTCGCCCAGGCACCACTATCACGCGCTGGGGCAAAAATGGTACTGGTCTGGGGCATGTGTCCACATTGTTCGTTCTTCATGTTGCTCCCTTTGTAGAACCTACAGAAACATTGAAAGAAACTTACATCAGATGTATTATAGGTCAAACGATGAAGAACACACAGTTTTGCACACTAGTAAACGAGTTACTTCAGTATCTACTACGTTTGATTTCCACAATGCATTCATTAGTGTGTTTTTGTTATATCTAAGATGTCATTCAACATTATTTTCAGGGCCGATACCATCCATTTCGAATTGGCGAAGGACAGATTGTTGCAGCAACGGAACAGCACCTGGAGTGTGTACTTAATCAAGTAACTGATCAAAGGAATAGATGTAAAGTTTCAAGCAGGCATGGTTAATGTAACTTTTGCTGCAGAAAAAAGATAACCCCCATATAGAGAGCTTTCTTTCCAAGCTCTTGTGCCGTCTCGTGTACACGCATCCAATTAGTTTGCAACATATCAGTTCAAAAAGCTGTAAAAGCCAGAAAAGAGTTTCTAAGCAAGCAACTGTAAACGATGGCTATTGGTTACAGTTGAACTGTATTATGTAAATCTAACCAAAAAAACAGGGAACAGACAATGGCTATTGGTTAAATTAGATACAGTAAATCCAATAATGCCTGTTCACAGTCGGGCAATATGTAGAACGAAAATGTATAATGAAAACGTTTATTAGTCTGTAATCAATCAGTGATGAGGATATGTCCATGTAGTATTGAGAAACAATTAAACAATTGCAGGGATCGAGAAATGATTAAACAATTGCTGGAATCAATTATTTAATCAGGTAGATTATGAAATTTAAATTACATTTTATGAGTCAATCAAGTAGCATTCATAATTTAAACACACATTGCAGACAATAAAAGCTGCATAAATTTACTAAGGATGATGGAATGACAAGCTTCCGCTATCCAGCTTATCGTTTTTTCACAAAATACAAGTAAATCATAATATAGGATTCCATGAAAGCATGAAGATTTTCCTAATAAAAGGGATTTTTTTTTGGTAAATTAAATGAATAATGGTGCTAATAATGTATAACTGGATTAGGCAGCTAGACGAATTGCAGAAAGCTTGAGCTGCATAACACTAAAAGCATCATGGTGCTAACAATGAACAAGTAAATTTAACTACTTTTTACAATTCTTGCCAAGTTCTACTAGATAGATATTTGGCATATCAACCACCGAAAACTATTACATATTCAAATTAATATACTCCAGAAAAGAAATGAAAAACAGATGATGTTACTGTCAAGTTGACCTGTTATGAAAGTTGTTCTGCGTCAGATTGTGCATGCAGTATGAAGTCTTATTTCTCACCTCTAACATATTGGTGAAGAAAATCTTTCAGATCCCTAGCAAGCATTTCTTCTCTTTCTCTTTGGACAGCCTTCATTAGATTGTCTTACGTTAAATTAACAAAAAGCCAGAAAATACTACATGGATTCATAGAACATGTTGATTTAAGAACTCATGAAAACAAATGTCACTCAGATTATTTTCATTATTTAGTTGATAATGAAAGAACAATGATTTTATATATGGCCGAGAGACCACAAAGATTAGTCTTTTTTTTATAGTTTTGAACTCAAACAGGAGAGAAAGTGAACTTTCACAACAGTTTAAAATTTCTCTTATCTGTGTTACTAATAGTCAACAGTTCAATGATATGTGACATGGTCCAAATTCATCTATCACCAAGTTGCACAGGACAAAAAGAGTGAAGCATATTTAGTAGAAACTTCTATCTACTGAATAAATTTTCTAATGGACGTGATATGTGACATGGTCCAAATTCATGATATGTGACATGGTCCAAATTCATCTATTGTGCTTCACTCTTTCTGGTTTCTCCCTTCTTCCCTGAAGCCACTCCAAGTCCCATTACAATTTATTCAAGCAACATGGGCAGCCCCCCTTGCAAATTGTCTGACTTTCAACAAGAGAAGATACGCATTAGGAGGCCTACTGGATGCAAGAAGTCAACCACAGTAGAGCTATCTGAAGTTCTCTTCCAATAACCTGCAATGTTTGCACAGTGAAAAATTGCATTTTTCAGATGTCCAAGGTAGAAATTTAAAAGATGAATCCACAAAATTGTGTAAGGCGTCACTACACCCTACTGTAAGCAAGAAGTGAAAAACCATAATATAACATAGCTGAAAAGACCCAAACCTGTAATGCAAGATGAAGTGAACTAGAGGCTAGTCTTGAAGCACGAGACTCCATCTGGGAAAGGAAAAGAGTATTTTCTACAAAGCGAAAGCACTCTTCTGCATCATGACTTCTGTACATCAAAGATTCAACTTGAAGTAAAATAGTGATTAATTGCATGGGAAGGTAAGGGAATGCACTACTGATTATGGCTCAGCTCAACTAAGGAATTTTGAAGGTTCAACTCTCAAATGATTGAGCCGAGAGCCATTTTTGTGGGCCTTCATTTTATGGTGATCTTATGTTACCAAAGTTGAAAAACAGAGCAAGAAAGTATGGTTATATTTTGATTTCTCTTAAAATACAATGAACTATCAAGCTAACTGGAAGATTAATGAGATATTATTTTTCTGAAAAATTTAGTATCGCTAACTGAATTATGATAACCAGCAATAAGCAGATCGCTAGTTTCATTTGCACTCCAAGAAATAGTAGAAAAACTATTAGACATGTTGTAAGATATTTGAAGACAATTACGTATAACACAAATAAGAAATCTGATCCAATGAAAAACTAAAAGAGGAAATGAAAAAAAAAAAAAGAAAAAAGAAGAAGCAGCCAACTTGACATAGTCAACAAGTAAAGAATATGCAGCAATTAGACCATATACCAGTACATGTTGAAGGCGTCGGCAGAACAGACCCTCAATAAAACTTCCAAGATGTGTAAATAAGGCCAAGTGCGTCTTGGAAAGGCAATAGCCTTATAATTCTGGACAGAATTCAACATAAAGATTATGACCTTCTCCACTCCACCTTCAGCTATGAATTCTTGTTAACGGGACCTGAAAACAAATATCAGCAGATAATTATAACCATCATAAAAGCTTACTAAAGTTTGAAATATCTGTAAAAGTATCCATTATCACTGTGATTGATAGATAACGATAGTTTTTGAATTTTAAACTTCTGTATTTTCAGTTGTGATCCTTGTCTATCTTTATCCAAGCATAGCTACTGTTAGGCATATACTTTTGTGTACTATAAATATCAAGCTATACTGTACATGTTTGATTAAGAAATACAACATATAACTCTTTCATGGTATCAGTGTTCACTGACTAATCGTCAACTTTACTGCCCACTTTACTTCTCTTTGCTTCCTCACTTTCCTCCGTCCTTTCTAGTCTTCATCATGGCTAGAGCTTCTGTCTTTCCTCTTCCATCTTACAATGTCAGGGTGTTTGTTACTGTCACCTTGGACTACACCAATTACCTCACCTGGAAAAATCAGATTAGCACTTTTTTTGCCTTCAACAAACTTGTCGGCTACATTGATGGGTCACTACCTTGTCCTCAACAACCAGCCACTACCAACACTGCTTCCTCCACTTCCACTCCTACCTCACAACAAGCCACTGCCACTGCCACTGCCACTGCCACAGCTGCTTCACTTTCTTCTACTCCTCCTTCCTCCGTTACTGCCATTGATGAATGGGTCTGCATGGATAGCTTTGTCATGGCGTGCATCACTGCTACTTTCTCGGACAGCTTGGTTCATCAAGCAAATGGCTACACCACTGCCCGTGCGTTGTGGCAATCACTGATTTGGTCATTGGGGATACTCTTTCAGATCTTGATTTGGTCATTGTGACGCTTGATGGCCTTCCCCGCGAATACCGACCTTTTGTTACTTCAATCAAAAACTTATCACCTGCTCCTTCCTTTTCTCAGCTGCGTGCCAAGCTTTTGACATATGAGCAGCGCTTACTTCTCGATAACGATCACTCTGCCTTGTAACTGGACTCCTCTGTCTCGGCTCTCAATGTTCAATTCTCTAATTCATCCATGTCTACTGCTGGTCTTCTCGCCACACCAACCACCAAACCAGTTACTTCTCCATTTAGTACTCCTCCTAAGAATAATCAGAACTGTGCTTCATCAAATAAGCCTAAGTGTCAAATTTGCTCAAAATTTGGTCATAGTGTTGCACGTTATGTTGTATTTCTTAATCAAACATGTACAGTATAGCTTCATATTTATAGTACACGGAAGTATACGCCTAACAGTAGCTATGCTTGGATAAAGATAAACAAGGATCACAACTGAAAATACAGAAGTTTAAAATTCAAAAACTAGCATTATCTATCAGTGATAAAAGATTAGTAAAGAATATGACCTTTTTTTCATCTTCAGCCATGAACTTTTGTCGAGTCCCTGAAAGTAAACATCAACACAAAAGATCATTATAACTGTAATAAAGCTCAATAAAGCCTGAAATTGAGCTATAAATGCAAAACATATTTAAAGCTTGAGTTGAACATGTGCATATATAAACATGAATGAAGTTTACTATGTTGTTTCTCTACTTCTGCAAAATTGTGAAAAGCCTAATACATGAGCCGATTTAGTTGGGGGCCAGTGGGATTCATAAGCAAAAAATTTAATTTAGCCCCCACTGAGTAAAAATCTTAGATCCGCCCCTGACCTAATACCGTTACGTTATGTTGTGTTTTGAGAATCACGTAGGCATATCCTTTCTTGCCCACTAGGAGCCACGTATTTGGATAATTAGATAAAGAAAATTGGCATTAATATGGAAAACGCATAAAGACAATGAAAATTATTATATTTATGAGAAAAAGGAAAATACAAAATAAAATAAAAAAATAAACTAATAAAAGACAAAGAAAGAAGAAGTCTCACAGAGAACATGTATGGGAAGTCAAATATCTATAACTGGCCCTAGCAGCGAGGAAGATAAATTTGTGTTGAAGAAAATAATTATGCAGGTCATAAATCCTAAGCATTTTATACACTCCACCTGTAGCTTATTTGAAAAGTCTTTCTAAAAGGTGATAGTAAGAGAACTTATAGAATAAGCATTCAAAAAGAAGAAAAGAATGAGCATTAAAAACTAAATCGAGAAAACAGACTATGTAATATAAATTTGTAAGCAGAGCCCTCAAATTTTACTAAAGGTCACATAGTATTTGACAGGAGAAGTGGTAAATTCTCTTCAGTAAATGATTTACCCAATTTTTTAACATTCTAGTTCACTTACAACTACATATATAATCGAAGCATTTGTGGCAGGATTAGTGTCATAGTCAATATATCGCCCCATATCAAAAGAAATGTCAAATAAGTAGACACAGACACTTAGACAGAGAAAGACCAATGAGTTTCAATTTACTTACGCAGGAGCATTAGCACTCACCGATCATCTGTTCATTTCACAGTGACGATCCAAATATCATATTTTAGGATGCACGTGGATCTTTAGTCCCTCACCATATTCCAGTTGCTCTTTTTGAATATTTATAGCTGAAATTGCAACAGAACGACTACACCACATCACCTCAATCATCTGGAGGGTAGGAATTTCTCCTATATCAGAAGGAATCTCCTCAAGTTGCTCACAATTGTGTAAAAGTAGACACTTGAGCTTGGGAAAGTTATCATCAGTGGCACTCCATTCTACAACATTCAAAGTGTCTAACTTCAAGAATTTGAGTTTTGAGAACACCTCATCTTTCATTTCCCATCTTTCACCCTCAAATGCATTGCTCAACAATTTGAGAACCTCCAGATTGCATAGGACTTTTGCAAGTTGTGAAATTTCATTCCATGGCATTTGAAAATTTGACAATGTCAACTTCTTAAGATTTGAGGGAAGATTAAATTCACATGGATATTTTCCCATGCCATTGTAAAACACATTCAGTGATATAAGTTGACTAAGAAACCCCAGCTCAGGAAATTGATTGCAATTTGTAGCATCATTCCATGAATCCAAAAATATGCATTTCAATTTTCGAATGCCTCGTACCTTTCTCAACATCTTTTCCATATCATCTCCATAAGCAAGAGATGGTGTGGAAAAGGTTTGCAGATTATCTAATATGGAGGACTTCTCAAGTCTATCGGGCCCCAAATCAAAAGAAACAGCATCATTTATATGCACATGCCTTAACTTTGTCATATCCCAAATCGAATCTGATACCTTTATAATTTCAACTCCCAATCCTTTGAAAAGAAAAGTTTGTAGGTCCCAAAGATTGGCTATCGATGATGGAATTAAATCCACATAACTTTGACATGCCAAGTATCTTAACAGCATAAGAGCACCAATCTCTTTGAAAGAGTCGCCTAAGTTGATACCTTCCAAATTCAATGTTCTAAGGAACTTAAAGTTGTGAAAAATGGATGAGATATCATATGAATAACTTGGGCCCATATTACTAGTTGCAAAGAACAACAGTGATCGTACAAATGGCCCAGATGGCTTCAACATAGTGAAATGATTCCTTTTAGGATAAATGCAGAGGCGGCGTAGGTGACATTTTATCTCTGTGGAAGAAGAAGAATCACTAGTGTCTATATCAACTTCTTCTTCTTCTTTGTCTTCTCCTTCGTCATCGTCTTCTTCGTCTTCTTCTTCTTCTTCTTCTTCTCCTTCATCGTCGTCTTCTTCGTCATCGTCGTGTTCTTCTTCTTCTTCGTCTTCTCCTTCATCGTCGTCTTCTTCTTCTTCTCCATCTTCTCCTTCGCCGTCGTCTTCTTCTTCTTCTTCACTAGGATCCATATCATGATGATGAAGAAGAAGAAAGTTCTCTTCGTCCTCCTCCTCCTCCTCTTCTTTTTCTTCTAAATCCATATCACGATCATTCCCATCTATCTTCTGCAGAAAATTCTCTTCCCTAGCTTTGGTCAAGCAGAATTCACGTAAGAGATCATGAACACAACATGATTTCACCCCGCCATTGGATTTTTCTTGAGCAACTGTGACTAAGCTTCTTCCAATCAAATCTGTAAAGTAATCCTCTGCCACGTCCTCTAAGCTCTTCAAGTCAACATGCTTTACAAATCCTTCAGCGATCCACAATCTTATTAATTTCGAGACCAGAACTTCTTTATCCTCCAGAAATGCTCCAAAGTACAAGAAACAAGACTTTAAATGATCTGGTAAATGCTTGTAACTCAGCTCGATTACGACTTTTCCCTGTGCTTCCTTATCACCGAGTATCAGTGAACTTAAATTTTCTGCAATTTGTTCCCACTGATTTGCTCTTTTCTCCATCTTGGCAAGAAGTCCGGCTGTCAAAACGAGCGAAAGAGGTAAGCCTTTACACATTTTTGCAATTCGCCTTCCGACACCCAAGAGTTCGGTAGGACAACTTTCTTTTCGAAATAGCTTCTTCTCTAGCAATGCCCAACTTTCATCATCAGAGAGTAGAGAAAGGGATTGCACTATGCTATCAGATTTAGCCAACCCTTGTATTCTCGTGGTGAACATAATTCGACTTCCATTGTTGTCATTTGGAAAACATCTTGCTAGGTCATTCCAGGCATCAATTTTCCACATATCATCCAGAAAAATGAGAAACCTCTGTCCCTTGAGCTGCTTGTACAACATTTCAGCTAATTCTACATCATCCTTATGATGGTCAATGTTAGAAAGTTGAACAACTTGACCTCCATCAATAACTGCCTTTTTTCATATACTTGAGAAACACAGCACCATGAACGAGTATCAAAGTACTCATCGACTAAAGGATCACTAAACAATTTCTTAGCAAGGGTCGTCTTACCTTGCCCGGCCATGGCGACGATTGAGATAATAAGCAGTTTTTTTGGTCCTTCAATAAGCTGCTCAAGCATCATTTTTGTCTCTTCCATGAAACCAACAACATCGTTTTCGGTTGTTGACTTATCAGTTTGTGATGTTGAAGTATGATGTTTAGACATGTTATCGAAATCATGACGACACTGGACGACCAACTCTGGGAAGGAAGTGGTCAACAAAACCACTTGTCTACAGTACCCCTTATCATCCGGTAAAACTCTTTTTATGTCATTTAAAGCATAAATGTCCTGCACATCTTCCAGAATAACAAAATACGATTTATGATTAAGAAGGTTGTAAACCAACCCTTCTAACTCAGCTTCGCTCATATCACTTGTATAGTCGATCTCAACACCTTTTGAATCTTCACCAAATGATGAAGCATTACGTAGGAGGTCAAGAAACACCTCCTTTTTCCTTTCTCTATAGGATGAGACCAAACTCCTCGCACGAACTTTGAAATAACCATTTAAACAATGAAAGACTGAGTTGAGTGTGTCACCAATTTCAGTATTATTATTGACGACGACGGGGATTATTTCAAGCTTGTTTGAGCGCATGTGTACGACACTCTCTATAATTGAACCGGCGTCACCAGAGCCCATCCTGATTAGTTGTTGTTGATGTTGTAACTCTCGTGGGATATGACGAAGCCAAAGCATAGAGGACCAAAGAGGAATATCTCCAAGTAGAAATGAATCAATGACATACTCTGCCTCATATGCCAAATTTGCAATGTTTGTGATGACATCCTTTATATCCCCTTCCTCCTTGCGCGGCTCCGGGATCTCCACGAGGTGACAACTCACCCGTTGTAGCTCCCGTTGTAACTGTAAGATTTCCAATTTCAGAAAGCAAATTGAAGCATGAACCTTGGCTTTCAGCAGCAGGTCCCCTAGATTGGCCACAAGAAGGTCCACAAAGTCGAGTTGAGCAGTCTTGGGGTAGTACATTCGTGATGGTTTTGGCCTTTTCGCATAAATCCATCCAACCTCGGACCGAAGTGACCGAAATAGACCTTTAGGGCTTACAAAAATGTGGTAGAGTCGGTCACACATTTGATCAGCCATGTCTTGGTACATATTCTTGAGATCAATGGAAGAGATGGTGAAGAGTACCTCCCTGGCAATAAATTCTAAATTTTTCAAGGACTCTTGGGGGGGATCCATGAGAATTGCTCTGAGGAGTACAACGCTCTTGACAATGTCTTCTCTCCTTAGAAGCTTTAAAGGAGATTGCTGAAGATAATCTAACAGAGCATCAACGGGAACTAGATAGTCCACAAAGTAGTAGTAGACTGGTGATGCCTCTGGTTGTTTGCCATAAATCATCATTCGGATCAAATCCATCCAATGTGACATGAGTTTGAGAACAAAGTTGAGTCTTTCCACCATTTCATGAGCCTTGTATTGGTCCATTTCCTCGGTATCATGCTTCTTGATGATGTTTGCCGCCCTCAGAGCCAAATATTCAATTTCTTTCATTAATCTACCATATCCAACGAATTGTTGAGGAAGATCAATGAGAAATGCTTGGAGGAGTGCAAGTTCAAGGTAGACTTGTTTCATCCCTGGAACCATAAAAGGAAATTCTTCAACATATTGGAAAAATAGACGAAAAGCATCAAGCGAATACTTGAAATCATCAAAAGGCATAATGAACACTTCATTCCCTAGTAGAGCATCAAGATCGGCTTGTAGAATATTCATGTCAAAGCAGACTCGTAATGGCTTTGGCTCTTCGTCTACAATCACCACTTGCTTCCCTTTCTCCATTACTTGCTTCCCTTCCACTTTTTTTTTTTTTTGGGGGGGGCGGGGTGGTTTACAGTGTAGAGAGATGAGAAATAGAGATGAACAGTACGAGGAGTAATAAGGCTATGGCAGGTCAACGTTTACTCAACCAACCACCTCTACTTTATTAGAACTAATCAACTTTTTCTGTGTTAAAAGACAAAGGACCTGTGTAATTAGGTTGGGAATCTAAAACAAATAATTGTGCAATTAGGCTCACATTCAATTATACAATGTATTCGTACTTATGTATGTATATCATGTGGTGAAGAATTAACGATGCATAAAAAGTACGTTGATAATAAAATAATAATTGGCAAATAAAAATTGTAGAAAATAAAATGCAACGAAAATGTAAAACTTAAATTTTGAATGAAATTTGAAATAAGGATTAAAGGCGTTATAAATTCAAGAGTCAATATATTCTTTTTAAAAGATTGAGAATTAATTTTTTCATGCACTACATATAGGTGAAGATAATACAAAGAATTTACCCTTCATTAATATCATTCAAAATTTTTAATATTTTTAGCATGAGAAGAGCATGTGTTTATTAAATTTTAAATAGATTTTTTTTTTTTTTTTGTCAAAGGGGTTTTGGTTAAAATCATTAAATTTTGAAGAAAATTTGAATCAGGAATTAACATGGCACAATTGTATGTCTAGGAAATTTTTTGTCTTTTTATTTTTTTACGGTAAGTAAGTGAGTATATTAGTTCCCAAAATTAATGATATATATTTTTTTTTTGTCGGGAATATGATTCAAAACTTCATTTTGGAACACATAAGACCAATTTATCCTGGCTCTTATAATTGAGCAATAATATAACTAATTTACCATGACCTAACATGTCCTTATATCCAAAAGACGATGCTAACGAACCTAACAGTTGGTGGCCTTGTTAGATTTTGTTATGATGCGATACTAAAGATTTATGGCACACTGGCGTTCATCAAGTAGAGCTTTACACGCTAAATACCTATTTAATTATGTGATTTTATTTTAAAATTAATTAATATTAAGAGTAGCGCGGGATCTTATTTAATGGTCTTGAACTTTATATTTTTTTTTATATTAAACAAGTTATATTGTAACACTTACTTTTATATCTAACCTGATTTAAAAATGTTGCTTTTTGAATGATATGATAAGCTGCGAGTGACACGGAATCAGAATGATGATGTAGTCACGTGGGTCTCAAACTTTATGATTTGTCTATATGAGACAAGAATATATTATATCACCACCTCTCACGTGTAACTTGACTCGATTTAAAAATGCAAATTTGTGAATCACATGATGGCTGCAAGTGAGACCACAAACTAGGATGGGATCCAGCTAAAATGAACTGTGTGATTAAGAGAGAGATATCATACGTAGCTGGATATGTAATAAACAAGACTAAATCAAAAATCAACTCTAAAAAAAAAATTATTTTTATTTTTATTTTTAAGATGTAACCCATGAATTGTAACACTTAGAAAAAATTAGCGATTAATTCCTTAGTGATTAGAGCGCATCGACAGCACTGAGATCCATCTTCCTCTCTGTTTTTCTCTTTCCATACTTCTCTTTCAAATTCTGATTTTTAATGCACAGAGTACTCAATGTGAAAGCTCGAAAATGGGACAAGACTTTACTCTTGTACCCGCCAGACTTGCTTAAAGAGTAAATTACGTTTTACCAATGGTGTTTCGAGTAGCAGAAAGAGATGATAATATAAAATAGGGTAAATTATTTATTTAGTTTCGTATTTTTATTATTTGCTACAATTTAGTAAATATTTTTTAAAATTTATTCTTTTAATCTCGTATCTTTACTCTTCTTCCAACTTAGTCATCATTTTTTAAAATGTACCGTTTTAGTCTAATATCTTTATTGTTATAGTCAACATTAGTCCTCTATCATTTTTTCGTCAAAAAAATCTAATGAAATAAGCACATGACAAAAAAGTACATTTTGAAAGAGAATGACTAAATTGAGATAAATAGTAAAGATACGAGATTAAAATGATATATTTTGAAATATAAAGATTAGGTGGGACAAATAATAAAAATACAAGATTAAAAAGATAAATTTTAAAAAATAAAAACTAATTTAAGATAAATAATAAATATACGATACTAAATAAGCAATTTACCTTATAAAATACAGTAGGTTTGGTCTACCATGTCATCATTCATATATTTTGTTTAAAGTTGATGTCTTCATTATTAACTTAAATATCAGACAAATGTTTCATAAATTCAGCCATCAGACTTGACTTCAGAAAAAAGATACATTTTTGCAATGGTGCTTCACGAAGCAGATAGAGATGACAACATTAAATAACTATGGTTTTGGTGTAACCACCATCGTTCATAATTTTATTTAAAATTGATGTCTTTGTTATTAAGGTTAAAATAAGAAAATGATTCATGAACCCAGCCACCGGAGTTGAATCTTGGCACAGTGGTGGGTCTCATAGCTGATACAGATGATAATATTAGATATTTATGGGTTTGGTCCAAGCTAAAGTGCTGCGCCCCTATTTTTCTCTCTCCTTTGCTCAGTTAGCACATGGAGCATTGTTCTTTATAGTAAATGTCGAAACCTTAATTTGAATTCAAAAGTTTTGAAAACATTAAGTCAATTTTAATTATTCTATCTAATTATTGAATGTGGACATAGAATATTTTTAATAATGTCATGTTTGGGAGATTGTTGAAATCTACTTCATTTTGCTACCAGTGTTAGGTCTTCTCTAAAAACATTATTTAAACCTTCATTTTTAATAAGGAAGTTGTTGATTCAAACTCACTTCAATACCTTTCCTACCACATTTTTCAAAAAACGGGTATTCACTAAATCAAATTTCAGTTTCTCCACATTTAGAGAAGTTGAACCATTGTCTAAACCCATTCTCTAAAATAAGGAATGGATTAAAAAGATAATATCGATTAGAGTAAAAATAAAATAAAAGATTAATTAAAAGTAAGATACGGCTAAAAAATGCTAGAATTATCACTTGGTGCAACCTTTTCTATTTGCAGGAGTAAAATAAATAAAAATGACTTCCTCATAATTTAGCTATACTGAGAAAAGTGTCAGAATACATTTATAGTAGCATAAAAACTAGTCCCCAATTTCGCACCAAAAAAAAAAAAAAAACAAAAAACAAAACAACAACTAGTCCCGATTTCTGCCAACACCCAAGAAGCTCACAAGCAAAAAATCTTAAGTTGCTTTTACAGTGATCTTCTATGGAGACTATTCCTTTCCCCATCTAAACAATAAAACTGGTACCTGACATATATAAACCAAAAGAAATCGTTAATAATATTTTGAGAAAATGGCTCAAATAGTATTTAATGTTTACTTGTTTTGACATTTTTAATTCTAAACGTTTTAAATCGGATATTTTAGTCCTAGACATTTTCTAATAGGGATACCGTTAGTCCATTAGCTCATTTTTATTAAATTTGCACCGTTAATTAAGTTCACTTGTTTTGCATGCTGCGCGAAAAAAAAAAATGTAAAGTTAAAATGGTCATTTAACTTACAACTCGTTTTCTTCTCTTTTGTAAAACCTCACTGTCAATGGAGTAATGTAAGTTAAAGAAAAACGTAATGCATAAGCGTCTATTCCAGTTACCTTCCAAAGTTATTGATTCTTCAGCAGTGCCATCATCATTTTTTCCTTCCATTTCTTGTATATCCTAGTCCTTTCCATCTTTACCTACACATACCATTAAGAAAAAAGCATGAATGGCCAAGAAAGTCTCAAGATAGGTGGAAACAAAATGAAGTTCCCTGTCGATAAAGAGAATTAAAAGTTACAAAAAAATGTTAGAATTACAAAGCAAAACAAGTTAATAAGTAGTATGCTTTCTTTCCCCCACCCTTTTGACACGAACTAGGAGGAAACCTTCTAGTTCTAAAGCATAGGAATAAAATCGCATGATCTGTTTGATGATGGTTACATGCACTTGCCAGGTCATGAATTAGTTTTTGATAACATTTGAAGAAAATTATTAAGCAAAATGACACGTAAAATTTGAGATAACAGACCCTTATTCCTCCAATTATTTGGTTTAATAAGTGTGCGTTATTCCTCCAATTCTTAGTTTCTATTAGAATTTCAGTATATCTTGCAACTTATGAACAACAACAAAACCCAATGGATAGGAAAAATATAAGCTTCCATTGAAAAGGGAAGCAGCCTTTCTTCGGGCAAATTAAAAAGATAGAAGAAATTGAGAACATAGTGAAGAATGTTCAACTCATGCCAACTACATGCACCAAAAGATTTCCTTAAGGAAAGTAAGTACAATTTTTCACAAACTTCAAATATTTATGCGAGTAGCTGCTGCATAAGAAAAAGTTAGGTTAAAGATATGAGTTTACAGTATGCTAGATTTCTCACTTCTCTTCATTATTGAGACAGATGCCTCCGGTACTGACATTGGAGCCGTGCTACAGCAAAACAAACATCCTATAACCTTCCATAGTCAGAAGCTCTCTCCACGCATGCAAGCAGCCTCTACATATAATAGGGAGATGTATGCTATTGTTATTGCCGTTCAAAAATGGCGTCAATATTTGTTGGGGCAGAAGTTCTTTATTAACTTGGATCAACGAAGTTTGAAGAACATTCACAACTCAAACCATCCAAACCCCGGAGCAACAAAAGTGGCTATCTAAATTATTGGGTTATGACTTCGAGATCTTATATCAGCCTGGGACTTGAGAATCAAGCAGATGATGCAAAAATCTCAATGCTAAGCTGAGCCGCAGATTTGATGGGCCTTACAAGATCGTTGCGTGCATAGACAGTGTGGCATATAAGTTAGAGCTTCCTTCAACTTCAAAGATACCCCCAGTTTTTCATGTCTCTCAGCTAAAGAAGTTTCAAGGTGCCGAGAATATAGAACCAACACCACTGCCTATTGAAGATGCCACTTGGGAAGACTCTCAGAACTTCTAGAACCTTCAGGACAAGGTTCCTTTGAATGGGGGAGGCATTGTCATGAGTCCTTCGACAGATCAGCATGGTGCAGCAGCTAAGGTTGCTTTAGAAGATTCAACTGATTTGGCTAGTACAAATGAGCAGATTCTTCATGAACCCAAGCCGTTAGGAAAGATGTTACGCACAAAAATTCTACCACGGCATCTGTCAGAGTTTGTTAGGAATTGAGGTTCTGGTTCAGGAAAAGGTGAAGGCAAGGATCTTACTTCGAAGCAATCTCTGGAGTTTTCCCTTATCCGAACGGGTCTTGCAAGAAAATAGAATTTCATATTTCAGCTCATTGTATAAAAATAGAAAAAGATTCTAGAGGAAGTAGGCAAGAGTTGTATGAGCTACACACTTTCTTTTCTCTCTGTTCTCTTCTTCTTCCTCTGTTCTTCTTCTATCTCTGTAATTTTGTTCGATTCAATTCAATCAAAGGAGATATTCCCCCTTTTCTCCCAATTTACTTTCAGTTATCATCTCACAAAGACCTAAACTTCCATAGATCCCAAAATAACTGAAGAATAAATAAAAAAGAAAAAGAAATGAAGAAAAAATTGAATTGGAAATGCTGACAAAAGCTAAAACAATTACTTTTTTTTTGGTCGAAGCTAAACAATTACTGACCGAAAGCAATTGCTAAAGAAAAGTATAAGTCCTCTGTTTGGCAATGCGAATTTGGTTAGACAAGCAAATCAACTCTTCGGTTTATAAAATAAAACATTGCAATAACTTATATTTGCATTTGATGAGACTTAACAGCCATTTAAGTCCTTCTTCCGCTACTTTCTTCATAATGTTCGGATTTGCCAAGATTTTGTAGCCTCAATTGGATGTAATTTCTTGCAAAAATATTACATGAGAAAATTTACTAGGATAACTTTTTTTTTTACTAGGATAACTTTTTTTTTTCCTTCATAATGCTCGGATTTTTCAAGATTTTGTAGTCGTACGAAATATATTAATGTATATCACTTGTGAGAATTGATCTCACAACCTTTTGCAGTTACAATGAGGAACATACCACTAGACCAAAGCCTAGCGGTTACTAAGATAACTTCCAACCATAGTCTCTATTGTTTAATTAGTTGAATTTTCAAATCATTATTAACGTTATGAAAATTATATCCGTCCTGTAGAGCTCCAGCTATTGTCTAAAGCTTGTGAGAGTAACGATAAAGATGGATCAATCAGCAATGACTATGAATCAAGTGGGAGTTAAGACTCAATGTGGAGAAATTTGTTAGAAGTTTTACCTAGTGAATTAAATAGAAGGATTTTTTCCGCATCCGCAGATTAGTAGAAGAATTAACTATTAATAAATATCTGTAAACTCAAGATTCAATAACTTAAACTTTTAGGCCAATATTTGAATTCTGCACATGTGTTAAAAGCTAATTTGTTCTTCAATTCTCAAGGCGCAAAACACATATAAAATATCCTTACGTCATGGAGTTTAAAGCTCCCTCCCTGGACCAAGTATTTGTTTACTTATTCTCTCTTCTTTTCATTGATACTACTTCATATCCATGTTATCTAAACTTGTTGCTTTTTACATTCACTTGCAGTTAACTTTTAACCTTTTTTTTTTTTTCTAACGGAAGAGGTACCATATACCATTTTGATTGACTACAGATAGTTCCGTGGTAATTTTGGAACCACAAGGGGGTTCTATGTACTTTGGCATACCACAGGAGGATAATATGCCATTTACCGTTTAGTATTTTCAATGATCTTATCTGGTCCTTTAAAGTTTCAAGCATTCCAGAAAAGATTCAACTCATTGATACTAACTGCAAGGCATTTTTAAGAGATTATATTTAGTATTTGCAAAGAATTCAAGCTCACTTTATAGTCAATGGACCTTGATATGTATATTTAGTAGTACACAAGAAAAACAAAAAGATATCCTGCTTTAGTTTACTGTAATCTTGATGAGATTTTGAATTGAAAGTATAAAGTTAAGGACTATTATTCACATGGGCAGTTGAAAAATTGAATACTTGAGATATTCAAGAGTAGAAATTTCCAAGATGAAGAATTCAATTTGGTGGAACCATCTCTTAAAACTCCTACCTTATGAAAGTACATGGAGTATAAGCAAATAAGCATTATCTGAAAGGTTTCACTCTCTGCATATCATGTTCCAGCAAATTCTTGACATATTGTTAATCTTTTTTTATTGTGTAAGCCGCAGTAGCGAGATTTATACTTTCAAGTTTCAACCAGCAAGTGCTTACGTGTTTTCCTGCCATATTATGAAAGATCAGAGCTTAGGATCCCTGTGTAAGATAAACCAGAAGAGAAAGATCCCAGCAAAAAAAAAACCAGAAGAGAAAGAAGCCTGGAAGAGGGGGATGAGGCACATACATGACTGCCAGTTCGAGTAGAGACTTCGACACTGCAGATAATAAGGCAACAGCTAGCACGTAGAACATTTTCGTAAGAATAAGAGCTCTCTAGGGAGGTTGATAGCAACAAAGTCAAACACCCTCTAAATTTCTGACATATAGAAGTCTGCTATTTTATAAAAGAATATAAATTTAAGCTAACTTTATTTTTTTTCCAGAGTGATTTCCTTTGTGTTCCAGGATAGCTCAAGTCAATTGCTAACATAAAAACGAAAGCAGAAAAGAGCATATCCATTAATACAGCTCCCTCAGCTCGACTTAGGCTTTATGAGAGCTCAACTCTGAAATGAACAACTGCCGAATTGTTGGTATTGCTTGGAGTGCTGATATTGATGAAATGAGAAAAAAACTGAACATAATTTCACTCTGTGCATCTAAACTTAGCGAGGAAACAGAACATGCTAATCTGAAAGGAGAAATTTTTGGACTTCATTATTTGATGGTGTCACCTGATTAAAGTTGAAAAACAAAGCGAGAAAGCATAATTAAATTTCGTCCGTTGGTATATTGCAGTGAACAACCAAAGCAAACCTGGAGGTTAACGAGACACTATTTATAGTTAGTAACATAATTCTGTTATCAAATTTAGTATAGCTAACTGATAGATGATAACCTTTAATCAGAAGATCACTAGTTTCATTTGCATTGCAACAAATAGCAAAACAAAAAGTTTTAAGACAACAGAGACCATGATGAAAAAGATATGTCCAGAACCAGAGTACGAACTAGCGGAAGTGAATGATTGAAAGAGAGCATGAACCTTAAGCAAAACGCATAATTGATGATAAAGGCAACAATTAGACAATTAACTTCTCAATTTTTTTTGTTGATAATAAATTTACCTTTCTTATTGCATTAAGCAGCTTAAGCAATTCCATTCATTCTTTACTAGTTCGCAAACACTTAACAACTCTGCGGTACGGTAAAATCTAGGAAATCAACAACTTATTCATCCAATGTGAGCAACTCTTGGGGACTCGTTGAGAGGCACTATTGTGGCGAAGAACATCTCAAGAAATTGATACAACTTAAAGGTATTTAGAAACAAAGACAAACGACCATTTACTTACAACAAACAGGAAATTTGATCCAATTGAACACTTAAAAACACAAATAAGAATAACATGCCAACAAAACGGTGTCACCGGTGAAAATATGAAACAATTAGATCATTAACGTTGAAATTTTTTGAGGCGTCACCACAGAAGAACCTTAATTTAGCTTCCTAGATATGTATATGAAGCCAACAGGTACATGGAAAGACAACAATCTTGGAACTCTGGACATGATTCAAGATAAAGATTATCACCTTCTCCGCTCTACCTTCAACTGTGAATTCAAGTTAACTGTCCTTGAAGATAACTATCAAAATAAATGGCCAATGTAATTGATAAAACCTTTCCAGCCTCTAAAATATATGCAGATGTGGCGATATAACTATGGTAAAAGCTTACCAAAGAATATGACATTCTCCCCTCCATATCCCACACTTTAGGATGAACATGGATCTTTAGTCCTTCATTACCAAAATCCAGTTGTTCTTCCTGAATTGTCTTAATTGAATTTGGAGTAGAACGACTGCACCACATCACCTCAATCATTTGTAAGGTAGCAATTTCTCCTACTTTTGAAGGGATCTCCTTAAGTTGCTCAGATTTGTGTAAGATTAAACACTCCAGGTGGGGAAAGTGGTCGCAAGGGGCATTCCATTCTATGACATTTAGAGTGTCTAACTTTAAAAACTTGAGTTTTGGGAACACTTCATCCTCCATCTCCCATGTTTTGCCCTCAAATGCATTACCCAACAATTTGAGAATCTCGAGCTCGCATAACTTTGAAAGTTGTCAAATTTCATTCTACGACATGCGAAAATTTGACAAAGTTAGCTTCTTAAGATTTGAAGGGAAATTAAATTCACATGGATATTTCCCATTTTCACTGTAAAATACATTCAGTGATACAAGTTGACTAAGAAACCCCAACTTTGGAATCTTATTCCAATTTGTAGCTTCATTCCATGAGTCCGAAAATATACATTTTAATTTTCGAATGCCTCGCAACTTTCTCATTATCTTTTCCATATCATCTCCATGAGCAAGAGATGGTGTTGAAAAAATTTGTAGATTATCAAGTATAAAGGAGTTCTCAAGCTTGTTGGGGTCCAACACAAAAGAAGCACTATCATTTATATACACATGCCTCAACTTTGTCATATCCCAAATCGAATCTGATACCTTTACAACTTCAGCCCCTGTTGGATGTATTATTGATATATTATTTCAACACCTCTTTACTTAATTCTTGTTAGTCTTGAGTAATTTTTGGAGCAATTTGACGGGTTCCATGTTTGTTTTGCGAGGTAGGTGAATTATATAAGAAAGCATGGATTTCGAGGCATAATTGAAGAAAAATGGCCAAAGACGAGCTTGCATAAAACTTGTGAAGCAATTGAAGAGGAATCAGGAGTAGCGCAGTCATAGCGTAGCTGCGCAACATCGCAGGAAATTAAAGGGCATTTTTGTAAAACAACGCAAAAAGAAGTAACCCTATGATAAAAAAATAAGGGAAAAAGGGAAAATGGGGGAGAGTTCTCTTGGCAGCTAATTTTTGGGAGCAGAAGCAACATTCCAAAGAAAGAAAACGGGAGGAGATTGCAAGAAGAAGATAGAGAATGATTCAGAGACAGATTTTTAAGACGATTCTTCTTGAAATTTCCAGTTTTTCTTTCTCTCTCACTATGAACTTCAATAGCTTCTAGATTTTATTTACAGTCATTATGATGTTTTAGATTCTTATTCTAGGGCTACGATGTAGCCAAATTTTGAATGCTCAGATTATGCTGATTTAATTAATTGATGAATTATTCCATTTTTATGCTGAATATTTCATTCTACACTTTATGCCTGTGATTGCTTGGCCAACAATTGCTTGATATGTGGTTTAATTTGAGACTAAGAAGTGATAATTAGACTAGACCTCGTATGAAATACCATTAAATTGTCATAAGCTAGAGATAGTTATGAGATCTAGTGCAATGCTTAAATTTATAGGGCTTAATGCATTCCATAAGGTCACAGTTATCATAAAGATGTAGGTAGTTTGCTTATTGGGATAGGTTATTATTGCTTAAGAAATATTAATATCTACTTTAGTAAAATTGTTGGCAGCATAAGGAATAGTCATCAATTGAATCCAATCAGCAGATTCGAGTAGGATAAATCTTGGTGAAATCGAAACCCCTAGAGCTTTTAATTATTGAATTAGCCTGTTTCAATAATTTCATGATCAAGTTAATTGCTAGTTTTATAAGTTTCGTCAATTCTTTAGACATTATTAGCAAATTCTTAATATTTGATTGTCTAGATAAAATTAGAGCTAGATTAATTTCAGTAGTTAATAATCTCAGTCTTTGAGGGAACGATATTTATTTACGACTTTATTACTTGTTGCGATATGTGCACTTGGTTAGATTTTTCACAACAATTTTTTGGCGACGTCGCCAGGGATTGTGTCATTTATTAATATCGATACTAAATAGCTTTAATTTTAATTTGGAGTTTATTTTATTTTGTTAGTCGTTTTCTTATTTTGTGCTACTTGCGTTTCAGGAACATATTTTTCTAGGTGTATGCGAAAGTTGGGAAATAGTACTTTGCTGCCTTTTAATTTTCAGATAGAAGGAACTTGTCAGAAGAACAGAAAGGAGAAAAGAGCTACTATTTACCCTCTGCAAGAGACCATGGCTGAAATCGTGGTAGGACATGAAGGAAATGATCAAGAAAATCCGCCTAGACTACTAAGGGATTATGCTTTGCCACCCACTGGAATTCATCCTCTGATTAGAAGGCCAATGATTCAAGCAAATAATTTTGAGTTGAAGACAGTGACGCTGCAGTTGATTCAGAATATCCCGTTCCATGGATTGCCCACTGAAGATCCTAATCAACACATCGTGAATTTTCTAGAAGTCTGCGGAACTGTTAAGTATAATGGAGTCACTAATGAAGTTTTGTGCTTTCGCTTGTTTTCTTTCTCCTTGAAGGATCAAGCTAAGGAATGGTTGAACTCGCTGCCTTCGGATTCAATCACCACTTATGATGATTTGGTGGACAGATTTTTGTCGATATTTTTCCCACCTGGCAAGACAGCGAAGCTGCGCATTGAAATCAATAACTTCGCTCAGCATGAAGAAGAAACTCTCTGTGAGCATGGGAAAGACACAAGGCGTTGCTGAGGAAGTGTCCTAATCATGGAGTACCCAAGTGGATGCAAGTTCACAATTTTTACAATGGGTTGATCAATTTAACAAGAACTTTGATTGATGCCTTAGCAGGAGGAGCTCTGATGAATAAGACAACAAATGAAGCTTATGAGTTACTTGAGGATATTGTCTTGAACAACCTGTAGTGGTCGAGCGAGAGAGTCACAACAAAGAAGACAACTAGGATCCATGAGATTGACACCATAACTGCTTTGGCAGCAAAAATTGACAACCTTGCTAAACAAATGCAGAATAATCAAGTAACTGTTAATGCTATTCAGGCGGCAGTGGTGTGTGAGTTTTGTTGTGGCCCACATTGTAGTACAGAATGTCAGGTTGACAATCCATTTGCACAAGGTGTAGCGGAAGAAGCACAATATGTGAGAAATTTTAATGGGCAGTAACACAATCAGTTTTCCAACAGATATTATCCTAGGTTGTGTTACTATCCCAACTTATCGTACAAGAATATTCAAAATGTGTTGCATCCTGAACAGGATAAACCACTACCAGAGAAGAAGGTGAATTTAGAGGAGGTTATGACTCAATTGGCGACCTCACAGACACAGTTGGCTAATTCCTGACTCAGTTTATGAATGAAACCAGGACTGCCCTCAAGAACCAATCCGCAAAAATCAGAAACTTAGAGGTGCAGTTTAGCCAAATGGCTGCGATATTATCAGAAAGACAGCAAGGGAATCTACCTAGCACTTCAGAGGTGAATCCTAGAAGAAAGGGTAAAGAGCATTGTAAAGCTGTCACTTTGAGAAACGGCAAAGAGTTAGAGGAGTTAGTGAGAACCAATAAGGTTGAGAAAGGTGAAGCAAAAAATGAGGTAGAAGATAAAGAGAAAGTAGAAGCTCAGCCACAGCCTACACAGGAACCGCCTATGGTCGTGCCATTCAACGATTGCAGAAAAATAAGCTTGATAAGCAATTTGCTAAGTTTCTTGAAGTCTTCAAGAAACTTCACATCAATATTCCATTCGTAGAAGAGCTTGAACAGATACTGAGTTATGTGAAATTCATGAAGGATATCCTTTCAAATAAGAGAAGGCTTGGAGATTACGAGAAAATTGCACTTACTGAAGAGTGCAGCGCCATCTTACAAAATAAGTTACCACAAAAGCTCAAGGATCCAATGAGTTTTACTATTCTTTGTGAAATTGGAAATATTATTTTTGAGCGAGCTTTATCTAATTTGGGTGCTAGCATTAACATGATACCTTTATCTATTTTTAGGAAACTTGGATTAGGAGAGGCAAAGCCTATTATTGTGACATTAGAGTTAGTTGGTCGCTCGCTAAAGCACCCCAAAAGAGTTATTGAAGATGTATTAGTCAAAGTCGGTAAGTTCATATTCCTTGCGAATTTCATAGTACTGGATATGGAAGAAGACAAAAAAATTCCTATCATTCTTGGAAGATCATTCCTTGCAACTGGGAGAGCACTGATAGATGTTCAAAAGGGAGAGCTGCGACTACGGGTGCAAGAAGAATAAGTGATTTTTAATGTGTTCAAGGCTATCAAGTATCCTGAAGCCAGCGACAGTTGTTTTCGTGTTGATGCCTAGCCATGTGGGTCGACTGAATCCCTTGGAGGCTAGCTTGGTACAAGATGGTCTCGTTGATTTAGAAGATGAAGAGGTGCAGGCATATTTGAATTGGCTAGATTCGTTTGAACCAAATAGGCGAAAATACATTGAGAAATTAGGAGAAGGTTCTGCGCATTCCAAGCCATCAGTTGAGCAACCACCAGTATTGGAATTGAAACCTCTACCAACGCACATGCGTTACACATACTTGGGCGAGTCAGACACCCTCCCAGTAATTATCTCCTCGTCGCACTCTAAAGAAGAGAAAGATAAGTTACTGAGAGTGCTTAGAACTCACAAATCGGTGATTGGTTGGTCTTTAGCGGATATCAAGGGGATTCGCCCCTCCATGTGCATGCATCGTATTCTTATGGAGGATGATAGTAAACCATCCATTGATACATAAAGGCAACTCAATCCAACAATGAAAGAAGTAGTGAGAAATGAAGTTCTGAAGTGGTTAGATGCAAGAGTAATTTACCTAATCTCAAATAGTGCATGGGTAAGTCCAGTGCAAGTTGTTCCCAAGAAGGGTGGCATGACAGTTGTGAAGAATGAAAACAATGAACTTATTCCTACAAGAACTGTTACTAGATGGAGAGTGTGTATCGACTATTGAAAGTTGAACAAGGCTACGAGAAAAGACCATTTTCCTTTGCCCTTTGTTGATCAGATGCTTGACAGATTGGCAGGGCATGGGTACTATTATTTTTTGGATGGTTGCTCTGAGTACAACCAAATAGCTATTGCACCTGAAGACCAGGAGAAAACCACGTTTACATGTCCTTATGGTACATTTGTATTTCGGTGCCATTTGGATTATGTAATGCACCATGTACTTTTCAGAGATGCATGATGGCTATCTTCTCAGATTTGGTAGAGCATGGAATTGAGGTATTTATGGACGACTTTTCTGTTGTTGGCACATCGTTTGATAATTTCCTCTACAATCTTGAGTTAGTATTTAAAAGATGCGAGAAGACAAACTTGGTGCTAAATTGGGATAAGTGTCACTTCATGGTGTGTGAAGGTATTGTTTTGGGGCATCGTATCTCAGCTAAAGGCACTGAGGTTGATCGTGCGAAGATTGAGACCACAGAGAAGTTGTGATCACGTCATTTTGCGCTCAAAATAGTGAGGTTAAATGATTGAAATAGTGCTTACCTTGAATTACCTCTAGCTGCGGTGAGTAGATAGTCGATCCACAGAGATTGGAGTTATCAAGTTAAATTAAACCTTTAATTTAGAATTATTTGACTATCTCCCGTCACGGATGAGTTTGATTATGTCCAAGTGTCCAAAAAGTGTCCAACAGTACGGTAATTAAGGAAGTCCAAATGTTAATTAAACAAAGGTACTTAATTGAAAATTTTGACACTTAACAATAAAGTTTAAATCCAAAGAATTGGATAATGATTCAGGGTGGTAATAGCTTGGTATACTCAAATACAATATTATTGATTCAGATTAAAAGATAAGTTCTTCAGAAATCAGGTAATAAGTTCCCTCTTCTGATATGGCCTTAGATACGTAAGTAACGAGATTAATGGATTATCGGTCCTCGGGATAAAGATGTTGGTACAACTTAAAGGTATCTACCTAAGAATCAAAACCACAATTAATCTTTTACTTACGTAACTCAAAGGTGTTGGTACAACCAAACTATATCCGTCCGAGTTAGTCTCGTATTGCCACTGGTTTACAAAACCAGATGTTTATGTATTTTTAATTAACTATAACATAACTACAAGTATACATATAATTAATCAAAGAATACTTCAGGAATAAAAATACAAGACTTTAATAAATCTGAATCAAAACATATATACCAGAATATCCTCACACATACCACCCCGAATCACTGGTCTAGTGTGCTATGTTAGGAATTAAATTACAGGAAATCATAATGTTTACCGAAATAAAATTACTTGTCGTGTTGCACGGATTTCAGTTGATCAGTATGACTTCAGTGTGATTATGGCTCAAAAGACCTTTTACTCGAGATTCACAACTTCACACATACTAAATATTAACTAAAACATTCAACGAAATTACTCACACACAAGAACAAAATCTAGAATTGAATGCCTTCAAATGAAATAGCAAAGGGGTATTTATAGGAGGAATTGAGTACTATTCGGAGTTACTATTCACGTAGTGATGTCGCGCTTGTGTCAGCATGATGTTAGCGCCTAAGTCACTATTGTTTCAGCATGACGTCAGCGCTTAAGTCACCATTGTGTCAGCATGATGTTATCGAAAGTTACTATTCACACGTGACTTTTACTATTCATGCATTGACTGTTGGTTGACCAAGACTTCTTCAAGGTTTTTCAGCATTCTGAATCCGTTTTTGCACTTCGTTTGGTCAAATTCAATCTCGATTTGCTCGTGTCGAGGTCGCTCTATCTTCCTCCTTTAGTATTATGTTGAATTTCTCGTTCAAGTGTTGGCTTTTGTGGCTATTTTTGCTATTTCTTCTTCAGAACCTATATTGCACTAAATTTGTGTAAAATATACAATTAAGTTTGAAATAATAATGCAATATACATGATTCAATGGGTTAAAATTACTAAAAATAAGAATTTATCGACCCCCTCAAACCCATTCTTTGTTTGTCCTCAAGCAAAGACATCAAGTACTTCATAAATTTAAAGATATCAAATTTGAATAGTAAATGTATTCATATAATTAGATCCTATAAAACAAAAGATTAATGGTGAGTCTGTCTTTCAAACAATTTTGCCCCAAGAAGTTATTTTTGTATCTAGCAGGAAAGAAACACATCTTAATTACAAAAAATTCTTTAAACCTTTTTAAGCACTTATAACTCAATCAAAAGGTTAAAAAAATTAATTACGCAAGATTTATTAAATTAAAAATATTTCTTACAGATAGTCATATAATGTTAAAAATCAACTACCTTCCAAATCATGTAATACTCCCTTAGCTTTTTTTTTTTTGAATAGATGACTCGATCAATGGGTAATGGTTGATTGCTCGGCTTCTTTGAAGTATCGCCTTTCATTGATTGCATTGTATTTGGTGAAAAGAGACTTGTCTGACAGGGTTTTGAATTGATAGTTTTTTCATAACAAAGGTGCTAAAAAATGGTTAGAGAAAGCACTCGTTATGATTTTTTCTGCATCTGTTATGTTGAATCAACACTTTGAAAATTACACGAGTCATCTAAAATATAAATTTTTTCTATATACACTTTTTTTTAAAAAGGGAGTATACCGACCTAGAAAAATCAGTCAAATTTTAATAAAACAAAACATCTCACATTGAAAATACTTTAATCTAACTCCTCTTTTAATAATTAATCAAAAACCTTTAATTGAATCATGTGATGCTATCGGAATAAAATAACAATTAAGAAGGTTTCAAGAGTAAAAATCCCTAGATACAAACTCAACTATAGTGGTTAATCATTTTTCCGTTCCATTCTCACAATTAATTTAAGTGTTTTATCAAAATCCAACATATTTCAACAATTAACTATTCAAATTTAATTATCATAAATAAATGAAGCAAGAAAAATTTTGAAATTTTTTAACAGGTGGTATCGACTATTTTCTCCTACCTCCTCAAACCCGAGCCTTACATTACCCTCAATGTAAGAAAGTGATGCAATGCACTATAAATTAAAAAGATAGATACAACCTGATAAAAATTCCAAGCATTGTTCCTCAAATGGTTCTGAAAGAAGATTTGTCATTAAAAGCTTCAAACACCAACGTTAGTTATGAGGATAAAAACAAAAGTGATACAAAACGAAATTTAAACTGAATGATATATACAATTTGGTTTCGCAAGGACTAATTTTTTTATGTTTCTTTTTTTTTTAAAGCTTAATTTTTTTTTAAACAAAATCTAAGTCACACAAAATAGAACAAACACCCTTTTTCAAAGTTTTTTTTTTAAAGGGAGAGAAATTTAACAAACCAAATCAAAATATACACAATAAATCTCCTTTAATGGTTTGCAAACAAATGCATTGGAGGAGACTTAGAATATATACACTAGTGAATGTATAGCCATAACAGTTGTTGAAAATTATCCAGAGAGGGTTGAAGCCACGCCAAATTACCAAAGTTGTTAAAAGATCTTAGTGGCAAGATTAACTAAAGACATTCTCGAGACATATCAAATATGCAACCCCTAGATTTAATATTTAGGAGAACTAACTCCAAATAGGTTTTTTTTTTTCCTGTGAACCGCATGTGAGGGAGTTCGGACATTGACCAGATCTACATCCCCAGTTTCAACAAATCGTCATCAAACATCCACACTCTATTTTTTTTGTTTTTGTTTTTATATACCAAATTCAACATCAAAATAAAATTAGTGTAAATACTAGGTAAATAATCACAATAAAATCAGATTACCATACTAAAAACAATAAAAATAAAACCCACAAAGTTAATTCATGGAAATGGAAACGGTACATTAACTTAACAAGTACAACAACAAAACAACCTATATTATAAGCCTACTTCTTTCTCTTTTCCCAGGAACAGGTCAGTCCATGAACCAACCAAGCCAGATAAAGAAGAATCACAATAATGAAACCAAGAAACACAATCAATGACTCATCTGCCGTGAATCGTTTAAACAACACCATCTTCGTGGAAATTTCAACAACAAAAAAAAAACTAAAGAAGGAGAAGTTTTGTGGGGAGAAAGGTAGGAAATGGTGGCGGCAAGGAGGAGATGAAAAAAAATGGTTGGGTAAGGGTTTTTTTAAAACCTTTCGGCCGCCTGTTTTTTTCTTCTTTTTTTTTTCAACAAAACAAAAAAAAATCATAACGACACAACTTATTACATAAACCCAAAAACTAAAAATCTTTTCTTCCTTCATGGATTCGTCCCATTCTAATCACAAGATAGATGAGGAAGATGTACAAGAAGAAGATAAAGTCAAAAATGGCCATAATAAGAGGCAAAACTTGGTCGGTCATTTTGAGTTGATGAAATAAGATTAGGTGATGGAGAGAAAATTGTGATTTTTTTGTGTGAGATAGAATGAGGTGTCGGCGGTGAACAGAAAAAGAGAATGAGGGAAAGAAAGATTAGGGTAAAAACCCTTTTGACCGGCCCTCTTCTTTTTTTAATAATTTTTTTAAAACACCATTTTTTAAAAACCTTTTTTTAGTTCTTTTTTTTTTTGAAAACAAATTTAACCACCCAGACCATTTAAACTTTTTTCTGGGGTTCAAGAGTTTTTGAAAAATAAGAACATTTTGGGATTTTGTTTTTTTAAAAGACTAATGAAGATGTAATTTTCCTCAAACATATATTATACAAAATCACACCTTTTTTCTTTTTTTTCTTTTTTTTTTAAATTAACGGACTAGTTCTTCCAAAGGTTTATGTGTTCACGCCATCCAGTATTTTCTTTCGGCACTCACATGGGGCCACAGCCAGTTCTAGAGGGTCAAAAGCAAGACAGTGGAGCTTTATGTTACAGACAATACCGTCTGGTGAATGCTCTCACTTCTAACTACCTTATCAAGTAATGCCCAAATAGACCCTAAACTACATTAAGCTGGTGGAGTGGCAAGTACTGTTAGACAGAGTTGCATTGATCAGTCAACCGCACACATAAATGTATAGTGACCACTAGTATCATGACAATCATACCTGTATGAGTGCTTCTCAGGGTTAAAACTCAAACTACATCAAGCTGGAGAAAAACTCATATGGTAAAGAAAATAAATGACAGAAAAATAAACATTTAATCCAAATAGCCACGGGAATCCCTAGGTTGCCTCCTAGGAGCACTAAGTTTAATGTCTTCAGCCCGACAGAGTTACCTTGAAATTGTTACTCTGCAAGGATTGGGTTTTTAAGTACAATCGATTCTTCACCCCAATTTTTTAACCGGATTATTGGTTTTAGTCTTTGTCCATTTACAAACATCGTTTTTCCATCTTTCTTATCTTTTATCTTGACAACACCGGACAGAAAAACTTGTTCAACGCTAAATGGCCCGTCCTATCTAGACCTCAATTTTTCTGGAAACAATCGTAACTTAGAATTAAACAATCATACATCTTCTCCAAGAATAAAATTCTTCCGAACAATCATTTTGTCATGAATTCTCTTCGTTTTTTCCTTGTAAAGTTTGGCATTTTCATAAGCTTTTAACCGCATCTCCTCAAGTTTATTGAGTTGGAGTAACCTGTTGTCACCAACTTTATACAAATCATAATTCACATTCTTAATTGTCCAATAAGCTCTATGTTCTAACTCAACAGGTAAATGACATGGTTTTCCAAAAACTAAGTGGAAATGTGACATTCCTATGGCTGTCTTATAAGCAGTTCTATATGCCTAAAGTGTATCATTCAATCGAGTAGACCAATCCTTTCTATCAGGTCTTACTGTTTTTTCAAGGATTGATTTAATCTCCTTATTAGAAACCTCAACCTGTCCACTAGTTTGTGGGCGATATGGTGTAGCAACCTTATGAATGACTGAGTATTTCTTCAACAACTTTTCAAAAGTTCGGTGAATAAAATGACTTCCACAGTTACTAATGATAGCTCTTGGAATTTCAAAGCGACAAAAGATATTTTCTTTTATAAATTTCATCACAATAGTGTGATCATTAGTCTGCTTTGCAATTGCCTCAATCCACTTAGACACATAATCAACACCAACCAGAGTGTATTAAAAACCAAAAGAGATAGGGAAAGGACCCATGAAGTCAATACCCCACACATCAAAAAGTTCACAAATTAAAAAGGGATTTAAGGGCATCATATCCCTTTTTCCCATGCTACCTGTCTTCTGGCATCTTTCACATGCCTTGCAAAATTCATGAGCATCTTTGAACAATGTAAGCCAGTAAAATCCACTTTGCAAAATTTTGAGAGCTGTTCGTCATCCTCCAAAGTGTCTTCTATATTTCTGCGAATGACAAAATGATATGATGCTTAGCTGTTCAGGCACTGGTATGCATCTGCAAATAATTTGATCAAAACAAATACGAAACAAATGAGGATCCTCCCAGAAATAATGTTTTACTTTTGAGAAAAAGCGATCCCTCTCAGCTTGTTTGCCTACTACAAGATAATTCACAATATGAGCATACCAAGGAAGTTTAAGAGCAAAAATTGCCAATAATTGTTCGTTAGGAAATGTATCTCTCAAGGGTAATTCATTTTCTGTTTTCTGAGTTATAATCCTTGACAAGTGATTAGCAACTACATTTTCTCGACCTTTCTTATCTTTGATTGTTAAATCAAATTCTTGAATTAATAACAACCATCGAATAAGCCTAGGTTTAGCATCTTTATTTTCCAACATGTATTTTAATGCTGAGTGGTTAGAATAAATGATTATTTTTGAACCCAACACATAAGACCAAAATTTTTCTAATGCAAAAACTATAGCAAGCAATTCTTTCTCTGTAGTGGTGTAGTTTTTCTGGGCATTATCTAAAGTTCAGCTAGCATAATAGATCACACAAGAAATGCGATCATTGCGTTGACCTAAAACTGCTCCTATAGCATAATCAGATGCATCACACATAATTTCAAAAGGAAGAGAGTAATCCGGTGGCTAAATTACCGGAGCTGTGGAAAGAGAATTTTTTAGCATTTCAAAAGCAATAACACATTTTTCATCAAATTGGAATGGAGTATCCTGTGCCAACAAATTCGATAAAAGTCTAGCAATTTTATTAAAATCCTTTATAAATTGTCGGTAGAAACCAACATGTCCAAGGAATGATCTTACCTATTTGACATTTGTAGGAAATGGAAGATTTGAAATAATATCAACCTTAGCTTTATCAACCCGAACTCCTTCTGTGGATATAATGTGTCCGAGAACAATTCCTTCTTACACTATGAAATGACTTTTCTCCCAGCTATGGACAAGATTAGATTCCAGACATCTTTTCAACACCAAAGACAAATTATTCAAACAGATTTCAAATGAAGAACCAAAGATAGAAAAGTCATCCATGAAGACTTCCACAAATTTATCCATCATATCAGTGAAAATAGACATCATGCAGTGTTGGAAAGTGGCTGGTGCATTACAAAAGCCAAAAGGCATTCTTTTGTAAGCAAATGTGCCAAAAGGGCATGTGAATGTTGTCTTTTCCTGATCTTCGGGATCTACAGGGATCTGGTTGTATCCCGAGTACCCGTCAAGGAAACAATAATAACCTTGCCCTGCCAACCTGTCTAAAATTTGATCAATGAATGATATAGGGAAGTGATTCTTTATTGTTGCAGCATTGCGTTTCCTATAGTCAATACACACACGCCATCCAGTTGTGGTGTGGGTAGGTACCAGTTTTCCTTTTTCATTTGTCACCACAGTGATTCCTGATTTCTTAGGTACAACCTGTATCGGACTAACCCATTTACTATCAGAAATAGGATAAATGATACATGTATCTAACAACTTCCCTATTTCTTTTTTTTCACAACTTCTCTCATATTCGGGTTTAGTTTACGTTGCATCTCTCTAGATGTCTTGGTTTCATCTTCCAAATTAATCTTATGCATGCAAAAGGAGGGATTTATTCCTTTAAGATTTGCAACAGTCCAACCTAACACTTATTTATTCTTAGACAATACCTCAATAAGTTTAGTTTTCTGCTCCAAAGAAAGATTAGAAGCAATAATAGCTGGAAGTGTTTGATCTGACCCCAGAAAAAATATACTTGAGATGACTGGGGAGTTGTTTGAGTTCTAACTCAAGAGAAGATTGTATAGAAGGAAGCAAAGGCTTTTTAGAAAGAGTCAAGGATGGTTCTATTGCACACACTTGAAGTTTTTCATCAAATCCTAGATTTTTTTCTAAAGATTCATTATCTTTATCAGATTCTTCATCAAACTTACTCAAAACTATTTCACCATGATTCAAAGTATTCTCCAAAAAATCTTTTTGCATGAGTCTAAGGAAAGACTCTTCAATTAATAGATCAATCTTATCAAGAATAAAACATTCAAGACCATCATCTCCATTTGCAAACCTAGCAACATTAGCAACATTTAGATTTACCTTAATATCTCCAAATTTAAACTCCAACTCTCCAGTTGCACAGTCAATTTTTGCATTAGCAGTTACTAAGAATGGTCTTCCTAGTATGATTGGAGTTTGAAACTTCTGGGTTTCTCCTGGTTCCATATCTAGAACAACAAAATCCACAGGAAAATAAAATTCATCAACCTTTACCAGAATATCCTCAATCATGCCCCTAGGGATTCTAAGTGATCTATCAGCCAATTGAAGAGTGACATAAGTAGGTTTCAATTCTCCTATATCTAACTGTTTAAACAGATTAAAGGGGAGAACATTTACACTACCTCTTAAATCAAGAAGGGCACGATCTACACAGTGATTACCAATATAACAAGGAATAGTGAATACACCAGGATCTTTCAATTTTGGCAGAACAAGAGAGGTAAGGATGCAACTTACCTTTTCAGTCAACCTTACCTTGTTTGATATCAAAGCTGAATTCCTCATTTTTCTGAGTGCACAAGTCCTTGAGAAATTTTGCATAAACAGGAATTTTCTTGATGATTTCTAACAGGGATAAATTAATTTTTACTTGCTTAAAAGTTTCAAGCATTTCTTCCCTTTTAGATTCTTTATCAGGTGGATTTCCTAATGCCTATGGAAAAGGTGCCTTAGGACTTACAGTTAATGGAACTTTTTCATGTGAAGTTACCGTTTTAGATTCATTTTCAACTTCCTTTGATGAATCAACAGTAACTTGAGACTAAGTTTTTTGCTTTGCTTGCCTGCATTTTCGTAAGCTTCAATGCTTACCTTATTATCAATTTTCTTACCACTTCGCAATATAGTGACAACTTGAAGATCCTTCACTTTTTGATCTGTAGCTGCTACATGGGTCTTCCCTTTTGGATTCCCATCTGGTTAAGCAGGGAGTGATCCTTCTTCTCTTTTCTAAATGGTACTAGCCAATTGTCTTATTTGTCTTTCCAAGTTGGCAATTGCCTTTGTATGTGTACTCACCATTTACAAAGTTGGTTCTATGTTATGAAGCTTTTTCAAAACCTATTCTTCAAAAGTAGTTTCGTAAGAATTGGAACCTAAATTAAAGCTTGAAGATATCTGTCCTTGTGGTACTGAATGAAATCCTGGTGGATAACCTTTTGTTCTTTGTTGCTGAACATCCTCTCAATTTTGATCCCACCGCAAATTTGGATGATCCCGTGTACCTGGATTATAAGTATTAGAGAATGGATCATAATTGCGGGGGTACCTATAAGCAGTACACGCTTGTTCTAAAATTGAATTGGGATTTGACGCAAGATCTTCGCTTGAATCAACTACATGCAATGATTCTTTTCTTTTAACTAATTTTCCAATGCAAGAGTTAGATTTTCAATCTTTGAGGTCAAAGAATTGTAATCATTTGAACCTACATTTTCCTTCATTTCTCTAGATAAAGATGCACGCTTTCGTGAATTGTTGCTCAGTTTTATAAACAGTTCTGTGGCTTCTTTTGGAGATGTCTCAAGAAGTGCACCATTACAAGCTGAATCGAGCAAACTTTGATTATGCTCGTTTAACGCTTGATAGAAATTCTGGGCTAATTATCAATCTGGAATACTATGGTGTGGACATTCATGAATTAAGGTTTCAAATCTGTCTCAACTCTCATGAAGTGCCTCTCCAGGTAACTGAAAAAAATTACTAAGTTGATTCCTGCATTCATTGATTTTTTAAGAAGAGTCAAATCTTTCAAGAAATTCTCTTTGCAATTGACCTCAAGAAGTAATGGAATCAGAATGTAATATGTAAAGCCAAATTTGTGTCTGACCCATTAAAGAGTAAGAAAACAATCTCAATTTAACAACCTCTTCCGAGGCAGTTCTAGTATTAATCGATCTGCATGCATGGACAAAATTATTAATGTGATCATACGGGTTCTCATTAGAAAGACCATTGAACATGGGAATCATTGAAATCATGTGAGACTTCATTTTAAAACCTTCATCGGTTTTAGGTAAGGCGATGGCTCGTGGAGGAACATAATCTTCTGGTGTAGAAAAATCTTTTATGCTCCTCCTCACATTTCTTACTTCTCTACCTTCGACTTGATCCTATTTTTGGGTTTGATTCGGATTTTGATCAACCATGATTAGAAATTCATGTGCTTTGTTTCTGGATTTAAAAGTTTTCTCAATTTCTGAATCAAAAACAAAGATGGGTGACTTTAAAGATCTCTGACCATGCATATAAAATTAAAACATTAGAAAGAAATAAAATCTATACAAAATTGACTAAAAATTAAGTCCTAAGACTAAAAACTAAAATATATATACATATTAACATACATGTACATAAATCAAAGACTTACTTTAATTGATGAACACTGATCCCCGGCAACGGCGCCAAATTTTGATCGCGTCGTTTTGCGCTAAAAATAGTGAGGTTAAATGATTGAAATAGTGGTTACCTCAAATTACGTCTAGCTGCAGTAAGTGGAGGGTTGATCCACGGAGATTGGGGTTATCAAGTTAAGTTAAACCTATAATTTAGAATTGTTTGACTATCTCTCATCACGAATGAGTTTGATTAAGTCCAAGTGTCCAAAAAGTGTCTAACAATACGGTAATTAAAGAAGTCCAAAGGTAAATTAAACAAAGGTACTTAATTGAAAAATTCTACACTTAACAATAAAGTTTAAATCCAAAGAATTGGATAATGATTCAGGGTGGTAATTGCTCAGTATACTCAAGTATAATATTATTGATTCAGATTAAAAGATAAGTTCTTCAGAAATCGGGCAATAAGCTCCCTCTTTTTATATGGCCTTAGATACGTAAGTAACGAGATTAATGGATTATCGGTCCTCGGGATAGAGATGTTGGTACAACCTAACGGTATCCACCCAAGAATCAAATTTTACTTACGTAACTCGGAGGTGTTAGTACAACCAAACTATATCCGTCCGAGGTAGTCTCGTATTGCCATTGGTTTAAACAAAACTGGACGTTTATGTACTTTTAATTAACTATAACATAACTACAAGTATACGTATAATTAATCAAAGAATACTTCAGGAATAAAAATATGAGACTTTAATAAATTTGAATCAAAATATATATACAAGAATATCCTCACACATACCACTCCGAATCTCAGGTCTAGTATGTCATGTTAGGAATTAAATTATAGGAAATCATAATGTTTACCGAAATAAAATTACTTGTCGTATTGCACGAATTTCGGTTGATCAGTATGACTTCAGTGTGATTATGGCTCAAAGGGATTCACAACTTCACACACACTAAATACTAACTAAAACACTCAAAGAAAGTCGTGCCATACCTAGCCGAGTTCTTGGTGTTTTGGCCAAACTATGACTTGCATATTCCACCTTGACCACTGTTGACCACCACCTTAGCCCTTCCTTCCAACCACAACCTTTGATCCCATACACTGTCCCCCCCACCCATTGCCAAACCCCACTAGTATGGCAAAAAATAAGCCTCCTCGCCACCGCAATGGCTCCACTTCGAGCTCTAAGGAATTTTTAAGGGTTTAGCAGACTCACCTGTTAAATTGCCTCAAAATCCCCCTTCAAAATCTTCTCCAACTGAGGATTCAACTTCTAGCGCTAATGAATCTTCTAGTGCTACTCTATCTGAGGATACAGCCGTGCAAGGGCTCGTGGTTAATCAACATGTTGAAGACGCTCAACCTCAAATGGAGGACCAGTCTAAGTTTCATCCTTTAAACTCTCCTACACTAGTTGTTGAGAAAATCTCTACATCGAACTCTACTAACCAGCCTACAAAGTTAGATGCTCATTCTAATGGTCCTGTTACTAGGCCATCTATTAACACACCAGAATTACCCAAGCACAATTGGGCTTCTATGTTCACCAGTCAAACTAGCAGCTTGAAGGAATTTAAGTTCTACCTGCCACTCACTGTTGATGGCAAAGTTAGGGTGAAACCACCCCTCCAAGTCAGAGAGATAGGATATAAATTTTGGAAAAATTATTTGGTTGGTCAATTTATCGACAAAGCTTCATCTTACACTCAAGTTAAGAACATGGTTAATAATCTCTGGAAATAATTTGGGAAGGTTGATGTTAAGTCCACTAGTGAGGGCTTGTTCTTCTTTTATTTTGAGACACCAAAGGACTCTGATACGGTGCTCAATCAACAATGGCATGTGAATCAAAGGCCCCTCCTGCTACGCCGTTGGCAACCGGGAATTAAGCTTCTCAACTTTCGATTTGATAAACTTCCTATGTGGGTGAAATTATGGAACGTACCTATGAAATATTAGACTCAATAGGGCATTAGCTATGTTGCTAGTGCCATTGGCAGACCTCTTCAATTAGACGCCAGCCTTGAAACAAGAACCAAATTGTCTTATGTGCGAGTATGTGTGGAGGTCGACATTAATGCAGCCCTACCTGACTTTCTCGAACTTGAATTGGTTGAAGGTGAGGAAGAACCTGATAAAGAATATGTTAAAATTGTTAAAATTCATGTTGATTACTCATGGAAGCCTTCTCCATGTTCTTCATGTCATGCCTTTGGGCACCCTGCTGTTAGATGTCCATATAAAATTATTGAAGACCAACCCAGTGATTCTGGCAACAAAATGGTGCAAACTAATAGCACTAAGCCACTGCCAAGGAACAAAAATTGGTAGAATAGGGGTAGGTCTCATACTCCGGTTGGGAATCAACACAAAGGCCCAGTCTCGGCAAACCCCAATGGCAAGCCATTTTATGAACAAGCAATGAAACCGTCCTCATCTGCTTCTCCTAGGCAATTGAGGTATGCAGCAAAAGGTAAAAAAATTGATATGCCCTTTACTAATCAATATGCTGCCCTTAATAATCCTTCTGATCTTGATGTTGGTTCGAATGGTTTCTCAGTCACTGTGCCAAACAATGATGATAATGTTGGGGACCCTCCCCTTGAGTCCACATGTAACCCCTCAACTGATCAATGAAGCTCTTGACATGGAATGTGAGATGGCTTAATAAGCCGTATAAAAAGGAAGAAATTCTTAAGTTTTTACAAAATAACTCTATCTCAATCGGTTGTCTTATTGAGACAAGAATTAGAAAATGCAATAGCAAGCATATTTTGGATTCTAAATTCAAGAATTGGTCTTATGTTGATAATTATGCCAGCCATAATAATGGTAGAATTCTTGTACTTTGGAATCATAAGAAAATTCACCTTCAAAAACTCGCAGAGTCTGATCAAGCTATCCTATGTGTTATTCACGATCTCGACTCCAACAAAGAATTCATTTTCGGATTTGTTTATGCCTTCCAATGATAGCTCCAAAAAAAAGGAACTTTGGATTGACCTTGCATCTTGGAGCCGTAACTATATGATTTTTCTCTTGCATTTGGAGGGGATTACAACAAAATTTTGTCTGAGAAAGATCTCACAGATTGTATTAGTCTTCCTAGTAATGCTTGGGACTTCATCAATTGTATTGATAATGCCGGACTTTCAGAACTTAAGAGTACTGGCCCTCACTTCACTTGGAGTAATATGTTTCCTTCTCTACATTTCAAAGCAAGCAGACTTGACAGGATCTTTGTTAATGACAAATGGCTTACGGAGTTTCCTGATTCAACTTTTGTTGTCATGACCCCTGAGTTGTCGGATCATTGTCCACTCAAGCTTAGCCCTTTCAACTCTGTGAAGAGCAGACGTATTCCGTTCAGATTCTTTAATATTTGGGCATCTCATGAGCAGTTCCATGAATTAGTTGATAGGATTTGGTCAACAAATATCAGAGGTAGTCCTATGTTCCGGGTTGTCATGAAATTGAAACTGTTGAAGAAAGAGTTGAAGAGTTTTAACAGAGTTCTCTTTGGAAACATCTCTATTCAAATTGATGATACCAAATCCAAGCTTGGTCTTATACAGGAGAAAATTCTCAATGGGATTGGTAATGATGAAGATATTCCTGAGGAAAGAAACCTGACGTCCATTCTTAAAAATCTGATTGATAGTGAGTCGAGTATCTGGAGGCAAAAATCTAGGGTACAGTGGCTGAATGAATCTGATGCCAACACATCATTCTTCTTCAACTATGCAAAACAAAGGGCTGCTAAGAATTCAATAACTTCCATCTTCAATCAACAAGGTCAGTACCTTCATTCCAATGAGGATATTGTTAATGAGGTTGTGGCATTCTTCAAGAACTTGATTGGCACTGATCATAATAGGCATCCAAGCACTAATTTTTCAGAGATCCGTCAGTACCTCAACTCTTCTCTCAGCCATGACCAATGTGATTGCTTAATCAGACCAATTTCAGATGAAGATGTGAAGAATTCTATGTTCTCTATTCCAAATGATAAAAGCCCCGGGCCCGATGGCTTCAACTCCTATTTTTTCAAATGCTCTTGGGATATTGTGGGACATGACATTACTAATGCAGTTAGATCCTTCTTTCAGTTAGGGCGCATTCTTAATGAAATTAACTCCACTAATATGGTTCTCATTCCGAAAGTCTCCAATCCATCTTCGATGAGTGATTATAGACCTATTGCTTGTTGCAATGTGATCTATAAATGCATCTCTAAGATTTTGGCTAACATAATGAAAGATTTGATGCACCACTTGATCTATGACAATCAGAATGCATTCATAAAAGGGTGTTGTATCTCAGATAACATCTTGATTGCTCAAGAGTTGGTCAAAGGTTATGGAAATAAAGGTATTATACCCCATTGCTTAGTCAAGGCAGATCTCAAGAAGGCGTATGACTCGGTTAGATGGGATTTCATTATTTTTACCTTAAGAGCTTTTAACTTCCCTGATCTTTTCATACAATGGATTCAAAACTGCACCACCACACCAAAGTACTCTGTTTCTATTAATGGAGGATCTCACGGCTACTTCAATGGGGCTAGGGAACTGAGGCAGAGGGACTCCATTTCCTCGTACCTCTTTGTCCTGTGTATGGAAGTTCTTTCTAGAATGCTGAACAGTGCTACTGAAAATAGGGCATTCAAATTTCATCCCAAGTGCAAGAACAACTGCCTTAATCATTTGTGTTTTGCTGACGACTTGCTGATTTTTTTGAAAGGGGGGGAGATTTCTGCCTCAATTATCAAAGAAAGTTTGGATAAATTCACAGATATGTCAGGCCTTTCTTTCAGTCCGGATAAAAGTGAAGTTTTCATAGAGGGATGTGATGACTTTTGAAGTAAAAGAATTGCTGATATCCTTGGGTTCTAGATTGGCTCCCTCCTCATTCGCTATTTGGGTGTCCCTCTCATTCCAGGTAAATTGCTTAATAGTCATTGTGAATTGATTATCAATCGTATTACTTGTAAAATCAGTAAGTGGTCAGCCTGCAAGTTCTCTTATGCGGGTCGTCTCTAGATTATCAAGTCTATTCTTTCCAACATCCACTTTTTCTGGGCTCGCATGTTTATTCTACCCAAAGGTAGCCTCAAGGGGATTAAAAGAATTCTTGCTTCATTTCTTTGGTCTAGAACTGATAATCAAGGTAGAAAATCTAAAGTCGCATGGAGCGAAGTATGTAAAAGCAAAGATGAGGGTAGTCTCAGCATATCAAGTCTTGAAGATACCAACCAAGCAGCTATTCTGAGGTATCTTTGGGTTCTTCATACCAAACAGAAGTCTATTTGGTGTAAATGGATTCACTCAAATTATCTGCAAAGATATAATATCTGGGAGCTCTCTATGCCTAGCCGCCCCTCTTGGTCATGAAGGAAAATCCTCCATCTGAGACCACTTGCAAAACAATGCATCATTCACAGGATTGGCAATGGGAACAACACTCTTTTCCGGAAGGATCTTTGGCATCCATTGGGTATTCTGATTGATTTGTTTGGGGAACAGTATATTCAAACTGCCAATCTTAATGTTAATGCCTTGGTATCTGATTTTATCTCATTTGGGACCTGGACATGGCTTGTTCAATCACATGTTTTCCAGCTCATTGAGCTCTATATTAGAGACCTCCGACCTAATCCTGGTAGGGTGGATCGTATTGTTTGGTGCAACTCTCCGACTGGAGAGTATAAAATGAAATGGGCTCTTGATCTCGTGAAGCCACATTTCAACACTGTTAAATGAAATAGATCTATCTAGTTTAAACATGCTATTCATAAACATTCTTTCTGCACGTGGCTTTGTTGGATTGATAGATTGCCTACAAAATTCTGTCTTTTGTCTTAGGATGTTTCTTTGGATCCTTGCTGTGTCTTTTGTCTGACTTGTATTGAGGATCGTGAGCATGTTTTCTGGGGTTGTTCTTTTAGCCGTCGTATATGGATTAGAGGATGCAAACTCACCAAGGGACCACCATCTATCACCAACTGGAATGACATTTTGCAATGGTTCGACCATATTGCTGCCTTGTCTAATTTCCAAGCTACCACGATAAAACTCTTTATAGAAGCTTTCGTTTACCATTTGTGGAAGGAAAGAAATAGGCTTTTGCACAGTAATGAAATGTTTATCGAAAACGATATCTTTTCAAGAATTATTTTTGATGTTTGAACTGAAATGTATAAAATTAAGAAAGTTAAATTTTCTCTTTTGAACCAAGCCATTTGCAAGGCTTTGAACATTGACGAGTGTCATTTCTGGTGATTGTATTTGACATATATGTAATTATTTTTGAATTATAATATACACCCGCTTGCTTTTAGCAAAAAAAAAACACTAAAAGAAATTACTCACACACAAGAACAAAATCTAGAATTGAATGCCTTCAAATGAAATGACAAAGGTGTATTTATAGGAGGAATTGGGTACTATTCGAAGTTACTATTCATATAGTGATGTCGCGCTTATATCAGCATGACGTCAGCACCTAGGTTACCATTGTGTCAGCATGACGTCAGCGCTTAAGTCACCATTATGTCAGCATGATGTCATCGAAAGTTACTATTCACTCGTTGACTTTTACTATTCATGCATTGATCGTTAGTTGACCAAGGCTTTTTAAAGGTTTTTCAGCGTCCTGAATCCATTTTTGCACTTCGTTTGGCCAAATTCAATCTCTATTTGCTCGTGTCAAGGTCGCTCTATCTTTCTCCTTTAGTAATGTGCTGAATTTCTCGTTCAAGTATTGGCTTTTGTGGCCATTTTTGCTCTTTCTTCTTCAGAACCTATATTGCACTAAATTTGTGTAAAATATACAATTAAGCTTGAAATAATAATGCAATATACATGATTCAATGGGTTAAAATTACTAAAAATACGGATTTATCAAGTTGTCATCACCAACATCTGTGAAAGGGGTTAGAAGTTTTCTGGAACATGCAGGGTTCTATAGGAGATTCATCAAGGATTTCTCAAAGATCGCCAAGTCACTTTCAAATCTTCTGGCGCAAAATGTTCCATTTGTGTGGGATGAAGACTGCGAATGTGTTTTCATAACAATTAAGGAAAAACGTGTGTCAACACCTATTGTAGTACCTCCTGATTGGGAGTTACCATTTGAGTTGATGTGTGATACCAGCGATTACGCCGTAGGAGCAGTCTTGGGACAACATAAGAACAAGGTTTTCCATGCTATTTACTATGCGAGTCACACTCTTAATAATGCGCAGCTTGAGTTACTCAAAATAGTATTTGCCTTCGACAAGTTTCGGCCCTATTTGATTGAAAATAAGGCAATCGTCTACACTGATCATTCTGCTATGAAATAACTTATGGCCAAGAAGGATGCGAAGCCAAGGCTCATTCGTTGGGTGTTGTTGCTACAAGAATTCGACTTGGAAATCAGAGATAAGAAAGGCACATAAAATTCGGTAGCATTTCATTTTTCTAGACTTGAGTTACCAACAGAGATTGAGATGGTGAAGCCGCCCATTAATGATGATTTTTTGAATGAAAAGATTCTCGCGATACAATATTCTCAAACTCTTCCATGGTATGCTGACTTTGTGAATTTTCTGGTGGCGAAGGTAATTTCAGCAGATCTTAATTATCAGTAAAGGAAGAAATTTTTATCTGATGTGAAACACTACTATTGGGATGATCTTGTACTCTATAATCTTTGTACAGATCAATAATCAGAAGGTGTGTTCCAGAAGAAGAGATGGGTGATATTTTGCGACATTGTCACACACTTGAGTGCAGGGTCACTTTAGAGGAAATCAGACAGCGGCAAAGGTGCTCTAATCGGGCTTTTATTGGCCTAGCTTGTTTAGAGATGTTCACACTTTTGTTGTTGCATGTGATCGATGCCAGAGATTGGGGAATATCTCAAGAACGAATGAAATGTCATTGCAGAACATTCTTGAAGTTGAACTTTTTGATGTATGAGGGATCGACTTCATGGGACATCTCCTTTCCTTCTACAATAACAGATACATTTTGTTGATAGTTGATTATGTATCTAAATGGGTGGAAGTGATGGCGACTCCAAAAAATAATGGTGCGGTAGTGTTGAATTTTCTAAAGAAGAACATTTTTACAAGGTTTGGCACACCTCGAGCAATAATTAGTGATGAGGGTACCCATTTTTGCTACAAATAGTTTCAAGCCCTCTTACTCAAATATGGTGTCAAACATCGGAAAACCCTTGCCTACCATCCTCAAACCAACGGGCAAGAAGAAGTCTCAAATCGAGAAATAAAGAAGATTCTTAAGAAAACGGTGGGTAATTCGTGCAAAGATTAGGCCAAGAAGATTGATGATGCACTGTGGGCTGTTGCCTTACAGATTGGTCTATGGAAAAGCTTGTCATTTACCAGTTGAGCTCGAGCACAAGGCATATTGGGCAATGAAGCAGTTGAACTTGGATATGCAAGCTACAGGGGAAAAGAGACTTTTGCAATTAAATTAGTTAGAAGAGTTCCGGAATGAAGCTTATGAGAATGCAAAGATCTACAAGGAGAGAACAAAAGCGTGGCATGATAAACATATTTCACGAAAAAGTTTTTCCCTGGTCAGAAGGTTCTTTTATATAACTCAAGGCTTCGCTTGTTTTCCAGAAAGCTAAAGTCTAGATGGTTTGGCCATTTTATAGTTATGAAGGTATTTTCCTATGGAGCTGTCAAAGTAAATTATCCAGAGAAGGGGACATTCAAGGTCGATGGACAACGACTGAAGACTTATTGGCATGATGAGTTTGATAAGCATAAGACCACTATCCACCTCAACTCGTCATGAAAAATTGCTCCGTTAGGCTGTCGACGTTAAAACAAGTGTTTTTCGGGAGACAATCTGAATTCTCTTACTTTTCTTGATTTAACATTTGTGTTTGTTTTTAGTTAATTTTTGAGTTATAGTTGTCGTAGCCAATTTTTACATTTTTATTGTCATGTTAGGTTCAAGAACAAGTTTGAGGGGAAACCAAGCTAAAGAAAAGTTCTACCAAATCAATTAAGGAAGAAAATATGGAGAAAATAGTGTTTGGATTGAAGGGGATGCGTGCGTTGAAGAGAAAAACAGAGAAAAATAGAGTTGTAAGGTAGCGCTGTTGCGCCAAAATGTAGCGCAACTGCGCTGACGATGTTTAAGTGACGTTTATGAAATAGCGTTGTTGCGCTGGAATTTAGCGCAACTGCGCTGACGGGATTTCAAGTTACTCTTGTGAGTAGCGCTGTTGTGCTAAAATATAACGCAGCTGCGCTGTTATTCTTGCATTTGACGTTCAAAAAAAAAATTATTTAGCCACTTAGCAAACCCACTTACCCAACCCCATGCCACATAACCAAACCCAAATCCTACGTACCCAAATAATAAAAACCACAACCTACCTAACCAAACCCATTTCATATCCTAACCCATCAGATCCCATAACTCAAAACCCAAATCATTTAAGCACCTTTACCCGTCTACCCATATTAACCCAAACCCAATTCTTCTACAAACACTCAAACCCTTAACAAATCCATTCAAATTTCTAATATCTCAAAATCCTACACCTCTGTCCTTCTTTCTCAACACAAAACCAATAAATACCTCACATCTCTTAACCCGTGCCCATGACGGCACAGTTAAAGCACGCTGGCAACAAGACGATAGAAAGCTCACATTGCCCGCTTGTCACCATCTTCTCATTCGCTTCATTCTTTCCCTTGTGCGTACTACTCATGCCAATTAGGACCTTTCAGATTTCGGCGTCGACACCGTCAACGTTCGCGGGCTGTACTGATTAACGAGGCAGGGTTGTTAGGCGACGCTGGTTGTGGCAGAATCATTGGATCTACAGAGGCGTCGACGGTGAAGCTTTGTCGGCAGTTAAAGACTTTCACACTGTAAGTGATTCTTTTTATTTGGTTATGTTGGTGTATTGCTAACGTGAGGCCATATTGTGGTGATTGGGGGTGTTAGTGGCTGATGTTGTTGGGTGGCGGACATTGGGGGTCTGTATGATATGTTATCTCTTGATTAATGTCCTTATTAAAGCTGAAAGAATAGTCGTGAACTTTCCTTCAGACTGTTGCCATTGCATTTGTATGTTGGTTGGCCACTGTGTTGTTAGATGCGTTATAGTGAATGTACTTGTGCTTTGGTGTTTGGTGTATAATGGGGTTGTGTGTACTAATTGTGCACCTCTTTTGAGTCTGTTGGGTGGCTCATGCTTGTAGTGGATATTGTGTGGTTGTGAGTGTACAGTGTTTCTGTTGATTGACTTACAAAGATAGTAAGTTGTGTTTCTTAAGTGGAGCAGATTGTGGATCCAGAATTAGGTGTTAACTAGGTGTTACAACTATCAACAAAGTAGGCAACATAGTTGATTAGTTGACTTGCGACTGGACCTATCTTGTGTTTGTTGGGTGATTCTTGGTTGCATTGGATTGTTAGGACGAATTATAGGAGTTGCAATGGTGTTATGTGGGATTGGTCGCTCTAAAGGGCGCTTGCAGTGATTGTGTTGGGGTGTGATTGAATAGGTTAAATTGACTGATCATTTTAGATAGCATTGTCCTTATCCAAAAGAAGACGGGGTTCAACATCTGGCGCCTCTACATCCAAGTCTAAGCCCGCTTTGAATACACATAAATTTGTTTGTGAGGAGGCCAAAGCTCGGTATACTTAGTACATCATAAAGAAATATTTGGTCATAGAGCGAGGTTTCGAGGAGCCTGGACCTAAAATTGAACAGCAAGCTGATTCGCAGCAATGGACTACCTTCATCAAATCACCTGGGCCAAGTTATGTATTGTTGGTTCGCGAATTCTATGTTAATGCACCAGAACATCAAGACAAGAGGGTCTTTGTTCGTGGCAAGACTGTTGCTTTTGACCGGGGCAGTATCAATAGGTTCTATCAGGTACCAGACAATGATGATGATTTCTATAGTGCCCACGGGGAGAACATTCACCCATATAGCATTATTAGGTATTTAACAGATGATAGAGTCACGTGGAAAAAGAAAAGTGACAAGGTTATAAGCTTTCCATCATCAAGCATGCGGAAGGAGATTAAAGCGTAACACCTATTCATCTGTGCCACCCTCCTACTGACATGGAACACATACGAGGTTTCAAGAGAGCACGTTGCATTAAATTATGCCATTGGAAACCAGTTTAGCATTGATGTCGGAAAGGTAATTGAGCAGTCAATCTTGCAGTATTTGAAGGGACGGACTACTGGGGGACTTCCTCACCCAACATTGTTACTGGTTTGTGCCTTGCGGCTGGGTGAGGAAGTCCCCCAATAGTCCGTCCCTTCAAATACTGCAAGATTGACTGTTCAATTACCTTCCTGACATCAATGCTGAACTGGTTTCCAATGGCATAATTTAATGTGGCGCACTCTCTTGAAACCTCGTATATGTTCCCTTTCGGTAGGAGGGTGGCACAGATGAATAGGTGTTACGCTTTAATATCCTTCCGCATGCCTGAAGACGGAAAGCTCACAACCTTGTCACCTTTCTTTTTCCACGTGACTCTATCATCTGTTAAATACCTAATAATGCCATCTGGGTGAATGTCTTCCCCGTGGGCACTATAGAAATCATCATCAATGTCTGGTACCTAATAGAATCTATTGATACTGCCCCGGTCAAAAGCAACAGTCTTGCCACAAACAAAGACCCTCTTGTCTTGATGTTCTAGTGCATTAGCATAGAATTCGCAAACCAATAATACATAACTTGGCCCATGTGATTTGATGAAGGTAGTCCATTGTTGCGAATTGGCCTACTGTTTAATTGTAGGTCCAGGCTCCTCGAAACCTCGCTCTATGACCAAATATTTCTTTATGATGTGCTAAGTATACCGAGCTTTGGCCCCCTCATAAACAAATTTATGTGTATTCAAAGCGGGCTTAGACTTGGATGTAGAGGCTCCAGATGTTGAACCCCGTCTTCTTTTGGAGGAGGACATTGCTATCTAGAATGATCAGTCAGAAACTGAGGAGCTGATGCAGCTTCAGGTACCATTGACTCATATTACAATAGACAACTTGGGGTCTCATATGGATAGGCAGGCAAATGCACCAGCCAGTCTGGAAGATGCTTTCCTTCTAGAGAATCAAGGAAATAAGCCCCTTACTCGCTGGGACATGGACACGTGGCGACACGAGATGCTCCACCAGGAAACATGCATTGGGCAGTGCTTGAATCTCCTTATCTGATGGTAGGATGAACTGGCGGCACAACAGGATGTGAGTTATAATATCGTGGCACAGATCACAAGGCAATTAGGGGTCTCACCCGTACCTGTCTTCCCCTATTTTCACCAGCCAGTGACTACATCCTTTCGGACGAGGAATGAGTATAGCGGATATTCATGGAAGTCCTTTGTTTTCCTTTCTTTATGACTTTGATATTGAGGACAATGTTTCTTTCTAAGTTTGGGGGTGGTTATTAGTTGCTTGCTTGTGCACTTGTCCTTTTCGTATTTGTTTTATGTGTTTTCTTTTCATGTGTTTTGTTATTTTTATTACGTTCTGGAAAAAAAATGATGTTGAAAGGATGCGAATTTAGGCCAATGATGAGTAGCATAAGTATGACATAATATTAGTGAGAATGATTGAATGACACATAGTTTCAGTTTATAGAGAATCCCTATTTCTACGCACTTAGCCTCACCTAGTCATATGTGTACTTAGAGAAGGTTTATGTGAGTCTAAGTGGCAGAGAGAAAAAAAATGATATGAAAAAAATGATGAATGGAAAAAGAGGGTTTTAGAACTTGCTTGATTGTCACTCGAGGCGAAATCCTAGGTTATATAACATTAGAGTAATGATTGAGGCCATCTTTGGATCGTCTACACTGACCATTATGCTATGAAATAATTGAATAATTAAATATTCCTAGTCCACCCTTTTGACCCTAATTAGCCTTTTCTTTCATGTGCAACCTATAATAGCTTCCTTAACTTGTCAAGTGTGATTTCCCCAATTAATGACCTTCCTACTTATAACATGTGATTATTCTAGGATAATTATGTGGATCTATGTTCTGTATGGAAAGATGGAAGGTATTATGACTGGGTGATATGTTGTGTTGTTCTTGAGAAAAATGAAATATTGAGAAAAAGAAAAAAAAAGAATGGAAAGAAAGAAGAGTCGCACTCCTTGTAGTTAATGTCAAAATGTAAGTTTGGGGGAGTGTGGATTCTTTATGTGTTTTATAAATATTGTGGATGAGTGTTGAGGAAGTGAAAAAGAAAGAAGAAAGAAAAGAGATATGTAGAGCAACTGTTGGGTGTAAGAAGTCAAGTTAGCATGTGCTCCACTGAACATCTTAGGATGACTGTGTGCTTACGGGTAGTTTAGTCTTATGTTATATCCATTATCCTACCTTGACCCTAGCCACATGTTACAACCAAATGTAAAGTCCTACTGATCTTCAATGCTATGATTAACCTACATTAGTGGAGAGTGGCATAAAAAGTAAGCTTATGAAGCCTAAAATGGATCAAGGGAAAATTAAAAAAAAATGATCGACATTGATAATCCACTTAGCTTGCATAAACTCATCCGGGTACAATTAATTAGGATAGAGGCTATAGACACACTCATTTGGGGGATTTGAAGTAAAATGCAATTTATGTGAAGTTGAGATTTCTCATGCTTATGATTGGGAATTGCCTTTTAAGGTTGAGTTGTGAAATATTGCTATTGAGGTCATGGAAATTTACTATTCGACAGCATTGCTTTCTAGAGTTATATTGTGTTGAGTCTTTAGTTTTTAGGTTGCTCTTTCCTTAGTAGTGTCTTTTGCTTGAGGACAGGCAAAACTTAAGTTTGGAGGTGTTTGTTGGATGTATTATTGATATATTATTTCAACACTTTTTTACTTAATTCTTGTTAGTCTTGAGTAATTTTTGGAGCAATTTGACGGGTTTCGTGTTTGTTTTGCGAGGAAGGTGAATTATATGAGAAAGCATGGATTTCGAGGCAAAATTGAAGAAAAATGGCCAAGGGCGAGCTTGCATGAAACTTGTGAAGCAATTGAAGAGGAATCAGGAGTAGCGCAACTACGTAGTATCGCATCAAATTAAAGGACATTTTTGTAAAACGGCACGAAAAGAAGTAACCCTATGATAAAAAAGAAGGAAAAACGTGAGATGGGGGGAGAGTTCTCTTGGCGGCTAATTTTTTGGAGCAGAAGCAATATTCCAAAGAGAAGAAAACGTGAGAAGATTGCAAGAGAAAGATAGAGAACGATTCAAAGACAGATTTTTAAGACAATTCTTCTTGAAATTTCCAGTTTTTCTTTCTCTCTCATTATGAACTTCAATCGCTTTTGGATTTTATTTACAGTCATTATGATGTTTTAGATTCTTATCCTAGGGCAACGATGTAGCCAAATTTTGAATGCTCGGATTATGCTGATTTAATTAATTGATGAATTATTCTGTTTTTATGTTGAGTATTTCATTCTACACTTTATGCCTATGATTACTTGGCCAACAATTGCTTGATTTGTGATTTGGTTTGAGATTGAGAAGTGACAATCAGACTAGACCCTGTATGAAATACCATTAAATTGTTATAAGCTAGAGATAGTTATGAGATCTAATGCAACGCTTAAATTTCTAGGGCTTAATGCATTCCATAAGTTCACAATTATAGCTTGCTTATTGTGATAGGTTATTATTGCTTGAGAAATATTAATATCTACTTTAGTGAAATTGCTGGCAGCATAAGGAATAGTCATCAATTGAATTCAATCAGTAGATTCGAGTAGGATAAATTTTAGTGAAATCAGAACCTTTAGAGCTTTTAATTATTGAATTAGCCTGTTTCAGTAATTTTGTGATCGTGTTAATTGTTAGTTTTATAAGTTTCGTCAATTAATTAGTTATTATTAGAAAATTCTCAATATTTGATTATCCAGATAAGATTAGAGCTAGATTAATTTCGGTAGTTAATAATCTCAGTCCTCGTAAGAACGATCTTTACCTACTACTTTATTACTTATTGCGATACGTGTACTTGCGTTAGATTTTTCACAATAACCCCCAATCATTTGAAAAGAAAAGTTTGTACGTTCCAAAGATTGGCTATTGATGATGGAATTAAATCCACATAACTTTGACATGCCAAGTATTTTAACAGAGTAAGAGCACCAATCTCTTTGAAAGAGTCGCCTATATTGATACCTTCCAAATTCAATGTTTTAAGGAACTTAAAGTTGTGAAAAATGGATGAGATATCATACGAATAACTTGGGCCCATATCACTAGCAGCAAAGAACAACAGTGATCGTACAAATGGCCCAGATGGCTTCAACATAGTGAAATGATTTCTTCTGGGATAAATGCAAAGGCGACGTAGTTGATATTTTTCCCTAATGGAAGAAAAATCACTAGGATCCATATCCTGATCATACCCATCTATCTTTTGTAAAAAGTTATCTTCCTTAGCTTTGGTCAAGCAAAACTCACGTAAGAGATCATGAACACGACATGATTTCACCCGACCATTGGATTTTTCTCGAGCAATTGTCAGTAAGCTTCTCTCCCATCAAATATGCAAAGTAATCCTCTGCCACATCCTCTAAGCTCTTCAAGTCAGTTTTCTTTACAAACCCTTCAGCGATCCACAATCTTATTAATTTAGAGACGAGAACTTCTTTATCCTCCAAAAACACTCCAAAGTACAAGAAACAACACTTTAAATGATCTGGTAAATGCTTATAACTCAGCTCGATTACAATTTTGCCCTATGCTTCCACGTCACCGAGTATCAATGAACTTAAACTTTCTACAATTTGTTCCCATTGATTCACCCTTTACTCCATCTTGTCAAGAAGTCTGGCCGTCAGAACAACGGAAAGAGGTAAACCTTTACAATTTTTTGCAATTCGCCTTCCGACATCCAAGAGTTCAGTAGGAGACTTTTTTTTTTCCTGAAATAGCTTCTTCTCCAGCAATGCCCAATTTTCATCATTAGAGAGTAGAGAAAGGGATTGCACTATACTATTAAATTTAGCTAGGGAAGCCAACCCTTGGTGTAACACCTAGCTTTATTCTATGCCATGTGGGTTTTTATATAAACAAAAAAAAAAGAACTAAGGTAGGTAGTTGCTGGGATTCGAACCTGTGCACTCATTTCCCTTTGCATGAGTCTTAACCATCTGGGCTGGTGTTGGTATGTTAACAAAACTAGTAATTAATAGTACTTATATTTGTAAAGCAATCAGATAAGTTTAAAATTCAGCAAACCAAGGAATCAGACCCCATTTTCCTTTCTGCGCACCCGTCGACCTTTTACTTAAATTTTTGCCTATTTTCTCATGCTAATAATATTTTGATTTCTCGAAAGGTAAGTTTGGTTTAATTAGCTTAAGAATTCTTTATATATGTGTGTGTATATGCGTATATATCTATATATTTAGTTATGTATGTGTATAATTATATTGTTTATAAAACAATGGATTTCTTTACTTGTTAAGTAGTAAATAAATACAAAATTAAAGGAGATTGTCGTGTGAATAGTTTATGTGTATAGTGAAGAAGATGATATAAGCATGTTACACAAAAATATGATTAAATGACTATACTACTATTACCTTTGATTTAGTCTAAGGAAACTATATATATACGTCAGGCTTGTAAATGATTTATGGCATGTTAAGTTTATGTGGTAAAAATAGAATAGTTTAACGGTAAACAAAGTCAAATGCATGTATAGGCAGATTGGTATAACATGAATGTTCATGGTTATATTGGATGCATAGCCTTTAAAGAATTAATGTTCATGTAGAAAATGTGAGTTTTATAATTAGAGATCTCAATTTTACTACTTGTTTTGCAGAGTCAACTTAGCTTGAAAGTATATTTTAAGGAAAAGAACTATTTTATCTATAACGAAAAGCTAAGGTAAGTCGGACAACCTTCTTGCACCTAGATCCCTTCTGGTTCTCTCCCTACTGTTTCAATTTAATGTCTCATATACCAAAGTTTGTTAACTCCGTTCCGATTCACTCATCTTTTGAAATCTTGTACTCAACTTCTAGTGAGAGACTGTGGCATTTAAGTATTGATTGTATTAATTGCTATGTGTTATCCTTAGAGCTGTGACACCCATTCGGCGGGTGAAACTGCCGCATATTCTTAGCTTTGTACCTGTAGGTGAGGGACGCTTCACCCTACAAAGGTGTGGGCCGCAGGTGGCCATTTTGTGACCTCAGCGGTGGGAGACGGTTCACCGCTTGAGGATGAGACTTAGAAGCCTTCTGTTATGGTGTGGAGAATTTAGCTATCACTATCACGGCTCTAAGCGATATTTATGTGTTATGTGGTAATTATGATATCATATTTTGAAATATAATTAAGTTTGTACGCTACTTCAGAATATATAGAATTGTGAGATAACTGCTCAGGTAGCTATGCTATCCGGTTGCGTAACTCTGATATTAGTCTGATGTGTATGTTTTGTATTGATCAAGTTATGATTCGGTTATAGACCTGCGTAAACTAACTATTCTCCGTTCGTCCCTCTTCCGAATACTCCTGTACCTTGACTCCACATTGTATATTTGGTTTAACTTCAAGTTCTATATTGCATCATATCATTTGGACAACCCTCAGAGCCTGATTCCGGGTGTTCATCTTACTGAGCTTTCTTTGCTCATGTTATTTATTTAACTGCTTCGAAGGGAAGGTGAGTCCAGTTATCAGGAGAAGGACCAGTCTTAGAACCCCTACCTCAGTCGGCTTGTGGTATGCTGGATTTCTTTTGTAGGACAATCCAGCTAAGTTTTGGATGTCTATATTATTGTAGATTATCAGTAGAAACTTTGTAAACCTTAGTAATGTTTTTTTTTTGTATGGTGGGGAAGATGTAATCTTAATAAAGTATTATGTTTGGTTTAGACTATGTAGATATTTTGTCAATGATGTATATAGATACCCTGATGTAAATTTAACAGGTTTTGCCACTCTTTATACTGGTGCTTGATTAGCTTTGCAGGTTTGAAATGAATTGTGTAAGTTCTTAGCGAGTCGCGCCCCTGGTTTAGGGTCTAAGTTCGGGGCGTGACAGATTGGTATCAGAGCAATAGGTTTCTTGATCAATGCGACCTAGGTTATGGGTAGCTAGGAATTTTGTTATATTAACTCTGTATTCAGAACTATATTATGTTTTGTGTTATGACTAGTTGGAAGTGTTTGTATTGTATTTGTTTTTAGGAAATGGATAAGGAGATTCATGGTAGTGATGCCAGTGACAATGTTCCTTTAGCTGAGGTCTTTGAAAGGCAGAGAGCTAAAAAGAAAGGGAAAACCCTTGCAGATGAATCCACATCACAGTTAGATGCTCATGCTGTAGCGGGAGAAATGTTACATCAGATAGCAGTTGGCATTGTTCAGGCTGGGATTAAAGAAAAGACAAAGAGAAAGGAGAAAAAGAAGAAAAGTCAAGATGTTAAAGATTCTGAAGCTTACAGGGAATTCTCAATTCATAATCCTTGGGAATTCTGGGGTTTAAACAACCCACAAGAAGCCCATATCTGGTTAGAGTCGATGGAAAAAATATGGAGATTGGTGAGATATGATGACGCCGCTAAAGTTCGACTTGCAACTCATAAACTTTGTGGGTTAGCAGAATCATGGTGGAAGAAAAAGTTAGTTGGCGTATCAGAGGAGATGGAATGGAATCAGTTCAGAAAAATTTTTGAGGAAAAATTACCCTGGCTCATATCGAGACGAAAAGGTCAGAAAGTTTATGTATTTGGTTCAAGGAGATCTGACTGTGACTGACTATGCTGATAAATACACAAAGTTGGCCGAATATGCACCCTATATGGTACCTGATGCAGAAGCAAGTGCAAAAAAAATTTTAGCAGGACTACGACCGTCCGTACATAGATTTGTGGGCTATAATTGCTATTTGACCTTTGAGGACGTGTTTGATGCTGCCATTAAGGTAGAGAAGGCTGAGAATTTAAAAAGGCAACATTTTCAGAAGTCTACGGCAAGTAGCAGCAAGAAAGGGGGCAAATCCTGGACTTCCCAGCAAAGTAGTGGTTCTAGTATGAGCTCGGTAAAGAAGCCATATGATCAGCAGTATGAGACACAGGGATTCCAACAACAACCCTATGTCCAACAAGTTAGAGACCAAGGATCGCAATACAGACCGTCTGCTTCACATCAAAAAAGTCAGACACCTAAATGCAATCACTGCGGCTTCACTCATCTTTCTGAAAACTGTAGATGGTTAACTGGGGGATGTTTTAAATGTAGGGCTATGGATCATCGTATTAAAAACTATCCATTGCAAATGAATCCTCAGCCACCTTCTGTAGGACCGACTCGCCCTCCTGTGGTTCGACCTGATCAGCAGTTTGTACCGAGAGGTGGTGGCCAGAAACCTCAGCCTAAGGCCCGAATGTATGCCTTGACCTCTGGAGATGACCAGGCTTCAGATGAAATGGTGGCAGGTATTTTTAAAATTTCTGATGCATATGCTCACATTTTATTTGATACGGGGTCAAACTACTCTTTTGTGTCCTCCACATTTGCATCCATGTTCAATTACTTGCCTGAATCACTAGAAACTGAATTATTTGTGGAAACTCCAGTTGGGACCTCTATAGTTACAGATGTGGTATATAAAAATTATGTAGTACATATTGGGAACAGGGAACTGTTAGCTGATCTGATTCGTTTAGACATGAAAGATTTTGATGTCATCCTAGGGATGGATTGGTTGTCAAGGTATCATGGGTATGTCGATTGTTTTGCCAAAAAGGTTACATTTTATTTGCCTGATGAGCCAGAGTTTGAGATCCAGGGGAGGAAACAAGAGATGCCAAGAGTTATATCAGTATTGAAGACCCGAAAACTATTGAAGAAGGGTTATGAAGGATTCTTAGCTTATGTGGTGAGCACTGAACAGAAGGAGTTGAAAGTAACAGATATTCTAGTAGTCAAAGACTTCCCAGATGTATTCCCAGATGACATTCTGGGGCTTTCCCCAGAGCGTAAGGTTGAATTTGGAATTGAACTTTTACCAGGTATGCAGCCTATATCGAAAACACCATATCGGATGGCTCCAGTAGAACTTAAAGAATTAAAGGTTCAATTGCAAGAACTACTTGATAAAGGTCAAATTCGCCCTAGTGTCTCTCCGTGGGGTGTGCCAGTATTATACGTGAAAAAGAAGAATGGTAGTTTGAGATTGTGTATTGATTACCGTGAGTTGAATAAGGTCACGGTGAAGAACAGGTATCCTTTGCCTCGTATAGATGATTTGTTCGATCAACTACAGGGTGCACAAGTGTTTTTAAAGATAGATTTGAGGTAGGTTACCATCAGTTGAAAGTTAAATCCGAGGATGTCTCGAAGACGGCTTTTCGGACCAGATACGGACACTATGAGTTTGATGTAATGCCGTTTGCCTTGACAAATGCTCCGGCAGCCTTTATGAATCTGATGAACACGATCTTCAAGCCTTATCTGGACCAATTCGTAGTGGTATTTATAGATGATATTCTCATATATTCTAAGAGCCATGAAGACCATGAACATCATTTGAGAATGGTTCTACAAACTCTTCGAGAGAAACAACTATATGCTAAATTTAAAAAGTGTGAATTCTGGTTGGGTAGTGTGACTTTCTTAGGTCACATTATATCTCAGGATGGTATTTCTGTGGACCCTCAAAAAAATTGATGCAGTGAAAAATTGGCCAAGACCGACGTCTGTTACTGAAGTTCGCAGTTTTCTGGGGCTGGCTAGTTACTACAGGAAATTTGTAGAGGGGTTTGCACGATTGGCAATGCCTTTGACACAACTAACACGGAAAGACTCTAAATTCAAATGGACTGAAAAATGTGAGCAAAGTTTCCAAGAACTGAAGGATCGTTTGGTATCGGCACCAGTGTTAACTCTTCCTTCTGGATCCGAGGGTTTAGCTATATATAGTGATGCTTCTAAAAGTGGTCTGGGTTGTGTATTGATGCAACACGGAAAAGTAATTGCTTATGCTTCCAGGCAACTGAAGAGTTTTGAGCAAAACTACCCCACACATGATCTGGAACTGGCAGCAGTTATATTTGCTCTTAAGATCTGGCGGCATTATTTATATGGGGTAACATGTGATGTGTACACTGATCACTAAAGTTTCAAATATATCTTCACTCAAAAAGAGCTAAATCTTAGACAAAGGAGATGGCTGGAACTTTTGAAGGATTACGATTTGACTATTTATTATCATCCTGGAAAAGCTAATAGAGTGGCTGATGCTTTAAGTAGAAGACCCTCAGTGCTTGTGGCAGCTTTGTTGACATCACAGAAAGAGTTGATCAAAGAATTTGAAAAGTTACAACTTGAAGTAATCACTTCCACTGAGAGTTTACTAGCTCATTTAACCATACAGCCTACATTGCTGGAACAGATAAAAGGAGCACAAAGAACTGATTCATTTTTGGAAGGAGTTAGGAGTAAATTAGAAGAAGGGAAAGAATCTGAATTTCAAAAACATGAAGATAGTACTGTTCGATATAACAATAGATTATGTGTTCCAGATGACCCAGCATTAAAGAAAGAGATCTTGTCTGAAGCACATGAGTCTCTATTTACAGTACATCCAGGTGGAACTAAAATGTATCGAGATCTTCGAGAGCATTTCTTGTGGAACAACATGAAACGTGACATCGGTGACTATGTGGCTAAATGCCTAACCTGTCAAAAGATTAAAGCTGAACACCAGAAGCCCTCAGGATTATTACAGCCATTAGAGATTCCGGAATGGAAATGGGATAGTGTATCAATGGATTTTGTGGTGGGATTGCCCAGAACCAGGGATAAACATGATGCAATTTGGGTGATTATGGACAGGCTAACCAAAACAGCTCATTTCTTGCCTATTCGAATTGATGAGAATAAAGATAAGTTGGCCAAGCTCTATATAGATGAAATAGTATGTCTACACGGGGTACCAAAAGAAATTGTTTCAGACCGGGATCCCAGATTTACATCTAGATTCTGGCAAGGTATGCAGCAAGCGCTAGGTACAAAGTTGAGAATGAGTACAGTATTTTACCCTCAAACAGATGGCCAAACAGAAAGAACCATCCAGATTTTAGAAGATATGCTTCGAGCTTGTGTTATGAACTGGGGTGGTAATTGGGATTCACATATAGCTTTGGTTGAATTTGCCTATAATAATAGTTATCAGTCCAGTATTCAGATGGCACCCTACGAGGCATTATATGGCAGAAAATGCAGAACCCCGTTGTACTGGGATTTAGATGAAAGAAAAGTAATAAGTACCCAACTACTTGAAGATGCAGAGGAAAAAGTTAAACTGATTCGAGCCCTTCTTAAAAGTGCACAAGACAGACAAAAGAGTTGGGCAGATGTAAGGCGTAAAGATCTGGCATTTGAGGTAGGCGAACATGTGTTTATGAAGGTATCACCTACTAGAGGCGTGATTAGATTTGGTAGACGAGAAAAATTGAATGCCCGGTATGTAGGCCCGTTTGAGATATTAGAACGGATCGGGGAAGTTGCGTATAGAGTAGCTTTACCTCCAACATTAGCAGGCATTCACAATATATTTCATGTCTCTCAATTGCGGAAATATGTACCTGATCCGAGCCACATTATACAATATGATCAAATACAAGTACAAGATAGCTTGACGTATGAAGAACATCCAGTGGCTATTGTCGACAGGAAGGATCAAATACTTCGGCACCGTACGATTCCGTATGTAAAAGTCCAGTGGAGTAGTAATCGCACACCAAGAGAAGCTACTTGGGAATTGGAGTCGGAAATACGAGAAAAGTACCCCTTTCTATTCGAGATGCCAGGTAAATAAGTTTCGAGGACGAAACTTTTGAAGGGGGGAAGGGTGTAACACCCAGCTTTATTCTATGCCATGTGGGTTTTTATATAAACAAAAAAAAAAAAAAAGAACTAAGGTAGATAGCTGCTGGGATTCGAACCTGTGCACTCATTTCCCTTTGCATGAGTCTTAATCATCTGGGCTAGTGTTGGTATGTTAACAAAACTAGTAATTAATAGTACTTATATTTGTAAAGCAATCAGATAAGTTTAAAATTCAGCAAACCAAGGAATCAGACCCCATTTTCCTTTTTGCGCACCCGTCGACCTTTTGCTTAAATTTTCGCCTATTTGCTCATGCTAATAATATTTTGATTTCTAGAAAGGTAAGTTTGGTTTAACTAGCTTAAGAATTCTTTATATATGTGTGTGTATATGCGTATATATCTATATATTTAGTTATGTATGTGTATAATTATATTGTTTATAAAACAATGGATTTCTTTACTTGTTAAGTAGTAAATAAATACAAAATTAAAGGAGATTGTCGTGTGAATAGTTTATGTGTATAGTGAAGAAGATGATACAAGCATGTTACACAAAAATATGATTAAATGACTATACTACTATTACCTTTGATTTAGTCTAAGGAAACTATATATATACGTCAGGCTTGTAAATGATTTATGGCATGTTAAGTTTATGTGGTAAAAATAGAATAGTTTAATGGTAAACAAAGTCAAATGCATGTATAGGCAGATTGGTATAACATGAATGTTCATGGTTATATTGGATGCATAGCCTTTAAAGAATTAATGTTCATGTAGCAAATGTGAGTTTTATAATTAGAGATCTCAATTTTACTACTAGTTTTGCAGAGTCAACTTAGCTTGAAAGTGTATTTTAAGGAAAAGAACTATTTTATCTATAACGAAAAGCTAAGGTAAGTCAGACAACTTTCTTGCACCTAGATCCCCTTTGGTTCTCTCCCTACTGTTTCAATTTAATGTCTCATATACCAAAATTTGTTAACTCCGTTCCGATTCACTCATCTTTTGAAATCTTGTACTCAACTTCTAGTGAGAGACTGTGGCATTTAAGTATTGATTGTATTAATTGCTATGTGTTATCCTTAGAGCTGTGACACCCATTCGGCAGGTGAAACTGCCGCATATTCTTAGCTTTGTACCCGTAGGTGAGGGACGCTTCACCCTACGGAGGTGTGGGCCGCAGGTGGCCATTTTGTGACCTCAGCGGTGGGAGATGGTTCACCGCTTGAGGACGAGGCTTAGAAGCTTTCTGTTATGGTGTAGGGAATTTAGCTATCACTATGACAGCTCTAAGCGATATTTATGTGTTATGTGGTAATTATGATATCATATTTTGAAATATAGTTAAGTTTGTACGCTGCTTCAGAATAGATAGAATTGTGAGATAACTGCCCAGGTAGCTAGGCTATCCGGTTGCGTAACTCTGATATTAGTCTGATGTGTATGTTTTGTATTGATCAAGTTATGATTTGGTTATAGACTTGCGTAAACTAACTATTCTCCGTTCGTCCCTCTTCCGAATACTCCTGTACCTTGACTCCACATTGTATATTTGGTTTAACTTCAAGTTCTATATTGCATCATATCATTTGGACAACCCTCAGAGCCTGACTCCGGGTGTTCATCTTACTGAGCTTTCTTTGCTCATGTTATTTATTTAACTGCTTCGCAGGGGAAGGTGAGTCCAGTTATTGGGAGAAGGACCAGTATTAGAACCCCTACCTCAGTCGGCTTGTGGTATGCTGGATTTCTTTTGTAGGACAATCCAGCTAAGTTTTGGATGTCTATATTATTGTAGATTATCAGTAGAAACTTTGTAAACCTTAGTAATGTTTTTTTTTGTATGGTGGGGAAGATGTAATCTTAGTAAAGTATTATGTTTGGTTCAGACTATGTAGATATTTTGTCAATGATGTATATAGATGCTCTGATGTGAATTTAACAGGTTTTGCCACTCTTTATACTGGTGCTTGATTAGCTTTGCAGGTTTGAAATGAATTGTGTAATTTCTTAGCCAGTCGCGCACCGGGTTTAGGGTCTAAGTTCGGGGCGTGACACTTGACACTTGTATTCTAGTGGTGAACATAATTCGACTTCCATTGTTATCATTTGTGAAACATCTTCTTAGATCATTCCAAGCATCAATGTTCCATATATCATCCCAAAAAATGAGAAACTTTCGTCCCTTGAGATGCTTGTACGACATTTCATCTAATTCTAAATCATCCTTATGATGATCTATGTTAGAAAGTTGAACAACTTGACAAAACGCTAACAATAATTGCCTCTTTTCATATACTTGAGAAACATAGCACCATGCACGAGTATCAAAGTACTCATTGACTGAAGGATCACTGAACAATTTCTTACCAAGAGTCGTCTTACCTTGTCCAGCCATGTCGACGACCGAGATAATACGCAATTTTTTTTATTCCTCCAATAAGCCACTCTAGCATCCTTTCTGTCTCTTCCATAAAACCAACCACACCGTTTTCAGTTGTTGGCTTATCATTTTGTGATGTTGAAGGATGATGTTCAGACATCTGATCGGAACCATAACACTTGTGACACTGGACAACCAACTCCGAGGAAGAAATGGTCAACAAAATCACATTTCCATAGCCTTTTTCCGGTAAAACTCTTTTTATGTCATTTAAAACATAAATGTCCTGCACATCTTTCAAAATAACAAAATACCCTTTACCTTTAAGAAAATTGTATATTGACTCTTCTAACTCAGCTTCGCTTATGTCACTTGTGTAGTTACTATAGTCTGTCTCGTCAGTTTCTACATCTTCATTAAATGAAGCATTACATAGGAGGTCAAGAAACACCTCATTTTTCCTTTCTTTATAGGATGAGACCACACTCCTAGTACAAACGTCATTTCTGTTGCGTAAAAGATTGAAGACTTGGTTGAGCGTGTCACCAATTTCAGTACTATTATTGAAGATGGGGATTATTTAAAGCTCGCTTGAGCGCATCTTTTGGATAATGCTCTCAATTGATTTCGTGTCACCAAATCCCATCTTGATTAGTCCTTGTTGATGTTTTAACTCTGGGACAATATCACGAAGCCAAAACATACAGTACGAAATAGGAATATCACCAACGAGAAATGAATCAATGACATACTCTGCCTTATATGCCAAATTTGCAATGTTTCTGATGATATCCTTTATATCGGGTTGCTCCTTGCGTGGGTCCGGGATCTCCATGAGGTGACAACTCTCCCATTGTAGCTCCCGTAGGAACTGTAAGATGTAAAACTTCAAAACGCGAATTGAAGCATCAGCCTTGGCTTTCAGCAGCAGGTCCCCTAGATTGTCCACAAGATGGTCCACAAAGTCGAGTTGAGCAGTCTTGGGATAGTACATTCGTGATGCTTGAGATCAATGGAAGTGATGGTGAAGCCTACCTCCCTGGCAAAAAATTCATACTCTTTCAAGGTACTATCATCTTCAATGAACTCTTGGGGGGGATCCGTGAGAATTGCTCTGAGGAGTACAATGTCCTTCTCAATTTCTTCCCTCCCATGAAGCAGCATTGAAGACTTCGATAGTTCAAGATAATCTATGAGAGCATCAAGAGGAGATAGATAGTCCACAAAGTAGTAGTAGACTTGTGGTGATGCCTTTGGGTGTTTGCCATTAATCATTCGGATCAAATCCATCCAATGTGACATGAGTTTGAGATGAACTCTTCGGGGGGATCCGTGAGAATTGCTCTGAGGAATAAAACGCTGTCGACAATTTGTTCCATCCGTTGAAACTCGAAAGGAGCTTGTTCAAGATAATCTACGAGAGCATCCAGGAGAGCTCGATTGTCCACAAAGTAGTCGTAGACTGCAGGTGATGCCTTTGGGTGTTTGCCATAAATCATTCGGATCAAATCCATCCAATGTGACATGAATTTGAGCTGATAGTTGAGTTTTTTCACCAGTTCACGAGCCTTTCGTTGGTCCATTTTCTTCCAATCATACTCCTTGATGATGATTGCCGCCGTCTGGGCCAAACAGTAAATTTGTTTCATTAATCTACCATCTTCAAAGAATTGTTGAGGACGATCTATGAGAAACGCTTGGAGGAGTGCATCAAGATGAGGTTGTAGAATATCATTGTCAAGCAGACTCGTAATGGCTTTGTCTCTTCATCTACAATCACCACTTGCTTCCCTTTCTCCATCACTTGCTTCTCTTTCACTTTTTTTTTACAGATAGATCTGAGTAATGGATTGCTTCTCTCACCTCTGCTACATCAACAATCAACATCTATGGCTATCTACACAAAATTGGGCAAATACCTATAGTGTTTTCGAAAGAAAGTGAATTTTAGGACCTCTCTATAAGAAGAAGCTCAAGATTTTAATTGCAATATCTAAAACTATTGCATGCATTTAAAAATTGAAAGCTTATTGTACGTTTTTGCAATATATATGTGAATCTTTAGGTACAATGTTCTTTTGTAATTTCTCAATGACATAATTGGTGAATATTAGAGCTTAGCAAAACTAGTTTTATGGCACTACTGATCCATGACTTAATCTGAACATGTCGACCAAGCTCGTGCTCACTTCGCCTTTCCTTTCTTCTTGTTTTTACTAAATTTCTTTCCCTTCTTGGATTTGCTCTTCATGTAAGAAATCTGATTGTGAATTTGCAATATATACATTAAGATGTCTTGTTTCATAAGTTCATCGAGGCGTCTAACAAAGGATCTCATATATGGAAACTTACCGTAGTTATCTATCCTTATGCTTATCTGGCTACTGTGATAATGCATCAATATGACTTTTATGCATAGGTGGAAGGAGCTTTTGTTTACCTTGTCCATTATCAACTTTAATCTGATTCTTTAGGATGCCAGGAACTTTAGGACTTGCTGGCTAAGACTAAGTTGTTCTCAGGTTGGGGCGGCCATCGCGAGCCTACTAAAAGGAGAGTGGAAGGGCGAACGAGAAGCATATAGATGTGTCTTAGATAGATCATCTTCTTTTCAATTTTGACATGTATCCTTTTAGACCTCCAAGTGTCTTCTCCAGTGCTGGAGACTTCCCCTCATATTATGCCATAGTGCTTGTGGTCCACATTGAAGCACCTACAAGGCTGTAAGAACACTTAATATATTGACAGAGTGGATCTGAGATCTTTTATCAGTAGGGGTTAAATGGTTTGGTGTCCAAAAATAGGACTTTTTATTGAATTTACTAAATCCTAATGAGGAAGAAGTTTGCTAGCATATATAGTTCCAAACAAATGGAAATGTGATAATTCAACAGTTCTTCAGTTATCTTGCCCATTCTGGCTTTTGGAATTGAAAATGGTGAGTATGTCAAAATAGCTGTTATACGTCATAGGTACATAAGAACAAGCGTATTGATAAATGATAAACTAGGCTGCTTTAGCAAAACATATCGTTAAAAAAAAAAAATCGTTTTTATCAACACAAATAGCTTGTGCCCTGCAATAATATACCACCAAACCGGAAATTCTCTAGCATTCATTACTATTGGAGATTGGTTAGTTAAATAGTACACCATATTTATTAGTTCCAATCGACATCACTGATCATTGAGTGTCTGAGGATACGTTCATCTCAAATTTAGGATGGCTCAAGGTACAATGATGAACATTGGATATTTGAACAATTTAGTATATTTTCTTATACCATTCCAAGCTTAAAAACTTTGTTTTCATCTGATGTAGTTTTATGAATTTGACTTTCTGTACAATGAAATTATTAGAAGTAATAGATAGCTAATCCTATGAATGTTCGAGAGTTCTCAAAATTTTACATTGAATATCATGGATTCTTTTTATAGTATGCACACTCTTTTGGTTTCATTTGTGTGCAGTTTTCCTGTATCACGAATTAGGTGGACATTGAAGTCAAGATTACTGCTGGAACTCCTGTGAGGAAGGTTGTTTAACAAGAAGTTATAGTATCAAAAGCAACATGGGTTATACTTGATACGTAACATTTTTCTTTTTCCTTCTGAACTATATACACTAACAGAGTGTGGCCACTTCAATTGATTAAGCAAACTATATGTTCTGCTGTTTTGTGAAGCAAAAGTACTTGAACTAGATTTCATGGAAGCCACATATCTTTTCTTCTGTCTTCTGTAACTAAAGATGCAACATTCGATTATATATGTCCGTCCATTTCCTTTCCATATAAGGAGCTAACTTGAGGTATCTACTACTGTAGTGATGACTTGAAGGTTGTTACGTTGTATAACCATACGACTAGTTGCTAGTGAGACATCAAGGTGTCACACCAGTTATTGTCGAAATATGAATTTCAAACCTTATATGAGGCCTTGGTAGATTGATATAATCATTTCAACTTTTGTAAATTAGCCATTAGTACTTAAGACCAACTAAATGGTTTCTATTTCTCCATCAAACCTGTCGGTGAATTTGATATCAGATTGGCTTTAGGTTAAAGTTGCGTTCTACCATGTTTCTTATGACCCAAATGTTTTCCCGACACCTCAGACTCACCCTTATAGTGGTATCAAAACTAATGTTTCAAAAATCTTGGGTCAATTCCTAAAGCAGTTAGGAGGTCATTAAAATGCAGAAATCGACTCTTTGATGGAGCAAGGCTTGATTTTGGTGTCTTTCCTGGATGGGCTAATCTTATGTTACCGATATTGTTTCAGATTTCATGTATGAAAGTAGTATTAGAAAAGGAAAATTCTTTCTACAATAGGCCACGGTATTTAGTCAAGTCAAACATAGATCATACTTTTGCTTATGATATTTTCCACTTTTTGAATTTGTTCCTTATCATAGTTATACATTTGTACATATGACACGATTTTCTATGCTTCTTGAGGTTGTTGGTATATTACACTTTTAAAGTAATAGAAGATTTTAAATTCTTTCTTTTTCTGTTATTGTTTGATTGAAAACTGCTTACACTTTCCTACAGGAGCCTAAGACGTGATTTAAGGTATTATCTTAAACAAATACCTTGCAAGGCTGCAATAGAGCTAGACAACATGTTTACAGAGGTTGTACGACCATATATTGTCACTGATCTTGATAATGTAGATCACAAGTTTCTCTTTCCAATGTCCAAGGCTGTTCGTTCATCAGCTCTTCAAATTGATGAGAGCACCGAGCAACCTGTAATTTCTTCCAAACACTACTCTGCATACATTAGTTTTGTACAAAGCTTTATATGCTAAAAAATTAACTTGGCAACTTCTTTCGCATGTAAGCCACAGGAGAATAGATCTTCACCGCAGGACGGACCTTGCTCATTAAGCTTGTCATTCTTTAAAGCACAAGCAAGATGAAGCTCTAGTGGGATACAATTTAAACATGTTCAAATGATGATTCAGTGGCTCAAAAGCACATCATTTTTCAACTTGACGAATGGGCCTCTAGACTAGGCACACTTGATTTGACACAATTCAGAAATAAGCTGTTTAGTTTAATTTTTTTAAGAACTGCTCTTTTATTTTTGTACAAGTATTTATTTTTTACACTTTACAAGTCTCTGATGACTATTACACAGAATTAAGATATTTTCTATAATGTTTCTTTTCTTTTCTTTTTTTCTCCATATTCTGCAACATAAAAAATCCTAAAGGTGTGTGACATTTATCTATTTTAAGAAATGTTTGTGAATTGTTGAGATCAAGTGTGATCGTGATTTTTCATATTGATTGACACTTTCGTATAATCTTTGTAATAAGGAATAGTATGCTTCTCAAATTCTGAGCAATTTCTTGGATCATCTGATCATGGTTGTTATTAGGAATGTTGTGGTAACACAATCCCACATCGAAAAATTAGGAAGTCAGAGAACTGGTTATAAGGGGGCGACTCCTTGTAACAGCCAAGGCGCCTTTTGAGGAGAGATCCTCGAAGGGACAAAACCGTGAGGGCTCGCCCGTGCGCCTAAGTGCGGGGTGTTCCAAAGCGGACAATTCCTTGGTAGTGACGTACTCGTGCCCGTGATAAACCGTGGCGGGTCGTTACAAATGTGAATTCAAATAATCTTGACTCTGCAAGAATAGATTATCCTTGAACATCTCAAATTTCATAGCAACTTAAAGCTAACATGTTCTGATCTCTAATTGCTCTTTTGCACAGCATGATCTTTTATGTTTTCCCTTAAGTGTGAGACTTATAGTACTTTCGTAAAAGATATGTTAGATTTGTAGAAGCAATACAAAAAAATGCATTAGCTTGTAGTTTTGCAACTACTGGAAGACAATATTTGCCGTGTGCCCTTTAGCCATTTATCATCACCTGCTTATCCTTTAGACAGCATATCTCTGTTGCACCTCTTGTAACATGTGATCAATTTGATGATGTCAACAGCCAGATCTACGAAAGAGGAAACTTTCTCTCACTTCTCCAGTCCTCCAGAACAACGAAGAAAGAGTACTGAGCAACCAACCTCGGATGCACCTATTTCTTTGTATCGCTTGTGGAATAAAGACTGAGCCAGATATCAAGGACTCAATGAGATTTAGTTTTTCCGAAGACAGCTTGCAACAGGTGATTTTTCGGAGGACAACTTGCTGGGAGAAGGTGGATACGCTCATGTATATAAAGGTAAGCTTAAAGATGGGCAGCTCATTGCAGCAAAGGTGCGGAAAGAAGCAAGTATACAAGGATGTGCTGAATTTCATTCTGAAATTTATGTCTTAAGTTGCCACAAATACACAAGGAAAATACCAACATATTGGTGTATGAGCATATGTGCAACAAGTCTCTTGAATAACATCTGTTTGGTATGTAAATAAGGTTATCTTAGTGACTGTAAAAATATCCCTCTAGTATTGAACCAGAAATGGCCAAAAAGGAAAGAGAGAATAATGTTTGCTTGTTAACATATCCTCCCTCTCCCCCACCTCTCTCTGTGTCTCCCTTTGTTCCTTTCCCATCCGATCCAGTTCAATGATTTAGACATTGGTTATTCACAGATATCACGGAGAATGTCCTTGAGTGGCATACAAGATATTCTATTGCAAGAGAAACTGCAAAAGGGTTGCGCTTTCTACATGAAGAGTGCCGTGGAAGTCCCATAATCCATCGTGACATGAGGCCCAGCAATACATTGCTCACACACCACTTTGTTCCAATGATGAGTCATTTATCAAGTAATGCCAAAAAAATAATAATAATAATAATAATCTAGGTTCCTTTTTCAGGTGCTTAAATGAAGTCTTTCTTAGATTTTGATTTGAATATTTATGAATGCTATATATTTTAGTAATTAAAATTAGGAGATTTGATTCAAAGATTTTTCAAAAACATTTGGTTATTGAATTTCTTTTCTTTTACACTAATCTTCGTTAGTAAAAGGTAGTCCATTCTATTTAATGGAACATATTGGACTAGGCGAAACTTGATATAATGCAGTCTTGGGACATCATTGATCAATGATTGCTCCAGAACTGCTGTATAGGAAGTGAGTTCCCTTTAACTATAAGCTCATCAAATAAGCATCTTGCAGTAAAAGGATTTTTTAGTTTGCCTATATGAAAAGACAGAAGAAGTCTTTGGACATCATTGATCTACTACTCTAAAATAGAGGCTTATAGTCATGACACAGATAGTCGCTGCTAAAAGTGTTAGCCACGGATCAGACACATCGGGCTCTCTGTGGCTAATTAGAAGTGTGCCGGTCCTGCCGGATACTTTTACCGCTGCTAAAGAGCCATGGCTAGATACATTTTATCCACTGGAACTAGCCATGGCTAAAAGAGAATAGATCATTGATTTTTAGCCACTTTTGTGCTTAGCCGTGGTTTGCATTGCATATCTTTTAGCTATAGATTTTGTGCTCTGCCTTAAAAATGTGAATATACACAAAATGTCATTTGTTTCTTCAATTCATGTAATCTTCTAACATAAACAAAAATCAATTCACAACAGTTTCAAACTCACAACTAAAGTGTTCAAAAGCCACTCGAATTGGATAAAAACTTAATCAAATTATGCAACATACATTGTATCTAAAAAATAATAATAAACAAGAGTAATAATTTTCCAAATACATCTAACAAATAATAATTGAAACCTACAAATTCATAGTTTAATACTAATGATCATAAAGTTTCAAGTGATTCTTCACCTCACAGACAACAATTTCATTGTACTATCTCTTGCTTACAGAATTTTCAAGACTGATTCTCTTTGCATCTCACCCATATGCTCTAGCAATCTACTCAAAGTATTTTAGTAGAGTACTCGTTGAATTCTCTTTTTAATTCTAAAATGTCTTGCATTTGATACCCTTCCCTGCTTGAACTGGTTTCCTTTGCCAGAAATTAATGAGCCATATCATGTGATTGTGTTCCCGAGTTGCAGAGATTCTTATGGTCATAACTGCTAATACTAAATTTCCTTTGAATTTGTTTGAATTAAAAGAATCTCATCGTAGATAAATTTGTAGAATGGATATTTGCAAAAGATGTGGTTCATATTCTAGACAGGTTATTTCTTTTTATTATTATTATTATTTTTTAAGAGATTGTATACAATTAATTAAAGTTGGAACTTATGTACAGGAAATGAAATTGCATTCCAGAAATAGAAGATTTCATAAATCTTTAGTGTATTTGATGTATGGAAGCAATATTCCATATATTCATATCCAAATCTGTCTGAGTGCATAACCATATACTAAATAACTTAGTATCTGCGAAATGCTTCTGTATAACTTTTTTTTTTTTTTTTGTGTGTAAATGTTAATACTAGTTTTTTTAAATTCTTTCAGTTACATATTTATCATAAAACTCAGAGGACAAAACTAAATGAAAAAGAGGAGAAAAAAAATAAAAAATCACCTATAAAATATTTTAGAAAATGACGATGAATTTCCAAAAAATCTTATGAATAAGATCTTTATTATCGTTTCTAAAGAGTTTCAAGTTAATCAGTCAATAACCTAAACTCTTGCTTTCTGTTTCAAGTTTCAAGACTCATACGCTGTTAATCTAGACGGATCAATAACGGCAAGAGGATGTTTGCAACATTCTAAAAAGCAAAAGTGGTTTATGTGATAATTGTGGCACCACAAAGAGACAACCAGCATATTCGGCGAAGCAGGATATAATGCATTTTACCCTAGTTAATACATGTAGCAGTCTTTGGCGTCACATAAGCGAAACTGGTATTTACACACATTTAAAGGCAAGCCACCACTTTGGTTATTAGTTTTCGAGTAGTTCTGGATATCTTGTATCTTTCTGTTATGCAGATATCTCCTTCTCACTATTTAGTTTAGCTGTTTCTAACATTTCCCTTCATGCGACTGGAAATATCTGCAATGCAAAGATAAATTGCGAACAGCATTGGATTAAGATAGTACTAGCCATTCCAGTGATTGGTTTATTCACACTAAACTTGTTGCTTTTGACCACAAATGTAAGATAGTAATAGCAATGGACCTCAATATGTAAATTTAGTAGTGTACAAGAAAAACGATAAGATGTCCTGTTCCACTTTCCTGTAATCTTGAGGAGATTTTGAATTGCAAGTATAGAGATAAATTGAAAAATTGAATACTTGAGATATTCAAGAGTAGAAATTTCCAACATGAAGAATCAAATTTGGTGGAACCATTTTTGAAAACTCCTATCCTATGAAACTACATAGAGAACAAGCGAAAGGTTTCACTCTCTACATATCATGTCCACCAAATCCTTTTTATCTACTTTCTGTAAAAAGATGACTCAACAAAATTCTTTAGCAAGAATGGATCCGGAATTTTTATTCACTCGGAATAAGATGCAGCAATCATCCAAATAGAAAATTAATAAGTTAACATAAAAACAAGACCAGAGAAAAAGCATATCCATCAATACAGTTCCCTCAGCTCGATTTAGGCTTTATTAGAGCTCAACACTAAAATGATCAACTGCCGACCTGGCTAAATTGATAGTCTTGCTTGGAGTGCTGATATTGATGAAACGATAAAAAACTCTACATGATTTCACTCTGTGCATCTAAACTTAGCAAGGAAACAGAACATGCTAATCTGATTGGAGAAATTTTTGGACTTCATTATTTGATGGTGTTACCTTACTAAAGTTAAAAAACAAATTAAGAAAGCGTAATTAAATTTCGACTGTTGGTATATTACAATGAACAACCAAAGCAAACTTGAAGGTTAACAAGACACTATTTACAGTTAGTAACATAGCTCAGTTATCAAATTTAGTATAGCTAACTGATAGATGATAACCTTCAATCAGCAGATCACTAGTTAAATTTGCATTGCAACAAATAGCAAAAAAAAGTTTTAAGATAACAGAAGACAATGATGAAAAAGATATGTCCAGAACCAGAGTAAGAACTGGTGTAAGTGAATGATTGAAAGAGAGCACAAACCTTAAGCAGAACGCATAATTGATGGTGAAGGCAATTCCATTCATTCTTCACTAGTTCCTAAACACTTTTTGATAACAATTCCCGAACACTTAACAACTATTGGGGACTAGTTGAGAGGCACTATTGTGGCGAAGAACTTCACAAGAAATTGATACAACTTGAGGTGTTTGGAAACAAATACAAACGACCATTTAATTACAACAAATAGGAAATTTTTGAACACTTAAAACACAAATAAGAATAACATGCCAACTTGACGGTGTCACTAGTGAAAATATGCAACAATTAGATCATTAGATCTAAAAATTATTAAGGCATCGTCACAAATTAACCTCAATTTGGCTTCCTAGATATGTACATGAAGCCAACAGGTACATGGAAAGACAACAATCTTGGAACTCTGAACATAATTCAAGATAAAGATTATCACCTTCTCCTCTCCACCTTCAACTGTGAATTCATGTTAACTGTCCTTGAAGATAACTATAAAAACAAATAGCCAATGTAATTGATAAAAAATTTCACGCGTCTGAAATATATGGAGATGTGGTGATATAAATGTGGTAAAAGCTTACCAAAGCATATGACATTCTCCCCTCCACCTTCAGCTTTGAATTTTCATTAATGGTCCCTGAATAGAAATATCCGCACAAAAATGTCACTATAACTGTGACAAAATTCCCTAAAATCTGAGTTATCAATGTAATTGCAAAATATATCTGGAGCTTTTGTTGAAGATGTGCATCTATAAAGAAGGAAGTTTACTATGTATATTTTCCATAAATGCAAAATTGTGCAAGAGCCTAATTAAATTGCACTATAGCATGATTATTGTAATAGTCACAAAAAGGGATATCAAATTAGTAAAACAGACTGCAAGTAGACTAATGGGTTTGAATTTACTTACGTGGAAGCACAAGCACACACAGATAATTCGTTCACTTCATGACGAGGATTCCATATCCCATACTTTAGGATGAACATGGATCTTTAGTCCTTCATTACCAAAATCCAGTTGCTCTACTTGAATTTTCTTAACTGAATTTGCAGTAGAATGACTGCACCACATCACCTCAATCATTTGTAAGGTAGCAATTTCTCCTATATTTGAAGGGATCTCCTCAAGTTGCTCACATTTGTGCAAGATCAAACACTCAAGGCGGGGAAAGTGGTCGCCAGGGGCATTCCATTCTATGACATTTAGAGTGTCTAACTTCAAAAACTTGAGTTTTGGGAACACTTCATCCTCCATCTCCCATGTTTCACCCTCAAATGCATTGCCCAACAATTTGAGAACCTCAAGATCGCATAGCTTTGCAAGTTGTGAAAATTCATTCCACGGCATGCGAAAATTTGTCAAAGTCAGCTTTTTAAGATTTGAGGGGAAATAAAATTCACATGGATATTTCCCTTTTCCATTGTAAAATACATTAAGTGATACAAGTTGACTAAGAAACCCCAGCTGTGGAAACTGATTGCAATTTGTAGCTTCATTCCATGAGTCCAAAAATATACATTTCAATTTTCGAACACCTCGCAACTTTCTCATTATCTTTTCCAAATCATCTCCATAAGCAAGAGATGGTGTTGAAAAGGTTTGCAGATTATCAAGTATAAAGGAGTTCTCAAGCCTGTTGGGATCCAACTCAAAAGAAGCATTATCATTTACATGCACATGCCTCAACTTTGTCATATCCCAAATCGAATCTGATACCTTTACAACTTCAGCTCCCAATCCTTTGAAAAGAAAAGTTTGTAGGTTCCAAAGACTGGCTATCGATGATGGGATTAAATCCACATAACTTTGACATGCCAAGTATCTTAACAGAATAAGAGCACCAATCTCTTTGAAAGAGTCGCCTATGTTGATACCTTCCAAATTCAATGTTTTAAGAAACTTAAAATTGTGAAAAATGGATGAGATATCATATGAATAACTTGGGCCCATATCACTAACCGTAAAGAACAACAATGATCGAACAAATGGCCCAGATGGCTTCAACATAGTGAAATGATTCCTTTTGGGATAAATGCAAAGGCGACGTAGGTGACATTTTTTCGCTATGGAAGAAGAAGAATCACAAGGATCCATATCCTGATTATACCCATCTATCTTTTGCAAAAAGTTCTCTTCCTTAGCTTTGGTCAAGCAAAACTCACGTAAGAGATCATGAACACGACATGATTTCACCCCACCATTGGATTTTTCTTGAGCAATTGTCAGTAAACTTCTCCCAATCAAATCTGTAAAGTAATCTTCTGCCACATCCTCTAAACTCTTCAAGTCAGTATACTTTACAAATCCTTCAGCGATCCACAATCTTATTAATTTCGAGACCAGAACTTCTTTATCCTCCAAAAATGCTCCAAAGTACAAGAAACATGATTTTAAATGATCTGGTAAATGCTTGTAACTTAGTTCGATTATGCCTTTGCCCTGTGCTTTCACATCATCGAGTATCAGTGAACTTAAACTTTTTGCAATATGTTCCCAGTGATCCACTTTTTTCTCCATCTTCACAAGAAGTCCAGCTATCAAAACAAGCGAAAGAGGTAAACCTTTACAATTTTTTGCAATTTGTCTTCCGACTTCTAATAGTTCGGGAGGGCTAGTTTCTTTCTGGAATAGCTTCTTCTCTAGCAATGTCCAACTTTCATCATCAGAGAGTAGAGAAAGAGATTGCACTATGCTATTAGATTTAGCTTCGGAAGCCAACCCCTGTATTCTGGTGGTGAACATAATTCGACTTCCATTGTTGTCATCTGAGAAACATCTTCTTAGCTCATTCCAGGCATCAATTTCCCACATATCATCCAGAAAAATGAGAAACCTTCGTCCCTTGAGATGCTTGTACAACATTTCAGCTAGTTTTGCATCATCCTTATCATGGTCTGTGTTAGAAAGTTGAACAACTTGACCCAAAAGTTCCAACAATAACTGTCTCGTTTCATATACTTGAGAAACACAACACCATGCACGAATATCAAAGTACTCATTCACTAAAGGATGACTGAACAATTTCTGAGCAAGGGTCGTCTTACCTTGCCCAGCCGTGCCGACGATTGAGATAATACGCAATTTTGTTGGTCCTCTAATAAGCCACTCCAGCATACTTTTTGTCTCTTCCATGAAACCAACCACATCGTTTTCGATTGTTGGCTTATCAGTTTGTGATGTTGAAGGATGATGTTTAAACATGTTATTGAAACCATGACGACACTGTACAATCAACTCCGGAGAGAGAGTGGTAAACAAAACCCGTCTAAAATAGCCCAGGTCATCAGGTAAAACTCTTTTTATGTCATTTAAAGCATGAATGTCCTGCACATCTTCCAAAATAATAAAATAGCTTTCATCTTTAAGAAGGTTGTATAGCGACTCTTCTAACTCAGCTTCGCTCATATCACGTTTGAAACATGGACTAAATGAAGCATTACGTAGGAGGTCAAGAAACACCTCCTTTTTCCTTTCTTTATAGGATGAGACCACACTCCTTGTACAAACATGTCCGTACAAACTCATTTCAAAAAAGACTTCGTTGAGTGTGTAACCAATTTCAGGATTATTATTGAAGATGGGGTATACTTCAAGCTTACTTGAGCTCATCCAGAGGATACTGTTTACAATTGATTCTGCGTCACCAAGTCGCATCTTGAGTAGTCCTCGTTCATGCTCTAACTCTGATTGGATATGACGAAGCCAAAGCATAGAGTAGCAAGTAGGAATAATATCTCCAACTAGAAATGAATCAATGACATACTCTGCCTCATATGCCAAATTTGCAATGCTTGTGATGACATCCTTTATATCCGCTTCCTCCTTGCGCGGCTCCGGGATCAATGACATACTCTGCCTCACCCGTTGTAGCGTCCGTTGAAACCGTAAGATTTCAAACTTCAAAACGCGAAGAGAAGCATCAGCGTTGGGTTTCACCAGGAGCTCCCCTAGATTGTCCACAAGATGGTCCACAAAGTCGAGTTGAGCAGTCTTGGGGTAGTACAGTAGTGATGGTTTTGGCCTTCTCTTATAAATCTGTTCAACCTTGTGACGAAGTAACCCCAATAGATGACAAATATGGAGGAGTCGGTCACACATTTGATCAGCCATGTGTCGGTCCATATTCTTGAGATCAACGGAAGAGATGGTGAAGCCTACCTCCCTAGCAATAAATTCAAACTTTTTCAAGGTAGTATCATCTTCAATGAACTCTTGGGGGGGATCCGTGAGAATTGCTCTGAGGAGTACAACGCCCTCGACAATGTATTGCCTCCCATGCAGCTTTGAAGTCTTCGATAGTTGAAGATAATCTAAGAAAGCATCAAGAGGAACTAGATAGTCCACAAAGTAGTAGTAGACTTGTGGTGATGCCTTTGGGTGTCTGCCATAAATCATTCGGATCAAATCCATCCAATGTGACATGATTTTGAGATGAATGTTGAGTCTTCTCACCATTCCACAAGCATTGTGTTGCTCCATTTTCTCCAGATTATAATCATTGATGATGCGTGCCGCCTCCTCGGCCAAAAAGTCAATTTCTAGCATTAATCTACCGTATCCAAGGAGTTGTTGAGGAAGATCAATGAGAAACGCTTGGAGGAGTTGAAGGTCATCGTAAACTCGTTTCATCCCTACAACAACCATAAAACCAGCAGATTCTTCAACATATTGGAGAAATCGACCAAAAGTAAAGACGAAATACTCCCTTGTTTCTAAAGGTATTCCGTACACGAAACCCGGCAGTGATCCTAAGAAAGCATCAAGATGTGGTTGTTGAATATCCTTGTCCAAGCATACTCGTAAGTGCTTTGGCTCTTTGTATAGAATTTCCACTTCCATCTCTTCCTTCATCGCTTGCTTCTCTTTCACTTTTTTTTTTTTTTTGTGTGTTTGTTTTAACAGATAGATAGATCTGATCTGAGTAAATGGAGATGAACAACTATTAAGGCTATGGCAAGTCAACGTTTACTCCACCAGCTTGCAAAAATTTCCTCTAATATCAAATTGTGTTACCATTATACCCCTCATTTAAGTTGGGAATCCAAAATATCTTGGGCATACTTGGAAACAAACATATATATGAGCTGCCAGAGAGTAATTATTAGGCTCAAGCTCAATCATTCAATGAAATTTTAAATGTTCTCAACTCAGAAGCCATTTAGTACATCTACGGTTCACAAGAAAAGCGATTTGAAGTTCTCTCAAATTTTCCAATAAGAATATAGATATGGACTACTAAAGGGTAGATTCTCAAAAAAAAAAAAAATCAATATGGTGATACTATGTACTTTTAAAATTAACTACATAAAAAATATGTCAATAAAACATATTCTAAATATTACACCAAATGTTCTCTTTGTAGTTTTGTGTGTAAGATGATTGTACCAAATCTTTCACAAATTCAAAGGCAGAAACAACATATAGCATTAAAATTGTTGAAGAGAATCAAAAGTTTATTGCAAGGTATAGTGAGTAGTACAAGAGATTAATTTGTAGCATAAGACACAACATTTCTGAAATCAGGAGGTTGAGTACAAATTTACGGAGTAATGTAATTTATGTAAAGGTTAAGCCCTCATCTCGAGAAGAGTTAATTTATTAATTTCTCACATTAGGATAAAATCATGTTAAACATTATTTTACATAATATATTTAAATCTAATAAGGAATAAATAGAGGAGATAATTCAAGTTTGGTAAACTAATTGGAAAAATTTTGAGAATTCATTATCCGAATCTTGCACTTGTTAAAAAACAGAACAAGAAAATATGATTAAATTTCTATTGTTGGTAAAAGATAAACAACCAAAGCAAACTTTAAAGGGTAATAATTTATTATTATCCGGTAATCACATAGCTCAGTATCAAATTTAGTACAGCTACTTGATTTATGATAACCAGCAATCAACCAATTACTATTTTCATTGGCATGGCTATAAATAACAAAAGAACTTGTAGACATGCAGTACGTTAATTAAAGACAAAAGTGGAAATGATATGTCCAGAACTTGAAAACTTAACTCATTGTGTTATAGTTTATTGTCCCCCGCAATAAAATGTCATGTGTCATGTTCTGAGCCTAGACTTGGTGAGACTGGTATTGTACCATAAGAAAATAACTATTCGAGTCTCTTTTCTAGTGATTCAAAATGGTTAACCTAGATTAATTTTTATACCTACAACATTCACTTATAAATCATATAATCACACTATCTCCTACCGATGTGCGATATCACATCATGACCCAACAAAGCACATAAATGGAAACTTTGAAGTCTTAGCCCCGATGGCCGGATTTCTTAAAAAAAAAACGTAAGTAGAACAAGCAAGAGAAGAGTAGCTAGAGAGTTTTAGAGAGGTAAAGTTTCTGTTTAATAATAGTGCAAGACTCTCATATTTGTATATACACAAACAAAGTAATCAACAAGGATATGTCCTAAGAGAAATTAGAAACCATTTTTTTTTTCATTTTAGGTGATAGAGGGTCCAGGCTGTCTAAAAAGAGAATAAGATCTTATAACAAACTGAATCTGATCGTTGATATGCCTCTGCAATAACATAATACAAAATGGAACTACTACATAAACAAATTTTAAAAAAAAATCTACATTTTATAAATAGATCTCCTTTCTTACTTTTTTCATTTTAAAATAAAATATATTGTGGATCATCGATAGTTGTTCATTTTAAATCTCACCTATCAAATCTTAATTAATGAACTAATAAAATTTTAAAATAATATTTAAAATAAATTTTGAAATGAATGGTGAAATAAAAAAAAGAACAAATCTAATGACTCACAATACACTTTATTTTTTAAAATGAGAGAAATAAAAATAAATCTAATTACTTACAATACACTTCAATTTTAAAATGAAAGAAATAAAAGAATGAGAATATACATATGTTTGGATCGTACAAGGGAAAGGAAAGCAAAGAAGGTAAAGAAAAAATAATAAAGGAAAGAAAAGATATATGATTCCCTCGTTTAGATTTAAAATAATAATAATAAGAGAAGAACATGAAATAATTTTTTGTTTTTCGTTTAAATCGGAAAAAAAATGGTAACTTTTAGTGAAAAATTACTTAAATACACATTTCATGTTTATTGTTATATTAAAAACATAATTAAAATTATATAAAATATTAGGAACAACTAAAACTCATTAATTTTTTTTTACCCCTTCAAAAATCAATCCAAACAAAGAAAACAATTCCTTATCCCCTCCCTCCCCTCTCCTTTCCTTTGTTTTAAGAAGTGCAATTTGAACATTATTTTAGAGTAAATAGCAAAAGAATGAGAATAGAAATAAGACAAAAATTAATTAAAAGAAAAAATAAGAAACTGAGAACAATATAAAATAAAAAGGAAAATGCAAAGGAAAAATTAGAACAAAAAAAGGTATTAATTCAAATAAAATCTTATGAAAGTTTCAAATTGTGATACCAACTCATTACAGTAAAAGACAATACAAAATACTAAACTTCATAATAATTGACAAATGCATTAACTGACTTGTTACTTCTATTACATCAACAATCAACACCTATGGCTATCCACACAAAATTGGGCTTTTCAAAAGAAAGTGAATTTTAGGACCCCTATAAGAAGTTCAAGGTTTTAATTGCAATATATAAAACTATTGCATGCATTTAAAAATTGATACCTTATAGTACACTTTTGCAATATATATGTAAATCTTTAAGTACAATGTTCTTTTGTATCTCTCAATAACATAATTGGTTAATATTAGAGTTCAGCAAAACTGGTTTTATGGAACCACTGATCCATGACTTAATTTGGACTGGTCGACCAAGCTCCTGCTCACTTCGTCTTTCCTCTCTTCTTGTTTTTACCAAATTTCTTTCCCTTCTTCGATTTGCTCTTCATGTAAGAAATCCTATCTGCCTTCTTTTGCCTTTTCTTTCGAACTTGTTCAAAATCCTTAATTTCTGATCGTACATGAGCATTGGGTACTAAATTATGCTTCTTTCCGCTTTTGAACCTTTTGTTATCTCCCCAAAGTCCACAAGCATCTGTCAAAAGAATAGGTTGAGGAGCAAAGTACAAAGGAATTCCTAAATGATATTTTGATGTTCTCACCCAATTAAAAAATTGTAAAATACATATCAACTCAGTTAAGCCACAAGAAAATTGGGATTCTTTACATTTTCGGTAAAGCATGGAAGCTCTATTATATGTTCGTGTTTGCATGTATATTAAGAGGAGCTGAGAGAGAGAGAAACCAGAAAACATATGAAAGATTTTCATATGATGAGGAAAAACATACTACGGTTCGAGAAAACAAACTGTGTATCAGCAATAATGAGGAAGAATATATATTAGAAGAAACAAAATAGAAAGAAGATGCAAGAGTTTAAGCAAACGTGCTATAATAATAGGATATGCATCTAGGTTATATGACTGCATACAGTCATCACATCACTACTATTAGAAGAAACAAAATAAACAGAAGATGCAAGAGTTTAAGCGAACATGCTATAATAATAGGATATGCATCTAGGTTATATGACTGCACAAAGTCATCACGTCACTACTATCAATTAAACCTGCAAGCAAATCCAACCCAACCATTCCAGGAAAGAGAAACTGCATTCAAAATGTATTAGCAGGCAAACAAAATCTTTACAACGAAAAGTCAAACCTACTTTTTTCTTTTAATCACAAGAGTATTAAGACACATTAGTGCAAAACTCCTAACAAACAATAACATACACATCCCAGGGACAGAACAAGGAAACTACAATGAAGACACATTAGTGCAAAAAAGTAATATTAAAGCATGAGCTATGTCAATTAGAAGTCGCCATTAACAAGGTGTTACTTGTCAGGTATAAAGATTTTGAAATTGAAAATGTAAGATATCACCAATGACACATTTTTACTTGTTACATCCAAAATGAAGATTAAAATACAAAGGCAACATGAAATAATGCCTGAAAGGTATTTTAGGTGTAAAATAATAGAACTTGACAAACAAGATAAGAAATGTAACATATAATTACAAAACCAAATATTTATAGAATAATGTTGGATAAAGAAAACATAATGAAGAAACACCCAACATAATGAAGAAACACCAATGACCCATTTTTTTAGTTGTCACATCAACATGAAGATTAAAATACACAGACACCATAAAATAATACCTGAAGGTATAAAATAATAGAACTTGACAAAAAGGATAAGAAATGGCAACATACAACAACAAAGCGTGAAGCCAAAGATTTATAGAATAATGTTGGATAAAGAAAAACATAATGCATGAGCATCTACACTAATCAGAAGTGGCACAAAGCATGAGACCAAAGATTTAGAGAATAACATTGCATAAAGAAAAACATAATGCATGAGCATCTTTACTGATCAGTTACCTCCCAAACTGGTAGATTCTTTAGTAGTGCCATCATCATTTTTGCCTTTGAGAGAGACTTTATTGTGTGATCGTTCTTTCCATCTCTTGTATATCCCAGTCTTTCTAAATTTTACTTTTGCACCACCCCCCGTTTTTACCTACACACCATCAAGAAAAGAGCATAAAAGGCCAAGAAAAGTCTCAAGGTAGGTGGATTCAAAACAAAGTTCCTCCTAGATAAAGAGAACCAAAAGACAAATCATGTTAAGAGTTACAAAGCAGAACAGGCTTAACTAGTATAGTTTCTTTTTTCCACCCTTTTGACAGGAAGTAGGAGGATTTTTTCTAGTTCTAAAGCAGAGGGATAGAACTCACATGGTCTGTTAATTGATGACCATGCACATGCCAAGTCTTAAATTATTTTATGAAACATTTGAAGACAATTATTAAACAAAATGACCAGTGGCTAGAGATAACTGACCCTATTTCTTCCAATTCTAAGGTTTTGTAAGAATAAGTGTCCATTATTCCTCCAATTCTTAGTTTCCATAAGAATTTAAAGATACCTTGCAACTTATGAACAACAAAACCCAATGCATAGAGAAAATATAAGCTTCCCCTTGAAAAGGAAGCACCCTTTCTTCCGGCATGTTAAAAGATAGAAGAAATCAAGAATACAATTAAGAATGTTCAACTATGCCAACTACATGAACCAAAAAATAACTTAAGGAGAGGAAGTACAATTTTTCTCAACAAACTTCAAATTGTTCAGTGAATAGCTACTACATAACAAAACGTTGGTTTCCACAAGTCACAACTTAAGAATATAATTTCACACTAAAGGGAAAGGGAAGAAAAGTAAAAATAGAGAAAGAAGTAATAAAGGTAAAGAAAGGAAAGGATCTTATGATTCTTGGTCGGGACGTGAGAAATAAAGGAATGGAAAGGATAAATTTCAAACATAAAGTTACTTAAACATCCTTTTCATATTCATTGTTATCTTAAAAATATATTTGGAATCGTGTACAAGTACTACGGCCAATTAAAACTTCCACCGCAAAAGGGAATTAATATACCTTTCCACTAGCTGTCACGCGTTCCCCATTGTTCAATTTGACGTATTTCTTATGCCTCTGTATCATTCAGAGATCAGTCTCAGATTTTTGAAAAAGTAAGTTGAGTATAAATCATCATATAAAATGAACTAAAACAATATAAAAGATCAATATTCACATAGTTTGTGGTACCTTATCCCAATGATAAGAAGATTTTTTTTCTGCAGTCCCCCACTATCATCAGCAACCAGGTCCATAACAATAGCTTCCAATCTACTAGTTCAGAAATTATCATATGAACAGACTATCGAATGATATATAAAAACGCCAGTTTTTACTAATATTTCCTATATATATGCTACGTACCCCCTCCAACGGGAAAAAAGAAAAAGAAAAGTAGGTGGCTAGGGAAAGCTTGAGAGAAGTATACTATCATATCATTATCATGAGCTCATTATATACATCATAAAACAGGGAGAATAGAGCATCTCAAGTTCTCTCAACCATGAAGGAGAAAGATGGCAACTACATTCACCTAACATACCTGTTTGATTCAAAGCCTTGGTTAGCTCTAACTGAGAGTCCTGCTTCAAAATGCTGAAAAGAAAAGAGCTTTTAAGTGAAACAGTGAAAGCATATACCTCAAATTTTTGCGAGCAAACTAAGCATGTGTAAGGACACTGTAACTCCAGAAACAAAGTTAGATACAAGGGGCGCCATTATAACTTTTCTGCCAGATTTGTCGGAATATTAGTTACCCACCTGATTTGTTGGTACGGAACTAATGAAATAGTCCTCATCTTTGAAGCTCATTGCCTTCCTTTTAGAACCAGAACCAGAAACCGCAAGGATTGGTGCAAACCATTAAAACTTACAATACTCCAATCCACAAAAATTTCCAATGTCAAAATGAACTTTTCTTTTTCTTTTTCTTTTTGGAGATGTAGGAATAATTTATTAATAGAAACAGGATCATATCCCTCTCAAATATGAACCAACAGGTAAAGAATTACAACGGAACTTCATACAAAATCTCTTTCTATTTATAAGTACTCTGTTAAATGACTCAACCCAAAGCTCAAGAGATGAGGTATTAAGTAGTTAAACCCAAAAAAGGGACAACTTGTTGAAGGAACGTCTTATTACACTCTACAAATGGCAGCGTAATTGATCTAGGTTTTGTTCATTCTCCCTCATTGTAATCAGATCTACTGACAGTTTTTGCCCTGATTGATGCAAGTGTCACTACTTTTCTAGTCCTATTTCAGTAACAAAAAAGATATGTGTAAGTCAACCTTAATACTTCTCTCTTCTCTAGGTATCACAGATCATAACTACTGAAAGAAATAGGCATAACAAGTGAATCACACCCCAAGCATTGCTTCCTTAATATCTAACGAGAGTATCCCTCCCAGAATTAGTACAAGACTGATACTCCTTAACTCCCTCCTTGAACGTCCACTTATTTATTATGGGATGTCCTCTTGCTAGTCAGCCCACTGCAAACCCCGCTTTTCTTAAGAATAATATATATGTTCAAATCTTGCATTAAATGGCATCTCAAGTAAAAAAGGAACATTTTGCGATGGAGAGAATATACACACTGATGAAGTAAACTAAGGAAATGAATAACATGCTCTAGCATCAGAAGAAATACTTTAGCTTTTAGTGAAAAAGATAACTTGTACCAGAATGATAAGAATGATGCAAGGAAATTTCCACAATCTGTAGCATAGACAACCTAGAATTTTAAGGGAAATATGCAAAGTAATAGTTGGGCCGTGTTATCTAGATGGCACCAGCGAAATTATTCGTCTAATTTTTATTTCCCTCTACAGGTGCACAATCCTTTTATTTTTTGAGAGCTACAGATGGTGGTAGAGAGGCAGCTCATTGCCTAACAAGTTACAGTTCAAAATAGTGAGGCACACCATTTTTTTGGGGCAAACAGAGACCATAAGAGACATACCATAATGTAATAGAATAGAGTGGAATGTTTAAAAAGTTTACCACATAAGATTGTAGATTTGAAAGAATTTTTCTTCAGAATAGATACGTAAGTTGTAACACTACGCATAAATTAGAAAATATGATTACTTATATACAAATCACGCACACTCTTTCTTGCTCCAACACACACAAAGATACATATACAAACATATTGTTTAGCTTAAACTGTAATTAGCATTGACAAAGTAGATTACTTTTAGTACCATTGGTATCATGTATTATTTCACAACTGCATCAATACTAAAGCAATATATACAGCATAAACTATAACCGGACAAGACAGTAGTTGTACATAGATCCTTGAAGGGGACATTACATATATACTCTACCATTGGTGACTTTAAGCCGCGGTTCAAGCATTACCTCATCTTGCAAACTCCAATCTTAGTCAAGACAAAGCAAAAGATATGGTAGAGCTAGGACAGTTATTGTATGAGGTCTACCCAATGCTAGATGGCACAATTGTTCCAGGGCCACAAAAAGAATAAAATTCTTCTAGAAGAAGCATCTTGACTTGCCTTTTGTAGACATTAAAGAAAACAACCAGAACAGTTCAAGTTGTGAAACTTGCTTGTGAATCCTAAAGAGCTAATCCAGATCTTAAACCCTTGTGCAACATGAATTAGAAGAACTGAAAGGAAGTGTAATATTGAAAATTTTTGATCTCCTTTGCGTCTCAAGGGGATAATTTGACATTTATGATACTTCAGAAATTAGAGAAATATTACTTGTAGCTGAGATTAGTAGGCAACTATCTAATGTTGTCTAAACCCTAAATCCATCAACATATCTGATTCTCTGAAGCCAGAGACTCACCCCACTAATGGCTCCTCTAAGTGTTCCTACTAATCCTATGTCTTAGTAGACAACAATACTTCCCAGAAACCCTCATTTTTGCATCATAAAAATTTTAAGAGCCATGTATATTACTTCTGAGATCAATTTATCGTTCTATATCATCATAATACACCCAGGGAGTGTTTTGAGGCAACATATATTTATTGAAAACAAATGAATGATGGCAAACCTTGCCGTATCTTGGCCCTTTCTAGAACTGTTTTCAGACGTGACCTCCTGCAAAACATAGCAACACCCCCGTCAAGCTCAACAGAGAGAAGAAAGCTAGGAGCCAGCTAGAAATAATCTTTGGGCAGTCATAACAAAACCCTAGGACCAGGACTGGAGGAGACGGCTGACCAAGAAAGAACATAAGCAGAAAAACACAAAAGAGACAACATATCATTTCTCAAAAGTCATTCCCTATCTTTATATCATAATACCGAAGTTTCGATGAAAATATATGTCTGCTTCCCAAAACCTTTTTGAAGAAAAAAACCTGAACTTTTAAATATTAAGCTTTCATATATAACATGCAACATACACCCACTCCTGCTGAGAAATTAGTGTGGAGTTGCATATGCAAAATGTATGAAATACTGGAGCTGTTAACAATTTCACCTTTGGCACATCATCACCAGATCGTTGTTGATGCACTTTGTTGATGACCTCCTCATGAACAGCTCTTTTCTTCTTCATCACATCGCCCTATTGAGTAGAAGATTTCTGCAGTTACAAGCAATTAAAGAGATTCTAACTTTCGTGCCTCGAGACTAATAAACCTAAGGCAACAATACAATGCGAAAGATGCAAGAATACCCAACAAATTTAATGTAAGGAAAAGAAGGAAAACAAAAAAGAAAAGTAAATATCACATCTCCTATTAAGATGTCACATCTCCCAGTGAGAAAAAGAAATATATATTTTTTTTGAAAGGTGAATCTTTTTTTTTTCTTTTTCCCCTTTTCCCTCCCCCCTCCCCCTTGGCCCCCCACCCCTGAGAATTGAACCCTGGACCTCCCAAGTCCAAGGTGATAGTCCTTACCACTGGACTATCACTCAATTCTCAGTAAGAAAAGGAAATATTGATTTTCAATATCAGCAGTCATAATACCAAAGTGCAACACATTCCATTAATTGACTTCAATAAAATTCAGAGGCTTAGACTTGAACTTCCAAATTTGGGACTTTTCTAGTCACATGAAATATATAATACAATTGCTGGCTCCAACTATTTTAGGGATTCTATAAGAAAGAGTTAATGTCAAGACAGAGACAGTCATAGTATAATTTTTTAAATGATAAAAAAAGTGTTTTTCATTTTCTCATAATATAATAATGAAACAGACAATCCTGCTTGGTAGAAAAAGTGATGCAAGTCTAATGGTAGTAGGGTACAATACTTTGGAAATGGGAATACTAGCTGAAAATCACTTTTGAATGATTGAATCAGCTGAGGTACTCAAGTTGATATTAACAGAACATATAGAAGAACATCCAAACATAGATGACTAAAGAGCCTGATTATCAACAAAATAGTCAACCCACAACTTTCCATTTTCTAAAATCAAAAGAGCATGTGTACATGAAATATAGTGCCTACTTACTCAACTACTGAATATTACAGTCCAGACACCTGACAACAAATGAGAGACTATAGAAGTGTACACTTAGCACCCACTCACAAGAGATTCAACATCAACTGGGTGAAATTGGAAAAGTAGAAATTACTTGATGTTTTGATTTGGCAGCTTCACCTTCAGCCTCCAAAATGGTTTGTTTAGGCCTGATAAAAAAATTCGAGACAGAGACTTAGCATCTCGCTATACACACACCTCAAGAATTATGTTGACGCATTCAGTATTCTCACCTGAATGCTTTTAGGCGTTCAGAAAATGCTAATTCCACCTAAAACATGTTTAAAGCGTGGATGCAGCCCTTCATGGGGAAGATCTTTCACTCTGTTAATGGACTCTCTAGAAGGTTTTGCTTTTGTTTTTGTATACAAGCCAAATACTTTACAACATTGTCTCAGCAAAGCAGTCAGTTCTGTAGATGAATCAATGATTTCACGAACTCTATCAAACAGAAGATCTATAACTGTTTGCAGAAAACGCCCATATACAGTAACTCCACTTGCAATTGCCTGTTCTATTTTGGACATTGTTCCATCCATATCTTTTAAAACCTCTTCCTCAGTAGAAGCTGCCCTAATTGGTTTTGATAGAAAGAGATGAAGGTCTAACAGAAAAGGCATGTCTTCTGATGTCACAAAAGAAAATGCAATACTAGTTCGACCGGCCCTTGCAGCTCTCCCCACACGGTGGACAAAAAGTTTGGGTTTGGAAGGGAAATCAAAGTTGATAACATTATCAAGTAATGGAATGTCTATTCCCCTAGCTGCAACATCTGTCACAATTAATAGCATAGTTTTCCTTGCTCGGAATCTTGATATATGAATCTTGCGAGTATCTTGATCCATATCACCATAGCAAAGAGAAGGTTCAATGCCCTCTTCCCTAATCAAAAGGTTAAGGAATTCAACATGATACTTTGTTGAAACAAATACCAAAGTCTGCTGATCAAAACTAATTTGTTCCCTTATCAAGTAGAGAAGTGTCGCATATTTTTCCTCCTGAAGAAAGCAAGCTTCAGATCAGGGCTAATCTTTGTCTCCAAATCAAGACGCACGAGCTGAGGGTCCCGCAGACCAGCTTTAGAAAACTCAGCAAGGGTACTTGGCAAAGTTGCACTAAAAAGTAAGGTCTGGCGATTTTCACTCAGCTGAGCAAGAATCTTATGCAATTGCTCCGCAAAACCCATGCTAAAGAGACAATCTGCTTCATCAAAAACCACATACTCCACCGTGCGCAATGTCATGTCATCAACTTCAGACAAATGGTGCATAAGCCTACCAGGAGTCGCAATTATGATGTCTGGATTTTGAGCCAATTCTTCAAATTGCCTTTCCATACTATCGCCACCAACCATTACTAACACGAAGATCTGCAGGCAAGATATAATCACTAATATTACATCAGCATGTGGAAACTGATCAATAAGTCGAATCTCAAACATGGGAGAGAGGAAGGAAACAAAAGAACAACACAAAGTCAATTAATATCGTTAGTTTAATTGAGAATAGATACAGGGGACAAAGGGAAGTACAAGTCATCTGTTCTTCAATCTTCACATTTTATACTATATAAGAAAGGAGAAAGGTAACAAAGATTCCCACTTAAGTAATCCTTTTCCTTTTATTCGAATGCCACCAGAAGTAAAGAACAGCTTCTTCACTACAAATTAATGAGAGGGTGTAACTGAGACTAGCTAGATGTTTGTAGTATCATCAAACAATAAGAGAGAAATTGAATGATCTTTGAGAAACCAACATGGAAAGATAAGCTTGAGCCTCAATGACTTTTTGGAAGAAGTAAAGAAATTAAGCAAATGAAGTTTTAACTTTTTTTCTTAGTTTTTCATACAGGGTAAGAGAGAAATTGAAATATGACTAAATGGAAGAATTTTTTTCACTCCATACTGATATTTCCCTTTCATTTTTGCCATTTGATAACAATAAATTTTTAAACCCAACTTCATGATAGATGAAGCAGAAACACTCGAGAATCAATTATCTTCGGCATTTATTTTCTTCCCCTTCTTATTCCTCCCCAAACTTTTCTCTCGTCTTCCATTGTCCATTGTTTTAAATAAATAAAACTGCTTCAATACCTGTTGTCTTTCTTCTTCCACATTTCAAACAATCCCCATTATTTGCATTTTCTCAACTAAAACTGTACCAAACTAACACCTCAAATCCAAACCTACAACCAACCAGAAAACAAAGCAAAAAAGAACCCAAATTTTAAAAAGGACCCTGAAGATACACTTGCATGCATGTGTGAGCATCTTTAGATATTACAGTAAAAAGCAGCGATCTTTTCTATTAAAATTCTCCTAACTAAACAAAGAACGAAACTTTCTCTATAATTTCCTTCTTTTTCAACATGTATAAGTTTCCCTTAATATCCCATTTTCATAATAAGACCTCTTTACACCTTTTTTTTCTCATTATCGGACATCAATTCTCTCCATTTCCTAGAACTTCGAAAACAACATCAAATAACTACACCAACCTACAAATTATCCTAAAACTAAATACAAAATTATAACCAAATTAAAAACAATTAAACATACATTTTACAATCATACATACACAATTATATATATGTTTGTGTGTGTAAACATATATGTATACAATCAATTAAGAAGCTACCAGTGAAGCGACCGAGTTGTATAATAAACTTAAGCATCTGAATAGCCAAATCTCTAGTGGGAGACAAAATGAGGGCTCTAACACCAGACTGAGGCACGTGCTGCTTGAGCTTCTCAAGCATGGGGATTAAAAACGCAGCCGTTTTACCCGAACCTGTACGGGCCATGGCAACGACGTCGTTTCCAGATAAGATAAGCTGAATAGGGGTGGGGACTTTGTACCCCTTCTTCTTGACGCCATTGTAGACATCAGGGCTCAGTCCCAACGACTCAAACCCGCAGATTTCGCTTTCTTCTTTTGCAATTCCTTGCGCTTTAGCTCGGCTTTCGAGCTCACCAGGATCGCTGTGCCCTTCACCATCGCCGTTTTGAGGGGATTGGGGAAAGAGTTGAAAGTGTGGAGGTTTTAGCGGTTTTAAAAGTGAGGTGGGTTTCGGGTTTAGCAAAACGGGGTTTAGCAGGTTGGTTTGGTTCTTGTTTGACATTTTTTCTTTTTACTTTTTTTACTATCAAAGTCAAAATAAACTTGCATAATGTTTGGATTGCACAAAGGAATGGAAAGAAAAGGAAATTAGGTGAAGAAAAATAAAGGAAAGGAAAGGAAAGGAAAAAGATTTATTTATTTGGATTATAATAAAATAATAAAGGAAAGAAAGAGAAAATATTTTATAATCTTTTGTTTGAATTGGATAAGGAAATGAAAGGAAATAATAATTTTAAACGAAAAATTACTTGAGTATCTTTGAGACAATGTAGGGTTTAAGATGCAATAAAGGTAATTGTGAAAATAAAAAAAAATCTTAGGGATAATAAAGACTTTAACCTTTCTTTTTCCTCCAAAAAATCATAAATTTGAAGGATTGTAAAATCCTTCCAATTAAAGAAAATTAAAGAATTTTGAAATCCATTCATAACCTTTACTTTATTTTAAATTGCAATCCAAACAAGAGGAGGGATTCTTTATTCTTTCTCTTTTCATTCCTTTTCTTTAAAAAAAAATGAATCCAAACAAGTTGTTAGTCCTAAACTATGGTGGTTAGGAACTGTTAATATATTTGACTTTTAAAGTAAACTTTTTAGTCTCTAGAGTTATATCAATAGAACATCATTAATTCTGAATGAAATTGATATTTAGAACTAATGACTTCTCATTGATATAACTCGAAGAATATATTATTAGACCAAAGATCTATTGATAGCCATTTATAAATTAATTAGCCTTTGAATGAATATGTGAAATGAAATGTGAATTATCTCGTATGATCCTCCCGATATATATGTGACGATTTGGGCCAAATTTTGACTATATTACATTGGTGGTACACATCAATGCTAGCTTGAGCTTCGTTTATAGTAAAATAACTTACTTGTGAAAAATATTTTTCTTTGAAAATATTTTTTTTAAATAAAATATTTTCGACAATACTTTTTCTCATGGTTTTGCACATTATCATTTATCTTTGGATAAACAGTAAATAACATTTGTGTTTCATCAAAAGTGCGAGTTATGGTCAATGGTACCCAACCTAATAAGGGTATGTTTGGCCCAACTTTAGACACTTAATAATATTTTTTGTGAGTTTAAAGCCAATGTTTAAAAAGTCAAATCATAGCTTTTTTGAAAAGGTTTTCGTGAAATTGTTTCACATTACGCAGAAAGTTATTTTCTTTTTTCTTTGTTCCTAAAAATTCCCTTCATATTTTTGAAAACCCAACATTACCATCAATTTTTTTGAAGTACACAAGTTTGGCCTTACGAAGTGTGATTGGTCATTTTCACATGGAACAATACTTTTCTAGTAGCCAACTAAACAAGTTCACTAACATTGAATAATGTTTTTGGCTTGACAACGCCAAAGAGTCACCGGCTTATACTCAACAGCACTTTAACCAAAATTGTACTACTTAAATCTTTACAACTCAACACCTAAAATATCACAACTAAGATAAATATACCATAAATTAATATAGTTCTAGAAAAAATTACACAATTCTCTCAATCCTCACTTCAATTACCACCTAAAAGTTAAAATAATTTTAAAATATTGAAGCCTAGTGCCACCTAATTACATTCTATCACCATAACATTTTAAGGGTACAAGTGGATTTGTTGTCGAATCAATAATATTCTTTTAAATAATTACCATCCAAAAATATCTTGTAATGTCAAAAATTAACGAGTTGAACGAATAGCTCATCGGGCTAAATTCCACTCTAATAGGTTCAAGAACACGAGAGCACTTTGTTAAGTATTAAAAAAGAAGGTACATGTTGATAGAGTTAGGTGAATAAGTGTTTTCCGAATTCAATTAGCACAATTCCCAACTATCTAATCTTTGTTAAGGGTCTTGCATTTTTTTCCCAGCCAAATCTACATATTGAAAAAAGACAAAGGCTCTTACTCAAATGCGTAACTATCGTGTGCTTATCGCCTCTGCACGACACTCTAAAATTTATATTGGTTTGAGCAAGGGTACTGGGATTAGAAAGACAAAGAATTGAATTGATAGCATAGTCTCAATATAAGAATTTAAAACCAACTAGTCATCCCTCACTCCTTTCTATCATTCAAAACAGTGGATGAGACTTTCATCCCATTGAACTCCTAAGTGATAAAAGAAAATAGAACTCAATCTTACTTTTTTATTATTATCCTTGCGTATATGCAAGATTGAATCCATTCTATAATTAAAATGGATTTTAATAATAAGAAAAGGACTAGCAGTTATAGTACATTATCATCCTTACAAATTAAGAATTTTCTTCATCGAAACTTATCCAACTCTGTCACATTTATGCTTATTTCTATTAATGGTCATCATGAAATGATCATATTATTGTTCTTTTTTCTTCTTTCCCTTTCCTTTACGTTTTCCATTTTTTTTCTTTTTTCTTTCTTCTCAATTATTCTACTTCTAACATACATGTTGTGAGACCCCGTACCGAGCCAATGTAGAGCCGATTTGCATTTTATAACATTTCATGTATTTTTGAATCATTTAACATGCATTTATATCAATTAATGTGCATTTACATCATTTAACGTGCATTCATCTCGTTTTACGTGCAACTATATTTAATTTCGTGCATTTGAATATTTTATATATCGTAGGCGTTAGTTAAAATCCACCAGATCATAATAGCTAACTAAAACAATTACAATTGAACTATATGGCATGCTAGTAAATAAGCTTTTAGTTGCAGGGGCAACTTAGTCATTAGGCCACTATATATTTTTCCTACCTAACAAAACACACAAATTACACCATACACACACACACACAAATGCAGCACACACACACTACACACACTCACACGTTTGGGAGAGAGAGGAAGAGAGAAAATAAGAGAGAAAAAAGGGAGAAGAAAGAAGAAGAAGATCTTCAAGCCATTCTTGAGCATTTATTTTGCATCTTCTAGCTTATTCAAGTGTGTATTTTGCATCTTTTGCTTCTCAACTTAAGAACAAGGTGAGGAATTCTTCAAAACTGATTTTTAAATGCTCATTCAAGGTTATTTGATGATTGTATGATGTTAATCTTGTTTTAGATTGCATACAAGAGCTTAAATGTGAAGTTGATTATATTGTGTTGTAGATCTAGGACTTGAAATTTCATGTTGGGTGTTTGTGGATTGTTGAGGAGGGGTGATTGGGTGAAGTTTGAACTCTTGTATGATGCCTAATAGTCACATTGAGCATGCTTGGTTGTTGGTAGAGAGTTGTGTGGTTGCAAGATTAATTGTTGTAGAAGTTGTGTTTTTTTCCCGTAACCAGCACGACCGGACTACCCCTGCTCCACTGGTCGATCTGTGGAGGGAGGGTCGTCTGCTGATAAGGTCTCGGGCAAAAGACCCTTGCACCACCGGTTGACCGGTGGAGGGGGGGTTGTCATTTGATGACCAAAATGCAAGAAAATTGTTTTAGTGATTCTGGGAGCTACCGATGTCAGATTGAGGCACGGTCGGAGGCGTTAGAACCGTATCGAACCTTAGTTTATCATAGTAGAATTTAATTGTGGAATTGTGGCATATTTTGGGTGCTATGTAAGTGTTAACTTGTATATGTTGCTTAGGAGGTTATCGAACATAGGCAATATTAATGTCTTTTGTTCCGTTGTTTCTAACTTGTTCCATGAACCTTATTGGACTCTTATTTGACAAACATTGAACATATATACATTGCATTAGAACTTGGCTATGAGCACCGAATTAGCATGAACCTCTTACTGCACTAATGATTATGCTTAGCTATCGGAGGAGTCCTACTTGGTCTATCTTCTCATGCATGTTCGTGTACTATATGAATTCTATTTGGATCATGATTATACTATTATGTTTTGATTATTGTTACTAACCGATGGCAACCAACTTTGTTGCTTCCGAGCCTGTTTGTTATTTTGAAGTCCTCTCTCACTTAGGGTGTCACCTTGGAGAGATGGACGGTATGTACATATGACACAATTAAGCAATCTAATGAACCCCATGGTAGAATATTTCTTATATCACCTAGGCGGCGCCATAGGGCTTGCCAGGATGGACGGGCTATCATGGTAAATTCATGGTATATATCCGGATTTCACCCTCATGTTTGGTGTATGGGGTTATGATATTGATAAAGCTTCGAGATTAACCATCTCCAACAAGTTCGAGATATTTGAGATATGATATCCTTTTATTATGAGAATCTTACTCTCGCTTGGTCCCTTGAGGATCTCGGAGAGTAGAGATACCTGATTTGTACAATGTTTAATTGATGCCTGATTAGTACGTTGTTTAATTGATGTTTGATTAACACGATGTTTAATTCGTTCCTGTATATTTGTCATCCATGTTAATCTTGCTATTTTTGTTGTATGTGCATAGCATGGTTTTGGAAAGAAGTTTGCGAAAAGATAAAATCTTTGTGAAAATCCTTTCTTGTTTCTATCCTCACTGAGCTATATGTAGGATTAGCTCACCCCTCTTTTAACAATTTCAGGTGAAGATTAGACGAGTAAGCTCCCATGTGGTTGCAAGCTTCATTGATGTGATGAGTTGGAATCCTGCTTATGTGATCTACATGTTTGCTTGTGAAGATGTACTTCTTGTTGTAATAAGCATGATTTTGTATAACTGAACTATTTAATCTATTGTAACATTCTTTTGGTCAACTAGATACCTAGCTAAGTTGATTACTCTACTTAGTAGACCTAGGTTTGAAATGTTGACAGGTGGACTCGGGTATTGTAACATATAACAGGGTATTGTAAACCTTTAAGGCTGATGTTTTGGGAGAATTTTTGGAAGTCTTTTGGAACTTCTTGTAGAATTTATAACTGTTCAGGTTTCTACTTTCTAATCTTGCAGAGATTAAGCATTGACACGTCATGTTTCGGCATTAACCTAGTGATGGGTCGGGGTCGGGGCGTGACACATGCACACGACATGCACGCAGAGGTATATGCACATGGACAGGTTCACACACACATGAAACCACATGCAGACAAGACATACACACATACACACACACACACATAGATACATAGACTAAATCCATTAATATGGAAAACATCGATTGCTAGGGCATACCATTGAATTTTGAATTTCGGAACACTTTTTGGGTTTTGTTCTTTATAATTTCTTTTACCTATACGAAATGAAATAATTTTAAGCCATTGCCTTGATTGGAACTTTTCTAAATGGTGTCATCTCTATGAATTGAGTTTTGGAGATGGAGATTAAAAAAAAAAGTGTTATAGTGACAGTAACAACAAGATAGAGAAAAATAGTATGGAGATCGATGATTGGTGTCTGAGGGAGCGATTTAGTGGTGAAGGGGTTGGGTATAGAAATGGCTACTAGTACAAACTACTTATTGTAGCGAAAATATGTGATTATGTTTTGTAACACCTATTAAGGGTATTTTTGTTCATAAAAATGTTGATTTAGGCATGACTATATAACGACCTGCATTTTTTAGCTTGTGTGTCAAATGCATTGTCATAATGGACGAAAATTCTAAGGACAAGAATATTGTGCTTTAGAACTATATGGACTTATTAGGTGACTATAATACCACATGGAGTAATATGCGCTTTAGGTTAACAATTAAATGGTTCTTCACTATTTTATCTCCTGATTTTTGTTTATTTATGCAAATATGTTATTTATTTTACAACAATAACTTTTAAGCTCCTCAATTTTTTTTGCTATTTTATCTCCTAAAATCTCGGGTTTAATTTGTAAATGTACCACATGGCTTACTGAATTTTAGGACATTAATTTAAAGTTTTTCAACTTTAATTGTTAAGCCTCCAAACTACAAATAAATGGTCAATGTTGAAACTTGTGGGACAACTATGCCCTCCCCTAACATTGTTTGAAAAGTGGACAACAAACAAAGACATGTACGTTTCACATGCTTAAGCAAGGGTGAATAAGTAAAAAGGCGCCTAAATAATGCTTTCATATATTTATGTATTTTTTCAGATAAAAATTATTCAATTTTTAGTTTTGATTAACATTTAGTATATAAAATTCCAATGCTAATTGGTTTCATTTAACCATTTGATAAAATGGTCTTAACATTTTTACTCAACTATTGCCTTGACCAACTCTATACATTATAATACTTAGTATTTGTGACAGGTTAGGTTAGGATCCGACTAAATTATAAAATTTTCTTTGAGTAAAATGGTAGACATTCTAATATCTTTTAATTTTGTGTGTTTTGTATTGATAAATTTTCTCTCCAAATTCGTTAACTTATTCTTTGAGTATTCTAGCAAAGTCAATCAATACAAGTGGTTTAGAATGATATGTAAATCTATCCTTCTAAGCTTCACGCTAGAAGAGCAAAAACTAGAATTTTAAATGTACCAAGAAGTAGATCAAAGGTACAAAAAGAAGACAGAAAATAGGCAACACTAAATATAAATCTAGAATCAACAAAATTAGTCACGAATGGCGTCTAAGGGGAGCATAAGAAACCAAATAGCAGTCGATCGTTCTTTCATACGTGCTTTTGGGTTATGTATCCATATTAAGGCAAGAACTAGAGCAAATGTATTTGAGGATGATAAAAAATACACAAAACTAGATGTAAACTTTGAATCAATAAAATTAGTTATGAATAGCATCCAAGATGAAAGCAAGGAAACTAAATAGTAGCTGATAGCTTTTCCACGTATACTTCTGTTATGTATTAATCAACCAAGCATTAAAAACAAAATCTGTCTTTGGCGCAAAAGGCTCCAAAAAGCAAATAGGTGAAATAGTATTTTATAGGTTAATAAGAAAAATATTCATGCAACACACAAATATCTAAATAGTCTATGTATAAATGTACAAGATAAAAATAAGGGGAAGTACATGTGATATAAGAAAAATAGAAAGAAAATAAATGTAATTTTTTAAGGAAAATAAAATTCAAGATAGGATGGGGAGTAGGGTTGGGGGAGGAGTGTTATTTGGTTGATAGGTTGAGAGAGGGAAATTAATAAAATGAAAAATTAAAAGAATAAAAAAGGAAAAGAAAAAGCAAATAAGGAGGAAAGTTAAAGAAAAAAAAGGAAAATGCATGATAAAATAACTAATTTAACCTTCAAAGGGTGATTTTTCTTTGTCAATTTTAGCGGTAATTTGACGAGAATGATTGGTTGCTCTACTTTTTGGTATGGGGGACTAATTGAGTAATTTTTATAATATTAGAGACGAAATTAAAAAAATGAGTAAAAGCTGAGGACTAACGATAAATTTGCCCTCATTAGCATACAAATACCTACTTGATACAAAGTGTTTTTTTTACATGTGTTGAGCATAAGTGTGCTCAACATGCCTTAGCCCCAAACACGATAATTGTCTCTTATGCGATTTGAACTTTTTAAGTTTTTGATATTTTCAATTAAACCTTTGAACTATCCACTTTGCTAGATAAGCCATCATGATTTGGCAAATTCACTAACTTATCTTTTTATTATTTTGGTCATTGCCAACTTATCCTTACCACCTAATTGGGAGAACTTTGAAAGCTTAATTAGGACAATTTATGTTGAAATTTATAAACACAAAACACAAGTCCAAAATTGGCACGTGGATGCAAATTTGAGAACTCACTTGTCAAAACCAGAGTTTGAAGGTTTGATTAGAAAACAAATATAAAATCAGTGGGTTTAAATGTAATTCACACAACCTTACAATTATTACAAAAAAACATAAATAATGATGGTAAGAAACATAATAATGGTAAACAAAATAGCTCAAGATTGCCACTAGCCATTTGAAGAAACATAATAATGGTAAACAAAATAGCTCAAGATTGCCACTAGCCATTTGATTTAACGTATAATTCTTATTTTAAATGCGATAAATTTTGATATTAAGTTGTAATGTTTATCACAAAAGTATAGGAAATTAGATGCTAAACAGAGGCTAACGTGGCTTCTGCAGTTCTGATATTCAACTTTGGAAAAGGAAATGGAAATGTAAAGAAATTACAAGGAAAAATTAAAGACAACTCTCATACATAACCACCTTCTCACCCCACTCATCCTATTAAAGCTGGAAGATAGAGGCAGCCGATACAACTCCTACAATTGTGCTGCATAATACAATTGTGCTGCTTAAGGCTATTTTTAATAGAGTTTTTAAAATATATATATTTTTAATTTGGATATTTTTAGAGACTGAGGTCTTTAAAAATAATATTATTCATGATAAAAGTACGTGGGTTTACTACTTTTGGTTTAAAAGATGCTAAAATAGAGACCCATACCGGGTCTCTATTTTGATATCTTTTAAGCTAAAAGTGGTGGACTCTACGTATTTTTGTCATAAATAATATTATTTTTAGAAACTAGAGTCTATAAAAATACCTAAATTAAAAAAAATTATATTTAAAAATTCCATTAAAGATGAACTAATTGTACTATAACTATCTAGCACATCCTTTAAGTGGTGTAGTCCTTCAAATAACTGGGTTGCTGCTTAGTCCTGATACTTTTACGGGCCTTCATCGGACTGGGCTATCTTCTTTCCTCCACATCTCGAGCTTCACTAACTGGATCTGTTAATTCTAGTAGGCTGAACCAATTGGAATTGGGCTGTTGTTGCTATACTTTAAATCTCCCTTAAATTAAAAAGTTCGTGATTAAATTGTTTACTAAAGACATAAAGTTAGTTTTCCTCTGTTTATGATATCTACAACCAATTCACAGAGAAACCCACGATTAAATGGAAGGCAATTTGGCAATTGGAATGCCCTCAACACATTAAAAGCTTCATTTGGCAGATTGCCCACCAGCGCATTGCTTCAAAAGATCAGTTGGCTCGTAGAAGTCTTATGAATAACACAGCTTGTACAAGGTGCGGGGCTGTACGAGAGGATATTGATCACATACTCAGACATTATATTAATGCTAGGAAAATTTGGGAACATTTACTTCCGAGATCTCAATTCCATAACTTTATGAATTGCCCATGGGATTAGTGGATTAATGATAATGCTTCAAAAAAGAATCTTACCAAGGGTCTGCAATGGCGTCACATATTCGTAACAACTGTTTGGTGGATTTGGAAATTTAGAAACAATTTCATCTTTTCCAGGAGGCAACAACCTGACATCGCATATTTCATTACACTTATCTTTAAGCAAACGGAAGAAGTATCCATGGCTTGGAAAAATCAGTTGAGGGATTCTCTGCTACCAAGACAAGAAGTATGGATTTGTTGGAATAAACCTTCTCACGGGTTAAAGCTTAACATCGATGGTTGTGCTAAGGGGAATCCAGTACTTGCAGGTGCGGGAGGCATTTTTCGAGATATCAATGGCACATGGGTCGATGGTTTCACCATGCACCTTGGAATCACCATCAACAACGTAGCTGAACTTACAGCACTTTGAAAAGGATTGAGAAGAGCAGAAAGAATGGGAGTACAACACCTAGCTATTGAAACTGACTCCCAAGTTGTGATTCATCTGATCACTGGCTCAATGGTTTATAATAGCCCCCTCACGGCTCTTCTCAAAGATTGCAGAACTATTCTCTCATGGCATGATCATTACAAGCTTTCACACATCTTTTACGAATCAAACAAATGTACTGACTAGCTCGTCAACTTTGGAATTAACCAAAATTTGGGTTGCAATACATTAGATCATCTACCACACCAGCTCATTCTCCTCTTGGAAAAAGATAGAGTAGGCGTGTTTACTTCTAGATTTATTAGGATCTAATTTCTTCGCTTTTGCCTCCAAAAAAAAAAAAAAAGACATAAAGTTAGTTTACATATTTTAACCAACAATGTCTTGGCGACCTTTTCAGACAAAATGGCAAAGATGTATAGATCCTCCTAAATCTAATGATACACATACGTACATATCATATATCTCTCACACACATATTACTCTTGACCAAAAAACAAAACCACATATATATTACTGATATTATTTATTGTTGGAATGCGGCGAGCATGAACATTGAAAAAGAACGAGATGAGTCACAACACTCTTTCCACTCCTCCGCCGAGGTGGACCCACCGCCACCACCTGCGGCGGAGACACCACGATCACGACCACCAAAACCAGCAGCTTCGTCTGATGTCATGATCCAATCACGGAATCCTGATGCTCTTTTCAGCGGCGGTGGCATGAGGTTCAATTCACACATTTTTGTCCTTCCCATTTTTAAAATTTTTTTTTTAGTAATTTATTATTTAGTTATAGGAACAGCTGTCAGCACTTATTAGTTTTGTTGCAGGTTAATTTTAATTACTACAATTTTAATTGTGCATTTTCTTCAATTTTGTTGTATGTATTATTGTTTTGCAACTTATAAATAATTTGAAATAGAAAATTAATCTTGTGAAATGCATAAATAAATTGCTAAGTTCACGATTTTTGTTTTGTTATGAAGCTCATGAAACTTTAATTAACTATAGGGGAGCAGAAAATTACTGAATGTAATTTAATCACTAGATGTTGATATTGAGTGAAGTTGGAAAAGTTTATGTGCAATTTTATTGTTACAGTGCCTTTTTGGTTGAGAAAGTTTTGAATCTAGTACACAATGGCAAAGGAGGAAGAATATATAGTAGGAAATTATGATATATGAGAAAATGATAGGTCAAATGCACACGTTGTTATGCTGCATGGGTGCAATAGATGACCATTGTAAGTGAAAAATGTTGATGCCCTAGCATATTTTAAAAGGACTGTATATGTGTTGGCTTTCGGTTGATGTTGGTAGCTTTAAGTTTACCTAGCGTCAAGTGTTGTTTCGCAATAGATGACCGTTGTAAGTGGAATTTGATGAGCCTGGTGTTAAGAGACATCGGATATTCCTTTTTAAGCAATTGACTGTTTGCCGTGCTGGAAATTCTATAGGAGGAACTTAATCGTAATGATACATCGGTTGGAAACACAATAGACTCTATGAAGGTTCAAAATAAACTCTATATACCTAGTCTCCAGACTCGACCCAGCTCTTGTCCTTTTGTGGGTGCTCTTCCTTTGCTACCAGGAAACTTTGCTGAGTTCTTTTCTTCTTCTCAGAAGTTGTGGAATTTATTTATTTATTTATTTTTGAGAGGTAAAAAATGGAATTGATATCTCTCATCTATAGTTTGATTTATGCCACCAACTGCTACATGGATGTGATCCTCTTTGTTGCTTCTTGTTGATGATTATTTGCTTACAAGAAAGAAACATTTACCAAAACAATGAATAAAGAAGAGTTCTTCTTTATATCTACCATCCTTATATTAACCTTCACTTCATGCATATACTATATTTGGATGGAAGAAATAGAAGAATGCACAATATGGGTGTCTGCAATGATGAGCAGGTGCTGCAAATGATCACTGCTGATGTGAAAATGCTAACTGGAAGGGAATTTAGGAATTGTATTTGTAATGTTTGGAAATTAGATAATCCACTGAACTACTCTTTGCTTTGCTGTGTAATTAGTCTAATGACTACAATTATGTACGTTGAGTGGTACAGAATTAGTTCTTGCTGACTTGATAAAAAAATGTAGAGTTATTCTTGAATGTTAAAAATGTTTTATGATTTAATCGTTGATTAAGAAATCTATCAGTTGGTTTATTGCTTGTTTCAACTAATATTTTCAGTCGGTTTTCTATTCTGAACTGTATGATGCACATTGTAGCTTTGTAAAGGGTAACCGGAATGCAAGAGTCAGCTATGGATATTCCAGTTTCTAGGGTAAACGAGCCTCCATGGAAGATTTTTATGAGACCAGGATTTCTGAAGTAGATGGTCAAATGGTTGCATTTTTTGGTGTTTTTTATGGTAATTCTTGTATTTCCTGCCCTCTAAACAATAAAAACAAAATTTTCAGATAACAACTGTTGTGATACATTATCATGCCTTCAGTCTGGTTTCATTTAAACGTACGTAAATGCTGAAATGACTAGACATGGTAGTCTTTCATAAGACTTCAATATTTTGGCATTCTTGTATTCTACTTGGAATCAGGTCATGGTGGTTCCAGAACAGCAGAATATCTTAAGAATCTCTTCAAGAATTTAAGTAGCCATCCAGATTTTACTAAAGACACAAAGTTAGCTATAGGAATGGACTTTTCAGCCTTGTCTCTGTATCTTGCCTGTGTCGTGCTTTCTGTATCTTGATTGTCGTGTAATCATGAAGCTCATTATTGCAGTTGAAGCTTTTAGACAGAGTGATGCCGATTACCTAAATGAGGAAAAGTGCTAGCAAAAGGATGCTGGTTCAACTGCATCAACAGCTGTTCTCTTAGGAAAGAGACTGCTTGTTGCCAACGTGGGAGATTCTAGAGTTGTTCCTTGCAGAGCTGGCTCAAGTTTGTGGGTTTTCTGATGATAATTCCTCTATAGAGGTTCATGTTTTTCATATAAAAAATGCATACTTCTTTTCACTTGGTTTTTGTTTAAAACGTTTCATCTTAAAGAGAGTCTGTCATTAGGTCCATGTCTTTGTAGTTTTATTCTAGTTTTTGTGTTATTTTTCCTTGTTTAGTTATATGGCTTTAATATGGTGAATTAAGTCAGTCTTGAAGAATGTGTGACTGAAAGCCTGTAAATCTTAAATGTCATAACATGGTGTAAAAAGACAACACGCTCACTTTCTTTTTCTCCTTTTCTCTCTTCTCGGTATCATAGTGGATGTCTCTGAAACTCATGCCTCTCCATTTTAGGCATGCAAACCAGATTTTTGAGTCTCTTGTGGCTTTTTGTTGACCTGCTTATCAACTTGTATAAATCCTTGCCTCTTTATTAGGATTGAATGTCCATGGTTAAATTGTTGTGACTGATAAAATTATGCATGAAGCGGGTTTTCTTTTATGGCAGTATAATGCTTATAAACCTTGATTTTCCTCTCATTTCCTTTTTTCTATTTCTTGTCACGAATAAATATGGAGCTTCAAACATATTGAATGTGGCTGATGTTGGATCTAGATCTAAAAATTAAATACTTGTTAGATCTAAATCTGAAATTTATGCCTTGTAAGATTAGATCTACGGATCTAGATTCAATTTCATGCTTCGTTTAGATTATCAAGATTACATAATGAAATGATAAGAATGACATACCCGAGATGACGAGATGAATATGATCCGGGAAAAGGTCTTCCACAAGCTCAATCTTCTCTCTTGCTTGATGTCTATCAAATATGGGATTGAAGACTAGAGAAAAATGAAGAATGGCCTTGGGGACCAATCCTATGTTCTTTATATAGGCAACTTAACTAGAGCCCCATTAACTCTAGTTAAACTCTAGTTAGGTCCTCTATTATTGGTACAACACATTACAAAGTCTATACCTTATAAGATGTTTTATTAGGATCAACTATATTAGATCACTTAATTATTCCAATTAAAATAGAAGTCCAAATATAATTGTGAATAAATTGTAAGCCCACATTAGGTTATTAAAAAATAACCCAACAGCTGATATAGGTACAAAAATATATTGCGTCTTTTCTTGTCTCTGTCATAATAATCTTTGTCCCTTTTGCAGCTATCCCTTTGTCTATTGGTCACAAGCCTAATAGATCTGATGAGCGTGAGAGGATAGAACAGGCTGGGGGTTTTATCATTTGGGCAGGTAAATCTTCTCCTTTTCATTTGTAGTATCTTCCTCTCTTATTGTCACCTGGTTGTGACATATTTGCATATATACAGATGAAGAATGCTGAAGTATTAAACCTATTGGTTGAATTTGATGGTGTTGATCCCTTGTGCATTGTCTAGATATGCTCTACATTCTCCTTCCTTTCCTTTGATTTTAATGCTATGGGTCCTCAACTCCCATGTTTGTTTGGGAAGATGAGATGCCTTCACACTGACCTGACAACAAATCTAAGATGCTTGTACGACGACAATTTAATCCGAGATGATTTTTTGTTTGCAGTGCTTTCTCCTGATGCATGAATGATCAGTCTTTATACTGATTGTTTCTGATCGTTCTTACGTTTTCCAAGATTTTCCATATTGGATTAGGTTTTTGGGTAGTGTGAGTGAGAGGAGGCGGGTTAATACAGCTGGCCATTTCTCTGAAAGATGCAGTTGTTTGTCACTATTACCCTGTTATGTGCTAAGATAAATTGTTTAAACTTATTGGATAGGCTCATGTCATGATTCTTCTTCCTTGTAAAGGATATAAGAGTTATGTCACTCAATAAACTTTTTTTAAATATGCTCTCTTAATAACTGTAGAACTTCTTCAGGTACATGGCGTGTTGGCGGTGTTTTAGCTGTTTCTTGGGCATTTGGAGATAAGCTACTCAAGCCATATGTTGTAGCTGAGCCAGAAATTCATGTTTTGTTCAACTTTTACAAATCAATTTACCTTGTCGTGTATAATATGCGATATGACCTTCTAGAGGTATTTCAAGGCTGTATGTTGAATAAGTGAATAATATATTTGGCTCAAACATGGAAGTTTCATAAGATACATAAGTTATTTGAGATTTTGCTCAGCTGATATCTCTTGTAGAGCATCATTTTACAAAAACATATACATATAAAGGAATTAGAAATTCGAAATTCAATCTCAATCTTAAGGAACTAGATATCTCCATTTTGACATTTTGTGGAATATATTCATGTGACTCCTTTGACTAGTTGTTTTATTACTTGTGGAGCATCATTTTACAAAAACATATACATAAAAAAGAAATAGAAATTTAAAATTCAATCTCAATCTTAAGGAACTAGATATCTCCATTTTGAAATTTTGTAGAATATATTCACGTGACTCCTTTGACTAGTTGATTTCCTTCAAAAGCATTGGGAATTTTGCATGACATCTCTGCAATCTGTTTCAATTCATCAAGTACAATTTGAATAACTACTGGACTGTCATTGATAGTATTAAGTGGATTTTCCATTTGTTAGGAAGAAGAAATTGAAGGTGTAGATTTCATAATCATTGCAAGTGATGGGCTTTGGAATGTCCTGTCCAATAAGGTTAGTAACTCTGAGATTTACATGGATTTTTGGTTTGCAACGTCATAGTATTTAACACTTGATGATTAGAGCCTATTGTGCAACAATATAATTAATTTGAACTTTGAACTTTTGAAGTTTCTCTGTTGGCTAATCCAAAGAAAAATTTCAAATTCACTTGTTTTATCATTCTAAGTTGGGTTTCCATGGTATAGAATATTTTATCACAAAGTTCATGGAAAGATAGCGAAAGAAGGAAGCTAATTTTTATTATAAGTAAAATTTGTGCACGGAAGCTTGTTATGAGGGGCTGAGTTCCTTGGTCCAGTTTTTAAGTTTTCTAATTTCTTTGAACTTGTTATTAGTTTTGTATATGAGTCACATCATGATCTTGCCATGCTTATAAATACATTCTACATGATTTATCATGAAAGAAAAAGAGAAACATGGATCCTCTCTGCTACTCTTTCCTCTTCATTGCAGATGCTGTGGAACATGTGCATGTTCTCTTAGTAGGGTTTGGTTGTCTATTCTTGTCGATTCTAAGTTGAGAGTGAATCTCAGTATGCAAGTAACGACGAGTTAATCAAAAGTGGCAAGTTTGTTCCGTAGGCTTTGATTGTTCATTCTGGTTCTATATGTCTCCTGGACTGGGCGAAAGATGTTGATAAGAATGAATGACATTTGATTTATACCTAGCAGGAATCTAGAATTCGGACCTTATTATATTCCTTTGTTTTTCTCATTTTTGAACATACATACCTCCAGAGGTCTGATCATCTTCTATGCAAAATTTACTATATTTGTCTACGTTTATATCTATCTATGTCCACATTGGTATATATACTCTTTGTTATCTAATATAGACATCCATACTACCTCCATCCCAAAATTAGAGTCCTGTTTTGCGATTTATGGACAAATCAACTCTTATTTTTCTATAATATTCTTTTTACCAATTTTAGTCAAAACACCTTTTTTTCCTCTAGTAGTGAATAATTTATTAATATGCAGCAAAGGTTGCAGCCCAAAAACTATTTACATCAACAACCATAAAGTATCAATACATTCTTGTATAGTTTCTACATCGACATTACAAGAGATATTAGTCCAAAAACGAAGATCACAAATACAATGGTGTTTTAAAGAAGGGAGTGTCAATTCTTTCCCTTCAAATAATCTTCGATTCCGTACCTTCCATATCAACAAATAAGTACGGAACATGGATTTTCTTAAAGTTCATAATCTTCAGAGATCCCTTTCCTTCTTTTTTTTTTTTTTTGGGTTACGTTAAGCCATTTTTAAAAAATGCAATTCAGTCGAGATACCATGAGAACTTCCGGAGCTCAGGTACTTGATCGTTACAAATTAACACTTTGGCATCATGATGTTGGAAAATATACTCCAAGAATAAGAAAATATTCAAGTGAAAATTATAGACACTTTATACAAGCATAACCATAAAAGACAACAACATAGCTTCCTCATGATACATAAATTTATTTTTATGTTTGTGACTGAATCGTTATGCTTCGTGATTTGATACGATTTACAATTCAAAGAAATGACATTTCGATTCTCGATACGATTCATGATTTGATAGCTGTGTAGAGAATTATGTACTTGAAGGCTATATGACAGATGTGGTCTATTCAAGTCTGCAACTGAAAAAGCTAAGAATGATATCTTTTTTAAAGGAGAGCATATTCAGCATCATTTGTGAAATCTTGCAATCAAATTTACCAAGTGAGCATAACAACATGATATGCATTTGTAGTAATTAAGTGATATTCCACTATTAATCCAGAAAATTGATGTCCCACTAATGCGCAATCTGCGTCATAATCTTGTTCATCTTTTCAAAAACTTCTCCCAAGTAAAATATTTTCATACTTTGGGGTTCTCTTGTGTGGATAGTAAAAGATTTATCCAAGTAATAATTAAAGAATAGAACATCACCAAACATCAGATGAGAATTCCGCAAATGGATTTCTCGTTCACTGAAATTAAGCCTGTGGATGTAAAATCAGTAATTCATCCTATTATGCATTCGTGATCTTCACATAGCCATCAAAATGAAAACCAATTAACATGGTAATCTATTGAAAATTTTAATATTTATGTTTATCATTATCAACTGTAATTGGTAAAGGAAAAAAGATCGACTGATTTTGGAGAATGATATACAGTTTTCACTTGCTTTGAAGAAACACATTTAAGTGTTAAATGTTTAGGGGACAATTTGTACATAGTTTCTCTTGACATCTGTGGAGAAATTACATTTCACATCTGCCCATGCCTCAACGTCGATGAGCAAAAATGTTACTTCGAGATACTCTGAACCCAAGAGAGAGAAAAGAATTGTGGGAAAAATAGAAAAACTTAAAGAGCTCATATCAAGCATTTAAGAAGGTATATGTTCTAATTTACAGTTATATCCATTCATATTAACAGTGTATACAGTTAACAACACATACTACTAGAGAGTTCAAAGAAGAGAATCTGTAACTACTACAGATTTTATACAGTATGTACACTTTAGACCAAATAAGTGTATAATTTCATATAGATCATTTGACAAACAGTAGTGGTGGCAAAAGGAAGTATCAAATTTATAGCAGATATCTATGGCTGGCTCCGGAACACACCCCTGATAATGAAATATTTACAAAGTTTTTCACTTTTTTCACACGACAAGCCAGCATGAGATCGACAAGGAAATAAGGAAATAAGGAAATAAGGAAAGAAAGATAAATCTTATGGTCATAACTGCTAATACTAAATTTCCTTTGAATTTGTTTGAATTAAAAGAATCTCATTGTAGATAAATTTGTAGAATGGATATTTGCAAAAGATGAGGTTCATATTCTAGACAGGTTATGTCTTTTTTATTATTATTATTTTTTAAGAGATTGTATACAATTAATTAAAGTTGGAACTTATGTACAGGAAATGAAATTGCATTCCAGAAATAGAAGATTTCATAAATCTTTAGTGTATTTGTTGCAGGGAAGCAATATTCCATATATTCATATCCAAATCTGTCTGAGTACATAACTATATACTAAATAACTTAGTATTTGCGAAATGCTTCAGTATAACCATTTTTTTTTCTGTGTGTGTGTGTGTAAATGTTAATACTAGTTTTTTAAATTCTTTCAGTTACATATTTATCATAAAACTCAGAGGAGATTTTGAATTGCAAGTGTAGAGATAAAGACTATATTATTCACATGGGCAATTGAAAAATTGAATACTTTTCCAACATGAAGAATCAAATTTGGTGGAACCATTTTTGAAAACTCCTATCCTATGAAACTACATAGAGAACAAGCGAAAGGTTTCACTCTGTACATATCATGTCCACCAAATCCTTTTTATCTACTTTCTATAAAAATATGGATCAACTAAATTCTTTAGCAGGGATGGATCCGAAATTTTTATTCACTCAGAAAAAGATGCAGCAATCATCCAAATAGAAAATTAATAAGTTAACATAAAAACAAGATCAGAGAAAAGCATATTCATCAATACAGTTCCCTCAGCTCGATTTAGGCTTTATTAGAGCTCAACACTAAAATGATCAACTGCTGACCTGGCTAAATTGATAGTCTTGTTTGGAGTGCTGATATCGATGAAACGAGAAAAAACTATACATGATTTCACTCTGCATCTAAACTTAGTGAGGAAACAAAACATGCTAATCTGATTGGAGAAATTTTTGGACTTCATTATTTGATGGTGTTACCTTACTAAAGTTAAAAAACAAAGCAAGAAAGCGTAATTAAATTTCAACTGTTGGTATATTACAATGAACAACCAAAGCAAACTTGAAGGTTAACAAGACACTATTTACAGTTAGTAACATAGCTCAGTTATCAAATTTAGTATAGCTAACTGATAGATGATAACCTTCAATCAGCAGATCACTAGTTAAATTTGCATTGCAACAAATAGCAAAAAACAAGTTTTAAGATAACAGAAGACAATGATGAAAAAGATATGTCCGGAAGCAGAGTAAGAACTGGTGTAAGTAAATGATTGAAAGAGAGCACAAACCTTAAGCAGAACGCATAATTGATGGTGAAGGCAATTCCATTCATTCTTTACTAGTTCCTAAACACTTTTTGCTAACAGTTCCCGAAGTCTTAAAAACTCTGCGGTATGGTAAAATCTAGGCAATCAACAACTTATTCATCCAATGTGAACAACTATTGGGGACTAGTTGAGAGGCACTATTGTGGCGAAGAACTTCACAAGAAATTGATACAACTTGAGGTGTTTAGAAACAAATACAAACGTCCATTTAATTACAACAAACAGGAAATTTTTGAACACTTAAAACACAAATAAGAATAACATGCCAACTTGACAGTGTCACTAGTGAAAATATGCAACAATTAGATCATTAGATCTAAAAATTATTAAGGCATTGTCACAAATTAACCTCAATTTGGCTTCCTAGATATGTATATGAAGCCAACAGTTATATGGAAAGACAACAATCTTGGAACTCTGAACATAATTCAAGATAAAGATTATCATCTTCTCCTCTCCACTTTCAACTGTGAATTCATGTTAATTGTCCTTGAAGATAACTATCTAAACAAATGGCCAACGTAATTGATAAAAAATTTCCCGCATTTAAAATATATGGAGATGTGGCGATATAAATGTGGTAAGAGCTTACCAAAGCATACGACATTCTCCCTTTCACCTTCAGCTTTGAATTTTCATTGACGGTCCCTGAATAGAAATATCCGCACAAAAACGTCACTATAACTGTGACAAAATCCCCTAAAATCTAAGTTATCAATGTAGTTGCAAAATATATCTTGAGCTTTTGTTGAAGATGTGCATCTATAAAGAAGGAAGTTTACTATGTATATTTTCCATAAATGCAAAATTGTGCAAGAGCCTAATTCAATTGCACTATAGCATGATTATTGTAATAGTCACAAAAAGGGATATCAAATTAGTAAAACAGACTGCAAGTAGACTAATGGGTTTGAATTTACTTACATGGAAGCACAAGCACACACAGATAATTCATTCACTTCATGACGAGGATTCCATATCCCATACTTTAGGATGAACATGGATCTTTAGTCCTTCATTACCAAAATCCAGTTGCTCTTCTTGAATTGTCTTAACTCAATTTGCAGTAGAACGACTGCACCACATCACCTCAATCATTTGTAAGGTAGCAATTTCTCCTATATTTGGAGGGATCTCCTCAAGTTGCTCACATTTGTGCAAGATCAAACACTCGAGGCGGGGATAGTGGTTGCCAGAGGCATTCCATTCTATGACATTTAGAGTGTCTAACTTCAAAAACTTGAGTTTTGGGAACACTTCATCCTCCATCTCCCATGTTTCACCCTCAAATGCATTGCCCAACAATTTGAGAACCTCAAGCTCGCATAGCTTTGCAAGTTGTGAAAATTCATTCCACGGCATGCGAAAATTTGACAAAGTCAGCTTTTTAAGATTTGAGGGAAAATTAAATTCACATGGATATTTCCCCTTTTCATTGTAAAATACATTCAGTGATACAAGTTGACTAAGAAACCCCAGCTCTGGAAACTGATTGCAATTAGTAGCTTCATTCCATGAGTCCAAAAATATACATTTCAATTTTCGAACGCCTCGCAACTTTCTCATTATCTTCTCCAAATCATCTCCGTAAGCAAGAGATGGTGTTGAAAAGGTTTGCAGATTATCAAGTATAAAGGAGTTCTCAAGCCTGTTGGGGTCCAACTCAAAAGAAGCATTATCATTTACATGCACATGCCTCAACTTTGTCATATCCCAAATTGAATTTGATACCTTTACAACTTTAGCTCCCAATCCTTTGAAAAGAAAAGTTTGTAAGTTCCAAAGACTGGCTATCGATGATGGGATTAAATCCACATGACTTTGACATGCCAAGTATCTTAACAGAATAAGAGCTCCAATCTCTTTGAAATAGTCGCCTATGTTGATACCTTCCAAATTCAATGTTTTAAGAAACTTAAAGTTGTGAAAAATGGATGAGATATCATATGAATAACTTGGGCTCATATCACTAGCCGCAAAGAACAACAGTGATCGAACAAATGGCCCAGATGGCTTCAACATAGTGAAATGATTCTTTTCAGGATAAATGCAGAGGCGACGTAGGTGACATTTTTTCGCTATGGAAGAAGAAGAATCCCAAGGATCCATATCCTGATCATACCCATCTATCTTCTGCAAAAAGTTCTCTTCCTTCGCTTTGGTCAAACAAAACTCACGTAAGAGATCATGAACACGACATGATTTCACCCCACCATTGGATTTTTCTTGAGCAATTGTCACTAAACTTCTCCCAATCAAATCTGTAAAGTAATCCTCTGCCACATCCTCTAAACTCTTCAAGTCAGTATGCTTTACAAATCCTTCAGCGATCCACAATTTTATTAATTTCGAGACCAGAACTTCTTTATCCTCCAAAAATGCTCCAAAGTACAAGAAACATGATTTTAAATGATCTGGTAAATGCTTGTAACTTAGTTCGATTATGCCTTTGCCCTGTGCTTTCACATCATCGAGTATCAGTGAACTTAAACTTTTTGCAATATGTTCCCAGTGATCCACTTTTTTCTCCATCTTGACAAGAAGTCCAACTATCAAAACAAGCGAAAGAGGTAAACCTTTACAATTTTTTGCAATTTGTCTTCCGACTTCTAATAGTTCGGGAGGGCAAGTTTCTTTCTGGAATAGCTTCTTCTCTAGCAATGTCCAACTTTCATCATCAGAGAGTAGAGAAAGGGATTGCACTATGCTATCAGATTTAGCTTCAAAAGCCAACCCTTGTATTCTGGTGGTGAACATAATTCGACTTCCATTATTGTCATCTTTGAAACATCTTGTTAGGTCATTCCAAGCATCAATTTCCTACATATCATCCAAAAAAATGAGAAACCTCTGTCCCCTGAGATGCCTGTACAACATTTCAGCTAGTTCCACATCATTCTTATGACGGTCTTTGTTAGAAAGTGGAATAACTTGACCCAAAAGCTCCAACAATAATTGCCTCGTTTCATATACTTGAGAAACACAGCACCATGCACGAGTATCAAAGTACCTATTCACTAAAGGATCACTGAACAATTTTCGAGCAAGGGTCGTCTTACCTTGCCCAGCCGTGCCGATGATTGAGATAATACGCAGTTTTGTTGGTCCTCTAATAAGTGACTCCAACATACTTTCTGTCTCTTCCATGAAACCAACCACATCGTTTTCGATTGTTGGCTTATCAGTTTGTGATGTTGAAGTATGATGTTTAAACATGTTATTGAAACCATGACGACACTGTACAATCAACTCTAGGGAGGGAGTGGTCAACAAAACCCTTCTTCTACAACCTAGGTTATCAGGTAAAACTCTTTTTATGTCATTTAAAGCATAAATGTCCTGCACATCTTCCAAAATAATGAAATAGTCTCTATCTTTAAGAAGGTTGGATACCGACTCTTCTAACTCAGCTTCGCTCATATCACTTGTATAGTCTATCTCATCACTTTTTGAATATCTACCAATTTCAGCATTACGTAGGAGGTCAAGAAACACCTCCTTTTTCCTTTCTTTATAGGATGAGACCAAACTCCTTGTACAAACAGAGTACCACCAATCACGCATTTGATTAAAGACTTGGTTGAGTGTGTCATCAATTTCAGTATTATTATTGAAGATGGGGAATATTTCAAGCTTACTTGAGCTCATCCAGCGGATAATATTTCCAATTGATTCTGCATCACCAAGTCGCATCTCGAGTAGTCCTCGTTCATGCTCTAACTCTCTTTGGATATGACGAAGCCAAAGCATAGAGTACCAAGTAGGATTAATATCTCCAACTAGAAATGAATCAATGACATACTCTGCCTCATATGCCAAATTTGCAATGCTTGTGATGACATCCTTTATATCGGCTTCCTTCTTGCACGGCTCCGGGATCTCCATGAGTTGACAACTCACCCGTTCTAGCGTCTCTTGTAGCGTTCGTTGAAACCGTAAGATGTCGAACTTCAAAATGCAAAGAGAAGCATCAGCCTTGGGTTTCACCAGAAGCTCCCCTAGATTGTCCACAAGATGGTCCACAAAGTCGAGTTGAGCAGTCTTGGGGTAGTACATTCGTGATGGTTTTGGCCTTCTCTCATAAATCTGTTCAACCTTGACACGAAGTGACCACAATAGCAGACATATATAGTGGAGTCGGTGACACATTTGTTTACACATGTGTCTGTCCATATTCTTGAGATCAATGGAAGAGATGGTGAAGGCTAACTCCCTGGCAATAAATTCAAACTGTTTCAAGGTAGTATCATCTTCAATGAACTCTTGGGGGGGATCCGTGAGAATTGCTCTGAGATGTACAAAGCTGTCGACAATGTCTTGCCTCAAATGAAGCAGTGAAGACTTTGATAGTTGAAGATAATCTAAGAAAGCATCAAGAGGAGCTAGATAGTCCACAAAGTAGTAGACTTGTGGTGATGCCTTTGGGTGTTTGCCATAAATCATTCGGATCAAATCCATCCAATTTGACATGATTTTGAGATGAATGTTGAGTCTTCTCATCATTCCCCAAGCATTGTGTTGGTCCATTTTCTCGAGATTATAATCGTCGATGATGAATGCCGCCCCCCCCGGCCAAATAGCCGATTTCTTCCATTAATCTACCGTATCCAAGAAGTTGTTGAGGAAGATCAATGAGAAACTCTTGGAGGAGTTCAAGGTCATCGTAAACTCGTTTCATCCCTACAACAACCATAAAACAAGGAGATTCTTCAACATATTGGAGAAATCGACCAAGAGTAGAGACGTAATCCTCCCTGTCTTCTAAAGGTATTTCGTACTCTTCATCCGGTAGTGATCCAAAGAGAGCATCAAGAGGAGGTTGTAGAATATCCTTGTCCAAGCACACTCGTAAGTGCTTTGGCTCTTTGTATAGAATTTCCACTTTCATCTCTTTCTTCATCACTTGCTTCTCTTTCACTTTTTGTGTGTGTGTGTGTGTGTGTGTTTTAACAGATAGATAGATCTGATTTGAGTAATGGAGATGAACAACTATTAAGGCTAGAGCTGGCAAATGGGCCAGCCCGGCACGGCCCGACCGAATCGTGGGTTAAGAAAAATGAGCCCGGCTCGGCACATATGTTTAGTGGGCTGAGCTGGGCTGGGCTCAATTCTTGAAATATAGGACCCAGCTCGACCCACGAGCCCGCTACCACGAGTCGCGAGCTGGGCCGAGCTGGGTTGGGCCAACCCATCTTTTTATCTTTATTTTTTATTAGTGTGTTCTAAATTTTAATAGTTGGATTAATAACGAAAAACGCTTAAGCTTAACCTTTTTTTACGAAAAAGTTAATTTGACAATTAACAAGACATAAGTTGATTGATAATATATATATAAATGATAAAATATTACTTAACAAATCACAAGTTCACGAGACACGGATACGTTACTAATAAACATAAAAAAAAGAACATTATATAATTGCTTGAAGAAAGTTGGTGAAGTTCTCTATTTTATTATGCTCCTTGTACGGGTGTTGGACCTGTTGGTGGTGGCGGTGGTGGCGGTGGTTGAAGATTAAAATAGTTTAGAACATTTGAGTGTTGAGATACAAGATGTTTTACAAGCGTTTCAGTTTCAAATTGACGACAAAATATATATTTACGTTTACAATAGTTACAAATTACATACCCATGTTCTTCAAAGTAAGTAAAATGATTCCAAACATTTGAACGTAATCGTTGTGAAAGATTTTCTTCTCCCATAACCATAGATATTGTGTATTATCTTGTAGTAAAATAAAGAGACAATAGGCAGTAAAATAAATATATAGTTTTGTAGTAAAATGAAGTTAAATACACTAACTATTTATAAGAAAAATTACATATACAAATTATAATATCAAGATGGGTTTTATCTGGGCTTGAATTGGGCCTGAGCTGGGCTGGGCTGAGTTTATGGGCTGAGCTGGGCTGGGTTTGGACACAAATGGGCTTAGGCACAAATGGGCTGGGTCCAAAAATATATGACCCAGCTCGGCCCACCTATATGTGGTGGGCTGAGTCGAGTCGAACCCACTTTCATTCGAGTTGGGCTGGGCCCGAATTTTCGTGTGCTGGGCTGAATTGGGCTTGTGTCAGCCCGGCCCAAATGCCACCTCTAATTAAGGCTACGGCAAGTCAACGTTTACTCCACCAACTTCTCTGTGATACCATTATACCCCTCGTTTAAGTCGGGAATTTAAAATATCTTGGGACATACTTGGAAACAAACATATATATGAATTTATCGTCCCCCACAATAAAATGCCATGACCCAACAAAGCACATAAATGGAAACTTTTGGAGTCTTAGCTCCGATGGCCGGATTTCTGAAAAAAAAAAAAAAAAAGGTAAGTAGAAGAAGAGTAGCTATATATTGATAGATGTTCTTTTTAAATCTCTCCTATCAAATCTTAATTAATGAACTAATAAATTTTTAAAATAATGTTTGAAATAAATTTTAAAATGAATGGTGAAATAAAAAAAAATTAATAACTCACAATACACTTCATTTTTTAAAATGGGAGAAATAAGAACAAATCTAATTACTTCCAATACATTTCATTTTCAAAATGAAAGAAAAAGAATGAGAAGATCCATATGTTTGGATTGTACAAGGGAAAGGAAAGCAAAGAAGGTAAAGAAAAAATAATAAAGGAAAGAAATGACATATGATTCCCTCGTTTAGATTAAAAAAATAATAATAAAAGAAGAAAATGAAATATTTTTTTATTTTTTTGTTTAAATTGAAAAAAAAATGATAACCTTTCATGAAAAATTACTTAAATACACATTTTATGTTTATTATTATATTAAAGACATAATTAAAATTATAAAAAAATATTAGGAACAACTAAAACTAATTAACTTTTTTTTACCCCTTCAAAAATCAATCCGAACAAGGAAAAGAATTCATTATCCCCTCCCTCTCCTTTCCTTTCTTTTAAGAAGTGCAATCTGAACATTATTTTAGAGTAAATAGCAAAAGAACGAGAATAGAAATAAGAAAAAGATTAATTAAAAGAAAAAATAAGAAACTGAGAACAATATAAAATAAAAAGGAAAACGTAAAGGCAAAACTAAAACAAAAAAGGATATTAATTCAAATAAAAACTTACGAAGGTTTTAAATTGTGATACCAACTCATTAAAGTGAAAGACAATACAAAACACTAAACTTCATAATAATTGGCAAATACATTAATTGACTTGTCACTTTTGTTACATCAACAATCAACATTTATGGCTATCCACACAAAATTGGGCTTTTCGAAAGAAAGTGAATTTTAGGACCTCTATAAGAAGCTCAAGGTTTTAATTGCAATATATAAAACAATTGCGTGTATTTAAAAATTGATAGCTTATAGTACGTTTTTGCAATATATATGTGAATCTTTAAGTACAATGCTCTTTTGTATTTCTCAGTAACATAATTGGTTAATATTAGAGTTCAACAAAACTGGTTGTATGGAACTACTGATCCATGACTTAATCTGGACTGATCAACGGAGCTCCTCCTCACTTCGCCATTCCTCTCTTCTTGTTTTTACCAAATTTCTTTCCCTTCTTGGATTTGCGCTTCATGTAAGAAATCCTATCTGCCTTCTTTTGCCTTTCCTTTCGAACTTATTCAAAATCCTTAATTTCTGACCATACATGAGCATTGGGTACTGAATGATGATTCTTTCTGCTTCTGAACCTTTTGTTATCCCCCCCAAGTCCGCGAGCACCTGTTAAAGGAATGAGTTGAGGAACAAGTACAAAGGAATCCCTAAATGATATTTTGATGTTCTCACCCAATTAACAAATTGTATGATACATATCAACTCGGTTAAGCCATAAGAAAATTGGGATTCTTTACATTTTTCGGTAAGAATGGAAGCTCTATTATATGTTCGTGTTTGCATGTATATTAAGAGTAGACTGGAGAGAGAGAAACCAAAAAACATATAAAAGATTTTTATATGATGAGGAAAAACATACTAGGGTGCGCAAACTCCGAGACAGGTAAATCATGGAAACAAACTATGTATTGCAATGAGGAAGAATAGATATTAGAAAAAACAAAATAGACAAAAGATGCAAGAGTTTAAGCCCATGTGCTATAATAATAGAATATGCATCTATGCAGAGTCATCACATCACTACTATCTATTAAACCTGCAAGCAAATCCGACCCAACCATTCCAGGAAAGAGAAACTGCATTCGTAATGTATTAGCAGGCAAACAAAATCTTTACAACGAAAAGTCAAACCTACTTTTTTATTTTAATCAAAAGAGGAGTATTAACAAGCACTACTGCAGAAAATCTAAACAAGAATCAGCACTGAGATCACAGGTTAAAACTCCTAATACAGAAAAATAATAATATACACATCCCAAGGACAGAACAAGGAAACTACAATGAAGACACATTAGTGCAAAAAAGTAATTTTAAAGCATGAGCTACGTCAATTAAAAGTCGCCATTAACAAGGTGTTACTTGTCAGGTATAAAGATTTTGCAATTGAAAATGTAAGATATCACCAATGACACATTTTTACTTGTTACATCCAAAATGAAGATTAAAATACGAAGGCAAAATGAAATAATGCCTGAAAGGTATTTTAGGTGTAAAATAATAGAACTTGACAAACAAGATAAGAAATGTAACATATAATTATAAAACCAAATATTTATAGAATAATATTGGATAAAGAAAGAAACACCAATTGACGCATTCTTTTAATAGTCACATCAAAATGAAGATTAAAATACAAAGACGCCATGAAATATACCTGAAGGTTTAAAATAACAGAACTTGACAAAGAGGATAAGAAATGGCAACATACAACAACAAAGCATGAAGCCAAAGATTTATAGAATAATGTTGGATAAAGAAAAACATAATGCAGGAGCATCTATACCAATCAGAAGTGGCACAAAGCGTGAAACCAAAGATTTATAGAATAATGTTGCATAAAGAAAAACATAATGCATGAGCATCTTTACTGATCAGTTACCTCCCAAACTAGTAGATTCTTCAGCAGTGCCATCATCATTTCTGCCTTGGAGAGAGACTTTATTGTGTGATCGTTCTTTTCATCTCTTGTATATCCCAGTCTTTCTAGATTTTACTTTTGCACCACCCTCCATTTTTACCTACACACTATCAAGAAAATAGCATAAAAGGCCAAGAAAAGTCTCAAGGTAGGTGGATTCAAAACAAAGTTCCACCTAGATAAAGAGAACCAAAAGACAAATCATGTTAAGAGTTACAAAGCAAAACAACTTAACTAGTATAGTTTCTTTTTTCCACCCTTTTGACAAGAAGTAAGAGGATTTTTTCTAGTTCTAAAGCAAAGGGATAGAACTCACATGGTCTGTTAATTGATGGTTACATGCACATGCCAAGTCTTAAATTATTTTATGATAACATTTGAAGACAATTATTAAACAAAATGACCAGTGACTAGAGATAACTGACCCTATTTCTTCCAATTCTAAGGTTTAGTAAGAATAAGTGTCCATTATTCCTCCAATTCTTAGTTTCCATAAGAATTTAAAGATACCTTGCAACTTATGAACAACAGAGCCCAATGCATAGAGAAAATATAAGCTTCCCCTTGAAAAGGAAGCAGCCTTTCTTTCGGCATGTTAAAAGATAGAAGAAATCAAGAATACAGTTAAGAATGTTCAACTATGCCAACTACATGAACCAAAAAATAGCTCGAGGAAAGGAAGTACAATTTTTCTCAACAAACTTCAAATTGTTTAGTGAATAGCTACTACATAACAAAAGGTAGGTTGTCACTAGTCACAACTTAAGAATATAATTTCACACTAAAGGGAAAGGGAAGAAAAGTAAAAATAGAGAAAGAAATAATCAAGGAAAAGAAAGGAAAGGATCTCATGATTCTTGGTCGGGACGTGAGAAATAAAGGAATGGAAAGGATAAATTTCAAACATAAAGTTACTTAAACATCTTTTTCATATCCATTGTTATGTCAAAAATATATTTGGAATCATGTAAAAGTACTAGGGCCAATTAAAACTTCCACCGATCAACCCTTTCTTTCCCTTAGTAAAACCCAAATTGGAGGATTGCAAAATCCTCTTATTACAATCCTTCCATTTAATTTCCTCTTATCCAAAATTGAATTTAAACAACCCTCGCCTTCCCTGCCTTTCTTTGCCTTCTTAAAAAGTGAATCCAAACATAGTGTAGAGTATCATTTTGACCTCCCATGAAAGGTTTATATTTCTATTTATGTAACTCAATATTTCAGTGCAAAATACACAAAAGGGGATGAATATACCTTTCCACAAGCTGTCACGCGTTCTCCATTGTTCAATTTGACGTATTTCTTATGCCTTTGTATCATTCAGAGATCAGTCTCAAATTTTTGCAAACGTAAGTTGAGTATAAATCATCATATAAAATGAACTAAAACAACATAAAAGATCAATATTCACATAGTTTGTGGTACCTTATCCCAATGATAAGAAGATTTATGTTTCTGCAGTCCCCCACTATCATCAGCAACCAGGTCCATAACAACAACTTCCAATCTATTAATTCATAAATTATCATATGAACAAACTATCCAATGATATATAAAAATGCCAGTTTTACTAATATTTCCTATATATATGCTACGTGCCCCCTCCAATGGGAAAAAAGAAAAAGAAAAGTAGGTGGCTAGGGAAAGCTTGAGAGAGGTATACTATCATATCATTATCATGAGCTCATTATATACATCATAAAACAGGAAGAATAAAGTATCTCAAGTTCTCTCAACCATGAAGGAGAAAGATGGCAACTACATTCACCTAACTTACCTGTTTGATTCAAAGCCTTGGTTAGCTCTAACTGAGAGTCCTGCTTCAAAATGCTGGAAAGAAAAGACCTTTTAAGTGAAACAGTGAAAGCATATACCTCAAATTTTGCGAGCAAACTAATCGTGTATAAGGACATTGTAACTCTAGAAACAAAGTTAGATGTAAGGGGCGCCATTATAACTTTTCTGCCAGATTTGTCAGAATATTAGTTACCCACCTGATTTGTTGGTACGGAACTAATGAAATACTCCACATCTTTGAAGCTCATTGCTTTCCTTTTAGAACCAGAAACTACAAGAATTGGTGCAAACCATTAAAACTTACAATACTTCAATCCATAAAAATTTCCAATGTCAAAATGAACTTTTCTAACAGAAGCATATCCCTCTCAAATATGAACCAACAGGTAAAGAATTACAAGGGAACTCCATACAAAATCTCTTTCTATTTATAAGTACTCTGTTAAATGACTCAACCAAAAGCTCAAGAGATGAGGTATTAAGTAGTTGAACCCAGAAACAGGGACAACTTGTTGAAGGGATGTCCTATTACACTCTACAAATGGCAGCGTAATTGACTCTAGTTTCGTTCATTCTCCCTCATTGTAATCAGATCTACTAACAGTTTTTGCCCTGATTGATGCAAGTGTCGCTACTTTTCTAGTCCTATTTCAGTAACAAAAAAGATATGTGTAAGTCAACCTTAATACTTCGCTCTTCTCAAGGTATCACAGATCATAACTACTAAAAGAAATAGTCATAACAAAGTGAATCACACCTAAGCATTGCTTCCTTGATATCTGACAAGTTATAAGAGTATCCCTCCCAGAATTAGTACAAGAATGATACTTCTTAACTCCCTCCTTGAATGTCCACTTATTTATTATGGGATGTCCTCTTGCTAGTCGTCCCACTGCAAACCCTGCTTTTCTTAAGAATAATATAGATGTCCAAATCTTGCATTAAATGGCATCTCAAGTAAAAAAGGAAATTCATTTTGCGATGGAGAGAATATACACACTGATGAAGTAAACTAAGGAAATGAACAACATGCTCCAACATCAGAAGAACTACTTTATCTTTTAGTGAAAAAGATAACTTGTACCAGAATGATAAGAATGATGCAAGGAAATTTCCACAATCCGTAGCACAGACAACCTAGAATTCCTAGGGAAATATGCAAAGTAACAGTTGGGCCGTATTATCTAGATGGCTCCAGCGAAATTATTCGTCTAATTTTTATTTCCCTTTACAGGTGCACAATCCTTTTATTTTTTGAGAGCACTACAGATGGTGGTAGAGAGGCTGCTCATTGCCTAACAAGTTACAGTTCAAAATAGTGAGGCACACAATTTTTTTGGGGCAAACAGAGACTGTAACAGACATACCGTAATGTAATAGAATAGAGTGGAATGTTTAAAAAGTTTATCGCGTAAGATTGTAGATCTGAAAGAATTTTTCTTCAGAATAGATATGTCAGTTGTAGCACTAACGGATAAATTAGAAAACATGATTACTTATATACAAATCACACACACTATTTCTTGCTCCAACACACACGAAGATACATATACAAACATATTGTTTAGCTTAAACTGTAATTAGCATTGACAAAATAGATTACATTTAGTACCATTGGTATCACGTATTATTTCACAACTGCATCAATACTAAAGCAATATATACAGCATAAACTGTAACTGGACGAGACAGTAATTGTACATAAATGCTTGAAGGGGACATTACATATATACTCTACCATTGGTGACTTTAAGCCGCAGTTCAAGCATAACCTCCTCTTGCAAACTCCAATCTTAGTCAAGACTAAGCAAAAGATATGGTAGAGCTAGGACATTTATTGTATGAGGTCTACCCAATGCTAGATGGCACAATTGTTCCAGGGCCACAAAAAGAATTAAATTCTTCTAGAAGAAGCATCTTGAATTGCCTTTTGTAGACATTAAAGAAAACAACCTGAACAATTCAAGTTGTGAAACTTGCTTGTGAATCCTAAAGAGCTAATGCAGATCTTAAACCCTTGTGCAGCATGAATTAGAAGAACTGAAAGGAAGTGTAATATTGAAAATTTTTGATCTCCTTTGCGTCTCAAGGGAATAATTTGTCATTTATGATGCTTCAGAAATTAGAGAAATATTACTTGTAGCTGAGATTGGTAGACAAGCTAAGATTAGTAGACAACTATCTAATGTTGTCTAAACTCTAAATCCATCAACATACCTGATTCTCTTAAGCCAGAGACTCGCTCCACTAATGGCTCCTCTAAGTGCTCCTACTAATCCTATGTCTTAGTAGACAATAATACTTCCCGAAAACCCTCATTTTCGCATCATAAAAATTTTAAGAGCCATGTATGAAATACTGGAGTTGTTAACAATTTCACCTTTGGCACAACATCACCAGATCGTTGTTGATGCAGTTTGTTGATGACCTCCTCATGAACAGCTCTTTTCTTCTTCATCACATCGCCCCATCGAGTAGAAGATTTCTGCAGTTACAAGCAATTATTAAAGAGATTCTAACTTTCGTCCTTCGAGACCAGTGGCGGAGCCAGGCACCGAACATCAGGGTGTGCACTACAATGTCAAAGTCAATAATCGGAACTACAAGACAATCATTTATGCATAAATATTTATATAAACTATAAAAAAAATTGATGATTTTATGTCTAAAATAATATTTTTATACTATAACTAAACCAATACTTAATTTAAATATTTTATAACACAAATATAAGGGTGTTCCACTGTAAAAAATGTTGTTTTCATGGCATTGAACCATAATTTCAGGGTGTTCCACTGTAAAAATGATGTTTTCATGAAAGGAGAAAAAAAAAAAAAGACTGCACACCCAAAATTTCAGGGTGTTCTACTGCACACCCAAAGCCAAAGGTGGCTCTGCCCCTGCTCGAGACTAATAAACCTAAGGCAACAATACAATGCAAGAGATGCAAGAATACCCAACAAATTTAATGTAAGGAAAAGAAGGAAAACAAAAAATAAAAGTTAATATCACATCTCCTAGTAAGAAAAAGAAATATATATATATTTTTTTAAAGGGGGATTCTTCTTTTTTTCTTTTTCCCCTATTCCCTCCCCGCTCCACCTTGGCCCCCCACCCAACCCTCAAGAATTGAACCCTGGACCTCCCAAGTCCAAAGTGATAGTTCTTACCACTGGGCTATCACTCAATTCTTAGTAAGAAAAAGAAATATTGATTTTCAATATCAACAGTCATAATACCAAAGTGCGACACATTTCATTAATTGACTTCAATAAAATTCAGAGGCTTGAACTTGAACTTCCAAATTTGGGACTTTTCCAGTCACATGAAATATATAATACAATTGCTGGCTCCAGCTATTTTAGGGATTCAATAAGAAAGAGTTAATGTCAAGACAGAGACAGTCAGAGTATAATTTTTGAAATGATAAAAAAAAAAGTATTTTTTTTAAATGATAAAAAAGTGTTTCATTTTCTCATAATATAATAATCACAGAGACAATCCTGCTTGGTAGAAAAAGTGATGCAAGTCTAATGGTAGTATGGTACAATACTTTGGAAATGGGAACACTAGCTGAAAATCTGCATGAATCAGCCGAGATACTCAAGTTGATATTAACAGAACATATAGAAGAACATCCAAACATAAATGACTAAAGAGCCTGATTATCAACAAAATAGTCAACCCACTACTTTCCATCTTCTAAAAGTCAAAAGACCATGTGTACATGAAATATAGTGCCTAATTACTCAACTACTGAATATTACAGTCCAGGCACCTGACAACAAATGAGAGGCTATAGAAGTGTACACTTAGCACCCATTCACAAGAGATTCAACATCAACTGGGTGAAATTGGAAAAGTAGAAATTACTTGTTGATGTTTTGATTTGGCAGCTTCACCTTCAGCCTCCAAAATCGTTTGTTTAGGCCTGATAAAAGTTAGAGACAGAGACTTAGCATCTCGCTATACACACACCTCAAGAATTATGTTGATCCATTCAGTATTCTCACCTGAATGCTTTTAGGCGTTCAGAAAATGCTAATGCCATCAATTCATTTCCACCTAAAACATGTTTAAAGAGTGGATGCAGCCCTTCACGGGGAAGATCTTTCACTCTTTTAATGGACTCTCTAGAAGGTTTTGCTTTTGTTTTTGTATACAAGCCAAATGCTTTACTACATGGTTTCAGCAATGCCGTTAGTTCTGTAGATGAATCAATGATTTCACGAACTCTATCAAACAGAAGATCTATAACTGTCTGCAGAAAACGCCCATATACAGTAACTCCACTTGCAATTGCCTGTTCTATTTTGGATATTGTTCCATCCATATCTTTTAAAACCTCTTCCTCAGTAGGAGCTGCCCTAATTGGTTTTGATAGAAAGTGATGAAGATCTAATAGAAAAGGCATGTCTTCTGATGTCACAAAAGAAAATGCAGTACCGGTTCGACCAGCCCTTGCAACTCTCCCCACACGGTGGACAAAAAGTTTGGGTTTGGAAGGGAAATCAAAGCTGATAACATTATCAAGTAATGGAATGTCTATTCCCCTAGCTGCAACATTTGTCACAATTAATAGCATAGTTTTCCTTGCTCGGAATCTTGATACATGAATCTTGCGAGCATCTTGATCCGTATCACCATAGCAAAGAGAAGGTTCAATGCCCTCGTCTCTAATCAAATGGTTAAGGAACTCAACATGATACTTTGTTGAAACAAATACCAAAGTCTGCTGATCAGAACTAATTTGTTCCCTTATCAAGTAGAGAAGTGCGGCATATTTTTCCTCCTGTCTTAAGGTAAAGAAAGCAAGCTTCAGATCAGGGCTAATCTTTGTCTCCAAATCAAGACGCACAAGCTGAGGGTCCCGCAGACCAGCTTTAGCAAACTCAGCAAGGGCACTTGGCAAATTTGCACTAAAAAGTAAGGTCTGGCGATTTTCACTCAGCTGAGCGAGAATCTTATGCAATTGCTCCGCAAAACCCATGCTAAAGAGACAATCTGCTTCATCAAAAAACCACATACTCCACCGTGCGCAATGTCATGTCATCAACTTCAGACAAATGGTGAATAAGCCTACCAGGAGTCCCAATTATGATGTCTGGATTTTGAGCCAATTCTTCAAATTGGCTTTCCATACTATTGCCACCAACCAGTAAAGTAACACGAAGATCTGCAGGGAAGATATAATCACTAATATTACATCAGCATGTTGAAACGGATCAATAAGTCAGATCTCAAACATGGGAGCAAGGAAGGAAACAAAAGAACAACACAAAGTCAATTAATATTGTTAGTTTAATTGAGATTAGATATAGGGGGCAAAGGGAAGTACAAGTCATCATCCTTTTCCTTTTATTCGAATGCCACCAGAGGTAAAGAACAGAATTAACGAGAGGGTGTAACTGAGACTAGCTAGATGTTTGTAGTATCATAAAACAATAAGAGAGAAATTGAATGATCTTTGAGAAACCAACATTGAAAGATAAGCTTGAGCCTCAATGACCTTTTGGAAGAAGTAAAGAAATCAAGCAAATGAAGTTTTAACTTTTTTTCTTAGTTTTTCATACAGGGTAAGAGAGAAATTGAAATATGACTAAAAGGGAAGAATTTTTTTCACTCCATACAGATATTTCCCTTTCATTCTTGCCATTTGATAACAAGAAATTTTTAAACCCAACTTCATGATAGATGAAGCAGAAACACTCGAGAATCAATTATCTTCGGCATTTATTTTCTTCCCCTTCTTATTCCTCCTCAAACTTTTCTCTCGTCTTCGATTGTCCATTATTTTAAATAAATAAAAAAAGGGGAAAAAACCATTTTAGTCCTTGAGTAATATATTAAGTCCCAAATAGGTCTTTGTGTATTTAAAAAACCCTTCACAAGTCCTTTACATTTAAAAAATCCTTCACAATTCCATTTTTGCCCTTAGTGGATGCTGACATGGACAAGCATGACTATATTCTTCTTGCCTATTGCAAGAATATGGCAGAAACTTAAAGAAAAAAATAAAAAATATTGATAAACATTATATATATATATTTTTTGATCATGCTGAATTTTTATTGCTTCAACGAGATTCCATTTTTTTTTACCAAAAAAAAAAAAAAAACGAGATTTCAGTTTTGTTAGTTTTGAAATGCTGAATTTTTATTGCCTCATGCAATGATATATTGGTTTTTTTCCCAGGCTTTTTTTTTGGTTAAAAAATATTTTTTGGTTAAAAAATTTATTTGCAAAAAACATTTTTTAACCAAAAAAATGCCTGGAAAAAAACCAATATATATATATATATATATATATATATATATATATATATATATATATTTGGTTTAACAAATACCCAATTCCCACTATATCGTTGCATGAGGCAATAAAAATTCAGCATTTCAAAACTAACAAAACTGAAATCTCGTTTTTTTTTTTTGGTCGAAAAAAATGGAATCTCGTTGAAGCAATAAAAATTCAGCATGACCAAAAAATATATATATATAATGTTTATCAATATTTTTTATTTTTTCTTTAAGTTCCAGCCATATTCTTGCAAGAGTCAAGAAAAATACAGCCATGCTTGTCCATGTCAGCATCCACTAAGGGCAAAAATGAAATTGTGAAGAGTTTTTTAAATGTAAAGGACTTGTGAATGGTTTTTCAAATACACAAGGACCTATTTGGGACTTAATATATTACTCAAGGACTAAAATGATTTTTTCCCTAAATAAAACTGCTTCAATACCTGTTGTCTTTCTTCTTCCACATTTCAAGCAATCCCCATTAATTGCATTTTCTCCACCAACTAATTCATTTTCATAAAACAACCTATCTCAACTAAAACTGTACCAAACTAACACCTCAAATCCAAACCTACGGTTACCAGAAAACAAAGCAAAAAAGAACCCAAATTTTAAAAAGGACCCTGAAGATACAGTTACATGCATGTGCGAGCATCTTTAGATATTACAGTAAAAAGCGGCTATCTTTTCTATTAAAATTCTCCTAACTAAACAAAGAACGAAACTTTCTCTATAAGTTTCCCTTCATATCCCACTTTCATAACAAGACCTCTTTAGCACCTTTTTTTTCTCATTATTGGACATCAATTCTCTCCATTTCCTAGAACTTCAAAAACAACATCAAATAACTACACCAACCTACAAATTAACCTAAAACTAAATACAAAATTATAACCAAAATTAAAAACAATTAAGCATACATTTTACAATCATACATGCACAATTATATATAGGGTAAATGACCTATTAGGTCCCTTATCTTTTTCGCTATTGTCTAGTTAGTCCTTCATCTTTCAAATGACCATATGTCAGTCCTTCATCTTTTCAACTTGTGCCACTGTCAATCCTTCCGTAAAAAAACTAACGGTTTAGTCACATGCACAGCACATGATGATTTTTAGCAAGGGCATTAACGTCTTTTGAAGGTAGTCAACATATTTAATTTCCCTTTTATATTAGCATCAACCCAATTTGAAACCCAAATCCCTAAAACCAAATTTCTAAATCACTAAAACCCAAATCCCTAAATCCCCAACTCTTTCTTCTCCACAGAAAAGGTATTAACACTATTGGGTGTCTTTGTTTCGATTCAGGAAGGCCAATAATAACAAGGTGCATCATAGAACAAGGAAGAGGTATAGTTCTGTCAATTCACAATGTGGTGGTAGTAGAGGGGTGTGTTGCTTGTGCATGAAGCGATCAATGACGGTGGGGTCATTGGGTGAGTCACCCTCAAGTGATCCTAACAGTACGGAGTTTAGTTATGAGATGTTGAGAGGTTTGATTGAGAAGAATGATTTTTTGGGTAAAGATTGTAATACTCATTTGATGGATGTAGATGTAGATAGTTCATCTCCATCTCCTCATATATAGATATTTTCTCTATGCATTTTGATTATGGCGATGTTTTCTTCAAGGCTTTTATGGGTATTCAAGAATTTACCCAAAAATTGTTATACATTATACTGGAATAAAATTTGTTGGAAAAAAAAATTCTATTATCATTTTATATGCATTCGTTAAATATTGCTTAATTGCTGAAAAATTAGGAGAAAATTGGGCATCATGGAGTCTAAAACACCTAGTTGCAGTTTTAAGTGAAGTTGTGCATTTGCTGCTTGTGGTGTGCTTTCTTGCAGTATTTGTTGAAAGGATTGGCATTGTGTCTTTTCTTATGCTTACCCCATTTCTTTGTAAATGCTTGCTTTATTGTTTGGTGCACTACTTCCGTTAGCAATTAGGCTTTGACTCTCCCCATTTGATAGAGAAATGTGTTTACCAGCTTTGAAAGTCCAAAGCCCATAAGCCAGGAAAATCATTTGCCAAGAAGTGGAGAGAGTGGCTCATGAACAGAGTTGCAACATAGTTAAAAGTTTTTGTAATCGATAAAGTTTCTCTGCTGCCGATGTGTTAGTGTTGGCAGAAACTTTGATCATTTTCATCATGTAGAAAATGTTTAATTCAAGGACGTTGGGGATTTGGAAGATTTGGGTTTTAGGGATTTAGGAATTTGGTTTTAGCGAGTTGGGTTTCAAATTGGATTGATGTTAAAATAAAAGGGAAATATGCAGATTACCCCCAAAAGACGTTAATGCCCTTACTAAAAGTCATCATGTGCCGTGCATGTGACTAAATCGTTAGTTTTTTGACGGAAGGACTAACGGTGACACAAGTTGAAAAGCTGAAGGACTGACATATGGTCATTTAAAAGATGAATGACTAACTAGACAATAGCGAAAAAGATAAAGGACCTAATAGGTCATTTACCCTTATATATATGTTTGTGCGTGTAAACATATATGTATACATTTTATAATCCTTTGTTTGGATTGAAGAAGGAAAGGAAAGGAAATGATAATTTTAAACGAAAAATTACTTGAGTGTCTTTGAGACAATATAAGGTTTAAAATGTAATAAAGGTAATTGTGGAAATAAAATAAAAAAATCTTAGGGACAATAAAGACTTTAACCTTTTTTTTTCCTCCAAAAAACCCTAAATTGGAAGGATTGTAAAATCCTTCCAATTAAAGAAAATGAAAGAATTTTGAAATCCCTCCATAACCTTTACTTTCTTTTAAATTGCAATTCAAACAAGGGGAGTGATTCCTTATTCTCTCCTTTTCCATTCCTTTCATTTAAAAAAATGAATCCAAACAAGCTGTTAGTTCTAAACTATGGTGGTTATGAACTTTTAATACATTTGACTTCTAAAGTAAATTTTTTAGTCCCTAGAGTTATATCAATGAAATATCATTAATCTTGAATGAAATTAATATTTAGAACTAATGACTTCTCATTGATATAACTCGAATAATATATCACTAGATCAAAGATCTATTGATAGCCATTTATAAATTAATTAGCCTTCGAATGAATATGTGACGTGAAATATGAATTATCTCGCATGATCCTCCCGATAAATATGTGACGATTTGGGCCAAATTTTAACTATATTACATTGGTACACATCAATGCTAGCTTGGGCTCCGTTTGCCACAAAATAACTTGTTTATGGAAAATATTTTCTTCTGAAAATATTTTTTTGAAAATAAATATTTTCGACAATACTTTTTCTCATGGTTTTGCACATTATCATTTATCTTTGGATAAACAGTTAAAAAAAAAAATTAACAGTAAAATAACCATTGTGTTTCATCAAAAGTGTGAGTTATGGTCAATGGTACCCAACCTAATAAGGGTATGTTTGGCCCAACTTTAGACACTTAATAACATTTTTTGTGAGTTTAAATAAAGTCACTTAATAACATTTCTCGTGAGTTTAGATAAAGTCAATGTTTAAAAAGTCAAATCATGGCTTTTTGACAAGGTTTTCATGAAATTGTTTCACATCATGCGGAAAGTTGTTTTTCTTTTTTCTTTGTTCCTAAAAAATTCCCTTTATATTTTTTAAAACCCAACATTAGCGTCAATTTTTTTAAAGTACACAAGTTTGGCCTTACGAAGTGTGATTGGTCATTTTCACATGGAACAATACTTTTCAAGTAGCCGACTAAGCAAGTTCACTAACATTGAATAGTATTTCTGGCTTGACAACGCCAAAGAGTCACCGGCTTATATTTAACAACACTTTTAACCAAAATTATACTATTAAAATCTTTACAGCTCAACACCTAAAATATCACAACTAAGCTAAATATACCGTAAATTAATATAGTTCTAGAAAAAATTACACACTTATCTCAATCCTCAATTACCACCTAAAAGTTAAAATAATTTTAAAATATTGAAGCCTAGTGCCACCTAATTACATTCTATCACCATAACATTTTAAAGTAGGAGTGGATTTGTTGTCGAATCAATAGTATTCTTTTAAATAATTACCATCCAAAAATATCTTGTAATGTCAAAAATTAACGGGTTGAGAGAATAGCTCAACGGGTTAAATTCCACTCTAATAAGTTCAAGAACACGAGAGCACTTTTTTAAGTATTAAAAAAGGAGGTACATGTTGATAGAGTATTAGAGTTAGGTGAGGAAGTGTCTTCCAAATTCAATTAGCACAATTCCCAACTATCTAGTCTTCGTTAAGGGTCTTGCATTTTTTCCAACCAAATCTACATATCGAAAAAAGACAAAGGCTCTTACTCAAATGCGTAACAATCGTGTGCCTATCGCCTCTGTACGACACTCTAAAACTTATATTGGTTTGAGCAAGGGTACTGAGATTAGAAAGACAAAGAAGTGAATTGATTGCATAGTCTTAATATAAGAATTTAAAACCAACTAGTCATCCATCACTTTTTCCTATCATTCAAAACTGTGGATGAGACTTTCGTCCCATTGGAATCCTAAGAGATAAAAGAAAGTAGAACTCATTCTTACTTTTTTATTACTGTTATTGTGTATATGCGATTGAATCCATTCAATAATTAAAACAGATTTTAATAATAAGAAAGGGACTGACAGTTATAGTGCATTATCACCCTTACAAATTAAGAATTTTCTTCATTGAAACGTATCCAAATTTGTCACATTTATGCTTATTTCTATTAATGGTCATCATGAAATGATCATATTATTGTTCTTTTTCTTCTTTCCCTTTCCTTTACATTTTTTTCCTTTTTTCTTTCTTGTCAATTATTCTACTCCAACATACATGCACGCAGAGGTATATGCACATGGACAGGTTCACGCACACATGAAATCACATACAGATAAGACACACACACACACACACATAGATACATCGACTCAATCCATTAATATGGAAAGCACCGATTGCTAGGGCATACCATTGAATTTTGAATTTCGGAACACTCTTTGGTCTTGTTCTTTATAATTTCTTTTACCTATACAAAATGAAATAATTTCAAGCCATTGCCTTGATTTGAACTTTTCTAAATGGTGTCATCTCTATGAATTGAGTTTTGGAGATCGAGATTAAAAAAAAATGTTATAGTGACGGTAACAACAAGATAGAGAAAAAGAGTATAGAGATCGATGATTGGTGTCCGAACGAGCAATTTAGTGGTGAGGGGGCTGGGTATAGAGATGGCTACTAGTACAAACTACTTATTGTAGCGAAAATATGTGATAATGTTGATTTAGGCATGACTATATAACAACCTGCATTTTTTAGCTTGTGTGTCAAATGCATAGTCATAATGGACGAAAATTCTAAGGACAAGAATATTGTGCTTTAGAACTATATGGACTTATTAGGTGACTATAATACCACATGGAGTAATATGCACTTTAGGTGAACGATAAAGGGGTTCTTTACTATTTTATCTCATAATTTTTGTTTACTTATGTAAATATGTTATTTCTTTTACGACAATAACTTTTAAGCTCCTCAATTTTTCTGCTATTTTATCTCCTAAAATCTCGAGTTTAATTTGTAAATGTGCCACATGGCTTACTAAATTTTAGGACACTAATTTAAAGTTTTTCGATTTTAATTGTTAAGCCTCCAAACTATAAATGGTCAATGTTAAAACTTGTGGGACAAATATGCCCTCCCCTAACATTGTTTGAAAAGTGGACAACAAACAAAGACACGTATGTTTCACATGCTTAAGCAAGGGTGAATAAGTAAAAAGCCACCTAAATAATGCTTTCATATATTTATGTATTTTTTCAGATAAAAATTATTCAATTTTTAGTTTTGATTAACATTTAGTATATAAAATTCCAATGTTAATTGGTTTCATTTTACCATTTGATAAAATGGTCTTATCATTTTCACTCAACTATTGCCTTGACCAACTCTATACATTATAATACTTAGTATTGGTGATAGGTTTGGTTAGGATCCGACTAAATTATAAAATTTTCTTTGAGTAAAATGGTAGACATTCGAATATCTTTTTATTTTGTGTGTTTTGTATTGATAAATTTTCTCTCCAAATTCATTAACTTATTATTTGAGTATTCTAGCAAAGTCAATCAATACAAGTGGTTAAGAATGATATGTAAATCTATCCTTCTAAGCTTCACGCTAGATGAACAAAAACTAGAATTTTAAATGCACCAAGAAGTAGATCAAAGGTATAAAAAGAAGACAAAAAATAGGCAACACTAAATATAAATTTAGAATCAACAAAATTAGTCACGAATGACATCTAAGGGGAGCATAAGAAACTAAATAGTAGTTGATGGTTCTTTCATATGTGCTTTTGGGTTATATATCCATATTAAGGCAAGAACTAGAGCAAATGTATTTGAGGATGATAAAAAACACACAAAACTAGATGTAAACTTTGAATCAATAAAATTAGTTATGAATAGTGTCCAAGAGGAAAGCAAGAAAACTAAATAGTAGCTGATGGCTTTTCCACGTATACTTTTGTTATGTATCCATCAACCAAACATTAAAGACAAAATATGTCTTTGGCGCAAAAGGCTCCAAAAAGCAAATAGGTGAAATAGTATTTTATAGGCTAATAAGAAAAATATTCATGCAACACACAGATATCTAAATAGTCTATGTATAAATGTACAAGATAAATATAAGGGGAAGTACATGTGATACGAGTAAAATAGAAAGAAAATAAATGTAATTTTTTAAGGAAAAGAAAATTCAAGATAGGATGGGGAGTAGGGTTGGGGGACGGGGTTTCTGGTTGATAGGTTGAGAGGGGAAAATTAATAAATCAAATCTAACCAAACTAAGTCTTGTCTCACTAGGTGGAGAGAGGGGAAAATTAATAAAATTAAAAATTAAAAGAATAAAAAAGGAAAAGACAAAGCAAATAAGGAGGAAAAATTAAAGGAAAAAAAAGGAAAATGCATGATAAAATAACTAATTTAACCTTCAAAGGGTGATTTTTCTTTGTCAATTTTAGCGGTAATTTGACAAGAAGGATTGGTTGCTCCACTTTTTGGTATGGGGGACTAATTGAGTAATTTTTATAATATTAAAGACGAAATTAAAAAAAAATGAGTAGAAGTTGAGGACTAATGATAAATTTGCCCTAATTAGCATACAAATACCTACTTGATACAAAGCATTTTTCACATGCGTTGAGGATAAGTGTGCTCAACATGCCTTAGTCCCAAACACGATAGTTGTCCCTTATGCGATTTGAACTTTTGAAGTTTTTTGATATTTTAAATTAAGCCTTTGAACTATCCACTTTGCTAGATAAGCCATCATGATTTGGCAAATTCACTAACTTATCTTTTTATTATTTTGGTCATTGTCAGCTTAATTAGGACAATTTCTGTTGGAATTTATAAACACAAGTCCGAAATTGGCATGTGGATGCAAATTTGAGAACTCACTTGTCAAAACTAGTGTTTGCAGGTTTGATTAGAAAACAAATATCAAATCAGGGGGCTTAAATGTAATTCACACAACCTTACAATTATTACAAAAAAACATAGATAATCATGGAAAAAACATAATAATGGTAAACAAAATATCTCAAGATTGCCGCTAGCCATTTGATTTAGAGTATAATTCTTATTTTAATCGTGAGAGATTTTGAGATCAAATTTTGATGTAATGACTTAAATTTACTATATTCGTCTACGTTTATATCTATCTATGTCCATATTTGTATATCTACTCTTTGTTGTCTAATATCGACATCCATACTACCTCCATCCCAAAATTAGAGTCCTGTTTTGCGATTTATGGTCAAATCAACTCTTATTTTTCTTCTAGACCAAAAAAAAAAAACTCTTATTTTTCTGTAATATTCTTTTCACCAATTTTAGTCAAAACTCATTTTTTTTCCTCGCAGAAGTGAATAATTTATTAATATGCAGCAAAGGTTGCAGCCCAAAAACTATTTACATCAACAATCATAAAGTATCAATACATTCTTATGTACTATCTACATCGACATGACAAGAGGTATTAGTCCAAAAACGAAGATCACAAATACAATGGTATTTCAAAGAAGGAGAGTCAATTCTTTCCCTTCAAATGATTTTCGATTCCGTTCCTTCCGTATCAACAAATAAGTACGGAACTTGGACTTTCTTAAAGTTCACAATCTTCAAAAATCCCTTTCCTTTTTTTTTATTTTTATTTTTGGGTTATGTTAAGCCATTTTGAAAAAAATGCAATTCAGTCGAGATACCATGAGAACTTTCGGAGCTCAGGTAGTTGATCGTTACAAATTAACACTTTGGTATCATCATGTTGGAAAATATACTCCAAGAATAAGAAAATATTCAAGTGAAAATTATACGCACTTTATACAACCATAACTATAAAAGACAACAACATAGCTTCCTCATGATACAGAAATTCATTTTTATGTTTGTGACTGAATTGTTACGATTCATGATTTGATACGATTTACAATTCAAAGAAATGACATCTCGATTCATGATACGATTCATGATTTCACAGTTATGTAGAGAATTATGTACTCGAAGGCCATATGGCAGATGTGGTCTGTTCAAGTCTGCAACTGAAAAAACTAAGAAGAATGATATATTTTCTAAAGGAGAGCATATTCAGCATCATTTGCGAAATCTTACAATCAAATTTACCAAGTGAGCATAACAACATGATACGCATTTGTAGTAATTAAGTGATATTCCACTATTAATCCGGAAAATTGATGTCCCACTAATGCGCAATCTGCGTCATAATCTTGTTCATCTTTTCAAAAACTTCTCCCAAGTAAAATATTTTCATACTTTGGGGTTCTCTTGTGTGGATAGTAAAAGATTTATCCAAGTAATAATTAAAGAATAGAACATCACCAAACATCAGATGAGAATTCCGCAAATGGATTTCTCGTTCACTGAAATTAAGCCTGTGGATGTAAAATCAGTAATTCATCCTATTATGCATTCGTGATCTTCACATAGCCATCAAAATGAAAACCAATTAACATGGTAATCTATTGAAAATTTTAATATTTACGTTTATCATTATCAACTGTAATTGGTAAAGGAAAAAAGATCGACTGATTTTGGAGAATGATATACAGTTTTCACTTGCCTTGAAGAAACACATTTAAGTGTCAAATGTTTAAGGGACAATTTGTACATAGTTTCTCTTGACATCTGTGGAGAAATTACATTTCACATCTGCCCATGCCTCGACGTCGATGAGCAAAAATGTTACTTCGAGATACTCTGAACCCAAGAGAGAGAAAAGAATTGTGGGAAAAATAGAAAAACTTAAAGAGATCATATCAAGCATTTAAGAAGGTATAGGTTCCAATTTACAGTTATATCCATTCATATTAACAGTGTATACAGTTAACAACACATACTACTAGAGAGTTCAAAGAAGAGAATCTGTAACTACTACAGATTTTATACAGTATATACACTTTAGACCAAATAAGTGTATAATTTCATATAGATCATTTGACAAACAGTAGTGGTGGCAAAAGGAAGTATCAAATTTATAGCAGATATCTATGGCTGGCTCCGGAACACACCCCTGATAATGAAATATTTACAAAGTTTTTCACTTTTTTCACACGACAAGCCAGCATGAGATCGACAAGGAAATAAGGAAATAAGGAAAGAAAGATAAATCTTATGGTCATAACTGCTAATACTAAATTTCCTTTGAATTTGTTTGAATTAAAAGAATCTCATTGTAGATAAATTTGTAGAATGGATATTTGCAAAATATGAGGTTCATATTCTAGAGAGGTTATGTCTTTTTTATTATTATTATTTTTTAAGAGATTGTATACAATTAATTAAAGTTGGAACTTATGTACAGGAAATGAAATTGCATTCCAGAAATAGAAGATTTCATAAATCTTTAGTGTATTTGATGCATGGAAGCAATATTCCATATATTCATATCCAAATCTGTCTGAGTGCATAACCATATACTAAATAACTTAGTATTTGCGAAATGCTTCAGTATAACCATTTTTTTTTCTGTGTGTGTGTGTGTAAATGTTAATACTAGTTTTTTAAATTCTTTCAGTTACATATTTATCATAAAACTCAGAGGAGATTTTGAATTGCAAGTGTAGAGATAAAGACCATATTATTCACATGGGCAATTGAAAAATTGAATACTTTTCCAACATGAAGAATCAAATTTGGTGGAACCATTTTTGAAAACTCCTATCCTATGTAACTACATAGAGAATAAGCGAAAGGTTTCACTCTGTACATATCATGTCCACCAAATCCTTTTTATCTACTTTCTATAAAAATATGGATCAACTAAATTCTTTAGCAGGGATGGATCCGAAATTTTTATTCACTCAGAAAAAGATGCAGCAATCATCCAAATAGAAAATTAATAAGTTAACATAAAAACAAGATCAGAGAAAAGCATATTCATCAATACAGTTCCCTCAGCTCGATTTAGGCTTTATTAGAGCTCAACACTAAAATGATCAACTGCTGACCTGGCTAAATTGATAGTCTTGTTTGGAGTGCTGATATCGATGAAACGAGAAAAAACTATACATGATTTCACTATGTGCATCTAAACTTAGTGAGGAAACAAAACATGCTAATCTGATTGGAGAAATTTTTGGACTTCATTATTTGATGGTGTTACCTTACTAAAGTTAAAAAACAAAGCAAGAAAGCGTAATTAAATTTCAACTGTTGGTATATTACAATGAACAACCAAAGCAAACTTGAAGGTTAACAAGAAACTATTTACAGTTAGTAACATAGCTCAGTTATCAAATTTAGTATAGCTAACTGATAGATGATAACCTTCAATCAACAGATCACTAGTTAAATTTGCATTGCAACAAATAGCAAAAAAACAAGTTTTAAGATAACAGAAGACAATGATGAAAAAGATATGTCCAGAACCAGAGTAAGAACTGGTGTAAGTAAATGACAGAACGCATAATTGATGGTGAAGGCAATTCCATTCATTCTTTACTAGCTCCTAAACACTTTTTGCTAACAGTTCCCAAACACTTAACAACTCTGCGGTATGGTAAAATCTAGGCAATGAACAACTTATTCATCCAGTGTGAACAACTATTGGGGACTAGTTGAGAGGCACTATTGTTGTGAAGAACTTCACAAGAAATTGATACAACTTGAGGTGTTTTGAAACAAATACAAACAACCATTTAATTACAACAAACATGAAATTTTTGAACACTTAAAACACAAATAAGAATAACATGCCAACTTGATGGTGTCACTAGTGAAAATATGCAACAATTAGATCATTAGATCTGAAAATTAGTAAGGCGTCATCAAAGATTAACCTCAATTTGGCTTCCTAGATATGTATATGAAGCCAACAGGTACATGGAAAGACAACAATCTTGGAACTCTGAACATGATTCAAGATAAAGATTATCACCTTTTCCTCTCCACCTTCAACTGTGAATTCATGTTAACTGTCCTTGAAGATAACTATCAAAACAAATGGCCAATGTCATTGATAAAAAATTTCACGCGTCTGAAATATATGGAGATGTGGCGATATAACTGTGGTAAAAGCATACCAAAGAATATGACATTCTCCCCTCCACCTTCAACTTTGAATTTTCATTGACAGCCCCTGAATAGAAATATCCGCACAAAAATGTCACTATAACTGTGACAAAATTCCATAAAATCTGAGTTATCAATGTAGTTGCAAAATATATCTGGAGCTTTTGTTGAAGATGTGCATCTATAAAGAAGGAAGTTTCCTATGTATATTTTCCATAAATGCAAAATTGGGCAAGAGCCTTCAATTGCACTATAGCATGATTATTGTAATAGTAAAAAAAAGGGATATCAAATTAGTAAAACAGACTGCAAGTACACTAATGGGTTTGAATTTACTTACGTGGAAGCACAAGCACACACTGATAATTCATTTACTTCATGACGAGGATTCCATATCCCATACTTTAGGATGAACATGGATCCTTAGTCCTTCATTACCGAAATCTAGTTGCTCTTCTTCAATTGCCTTAACTGAATTTGCAGTAGAACGACTGCACCACATCACCTCAATCATTTGTAATGTAGCAATTTCTCCTATATTTGGAGGGATCTCCTCAAGTTGCTCACATTTGTGCAAGATCAAACATTCGAGGCGGGGAAAGTGGTCACCAGGGGCATTCCATTCTATGAGATTTAGAGTGTCTAACTTCAAAAACTTGAGCTTTGGGAACACTTCATTCTTCATCTCCCATGTTTCACCCTCAAATGCATTGCCCAACAATTTGAGAATCTCAAGCTCGCGTAGCTTTGCAAGTTGTGAAATTTCATTCCACTGCATTCGGAAATTTGACAATGTCAACTTCTTAAGATTTGAGGGGAAATTAAATTCACACGGATATTTGCCCAGGCCATTGTAAAACACATTCAGTGATACAAGTTGACTAAGAAATCCCAGCTCTGGAAACTGATTGCAATTTGTAGCATCATTCCATGAATCCAAAAATATGCATTTCAATTTTCTAATGCCTTGTACCCTTCTCAACATCTTTTCCATATCATCTCCATAAGCAAGAGATGGTGTGGAAAAGGTTTGCAGATTATCAAGTATAAAGGAGTTCTCAAGCCTGTTGGGCCCCAAATCAAAAGAAGCACTATCATTTATATGCATATGCCTCAACTTTGTCATATCCCAAATCGAATTTGATACCTTCACAACTTCAGCCCCCAATCCTTTGAAAAGAAAAGTTTGTAGGTTCCAAAGATTGGCTATCGATGATGGGATTAAATCCACATAACTTTGACATGCCAAGTATCTTAACAGAATAAGAGCACCAATCGCTTTGAAAGAGTCGCCTATGTTGATACCTTCCAAATTCAATGTTTTAAGAAACCTAAAGTCGTGAAAAATGGATGAGATATCATACGAATAACTTGGGCCCATATCACTAGCAGCGAATAACAACAGTGATCGTACAAATGGCCCAGATGGCTTCAACATGGTGAAATGATTTCTTTTGGGATAAATACAGAGGCGACGTAGGTGACATTTTTTCTCTATGGAAGAAGAAGAATCACAAGGATCCATATCATGATCATACTCATCTATCTTCTGTAGAAAGTTCTCTTCCTTAGCTTTCGTCAAGCAAAACTCACGTAAGAGATCATGAACACGACATGATTTCACCCCACCATTGGATTTTTCTTGAGCAACTGTCACTAAGCTTCTCCCAATCAAATCAGTAAAGTAATCATCTGCCACATCCTCTAAGCTCTTCAAGTCAGTATGCTTTACAAATCCTTCAGCAATCCACAATCCTATTAATTTCGAGACTAGAACTTCTCTATCCTCCAAAAATGCTCCAAAGTACAAGAAACAAGACTTTAAATGATTTGGTAAATGCTTGTAACTCAGCTCGACTACGACTTTGCCCTGTGCTTCCGCATCACTGAGTATTAGTGAACTTAAACTTTCTGCAATTTGTTCCCATTGATTCACTCTTTTCTCCATCTTGGCAAGAAGCCCGGCTGTCAAAACGAGCGAAAGAGGTAAACCTTTACAATTTTTTGCAATTTGCCTTCCGACACCCAAGAGTTCGGTAGGACAACTTTCTTTCTGAAATAGCTTCTTCTCTAGCAATACCCAACTTTCATCATCAGAGAGTAGACCAAGGGATTGCACTATGCTATCAGATTTAGCTTGGGAAGCCAACCCTTGTATTCTAGTGGTGAACATAATTCGACTTCCATTGTTGTCATCTGAGAAACATCTTCTTAGCTCATTCCAGGCATCAATTTCCCATATATCATCCAGAAAAATGAGAAACCTTCGTCCCTTGAGATGCTTGTACAACATTTCAGCTAGTTCTGCATCATCCTTATGATGGTCTGTAATAGAAAGTTGAAAAACTTGACCCAAAAGCTCCAACAATAACTGCCTCGTTTCATATAATTGAGAAACACAACACCGTGCACAAGTATCAAAGTACTCCTTCACTAAAGGATGACTGAACAATTTCTGAGCAAGGGTCGTCTTCCCTTGCCCAGCCATGCCGACGATTGAGATAATTCGCAGTTTTGTTGGTCCTCTAATAAGCCACTCTAGCATACTTTCTGTCTCTTCCATGAAACCAACCATATCGGTTTCGATTGTTGGCTTATCAGTTTGTGATGTTGAAGGATGATGTTTAAACATGTTATTGAAACCATGACGACACTGTACAATCAACTCCGGAGAGAGAGTGGTAAAAAAAACCCATCTAAAATAGTCGTTATCAGGTAAAACTCTTTTTATGTCATTTAAAGCATAAATGTCCTGCACATCTTCCAAAACAATAAAATAACATTTACCTTTAAGAAGGTTGTATAGCGACTCTTCTAACTCAGCTTCGCTCATATCACTTGTATAGTCTATCTTATCACTTTCGTAAGGTGCAGCATTACGTAGGAGGTCAAGAAACACCTCCTTTTTCCTTTCTTTATAGGATGAGACCAAACTCCTTGTACAAACACATCCCCATTTAAGACGTATTTGATTAAAGACTTGGTTGAGTGTGTCACCAATTTCAATATTATTATTGAACATGGGGATTATTTCAAGCTTACTTGACCTCATGTCTAGGATAGTCTTTACAATTGAATTCGCGTCACCGAGTAGTCCTCGTTCATGCTCTAACTCTGTTTGTAAATGACGAAGCCAAAGCACAGAGTACCAAGTAGGAATAATATCTCCAACTAGAAATGAATCAATGACATACTCTGCCTCATATGCCAAATTTGCGATGCTTGTGATGACATCCTTTATATCGGCTTCCTCCTTGCGCGGCTCCAGGATCTCCATGAGGTTACAACTCACCTCTTGTAGCGTCCGTTGAAACCGTAAGATGTCAAACTTCAAAATGCAAAGAGAAGCATCAGCCTTGGGTTTCACCAGAAGCTCCCCTAGATTGTCCACAAGATGGTCCACAAAGTCGAGTTGAGCAGTCTTGGGGTAGTACATTCGTGATGGTTTTGGCCTTCTCACATAAATCCGTTCAAACTTGAAAAGAAGTGGCCACAATAGACCTACAAAAATATAGTAGAGTCGGTGACACATTTGTTTTGACATGTGTCGGTCCATATGCTTGAGATCAATGGAAGAGATGGTGAAGCCTACCTCCCTGGCAAAAAATTCAAACTCTTTCAAGGTACTATCATCTTCAATGAACTCTTTGGGGGGATCCGTGAGAATTGCTCTGAGGAGTACAAGGCGGTCGACAATGTCTTGCCTCCCAAGAAAAATTGAAGACTTCGATAGTTGAAGATAATCTAAGAAAGCATCAAGAGGAGCTAGATTGTCCACAAAGTAGTAGACTTGTGGTGATGCCTTTGGGTGTTTGCCATAAATCATTCGGATCAAATCCATCCAATGTGACATGAGTTTGAGATGAATGTTGAGTCTTCTCACCATTCCACAAGCATTGTGTTGCTCCATTTTCTCCAGATTATAATCATCGATGATGCATGCCGCCCTCGAGGCCAAAAAGTCAATTTCTAGCATTAATCTACCGTATCCAAGGAGTTGTTGAGGAAGATGAAAGAGAAACGCTTGGAGAAGTTGAAGGTCATCGTAAACTCGTTTCATCCCTACAACAACCATAAAACCAGCAGATTCTTCAACATATTGGAGAAATCGACCAAAAGTAGAGACGAAGTAATCCCTCTCTCGTAAAGGTATTTCGTACACTTCATCCGGTAGTGATCCAAAGAGAGCATCAAGATGAGGTTGTTGAATATCCTTGTCAAAGCATACTCGTAAGTGCATTGGCTCTTTGTATAGAATTTCCACTTCCATCCCTGTCTTCATCACTTGCTTCTTTTTCGCTTTTTTTTTTGTGTGTGTTTGTTTTAACAGATAGATAGATCTGATCTGAGTAAATGGAGATGAACAACTATTAAGGCTACGGCAAGTCAACGTTTACTCCACCAACTTCTCAGTGTTAAAAGAGGGGAAGGACCAACTTGCAATAGAATATCATATTGTGGTACCATTATACCCCTGTTGGGAATCTAAATTATCTTGGAACATACTTGGAAACAACCATACAAATGAGCTGTCAGAGAGCAATTATTTAGGCTCACGCTCAATCATTCACTTTTCGCAGTATGTTCGCACCTATGTATATTTCTTTTTTTTTTGTCAACCTATGTGTATTTCGGGAAAAAAATTGCTAAAGAAAAGCGATTTGAAGTTCTCTCAAATTTTCCAATAAGAATATAGCTATGGACTACTTTTTGATGAGCAATAGAAATAAAATGAATTCCTTTAGACCATAATGGGTAGATTCTCAAAAAAAAAAAAGAATTTAATTTGGTAATATCATGTACTTTTAAAATTAATTGTATAGAAAACAAGCCAATAAAACATATTCTAAATATTACACCAAATGTTCTCCATGTAGTTTTGTGTGTAACATATTCTAAATATTCTGGAATCAGGAGGTTGAGTATAAATTTATATTTGGAGCAATGTAATTGATGCAAAGGTTAAACCCTCTTGTCGAGGAGAGATAATTTATTAATTTCTCACATTAGAATCAGAACGCGTTAAACTTTATTTCACTAAATATATTTAAACCTAATGAGGAATAAGTAGAGAAGATTATTCAAGTCCTGTAAACTAATTAGAAATTTTTTGAAAATTCATCATCTAAATCTTGCGCTTGTTAAAAAACAGGATAAGAAAGCATGATTAAATTTCTATTGTTGGTAAAAGATAAACAATCAAAGCAAATTTGTATATAATTTATTGCGCTTGTGCTATAATTTATTGTCCCCCACAATATAATCTCATGACCCAACGAAGCACATAAATGGAAACTTTGGAGTCTTAGCCCAGATGGCCGGATTTCTGAAAAAAAAGAAAGAAAAAAGAGGCAAGTAGAACAAGCAAGAGAAGAGTAGCTAGGGAGTTTTAGAGAGATAAAATTTCTGTTTAATAATAGTGCAAGACTCTCATATTTGTATATACACAAACAAAGTAATTGACAAGGATATGTCCTAAGAGAAATTAGAAACTAATTTTTTCTTTTTTCTTTTTGGGTGGTGGAGGGTGCAGGCTGCCTAAGAAAAGAATAAGATCTTATAACTAACTGAATTTGATGGTCGATATGCCCGTGCAATAACAAAATACAAAATGGAGCCACTGTGTTAAAAAATGATTTTTTTTCTAATAGATCTCCTTTCTTGCTTTCTTTCATTTTAAAATGAAGTGTATTGTGGGTTATTGATAGTTGTTCTTTTTAAATCTCACCTATCAAATCTTAATTAATGAACTAATAAATTTTTAAAATATTGTTTGGAATAAATTTTGAAATGAATTGTGAAATCAAAAAAAAAAAAATCTAATGGCTCACAATACACTTTATTTTTTAAAATGAGAGAAATAAGATCAAATCTAATTACTTACAATACACTTCATTTTCAAATGAAAGAAATAAAAGAATGAGAAGATCCATATGTTTTGGATTGTACAAGAGAAAGTAAAGCGAAGAAGGTAAAGAAAAAATAATACAGGAAAGAAAAAACATATAATTCCCTCCTTTAGATTTTAAAAAAAATAAGAGAAGAAAATGAAATAATTTTTTATTTTTTTGTTTAGATTCGAAAAAAAAAGGATAACTTTTAGTGAGAAATTACTTAAATACACATTTCATGTTTATCGTTATATTAAAGACATAATTAAAATTATATAAAAATATTAGAAACAACTAAAACTCATTAACCTTTTTTAACCCCTTCAAAAATGAATCCAAACAAGGAAAAGAATTTCTTATCCCCTCCCTTTCCTTTCCTTTCTTTCAAGAAGTGCAATCTAAACATTATTTTAGAGTAAATAGCAAAAGAACGAGAATAGAAATAAGAAAAAGATTAATTAAAAGAAAAAATAAGAAACCGAGAACAATATAAAATAAAAAGGAAAATGTAAAGGCAAAACTAGAACAAAAAAGGGTATTAATTCAAATAAAATCTTATGAAGGTTTCAAATTGTGATACCAACTCATATAGTGAAAGACAATACAAAACACTAACTTCATAATAATTGGCAAATGCATTAACTGACTTGTCACTTCTGCTACATCAACAATCAACATCTATGGCTATCCACACAAAATTGGGATTTTCGAAAGGAAGTGAATTTTAGACCTCTATAAGAAGCTCAAGGTTTTAATTGCAATATATAAAACTGTTGCATGTATTTAAAAATTGATAGCTTATAGTATGTTTTTGCAATATATATGTGAATCTTTAGGTACAATGTTCTTTTGTACCTCTCAAAAACATAATTGGTTAATATTAGAGTTCAGCAAAACTGGTTTTATGGAACTACTGATCCATGATTTAATCTAGACCGGTTGACCGAGCTCCTGCTCACTTCGTCTTTCCTTTCTTCTTTTTTTTTACCAAATTTCTTTTTTCTTTTTGGATTTGCTTTTCATTAAGAAATCATATCTGCCTTCTTTTGCCTTTCCTTTCGTACTTGTTCAAGATCCTTAATTTCTGACTGTAAATGAGCATTGGGTACTGAATGATGCTTCTTTCCGCTTCTGAACCTTTTGTTATCTCCTCAAAGTCTGCGAGCACCTATCAAAGGAATAGGTTGAGGAACAAGGACAAAGGAATCCCTAAACGATATTTTGTTGTTCTCACCCAATTAACATATTTCAAAATACATATCGACTCAGTTAAGCCATAAAAAATTGGGATTCTTTACATTTTCGGTAAACATGGAAGCTCTATTATATGTTCATGTCTGCATGTCAATTAAGAGGGGAGAGAGAGAGAGAGAGAGAGAGAAACCAGAAAACAGATGAAAGATTTCATATGACAAGGAAAACATACTAGGATGCGAAAACTCAAAGACAAGTAAATCATGGAAACAAATTGTGTACCAGCAATAAGAAATAATAGATATAGAAGAAACAAAATAGACAGAAAACGCAAGGGTTTTAAGTGAGTATGCAAATCCTACAAGCATATCCTACCCAACCATTCCAAGAAAGAGAAACTGCATTCAAAATGTATTAGTAGACCAACAAAATCTTTACAACGAAAAGTCAAACCTACTTTTTTCTTTTAATCAAAAAAGGAGTATTAACAAGCACTACTACAGAAAAACTAAACAAGAATCAGCACAGAGACCACAGGTTAAAACTCCTAATACAGAAAAATAATAATATACATATCCCGGGGACAGAACAAGGAAACTACAATGAAGACACATTAGTGCAAAAAAGTAATTTTAAAGCATGAGCTACGTTAATTAGAAGTCACCATTAACAAGGTGTTATTTGTCAGGTATAAAGATTTTGCAATTGAAAATGTAAGAGATCACCAATGACACATTTTTACTTGTTACATCCAAAATGAAGATTATTACAAAGGAAACATGAAATAATGTTGGAAAGGTAATTTAGGCGTAAAATAATAGAAATTGACATACAAGATAAGAAATGCAACATATAATTACAAAACCAAATATTTATGTAATAATCTTGGATAAAGAAAACATAATGAAGAAACCCCCAACATAATGAAGAAACACCAATGACCCATTTTTTTAATTGTCACATCAATATGAAGACTAAAATACACAGACACCATAAAATAATACCTGAAGGTATAAAATAATAGAACTTGACAAAGAGGATAAGAAATGGCAACATACAACAACAAACCAGGAAGCCAAAGATTTATAGAATAATGTTGGATAAAGAAAAATATAATGCATGAGCATCTATACTAATCAGAAGTGGCACAAAGCGTGAAACCAAATATTTATAGAATAATGTTGTATAAGGAAAAACATAATGCATGAGCATCTTTACTAATCAATTACCTCCCAAATCGGTAGATTCTTCAACAGTGTCATCATCATTTCTGCCTTTGAGAGAGACTTTATTGTGTGGTCGTTCTTTCTATCTCTTCTATATCCCAGTCTTTCTAGATTTTATTTTTGCACCACCCTTCGTTTTTACCGACACACTATCAAGAAAAGAGCATAAAAGGCCAAGAAAAGTCTCAAGGTAGGTGGATTCAAAACAAAGTTCCTCCTAGATAAAGTGGACCAAAAGACAAATCATGTTAAAGTTACAAAGCAGAACAACTTAACTAGTATAGTCTCTTTTTTCTAACCTTTTGACAAGAAGTAGGAGGATCTTTCCTAGTTCTAAAGCAGAGGCATAAAACTCACATGTTTTGTTAATTGATGGTTACATGCACATGCCAAGTCTTAAATTAGTTTATGATAACATTTGAAGACAATTATGAAACAAAATGACTAGTGACTAAAGATAACTGACCCTAATTCCTCCAATTCTAGGGTTCTGTAAGAATAAATGTCCATTATTCCTCCAATTCTTAGTTTCCATAAGAATTTAAAGATACCTTACAAATTATGAACAACAGTTTCCAATGCATAGAGAAAATATAAGCTTCCCCTTAAAAAGGAAGCAGCCTTTCTTCCGGCATATTAAAAGATAGAAGAAATTAAGAGTACAATTAAGTATGTTCGACTATGCCAACTACATGAACCAAAACATAGCTTAAGGAGAGGAAGTACAATTTTTCTCAACAAACTTCAAATTGTTCAGTGAATAGCTACTACATAACAAAAGGTAGGTTGCCACTAGTCACAACTTAATAATATAATTTTACACTAAAAGGGAATGGGAAGAAAAGTAAAAATAGAGAAAGAAGTCATAAAGGAGAAAAAAGGAAAGGATCTTATGATTCTTGGTCAGGACGGGAGAAATAAAGGAATGGAAAGGATAAATTTCAAACATAAAGTTACTTAAACATCCTTTTCATATTCATTGTTATGTTAAAAATACATTTGGAATCATGTAAAAGTACTAGGGGCAATTAAAACTTCCACCGATCAACCTTTTGTTACAATCCTTCCATTTACTTTCTTCTTATCCAAAATTGAATTTAAACAACCCTCGCCTTCCTTGCCTTTCTTTTCCTTCTTAAAAATTGAATCCAAACATATTGTAGAGTATCATTTTGACCTCCCATGAAAGGTTTATATTTCTATTTATGTAACTCAATATTTCAGTGCAAAATACGCAAATGGGGAAGAATATACCTTTTCACTAGTTGTCACGCGTCCCCCATTGTTCAATTTGACGTATTTCTTATGCCTTTGTATCATTTAGAGATCAGTCTCAGAATTTTGCAAAAGTACGTTAAGTATAAATCATCACATAAAATGAACTAAAACAATAGAAAAGATCAATATTCACATAGTTTGTGGTACCTTATCCCAATGATAAGAAGATTTCTATTTTTGCAGTCCCCCACTATCATCAGCAACCAGGTCCATAATAGTAGCTTCCAATCTATTAAATCATAAATTATCATGTGAACAGACTGTCCAATGATATATAAAAATGCCAGTTTTTACTAATATTTCTTGAATATATGCTACGTACCCCTCAAACGGGAAAAAAGAAAAAGAAAAGTAGGTGGCTAGGGAGAGCTTGAGAGAGGTATACTATCATATCATTATCATTATCACGAGTTCATGACATACATCATAAAACAGGGAGAATAGAGTATCTCAATTTCTCAACCATGAAGGACAAAGATGGCAACTTCATTCACCTAACTTACATGTTTGATTCAAAGCCTTGGTTAGCTCTAACTGAGAGTCCTACTTCAAAATGCTGAAAATAAAACAGCTTTTAAGTGAAACGGTGAAAACATATACCTCAAATTTTAGGAGCAAACTAAGCATGTATAAGGACATTGTAACTTTATAAACAAAGTTAGATGTAAGAGGTGCCATTCTAACTTTTATGCCAGATTTGTCGGAATATTAGTTACCCACCTGATTTGTTGGTACGGAACTTATAAAACAATCCTTATCTTTGAAGCTTATTGCCTTCCTTTTAGCACCAGAAACTCCAAGAATTGGTGCAAACTATTAGAACTTACAAACTCTTATCCATGAAAATTTTCAATGTCAAAATGAACTTTTCTTTTTCTTTTTGGAGATGTAGGAATAATTTATTACTAGAAAAGCATTTATCTCTCAAATATGAACAAACAGGGAAAGAATTACAAGGGAACTCCATACAAAATCTCTTTCTATTTATAAGTACTCTGTTAAATGACTCTACCCAAAGCTCAAGAGACGAGGTATGAAGTAGTTACACCTAAAAAAGGGACAACTTGTTGAAGGGATGTCCTATTACACTCTACAAATGGCAGTGTAATTGATTCTAGGTTTCGTACATTCTCCTTCATTGTAATCAGATCTACCGATAGTGTTTGCCCAAATTGATGCAAGTGTCACTATTTTTCTAGTCCTATTTCAGTAACAAAAAAGATATGTGAAAGTCAACCTTAATACTTCTCTTCTCAAAGTACCACTGATCATAACTACTGAAAGAAATAGGCATAACAAAGCGAATCACACCCCCAAACAATGCTTCCTTAATATCTAATAAGAGTATCCCTTCCTGAATTAGTACAAGAATGATACTCCCTAACTCCCTCCTTAAATGTCGACTTATTTATTATGGGATGTCCTCTTACCAGTTGCCCCACTGCAAACCCTACTTTTCTCAAGATTAATATATATGTTCAATCTTGCATCAAATGGCATCTCAAGTAAGAAAGGAAATTCATTGTGCGATGGGGATAATATACCTTATCAGCTCTTGGGTCATACTAATGAAGTAAACTAAGGAAATAGACAATATACTCCAGGATCAGAAGAAGAATAGATATGTAAGATGTATGTGTAACACTACACATAAGATTAGAGAACATGATTAATTATATTCAAATCACGCACACTCTGTCTTGTTCCAACACACACAGAGTTACATATACAACATATTGTTTAGCTAAAACTGTAATTAGCATTGACAAAGTAGATTACTTTTAGTACCATCAATCAGTGTCTTCAAATTTGGTATCACATATTATTTCACAACTGCATCAGTACTAAAGCAATATACAACATAAACCGTGGACGAGACAGTAATTGTACATAGATGCTTGATGGGGACATTACATATTTACTCTACCATTGATGATATTAAGTCGAGGTTCAAGCATAAACTCCTCTTGCAAACCCCAATCTTAGTCAAGAAGAAGTAGCACAATAGAATTCACTCCCTAGCCTAAAAAGAGAGCCCTTTTTCGATAGTGATTTCTTGTATAGTAAATAATCGTCTATAGTCAAATAGATAGTATGAGATTTTAGCTAGCAGACTCGCTCGTTGGCAGCTTCTTTGATTCTCCCGTCTGAAAAGACTGAGATGTCGATGCATACAGACGATCTCTTGCCGCTGTTAGAGAAGGAGCTGGGATCTTATCAGCTTCGGAGGTTGGAGGAGGTTAATCAATAGGGGAATCAGCACTGAAAACAATAAAGTAGACCAATCGATTAGGATTACAGATTTGTTCCAGAGCCACAAAAAGAATTAAGTTCTTCTAGAATAAGCATCTTGACTTGCCTTTTGTAGACATTAAAGAAAAACAACCAGACCAGTTGAAGTTTGTGAAACTTGCTTGTGAATCCTAATAAGCTAATGCAGATCTTAAACCCTTGTGCAGCATGAATTAGACGAACTGAAAGGAAGTGTAATATTGAAACTTTTTGATCTCTTTTGCATCTCAAGGAAAAAAATTTGTCATTTATGATGCTTCAGAAATTAGAGAAATATTACCTGTAGCTGAGATTAGTAGGCCACTATCTAATGTTGTCTAAATTCAAAATCCATCAACATATCTGATTCTCTGAAGCCAGAGACTCGCCCCACTAATGGCTCCTCAACATACTGAAGTCATTCCCTATCTTTGTATCATAATATAATTGCTGGCTCCAACTATGTGACATCCCACATCGGAAGAATATAGTGTGTTTGTGTGGTTTATAAGTGGGTGTTGTGGGTATAAGAAATAACTTGGGTTAGCCATTTTGGACCAGTAGAAAAGAAAGCCCAAGTAGTTATTTCTTATGTGTACAACACTAGTCGCGCTAAGTGCTACTTGAATTAACCATTTTGGGCCAGTAGAAAAGAGGGGACAACTAGTTATTTCTTATGTTTACAACACCAATCGCGCTAAGTGCTACTTGAATTAACTATTTTGGGCCAGTAAAAAAGAGGGGACAACTAGTTATTTCTTATGTTTACAACACCAATCGTACCTGTGAGTTCGGGGTTTAGAGCTCGGGACGTGACAAAGGGGTTTTGAGCTCGGGGCGTGACAAACTATTTTAAGAATTTAGTATAATTTTTGAAATGATACAAAAAATGTGTTTTTTGTTTTATCATAATATAATAATCAAACGGACAATCTTGCTTGATAGAAAAAGTTATGCAAGTCAAATGGTAGTATGGTACAATAGTGAGGAAATGGAACACTAGCTGAGAATCACTATTGAATGCATGAATCAGCTGAGATACTCAGGTTGATATTAACAGAACATATACAAGAACATCCAAACATAAATGACTAAAAAGCCTAATTATCAACAAAATGGTCAACCCACTACTTTCCATCTTCTTAAAAAACAAAATAAAGCATGTGTACATAAAACAAATGAGAGACTATAGAAGAGTACACTTAGCATCCATTCACAAGAGATTCAACATCAACAGGGTGAAACTTGAAAAGTAGAAATTACTTGTTGATGTTTTGATTTGGCAGCTTCACCTCCAGCCTCCAAAATGGTTTGTTTGGGCCTGATACAAGTTAGAGACAGAGACTTAACATCTCGCCATACACACACCTCAAGAACTATGTTGAAGCATTCAGTATTCTCACCTGAATGCTTTTAGGTGTTCAGAAAATGCTAATGCCATCAATTCATTTCCACCTAAAACATGTTTAAAGAGTGGATGCAGCCCTTCGTGGGGGAAGATCTTTCACTCTTTTAATGGACTCTCTGGAAGGTTTTGCTTTCGTTTTTGTATACAAGCAAAATGCTTTAGTACATGGTTTCAGAAAAGCAGTCAGTTCTGTAGATGAATCAATGATTTCGCGAACTCTATCAGACTAAAGATCTATAACTGTCTCAAAAAACGCCCATATACAGTAACTCCACTTGCAATTGCCTGTTCTGTTTTGGACATTAGTATCCATTCATATCTTTTAAAACCTCTTCCTCAGTAGGAGCTGCCCTAATTGGTTTTGATAGAAAGAGATGAAGATCTAATAGAAAAGGCATGTCTTCTGATGTCACAAAAGAAAATGCAGTACCGGCCCTTGCAGCTCTCCCCACACGGTGGACAAAAAGTTTGGGTTTGGAAGGGAAATCGAAGTTGATAACATTATCAAGTAATGGAATTCCTATGCAACTGACTTGTCTTCTCATAGTCATTGTTTATTTTTTTAAACCAGCTTTTTTATTTATTAATTTGTTTCATTAATTTAGTCGACTGAGTGAACACTAAACAGCCTATTTCACGAATCAGAGTCTATATCTTATTATGGTATTTGAGCCAGTATCTTATTTGTTTTACAGGTTCAAAACTATTTTCATCGATTCATTGTTTTCCTCTTGAGATTAATAGTTGTTTTCTAAAATTATCTGTTCGATGTAATTCTTGCTAACTAGTCTTAAATAATCCTCCCGTTCTACTTATCGTTTCAAAATTCTAGCAAATTGTTTCATGTCATCTCATTAGTCTTATCGTTAAATTCCCTGTGATCACGTATTTGATTTCTTATCAAGTGTAACATGAACCTCTAGAATACTTATGTTTCTTTGTTGATCTTGTAATCTGTAAGTCGCGTTCATAGTGTGACGCGCTTAAAATTACCACCCTTCCATGAAGTAATTGTCCTATCCATTCAAATACATGTAAGCCTTCATGTTGACAACTCTTTCACCATCCATTCAATTGAATAAAGCTTATTGTATGACATCTCAATGTAATCCTTGTTAATCTATTAATTCAAGTGAACTTTATGCCATTTCTCCTTAATCCTTGTTCTACCTCATTTTACGTGTAAGTTGTGTTTAGTCTTTTTCCCATTACTAATTCATCGTCCAATTTTCATCAACTGTATTTTGAAGTGGACTCGCGACTCTCCCATTTATTGGCCTCTTCTAATTGAGAAACAATCCACCTCCTTCCTAAAATTTTATCGTGTTCAATTTCTAGCCTTTTAGTTAGAATCCTCCTTGCTTTGAAATATTATTGAGTTAATCTTGTTTCAAATCCACTTTGGACCGCTTTCCATCCTCGCTGGTGGGGGCTGCAGTGTTGTTTGTAACCCCATTTGCCTTACTAAATATTTAAGTCCTATTAAAAAGAGTATTATTTGTATGATCATCAAAGTGTATAATATAGTTCCATTGGAAAAAAAGTTCTAAATCCGCCCCTAAGTCCATAATAATTCATTTCATCTCTCTCTATACTCTTCAAGTTGCCATTTGGGATCTCACATTTTCACTATTAACAACATCTCATGCAGAGGCCAGTGCTCTCAGCCTGGAGCATGTTGCAAAACTGTTGTGTATATTAATTTTGAGTATTAATTTTTTTTTTTTTTTAACCCATGTGAGAGACTCTCTAGTATGGCCATGTGAAAAATGGGAGAGACATTCTCAGAAGTGGCTACATGGCAGCAAACAATTGTGAGAGAAATGTCATTCCGGGAGGCATCGAGTCACCCACACCCGTGCCAAAATTTAATGCGGAAGATTATTTGACGCCTTAGGTAAGCAAGTGATTCATTGAGCACAAAAATTTAATTTATAGAAGCCCGGAATCTAGAGATAGTGCAGCATGGGTACTTTCTAGTTCCAATCAAAGCCAAAAACAAGAAGAATTGGCTAATCAGCATTAACCTATACAATCATAAGATAAAATGAGGCATTGGCTTTCCTATCGTCTTAGCCATGTTGCTGCACTGAAAGAGTTGCTAGGACAACAGTATTCTATGCCGGGTTGAAAATGGCTGAGTCGCCCATGCACCAATATCATGCGCTGGGGCAAAAATGGTACTGGTCTGGGGCATGTGTCCACGTTGTTCGTTCTTCATGTTGCTCCCTTTGTAGAACCTACACAAACATTGAAAGAAACTTACATCAGATGTATTATAGGTCAAACGATGAAGAGCACACCATTTTGCACACTAGTAAACGAGTTACTTAAGTATCTACTACGTTTGATTTCCACAATGCATTCATTAATGTGTTTTTGTTATATCTAAGATGTCATTCAACATTATTTTCAGGGCCGCTACCATCCTTTTCGAATTGGTGAAGGACAGATAGTTGCAGCAACAGAACAACACCTGGAGTGTGTACTTAATCGAGTAACTGATCAAATGAATAGATGTAAAGTTTCAAGCAAGCATGGTTAAAGTAACTTTTGCTGCAGAAAAAAGATAACCCCCATATAGAGAGCTTTCTTTCCAAGCTCTTGTGCCGTCTCGTGTACACGCATCCAATTAGTTTGCAACATATCAGTTCAAAAAGCTGAAAAAGCCAGAAAAGAGTTTCTAAGCAAGCAACTGTAAACGATGGCTATTGGTTACAGTTGAACTGTATTATGTAAATCTAACCAAAAAAACAGGGAACAGACAATGGCTATTGGTTAAATTAGATACAGTAAATCCAATAATGCCTGTTCACAGTCGGGCAATATGTAGAACGAAATTGTATAATGAAAACGTTTATTAGTCTGTAATCAATCAGTGATGAGGATATGTCCATGTAGTATCGAGAAACAATTAAACAATTGCAGGGATCGAGAAATGATTAAACAATTGCTGGAATCAATTATTTAATCAGGTAGATTATGAAATTTAAATTACATTTTATGAGTCAATCAAGTAGCATTCATAATTTAAACACACGTTGCTGACAATAAAAGCTGCATAAATTTACTAAGGTTGATGGAATGACAAGCTTCCCCTGTCCAGCTTATCGTTTTTTCACAAAATACAAGTAAATCATAATATAGGATTCCATGAAAGCATGAAGATTTTCCTAATAAAAGGGATTTTTTTTTTGGTAAATTAAATGAATAACGGTGCTAATAATGTATAACTGGATTAGGCGGCTAGACGAATTGCAGAAAGCTTGAGCTGCATAACACTAAAAGCATCATGGTGCTAACAATGAACAAGTAAATTTAACTACTTTTTACTATTCTTGCCAAGTTCTAGTAGATAGATATTTGGCATATCAACCACCGAAAACTATTACATATTCAAATTAATATACTCCAGAAAAGAAATGAAAAACAGATGATGTTACTGTCAAGTTGACCTGTTATGAAAGTTGTTCTGCGTCAGATTGTGCATGCAGTATGAAGTCTTATTTCTCGCCTCTAACATATTGGTGAAGAAAATCTTTCAGATCCCTAGCAAGCATTTCTTCTCTTTCTCTTTGGACAGCCTTCATTAGATTGTCTTACGTTAAATTAACAAAAAGCCTGAATATACTACATGGATTCATAGAACATGTTGATTTAAGAACTCATGAAAACAAATGCCACTCAGATTATTTTCATTATTTAGTTGATAATGAAAGAACAATGATTTTATATATGGCCGACAGACCACAAAGGTTAGTCTTTTTTTTTATAGTTTTGAACTCAAACAGGAGGGAAAGTGAACTTTCACAACAGTTTAAAATTTCTCTTATCTGAGTTACTAATAGTCAACACTTCAATGATATGTGACATGGTCCAAATTCATCTATCACCAAGTTGCACAGGACAGAAAGAGTGAAGCATATTTAGTAGAAACTTCTATCTACTGAATAAATTTTCTAATGGACGTGATATGTGACACATGGTCCAAATTCATGATATGTGACATGGTCCAAATTCATCTATTGTGCTTCACTCTTTCTGGTTTCTCCCTTCTTCCCTGAAGCCACTCCAAGTCCCATTACAATTTATTCAAGCAACATGGGCAGCCCCACTTGCAAATTGTCTGACTTTCAACAAGAGAAGATACGCATTAGGAGGCCTACTGGATGCAAGAAGTCAACCACAGTAGAGCTATCTGAAGTTCTCTTCCAATTTCCTGCAATGTTTGCACAGTGAAAAATTGAATTTTTCAGATGTCCAAGGTAGAAATTTAAAAGATGAATCCACAAAATTGTGTAAGGCGTCACTACACCCTACTGTAAGCAAGAAGCGATAAACCATAATATAACATAGCTGAAAAGACCCAAACCTGTAATGCAAGATGAAGTGAACTAGAGGCTAGTCTTGAAGCACGAGACTCCATCTGGGAAAGGAAAATAGTATTTTCTACAAAGCGAAAGCACTCTTCTGCATCATGACTTCTGTACATCAAAGATTCAACTTGAAGTAAAATAGTGATTAATTGCATGGGAAGGTAAGGGAATGCACTACTGATTATGGCTCAGCTCAACTAAGGAATTTTGAAGGTTCAACTCTCAAATGATTGAGCCGAGAGCCATTTTTGTGGGCCTTCATTTTATGGTGATCTCATGTTACCAAAGTTGAAAAACAGAGCAAGAAAGTATGGTTATATTTTGATTTCTCTTAAAATACAATGAACTATCAAGCTAACTGGAAGATTAATGAGATATTATTTTTCTGAAAAATTTAGTATCGCTAACTGAATTATGATAACCTGCAATAAGCAGATCGCTAGTTTCATTTGCACTCCAAGAAATAGTAGAAAAACTTTTAGACATGTTGTAAGATATTTGAAGACAATTACGTATAACACAAATAAGAAATCTGATCCAATGAAAACTTAAAAGAGGAAATGAAAAAAAAAAAGAAAAAAAAAGAAGCAGCCAACTTGACATAGTCAACAGGTAAAGAATATGCAGCAATTATACCATATACCAGTACATGTTGAAGGCGTCGGCAGAACAGACCCTCAACAAAACTTCCAAGATGTGTAAATAAGGCCAAGTGCATCTTGGAAAGGCAATAGCCTTATAATCCTGGACAGAATTCAACATAAAGATTATGACCTTCTCCTCTCCACCTTCAGCTATGAATTCTTGTTAACGGGACCTGAAAACAAATATCAGCAGATAATTATAACCATCATAAAAGCTTACTAAAGTTTGAAATATCTGTAAAAGTATCCATTATCACTGTGATTGATAGATAATGATAGTTTTTGAATTTTAAACTTCTGTATTTTCAGTTGTGATCCTTGTTTATCTTTATCCAAGCATAGCTACTGTTAGGCATATACTTTCGTGTACTATAAATATCAATCTATACTGTACATGTTTGATTAAGAAATACAACATATAACTCTTTCATGGTATCAGTGTTCACTGACTAATCGTCAACTTTACTGCCCACTTTACTTCTCTTTGCTTCCTCACTTTCCTCCGTCCTTTCTAGTCTTCATCATGGCTAGAGCTTCTGTCTTTCCTCTTCCATCTTACAATGTCAAGGTGTTTGTTACTGTCACCTTGGACTACACCAATTACCTCAAGTAAATTGCTTGCCGCCTCCAATGTTTTGCTCGAAATACTCATTCACCCCCTGTGTTTTTAAAATAGGCTCATTACCCCCTTGTGATTTTCGGAATGTAACTGACCCACCCCTCCGTTAGAAAAACCGTCTAATTTAACGGCAACTGTAACACACGCGCTTAAAATGCGATTTTTTTTATGTTTTTGGTTAAAATAAATTCTTTGTTGGACAAAAATACCCTTTTAGTAAATTGTTTGCCGCCCCCCTGTGTTTTTCCTGAAATACTCATTCACCACCTGTGTTTTTAAAATAGGCTCATTACCCCCCTGTGTTTTTTCGATTTTAACTTTATGTAAGGGTATAACGATCAATTAACTAATTTTGTAACGTTTGCTAACGGAATAAGCGATTTTGGGTGCATCAGCTTAATCGATAAAAACACAGGGGGGTAATGAGCCTATTTTAAAAACACAGGGGGGCGGCAAGCAATTTACTCCCAATTACCTCACCTGGAAAAATCAGATTAGCACTTTTTTTGCCTTCAACAAACTTGTCGGCTACATTGATGGGTCACTACCTTGTCCTCAACAACCAGCCACTACCAACACTGCTTCCTCCACTTCCACTCCTACCTCACAACCAGCCACTGCCACTGCCACTGCCACAGCTGCTTCACTTTCTTCTACTCCTCCTTCCTCCGTTACTGCCATTGATGAATGGGTCTGCATGGATAGCTTTGTCATGGCGTGCATCACTGCTACTTTCTCGGACAGCTTGGTTCATCAAGCAAATGGCTACACCACTGCCCGTGCGTTGTGGCAATCACTGATTTGGTCATTGGGGATACTCTTTCAGATCTTGATTTGGTCATTGTCACGCTTGATGGCCTTCCCCACGAATACCGACCTTTTGTTACTTCAATCAAAAACTTATCACCTGCTCCTTCCTTTTCTCAGCTGCGTGCCAAGCTTTTGACATATGAGCAGCGCTTACTTCTCGATAACGATCACTCTGCCTTGTAACTGGACTCCTCTGTCTCGGCTCTCAATGTTCAATTCTTTAATTCATCCATGTCTACTGCTGGTCTTCTCGCCACACCAACCTCCAAACCAGTTACTTCTCCATTTAGTACTCCTCATAAGAATAATCAGAACTGTGCTTCATCAAATAAGCCTAAGTGTCAAATTTGCTCAAAATTTGGTCATAGTGCTGCACGTTATGTTGTATTTCTTAATCAAACATGTACAGTATAGCTTCATATTTATAGTACACGAAAGTATATGCCTAACAGTAGCTATGCTTGGATAAAGATAAACAAGGATCACAACTGAAAATACACAAGTTTAAAATTCAAAAACTAGCATTATCTAACAGTGATAAAAGATTAGTAAAGAATATAACCTTCTCTTTTCCATCTTCAGCCATGAACTTTTGTCGAGTCCCTGAAAGTAAACATCAGCACAAAAGATCATTATAACTGTAATAAAGCTCAATAAAGCCTGAAATTGAGCTATAAATGCAAAACATATTTAAAGCTTGAGTTGAACATGTGCATATATAAACATGAATGAAGTTTACTATGTTGTTTCTCTACTTCTGCAAAATTGTGAAAAGCCTAATACATGAGCCGATTTAGTTGGGGGCCAATGGGATTCATAAGCTAAAAATTTAATTTAGCCCCCACTGAGTAAAAATCTTAGATCCGCCCCTGACCTAATACCGTTACGTTATGTTGTGTTTTGAGAATCACGTAGGCATATCCTTTCTTGCCCGCTAGGAGCCACGTATTTGGATAATTAGATAAAGAAAATTGGCATTAATATGGAAAACGCATAAACACAATGAAAATTATTCTATTTATGAGAAAAAGGAAAATACAAAATAAAATAAAAAAATTAACTAATAAAAGACAAAGAAAGAAGAAGTCTCACAGAGAACATGTATGGGAAGTCAAATATCTATAACTGGCCCTAGCAGCGAGGAAGATAAATTTGTGTTGAAGAAAATAATTATGCAGGTCATAAATCCTAAGCATTTTATAGACACTCCACCTGTAGCTTATTTGAAAAGTCTTTCTAAAAGGTGATAGTAAGAGAACTTATAGAATAAGCATTCAAAAAGAAGAAAAGAATGAACATTAAAAACTAAATCGAGAAAACAGACTATGTAATATAAATTTGTAAGCAAAGCCCTCAAATTTTACTAAAGGTCACATAGTATTTGACAGGAGAAGTGGTAAATTCTCTTCAGTAAATGATTTACCCAATTTTTAAACATTCTAGTTCACTTACAACTACATATATAATCGAAGCATTTGTGGCAGGATTAGTGTCACAGTCAATATATCACCCCATATCAAAAGAAATGTCAAATAAGTAGACATAGACACTTAGACAGAGAAAGACCAATGAGTTTCAATTTACTTACGCAGGAGCATTAGCACTCACCGATCATCTGTTCATTTCACAGTGACGATCCAAATATCATATTTTAGGATGCACGTGGATCTTTAGTCCCTCACCATATTCCAGTTGCTCTTTCTGAATATTTATAGCTGAAATTGCAACAGAACGACTGCACCACATCACCTCAATCATCTGGAGGGTAGGAATTTCTCCTATATCAGAAGGAATCTCCTCAAGTTGCTCACAATTGTGTAAAAGTAGACACTTGAGCTTGGGAAAGTTATCATCAGTGGCACTCCATTCTACAACATTCAAAGTGTCTAACTTCAAGAATTTGAGTTTTGAGAACACCTCATCTTTCATTTCCCATCTTTCACCCTCAAATGCATTGCTCAACAATTTGAGAACCTCCAGATTGCATAGGACTTTTGCAAGTTGTGAAATTTCATTCCATGGCATTTGAAAATTTGACAATGTCAACTTCTTAAGATTTGAGGGAAGATTAAATTCACATGGATATTTTCCCATGCCATTGTAAAACACATTCAGTGATACAAGTTGACTAAGAAACCCCAGCTCAGGAAATTGATTGCAATTTGTAGCATCATTCCATGAATCCAAAAATATGCATTTCAATTTTCGAATGCCTCGTACCTTTCTCAACATCTTTTCCATATCATCTCCATAAGCAAGAGATGGTGTGGAAAAGGTTTGCAGATTATCTAATATGGAGGACTTCTCAAGTCTATCGGGCCCCAAATCAAAAGAAACACCATCATTTATATGCACATGCCTCAACTTTGTCATATCCCAAATCGAATCTGATACCTTTATAATTTCAACTCCTAATCCTTTGAAAAGAAAAGTTTGTAGGTCCCAAAGATTGGCTATCGATGATGGAATTAAATCTACATAACTTTGACATGCCAAGTATCTTAACAGCATAAGAGCACCAATCTCTTTGAAAGAGTCGCCTATGTTGATACCTTCCAAATTCAATGTTCTAAGGAACTTAAAGTTGTGAAAAATGGATGAGATATCATATGAATAACTTGGGCCCATATTACTAGTTGCAAAGAACAACAGTGATCGTACAAATGGCCCAGATGGCTTCAACATAGTGAAATGATTCCTTTTGGGATAAATGCAGAGGCGGCATAGGTGACATTTTATCTCTGTGGAAGAAGAAGAATCACTAGTGTCTATATCAACTTCTTCTTCTTCTTTGTCTTCTCCTTCGTCATCGTCTTCTTCGTCTTCTTCTTCTTCTTCGTCTTCTCCTTCATCGTCGTCTTCTTCTTCTTCTCCGTCTTCTCCTTCGCCGTCGTTTTCTTCTTCTTTTTCACTAGGATCCATATCATGATGATGAAGAAGAAGAAAGTTCTCTTCGTCCTCCTCCTCCTCCTCTTCTTTTTCTTCTAAATCCATATCATGATCATACCCATCTATCTTCTGCAGAAAATTCTCTTCCCTAGCTTTGGTCAAGCAGAACTCACGTAAGAGATCATGAACACAACATGATTTCACCCCGCCATTGGATTTTTCTTGAGCAACTGTGACTAAGCTTCTTCCAATCAAATCTATAAAGTAATCCTCTGCCACATCCTCTAAGCTCTTCAAGTCAACATGCTTTACAAATCCTTCAGCGATCCACAATCTTATTAATTTCAAGACCAGAACTTCTTTATCCTCCAAAAATGCTCCAAAGTACAAGAAACAAGACTTTAAATGATCTGGTAAATGCTTGTAACTCAGCTCGATTATGACTTTTCCCTGTGCTTCCTTATCACCGAGTATCAGTGAACTTAAATTTTCTGCAATTTGTTCCCACTGATTTGCTCTTTTCTCCATCTTGGCAAGAAGTCCGGCTGTCAAAACGAGCGAAAGAGGTAAGCCTTTACACATTTTTGCAATTCGCCTTCCGACACCCAAGAGTTCGGCAGGACAACTTTCTTTTCGAAATAGCTTCTTCTCTAGCAATGCCCAACTTTCATCATCAAAGAGTAGAGAAAGGGATTGCACTATGCTATCAGATTTAGCCAACCCTTGTATTCTCGTGGTGAACATAATTCGACTTCCATTGTTGTCATTTGGGAAACATCTTGCTAGGTCATTCCAGGCATTAATTTTCCACATATCATCCAGAAAAATGAGAAACCTCTGTCCCTTGAGCTGCTTGTACAACATTTCAGCTAATTCTACATCATCCTTATGATGGTCTATGTTAGAAAGTTGAACAACTTGACCTCCATCAATAACTGCCTTTTTTCATATACTTGAGAAACACAGCACCATGAACGAGTATCAAAGTACTCATCGACTAAAGGATCACTAAACAATTTCTTAGCAAGGGTCGTCTTACCTTGCCCGGCCATGGCGACGATTGAGATAATAAGCAGTTTTTTTGGTCCTTCAATAAGCTGCTCAAGCATCATTTTTGTCTCTTCCATGAAACCAACAACATCGTTTTCGGTTGTTGACTTATCAGTTTGTGATGTTGAAGTATGATGTTTAGACATGTTATCGAAATCATGACGACACTGGACGACCAACTCTGGGAAGGAAGTGGTCAACAAAACCACTTGTCTACAGTACCCCTTATCATCCGGTAAAACTCTTTTTATGTCATTTAAAGCATAAATGTCCTGCACATCTTCCAGAATAACAAAATACGATTTATGATTAAGAAGGTTGTAAACCAACCCTTCTAACTCAGCTTCGCTCATATCACTTGTATAGTCGATCTCAACACCTTTTGAATCTTCACCAAATGATGAAGCATTACGTAGGAGGTCAAGAAACACCTCCTTTTTCCTTTCTCTATAGGATGAGACCAAACTCCTCGCACGAACTTTGAAATAACCATTTAAACAATGAAAGACTGAGTTGAGTGTGTCACCAATTTCAGTATTATTATTGACGACGACGGGGATTATTTCAAGCTTGTTTGAGCGCATGTGTACGACACTCTCTATAATTGAACCTGCGTCACCAGAGCCCATCCTGATTAGTTGTTGTTGATGTTGTAACTCTCGTGGGATATGACGAAGCCAAAGCATAGAGTACCAAAGAGGAATATCTCCAAGTAGAAATGAATCAATGACATACTCTGCCTCATATGCCAAATTTGCAATGTTTGTGATGACATCCTTTATATCCCCTTCCTCCTTGCGCGGCTCCGGGATCTCCACGAGGTGACAACTCACCCGTTGTAGCTCCCGTTGTAACTGTAAGATTTCCAATTTTAGAAAGCAAATTGAAGCATGAACCTTGGCTTTCAGCAGCAGGTCCCCTAGATTGGCCACAAGAAGGTCCACAAAGTCGAGTTGAGCAGTCTTGGGGTAGTACATTCGTGATGGTTTTGGCCTTTTCGCATAAATCCATCCAACCTCGGACCGAAGTGACCGAAATAGACCTTTAGGGCTTACAAAAATGTGGTAGAGTCGGTCACACATTTGATCAGCCATGTCTTGGTACATATTCTTGAGATCAATGGAAGAGATGGTGAAGAGTACCTCCCTGGCAATAAATTCTAAATTTTTCAAGGACTCTTGGGGGGGATCCATGAGAATTGCTCTGAGGAGTACAACGCTCTTGACAATGTCTTCTCTCCTTAGAAGCTTTAAAGGAGATTGCTGAAGATAATCTAACAGAGCATCAACGGGAACTAGATAGTCCACAAAGTAGTAGTAGACTGGTGATGCCTCTGGTTGTTTGCCATAAATCATCATTCGGATCAAATCCATCCAATGTGACATGAGTTTGAGAACAAAGTTGAGTCTTTCCACCATTTCATGAGCCTTGTATTGGTCCATTTCCTCGGTATCATGCTTCTTGATGATGTTTGCCGCCCTCAGAGCCAAATATTCAATTTCTTTCATTAATCTACCATATCCAACGAATTGTTGAGGAAGATCAATGAGAAATGCTTGGAGGAGTGCAAGTTCAAGGTAGACTTGTTTCATCCCTGGAACCATAAAAGGAAATTCTTCAACATATTGGAAAAATAGACGAAAAGCATCAAGCGAATACTTGAAATCATCAAAAGGCATAATGAACACTTCATTCCCTAGTAGAGCATCAAGATCGGCTTGTAGAATATTCATGTCAAAGCAGACTCGTAATGGCTTTGGCTCTTCGTCTACAATCACCACTTGCTTCCCTTTCTCCATTACTTGCTTCCCTTCCACTTTTTTTTTTTTTTGGGGGGGGCGGGGTGGTTTACAGTGTAGAGAGATGAGAAATAGAGATGAACAGTACGAGGAGTAATAAGGCTATGGCAGGTCAACGTTTACTCAACCAACCACCTCTACTTTATTAGAACTAATCAGCTTTTTCTGTGTTAAAAGACAAAGGACCTGTGTAATTAGGTTGGGAATCTAAAACAAATAATTGTGCAATTAGGCTCACATTCAATTATACAATGTATTCGTACTTATGTATGTATATCATGTGGTGAAGAATTAACGATGCATAAAAAGTACGTTGATAATAAAATAATAATTGGCAAATAAAAATTGTAGAAAATAAAATGCAACGAAAATGTAAAACTTAAATTTTGAATGAAATTTGAAATAAGGATTAAAGGCGTTATAAATTCAAGAGTCAATATATTCTTTTTAAAAGATTGAGAATTAATTTTTTCATGCACTACATATAGGTGAAGATAATACAAAGAATTTACCATTCATTAATATCATTCAAAATTTTTAATATTTTTAGCATGAGAAGAGCATGTGTTTATTAAATTTTAAATAGATTTTTTTTTTTTTTTTGTCAAAGGGTTTTTGGTTAAAATCATTAAATTTTGAAGAAAATTTGAATCAGGATTTATCATGGCACAATTGTATGTCTAGGAAATTTTTTGTCTTTTTATTTTTTTACGGTAAGTAAGTGAGTATATTAGTTCCCAAAATTAATGATATATATATTTTTTTTGTCGGGAATATGATTCAAAACTTCATTTTGGAACACATAAGACCAATTTATCCTGGCTCTTATAATTGAGCAATAATATAACTAATTTACCATGACCTAACATGTCCTTATATCGAAAAGACGATGCTAACGAACCTAACAGTTGGTGGCCTTGTTAGATTTTGTTATGATGCGATACTAAAGATTTATGGCACACTGGCGTTCATCAAGTAGAGCTTTACACGCTAAATACCTATTTAATTATGTGATTTTATTTTAAAATTAATTAATATTAAGAGTAGCGCGGGATCTTATTTAATGGTCTTGAACTTTATATTTTTTTTTATATTAAACAAGTTATATTGTAACACTTACTTTTATGTCTAACCTGATTTAAAAATGTTGCTTTTTGAATGATATGATAAGCTGCGAGTGACACGGAATCAGGATGATGATGTAGTCACGTGGGTCTCAAACTTTATGATTTGTCTATATGAGACAAGAATATATTATATCACCACCTCTCACGTGTAACTTGACTCGATTTAAAAATGCAAATTTGTGAATCACATGATGGCTGCAAGTGAGACCACAAACTAGGATGGGATCCAGCTAAAATGAACTGTGTGATTAAGAGAGAGATATCATACGTAGCTGGATATGTAATAAACAAGACTAAATCAAAAATCAACTCTAAAAAAAAAATTATTTTTATTTTTATTTTTAAGATGTAACCCATGAATCGTAACACTTAGAAAAAATTAGCGATTAATTCCTTAGTGATTAGAGCGCATCGACAGCACTGAGATCCATCTTCCTCTCTGTTTTTCTCTTTCCATACTTCTCTTTCAAATTCTGATTTTTAATGCACAGAGTACTCAATGTGAAAGCTCGAAAATGGGACAAGACTTTACTCTTGTACCCGCCAGACTTGCTTAAAGAGTAAATTACGTTTTACCAATGGTGTTTCGAGTAGCAGAAAGAGATGATAATATAAAATAGGGTAAATTATTTATTTAGTTTCGTATTTTTATTATTTGCTACAATTTAGTAAATATTTTTTAAAATTTATTCTTTTAATCTCGTATCTTTACTCTTCTCCCAACTTAGTCATCATTTTTTAAAATGTACCGTTTTAGTCTAATATCTTTATTGTTATAGTCAACATTAGTCCTCTATCATTTTTTCGTCAAAAAAATCTAATGAAATAAGCACATGACAAAAAAATACATTTTGAAATAGAATGATTAAATTGAGATAAATAATAAAAATACGAGATTAAAATGATACATTTTAAAAAATAAAGATTAAATTGGATAAATAATAAAAATACAAGACTAAAAAGATAAATTTTAAAAAATAAAAACTAATTTAAGACAAACAATAAATATACGATACTAAATAAGTAATTTACCTTATAAAATACAGTAGGTTTGGTCTACCATGTCATCATTCATATATTTTGTTTAAAGTTGATGTCTTCATTATTAACTTAAATATCAGACAAATGTTTCATAAATTCAGCCATCAGACTTGACTTCAGAAAAAAGATACATTTTTGCAATGGTGCTTCACGAAGCAGATAGAGATGACAACATTAAATAACTATGGTTTTGGTGTAACCACCATCGTTCATAATTTTATTTAAAATTGATGTCTTTGTTATTAAGGTTAAAATAAGAAAATGATTCATGAACCCAGCCACCGGAGTTGAATCTTGGCACAGTGGTGGGTCTCATAGCTGATACAGATGATAATATTAGATATTTATGGGTTTGGTCCAAGCTAAAGTGCTGCGCCCCTATTTTTCTCTCTCCTTTACTCAGTTAGCACATGGAGCATTGTTCTTTATAGTAAATGTCGAAACCTTAATTTGAATTCAAAAGTTTTGAAAACATTAAGTCAATTTTAATTATTCTATCTAATTATTGAATGTGGACATAGAATATTTTTAATAATGTCATGTTTGGGAGATTGTTGAAATCTACTTCATTTTGCTACCAGTGTTAGGTCTTCTCTCAAAATATTATTTAAAATTTCATTTTTAATAAAGAAGTTGTTGATTCAAACTCACTTCAATACCTTTCCTACCACATTTTTCAAAAAACGGGTATTCACTAAATCAAATTTCAGTTTCTCCACATTTAGAGAAGTTGAACCATTGTCTAAACCCATTCTCTAAAATAAGGAATGGATTAAAAAGATAATATCGATTAGAGTAAAAATAAAATAAAAGATTAATTAAAAGTAAGATACGGCTAAAAAATGCTAGAATTATCACTTGGTGCAACCTTTTCTATTTGCAGGAGTAAAATAAATAAAAATGACTTCCTCATAATTTAGCTATACTGAGAAAAGTGTCAGAATACATTTATAGTAGCATAAAAACTAGTCCCCATTTTCGCACCAAAAAAAAAAAAAAAACAAAAAACAAAACAACAACTAGTCCCGATTTCTGCCAACACCCAAGAAGCTCACAAGCAAAAAATCTTAAGTTGCTTTTACAGTGATCTTCTATGGAGACTATTCCTTTCCCCATCTAAACAATAAAACTGGTACCTGACATATATAAACCAAAAGAAATCGTTAATAATATTTTGAGAAAATGGCTCAAATAGTATTTAATGTTTACTTGTTTTGACATTTTTAATTCTAAACGTTTTAAATCGGATATTTTAGTCCTAGACATTTTCTAATAGGGATACCGTTAGTCCATTAGCTCATTTTTATTAAATTTGCACCGTTAATTAAGTTCACTTGTTTTGCATGCTGCGCGAAAAAAAAAAATGTAAAGTTAAAATGGTCATTTAACTTACAACTCGTTTTCTTCTCTTTTGTAAAACCTCACTGTCAATGGAGTAATGTAAGTTAAAGAAAAACGTAATGCATAAGCGTCTATTCCAGTTACCTTCCAAAGTTATTGATTCTTCAGCAGTGCCATCATCATTTTTTCCTTCCATTTCTTGTATATCCTAGTCCTTTCCATCTTTACCTACACATACCATTAAGAAAAAAGCATGAATGGCCAAGAAAGTCTCAAGATAGGTGGAAACAAAATGAAGTTCCCTGTCGATAAAGAGAATTAAAAGTTACAAAAAAATGTTAGAATTACAAAGCAAAACAAGTTAATAAGTAGTATGCTTTCTTTCCCCCACCCTTTTGACACGAACTAGGAGGAAACCTTCTAGTTCTAAAGCATAGGAATAAAATCGCATGATCTGTTTGATGATGGTTACATGCACTTGCCAGGTCATGAATTAGTTTTTGATAACATTTGAAGAAAATTATTAAGCAAAATGACACGTAAAATTTGAGATAACAGACCCTTATTCCTCCAATTATTTGGTTTAATAAGTGTGCGTTATTCCTCCAATTCTTAGTTTCTATTAGAATTTCAGTATATCTTGCAACTTATGAACAACAACAAAACCCAATGGATAGGAAAAATATAAGCTTCCATTGAAAAGGGAAGCAGCCTTTCTTCGGGCAAATTAAAAAGATAGAAGAAATTGAGAACATAGTGAAGAATGTTCAACTCATGCCAACTACATGCACCAAAAGATTTCCTTAAGGAAAGTAAGTACAATTTTTCACAAACTTCAAATATTTATGCGAGTAGCTGCTGCATAAGAAAAAGTTAGGTTAAAGATATGAGTTTACAGTATGCTAGATTTCTCACTTCTCTTCATTATTGAGACAGATGCCTCCGGTACTGACATTGGAGCCGTGCTACAGCAAAACAAACATCCTATAACCTTCCATAGTCAGAAGCTCTCTCCACGCATGCAAGCAGCCTCTACATATAATAGGGAGATGTATGCTATTGTTATTGCCGTTCAAAAATGGCGTCAATATTTGTTGGGGCAGAAGTTCTTTATTAACTTGGATCAACGAAGTTTGAAGAACATTCACAACTCAAACCATCCAAACCCCGGAGCAACAAAAGTGGCTATCTAAATTATTGGGTTATGACTTCGAGATCTTATATCAGCCTGGGACTTGAGAATCAAGCAGATGATGCAAAAATCTCAATGCTAAGCTGAGCCGCAGATTTGATGGGCCTTACAAGATCGTTGCGTGCATAGACAGTGTGGCATATAAGTTAGAGCTTCCTTCAACTTCAAAGATACCCCCAGTTTTTCATGTCTCTCAGCTAAAGAAGTTTCAAGGTGCCGAGAATATAGAACCAACACCACTGCCTATTGAAGATGCCACTTGGGAAGACTCTCAGAACTTCTAGAACCTTCAGGACAAGGTTCCTTTGAATGGGGGAGGCATTGTCATGAGTCCTTCGACAGATCAGCATGGTGCAGCAGCTAAGGTTGCTTTAGAAGATTCAACTGATTTGGCTAGTACAAATGAGCAGATTCTTCATGAACCCAAGCCGTTAGGAAAGATGTTACGCACAAAAATTCTACCACGGCATCTGTCAGAGTTTGTTAGGAATTGAGGTTCTGGTTCAGGAAAAGGTGAAGGCAAGGATCTTACTTCGAAGCAATCTCTGGAGTTTTCCCTTATCCGAACGGGTCTTGCAAGAAAATAGAATTTCATATTTCAGCTCATTGTATAAAAATAGAAAAAGATTCTAGAGGAAGTAGGCAAGAGTTGTATCAGCTACACACTTTCTTTTCTCTCTGTTCTTTTCTTCTTCCTCTGTTCTTCTTCTATCTCTGTAATTTTGTTCGATTCAATTCAATCAAAGGAGATATTCCCCCTTTTCTCCCAATTTACTTTCAGTTATCATCTCACAAAGACCTAGACTTTCATAGATCCCAAAATAACTGAAGAGTAAATAAAAAAGAAAAAGAAATTATGAAAAAATTGAATTGGAAATGCTGACAAAAGCTAAAACAATTACTTTTTTTTTTTGGTCGAAGCTAAACAATTACTGACCGAAAGCAATTGCTAAAGAAAAGTAAGTCCTCTGTTTGGCAGTGCGAATTTGGTTAGATAAGCAAATAACTTAAATTTGCATTTGATGAGACTTAATAGCCGTTGATGTTCTTTTTCCGCTATTTTCTTCAAAATGTTCGGATTTGCCAAGATTTTGTAGCCTCAATTGGATGTAATTTCTTGCAAAAATATTACATGAGAAAATTTACTAGGATAACTTCCAACTATAATCTCTATTGTTTAATTAGTTGAATTTTCAAATCATTATTACCGTTATGAAAATTATATTATAAGTCCCATTTGGGACCAATTCCAACCGTCCTGTAGAGCTCCAGCTATCATCTAAAGCTTGTGAGAGTAACGATAAAGATGGATCAATCAGCAATGACTATGAATCAAGTGGGAGTTGAGACTCAACGTAAAGAAATTTGTTAGGAGTTTTACCTAGTGAATTAAATAAGTGAATTTTTTCCACATCCACAGATTAGTAAAAGAATAAACTATTAATAAATAAATGTAGGCTCAAGAGTCAAAAACTTAAACTTTTGGGCCAATATTTAAGTTCTGCACGTATGTTAAAAACTAATTTGTTCTTCTATTCTCAAGGCGCAAAACACATATAAACTATCCTTACGTCATGGAGTTTAAAGCTCATTCCCCGGACCAAGTATTTGTTGAATTTCACCTCTAGCCAGCAGAATAGATAGCTTTTACTTTTCTCTCTTCATTTCATTGATACTAATTCATATCCATGTTATCTAAACTTGTTACTTTTAACTTTCACTTGCGGTTAACTTTTAATTTTTTTTTCTGACGAAAGGGGTACCATATACTATTTTGATTGACTACATGGCGTTCCGTAGTGATTTTGAAATCACAAGGGGGTTCCATGTACTTTGGCAAACCACAGGAGGATAATATGTCATTTACCGTTTAGTATTTTCAATTATCTTCTCTGGTCCTTTCAAGTTTTAATCATTCCAAAAAAGATTCAACTCATTAATACTAACTGCAAGGCATTTTTTAAGAGATTATATTTAGTTTTGCAAAGAATTCAAGCTCACTTTATAGTCAATGGACCTTGATATGTATATTTAGTAGTACACAAGAAAAACAAAAAGATATCCTGCTCTAGTTTACTTGATATGTATATTTAGTAGTACACAAGAAAAACAAAAAGATATCCTGCTCTAGTTTACTGTAATGTTGACGAGATTTTGAATTGCAAGTATAGAGATAAGGACTATTATTCACATGGGCAGTTGAAAAATTGAATACTTGAGATATTCAAGAGTAGAAATTTCCAACACGAAGAATTCAATTTGGTATAACCATCTCTTAAAACTCCTACCTTATCAAAGTACATGGAGTATAAGCAAATAAGCATTATCTGAAAGGTTTCACTCTCTAGCAAATTCTTTACATATTGTTAATCCTTTTATTATTTTTTTGAATGTTACATATTGTTAATCCTTTGTTATTGTGTAAGCCGCAATAGCGAGATTTATACTTAAACAAGTTTCAACCAGTTCGAGTAAAGACTTCTGTTGGTGGGTCCAGCCCCATTTGGGGTGGGTCCCACTTGTTGTCAAGTATTGTCAAAGACGATTTGTCTTTGACAACAGATTCAAGTTGTCTTTGGCAACTTGATCACCACGTCCTTCTAACTTCTATAAATAGGGGGTGGTGAGGAGATAGAAACACACCTCTGGAGAGAGGGGTCGAGAGCATCGGGGGCAGAGAAAAATGTAAAGTACCGATGGTAGGATTAGTGAGGTAATTCATTAATATTAGCTGTGGCAGGTTTAATGGATATTTTGGATTAACGTAAAATATTCAAAATACAGTATATAAATTTGAGTAGTAATTCATACACGAGAATAGGTAGATCCGAGTATTAGTATAACTGATTAATTTATCTAGGATCGAATAGGTAGATTCAGTTGAATCACAGTCAGGTGAGAGTTGTGAGGTTACTCTGTAAAGAGGTAAGAAAATATTCTTAGTACTTCAGGGAGAGAGTGAGAGAATATTTATGTAAGGAAGGTTTAGACTTTATCTGTACAAAAAGTCAGAAATATTGAGTAATAGTGAAATTACTCTGTGGACGTAATCAAAGTTGGGTGAACCACATTAAAATATTGTGTGTCGCTTATTTATGTGCACGATCCAGGTTTAGAAATTTATTCTAAAATTACCAACAAGTGGTATCAGAGCCGGGTACTGCACATAAATATGTGTGTTGACAGAAAATGGATTTGTGGCAGAGATTGTGACCTCGTTATCAGGAAGGTGAATCAATAAAATAAAAATAATCTATTGCATATGCCGTTTGTTGTTATTCTTGTTGATTTGCCGGGAGAGAAAAAAAAAAGTGTCATATGACCCATGAAAGAAAAAGTAGAACTTGGAGGGAGATAAATCCAAATGATGGTTGATGATGCATCAAGCAACAATGGTCAGGCTGAGAAGGATGCAAAAAATGCGGAAGATGTTCGAGCAGGGGGAGTAAACTGCTCGAATTAAAAGAAAAAGATTGCAGATCTTCAAGACGAAGACGGTTCAACTATGTATTCAAGTTCTGATGTAGGGGAACTATTTATAAAAATTGAATTGCTAATTAAGCAAGTCGTGATAAGCTTATGAAGCGATTGTTCATCCCCAAATGGGTTTGTAGGGGAAGATTGTTGGTGGGTCCCACTTGTTGTCAAAAACGATTTGTGTTTGACACCTTAGTTTGCAATGACGATTTGTGTTTGATAACAGATTCAAGTTGTCTTTGGCAACTTGATCACTACCTCCTCCTAACTTCTATAAATAGGGGGTGGTAAGGAGATAGAAACATACCTCCAGAGAGAGGGGTCGAGAGCATCGGGGGCAGAGAAAAATGTAAAGAACCGATGGTAGGGTTAGTGAGGTAATCCACTAATATTAAGTGTGTCAGATCTAATGGGTATTTTGGATTAACAGAAGATATTTAAAATACATTGTATAGATTCGGGTAGTAATTCATATATGAGGATAGGTAGACTTGAGAATCAGTATAGCTGATTAATTTATCTGGGATCGAATGGGTAAGTTCGGTTGAGTCACAGTCAGGTGAGAGTTGCAAGGTCACTCTGTAAAGATAGTAAAAGAATATTCTATGTACTCCAGGGAGAGAGTGAGAGAATATTCACGTAAGGAAGGTTTAGACTTTATCCGTACAAAAAGTCAAGAATATTGAGTAATAGTGAAATTACTCCATGAACGTAGCCAAAGTTGGGTGAACCACATTAAAATATTGTGTGTTACTTATTTATGTGCACGCTCCGGGTTTCAGAATTTATTCTAAAATTCCCAACAACTTCGACACTACAGCTAATAAGGCAACAACACGTAGAACATTTGCGTAAGAATAAGAGCTCTCTAGGGAGGTTGATAGCAACAAAGTCAAACACCCTCTAAATTATCGACATATAGAAGTCTGCTATTTTACAAAAGAACATAAATTTAAGCTAACTTTATTTTTTTTCCAGAGTGATTTCCTTTGTGTTCTAGGATAGCTCAAGTCAATTGCTAACATAAAAACGAAAGCAGAAAAGAGCATATCCATTAATACCGTTCCCTCAGCTCGACTTAGGCTTTATGAGAGCTCAACTCTAAAATGAACAACTATCGAATTGTTGGTATTGCTTGGAGTGCTGATATTGATGAAATGAGAAAAAACTGAACATGATTTCACTCTGTGCATCTAAACTTAGCGAGGAAACAGAACATGCTAATCTGATAGGATAAATTTTTGGACTTCATTATTTGATGGTGTCACTTGGAGTAAAGTACTTGCCGCCCCCCTGTGTTTTGTCCGAAGTACTCATTCACTCCCTGTGTTTTTAAAATAGGCTCATTACCTCCCTGTGTTTTTTCGATTAAGCTGAAGCACCCAAAATTTCTTATTCCGTTAGCAAACGTTACCAAATTAGTTAATTGATCGTTATACCCTTACATAAAGTTAAAATTGAAAAAACACAGGGGGGTAATGAGCTTATTTTAAAAACACAAGGGGTGAATGAGTATTTTAGAAAAAACACAGGGGGGCAGCAAGAAATTTACTAAAAGGGTATTTTTGTCCAACAATGAAATTATTTAAACCAAAAGCATAAAAAAAAATCGCATTTTAAGCGCGTGTGTTACAATTGCTGTTAAATTAGACGGCTTTTCTAACGGAGGGGGGCGGTCAGCTACATTCCGAAAATCACAGGGGGTAATGAGCCTATTTTAAAAACACATGGGGTGAATGAGTATTTTGAGCAAAACATAGGGGGCAGCAAGCAATTTACTCGTGTCACTTGATTAAAGTTGAAAACAAAGCAAGAAAGCATAATTAAATTTCGTCTGTTGGTATATTGTAGTGAACAACCAAAGCAAACTTGGAGGTTAACGAGACACCATTTATAGTTAGTAACATAACTCCGTTATCAAATTTAGTATAGCTAACTGATAGATAACCTTCAATCAGAAGATCACTAGTTTCAATTGCATTGCAACAAATAGCAAAAAAAAAAAAAAAAGTTTTAAGACAATAGAGACAAAACGCAAACACTAGTTTGAAGTGAATGATTGAAAGAGAGCACAAACCTTACGCAAAACACATAATTGATGATAAAGGCAACAATTAGACAATTAACTTCTCAATGTTTTTTTGTTGATAATAAATTTACCTTTCTTATTGCATTAAGCAGCTTAAGCAATTCCATTCATTCTTTACTAGTTCGCAAATACTTAACAACTCTGCGGTATGGTAAAATCTAGGAAATCAACAACTTATTCATCCAATGTGAGCAACTCTTGGGGACTAGTTGAGAGGCACTATTGTGGCGAAGAACTTCTCAAGAAATTGATACAACTTAACAGTGTTTAGAAACAAAGACAAACGACCATTTACTTACAACAACCAGGAAATTTGATCCAATTGAACACTTAAAACACAAATAAGAATAACATGCCAACAAAACGGTGTCACCGGTGAAAATATGCAACAATTAGATCATTAGCGTTGAAATTTTTTAAGGCGTCGTCACAGAAGAACCTCAATTTAGCTTCCTAGATATGTATATGAAGCCAACAGGTACATGGAAAGACAACAATCTTGGAACTTTGGACATGATTCAAGATAAAGATTATCACATTCTCCTCTCTACCTTCAACTGTGAATTCAAGTTAACTGTCCTTGAAGATAACTATCAAAATAAATGGCCAATGTAATTGATAAAAAACTTTCCAACCTCTAAAATATATGCAGATGTGGTGATATAACTGTGGTAAAAGCTTACCAAAGAATATGACATTCTCCCATTCACCTTTAGCTTTGAATTTCCGTAAACGGCCCCTGAATAAAAATATCGGCACAAAAAGGTCACTATAACTGTGATAAAATTCATTAAAATCTGAGTTATCAATGTAGTTGAAAAATATATATGGAGTTTTTGTTGAAGATGTGTGTCTATAAAAAAGGAAGTTTACTATGTATATTTTCCATAATTGCAAAATTGTGCAAGAGCCTAATTCTATTGCACTATAGCATGATTATTGTAATAGTCACAAAAAAGGATATCAAATTAGTAAAATAGACAACAAGTAGACTCATGGGTTTGAATTTACTTACGTGGAAGCACAAGCACACACGAATAATTCATTTTCTTCATGATGAGGATTTCATATCCTATACCTTAGGATGAACATGGATCTTTAGTCCTTCATTACCAAAATCCAGTTGCTCTTCCTGAATTGTCTTAACTGAATTTGCAGTAGAATGACTGCACCACATCACCTCAATCATTTGTAAGGTAGCAATTTCTCCTATTTTTGAAGGGATCTCTTCAAGTTGCTCAGATTTGTGCAAGATTAAACACTCCAAGTGGGGAAAGTGGTCGCCAGGGGCATTCCATTCTATGACATTTAAAGTGTCTAACTTCAAAAACTTGAGTTTTGGGAACACTTCATCCTCCATCTCCCATGTTTCATCCTCAAATGCATTACTCAACAATTTGAAAACCTAGAGCTCGCATAGCTTTGAAAGTTGTGAAATTCCATTCCACGGCATGCGAAAATTTGACAAAGTTAGCTTCTTAAGATTTGAGGGGAAATTAAATTCACATGGATATTGCCTATTTCCATTGTAAAATACATTAAGTGATACAAGTTGACTAAGAAACCCTAGCTCTGGAAACTTATTGCAATTTGTAGCTTCATTCCATGAGTCCAAAAATATATATTTTAATTTTCGAATGCCTTGCAACTTTCTCATTATCTTTTCCATATCATCTCCATGAGCAAGAGATGGCGTTGAAAAAGTTTGTAGATTATCAAGTATAAAGGAGTTCTCAAGTTTGTTGGGGTCCAACACAAAAGAAGCACTATCATTTATATGCACATACCTCAACTTTGTCATATCCCAAATCGAATCCGATACCTTTACAACTTCAGCCCCTGTTGGGTGTATTATTGATATATTATTTCAACACCTTTTTACTTAATTCTTGTTAGTCTTGAGTAATTTTTGGAGCAATTTGACGGGTTTCATGTTTGTTTTGCGAGGTAGGTAAATTATATAAGAAAGCATGGATTTCAAGGCAAAATTGAAGAAAAATAGCCAAGGGCGAGCTTGCATGAAACTTGTGAAACAATTGAAGAGGAATCAGAAGTAGTGCAGTCATAGCGCAGCTACGCAGCATCGCAGGAAATTAAAGGGCATTTTTGTAAAACGGTGCAAAAAGAAGTAACCCTATGATAAAAAAGAAGGGAAAAACGTGAGATGGGGGAGAGTTCTCTTGGAAGTTGATTTTTGTGAGCAGAAGCAACATTCCAGATAGAAAAAAATGCGAGGAGATTGCAAGAGGAAGATAGAGAACGATTCAAAGACAGATTTTTAAGACGATTCTTCTTGAAATTGAAAGAAGAAGATGAATTTAGAGGCGGTAATGACTCAATTGGTGACCTCGCAGACACAGTTGGCTAATTCCCGACTCAGTATATGAATGAAACTAGGACTGCCCTCCATAACCAATCTGCATAAATCAGAAACTTAGAGGTGCAGTTTAGCCAAATAGCTGCAATGTTATCAGAAAGACAGCAAGGGAATCTACCTAGCACTTCAAAGGTGAATCCTAGAAGAGAGGGTAAAGGACATTGTAAAGCTGTCACTTTGAGAAGCGGCAAGGAGTTAGAGGAGCCAGTGAGAACCAAGAAGGTTGAGAAAGGTGAAGCAAAGAATAAGGTAGAAGGTAAAGAGAAAGTAGAAGCTCAGCCACAGCCTACACAGGAACCGTCTGTGGTCGTGCCATTCCCTCAACGATTGCAGAAAAATAAGCTTGATAAGCAATTTGCTAAGTTTCTTGAAGTCTTCAAGAAACTTCACATCAATATTCCATTCGCAGATGCACTTGAATAGATGTCGAGTTATGTGAAATTCATTAAGGATATCATTTCAAATAAGAGAAGGCTTGGAATTACGAGACAATTGCACTTACTGAAGAGTACAATGCCATCCTACAAAAGAAGTTACCACAAAAGCTCAAGGATCCAGGGAGTTTTACTATTCTTTGTGAAATTGGAAATATTATTTTTGAGCGAGCTTTATGTGATTTGGGTGCTAGCATTAACTTGATGCCTTTATCTATTTTCAGGAAACTTGGATTAGGAAAGGCAAAGCCTACAACTATGATATTACAATTAGTTGATCACTCGCTAAAGCACCCCAGATGAGTTATTGAAGATGTATTAGTCAAAGTCGATAATTTCATATTCCTTGCAGATTTCATAGTACTGGATATGGAAGAAGACAAGGAGATTCCTATCATTCTTGGAAGACCATTCCTTGCAACTGGAAAAATGCTGATAGATGTTCAAAAGGGAGAGCTGCGACTACTGGTGCAAAAAGAAGAAGTGATTTTTAATGTGTTCATGGCTATCAAGTACCCTGAAGCTAGCGACAATTGTTTTCATGTTGATGAGGTACAAGCTATAGTGCCTAGCCATGTGGGCCGATTGGATCCCTTAGAGGCTAGCTTGGTACAAGATGGTCTCGTTGATTTGGAAGATGAAAAGGTGCAGACATATTTGAATTGGCTAGATTCGTTTGAACCAAATAGGCGAAAATACTTTGAGAAATTAGAAGAAGGTTCTGCGCATTCCAAGCCATCAGTTGAGCAACCATCAGTATTGGAATTGAAACCTCTATTAGCGCACCTGCGTTACATATACTTGGGCAAGTCAGACACCCTCCCAATTATTATCTCCTCGTTGCTTTCTAAAGAAGAGGAAGATAAGTTACTGAGAGTGCTTAGAACTCACAAATCGGTGATTGGTTGGTCTTTAGCGGATATCAAGGGGATTCGCCCCTCCATATGCATGCATCGTATTCTTATGGAGGATGAAAGTAAACTATCCATTGACGCACAAAGGCAACTCAATCCAACAATGAAAGAAGTGGTGAGAAAAGAAGTTCTGAAGTGGTTAGATACATGAGTAATTTACCCAATCTCAGATAGTACATGGGTAAGTCCAGTACAAGTTGTACCCAAAAAGGGCGGAATGACAATTGTGAGGAATGAAAACAATTAACTTATTCCTACAAGAACTGTTATTAGATGGAGAGTGTGTATCGACTATTGAAAGTTGAACAAGGCTACGAGAAAAGACCACTTTCCTTTGCCCTTTGTTGATAAGATGCTTGACAAATTGGCAGGGCATGAATACTATTGTTTTTTGGATGGTTACTCCGGGTACAACCAAATAGCTATTGCATTTGAAGACCAGGAGAAAACTACGTTTACATGTCCTTATGGTACATTTGTATTTCGGAGAATTCCATTTGGATTATGTAATACACCAGGTACTTTTCAGAGATGCATGATGGCTATCTTCTCAGATTTGGTAAAGCGTGAAATTGAGGTATTTATGGACGACTTTTCTGTTGTTGGCACGTCGTTTGATAATTGCCTTTACAATCTAGAGTTAGTATTGAAAAGATACGAGAAGACAAACTTGGTGCTAAATTGGGAGAAGTATCACTTCATGGTGCGTGAAGGTATTGTCTTGGGGCATCGTACCTCATCTAAAGGCATTGAGGTTGATCGTGCGAAGATTGAGACCATAAAGAAGTTGTCATCACCAACATCTGTGAAAGGGGTTAGAAGTTTTTTTGGGACATGCAGAGTTCTATAGGAGATTCATCAAGGATTTCTCAAAGATCGCCAAGCCACTTTCAAATCTTCTGGCCTAGAATATTCCATTTGTGTGGGATGAAGACTGTGAATGGTGTTTTCATAACAATAAAGGAAAAACTTATGTCAGCACCTATTGTAGTAACTCCTGATTGGGAGTTACCATTTGAGTTGATGTGTGATGCCAGCGATTACGTCATAGGAGCAGTCTTGGGACAGCATAAGAACAAGGTTTTCCATGCTATTTACTATGTGAGTCACACTCTTAATGATGCGCAGCTTAATTATCCAACAACAGAAAAAGAGTTACTCACAATAGTATTCGCCTTCGATAAGTTTCGGCCCTATTTGATTATAAATAAGGTAATCGTCTACAATGACCATTCTGCTATCAAATACCTTATGGCCAAGAAGGATGCGAAGCCAAGGCTTATTCGTTAGGTGTTGTTGCTACAATAATTTGACTTGGAAATCAGATATAAGAAAGGCACAGAAAATTCGGTAGTAGATCACCTTTCTAGACTTAAGTTACCAGCAGAGATTGAGATAGTGAAGCCGCCCATTGATGATGATTTTTTGGATGAAAAGATTCTCGCAATACAATCTGCTCATATTCTTCCATGGTATGCTGACTTTGTGAATTTTTTGGAAGCGAATGTAATTCCAGCATATCTTAATTATGAGCAGAGGAAGAAATTTTTATCTGATATGAAGCACTATTATTGGGAAGATCTTATACTCTATAAGCATTGCACAGATCAAATAATCAGAAGGTGTTTTCCAAAAGAAGAGATTGATGATATTTTACGACATTGTCACACACTTGAGTGCGGGGATCACTTTGGAGGAAATCAGACAGTGGCAAAGGTGCTCCAATCGGGCTTCTATTGGCCTAGCTTGTTTAGAGATGCTCACACTTTTGTTGTTGCATGTGATCGATGCCAAAGATTGGGGAATATCTCAAGAAGGAATGAAATGCCATTGCAGAACATTCTTGAAGTTGAACTTTTTTGATGTATGAGGGATCAACTTCATGGGACCTCTCCCTTCCTTCTACAATAACAGATACATTTTGTTGGCAGTTGATTAATATCTAAATGGGTAGAAGCGGTGGCGACTCCAAAAGATAATGGTGCGGTAGTCTTGAATTTTTTAAAGAAGAACATTTTTACAAGGTTTGGCACACCTTGAACAATAATTAGTGATGAGGGTACCCATTTTTGCAACAAGCAGTTTGAAGCCCTCTTACTCAAATATGGTGTCAAACATCAGAAAGCCCTTGCCTACCATCCTCAAACCAATGGGCAAGTGGAAGTCTCAAATCGAGAAATAAAGAAGATTCTTGAGAAAACGGTTGATAATTCGCGCAAAGATTGGGCCAAGAAGATTGATGATATATTATGAGCGTATCGTACTGCATTTAAAACACCAATTGGGATGTCACCTTACAGATTGATCTATGGAAAAGCTTGTCATTTACTAGTTGAGCTCGAGCACAAAGCATATTGGGCAATGAAGCAGTTGAACTTGGATATACAAGCTGCAGGGGAAAAGAGACTTTTGTAATTAAATGAGTTAGAAGAGTTCCGGAATGAAGCTTATGAGAATGCAAAAATCTACAAAGAGAGAACAAAAGCGTGGAATGATAAGCATATTTCACAAAAAGAGTTCTTCCCTGGTCAGAAGGTTCTTTTATACAACTCAAGGCTTCGCTTGTTTCCCGGAAGCTAAAGTCAAGATGGTCTGCCCTTTTGTTGTTACGAAGGTATTTCCCTATGGAGCTGTCAAAGTAAATCATCTAGAGAAGGGGACATTCAAGATCAACGGACAACGGCTGAAGACTTATTGCGGCAATGAGTTTGATAAGCACAAAACCGTTGTTCATATCAACTCGTCGTGAGAAATTGCTCTATCGGGCGATCGACGTTAAAACAAGCACTTTTCGTGAGACAACCTGAATTTTCTTACTTTTCTTGACTTAACAGTTGTGTTTGTTTTTAGTTAATTTTTGAGTTATAGTTGTCGTAGCCAATTTTTATATTTTTATTGTCAAGTTAGGTTCAAGAACAAGTTTAGGAGGAAGCCAAGCCAAAGAGAAGTTCTACCAAATCAATTAAGAAAGAAAATATGGAAAAAATGGTGTTTGGATTGAAAAGGATGCGTGCGTTAAAGAGAAAAGCAGAGAAAAATAGAGTTGTGAGGTAGCACTGTTGCGCCAAAACGTAACGCAACTGCACTGACGATGTTTAAGTGACGTTTGTGAAGTAGCGTTGTTGCGCTGGAAATTAGCGCAACTGTATTGACGAGATTTCAAGTTACACTTGTGAGTAGTGCAGCTGTGCTGGCGTTCTTGCATTTGACGTTCAAAAAAAAAAAAATTTCTTTCAGCCACTTAGCAAACCCACTTACCCAACCCCATGTCACATAACCAAACCCAAATCATACATACCCAAATAATAAAAACCACAACTTACCCAACCAAACCCATTTCATATCCTAACCCATCAGAACCCACAACTCAAAACCCAAATCATCTAAGCACTTTTACCTGTCTACCTATATTAACCCAAACCCAATTCCTTTACAAACACGCAAACCCTTAACAAATCCATTCAAATTTCTAATCTCTCTAAATCCCACGGCTCTGTTCTTCTCTCTCAACACAAAACCAACAAATACCTTACATCTTCTAACCTATGTCGATGACGACACAGTTAAAGTATGCTGGAAGCAAGACGATAGAAAACTTATGTCGCCCGCTTGTCACCATCTTATCATTCGCTTCCTTCTCTTCTTCGTGTGCACCACTCATGCCGATGAGGACCTTTCAGATTCCTGCATCGACGTCGTCGACGTTCGCAGACTGTACCAATTGACGAGGCAGGGTTGTTAGGCGACGCTGTTGGTGGTGGAATTATCGGATCTGCAAAGGCGCCGATAGTGAAGCTTTGTCGACAGTTAAGGACTTTTATGCTGTAAGTGTTTCCTTTTATTTGATTATGTTTGTGTATTGCTGACGTGAGACCATATTATGGTGATTGGGGGTCTTAGTGATTGATGTTGTTGGGTGGCGGATGTTGGGGGTCTGTATGATATGTCACCTCCTGATTAAAGTCCTCACTAAAGCCGAAAGAATAGTCGTGAACTTCCTTTCAGACTGTTGCCATTGCATTTGTATGTTGGTTGGCCACTGTGTTGTTAGATGCGTTATAGTGAATGTACTTGTGGTTTGGTGTTTGGTGTGCAGTGAGGTTGTGTGTACTAAGTTTTCACCTCTTTTGAGTCTGTTGGGTGGCCCGTGCTTGCAGTGGATATCATGTGGTTGTGAGTGCACAATGTTTCTATTGACTGACTTACAGTGGTGGTAAGTTGTGTTTCTTAAGTAGAGCAGATTGTGGATCCGAAATTGGGTGTTAACTGGGTGTTACAGCTAGCAACAAAGTAGGTAACATAGTTGATTAGTTGACTTGTGACTGGACCTATCTTGTGTTTGTTGGGTGATTCTTGGTTGCATTGGATTGTTGGGATGAATTATAGGAGTTACAGTGGTGTTGTATAGGATTAGTCGCTCTAAAGGGCGCTTGCAGTGATTGTGTTGGGGTGCGATTGAACAAATGAAATTGACTGATCATTCTAGATAGCAATATCCTCCTTCAAAAGAAGACGGGGTTCAACATTTGGCGCCTCTACATCCAAGTCTAAGCCCGCTTTGAATACATATAAATTTGTTTGTGAGGAGGCCAAAGCTCGGTATACTCAACACATCATAAAGAAATCTTTGGTCGTAGAGCGAGGTTTCGAGGAGCCTGGACCTACAATTGAACAGTAGGCCGATTCGCAGTAATGGACTACCATCATCAAATCACCTAGACCAAGTTATGTATTGTTGGTCCGCGAATTCTATGCTAATGTACCAGAACATCAAGACAAGAGGGTCTTTGTTCATGGCAAGACTGTTGCTTTTGACCGGGGCACTATCAATAGGTTCTATCAGGTATCAAACATTGATGATGATTTCTATAATGCCTATGGGGAAGACATTCACCCAGATGGCATTATCAGGTATTTAACAGATGATAGAGTCATGTGGAAAAAGAAAGGTGACAAGGTTGTGAGCTTTCCGACATCAAGCATGCGGAATGAGATTAAAGCGTGACACCTATTCATCTGTGTCATCCTCCTATTAACATGGAACACATACGAGGTATCAAGAGAGCACGTTGCATTAAATTATGTCATTGGAAACCAGTTCAACATTGATATCGGGAAGGTAATTGAGTAGTCAATCTTGCAATATTTGAGGGGACAGACTACTGGGGGATTTCTTCACCCAACATTGATTATAAGTTTGTGCCTTGCGGCTGGGTGAGGAAGTCTCCCAGTAGTGCGTCCCCTCAAATACTACAAGATTGATTGTTCAATTACTTTCCTGACATCAATGCTGAACTGGTTTCCAATGGCATAATTTAATGCAGTGCACTCTCTTGAAACCTCGTATGTGTTCCCTGTCGGTAGGAGGGTGGCACAGATGAATAGGTGTCACGCTTTAATCTCCTTCCGCATGCTTGACGATGGAAAGCTCACAACCTTGTCACCTTTCTTTTTCTACATGACTCTATCATCTGTTAAACACCTGATAATGCCATCTGAGTGAATATCATCCCCGTGGGCACTATAGAAATCATCATCAATGTCTGGTACCTGATAGAACCTATTGATAGTACCCCGGTCAAAAGCAACAGTCTTGCCACGAACAAAGACCCTCTTGTCTTGATGTTCTAGTGCATTAGCATAGAATTTGCGGACCAACAATGCATAACTCAGCCCAGGTGATTTGATGAAGGCATTCTATTGCCACGAATCGGCCTGCTGTTCAATTGTAGGTCCAGGCTCCTCGAAACCTCGCTCTACGACCAAAGATTTCTTTATGATGTGCTGTGTATACCAAGCTTTGGCCTCCTCACAAACAAATTTATGTGTATTCAAAGCGGGCTTAGACTTGGATGTAGAGGCGCTAGATGTTGAACCCCGTCTTCTTTTAGAGGAGGACATTGCTATATAGAATAATTAGTCAGAAACTGAGGAGGTGATGCAACCTCAGGTACTATTGACTCATATTCCAATAGACAACTTGGGGTCTCGTATGGAAAGGCAGGCAAATGCACCAGCTAGTTCGGAAGATGCTTCCCTTCCAGAGAATCAGGGAAATATACCCCTTACTCGCCGAGACATGGACATGTGGCGACGAGAGAGGCTCCACCAGGAAACATACATTGGGCAGTATTTGAATCTCCTTATCTGATGGCAGGATGAACTGGTGGCACGGCAGGACGTGAGTTATAATATCGTGGCCCAGATCGCAAAGTAATTAGGAGTCTCACCCGTACCTGTCTTACCCCCATTTTCACTAGCTAGTGACTACATCATTCCAGACGAGGAATGAGTATAACGGATATTCAGGGAAGTCATCTGTTTTCCTTTCTTTACGACTTTGACATTGAGGAAAATGTTTCTTTCTAAGTTTGGGGGTAGTTATTAGTTGTTTGCTTGTGCACTTGTTCTTTTCCTATTTGTTTTATGTGTTTTATTTTCATGTGTTTTGTTATTTTTATTACGTTCTGAAAAAAAAAACTAAAAAACTGAAAAAAATCTGAAAGTAATGCTGAAAGGATGCAAATTTAGGCCGATGATGAGTAGCATAAGAATGACATGATATTAGTGAGAATGATTGAATGACACATAGTTTCAGTTTACAGAGAATCCCCATTTCTTGCGCACTTAGCCTCACCTAGTCATATGTGTACTTAGAGAAAGTTTATGTGAGAGAGAAAAAAAAAATGATATGAAAAAAATGATGAATGGAAAAAGGGGGCTTTTGAACTTGCTTGATTGTCACTTGAGGTGAAATCCTAGGTTATGTAACATTAGAGAAATGATTTAGGTCATCCTTGGATTGTTTGAGCCTTTCAAGTCAACCCTTGTAATAATTGAATATCCCTAGTCCACCCTTTTGAGAAATGATTTAGGTCATGTGCAACCTTCAATAGCTTTCTTAACTTGTCAAGTGTGATTTCCCCAATTAATGACCTTCTTACTTGTAACATGTGATTGTTCTAGGATAATTATGTGGAGCTATGTTTTGTATGGAAAGATGGGAGGTGTTATGACTAGGTGATATGCTGTGTTGTTCTTGAGAAAAATAAAAAAAAAGAATGAAAAGAAAGAAGAGCCACACTCCTTGTAGTTAATGTCAAAATGCAAGTTTGGAGGAGTGTAGATTCTTTATGTGTTTTATAAATATTGTGGATGAGTGTTGAGGAAGTGAAAAAGAAATAAGAAAGAAAAGAGATATGCATAGCAACGTGTTGGGTGTGAGAAGTCAAGTTGGCATGTGTTCCACTTATCATCCTAGAATGATTGTGTGCTTACGGGTAGTTTAGCTTTATGTTATATCCATTATCCTACCTTGACCCTAGCCACACGTTACAACCAAATGTAAAGTCCTACTGATCTTTAATGCTAAAAGTAAGCTTATGAAGCCTAAAATGGATCAAGAGAAAAAAAAAAAGGATCGACATTGATAATCCACTTAGCTTGCATAAACTCATCCGAGTACAATTAATTAGGATAGAGGCTATATACATACTCACTTGGGGGATTTGAAGTAAAATGCAATTTATGTGAAGTTGAGATTTCTCATGCTTATGATTGGGAATTGTCTTTTAAGGTTAAGTTGTGAAATATTGCTACTGAGGCTGTGGAAATTTACTATCCGACAGTATTGCTTTCTTGAGTTATATTGTGTTGAGTCTTTAGTTTTTAGGTTGTTCTTTCCTTAGTTGTGTCTTTTGCTTGAGGACAAGCAAAGCTTAAGTTTGGGAGTATTTGTTGGGTGTATTATTCATATATTATTTCAACACCTTTTTACTTAATTCTTGTTAGTCTTGAGTAATTTTTGGAACAATTTGACGAGTTTCGTGTTTGTTTTGCGAGGTAGGTGAATTATATGAGAAAATATGGATTTCGAGGCAAAATTGAAGAAAAATGGCCAAGGGCGAGCTTGCATAAAACTTGTGAAGCAATTGAAGAGGAATCAAGAGAAGCGCAATCATAGCGTAGCTGCGCAGTATCACAGAAAATTAAAGGGCATTTTCGTAAAACGGCGCGAAAAGAAGTAACCCTATGATAAAAAAAGAAGGGAAAAATGTGAGATGGGGGAGAGTTCTCTTGGCGGCTGATTTTTGGGAGCAGAAATAACATTCCAGAGAGAAAAAAAACGTGAGGAGATTGCAAGAGGAATATAGAGAACGATTTAGAGATAGATTTTTAAGACGATTCTTCTTGACATTTCCAGTTTTTCTCTCTCTCCTTATGAACTTCAATCGCTTTTGGATTTTATTTACAGTCATTATGATGTTTGAGATTCTTATTCTAGGGCTACGATGTAGCCAAATTTTGAATGCTCAGATTATACTGATTTAATTAATTGATGAATTATTCTATTTTTATGCTGAGTATTTCATTCTACACTTTATGCCTGTGATTGTTTGGCCAACCATTGCTTGATCTGTGGTTTGGTTTGAGACTGAGAAGTGATAATCAGACTAGACCCCGTATGAAATACCATTAAATTGTCATAAGCTAGAGATAGTTATGAGATCTAGTGTAGCGCTTAAATTTCTAGGGCTTAATGCATTCTATAAGTTCACAGTTATCACAGAGATGTAGGTGGCTTGCTTATTGTGATAGGTTATTATTGCTTGAGAAAGATTAATATTTACCTTAGTGAAATTGCTGGCAGGATAAGGAATGGTCATCAATTGAATCTAATCAGCAGATTCGAGTAGAATAAATTTTGGTGAAATCGGAACCCCTAGAGCTTTTAATTATAGAATTAGCCTGTTTCAGTAATTTTGTGATCGCGTTAATTGTTAGTTTTATAAGTTTCGTCAATTCTTTAGACATTATTAGCAAATTCTCAATATTTGATTGTCCAGATAAACTTAGAGCTAGATGAATTTCGGTAGTTAATAATCTCAGTCCCCGTGGGAACGATATTTACTTACTACTTTATTACTTGTTGTAATACATGCACTTGCGTTAGATTTTTCACAACAACCCCCAATCCTTTGAAAAGAAACGTTTGTAGGTTCCAAAGATTGACTATCGATGATGGAATTAAATCCACATAACTTTGACATGCCAAGTATTTTAACAGAGTAAGAGCACCAATCTCTTTGAAAGAGTCACCTATATTGATACCTTCCAAATTCAATGTTTTAAGGAACTTAAAGTTGTGAAAAATGGATGAGATATCATACAAATAACTTGGGCCCATATTACTAGCAGTAAAGAACAACAGTGATCGTACAAATGGCCTAGATGGCTTCAATATAGTGAAATGATTCCTTCTGGGATAAATGCAGAGGCGACGTATATGATATTTTTCCCCAATGGAAGAAGAATCACTAGGATCCATATCCTGATCATACCCATCTATCTTCTGTAAAAAGTTCTCTTCCTTAGACTTGGTCAAGCAAAACTCACGTAAGAGATCATGAACACGACATGATTTCACCCCACCATTGGATTTTTCTTGAGAAATTGTCAGTAAGCTTCTCTCCCATCAAATCTGCAAAGTAATCCTCTGCCACATCCTCTAAGCTCTTCAAGTCAGTATTCTTTACAAACCCTTCAGCGATCCACAATCTTATTAATTTAGAGAGCAAAACTTCTTTATCCTCCAAATATGCTCCAAAGTACAAGAAACAAGACTTTAAATGATCTGGTAAATGCTTATAACTCAGCTCGATTACGACTTTTCCTTGTGCTTCCGCGTCACTAAGTATCGATGAACTTAAACTTTTTGCAATTTGTTCCCATTAATTCACCATTTTCTCCATCTTGTCAAGAAGCCTGGCTGTCAAACAACTGAAAGAGGTAAACCTTTACAATTTTTGCAATTCGCCTTCCGACATCCAAGAGTTCAGGAGGATACCTTTCTTTCTGAAATAGCTTCTTTTCCAGCAATGCCCAACTTTCATCATTAGAGAGTAGAGAAAGGGATTGCACTATGCTATTAGATTTAGCTTGGGAACCCAACCTTGTATTATAGTGGTGAACATAATTCGACTTCCATTGTTGTCATATGTGAAACATCTTCTTAGATCATTCCAGGCATCAGTGTTCTACATATCATCCAAAAAATTGAGAAATATTCGTCCCTTGAGATGCTTGTACAACATTTCAGCTAATTTTAAATCATCCCTATGATGATCTATGTTAGAAAGTTGAACAACTTGACCTAAAAGCTCCAACAATAATTGCTTCTTTTCATATACTTGAGAAACATAGCACCATGCACGAGTATCAAAGTACTCATTGACTGAAGGATCACTGAACAATTTCTTACCAAGAGTCGTCTTACCTTGTTCAACCATACCGATGACCGAGATAATACTCAATTTTTTTGTTCCTCCAGTAAGTCACTCTAGCATCCTTTCTGTCTCTTCCATGAAACCAACCACACCTTTTTCAGTTGTTGGCTTATTATTTTGTGATGTTGAAGGATGATGTTCAGACATCTGACCGAAACCATAACACTTGTGACACTAGACAACCAACTCCGAGGAAGGAGTGGTCAACAAAATCAAATTTCCATAGTCTTTTTTGGGTAAAACTCTTTTTATGTCATTTAAAGCATGAATGTCCTGCACATCTTCCAAAATAACAAAATACACTTTACCTTTAAGAAGGTTGTATATCGACTCTTCTAACTCAGCTTCGCTCATGTCACTTGTGTAGTTACTATAGTCTGTCTCGTCACTTTCTACATCTTCATTAAATGAAGCATTACTTAGGAGGTCAAGAAACACCTCTTTTTTCCTTTCTTTATAGGATGAGACCACACTCCTTGTACAAACGTCATTTCTGTCGCGTAAAAGATTAAAGACTTGGCTGAGCGTGTCACCAATTTCAGTATTATTATTGAAGATGGGGATTATTTCAAGCTCGCTTGAGCGCATCTTTTGGATAATGCTCTCAATTGATTTCGCGTCACCAAATCCCATCTTGATTAGTCCTTGTTGATGTTCTAACTCTGGTAGGATATCACGAAGCCAAAGCATAGAGTAGCAAATAGGAATATCTCCAAGTAGAAATGAATCAATGACATACTCTGCCTCATATGCCAAATTTGCAATGTTTGTGATGACATCCTTTATATCCCCTTCCTCCTTGCGCGGCTCCGGGATCTCCACGAGGTGACAACTTACCCGTTGTAGCTCCCGTTGTAACTATAAGATTTCCAGTTTCAGAAAGCAAATTGAAGCATGAACCTTGGCTTTCAGCAGCAGGTCCCCTAGATTGGCCACAAGAAGGTCCACAAAGTCGAGTTGAGCAGTCTTGTGGGGTAGTAGCTTCGTGATGGTTTTGGCCTTCTCTCATAATTATATTTAACGTGGTACAGAAGTGTCCACAATGGACCATCTATAAAAATATCGTGGAGTCGGTCCCACATTTCACAAGCCATGTCATAGTCCATATTGTTGAGATCAATGGAAGAGATGGTGAAGCCTATCTCCTTGGCAAAAAATTCTAACTCTTTCAAGGCACCATCTTCAATGAACTCTTCGGGGGGATCCATGAGAATTGCTCTGAGGAATAAAACGCTGTCGACAATTTGTTCCATCCGTTGAAACTCGAAAGGAGCTTGTTCAAGATAATCTACGAGAGCATCAAGGGGAGCTATATAGTCCACAAATTAGTAGACTTATGGTGATGCCTTTGGGTGTTTGCCATAAATCATTCGGATCAAATCCATCCAACGTGACATGAATTTGAGTTCAATGTTGAGTCTTCTCATCATTCCACAAGCATTGTGTTGGTCCATTTTCTTCCGATCATACTCCTCGATGATGATTGCCACCGTCTGGGCCAAACAGTAAATTTGTTTCATTAATCTACCATCTTCAAAGAATTGTTGAGGACGATCTATGAGAAACGCTTGGAGGAGTGCAAGGTCATTGTAGACTTGGGTCATCCCTGGAACAACCATAAAAAGAGATTCTTCAACATATTGTAAAAATCGACCAAGAGTAGAGAGGTGGTACCCCAAAACTACTAAAGATATATGAAACTTTTGATCCGCTAGGTGATCCTACTAATAGAGTATCAAGATGAGGTTGTAGAATATCATTGTCAAAGCAGACTCGTAATGGCTTTGGCTCTTCATCTACAATCACCACTTGCTTCCCTTTCTCCATCACTTGCTTCTCTTTCACTTTTTTTTTACAGATAGATCTGAGTAATGGATTGCTTCTCTCACTTCTGCTACGTCAACAATCAACATCTATGGCTATCTACACAAAATTGGGCAAATACCTATAGTGTTTTTGAAAGAAAGTGAATTTTAGGACCTCTCTATAAGAAGAAGCTCAAGATTTTAATTGCAATATCTAAAACTATTGCGTGCATTTAAAAATTGATAGCTTATAGTACGTTTCTACAATATATATGTGAATCTTTAGGTACAATGTTCTTTTGTAATTTCTCAATGACATAATTGGTGAATATTAGAGCTTAGCAAAACTGGTTTTATGGCACTACTGATCCATGACTTAATCTGGACATGTTGACCAAGCTCGTGCTTACTTCACCTTTCTTTTCTTCTTGTTTTTACTAAATTTCTTTCCCTTCTTGGATTTTCTCTTCGTGTAAGAAATCCGATTGTGAATTTGCAATATATACATTAAGATGTCTTGCTTCATAAGTTCATCGAGGTGTCTAACAAAGGATCTCATGTATGGAAACTTACCGTAGTTATCTATCCTTATGCTTATCTGGCTACTGTGATAATGCATCAATATGACTTATGCATAGGTGGAAGGAGCTTTTGTTTACCTTGTCCATTATCAACTTTAATCTGATTCTTTAGGATGCCAGGAACTTTAGGACTTGCTGGCTAAGACCAAGTTGTTCTCAGGCTGGGGCGGCCATCACGAGCCTACTAAAAGGAGAGTGGAAGGGCGAACGAGGAGCATATAGATGTGTCTTAGATAGATCATCTTCTTTTCAATTTTGACATGTATCATTTCAGACCTCCAAGTGTCTTCTCCAGTGCTGGAGACTTCCCCTCATACTATGCCATAGTGCTTGTGGCCCACATTGAAGCACCTACAAGGCTGTCAGAACACTTAATATATTGACAGAGTGGATCTGAGATCTTTTATCAGTAGGGGTTAAACGGTTTGGTGTCCAAAAATAGTACTTTTTATTGGGGCTAATTGAATTTACTAAATCGTAACGAGGAAGAAGTTTGCTAGCATATATAGTTCCAAACAAATGGAAATGTGATAATTCAACAGTTCTTTAGTTATCTTGCCCACTCTGGCTTTCGGAATTGAAAATGGTATGTATGTCAAAATAGCTGTTATACGTCATAGGTACATAAGAACAAGCGTATTGATAAATGATAAACTAGGCTACTTTAGCAAAACATATCATAAAAACAATATTTTTCGTTTTTATCAACACAAATAGCTTGTGCCCTGTAATAATATTCCACCAAACTGGAAATTCTCAAGCATTTGTTACTATTGGAGATTGGTTAGTTAAATAGTACGCCATATTTATTAGTTTCAATCGACATCACTGATCATTGAGTGTCTGAGGATACGTTCATCTCAAATTTAGGATGGCACAAGGTACAATGATGAACATTGGATATTTGAACGAGTTAGTATATTTTCTTATACTATTCCAAGCTTAAAAACTTTGTTTTCTTTTGATGTAGTTTTATGAATTTGACTTTCTGTACAATGAAATTATTAGAAGTAATAGATAGCTAATCCTATGAATGTTCAAGAGTTCTCAAAATTTTACATTGAATATCATGAATTCTTTTTATAGTATGCACACTCTTTTGGTTTCATTTGTGTGTAGTTTTCCTGTATCACGAATTAGGTGGACATTGAAGTCAAGATTACTGCTGGAACTCCTGTGAGGAAGGTTGTTTAACAAGAAGTTATAGTATCAAAAGCAACATGGGTTATACTTGATAGGTAACATTTTTCTTTTTCCTTCTGAACTATATACACTAACAGAGTGAGGCCACTTCAATTGATTAAGCAAACTATATGTTCTGCTGTTTTGTGAAGCAAAAGTACTTGAACTAGATTTCATGGAAGCCACATATCTTTTCTTCTGTCTTCTGTAACTAAAGATGCAACATTCGGTTATATATGTCCATCCATTTCCTTTCCATATAAGGAGCTAACTTGAGGTATCTACTACTGTAGTGATGACTTGAAGCTTGTTACGTTGTATAACCATACGACTAGTTGCTAGTGAGACATCAAGGTGTCACACCAGTTATTGTCGAAATATGAATTTCAAACCTTATGTGAGGCCTTGATAGATTGATATAATCATTTCAACATTTGTAAATTAGCCATTAGTACTTAAGACCAACTAAATGGTTTCTATTTCTCCATCAAACCTGTCGGTGAATTCGATATCAGATTGGCTTTAGGTTAAAGTTACGTTCTACCATGTTTCTTATGACCCAAATGTTTTCCCGACACCTCAGACTCACCCTCATATTGGTATCAAAACTAATGTTTCAAAAATCTTGGGTCAATTCCTAAAGCAGTTCGGAGGTCATTAAAATGCAGAAATCGACTCTTTGATGGAGCACGGCTTGATTTTGGTGTCTTTCCAGGACGGGCTAATCTTATGTTCTCGATATTGTTTCAGATTTCATGTATGAAAGTTGTATTAGAAAAGGAAAATTCTTTCTACAATAGGCCACTGTATTTAGTCAAGTCAAACACAGATCATACTTTTGCTTATGATATTTTCCACTTTTTGAATTTGTTCCTTATCATAGTTATACATTTTACATATGACACAAGATTTTCTATGCTTCTTGAGGTTGTCGGTATATTACACTTTTCAAGTAATAGAAGATTTTAAATTCTTTCTTTTCTGTTATTGTTTGATTGAAAAATGCTTACACTTTCCAGCAGGAGCCTAAGACGTGATTTAAGGTATTATCTTAAAACAAATACCTTGCAAGGCTGCAATAGAGCTAGACAACATGTTTACAGAGGTTGTGCGACCATATATATTGTTACTGATCTTGATAATGTAGATCACAAGGTTTTCTTTTCAATGTCCAAGGCTGTTCGTTCATCAGCTCTTCAAATTGATGAGAGCACCGAGCAACCTGTAATTTCTTCCAAACGCTACTCTGCATACATTACATTAGTTTTCTACAAAGCTTTATATGCTAAAAAATTATCTTCGTAACTTTTTTTGCATATATGCCGCAGAAGAATAGATCTTCACCACAGGACGGGCCTGGCTCATCTTCTAAGCAAGAAAAATCAGGTCAGTAAGCTTGGCATTCCTTAAAGCAACAACTTTAAAGCATAAGCAAGATGAAACTCTAGTAGGACACAATTCAAACATGTTCAAAAGATGATTCAGTGGCTCAAAAGCACATCATTTTTCAACATCGGTGAATGGGCCTATAGACTAGGCACACTTGATTGGACCCAATTTAGAAACAATCTGTTTAGTTTAAATTTTTAAGAAGTGGTCTTTTATTTTTGTACAACTATTTATTTTTCACACTTTACAAGTCTCTGGTGACTGTTACACAGAATTAAGATGTTTTATGTAATGTTTTTTTTTTTTTTTTCACCATATTCTGCAACATAAAAAATCCTAAAGGTGTGTGACATTTAGCTATTTTAAGAAGTGTATGAATTGTTGAGATCAAGTGTGATCAAGATTTTTCATATTGATGACAATTTCGTATGACCTCTTTAATCAGGAATAGCCTGCATCTCAAATTCTGAGCAATTTCTTGGATCATCTGATCATGGTTGTTCTTAGCAATGTGAATTCAAAAAAAACATTATTTGCCATGTGTGCCCTTTAGCAATTTATCGTCACCTGCTTATCCTTTAGCGGATCTAGGAAGTTCTAGACAGATATCTCTGTTGCATCTCTTGTAACGTGTAATCAATTTGATGATGTCAACAGCCAGATCTAAAAAGGAGGAAACTTTCTCTCTCATTTCTCCAGTCCTCCAGACACAAAGAAGAAAGAGTACTGAGCAACGAACCTCGGATGCACATATTCTTTGCATCTCTTGTGGAATAAAGACGGAGGCAGATATCAAGGACTCAATGAGATTTAGTTTTTCTGAAAGACGGCTTGCAACAGGTGATTTTTTGGAGGACAACTTGCTGGGAGAAGGTGGATATGCTCATGTATATAAAGGTAAGCTTAAAGATGGGCAGCTCATTGCAGCAAAGGTGTGGAAAGAAGCAAGTATACAAGGATGTGCTGAATTTCATTCTGAAATTTACGTCTTAAGTCGCCACAAATACATAGTTATGCAGCTCAGATATTGTTGCAAGGAAAATACCAACATATTGGTGTATGAGTATATCTGCAACAAGTCTCCTGAATAGCATCTGTTTGGTATGTAAATAAGGTTATCTTAGTGACTGTAAAAGTATCCCTCTAGTATTGAACCAGAAATGGCCAAAAAGGAAAGAGAGAATAATGTTTTCTTATTAACATATCCTCCCTCTCCCCCACCTCTCTCTGTGCCTCCCTTTGTTCTTTTCCCATCCGATCCAGTTCAATGATTTAGACATTGGTTATTCACAGATAACATGGAGAATGTCCTTTAGTGGCATACAAGATATTCTATTGCAATTGGAACTGCAAAAAGATTGTGCTTTCTACATGAAGAGTGCCGTGGAAGTCCCATAATCCATCGTGACACACGACTTTGTTCCAATGGTGAGTCATTTATCAAGTAACACAAGGAAAAAAAAAGAAGAACCCAGGTTCCTTTTTTTGGTGTTAAATGAAGCCAATACTGAAGTGATTATTTTTTAATTTTGGTTTGCATATTTAAGAATGCTATATATTTCAGTAATTAAAATTAGGAGATTTGATTCAGAGATTTTTCAGATACAGTTGGTTATTGAATTCCTTTTATTTTATACTAATCATTATCAGTAAAAGGTAGTCTATTCTATTTAATGGAATATATTGACTAGGCAAATTGCATAATAATCCAGTCCGAATCAATACCTGGATCAAATAGCACCAGGGAAGATAAATTCTATAAAAGCATAGTAAGTAGATAGGTCAACCCAGCAGCAATTCATCTAGAGAGCTCCACTAGGCAGCCCCTAATTTTGTTTAAGTAAGAAGCATTATAATCAAAGTTTGCTCCAGAACTGCTGTATAGGAAATGAGTTCTATTTAACTATAAGCTCGTCAAATAAGGCATCTTGCAGTAGAAGTCTTGGGACATCATTGATCTACTATGCTAAAACAGAGGCTTATAGTTATGACACAGCTAGTCGCTGCTAAAGTGTTAGCCACGGATCACTAAAACTAGCTGTGGCTAAAAGAGTTAATAGATAATTGATTCTTAGCCACTTTTGTGCTTAGCCGTGGCCTTTGAGGCAATTCATTTTTTGCATTGCATATCTTTTACCTAAAGATTTTGTGCTCTGCCATAAAAATGTGAGCATATACAAAATGTCATTTGTTTCTTCAGTTCAAGCAATCTTCTAAAATAAATAAAAAGCAATTCACAACAGTTTCAAACTCACAACTAAAGTGTTCAAAAGCCACACAAATTGGATAGAAACTTATTCAAACTATGCAACATATATATATATATATATATATATATATATATATATATATATATATATATATATATATATATATATCATATCTAAAAAATTATGATAAACAAGAGCAATAATTTGCCGAATACATCTAACAAGTAATAATTGAAACCTACAATTATAATACTAATGAACATAAAGTTTCAAGTGATTCTTCACCTCACTGACAACAATTTCATTGTTGTATCTTTGCTTACTGAATTTTCAAGACTGGTTCTCTTTGGATCTCACCCATATGCTCTAGCAATCCTGCTCAAAGCCTTTGTCCAGAGTGCATGTTGAATTCCGTTTTTAATTCTACAATGTCTTGCATTTGGTGCAGTTTCTCCAAAGCATGCCTTATTAGATACCCTTCCCTGCTTGAACTGGTTTCCTTTGCCAGAAATTAATGATGCCATATATGTGATTGTTTCTTATGGTCATATCTTCAGATGCTAAAATTCGCTTTGAAAATCTCATTGTAGATAATATTGTAGAATGGTTATTTGCAAAAGATGCTAAGGTTCATGTCCTAGACAGTTTATGTTTGAATTATTAAGAGAAGATTTCATAAATCTTCTCTTAATAATCAGAACTTAGTACAGGAAATAAAATTTCTTCCCGAAATAGAAGATTTCATAAATCTTCAGTGTGAATTTTGAGGCATGGAAGCAATATTCTGTATATTCATGTCAATATGTGTGCATAGACCATATTCTAAATAACTGAAATCTGTGAAATGATTCAGTATAACGTTGTATGTTTGTGATATGTAAATATTAATACTAGATTTTAAAAATCACCTATAAAATATTTTCAGAAATGAATAATGAATTTCCCAAAATCTTATGGATAAATCCTTTATCGTTTTCAAAGGGTTTCAAGTTAATCAATCATGAATCTTTGTAACATTGGACAAGTAAGATAAATTTGAGAGGACTACAATGATTGACAAGGACATTTGATCTTTTGTGTTTGATGTTATTATTTTCTCCATATATATACTCATCTTTTTGTCTTCGTATTTTTGGTTGAGTCGTGTTTATTGACAATTCAAAGTATATTTCAGAATAAAGTGACCACTACTAGAGACTTATTTTGTAGCATTAGACACAATCGTGGAAAATCTGGAGTTGAGTTCACATAACAATGTGTGAATTTGTTACCACATATACTGATGCAGAGGTTAAGAGCCCTCTTGTGCAGGACAATTAAGTTTTCAAAGTCTCACAACGGAATAAATCAAAGATATGCAAAAGGAAAAGGAAAAACAGTGCTATTGGAGAAGCACAACACCATGGACTAACTTAATTCATTGCCTATGAAGACAATGAATTATCCAAATTCATTGATAGCCCATAGGATCTCATTAAGTCTTATAGCATGTCATAATTTTTTGGTTTGTTGATGCAAAATATATGTTTCTCCGACTGAAAGAAGACAATAAAAAAACTTTTAAAAATTGAGGATTGTGAAGGCTAGATAGGTAAAATAACGTTTGAAATGAAGAAAACTACACACATGAGAAAAAAGTACATCGAGAAAAAGATATGCAAAGTCTAGCTGATGGTAAGAGGAAATTGTTTCTGCAAAGGGAAAACCTCTATTTCATCATGATTTCCCTGCAGTAAAGACTCAGCATCAAAATAAAGCACTGATTAATTACAAGGGAATATAAGGAACATAACTATTCATTCAGTCTCAGCTGAACTGCTCAACTCAAAAATAATCGAGCAGAGTAAGCGAGCTTGCTGACGGAGCTCAATTGAAAGTCCTGCTTGAAGTGCTGATATTGTTGTAATAAGAACGTACCGAACATCATTTCACTAGAAACATCTAAAACTAGTGAGGAGACATAACATGCTAAACTGATTGGATAAACTTTGGGACTTCATTATCCTCATCTTGCGTTATTAAAGTTGAGAAACAGAGCATGAAAGCATGCTTATATGACTATTGCTGGTAAAATTCTAAAAACCAAAGCAAACTTGAAAGGGTAATGAGATAACCATAAAAAAATAACTTTCATTGTTTTTTGCTTGATTGTAAGTTCGCCTTACCGCACTTACAGCTCAAGCAATTTCATAAGTCTTTACCAAATTTCAAACACTAATAACTCAATGGTATTGCGAGAATTCAAATAAGTACATGGAAAACAACTCATTCATCTAAGTCGAGCCATTTTTTTGGAAGAGTTGAGAGGCACTATTACGGCTATGTTATCAATAGAAATTACAAAAAGATATCATGTTCCAATGCATTATCACAGACTTTAAATATCAAAACCAAAGAGGAGTCATAAGATGTTTACAAACATTCCTTTACTTCAACACAAAGAGGAAACTTTTCCTTCATCGAATTGAACTACTGAAACAGCAAATGAGATTCATACCAACTGGACATCGCCAATAGCTGAAGAATATGCAACAATTAGAGCACAGACACATATGTGTTAAATGTGTTGGCGCAGCAGAACCTCAGGACAGCTCCCGAGACGTGTATATAAAACAAACAGAGGCTTGGAAGCATCAATCTTTGGAACTGTGGACATGATTCAACATAAAGTCTGTGACCTTCTCCTCTCCATCTTCAACTGTAGCTTCCTGTTAACTATCCCTGAATATAGGTATTGGCACAAAAAGACATTATAATTGTCCCAAACCTCACTAAAGCCTCTAATTATTGTTAGAGTTGCATAATATATTTAGAGCTTGTTGAAAATGTGCTGATATAACTGAAGGAAGTTAATAATGTTCTTCTCCTATTTGCAAATTTTTAAAGAGCCTTATTCGATAAAGTTGTGTTTTGAGAATAACCTGAGATGTCTCTCCTTGCCTACTAAAGCCATATGTGGATAAAAGATAAATTGGTTATAATATGAAAAAGCCCACTGTCGAGGTCGGAAACCTCGCAACTGAGGTTGGGCTTCTACGCTTTGCCAAGCTGGACCTTGAGGTCGGCCTCCGAGGTGAACTTTCAGGTTGGCCTCCGAGGTGAACTTTCAGGTTGGCCTCCGAGTTGAAGATTCAGGTCGGCCACTTGACCTGCACAAGGAAAAAGAAGGAAAATGCGGGGTGATGACCCGGATTTTCCCCTCGAGCGTGCGAATGATTAGTATGTCCGAGCTGGCAAATTAGCTGAAAGCATAGAATGATCAGTCACCCTTGAAATGAAGGGGGTGGTGCTCTATTTATACTAAATTCGGACCTAACAGCATTTAATGCGTTGCAGCTTTATGTCCCATCAGAACAGCTGTTTGCTGAGGTCGGGATTCTCCGGGGTCGGGGTGAGGTTGGACCAGCATCCAGGTCGGGCATTAGCTGAATGTGCTGAGCTTGGCTCGGATTAGCCCAACTCAGCTCGGCGTAGGCATTTCACCTCAGCTCGGGATTCCCCTCGTCAATCCCCCCCCCCAAGTCGAGATCGAGAGGGTGAGATATGGATTTAGGAGTTTTCCCGAGCTGGAGGTGTCCGACCCCGGCTGAGTGGGGTTGGCCACGTTAGCGACGCATACCCTTTGGACGGTTGACACGTCACCTGGCGGTTATGACTAGAAGCGACGTTTGGGATTCCCGAGGTGGTTACAGAAGTTGCCTATAAATAAGGCCTTGACATCCAAGATTCATTTCACACTTGCATACAAGGTTCGGAGCTTTCAGGTCGGATACCGGAGTGGTCGGACACTTTTAGCTCGGCACACATCTTCTCGGGGTATTCAGCTCGGAATCCAGTAGCTCGGAGCCAGTTAGGTCGGGTCATCTTCCTCAGCTAGAGCCGTAGGTACGTCCCGACTCCCTTTAGTTATTCCTGTACATATATTTTCAATTTGTAGACAGGATGGGGAGGTCGGAGTCGGAAGATTCCCAAGCAATGGAGGTGAGGTCGTATGGTAGGGACGAGAGTCCGTCGAGCTCGAGCTCCACCTCTGATGGAGGCCAACGCGGCGACAGCACCAATGAATCTCTAGGGTCAATTAGACGGTCCAAGCCAAGGGAGAGTGATGATCATTGCCAAGTCGTTGAGGTCAGGCAGGTGCGAGAGAAGGCCGAGGCGGATCCTTTGTCCAACCTGGAAGACTTGGGAGATAGAGAAGACGATGAGCCGCTGAATCAGCTGGAGGGGGTTGAAATTCCTCAGGAGTACTTAGCCGAAGCCTCCACGGCGGAGCCGATCGAAGTAGTACCAGTTAGGGCTGTCCGACCTCGGAGCTCAGCTACAGTCAGTGGGTCGTCGGCTCGGGGAAAGAAAATCGAGCAGCTGTTTGCTTGTTGCAAGCGCGAGTGCCATTCCACGGTACAGATGGTCAATGCCAGGTTGAGGAACTGGTCGATGGATCAATACCACAAGCTGAAAGTTCCAGCTCGGCACGAATCGGCTTGCTATCCTCCTCCCAACGACTTCACCATTTATGACCTGGCATTCGATGTTATTCAACTCCCAGTCCCCAGCTTTATCACCACCATTTTGAACTACTTTGAGCTCAATCCAGGTCAAATGTCGCCTAATGGTTGGGCCGTGTTGGTGGCGTTCTATGTGTTTTGCCTCGAGAAGGAAGTTGAGCCGACCCTGCGCCGGTTCAGGCAATTTTTTGTGTGCAAGCCCAACCTGAAGCAGCCAGGGTGGTTTCATTTTGCAGCTCGGGTCGGGAACTGCATATTCAACAAGTGGCATTCTTCCAACAAGGGCTGGCACAACGACTATTAGTGGGTGGAGCCAACTGTGAACTCGGGGTGCAAGTCAGACTGGAGCTTGGGCTTGAAGAAGGATGTGAACGACGATCCCAAGCTCTCGAAGGCGGAACTCGCTGAGGTCAGGGTTTTGAGGCCCGAGCCGGGGACTTTGATCGACATCGATAGTGTGCTCAAATGGGATCGGATCTGGGACTCCAAGCAATTTGGCAGGGAGCCTGACCTCACGAGGGATCATCCCAGCTTACTTCCCGAGTCCGAGGAGGACGCAGAGCCGAGTTCAGAAGAGGGTCAGTTCGACAGATCAGCGCCCGACCTCCCCACATATCTTGAATGCCAGTCTTTTTAGGCCGGCCATCGGCTCTTTTTCACTTATTTCCTCTACTTTTTTCAGGTATGGCAGAAACGAGAAGACTCGCGTATGCCTAGATGAAGAAGAAGAAGGAGGAAGCGAGTGGCGAGGTCTCAGCTTGGTCTGCGCAGGGGTAGAGGCAACGGCCTAACGGCCAAGTGCGGGAGGTCGGGACCAAGGCCACCTCCAAGGGGACATCGGGATCTCCGTTGCCCAAGAGATCAGGGTCGGGAGTGGCGATCCCGGAGCGCTCAGCGTCCCGCCCTGATAGCAAAAAGTGGCCTCAGGCCGAATACTCTAGAAAAGGCAAGGCCACGGAGGTGAGCCCTCTCAACAAAGATTTCGTGGAGGCCACCAAGGTGACTCGCGATCCCAAGCTAGCGATGGTCCTGGCGGAGCAGCTGTCGCTCGACCTGAAGACCGCCATAGTTACGGTGAGGCGTTTGTTACCGTGTTGATTTGGTTATGTTTTTCAGCTCGGCTGATCGCTTCACTGTCTTTTTGTGCAGGCCGAGTCCCACATCCTTTCAGCTCCCAACTTTTTGGCGAGGACCTAGGCTCATTGCATCGAGCTCGAGCAGAGGTACATCGATGCCCGAGCTGAGCTTGAGGCTTTGAGGGAGGAGGCCGCCCAGAGGCACAAGGCGGACATGTCGGAGATCGACCGGCTGAGCAAGGAGCTCGAGGTTGAGAAATCCCGATGTGAGGCTGCAGCGAAGGATGTCGCGCGCTACAAGCTGGAGAGGCACGAAGCCGAGGCGAAGCTCCAGGATCTGCTAGATCGGGTCGACCCTCAAGGGGAGAAGGCGGTGGAAACCTTCAAGTCGCAGCTCGGGAGAGAGCGAAGACCTTCTTCCCCGCCTCCAAGAATGATTACATCGAAATCTTGGAGGCTCCGCCGCCAGAATTCTGGGAGATTCCTGAGCTCCCTGCCGACCTGACGTCCCAGGCTAAAGAGGTGATCAAATTTGTCCAGGAGGGCATGGACCAGGTCGGGGACGAGGCCGACGCAACCACTGCCGCCGCTCCTAAGTAAATTTTGTAAAGTCGCCCGGGTCGGGCTTTTGTAGTTTCGCCCAGGTTGGGCTTTTTGTAAATTTGCCCAGGTTGGGCTTTTATAACTATATTTCCATTTAATGAAATGAATATTCTCCTTTTATCTGCATTTTATTCGAGTTCGTACTTGTGTACCATTCTCTTCGCAAGTAAGTGGGGTCGGACCAATTTAATGGACTATTCAAACTTAAGCGTAATGAACCGAGCTGGACGCGATTAATGAATTATCATCCTAATCCGAGCTAGTTAACTGGGCGACTACATAATCGTCGCCGACCTGGACTCGTCAGTCCGATTTAAAATTAGTCAAACTAATGTTGACAAATGTTGAGCTCGAGTTTAGAACCAAACTAACATGCCGACTTGAAGCCGAATTAGACCGAGTTGGACCTTAATCCGAACTGGCAAAGCTAATCAATGTACTATTGATTATACCCGAGTTGGAGCGTAGTCCGAGCTGGTTTACTTAATCATTAGCTCGTAATTAAGCGTGGCTACCGCGTTAACCCGAGTTGGTAGCAACTTTGTAGCTGAGGCGCTTGGGCCTGGGTCGGGTATTGCGCTGAATAGGTGTTTGGGCCCGGGTCGGGCATTGCACTAATTTACAAAACGCATTGTATTTCAGCTCGGGGCCGATTACAGACAATGTTTTGGCTTGGGGCCTTAACAAAATATTCTGGCTCGGGGGCCATTTCATTGTATTTCAGCTCGGGGCTGTTGCTTTGTATTTCGGCTCAGTGGCCTTTACAAAAGATTTCGACTCGGGGCCTTTAGACAAAATATCGCTTCAGGTGTTCTGAGTGCCATGCATTCTTCAATAGTCTCCCGTTCTTGTCGCGGAGGTAGAAGGTCCCAGGTCGGACTTCCTTCACGACTTCGTACGGTCCCTCTCAGGTCGGGGAGAGCTTGTTACCTGAGCGGGGCAAAAAGATAGCCTTTCAGGGTACGAGGTCACCAACCTTAATAGGCTTAGGCTTGACCTGCTTGGCGAAGGCTCTTTGCATGGAAGCTTTGCTGGCCAGCATTCTGATTTGAGCTTTAGCTCGGAGCTCTTCGGCGAGGTCAAGCTCTTCACGGATTAGGGCTCCGTTTATTTCTGGATCATGGTGGAGGGTTCTACTGGTCGGAGACCCGATCTCCACTGGCAGCACTGCTTGAGTACCGAAGGTCAGCTCGAAGGGCGATTCTCCCATTGCCGAGTTGGTGGTGGTCCGTTGAGCCCACAATACCTCGGGAAGAATCGATGCCCATTGGCCTTCTGCTTCCTCTAGCTTGGTTTTCAAGCCCGTGGTCAGTGATGATGACCTTGGGCACTCCAAATCGGCAAATGATGTTTTTCCATACAAAATTCCAAGCTGCCTTTTCTGTTATTCTAGCAACACTTTCAGCCTCGGGCCACTTGGTGAAGTAGTCTACAGCTACGAAGGCATGCTTCTTTTGGCCAACACTGGTTGGCAATGGGCCGGTGATATCTAGACCCCCTTGATAGAATGGCCACGGGCTAATCATCACCGTGAGGTCCACTGCTGGCTTTCTCTGTATATTGGCGAACCTTTGGCAGGTGTCGCACTTTCTCACATACTCTTTCGCATCTTGTTCCAAGGTTGGCAAAAAATAGCCTTGCCTCAATGCCTTCCGAGCTAGAGCCTTGCCTCCCAAGTGGTTTCCACATACTCCTTCATGGATCTCCCAGAGTATATAATTTCCCTCTTCGGGCCCAACATATTTCAAGAGAGGCCAAGTGTAGGCTCTTTTGTAGAGTTTCCCGGTCATTATGACAAACCTTGAGGCCTGTTTCATGAGCTTTCGAGCTGCTTTTTCATCCTCCGGGGTCATACCCCCTCTAAGTAGTCCATGATTGGTTTGGTCCAATCTGGGCTTAAATTGAGCTCGGATACAGCTGGCATCCCCAATTGGATACTAGGTTCAGACACTTCCTCCACATAGACTAGGGCAGGTCGGCTCTCACCCAAGGCCAACCTGGATAGAACGTCAGCCTTCATATTCTCCTCCCTTGGGATTTGTTGTATCGTGAACCTCTTAAGCCCTGAGGTCAAGTCCTTGACTCTGTTGAGGTAGGCCAGCATGGCATTATCCTTAGCTTCGAACTCTCCTGATATCTGGCTAGCAACCAATTGAGAGTCGGTGCTCAGGTCAACTGTTTGTGCCCCGAGCTGAGCTGCAATTTTCAGCCCCGCAATAACTGCTTCGTACTCAACTTCATTGTTGGACGCCGGGAAGACGAACTTGAGGGAATATTGGTGCTCATGCCGGGTCGGGTCGAGGATGACCACCCTAGCTCCGCTTCCAGACTTCCCGGACGCCCCGTCCACATGGACTTTCCACGCATCCTCCGGGTCATGTTCGGCTCAGCCAGTGCATTCCACCACTAAGTCCGCGATGGCTTGGGCTTTGATGGCTGTTCTGGGCTGGTAGGTGATGTCAAATTGGCTCAGCTCAATTGCCCATTTTAGTAGCCTACCCGACGCCTCCGGCTTGTGCATGATGGACTTAAGCGGAGCATCAGTCATGACCTTGATTGGATGAGCATCAAAGTATAGCTTCAGCTTTCTTGCCGCCGTGACGAGCACGAGGGCAAGTTTTTCCAAGAAGGAGTACCTCGCCTCGGCCCTCTGCAATGTTTTGTTGACATAGTAGATCGACTTCTGCTCCTTCACTTCTTCACGGACCAGTGCTGCCGCCACTGTTGTGCCGGAGCATGCCAAGTATAATACTAGCTCCTCCCCCGCCTCAGGTCGGGATAGCAGGGGTGGCGAAGCTAAGTACGTTTTCAGCTCCTGGAAGGCGTCCTGGCATTCTCTAGTCCATTCGAATTTCTTAGGATTCCTCAATATTTTGAACAGAGGAGCACATTTATCGACCGACCTGGACATGAATCTGCTTAGTGCCGCGACCTTGCCCGCGAGCACCTGGACATCCTTCACGCAGGTCGGCGGTGCCAGGTCAAGTATCGCCTGAACCTTCTCCGGGTTGGCTTCAATTTCACGGGCTGTGACCATGAAACCGAGGAACTTTCCCGCCTTGATGCCGAATGCGCACTTTTTCGGGTTCAGCTTTATCCTAAAGTGTTCTATTACGACGAAGGCTTCAGCCAGGTCGGTTACATGGTCTTCTGCCCTTCTGCTCTTGACCAACATGTCGTCTACATAGATCTCCATATTTCGACCAATCTGATTTTTGAAAGCCTTGTTCACCATCCGAGTATAGGTAGCTCCAGCATTCTTGAGGCCAAAAGGCATGACCTCATAGTAGTAGAGACCTTTATCGGTGGTGAAGGCAGTTTTCTCTCTGTCTCCGGGAGCCATCTTAATCTGGTTATAGCCTTTGAAGGCGTCTATGAAAGAGAGTAGGTCGAACTCGGAGGTAGCATCCACCATCTGATCAATCCGAGGTAGGGGAAAACAGTCCTTGGGGCAAGCCTTGTTGAGGTCGGTGAAGTCGATGCACAATCTCCATCCACCTGAGGAATTGGCCACCAATACCACGTTGGATAGCCAGGTTGGGTATTGGATTTCCCTTATGTGACCAGCGTCTACTAACTTGTCCACCTCCTCCGCTATGATCTGTTGTTTATCATAATGGAAGTGTCTGCGCTTCTGCTTTACTGGATAGTGATTCGGGTCGGCATTCAGGTGATGCTTTCTTGAGGTCATGAGAGAGTTCACTTCCGATCTTTGCTCTCTTGGCTTTATCAGAGAGCTCCACCTCTTGAAGGTCTTCGGTCGGGCTCCCTCGCTTAGCGTCCCTCTTCTCTTCGGGCAAATCTGGTCCCCAGCCAACCTGATATTTGGGTCGGAGAGAGTTTTCATAACATTCCCGAGCTGAGAGTTGGGCTCCGCGGATGGTGGCCGTGCCAGCCGGGGTCGGGAATTTCAGGGCCTGGTGGTAAGTTGAAGGGACGACCCTGAAATAATTAAAGGCCACCCAACCCAGGATCCCATTGTAAGTGGAGTTGCAATCCATTACAATGAAGTTGGCCTGCATCGAAACTCGTTTGTCTCCGTCTTCCAACTTCAGTGGGAGGTTGATAACTCCTTCAGCTCGGTGGGCATGCCCGGTGAATCCAGCTAAGGTGCCCTTCAATGGTCTGAGCCGGCTCCTGTCCAACCCCATTTGCTCAAATGCCTTCAAAAATAGGACTTATGTTGAGCTCCCAGTGTCCACCATTAGCCTCCTCAAGGTGAAGTTAGTTATTTTAGCGCTTATCACCAATGGGTCATCATGGGGCAATATCACACCATGCAAGTCTTCTGAGGAAAAGGTGAGCTCCTCCATCTACGGGGTCGGACCCCGTGCTAGCCCATACTCTCTTTCAGCCCGAACATAACCCTTCCTACCAGCCGAGGTCTCCCCACCTGACGCCAATCCTCCAGCGATGGTCTCAATCACAACCAAACGTCTGCCCCCGGCTTGGCGCCTGGGTGAACTTCTCTCTCTGTCTCTTTGATCTTGACTCCGGGTCAGCTGTTGATCTACATACCTTCAGAGGTGACCTCGGGCTATTAGTGCTTCGATCTCCTGTTTCAAGTCTCTGCACTCCTCGGTGGTGTGGCCGTAATCCATATGGTAGCGGCAATACTTGGTCTTGTTGCGCTTTTCAGGTTGGCCTTTCATCCTCGGGGCTGGAGGTAGGTGGTTCTGGTGCTGGATCTCCATCAGGATTTGCTCCCTTGAGGTGTTAAGAGGAGTGAACATGGTGAATCGGGGGTTCTGCTTTGGCTGCTGAGGTTGTTTGCCTCGGTCATTTTGGTTCTTACTCCCAGGTTGGGCTCGGGAGGTCTCTCCCCTCTTTTCAGCTTCCTTTTTCTTGTCATCATCCCTCTTGGCTTGGTGGATTTCTTCTGAGTGTATGTACCCTTCTGCATGTACCATTAGCTCGGCTACGGTATCCACGGGGTCAATGGCCAGGAAAGAGGTAAGGGGTCCCGACCTGAGCCCACTTTGGTAAGCCATTAACGCCATAGAATCCTCCAGGTTGGGGATCCTGAAGGTCTCTTCATTGAATCGGGCAGTATAAGCCCTCAAACTTTCTCCTTTGTGCTGCTTCACCGTCTGCAATGATGAGGTGTGATGTGTTGCACGTCGGCTTCTAGCGAAGCGGGACAAGAAAGCCTCGGCCAGTTGATGGAAACTTGCAATAGAGCTGGGACGAAGTTTCTAGAACCAGTCCAGGGCATTGCCAACCAGGGTGGTCGGGAATGTCTTCGTCTTCATGAGGTTCGTCATATCATGCAGAGTCATATAGTGACCAAAGTTGAGCAGGTGGCTGGCCGGGTCTCCGTCTCCGTTATAGACAGCCATGTTGGGCATCCGGTTGCCGGTGGGCAATAGAGTTGCCCGCACCTCGGGCTAGAGTGGGCTTACGCCGAGCTGGTTAATGACCTTGGCTATGGCGGCCGCGGTCTTAACCTGCTCGGGGTCGGCTTGGGCCATCATTTTGCCTCTCCCTTCCAGGGGTCTCGCCTCCGGCTCCTGGGAGCTTTCTCCGTCTTGTGCTCGGGTTAGTCCAGGGGCTGGAATGCGGAACTGTAGACGCGTGGGCCGCGGCGTAGCTGCTTGTAGAACTGGGGGTTCCGCAGCTAGCCGGGCTACCTGATCCTTTAGCTCCTGGAACATCTCAAGCATCATTCTCATCTCCGATGACAGGCTGAAGTTGAGGTCTCCATCTGTAAAGGGGTTGGTTTCCGAGGCTAGGTGCATACGCTGACTCGTTCCAACGTCGGTCTGGGTTGGATCTTGGCTAGGCACCTGCGTGGTTTCGAGGTCCTCATCCGAGTTGGGCGAGTCCTCTACCGGTGCGCTGTGACTTCTAGTTTGTACCATGATGGTTTCTCAATGAGTGGTGAGAAGAGTGATAGAAAGAACTCGTTCCCACAGACGGCGCCAAACTGTCGAGGTCGGAAACCTCGCAACTGAGGTTGGGCTTCTACGCTTTGCCAAGCTGGACCTTGAGGTCGGCCTCCGAGGTAGACTTTCAGGTTGGCCTCCGAGGTGAACTTTTAGGTTGGCCTCCGAGTTGAAGATTCAGGTCGGCCACTTGACCTGCACAAGGAAAAAGAAGGAAAAGGCGGGGTGATGACCCAGATTTTTCCCTTGAGCGTGCAAATGATTAGTATGTCCGAGCTGGCAAATTAGCTGAAAGCATAGAATGATCAGTCACCCTTGAAATGAAGGGGGTGGTGCTCTATTTATACTAAATTCGGACCTGATAGCATTTAATGCGTTGCAACTTTATGTCCCATCAAGGCTTTATGTCCCTTCAGAACAGCTGTTTGCTGAGGTCGGGATTCTCTGGGGTCGGGGTGAGGTTGGATCAGCATCCAGGTCGGACATTAGCTGAATGTGCTGAGCTTGGCTTGGATTAGCCCAACTCAGCTCGGCGTAGGCATTTCACCTCAGCTCGGGATTCCCCTCGTCACCCACAAAGATAAATGAACGTCTAATTGTCAGAAAAGGATAATAGAATAAACATATAAAAAGAAAAAGAAAAAGAAACACTACTGTTCTTATTCATCCAATGTGAGCAACTCTTTGGGACTAGTTGAGAAGCACTATTGTGGTGAAAAACTTCACAAAAAATTGATACAACTTAAGGTGTTTAGAAACAAAGGCTAATGACCACTCACTTACAACAAACAAGAAATTTGATCAATTGTACACTTAGAACACAAATAAGAATAACATGCCAACTTGACGGTGTCACCGGTGAAAATATGCAACAATTAGATCATTAGCACTGAAAATGTTTAAGGCGTCATCACAGAAGAACCTCAATTTAGCTTCCAAGATATATATGAAGCCAACAGGTACATGGAAAGACAACAATCTTGGAACTCTGGACATAATTCAAGATAAAGATTATCACCTTCACCTGTGAATTCATGTTAATTGTCTTTGAAGATAACTATCAAAACAAATGGCCAATGTAATTGATAAAAACTTTCCAACATCTGAAATATATGGAGATGTGGCGAATAACTGTAGTAAAAGCTTACCAAAGTATATGATATTCTCCCCTCCACTTTCAGCTTTGAAGTTTCATTAACGGCCCTGAATAGAAATATCGACACAAAAAGGTCACTATAACTTTGAAAAAAATTCTCTAAAATCTGAATTATCAATGTAGTGGCAAAATATATCTGGAGCTTTTGTTGAAGATGTGCATCTATAAAGAAGGAAGCTTACTATGTATGTTTTCCATAATTGCAAAATTGTGCAAGAGCCTAATTCAATTGCACTATAGCATGATTATTGTAATAGTCACAAAAGGGATCTCAAATTAGTAAAATGGATTGCAAGTAGACTAATGGGTTAGAATTTACTTACGTGGAAGCACAAGCACACAAAGATAATTCATTCACTTCTTGATTAGGATTCCATATCTCATACTTTAGGATGAACATGGATCTTTAGTCTTTGATTACCAAAATCCAATTGCTCTTCTTGAATTGTCTTAACTGAATTTGCAGTAGAACGATTGCACCACATCACCTCAATCATTTGTAAGGTAGTAATTTATCCTATTTTTAGAGGGATCTCCTCAAGTTGCTCACATTTGTGCAAGATCAAACACTCGAGGTGGGGAAAGTGGTCGCTAGGGGCATTCCATTCTATGACATTTAGAGTGTCTAACTTCAAAAACTTGAGTTTTGAGAACACTTCATCATCCATCTCCCATGTTTCACCCTCAAATGCATTGCCCAACAATTTGAGAACCTCGAGCTCGCGTAGCATTGCAACTTGTGAAATTTTATTCCATGACATCTGAAAATTTGACAAAGTCAGCTTCTTAAGATTTTAGGGCAAATTAAATTCACATGGATATTTTCCCTTTCCATTGTAAAATACATTTAGTGATACAAGTTGACTAAGAAACCCCAACTCTGGAAACTGATTGCAATTTGTAGCTTCATTCCATGAGTCCAAAAATATACATTTCAATTTTTTTATGCCTTGTAACTTTCTCATTATCTTCTCCATATCATCTCTATAAGCAAGAGATGGTGTTGAAAAAGTTTGCAGATTATCAAGTATAAAGGAGTTCTCAAGTTTGTTGGGGTCCAACTCAAAAGAAGCACTATCATTTATATGCACATGCCTCAACTTTGTCATATCCCAAATCGAATCTGATACCTTTACAACGTCAGCCCCCAATCCTTTGAAAAGAAAAGTTTGTAGGTTCCAAAGATTGGCTATCGATGATGGGATTAAATCCACATAACTTTGACATGCCAAGTATCTTAACAGAATAAGAGTACCAATCTCTTTGAAAGAGTCGCCTATATTGATACCTTCCAAATTCAATGTTTTAATAAACTTAAAGTTGTGAAAAATGAATAAGATATCATATGAATAACTTTGGCCCATATCACTAGCAGGAAAGAACAATAGTGATCGAACAAATGGCCTAGATGGCTTCAACATAGTGAAATGATTCCTTTTGGGATAAATGCAAAAGCGACGTAGGTGACATTTTTTTGCTATGGAAGAAGAAGAATTGCAAGGATCCATAACCTGATCATACCCATCTATCTTCTGCAGAAAGTTCTCTTCCTTAGCTTTGGTCAAGCAAAACTCACGTAAGAGATCATGAACATGACATGATTTCACCCCCACCATTGGATTTTCCTTGAGCAATTGTCACTAAGCTTCTCCCAATCAAATCTGTAAAGTAATCCTCTGCCATATCCTCTAAGCTCTTCAAGTCATTATGCTTTACAAATCCTTTAGCGATCCACAAGCTTATTAATTTCGAGACCAGAACTTCTTTATCCTCCAAAAATGCTCCAAAGTACAATAAACATGATTTTTAATGATCTGGTAAATGCTTGTAACTTAGCTCAATTATGCCTTTGCCCTGTGCTTTCACATCATTGAGTATCAGTGAACTTAAACTTTTTGCAATATGTTCCCAGTAATCCACTTTTTTCTCCATCTTGACAAGAAGCCCAGCTATCAAAACGAGCGAAAGAGGTAAACCTTTACAATTTTTTGCAATTTGTCTTCCGACACCCAAGAGTTCGGTAGGACAACTTTCTTTTGGAAATAACTTCTTCTCTAGCAATGCCCAACTTTCATCATCAGAGAGTAGAGAAAGGGATTGTACTATGCTATCAGATTTCGCTTGGGAAGCCAACCTTTGCATTCTAGTAGTGAACATGATTCGACTTCCATTGTTGTCATTTGGGAAACATCTTGCTAGGTCATTCCAGGGATCAATTTTCCACATATCATCCAGAAAAATGAGAAACTTTCGTCCCTTGAGATGCTTGTACAACATTTCGGCTAATTCTGCATCATCCTTATACTGGTCTGTGTTAGAAAGTTGAACAACTTGACTTAAAAGTTCTAACAATATCAGCCTCGCTTCATATACTTGAGAAACACAACACCGTGCACGAGTATCAAAGTACTCATTCACTAAAGGATCACTGAACAATTTATGAGCAAGGGTCGTCTTACTTTGCCCAGCCGTGCCAATGATTGAGATAATACGTAGTTTTGTTGGTCCTCTAAGAAGCCACTCAAGCATACTTTCTGTCTCTTTCCTGAAACCAACCACATCATTTTCGATTGTTGGCTTATGAGTTTGTGATGTTGAAGGATGATGTCCAAACGTCTTATTGAAACCATTACGACACTGGACAAATAACTCTGGAGAGGGAGTGGTCAACAAAACCCTTTTCATATAATTCGGGCCATCATGTAAAACTCTTTTTATGTCATTTAATGCATAAACGTCCTGCACATCTTCCAAAATAATAAAATAGTGTCTATATTCAAGAAGGTTGTATAGCGACTCTTCTAACTCAGCTTCACTCATATCACTTGTATAGTCTATCTCATCACTTTCATAAGGTGGATTAAATACAACATTACGTAGGAGGTCAAGAAACACCTCTTCTTCATAGGATGAGACCAAACTCCTTGTACAAACAACATATTCCCAACCACCCATTTCATTAAAGACTTGGTTGAGTATGTCACCAATTTCAGTATTATTATTATTGAAGATGGGGAATATTTCAAGCTTACTTGAGCTCATCTGGCGGATACTGTTTACAATTGAATTTGCGGCACCAATTCGCATCTCGAGTAGTCCTCGTTCATGCTCTAACTCTCTTTGGATATGACGAAGCCAAAGCATAGAGTACCAAGTAGGAATAATATCTCCAAGTAGAAATGAATCAATGACATACTCTGCCTCATATGCCAAATTTGCAATGCTTGTGATGACATCCTTTATATCGGCCTCCTCCTTGCGCGGCTCCGAGTTGATTACTCACCCGTTGTAGCGTCTCTTGTAGAGTCCGTAGGAACCGTGAGATGTCAAACTTCGAAATGCAAAGAGAAGCATCAGCCAGAAGCTCCCCGTTGTGGCGTCTCTTGGGTTTCACCAGAAGCTCCCCTAGATTGTCCACAAGATGGTCCACAAAGTCGAGTTGAGCAGTCTTGGGGTAGTACATTCGTGATGGTTTTGGCCTTCTCTCATAAATCTGTTCAACCTTGTCATCAAGTAACTCCAATAGCAGACAAATATATTGGAGTCGGTCACACATTTGATCAGACATGTGTCTGTCCATATGCTTGAGATCAATGGAAGAGATGGTGAAGGCTAACTCCCTGGTAATAAATTCAAACTCTTTCAAGGTAGTATCATTTTCAATGAACTCTTGGGGGGGATACATGAGAATTGCTCTGAGGAGTACAATGTCCTTGACATATAATTCCCTCCCATGAAGCATTAAAGTAGATAATTCCCTCCCATGAAGCACCAGAGATTAATCTTGTAGCAGGAGACACAACATTCCTGGAATCGGGAGATTGAGTACAAATTTACAGAGCAATTTAATTGATGCAAAGGTTAAGCCCTCCTATTGAGGAGAGTTAATTTATTAATTTCTCACATTAGGATAAGAACATGTTACACATCATTTCACTAAATATATTTAAACTTAGTGAGGAATAAGTAGAGAAGATTATTCAAGTGCTATAAACTAATTAATTTTTTTTTGAGAATTCGTCATCCGAATCTTGCGCTTGTTAGAAACAGAGCAAGAAAGCATGATTAAATTTCTATTGTTGGTAAAAGATAAAAAACCAAAGCAAATTTGCATATAATTTATTGCGCTTGTTCTATAATTTATTGTCCCACACGATATAATGTCATGACCTAACGAAGCACATAAATGGAAACTTTGGAGTCTTAGCTCAGATGGCCGGATTTCTGAAGAAAAAAAAAAAGGTAAGAGAAGAATAGCTAGGGAGTTTTAGAGAGGTAAAGTTTCTGTCTAATAATAGTGCAAGACTCTCATATTCAAAGTAATTGACAAGGATATGTCCTAAGAGAAATTAGAAACTAATTTTTTTTTATTTATTTTATTTTAGGTGGTGGAGGGTCGAGTGCCTAAGAAGAGAATAAGATCTTATAACTAACTGAATCCGATCGTCGATGACCCTGCATGCAATAACAGAATACAAAATGGAGCTACTACGTAAAAAAATGAATTTTTTTCTACATTTTACAAATAGATCTCCTTTCTTACTTTCTTTCATTTTAAAATGAAGTGTATTGTGAGTTATCGATAGTTGTTCTTTTTAAATCTTACCTATCAAATCTTAATTAATTAACTAATAAATTTTTAAAATAATCTTTGAAATAAATTTGAAATGAATGGTGAAATCAATAAAGAACAAATCTAATGGCTCACAATAAACTTCATTTTTGAAAATGAGAGAAATAAGAACAAATCTAATTACTTACAATACACTTCATTTTCAAAATGAAAGAAATAAACGAATGAGAAGATCCATATGTTTGGATTGTACAAGGGAAAGGAAAGCAAAGAAGGTAAAGAAAAAATAATAAAGGAAAGAAGAGACATATGATTCCCTCGTTTAGATTAAAAAAATAATAATAAGAGAAGAAAATGAATTAATTTTTTATTTTTTGTTTAGATTGGAAAAAAATGATAACTTTTAGTGAGAAATTACTTAAATACACATTTCATGTTTATTGTTATATTAAATACATAATTAAAATTATATAAAAATATTAGGATCAACTAAAACTCATTAACCTTTTTTTACCCCTTCAAAAATCAATCTAAACAAGTAAAAGAATTCCTTATCCCTTTCCTTTCCTTTGCTTTCTTTTAAGAAGTGCAATCTGAACATTATTTTAGAGTAAATAGCAAAAGAACGAGAATAGAAATAAGAAAAAGATGTAAAAGAAAAAATAGGAAACTGAAAACAATATGAAATAAAAAGGAAACCGTAAAAGCAAAACTAGAACAAAAAAGGGTAATTCAAATAAAATCTTATGAAGGCTTCAAATTGTGATACCAACCCATTACAGTGAGAGACAATAAATACCTATAGTTTTTCCAAAGAAAGTGAATTTTAGGACCCCTTTATAAGAAGGAGCTCAAGATTTTAATTGCGATATCTAAAACTATTGCATGCATTTAAAAATTGATAGCTTATAGTACATTTTTTGCAATATATATGCAAATCTTCAGGTACAATGTTCTTTTGTATTTCTGAATGACATAATTGGTGAATATTAGAGTTTAGCAAAATTGGGACTTAATCTGGACCGGTCGATCGAGTTCATGCTCACTTCGTCTTTCCTTTCTTCATGTTTTTACCAAATTTCTTTCCCTTCTTAGGTTTGTTCTTCATGTAAGAAATTCTATCAGTTTTCTTTTGCCTCTCCTTTCGAACTTGTTCAAGATCCTTAATTTTTGACCGTACATGAGCATTGGGTACTGAATGATGCTTCTTTTCGCTTCTGAACCTTTTGTTATCTCCCCGAAATCCGCGAGCACCTGTCAAAGGAATAGGTTGAGGAACAAGTACAAAGGAATCCCTAAATGATATTTTGATATTCTCACCCAATTAAAAAATTGTAAAACACATATCATTGAACTCACTTAAACTGTGAGAAAATTGGATTCTTTACATTTTCACTAAGCATGGAAGCTCTATTATATGTTCATGTCTGTATGTCTATTAAGTGGAGAGAGAGAAACCAGAAAACAGACAAAAGATTTTCATATGATGAGGAAAAATATACTAGGGTGTGAAAACTCAGAGACAGGTAAAGGGAGCGTGCTATAATAGGATATGCATCTAGGTTATGTGAATGTACACTATCATCACATCATTACTATCAACTAAACCCACAACACATCCTACCCAACCGTACTAGGAAAGAGAAACTGCATTCAAAATGTATTAGCAGACAAACAAAACCTATACAACGAAAAGTCAAACCTACTTGTTTTTTTTTTATATTTATTATCAAAAGAGGAGTATTAACTAGCATTGCTGCACAAAATCTAAACAAGAATCAGCACAAAAACAATAGGTTAAAACTCCTAATACAAAAAAATAATAATATATACATTCCGGGACATACGAGGAAACTACAATGAAGACACATTGGTGCAAAAAAATAATTTTAAAGCATGAGCTCACGTCATAACTTTGATATTAGAAGTAGCCATTAACAATGTGTTACTTGTCAGGTATAAAAAATTTGCAATTTAAAAAGTAAGCTTTCACCAATGGTACATTTTTACTTGTTACATCCAAAATGAAGATTAAAAATACAAAGGCAACATGAAATAATGCCTAAAATGTATTTTAGGTGTAAAATAATGGAACTTGACAACCAAGATAAGGAATGCAACATATAATTACAAATCATGAAACCAAATTTTATAGAATAATGTTGGATAAAGAAAACATAATGAAGAAACACCAATGACGCATTCTTGTAGTTGTCACATCAAAATGAAGATTAAAATACAAAGACGCCATGAAATAATACCTGAAGGTATAAAATAACAGAACTTGACAAAAAGGATAAGAAATGGCAACATACAAAACAAAGCATGAAGCCAAAGAATAATCAAATAATGTTGGATAAAGGAAAACATAATGCATTAGGATCTATACTAATGTGACAACACATAATAACAGAGCATAAAACCAAAGATTTATAGAATAATGTTGGATAAAGAAAAACATAATGCACGAGAAAGACCTTATTATGTGATCATTCTTTCCATCTCTTGTATATCCTAGTCTTTTTAGATTTTGCTTTTGCACCACCCTCCGTTTTTGCCACTACACCATCAAGAAAGGAGCATAAAAGGCCAAGAAAAGTCTCAAAATAGGTGGATTCAAAATAAAGCTCCTCCTAGATAAAGAGAACCAAAAGTGACAAATCATGTTAGACTTACAAAGCAGAACAACTTAACTAGTATAGTTTCTTTTTCCTACCCTTTTGACAGGAAGTAGAAGGATATGTTCTAGTTCTAAAGCAGAGGGATAAAACTCCCATAAACTATTAATTGATGATTACATGCACATGCCAAGTCTTAAATTAGTTTATGATAACATTTGAAGACAATTATTAAACAAAGTGACTAGTGACAATAGATAACTGACCCTTATTCCTCCAATTCTTAGGTTTTGTAAGAATAAATGTCCATTATTCCTCCAATACTTAGTTTCCATAAGAATTTAAAGGTACCTTGCAACTTATGAACAACAGAACCCAAAGCTAAGAGAAAATATAAGTTTCCCCTTCAAAAGGGAAGCAACCTTTCTTTCGGCATGTTAAAAGATAGAAGAAATCAAGAATACAATTAAGAATGTTCGACTATGCCAACTACATGAACCAAAATATAGCTTAAGGAAATGAAGTACAACTTTTCTCAACAAACTTCAAATTGTTCAATGAATAGCTACTACATAACAAAAGGTAGGTTGCCACTAGTCACAACTTAAGAAGATAATTTTACACTAAGTCCGGATTCACAAGGGAAAGAAAAGTAAAAATAGAGAAGGAAGTCATAAAGGGAAAGAAAGGAAAGGATCTTACGATTCTTGGTTGGGATGGGATAAATAAAGGAACAGAAAGGATAAAATTCAAACCTAAAGTTACTTAAACATCCTTTTCATATTGATTGTTATTTTAAAGATATATTTGGAATCATGTAACAATTAAAGCTTCCACCAATCAACCTTTTCTTTCCCTTCGTAAAACCCCAGATTGGAGGATTGAAAAATCCACTCATTAAAGGTTATGGAAGGATAGTTCAATCCCTCCATTTACTTTCCTCTTACCCAAAAGTGAATTTAACCAAACCTGCATTTCCTTTCCTTTCCTTTCCTTTCTTTTGCTTCTTAAAAAGTGAATCTAAACATAGTGTAGAGTATCATTTTGACCCCCCATGAAAGTTTATATTTCTATTTATGTAACTTGATGTTTCAGTGCAAAATATGCGAAATATGCAAAAAGGGAAGAATATACCTTTCTACTAGCTGTCACGCATTCCCCATTGTTCAATTTGATGTATTTCTTATGCCTCTGTATCATTCAGAGATCATACTCAGATTTTTGCAAAAGTAAATCAAGTATAAATCATCATATAAAATGAACTAAAACAATATAAAAGATCAATATTCAAATAGTTTGTGGTACCTTATCCCATTGATAAGAAGATTTATGTTTCTGCAGTCCCCCACTATCATTAGCAACCAAGTCCATAACAGCTGCATCCAATCTCTTAAATCATAAATTATCATATGAATCGACTATCCCATGATGTATTGAAATACCGGTTTTTACTAATATTTCTTAAATATATGCTATGTACTACCTCCAAAGGGAAAAAAGAAAAAGAAAATTTGGTGGCTAGGGAAGGCTTGAGAGAGGTATACTATTATATCATTATCATGAGCTTATGACATACATCATAAAATAGGGAGAATAGAGTATCTCAAGTTATCAACCATGAAGGAAAAAGATGGCAACTTCATTAACCTAACTTACCTGTTTGATTCAAAGCCTTGGTTAGCATTAATTGAGAGGCCTGCTTCAAAATGCTGAAAATATAACAGCTTTTAAGTGAAACAGAGAAAGCAAATACCTCAAATTTTGGGAGCAAACTAAGCATGTATAAGGACATTGTAGCTTATGTCATGCCCCCAAATCTCTTGGGACAAATTTGAAAACAAGACCACCGTGAACCTAAGAAGATCAACTTCCTAAGCCTACAAGATGACCAATTAGACTAACTAAAACCATAAAGAAATGTGGCAAGCCTTAGAGCATATAGTCCAAAAGAGAAATAACATAAGTCTAAACTCTCCAAAAATAACAATCAAATACTTCATAGTATACCCTCATCTAGAAAAGAGTTCGTACAAGAGATTAAATAGAAACCTCAAAATAACGAAAGTCCTAAAACTATTCCAAAAGGGAATACAAACTAGATCCACAATGCTCGGTAAAGTGGTCATTTAACTTCCAGAGCCCAAGAAATACGAGTTAGCTTGCACTTTCTTTAAAAACATAGTTTAAAACGGGAGAACAATGAGATATAATCTCAATAAGTAGTAGGGTCCCAAAAAATACCATGGGACCATATTGCACAAAATACATAATTTGATAAACAATAAGACATGACCAAAACATACGTAAAGATTCCAAAAGTCATAAATTTTTTTTAAAAAAAAGATATAGCGAAAAGTCACTAGTTACATGTACAAAACCCAAAGATACCAATGATGGATCCGACTATATGACGGCCGAGGCTACATCTTGGTAGCACAATTCAAAAAGTGGTTTGCTATTGCACATACCACCAAAAGCAAGCGGGAGTCCCTTACGAAATGACAGTGCATTACTCCACGATATGTTGGCGTATGACCCCCACCAACAAGGGTCTAAACAAAGGCATGACCTCACACTGAATGGCATAGGGGTCAAAAGAATTTTACATAAACTCATGTAACTAAACGCAAAAATATTTGTAATGTATGGTTCATAAAATTTGATGCATGAAGAAGCTTTTCGATCCCAAGTCTTATTTCAGTTTACGAAATTATTTAATAAATCTGAAATCATTTCAAGGCATGCGATGTGAATGCAAAAGATATATGGGTAAACGGCATGAAACCCCCCTGTGTTTTTACTTATGTACAGATTTTTCCCTATACTTTATAAAGTGGAAATTACCCCCCTGTACTTTTACTTATGTACACGTCTTCTTCCTGTACTTTATAAAGTACAAATAACCCCTTATAGTTTGTAAATGCGTGCACACGTCGCTCTCCGTGTATAATTTAATGTATTATTTTAAAAATTGAAACTTTCCACACGAAGAGGGACGTGTGCACACATTTACAAACTATAAGGGGGTTATTTGTACTTTATAAAGTACAGGGGAAAAACATGCACAAAAGTAAAAGTACAGGGGTATTATTTACACTTTATAAAGTATAGGGAGGAAATCTGCACATAAGTAAAAACACAGGGGGGTCCCGTGCCATTAACCCAAGAAATATATGATGTAAGTTCAGCGCCCAAATGTGAAAGAAAGTCACAAATTTAAATTCTCAAAATTTTTAAACAATATGATACATAAAAAATAAACGTTTTAATATACATAAAAGTAAGTGAAAACAACCAAAAACGAGATTGCATCCATCCAAAGATGAAAACACTAATTGTCAAGTGGTCACTTTTTGAACAGTGACATGAACAATGATCATTGTTCAAACAGTGACAACTCTTTTTGTCTTTTTTTTTTTTTAATATTATAGTACTTTCATATTGTTTTATTTTACTAAGAATGTGAGGTATTCGTTTGGTAAAATAATATACTAATTATTTAACCTGATAAATCATAATTTAAGAGACAAACCTGATATTTAAAATATAGAATATGTCTAAGTATTAAAGTACATAGTTTATAAAAACCATCATAGTTCTTGAGGAGGGGTAAATCGATGAAATAGAAATGTCTAAAATCTCATAACCATAAAAAGAAATCAATAACTTATAACCTAAATCATTGATCTTAACAATTCCAATTGATTCAGCATATAATGCAATATCAATGATATAGAAGTAAAAGAATATCCCTTTTTTTCACCAAAAAAAAAACCAAAGGGATATTATTAAGAAGAAAGGGGTCTTTAAAGTTTCACAAATAGCACCTCCACTCTCATAAAGTTGTAGGCCTCAACATACAACATGTCAATGGTTGGACAACACGTTCAAAGCTTTCCAGGATTTCTTTTCCCTATGAATTTGAAGGCTACAAAGAAAGTGAGATTTTATATTGCACACTAGGTTTTAAACCATAGGCTAGTAGGGCTGGGCTTAATAACTTACTTAATGGCCTAAAAATTTTTGATTTTAAAATTCATTCCCAAGGAAATAAAATAAATAAACTAATGTCAAAAAATATGGGGTGTTACATCCTTCTCCCTTTAAAAATAGTTTTGTCCTCGAAACTATATACCTTGGTCGAAGGAAATAATTACGTCCAAAGAGGTATTCTTGTTCATAGAGATATTAGATCCGTTTAGCCCTAAGACTTAATGGATTATAACCGAAAAACATGATTTTTGAAATTGTTCCCATCAATACATCTTGAGAATGTTCCAAAGAAAGGCCCGAGAAAATTTTGAGTTAATAGCAACCACAATCTTTAGCATCTAATGACTCAAAACTATGAAGTTGACTCCCGTGGTTGGAATTGTAATCATATCTTACAAACAAAACGCCTATAGGTTACTGATGCACAAAATAGTAGAGAAAGTTCAAAACTTATTGTCCTATATATACATCTAATTCTCATATACAAGTCTTCATCACACATGATGAGTTTCAAACAATATGAACTCCAAAAAAAATGTAACAATACCTAACAGAGTATTGTAGAGAGATACAAAAATATCTGAAATGTATTATTGCTTAATGAATGACGTATTACACTTGTTCTATTTATATACAATTCTAATTGCAGCACATGCTAATTACAACTAGATCCAACTTATTTGTAATTAACTATTTTCAAACTAATTATCTGAGGTGGCATCTTCTAGAAGATTAGTTGTCCTTCTTTGACTAACTGAGTCAACTCCCTTATCATCCCCTCGCAACCTAAGCTGTGAGATGCACAGGGGAAACTTGTTACGAAGGAACTGGAACTTATCAGTAGCCAATGGTTTTGTGAAAAGATTTGCAACCTGGTAAGTAGTAGTAAGAGACTAAGAAATTTTCCAGTAATAAGCTCTCGAAAAAAGTGGTAATCCAAGGCTATATGCGTAGTCCTATTGTGAAATACAAGATTGGAAGCAAGAGCAATAGTTGAAATATTATCACACCACAACTTTGGACACAAACTGGAAATAGATAAATCTTTTAAGATAAAGCTAAGCCAACATAATTCTGCCATAGTGTAAGCAAGGGCCCTGTACTTAGCCTTTGTTGACGATCGCGACACTATTGGTTGCTTCTTGGTGCACCACAAAACCAAGTTTTTACCCAAAAATATGCAATAACCAATAGTGGACCTGCAATCTGATATACTGCTATCCCAATCCGAATCTAAAAATGCTTGTAGAGTCAGATTTGTGGGTTTGGACTGTAGTCCATAATGTAATGTACCCTGAACATATCTCAGTAACCTCTTCAAAGCTGCAAAATTTCTCTGTGTTGGACTATGCATATGCTGGCAGACATTGTTCACTGCATATTGAAGATCTGGGCGTGTGAGAGTCAAGTATTGCAGAGCTCCCACTATGCTGTGAAAGAATGTGGGATCTGCATAAGGAGAATCAGAGATATTGTTATCTGATGTAAAGGCCGCTGGGGTGGCAATTGGTTTACAGGTAGTCATCCCTGCTTTTTTCAACAAATCAACAGCATACTTAGACTAATGAATTAACATACCAGCTACAGTGTAATCCACTTTAAGACCTAGAAAATAAGATAGTTTCCCTAAAACTTTCATTGCAAAAGTAGTACTCATGGCTTGAATAAGTTTTTGAATAGCTGCAGTTGAGTCCCCTATAATCAAGATATCATCCACATAGACTAACACAATGATAGTATGAGTAGTGGTAATATGAACAAACAATGAGGTGTCTATCTTGCTACATTTGAAGCCTTGATCAACTAAGAATTTAGAGAGTAATTGATACCACGCCCATGGAGCTTGTTTGAGCCCACAAATGGACTTTTGGAGCTTACATACATAACTGGGACATTGAGGATTTATAAAACCCTGTGGCTGCTATATGTACACTTCTTCTTGTAGATGGATATGAAGGGAGGCGTTGGATACATCCAACTGCCTAATAGTCCAGCCCCTTGATAAAACAAGTGTCAATACAATTCTCACAGTTTGTATTTTTACAACGGGGCTAAAAGTTTCTGAATAATCCAAGACATAGGACTGATGATAACCCTTGGCAATTAATCGGGCTTTATATCTTGCCACAGATCCATCAACATGCCTCCTGATCTTATATACCCATTTGCAACCAATGGAAAATCTAGAATCAGGAAGTGGCACTAATGTCCATGTGTGTTTAGCAATAAGAGCATCATACTCTTCTTTCATAGATTTCTGCCAATAGATGTTTTTGGAAGCTTCTTTATAGGATATTGGTTCAGTGGTTGGGATTGTAAGAGTAATATTATTAATTTGGAAAAGGCAAGGCTTGAGAGAACCAGTTTTTGACCTAGTAATCATAGGATGGGAATGAATAGTTGTGCTAGGTGAGTCATTAATTTATTCGGTTGAGTGATTGTAAGATGGTGATGTCCCTGTAGAAGAATGGGGCAAATAAGGACTAGATGAGACCTGAGAATGATCAGGAGGTAAAAGACTCTTTGTTGAGACTGTATCCTCAGAGGAATAAGAGAGTAGAGTAGCATTTTCAGCAGACAAAATAAGACCAGCTTGTGACTTAGATGGTTGTTTTGAAAAATAGGTAGAATAGGTGGTACAGTACTTTGGTTGTGAGAATCCTTAAAAGTATTGTTCTTACTATAGGGAAAGACATGCTCAAAAAATTGAACATGCCAAGAGAGATAAACTTGTTGAGTTTGAAGATTGAAACACCGATATCCTTTTGATGTAGGAGAATATCCTAGAAACAAACACGGTGTGGATCTAGGCTCTAGTTTGTGCTTAGAATATGGCCTAAGCCATGGAAAACACAGACAACCAAACACTTTCAAAAAGGTATAATCTAGTGGTTTGTTAAAAAGACACTCATATGGTGACTTGTTGTGAAGTAAAGGTTTTGGCTGCCTATTGATTAAGTAATTTGATGTGGCTAATGCTTCTAACTAGAAACAATTAGGAAGTTTTTCATGATGTAACAAGGCCAAGACAATCTTAATTAAGTGCATATGTTTTCTCTCTACTCGACCATTTTGTTCTGGAGTATATGGAGGAGATGTTTGATGAATAATTCTATTTGTTTGTAAATAGTGTGCAAATTTTGTATGAACAAACTCTGAACCATTATCAGTCCTAAGTATTTGCACTGTAGCATGAAATTGAGAAAGTATCATAGAGTGAAAAGCTTGGAAAACAGGAAAGACAACAACTTTAGATTGCAATGGATACAACCATGTGTATTGACTACAATCATCAACAAACAAGACATAATATCTATAGTTACTAAGTGAGGGAACATTAGTAGGCCCCTAGACATCAAAGTGAATTAAAGCAAAGGGAGCATGAGCTCTTGACTCAGACAACTGAAAAAGGTAACTTGTGAGCCTTAGCAACAGAACAAGGCTCACATACAAAATCAGTTTTATTATGCAAACTAGGCAAAATAGATTGCAATTGCTATAGAGTTTTATGACTGGGATGTCCTAGTCTTTGATGCCATACTGAAGCTGGAATAGTAATGTTGGACTTGTAACATTGATATGTTGGGGAAGGTCAAGAAGTCAGAGTAGAAGCACATGAAGTTCGACTGTAGAGGCCATTGTTATAGGGCCCTTGTAACAAACTTGATAACTGAGGTTGTCCACAATGGTAACCTCCTTGTCATTAAAAAGCAAAGTTGAATTATTATCATGAGCTAATTGATACACATACAACAAGTTTGAAGATATGCTTGGGACATGAAAAACATTGTGAAGTTTGAAAGAACCAAAAGGTGTAGAGAGTGTACCATGGCCAGTGTGAGCTATGGGAAGAGTAGTGCCATTGCCAACAGACACAGAATCACCACCTTCATATGGGGAATAAGAGGAGAGAAAAACAAGATCATTTGTGACATGAGAGTTGGCTCTACTGTCAAGGTACCAAGAGGAGTTCCTAGAGGCTGTTGAGGAAATGCCAGTTTGAGCAGTAAAAGCCTGCTTGTTAGCCTTCTGACTGACATAATTCATTCCATCAAAGCAATGCCAACAGTCTAAAGCTTGATGATTTGGCTTACCACATATCTGACAATACACCTTAGCATCTGAATTTTGTGGCTCCATTCCTGCTTGAACGAATTGATTTGGACCTGCATTATAAGTTGAGCCTCCTCTATTTCGTCTGCCACCTCGAATGTTAGAATTGCGTCCGCGTCCTCGATTATTGCTATTGTTACCATATGTCCTTTGTATGTTTAGAGCAGTATGAACATTAGAATTTGCAGAATCAGTAACACTTAGTTTATGAGTGAGTCGTAGATGGAGCTCTTCAGTAATAAGCAAGTTTGATAGCTCAACAACACTCAATGGCTTTTTGTTAACACATATGGAAGCTTTGAGTGTATCATATTCAGCAGGCAGACCGTTGAGAATGTAGACTACGAGGTCATCATCACTAATTGTTTCAGAGACATAAGCTAGACTATCAACAATGTGCTTGACATCATCCAAATAGGCTTGAATCGACTGAGTTCCTTTGTTGAGAATATGTAAGTGCATCTTTAGCTGTTGAATATAAGATCGCAACATCGAGTAACATCGCTTCTCTAGATGAAGGCAGATTGCAGAAGCTATTGGAAGAAGAAGCACCTGCGACAATACCGGAGGCGTAATCGAGGCATAGAGGCAAGTTTTTAAGTGTTCATCTACAATGCTCTATTGTTCATACGCTAGATTTACTACTGATTCACCAGCATCATTTATGATCTACTTCAAAGGACACTGCTTTGTGCCTAGCAGATAGTCGAGAAGCTTATTAGCATGAAAAATAGTTCGGATTTGAGCTCGCCATAGATGATAATTGGAGTTATCAAGATTGATTTGGATGAGTGAATTAAGATTTTGAAGAAGCAGACAAAGATTCGCCAGTAGATCCGTCGAGTTATCAGTCACCGTTGTTGATGTTCTAGTAGCTATAGTTGAAGCTTGGATGAGAGCTCAACAATGGCAAAAAAAAAGTCCAGGATCGAAGAGAGAGAATAAATCTCTCTTTCGTGTGCTTTGGATACCATAACAGAGTATTGTAGAGAGACAGAAAATATATGAAATGTATTATTGCTTAATGAATGACGTATTACACTTGTGCTATTTATATATAGTTCTAATTGTAGCACAAGCTAATTACAGCTGGATCCAACTTATATGTAATTAACTAATTTCAAACTAATTATCTGAGGTGGCATCTTCTAGAAGATTAGTTGGCCTTCTTTGACTGACTGAGTCAACTCCCTTATCAATACCATCTCATTATTGCTTATGTAAGCATCATATCATTCTTTTCCGTCACCTATAGGTTAATCAAAGAAAGAAAAATAAAGTAAAAGAGAAAAATAAATAACTACATAAACAAAAATCTTCAATCAAACTTTGACATCATCAAATGATTTCTTTTGCTGGTTATATGGCTTATGATAAATGTTCCATTGATACACTTTGTCAAATAATTACTAAACTCGTCATGTATGGCCCATTGCTAACGAAACTCCAAACCAAGATTAGAGCAAGTATGAGCAATGCTTCGACTTATAAGGTGACATTAGACTCCACAATGAATAAATCCTATTGGGTGCTTTCCCTAAAACCATAATCAATTTCAAATGGCTTAACCGACCACATTGATAAGGCTCAACTTGAAACTTGCGTTAGTACCATAGAATGTAATGGCATTTTTGGAGCCCTACTTCCCTCTTTGTGACCTCATCACTTCAATTCAAGGGCAAACCCACTTCTTAGTCACTGGGCTGAGCTCACCTTAATTTGGTATTTCAATAGAACGAGCTCTTTGATAAAAATTAAATCCTGAACAAGCTAGAGATCCAGAGTGAAGCTTGTATGAAAAATAAGCATGGGTGGTGAAGTAGGAAGAAAATATTGGACTAGGGATCTTAACCATAACTGCACATTTCAACACAACAAAGTGGCACAAAGAGTCAATTTGTAGTAGAAATCTCGTAATGAATCATACTTTCAATGGATTATAAGAACCAATAAGATTACATCAATGATGGGGTATAAATAATCAAACGGAAAAAGAAAAAAAAGGACATAGGATTCTCAATCACAAATAAATCTTATTGAGCTTAAATGAACATGCAATTCCGAAACAATAAGCAAAATTTGTTGTGAGGGAAGTGTCGAATGTGGAATTGAAAATTGTAATTGTCAAAGATTAGAGACAAGCTTACCCACAATTGAAAGAACACATTAGGAGAAATTGAAGAACAAGGTATATCGTGTCAATTTTTTGATTGGGTAAGCAAGGAAAGGTAAGTTTGTTTACCAAAATCTTCTACTATTCCATAGGTCAACAATGAATTCACAGAACCACATTGGAATAACTGCTAGCAATATATATGTGAAGTTTATGAGCCAGAGAGAATCAATAATGATCATATCAACATCTTGATCTAGCTTGATGATAATAGAAGCAAACGTGGCCACAAGTTTGAACCAATAGTAAAAAAATACACTAATAAATATGAAGTTAAGAAGCAGCAAGGGAGCAAAAATTGTCATGGAAAAAAAGAAAAGGAAAAAAAAATGCCAATCATTCCGAAGGAAAGTTAAGAAAATAATAATAAGGATTAATTCACAAACATCGGTAAATTTTCCAAGCCAATAGTGTGTCATGAATTCAGCTTATAGAGTAGGGGTTCAATAGGGAACCATATGTATACAAAGGATTGAAGGCACGAAATAGGCTTTGAAAGTGGGAGCGCGACGGGATCATCTCGAGATATGTAAATAACAACACATGCATGTGCAACGGAAGCTATAAACATTAAAAATTCGCATGTTAGCAAGTTGTATTCACAAAACCTCAAGAATAAGTCCATAAATTTGTACATTAAAGAAATAAATAAAAGTATATACAAATATATACATATGTATTAAACACAATATATGCTCGATATACCTCTCGTGGAAAACTTGGAAATACACCAATAAGAAGATCTTGGCTCGGACAAACCTCCTCTGCACGTGCAAAGGTCCTAGTCGGTCCACGAGTATCCAAAAGCAACAAAAACACTAACTAATTAAAGTGCTAGCGTTAGTTAATGATCTAGAATTCGTGTGTATGAGTTGTAAGACAAGAAGCAAAAGTCTACTATTTCTTCTTGCCTTGGCCGAAAATACTAGAGAAGAAAGCGAGGATTTTCTTCTAAGTGTGTGTGTGTGTCGTGTAAAGCATTAGTAGAAAGAAGTACAAGATTTGGCCTTTATATAGACACAAGACTTGAATTAGATCATGTCAAGTGTCCAAGATCAAGCCTTTGTCTTACAAAGATGATTGCCAAGTGTCCCACTATTTGCGTGGTGCATCAAAGTGGCTCTTTTCTCCTTGCGTAGGGTGGCCAAGTGTATAGAAAAAGAAGAAGACAACTTTTCCTTATTTTGCATGTATGACAAGTGGCAAGAAAGAGAAAATTCATGTCTTACTTTTGCCAAGTGTCATTTTTCTTGGAATTCCAAGATTGTGCCATGTGTCAAACATGCACAATTTTTAATTAATTCATTCCTTATCCCCTTAAACGATTCTATGCATAAATCTAATTCAGTGGAATGAGAGATGACATCTATGGAAAAAGATCTTTCCATCATTCAACTACCTCGACCGAGGATTTCTCATTTCAAACAATCAAAAATAGATTGCATAGGACAACGCCTCATGTCGGAGTTTAACAGATCCTATCTTGACAATTACCTGTCGGTCTCTATATCACAAGACTAAACTGCGAGAGGTCGTATCCCGCCCTCGGGGAAGACGAGCTTTGTCTAAACGCAATATTTAGCCCCTAATATATCCGGCAGCCGTAATTTCTCAAGTCAAATGATTAATTTGCACAATTTGCAACGAATAATAAACCATTAATCCAAAGTCATGTAGTTTATTATTCTGGTCACATTCAATGACCCGTTCCACTAACGATCACTCATATGTAAGTTAATCGCATACCTATGCCGTTATAGCACAAGACTCATACTTGATAGCCCATACTTGATTATTCTAGTCCCAGTCAAATAATCTAAGGGCTATGAATGCTTTAAATATTTATCATATCGAGGAAATATGTCGTTGTATTCTAAACATTTGAAGAATATATTTCTTTTCTGAAAAATATTAGGGACACATTCATATAATTGAATGGAGAATATGAATGTCAATATAAGATGTCATTCAAATTTACACGAAAAATGTCTTATATAGGTCATCTAACTATATGGCATTAGGTCATATCTCTAATAATCTCCCACTTGCACTAATACTATAGAATATAGCTTCTAGCGCATATCTACATGAGATCGCATTCCCATCTTTTCAAGATGACGTTCTAACTGCGATTGACTCATGGGCTTAGTAAGTGGGTCAGCCACATTTTCTAATGTATGAACTTTCTGCAGACTTATCCTTTCGAGCAACTATTTCTCGAATGATATGAAAACGCCTTTCAATGTGTTTGGATTTTTGATGAGATCTAGGTTCCTTAGCTTGTGCAATAGCCCCATTGTTGTCGCAATACAGCGGTATCAACAACTCTATGGATGGAACCACTTCTAGCTCTAAGAAGAACTTCCTTATCCAAACAGCTTCCTTTGCTGCATCAGATGCAACAATATACTCGGCTTCTGTAGTGGAGTCTGTAGTTACTGACTGTTTGGAACTTTTCCAACTTACTGCTCATCCATTACAAACAAACACAAACCCGGATGTAGATTTCCTATCATCTGTGTCAGATTAAAAATCTGAGTCAGTGTACCCATCTACCCGACGTTCTCCCCCTCAGTAAATCAGTGCAAGATGCTTAGTCCTTCGCAAGTACTTAAGGATATGCTTCACTGCCATCCAGTGTTCCTCTCCTGGATCAAACTGATATCTGCTCACAAGGCTAACAACGTATGCTATATAAGGCCGTGTACATAGCATGACATACATGAGACTGCCAACAGCCGAAGCATAAGGCATACGTTCCATACGTTGTCTTTCATCTTCGGATTTGGAAGATTTATTCCTTGAAAGATGTATTTCGTGCCTGATAGGCAGGAGTCCTTTCTTAGAATTCTCCATCTTGAACTTTTTCAAGATTCGCTCTATGTACAGACTTTGAGATAAGCTGATCAATTTATTCGTTGTATCTCTATAGATACGAATCCCTAAGATATAAGAGGCTTCTCCTAAATCTTTCAAGGAGAACTTGCTTGTTTAACCAAATTTTAGTGGACATCATCTGTCCAATATTATTTCCCATGATTAAAATGTCATCAACATACAAAATTAGAAAAGTGGTCATGCTCCCACTGATCTTCTTGTATACACAGGATTCATCATTATTTCTAATGAAATCAATCTCCTTGATTTCATTATTAAATCTGATGTTCCAAGAAAGAGAGGCTTGCTTTAGATCATATATTGATCTTTTAAGCTTTCACACTTAATTATTATTGGATTAAAAACCTTTGGGCTATTCCACATGGATATCTTCTTCAAGATAGCTATTTAGGAACGTAGTTTTAACATCTATTTACCAGATCTCATAATCATAGTGTGCGGCAATAGCAAGCATGATTCAGATGGATTTAAGCATGGAAACTGGTGAAAAGGTTTTGTCATAATCAACACCTTGTTTTTGACGATATCCTTTTGCAACTAGTCTTGCTTTATATGTCTCCACATTTCCATCAATTCCAAGTTTCCTTTTGAAGACCCATTTGCAACCTATAGGTACAATACCTTCAGGTCAGTCAACTAAGGTCCAAACATCATTTGAATACATGGAATCTATTTCTGCTTGCATAGCCTGTCTCTATTTCTTGGAATCAATATCGCGTATTACTTCCTCATAACTAGTAGGATCATCTACTTGATCATTATCCCCTATTACAAACAAATTTTGTATGTCCTCTAGAAGATAACCACATCTTTCTGGAGGATGGGATACTCTACTAGATCTTCGAGGTCCTTGTGTGATGACTAGTTCTGGATCTTGTTGAATTGGTTCAAGATCATGATTCTAGTCAGTTTGTGACTCAAAAGACTCTTCTTCTATTCTAATTTTCCTCCCACTACCTCCTTCTTGAATAAACTCTTTTTCAAGAAAGACAGCATTTCGGCTGATCAAAATTCTTTGATCATCAAGAAAATAGAAATAATATCCTTTAGTCTCTTTAGGATATTCCACAAATCTTCCTTTGTTAGATCTAGTTTCCAACTTGTCCGTCTTAAGTTTCTTAACATAAGCAGGACAACCCCAAATCCTAATGTGATTAAGATTTGATTTCCTACCAACCCATAACTCATATGGTGTAGTTGGAACAACTTTAGTTAGAACCCTGTTCAACAAGTAAATAGCCGTAAGAAGTGCATACCCCCACAATGAAATTGGAAGATTAGTGTAACTGATCATAGATCGTACCATATCCATCAATGTACGATTCCTACATTTAGATACTTCATTTAATTGTGGTGTAGCAAGTAGAGTAATCTGTGAAGTTATTTCGGCTTGTTTAAGATATTCAAGAAATTTGGTACTTAAGTATTCTCCTCCACGATCAGATTGCAGAGTTTTAATTCTCTTTCCCGTTTGGTTTTCTACTTCAGCTTTCAATTCCATGAATTTTTCAAAAGCCTCATATTTGTACTTCATCAAGTACACATAACCATATTGAGAATAATCATCGGTGAAGGTTATGAAGTAGATATAACCACCGCAAGCCATTTCTCTAAAGGGTTCGCATACATCACTATGTATTAATGCTAACAATTCAGTGGCTCTTGACCCTTTTCCAACAAATGGTGACTTGGTCATTTTCTCGAGAATGCAAGACTCACATGTAGGCACGAGTTCAAATCCTAATGAATCAATAAGTTTATTTTGAGTCATCCGTGTTAATCTTTTCTCGTTAATGTGACCGAGTCTCAAATTTGTTTGTTTTTTTCAAGAACATAACTAACCCAATATCCATAATCTAACCATGTGCAATTCTAGCTTGAATTCCTCAATGCTCACCATGCTAAAGAATTACCAAAAGATAAATTATCATACACAAACTTTAAATGCCTTATAGATCCTGTATTTTTTTCTTTCCTTTAATTTCGGCCGACCATCTCCCATTTGGTGGTAATTTTTTGTCATGATACCTGCCCTTCTATTCTATGATAAAAGAATATGTATCTTAGGGAATACGACGTCCAGCCCTCAAGAGTAACAAATTTTCGTTTATCCATTATTAAACATAGTTTGCTCTTTGTCTCCCAAGATAGACGAAGCACACCAAATCTATTTAAAAAGTGCTTGATTGGATTTCACTTTCATAACTATTTTAAAATAGCAAGTCATATTGCGTACCACTTTTCTTTAAAAGACATTGTTCTATTCTTTATTTTATGTTGAAGAGTGAGCTAATAATTCAAAATTTAAAGAGACAGACAATTAAAAAAAAATTAAGCTCTAACTATTTTGTTTGTTGCAGATGATTTTGTGGACTTGTATTAAGATTGTTTATAAATCCAATACAAGGATTCTCGAAAAAAAAAAGTTGATACTTATAAGAGTTTTGATAAGTTATCCTCTCTAGGGACAAATCGTAAAGAATAGAACACTATTGTTTCATAGCATAACAACCACATAAAATACTTAGGCTTATAGAGAATGAAAACTTTTCTTACTGAAACTCAAGATGTAGATCTCACAATTACTTCTCTTCCAATTTTTCAGAATCAATAGTAGAATAAAATTTTCAGCCTTCTCTTTGTACATTCCTACGATTCTAAAATCATACAGCAATGGTACTATATTCTTTTGAACTATACCATGAATTTATCTTCAATCAGGTAGTATACTTAACAAAAGACTTCCAACTGTCAAAGCAATATTATCTACAAGAAAATGATCTTAGCCTCTTTATATATAGGATCATGAACCAATTACTCTGATACCACTCTATCACGCCTCTAAATTTGTTAGGACAAATTCGGGAACGGAACCGCCTCGAACCTAAGATGATCAACTTCCAAAGCTCGCAAGGCGACCAATCAAACTAACTAAAACCATAAACAAATGCAGCAAGCATTAGAGCATCTATTCCAAAAGAGAAATAGCATAAGTCTAAACTCTCCAAAAATAACAATTGAATGCTCCATAGTATACCCTTATCTAGAAAAGATTTCGTACAAAAGACTAAAAAGAAACCTCGAAATAACGAAAGTCCTAAAACTATTCCAAAAAGGGAATACAAACTAGATCCACAATGCTCGGTAAGGTGGTCATTTAACTTCCAAAGCCCAAGTAATACGAGGTAGTTTTCACTTTCTGCAAAAACATAGTTTGAAACAGGAGAAAAATAAGATATAATCTCAGTAAGTAGTAGGGTCCCCAAAAATACCATGGGACCGTATTGCACAAAATACATAATTTGATAAACAATAAGACATGACCAAAGCATGCGTAAAGATTCCAAAAGTCACAAATTTTAAAAAAAAGATATAGCGAAAAGTCATTAGCTACATGTACAAAATCCAAAGATACCAATGATGGATCCGACTATATGACGGCCGAGACTACATTCATGGTAGTACAGTTCAAAAAGTGGTTTGTTGTCACACATACCACTAAAAGCAAGCAGGAGTCCCCTACAAAATAATAATATACTACCCATGATATGTTAGCGTATGATTCCCACCAACAAGGGTCTAAACAAAGGCATGGCCTCAAAGTGAATGGCATTGGGGTCAAAAGAATTTTACATAAACTCATGCAACTAAATGCGAAAATATTTGTAATGTATGGTTCATAAATTTTGATGCACAAAGAAGCTTTTCGGTCCCAAGTCTTATTTCAGTTTATGAAATTATTTAATAAATCTAAAATCATTTCAAGGCATGCGATGTGAGTGCAAAAGAAATATTTGATGCAAGTTTTAGCGCCAAATTTGAAAGAAAGTCACGAATTTAAATTCTCAAACTTTTTAAACAATATGATACATCAAGAATAATCGTTTTTAATATACGTAAGAGTAAGTGAAAACAACCAAAAATGAGTTTGCATTCATCGAAAGATGAAAATGCTAACTGTCAAGTGGTCACTGTTTGAACAGTGACATGAACAATGACCATTGTTCAAACAGTGACAACTCTTTTTGTCTTTTTTTTTTTAATACTATAGTACTTTCATATTGTTCTATTTTACTTAGAATGTGAGTATATGTTTGGTAAAATAATATACTAATTATTTAACCTGATAAATCATAATTTAAAAGACAAACCTGATATTTAAAATATAGAATATGTCTAAATATTAAAATACATAGTTCTTGAGGAGGGGTGAATCGATGAAATAGAAATGTCTAAAATCTCATAACCATAAAAAGAAATCAATAACTTATAACCTAAATCATTGATCTTAACAATTTTAATTGATTCAACATATAATGCAATATCAATGATATAAAAGTAAAAGAATATCTTGTTGAAGGACAAGTAGTTAATAAAGACTGTAATAGGACATCCCTTCAACAAATTGTCCTTTACAAAATCTTTTTCTATTTTGCCCAGATTGATGCAAGTGTCACTACTTTTCTAGCCCTATTTCAGTAACAAAAAAGATATGTGTAACTCAACTTTAATACTTCTCTCTTCTCAAGGTACCACAGATCATAACTACTTAAAGATAGGCATAACAAAGGGAATCACACCCCAAGCATTGCTTCCTTAATATCTAATAAGAGTATCCCTCCCCGAATTAGTACAAGAATGATACTCCTTAACTCCCTCCTTGAATGTTTGCTTATTTACTATGGCATGTCCTCTTGCCAGTCGCCCCACTGCAAAACCCACTTTTCTTAAGATTAATATAGATGTTCAAATCTTGCATTAAATGGCATCTCAAGTAAAAAGGGAAATTCATTTTGCGATGGAGAGAATATACCTTATCAGTTCTTGGGTCACACTAATGAAGTAAACTAAGGAAATGAACAACATACTTCTGCATCAGAAGAACTACTTTAGCTTTTAGTGAAAAAGAGAGCTTGTACCAGAATGATAAGAATATGCACGGGAATTTCCACAATCCATAGCACAGATTACCTGGAATTGCTAGGGAAATATGCAAAGTAAAATATACGCCGTATTATCTAGATGGCACCGAGAAATTATTCATCTAATTTTTATTTCCCTCTACAAGTGCACAATCCTTTTATTTTTTGAGAGATACAGATGGTGGTAGAGAGGTTGCTCATTGCCTAACAAGTTACAGTTCAAAATAGTGAGGCACATAATTTTTTTTGCGCAAACAGAGACCGTAGGAGACGTACCATAATGTAATAGAATAGAGTGGAATGTTTAAAACGTTTACTACATAGAATGTAGATTTGAAAGCATTTTTCTTCAGAATAGATATGTAAGTTGTATGTGTACTACGCATAAAATTAGAAAACATGATTACTTATATACAAATCAGGCACACTCTTCTTGCTCCAACCCAAAGAGAGATACATATACAACATATTGTTTAGCTAAAACTATAATTAGCATTGACAAAGTAGATTACTTTTAGTACCATCAACCAGTCTCTTCAAGTTTGGTATCACGTATTATATCACAACTACATCAATACTAAAGCAATATACACATACAGCATAAACTGTAACTAGACGAGACAGTAATTCTACATATGTCACACCCCCAAAATTCATAGGGCCAAACTCGAAGACACGATGCTGCGCGCTTAAGAAAATTACTCTTCCTAAACCCGCAAGGCTCTAGTACCATAATACCAAAAATTAAATTCCACAAAACCTTTATCAGAGTAGCTAAAACTCAAATTAAATCAAATAATTCTTCTGAGTATCTATTACACGAAGGCGACACTTTAAAAATAATATTATGCTATAATATCAATATTCTCAAAATACCATATGCTTGCGAGAACTCATCTCACAGGGTGGCTATTAATTCCATGTAGCCCGGACAGCTTATTAACCTAGCCTCTGCACAATTGTAATAAAATAATAATATGAGCGAAACTATGCTTAGTAAAAAGGACACCCAAAGTCAAGCTCTAAGGGTTGTCCAATTAAAGATGCAATATAGAAATGAGAATTGAATCAAAGACACGATACGGAGTCAAAATACAGAAGGTATCTATAAGAGGGACTAATAATATTTAATTCATACCAAACCAGAACCGTACCAAAATCTAATCAAAACAGAACACTCACACAAGGCTAATACCGAACTTACGCAACCAAATTTCACAAAACCTGTGTAGTTATCTCATTTATACTGAAGTATCATACAAGCTTAACTATATTTTCACAATACAAGCATCTTACTATCATATCACACATAAATATCGCCTAGAGCTGTAATAGTCATAACTAAATCACATATCACAATTGTGCAGGATTTGGGAAGCGGCTCTTATAGGTTCAAGAGGTGGCTCCCACCGCTTTCTTGGTGCAGTACTTTGCCCCGCATAGCACTTCGTTCCTGCACCATAATGGCCACCTACGACCCATATAATACTAACAAACTGACAATCTCACCCACCGGATAGGTGTCACAGCTCTAGAGATAACACATAGCAACTGATATTGTAATACATATTTCTTTGATGACAAAAATAAAAGAGCAATCCTATACCGATTCAAGACTCACACTAACCAAATATAAGAGTCCAAGGAGACAAACAAATCAACAGAGCACAACCGAGACACAAACCTTATAGGACAGACTAAATAGATATGAACGAGTTTACCACAAATGATAGGATCACCACATGGCTAGCCACTCGAAGAATTACTGGGAAAAGACCAAAACAAATTATACCAAATGCTAAATCATCATGTGAGAGTCAAATACCCGAATATAGTCCAAGGTAGTATGTCAAACAAAGTATTGTGTGACTCAATTGTCGAATGAGTATCAAAGAATCATAACTGACACATCACGAATAAGAATTCAGAGGGTCAATGAATGGTATATAGTCTAACTTACCTCGATTGAGCTTTAAATCGATTTACTTTTCTTTCAAAATTATAATCTCGAGACCAACTTGTTACTGGCCAAAGAAAAACACTGAGTTCCAATAACATTACCATTTCGAATAGAAGATTAAACTGAAAGGATTTCTAGAATTTATATGTGATATTTAAATTTCCTCTTTATTCCGACCTTATTTGCTTAATTACACACTTTATTAAAATATCGAATCCTTAGTTATTGATCAAGTTCATCCTTTTCTTAACTGTTAAAATTCTTCCCACTCTTCTTTTGTCTTTTCTTTGTCTTCTACACTTCCCATTTTATGCTTTAAGCCTTATTCATCATAGCACACTCACAAACATAAGACACATGGTCGGACAGCATACTGACCTCACTAATACTTTGCTTTGCACAATGTAAATGATGTTTTATACATATTACTACATCTCCATCACCACCCACGGGTATAGAAAATCCAGTATCATACTCGATATCAACACCATAGCGCGTCAATCATCACCACTTCGCGTTAGCAGTCACAACTCCTCCATAGCTATCCTCGAGCCCATTTATTGAGCCTTTACTATTTTTATTATGAAGCCCCAAACTAAGTTTCATCCTCTAGTTACCATTACTCTGAATTATATATAACTTATATAATGCAAATAAGCTTATGAGTCAACTGAATTTCATAACCATACATGCAATAGCCAAAAGATCAGAACCTTACCTAGCCATATTTGGTGTAATCAAAGGGTCAGTTTGTTCTATTCCTCTTTCTCTCTCTCGATTTCTTCTCTGATCTTCTTTTGTTCTCATGGTTTCTTTTCTCTTCTTTCTTTCCTTTCTATTCTTCTCTGTTGTTTTTTATCTTTAAACTCCATCCCTCATCGGCCAAGGCTCCAAAAATAAGCCACAAAGCAGCTCCAAGAAACAAATGCCTAGCTGACTAATACCTTTGCTTCTTCTATTCTTTTTCTTTTTCGGTTGAGTGACTATACGGTGAAGACAAGAGAGATATTTTCTCACTTACCAAGGGGCCCACGGTTAATCTTAGCCAAACATAAACTCTAATTAGAGCTGCAATAAACCAAAATCGAAATAAAGTTTTACTCGATAAACAGATCAGATACATTGTATTAAAATGGTCATAATTTCTTACAAAAAATTCTAATTAATGCACAGTTTAAAACATTATAAATTAGACTCGTAGAACTTTTCAATCATATATGGCTCACAAGCTAACTCTATCTAAATCGGTACAATTTTTAACCCGAAATTAACTCAAAAGCTGATTCGTAACTTTGTAATATTTCAAACTTACTTAATTAATTTTGCAATTGAACTTGTTTGACTGAGCTTGCATTTCTAACGCAGTTGATCCGGCATCACTCTTAATAAATTCTAATTTACATATTAACTCGAATATATTAAAATGCGATATAACAATTATCGTTAATTAACCATTCTTTAACAATTTAATAATTTAATTTGAACTCGCATTTGGTAGGGGTATTACAACATATCTGCTTGACGGGAACATTACATATTTACTCTACCATTGGTGACTGTAAGTCGCAGTTCAAGCATAAACTCCTCTCGCACAAGGACGGAGCCACGTTGTGGGCTAAGGGGGCCCGGGCCCCCCCCATTTTTAAAAAAAAAAATCTATTTATATATATTTTTACTGAAACAATTGTCCAACTAACAATAAAAAACATAACCGGCCCCCCCAACATTTTTTTGTTCCCAACCCCAAAAAAGCAAAACAATATTTCGTCCACTTTTGACTACTTTTGGCTATCTTTTAACTTTAAAATATAATTATATAAAACATAATCATTTTATATAATCATTACTATTAAAAAAATACCTCATCTTTCCAATAAAATACAAAAACCTTCAATCTCTATTCTCTTTCAACGATTCATTTCTCTAGTTCTCTTCCATTCTTCATTCACATATTTTACCTCTATTCCTAAAATTTCTTCTTGAAATTCTAATTCCCACAAACGCATTAAAATGCACAAATTAAGGTAATATATCATAAAAACTTTGTTATATTTACTTATTAATTTTTTTGTTAACATAACTTTATGTATTTATGCATAATTTATTTTATTAATTTTTTTCAGGTAATAACTTTATGTCTTTATGAATAATTATTGTCCTAAATAATGAATATTCTATATTTTATTTTATTTTATTTGGAATTTTTAGTTCTAGAATATGAAAATATGCAGCTATTAAGAATTTTTTTTTTCACAAATCATATCAATTAGAATAATTTATTTAAATACATGAATATAGTAATTTGAAATTTTAATTGAAAATATATCAGATTTGTATTCTCTCATGAAGCAACTCAACTTATAATGATAAAAGATTCTAGTTTGGTCAAATGTAAATATATAATTTATATTTAATTAAATTTTTAATTAGCTTTTGTTACTTAAGTTTGTTATAATTAATTGTATTCATTGGAAATGGAAAGATATTTTTTGAGTCTATTTTCTAGTAGTAAAAAAATACTGTACAAAAAAAAAATTTCGGCCCCCCAATATGAATTTCCTGGCTCCGTCCCTGCTCTCGCAAACTCCAATCTTAGTCAAGACCTCAGCACAATTGTTCCAGAGCCACAAAAGAATTATGTTCTTCTAGAAGAAGCATCTTGACTTGCCTTTTCTAGATATTAAAAAAAAAAAAAAAAATCTGACCGGTTCACGTTGTGAAACTTGCTTGCGAATCTTAATGAGCTAATGCAGATCTTAAAACTTTTGTGCAGCATGAATTAGAAGAACTGAAAGGAAGTGTAATATTGAAGTACTTGTATTTATGATGCTTCAGAAATTAGAGACATACTAATTGTAGCTGAGATTAGTAGGTAACTATGAATGTTGTCTAAAATCTAAATCCATCAACATATCAGATTCTCCGAAGCCAGAGACTCGCCCCACTAATGGGTCCTCTAGTGTTCCTACTATCCTATGTCTTAGCAGACAACAATACTTCCCGGGAACCCTCACTTTTGCACCATAAAAATAAAGAGTCATGTATATTACTTACTGAGATCAATTTATCGTTCTATACCATCATAATCTACTGAATGTTTTGAGGCATTGCATATTTATGGAAAATAAACGAATGATAACAATCCTGCTTATCTAGATGCTTTCAGATGTGACCTCCTGCAAAACATAGTAACATCCGCATCAAGCTCAACAGAGAAAAGAAAGAAAGTAAGCAGGAAACAGAAAATGAAAAAATAAAGACAAAAAATGTTATTTCTCAAAAGTCATTCCCAATCTTTATATCACAATACTGAAGATTCAATTAAAATATGTCTGCTTTGCCCAAACTTTCTAAAGATAATGAACTGAGCTTTTAAATACCAAGAATGTACGAAATACTGGAGCTGTTTATAATTTTTTACCTTGGCTCATCATCGCCATTATCGTTGTTGATGCACTTTATGATGAGCTCCTCATGAATAGCTCTTTTCTTCTTCATAACATCGCCCCACTGAGTAGAAGATTTCTGCAGTTACAAGTAATTATAATAGAGGTTTCAACTTATAATAGGGACAGAAGATGGTCCCTCAACAATTATTTTCAGGTTACCTTTCAGAACTGACAAAAGATGCAAGAATACCCAACATAAAAGAGAAAGGAAAACAAAAAAGAAAAGAAAATGTGACATCTTTGGGTAAGAAAACGAAATATTGATTTTCAATATCAGAGTGTGACACACTTCATTAATTGACTTCAATAAAACTAGCTGAGAATCATTTTTGAATGCATGAATCAGCTGAGATACTCGAGATGATATTAACAGAACATATAGAAAGACATTCAAACATATATGACTAAAAAGCCCAATCATCAACAAAATAGTCAACCCAAAAACAGAGCATGTTTTCATGAAATTTAGGGCCTATGTATCAACTACTGGATATTACAGCCTGGGAACTTAACAAACAAATGAGAGACTAAAGAAGTGTAACTAAGCACCTATTCATAAAAGATTTGATATCAACTGGGTGAAAGTGGAAAAGTAGAAATAACTTTTATTGGGGAAGATCTTTCATTCTTTAAGTGGACTCTCTTAGAAGGTTTCGCTTTTGCTTTTGTTTTTGTACACAAGCAAAATGCTTTAGTACATGGTTTCAGCAAAGCAGTCAGTTCTGTGGATGAATCAATGATTTTCAAAATTCTATCAGACAGAAGATCTATAACTGTTTGCGGAAAATGCCCATATATAGTTACTCCAATCTATAACTGTCTGCAGAAAACGCCCAAATACAGTTACTCCACTTTCAACTGCATGTTCTATTATGGACATATCCATCCGGATCTTTTAAATCCTCTACCTCAGCAGGAGCTGCCCTAATTGGTTTTGAGAGACGGATGATTATCTAATAGGTAAGGCATATCCTCAGGTGTCACAAAACAAAAAGGGACAATACCATTCAACCGGCCCTTGCAGCTCTACCCACTTGTGGACAAAAAGTCTCGGTTCGGAAAGGAAGTCAAAGTTGATAACGTTACCAAGTAATGGAATGTCTTTTCCCCTAGTTGCAACATCTGTCACAATCAATAGCCTAGTTTTCCTTGCTCGGAATCTCGATATATGAATCTTGCGATTGCCTTGATCCGTATCACCTTAACAAAGAGTAAATTGTTTGCCGCCCCTTTGTGTTTTGTTCGAAATATTCATTCACCCTCTGTATTTTTAAAATAGGCTCATTACCCACCTGTGATTTTCAGAATGTAGCTGACCGCCCCCCTCCATTAGAAAAACCGTCTAATTTAACGGCAATTGTAACACACGCGCTTAAAATGTGATTTTTTTATGCTTTTGATTAAAATAAATTCTTTGTTGGACAAAAATACCTTTTTAGTAAATTGCTTGCCGCCCCCTGTATTTTTCTTGAAATACTTATTCACCCCCTGTATTTTTAAAATAGGCTCATTACTCCCCTGTATTTTTTCGATTTTAACTTTATATAAGAGTATAACGATCAATTAACTAATTTGGTAACGTTTGCTAACGGAATAAGCGATTTTGGGTGCGTCAGCTTAATCGAAAAAATACAGGAGGATAATGAGCCTATTTTAAAAACACAGGGGATGAATGAGTATTTCGGACAAAACACAGGAGGGCGGCAAACAATTTACTCCCTTAACAAACATAAGGCATAATTCCCTCTTCCCTAATCAAGCACGAGATCAAGAATGAAGAAAAACTCTCCATAGCATAAGTTCTCTCCTAAAAAAAAATTAAAAAGAAAAATTCACCAACACCTAAGAAACCTCCTGTAGGCTTAGCCTGAATATGCAGAAGAAAGCTTCAGATCCTGATCGTGTATTTAAGCTGAGTGTCAGACCATCACATTACAAGTAATCCATAATACTTCATATCATAATGTGAACCCAGGTTGGTATGTTCTTATGAAAAAGGTTCTGTTTAAGGACCAAATTGCAATTTATTTAAGACAAACATTTTTAGAATGTGAATTGCTTTTGCAAGTGATACCATTTGCAAGTTCAATAAATTGAAATATATTAGTATTATTTAGTTATAGGGATTTTACATTTTATGCTTGAACAGAATCAGGGAAGTTGGACAGCCTGCAAAAGACTAGATTTCCTAGTAAATTAATTTTAGTTTTTTTTTTTCTTTTTCCTGAAAGTTAAATTAGTTTTAGTAATTACTAAACAGAGAAAATCATTACTTTACAAAATATTTGATAAACGAATCCAATAATATTTTATAACGTACCAAAAATTTAATTAGCGTACCGAATAAGTCTTCTCACATGGTACTCTAAAATTCATAAGTGTCGTATGAAAACACTCACTTTTGCTCCACTAAACACTTAAGATCAAATTTATTGCTCTGTATCATAATAATTTACAGATATGCAGTGTTCTGAGGCATCATATATTTTATTGAAAACAAAGGAATGATGATAAACCTTGCTCTTACTGGCCCTTTTTGGAACTGATTTCAGATGCAACATCCTGCAAAACACGGCAACACAACCATTAATCTCAACGGGGAAAATAAAGTCAGGAGCCAAGTAGAAACATTTCTTGGCAATCGTCATGAATCCCATAGCATATGCAAAATGAACCCACTACTTCTGAGAAATTAGTATGAAGTTGCTTGCACAGAATGTACGAATCACTGGAGCGATTAAGAGTTTCACCTTTGGCACATCATCACCAGATCGTTGTTGATGCACTTTGTGTAATGAAGACACTAGCGATTTATAATGAAACAAGTGGAAATGAGCTTGTATTGATTCAACTGAAAGGAAATTACAGGGAATTTAAAGATATGAATGAAAGATAGCCAATTTTAGAGAAAATTGGGAACTCCTAAAGAAGAGAGAGAAGAAGAGCCTAAGCCACTGCATACATTTTTCCTGCCCACATTCTACTGTTAGTCTAGCTTTTATAGCTTTTCTCTATCGCCGACTTGAGGCTATTTCGTTACCAATTCTGTTAGGTAATGTGGCATCTTCCTGGTGCGCATCCCTCTTTGTAACTGCACAGAATCTTCTTGGCTGGACCCTTTTGACACCTCAGCAGCTTGTTCATCACACACATTGGGCTGTCTTTGCTGTCGGTTCATTACATTGCCGCCCTCTGCGAAATAAACCTTGTCCTCAAGGTTCTGAATCTGAATAAGATCTTCCCACGTCACCTCTTCCACAGGAAATCCTTCCCACTGCACCAATACTTGATCAACTTCTTTTCCTTGTCTGATGAGAGATCTTTGAGCAACAATGGCTAAGGGCCGATGGATGGGAGAGGAATATTGAGATAATTCTGGCAGTGGACTACTTGGAGTACCAACTGCCCCCTTGAAGCGCTTGAGGAGGGACATATGAAAAACAGGGTGAATTCTTGATGACTCAGGTAACTCAAGGCGATACGCAACTGAGCCAATACACTCCATTACTTTAAAAAGGCCATAGAAACGACGGCACAATTTTGAATTGAAGGGACCTCTTATAGAATTCTGTCTATAAGGTTGTAGTTTAAGCCATACCATATCACCTACTTCGAACTGTTTATCATGCCTCTTTTTATCAGCGTGGTTCTTGATACGAAATTGAGCTTGTTGCAAGTGCTGGCGTAGTTGGCGAAGAAGCAAGTCACGCTGATATAATTCATTTTCAACAGCATCGTTATTAGTCTCACCAGGAAGGTACCGAATAATAGATGGCAGTGGCCTGCCATATAATGCTTGTAAGGGTGTCATTCCCGTCGATGTATGATAAGAGGAGTTATACCAAAACTCGGCCCAATGCAAATATTTTGCCCATTGATTTGGAGAGTTTGCAACAAAACATCTGAGATAAAGCTCGAGGCCACGATTTACTATCTCCGCAACAAATAATTGGATGTCACGGTGTATATTTTGCGCCAATAGAAGCTCGCAGTCCGCCTTTGAAATGTGCGCAAGGTCCCATCTCTGATAGCAAAAAATTGAAGTTGAGGACTACTCTGCAATCTGTGATAGAATACCATCTCTGATAACGGTTGATGACCGGCCATAGCATGATATGAGATCGTCGGAACCTCAGAATCTGGAGTAAGAGAAGTATCCATGAGTAACAACTTCAGAGCTGTTTCACACCTATGTGACGGAGACCATTTTTTATCATATGAGTAGCAGAGATCCTTCTCCCTTTTTACTTGAATTTCTGCAAATAAAAGTTTCTTGATAGGTAATTTGTGGGTGGTAGGAGGAAGTGATAAGGGTGTGTATGGGTGGGTATGAGTGTTTGGATTCTTTGTGGCTGGGCCGCGAATTGATGGAGCCATTGATACCACTGTAGATGTTTGTGTCAATTTAGTCAATGACCCATGAGGGTTTTCAAATTCCAACTGCGCAAACCTATTCTTCAATGCGCGCCTGAACTGAGTCCACGAACCAATTTGGTTGTTGCGTAGAAGCCATTGATACCACTGTAGAGCCACGTTGTCCATATGGAATGAGGCAATCATTAACCATTGAGCATCATCAATTCTGTAGTAATCACAGAATTGTTCTGCTTTAAACAACCAACCCATTGCATAGCTACCATCGAACCAAGGAAAATCGAGCCGGAGGGGACGACCCAACGGTGGTCGACCACCAGAATTTAAATCGGTGGCCAAAAGATGAGCTGAGCAAGAAGAAGAGGACTCACTAGAATGGAGAACTTGAGTGAACTTACCATCCAAAGCAGGACACGGTAAACCAATTGCTCCATAGATTTATGCTGAGTTGAAATCGCCGATTGCATTGAATTGCTAGGTCGCATGACTGCTAAATATACCATAAGTGCATATAGTTCTAGAACAAATTACATACTTCTCTCAATCCTCACTTCAATTACCACCTAAAAGTTCAAATAATTTTAAAATATTGAAGCCTAATGCCACCTAATTACATTCTATCACCATAACATTTTAAGATACGAGTGGATTTGTTGTCGGATCAATAGTATTCTTTTAAATAATTACTATCCAAAAATATAATGTAATGTCAAAAATTAACGGGTTGAGCAAATCGCTCAACGGGCTAAATTCCACTCTAATAGGTTCAAGAACACGAGAGCACTTTTTTAAGCATTAAAAAAGAAGGTACATGTTGATAGAGTTAGGTAAGGAAGTGTCTTCCAAATTCAATTAGCACAATTCCCAACTATCTAGTCTTTGTTAAGGGTCTTTCATTTTTTTCAACCAGATCAACATATTGAAAAAAGACAAAGGCTCTTACTCAAATGCGTAACTATCGTGTGGCTATCACCTCAACACGACACTCTAAAATTTATATTGGTTTGAGCAAGGGTATTGGGATTTGAAAGAAAAAGAATTGAATTGATTGCATAGTCTCAATATAAGAATTTAAAACCAACCAGTCATCTCTCACTTCATTCTATCATACAAAACTGTGGATGAGACTTTTGTCCCATTGGACTCCTAAGTGATAAAAGAAAGTAGAACTCATTCTTACTTTTTTATTACTGTTCTTGTGTATATGCAAGATTGAATCCATTTGATAACTAGAATAGATTATAATAATAAGAAAGGGACTGGCAATTATAGCGCATTATTACCCTTACAGTTTAAGAATTTTCTTCAATGAAACTTATCCAAATATGTCACATTTATGCTTATTTCTATCAATGGTCATCATGAAATGATCATATTATTGTTATTTTTTCTTCTTTCCCTTTCCTTTACGTTTTCCTTTTTTTTTTTTTCTTTCTTCTCAATTATTCTACTCCAACATACATGCACACGACATGAATGCAAAGGTATATGCACACGAACAGGTTCACGCACACTTGAAACCACATACAAACAAGACATGCACACACACATACACATAGATACATAGACTCAATCCATTAATGTGGAAAGCATCGATTGCTAGGGCATACTATCGAATTTTGAATTTCGGAACACTCTTTGGGTCTTGTTCTTTATAATTTCTTTTACCTATACGAAATGAAATAATTTCAAGCCATTGCCTTGATTGGAACTTTTCTAAAGGGTGTCATCTATGAATTGAGTTTTGGAGATCGAGATTAAAAAGAAGTGTTATAGTGACGATACCAACAAGAAAGAGAAAAAGAGTATGGAGATCAACGGTTGGTGTCTGAGGGAGTGATTCAGTGGTGAGGGGGCTGGGTATGGAGATGGCTACTAGTACAAACTACTTATTGTAGCAAAAATATGTGATTAGGTTTTGTAACACCTATTAAGGGTATTTTTGTTCATAAAAATGTTGATTTAGGCATGATTATATAACACCTTGCATTTTTTTTCTTGTGTGTCAAATGCATAGCCATAATGGACAAAAATTCTAAGGACAAGAATATTGTGCTTTAGAACTGTATGGACTTATTAGGTGACTACAATACCACATGAAGTAATATGCGCTTTAGGTGAACGACAAAGAGGTTCTTTACTATTTTATCTCCTAATTTTTGTTTACTTATATAAATATGTTATTTCTTTTACGACAATAACTTTTAAGCTCCTCAATTTTTCTGCTATTTTATCTCCTAAAATCTTGGGTTTAATTTGTAAATGTGCCACAAGGCTTACTAAATTTTAGGACACTAATTTAAAGTTTTTCAATTTTAATTATTAAGCCTCCAAACTACAAATAAATGGTCAATGTTGAAACTTGTGAGACAACTATGCCCTTACCCCTAACATTGTTTGAAAAGTGGACAACAAACAAAGACACGTATGTTTCACATGCTTAAGCAAGGGTGAAAAGTAAAAAGCCACCTAAATAATGCTTTCATATATTTATGTATTTTTTCAAATAAAAATTATTCAATTTTTAGTTTTGATTAACATTTAGTATACAAAATTTCAATGCTAATTGGTTTCATTTTACCATTTGATAAAATGGTCTTATCATTTTCACTCAACTATTGCCTTGACCAACTCTATACATTATAATGTTAGACGACACCTGATCTGCGTGACTTTACTAGATTCAAATGTGTTTGAATTACTTGTAGATAACAATTCTATTGTAAAGTAGTGTACTGCTTCTACACTTCTACTTCATGTAAACAACTTTATTGTACTTCTATCATAAGCAATAGCAAGTGCCCAGATGATTCATCGGGCAACACAAACGTTACATGGTATTAAGAGCTTGGGTTATCACGCACATTTTTTTTTTCTTTTTTCTCTCTTGAATCAATCACCTCATGACTTCTCAGTCTTCACCTGCAACTTCGACATCTATTTCTCCAGTCATCTCTTTGGCCTTGGTCCAACATATTCCTCAAGAGATTTTTCTCAAACTCGGCACTGATAATTTTTTGCTATGGAAAACTCAAGTCTTCCCCGTTCTACTCGGTTTCATTGATGGATCCTCTAAAAAACCATATGTTCCTCTGAAATCTGTCGCGGCGTGGGTTCAACTTGATCAAATTTTTTTGGGCCGGTTACTTGTATCTTTGTCGGACTCAGTTCTTTCCCAGGTCGTTGACAAATCCACAGCCCGTGAAGTTTGGCAAACATTAGAAGTCATGTATGGCTCCCAATCACGAGCGCGCATTCAACAGATCAAAACTGAGCTATAATCCATTGTCAAAGGTGCTCAAATAGTCTACTTCTATATTCAGCAAGCTAAATCTCTATCCTTAGCTCTTGTGAGTGCCGACAAACCGGTGGACGATGATGGCCTTATTCTATGGACTCTCCGTTGCCTTGGCTCCGAGTTTGATCCTATTGTTGCTGCTATTAACTCACGTTCTACGTCTCCCATTTTTGTAGAGGTACGTGGGTTACTCTTAGATTTTGAGCTTCGATTGACAGCCTCCTCCTATCTTTATGACAAGTCTGCTTCTATAACTGTGCATCACTAAAGTTCTCCACATTACAATTCTTCGTCACCCGTGGTGTCATCATTGCCTCCTATGCAAAAATTAAATTATGGTCGTTCTAATCGGGGCCGTCATGGTGGTCGTGGGAATGGTCGAGGATGTGGTAGTTGGGTAACTCTTCATCTACTACATCCAATTATACTTCTGTGGTTTGTTTTCGATGTAGGTATCCCTACCACAAAGCTAATAATTGTTGGGCTCCGGATGATGCGGTAAATCAAACAACCAAGGATTTTAGTGCTATGAACGTTGCAAATCCTTCAGACCCGAATTGGTATTTGGATACTGTTCCTACTCATTATATGACCCCAGATGCTACACAGGTTACTGGTAAGATTCCTTATTCTGGTTCGGATAATATTATGGTTGGGAATGGTGATGGTCTTTCAATCACCCATACCGGTTATACTCATTTCTCTCTATCCAGTGGTTCAGTCATCAAATGCAATACTTTACTTGTTTCGAATCTTACAAAGCGTCTTTTATCCGTTGCTCAATTCACAAGAGACAAAAACTGTTTTTTTTTGTTTTCACTCTATTTGGATATCTTATTAAGGATCTGAAGAGAGTAAATTGCTTGTCGCCCCCCTGTGTTTTGCTTGAAATACTCATTCACCCCTTGTGTTTTTAAAATAGGCTCATTACCCCCAGTGATTTTCGGAATGTAGCTGACCGCCCCCCTCCGTTAGAAAAACTGTCTAATTTAACGGCAATTGTAACACACGCGCTTAAAATGTGATTTTTTTATGCTTTTGGTTAAAATAAATTCTTTGTTGGACAAAAATACCCTTTTAGTAAATTGCTTGCCGCTCCCCTGTGTTTTTCCTGAAATACTCATTCACCCCCTGTGTTTTTAAAATAGGCTTATTACCCTCCTATGTTTTTTCGATTTTAACTTTATGTAAGGGTATAACGATCAATTAACTAATTTGGTAACGTTTGCTAACGGAATAAGCGATTTTGGGTGCGTCAGCTTAATTGAAAAAACACAGGGGGGTAATGAGCCTATTTTAAAAACACAGGGAGTGAATGAGTATTTCGGGCAAAACACAAGGGGGCGGCAAGCAATTTACTCGATCTGAAGACGGGACACCTGCTATATCAGGGAACGCTTAGTGGTGGTCTGTATTCTTTGCAGCAGCCTAATAAAGTCGTCTTTCTAGCAAATAAGGTCACGCGTGATGTGTAACATGCACACCTTGGCCATCATTCCTCCAGTATCCTTGCTCGTTTACATGCTAACTTGCCAAGTCTTCCATCCAAAGTCTCCTCAGGGCCGTGTGGTAGTTGCCAATTAGGGAAGAGTCAGCGTCTTCCTTTTGACTTTCATGTTCCACGATCATCTTGTTTGCTTAATATTGTACATTGTGATGTTTGGGGTCCATTCCTGACACCATCTTTGGAAGGATTTCATTTCTATTTAATTTTAATCAATGATTTTAGTATATTTGTTTGGTATTATCCTTTGATACGCAAGTCTGGTGTGGCCTCTATTTTTCCATCTTTTATTGCAATGGTGGAGAATTTGTGTGACAAGAAAATTAAATAAATTCAAAGCAACGCCGGGGGTGAATTTATTGGTAATACTATCCAACAACTATTTAAAAGTCATGGTATTATTCACCATTTATCTTGTCCTGGGACACCATAGCAGAATGGTGTGGCAGAGAGAAAGCATCGACATATTGTTGAAAGTGGTCTTACAGTTTTGGAGCATAGTTCCTTACCATCTATTTTCTGGAACCATGCTTTTTCTATGGCGGTCTATCTCATTAATCGGCTACCAATTATCGTGCTCCGATATCACTCTCCTTATGAATTGCTTTATGAGTGTTGTCCAGATTATTTCATGCTTCGGGTTTTTGGGTCTCTTTGTTACCCATGTTTATCTCCGCTTGGTCGAAAGAAGCTTGAGTTCAAGTCCTGCAGATGTTTATTTCTTGGCTACAGTCCTAATCACAAGGGCTTCAAATGCTATGTTTTGGATACAGGAAAAATTCTAATTTCTCGTCACGTGGTCTTTGATGAGGGAAAATTTCCAGCTTCAATGCTCACTCAGTCGGCTACCTCATCTCCTCTATTTTCTCTCAAGCTTTTTCCAGCTCAAATGCTACGTCTAATCATTTGGTATCTGACATTTCTATGTCGAGTCATGCTGCTCCATGTTCTCCAGCACGACTTCATCCTTTACCTGAAGATGAAAATGCACAATCACATGCTTCTGATGCCTTAATTATGCCTAATTTGGACCATGATGCACCATTTCACAATTCGTCAACATCAACTCATGGTTTTGGTGACTTGGTCCTACATGAATTGGATCATAATGCTCAAATTCCCAATTCGTCAGCTCCGGTCCCTTGGCATTATTGAAGACCATATTCCCGCTGAATCTCAAATGTTGTTTCCTCATACTATGACTCAGTCTAATACTTCAACCCTTCCTACTCGCGAGCACCACATGGTGGCTTGTTCTATGGATGGTACTCGACGACCAAAGGTCCTACTTTCTTCGCGTTATCCAATTGCATCTTGTTTACTTGCGGCTACATCAACTCTACCAAATGAACCCACTTGTTTCACAACTGCGAATAAAGATCCCAAATGGCGTGCAGCCATGGTTGAAGAATTTAACTCTCTTATTGCTAATCAGACGTGGTCTTTAGTTTTTTTTACGCCTTCCATGAACGTTATTGGGTGTTGTTGGTTTTTGGGACTGGTCGCCCAATATGGGTTGACCCGGCCCGACCCATTTTGTATGGGTCATAGGTCATGGGAAGTTATGGAAATAACTTCCCATCCTTTTTCTAATATAGAAATTTAGAAAAAGAATAAAACTGTCGTTCAGTTCTATATATAGACAGAAGTGCAGTCTTCTGTTTTCTCCTTCTCATCTTCTCTATGCTCTCTCTCAATCTCTCTTACTATGTCTATAGTGCGTAGACATCAAAATTAAATCGGTATTTAAGTTGTGGCAATATAGTCCAAGATTGAACATGTATTTTGGACTCCGATTCGTGGCTGTTTAACGGTGGAACGAACGTGGTTAATTCCTGCAGACTCTTCTGCATACTACGAGGTTAGTATTCTATTCGGTTTATGAAGATTCATATTTTGTATTAAATTCTTCATTGGTATCAGAGCTAAATCGTTGGTTCTCCATAGATATTTGTTCTCTGCAGTATATATTTGTATATGCATGTTAAATCGATGAATTATTGTGATTTAAGCGATTTTTAACATAATAATTGTGAATTTATGTTTCCGTGAAGTATCATAAGTATGTGTATTTTTGGTACTGGTAAAAAGTGCTCGTTGCAAGGATTCTAACGGCACAAATTTTATAATTTTTCGTTAAGTAATGAATTTATTACGAATTTTTAAAGTTTGATTGTCAAATTGATTAAAACATTTTTTCTGCATTTTTTTTGTCAGTGTTTTGGTCATTTTTCATGTCTGTATCATGTTTCAAAAATTATGTATTTAATATTGTTAGAACGGGTTCGTCGAGAGCTTTCCGTAGACATGTAATATGCTAAATTTGGTCTTTAAACGCAAAAGTTATGAAGATTTTATGTAAATCTGGAAAAGTTGGGTTAGTGTGTGTTCTTAGTGTAGTGCGTGTACGTTGAAAAGCGTGTAAAATTGCAGAACATGTCTGGACATGGCGGGACACGTGGCCCAATCGTAGGTTGCCATATGGCGAGGTCATTTTTAAAAAAATTATATATATATATATATATATATATATAATTAATAATAAAAGTATTATTAAATTTAAAATTTGACAATAGACATTGTCCATTGTCAGACGTGATTAAATCACATCTCTGTGACGTGATTCAAATACTGAGGGGCCATGACTTTGTGGGCCACGTGGCTCATTGCGGTACGCCACGTGACTCATTGTGGTACGCCACGTGGCCATGTGCATTTAAAAAAAAAAAACAATTTGAATTGCTTTAATTTCAATTTCGTGATTGAATCACGTCTGAGGGACGTGAATCAATCACGTAAATTGGCTTGAGATGGTGGGCCACGTGGCTCAGTTAGATTGTGCCACGTGGCCATATTATAAAAAAAAGGGTGATCACGTCTGACCATGATTCAATGTGAATTTGAACATTGAATCACGTCCATGTTCAAAATTGAACATGGTTTGTTGGGCCACGTGGCTCATTCTGGTTGCGCCACGTGGCCCTACATAAATAATAATAATTATTTTTTAAAATTAAATTAAATTAAATTAGTTTTAATTTAATTTTTAAAGATAGAATTAAAATTAGTTTTTAATTTTTTTACACCTCAACCCTGCTGCCACCGGAGGTGGTCCAACATTGGCGGACGGTGGTCCGAAGGTAGTCAGGCAGCGGCTTAGTGGTGATCCGACGATGGTTCGGTGGTAGTCTGATGGTGACAAAAGGCGGTCCGACCACTGGCAAACGGCTGTTTGGTAGGGAAGGACGGCGGTTCGATCGTCGGTCGGTGGTGGTCCGATGACAAAGGACGGTGGTCCAATCGCCAGTCAATGGTGGTTTCGCTACGATCCGGTCGTCCGTTGAATTTTAAAATTAAAATATATTATTATTATTATTTAAATAATACATTAGTTGTATTAATTTAAAGGATGACATAATATGTATGTGATATTTACAGATTTGACCCCATATTTTTTTATGCCTTTATCTTTGTGATAATTCTATTTTTGCCCCCATGTTTATTAAATGAGCTCTTATCTTTATGATAATCTCATTTTTGACCACATGTTCTCAATTAGGGCCATTATTTTTGTGATAATTGTGTTTTGGCCCTATTTCTTGCTAGAGTAGTACATAACTTAAATTAATTTCAATTATAACATGAAATCATGAGTAATTTCATTAAGTTTGTCCAAAATTTGTGTAGTTTAATTGTAACATTTACCATTAAGGGCAAAAAAAAATTGAAATTTTGTTTAAATGCTTAAATTTATGTAATTTTATTGTAATCTTTACAATTAGGACGTGAAATTTTTGTAATTTCAGTTCGAAGTATGAAATTTGTGCAATTTCATTATACATGTTGTGTACAACATTAATGCATGCTACGTGCATTATTACTTTTTGAAATTAATTTATTAGATAGTTATGTATTAAAGTTTGTTTATTTACCTGAGGACTTTAGTAGTCATTTGAGAGTAGTGTGACTTAAACAAATTGCGAGAAAGATTTCCGCCACTACTACTTATAAGAACACGTACTGTAATGGGCCCAAACTACTGATCCCATATTTTGTTTTACTATTAATATTTACACGTAATATTAAATATTTTATGGGATATTTTACTGAGCATGTGATAATATTAGACGCACTTTTATTTCTCTTAACATGTAGAACTAAAAATGTGTCTTTTGGGACTCAATAAGTTTGAGACAACTTCTACATGCTCAATTATCATGGTCCACATGTATTAAAAGAATTGAATTAGTCAACTTTGGTGGACCACATCAAATTTTGAGGAAAATGAGAACATTAAGGAGTGAATTTTTTTAGTAATTTATTTGTTAATTACTAATTCATGTCAAGATCATGTTAATATTTGTCTTTATCACATGTTCTTATCATAGGCATATGTTGCATATGTTATTAAATTAATAATTAGTTTATTAATCCTTTATCTGAGTGGGAGTTCTAAGATTAGAACTGGTGTGATTCTAATCTAGAACTATTAGTTCTCACACATATGAATTTATGTAATTCATATACGGAACTAATGTTTCTACTCGAATAGGATTAAATTGTGATAATTGTGACATTTGAATATAGAATTTGGTAGGTTGTACTACAATATGTTGGTACTATATCTTATGTCACTTTATTACATTTAAATATTTGTTCAAGTAGAATTAAACATCTTAATGTGCTAGTACCGAACATCAAAGATGTCTATGTTGTGGTTATTTATGATAACTGCAAAATATCATTGCTGAAGAAAAAATGGACGGTGATGATTGTTAATGTGGCATTATCAAGTTTAGAATATCCTTGAGCAGCAAATAGGTGTTTGAAACACTGAGTTATAGTATAGTGAACCATTAAGGTGGTAACACCACTCAGCATAAGAGATAAAGGCCTATTGGGCTAGAAAAATGCTAATGCTTGCATCATGTTGTTGAGTCCTCATTACTTATTACTAAGTTTGACCTACTGATGTGGGGATTTTGAAAGCTTGAAAGAGAAATTCAGTAGAATTTCTATTTCTAAACTAAGTCAACTTATACTCAAGTTCAACACAAGCTAGAAATGTCTCAATGCAACTGAAAGGTAGCATTTATGAGATGTTGAACATAATTTGAGAATTGAAGGTAATTGGCCACATTCTCACTCATGAACAACTAGTGCAAGTTGTCATCATATCCTTTCCATCTATCTGAGTGCACATAATTGTCAACATGACGTACAATAGGAATGTTAAGACGTTCCAAACATTAAACACCAATTGGAGATTGTAGGTAACGCCTTTTAGCCATCTAGGTCATTGGTCAAGCTTATGTAGCTAAGTCCAATAAGCAAGGGTCATGATGATCCAAGCACAAGGGGCAATGACTCCAATGATAAAAAGAAAGGATAAGTTGACTGAGAGACCAAGAAGGTCAGACGTATGTGTGACAAATTGTGATAGCTATGTGCTACAATTGTCACAAAAGGATCACTAAGCTTGGGATCGCCCTAAGCTGAAGATCAAATATTTGTCCTCATGACTAAAAATGTAAGAGCTTTTGTGGGATACCATTTGATTTTAGATCAAAATATGGTTATTTTTGTAATAATTCAAGAGTTGAAGTCAAGGGCATTGACACTTGATAAGTACCATTATGTAATGGTCAAACTCTATATTTTTCCACAATGCGCTAAAAGCTCCAATTTTTCAAGTCAACTTGGTATATGCATTAAAATCCCTTTACGATTAAGTCTTATACTTTATAAGTACTTAGTTGAATTGTTAGGAACAACTCATTATAAATTTGGCTATATTGTGGATGGTTTTCTTGTTCTATGAATTGAACATCAAAACCAATGCTATATAAATATGTGTTATTAATACTACATCTTTGTGATCTATAGCATAACAGCTAGGCATGTAAGGCAAGATAGAATGAAAAGACTAGCATACGAAGCTCTTTTGAGGCTGTGGTAAGCACAATTCTATCTGTTCCTGTGTGAAAGTTGCCTAGCCAATAACTCCACAATAAAATGTTTGGCAAAGGCTTGCGAGCTAGTTTTCCGTTGCCTTGAATTCATCCCGAAATCTATGATCCAAAGAATGATAGGGCAAGGCATGAGGCCTCATATTTCGTAACTTTTCTCAAAGTTTTCACAAGACTTGGTTTTGTCCTTTTGTTTTCTCACATGTCTGAAGTTTAACTGCTATGGATGTTATTCTAATCATGTTGAGAATCAAACTGACATAATGTGAAATCTTTAAGAACCGATCTTGTTCAGTAATATTTATTTGATTTGTTCAAAATAATTTGTTGACGAAAAAGGTATAGCAAGAGGGCTAAATATTCTTGCCACTTCGCAACTATGAGATGTTGCAGAAAGACGTAATATATCCTTATTGAATGTGGTTAAGTATATGATGACTCGTATAAATTTCTCAATTATGTGTTGGGAATATATAACTGCCATATATATACGTTTAACCAAGTGTCCTACAAATCAATCACTTCAACTCCTTAAGAGTCATAGACATGTAGTGAACCAGTCTGCGATGAATTATGACCCTGTGAGTTGGCTACTTTGTTCATGATATTTCTCATGAGCTTGAGAAATTGAAACCAAAAGGAAATAGGTGTATTTCTATTTGGTACAATGAATGCTCCAAAGGGAATGTATATTGATGAACAGATAGTGGGAGTGTGTTTAAACTCAACATTCTTGGATATAGAATTTTCTAGTAAGAAATTCAGTTATCTGAATTGAATGCTCCTAATGGTCCTATCCTTCACAATTTTTTCAGTAGAAATGAGGACTTGCTTCCGTTCACTGATCCAAGTGGGAGATAAACACCGGTTTGGTTTTGGTCAACTTGACCGGTTTGGTTTTGGTCAACTCGAATCCGTTTCGTGATCAAAATGAATTCGTTTCATTAACCAATTTATGAATCATGTTCACTTGCAATAGTAATATCAGTTTCATCAACTCGAATATGTTTTGTTATCAATGTGAGTTCGTTTCACTACCGGGTGATTATGAAAATAAGTTTTTCATATGTTTACTAGTTAAGATGGTAATGAACCCTAGATAGTGGCTGAAATTCTCTCATCTTTTTGCAAGGAAAAGTCGGATAAAAGCAATGCAAGAACAATTGAATCCAATTTGAGATATTAAGCTCATTAGTGGCTAAAAAGTTGTACCCAAATTGAGGGTATAACTTGCACGCAAACCTTCTTTCGTTGTTAGGTATGCCTCAATCTACCCATTTCTGATCATGTCACCCAATTGAATCTCGAATTATATCAGGTGGATGTAAAGGTGATTTACATCAGGTGGATATAAATGTGATGTTTCTTAGTGAAAAAATACAAGAAGAATTCATTTTGTATGTTCTTAAAATGGTTCAATAAGACATCTGTGTATATGTCAATTGATCTGAGAGTAGATATGTGATTCTATCTCTCTAGATGGACGATATTATTGATCAGAAAATGACAAGGAGTATATAATCACTATTAGGATGTGATTATCCTCAACTTTGTGGGATGAAGGACATTGGTGGAGTAACTTATGTGTTTAGAGTCAAGATCCAGAGGGATCACTTTAAAGATTCTTGTTTTGTTGCAAGAGTCATATGTCAAGAAAGTTCTTGAATGACTCTATGTATAAGTCTACAAACCTATAGATGCTCCTGTAGCCGAGGGTGAAAGCCTAAGCTAAGGGACGTGTCTCCAAATGCCAGAATAGATTGATGAGATAAAAATGTTCCTTATTTAAGCACCATGGGTAGCTTAGTATATACTGTGGTTTATACATGGTTAGATATTTGTTTTTGCCGTGAGATTGGTAAGTTGTTACCAATTAAATCTTTGATAAGTTCATTGCATCGTTGTCATTAAGATCATGAGGTATTTGAAAGGCAATTTAGATTTTGTCAATGCCATTAAAGTCTTGATCTCTATTAGTAGAGATCCACAAATGCTGATTTGGGTGGTGACCCAGATAAGCGTAAAGTTACCTCTTGACATGCTTACTTGTTAATCAATGGCACTACTTCGTGGAATAGCAAGAAGCAAATATGCATAGTATTGTCAACTGTGGAAATTGAGCTGTGTGGCATGCTCAACAACTATACAAAAAACAATAGGGCTCGAGAGATTATGATGGACTTGAGATGAGTCAGTTGCTAGACGAACAATGACGATCTATTGTGTCATCTAATTATCCATCGCCTATGCTAAGGATCTTGTATTTCATGGCAAAACCTAATACATAGACATTATAACTTTGTGTCATAAAAAGAAGTGACTGTGGAACACTCACCTAAGCATGAGATGGCAGTGACCCACTTGATAAGTCCATATCCAGAGATATGTATTTGTTGCAATAGAATCTCTAGGATTGCATAGGACTTGATATTGATGTTCTATAAAGTGATGTACAATTACTAATGTACTCATACTGGTGAGTATTTGATGTCAGTTCATAGTCAACAAAATTTTCTTCATGTGTTTGCTTAGTGCCTTGTCTTTGTGATAAGTTTGGAAGAAATCGAATATGAGTATGCTAACACAGGTTGACATATAAAAGTATGTCGACAAGTTGATGAGATTGACTCTCTCACACAAGCAATCGCCTCTGGCGCAGTGGGAGCGTGCAGAGATGAGACGATAGGAGTTGGTTAGTATTCGTCAGGAAATACTATACTTATATAAGATATGTCGCCTTAAGTATTGGTTTGGAATTGGTTTTTGTGACAATATTAAGATGAGACCTCTTAATTGTATATGTTACAATTAAAGATTGACATGAGGTCGATATGGATTCCCACGGTCCATATAACCTGTTTGTAGCTAGATTTGAAACCTTGATTACTAAGTGTATTAAGTTTGAGGATTCGGGTTAGTTTCTAAGTGATAACTAGACCAAAATCTGTACGGTGTTTGATTTAGGTAAAGACATACGCCCCTTATAAGGAAAGTCACACCATAACACATGTTTCATACCATGTGTGCTTTGCGACCGTAAAATAGAAGTGGGTGAATGGATCCCTGCTTCACCACTGTGTGAGTCCTTGAAGCAATAAATACTTCTTTAGGATACCCTTAGTGACCTACGCTCATATTCTAATAGGTCAAGTTCAATGTTAGCTACTTTGGTATGTTGTCTAAAGATCACGTTAGATTCGATCATATGGGACATGTCCGGGAAAGCGGTTGACTTGATTTAGAAGGAAAATGAGCGAAGGGAAGACTATTCGCATCTAGCGCTACATGTGTTCATTGGTCGACCAGTTATACAATCTTTGTGATTGAACAATCTTTGTGATTGAATATAACTATGAATACATGTTTGAGATTTAAAGGTCAAACATAGCCTACGAGGGATAAGGTGTGTGTTGACTGATGTGAACTTAAATTGGTTTAGGGTACAGCAAGATATTTTCTTCCATTGAAGACCGTAGCTCCCATGTCATCCCTAACAGGTACATGGTCTGAGCTTTTACTTGTTGTGTGCTCGCGGGTCGCACGACTTATTTGCTCGTATGAATTTGATGATGGTTCCTGACAAGGTCATAGAGAGAAATAATGGTAGATATGAGTCTACCCATCTTGTGCGAGTGAGAGATGTTGGTTTTTAGGACGGGTCGCCCAATATGGGTGGACCCGGCCCGACCTATTTTGTATAGGTCATGGGTCATGGGAAGTTATAAAAATATGAAGATCTGTATTCTGTATTAAATTCTTCAGGTGTAAATGGGTATACCGGGTGAAGCAAAAGTCTGACGGCACTTTGGAACATTACAAGGCCCGATTAGTAGCTAAAGGCTATACACAATAACCTGGGCGTGATTATGGGTACACCTTTAGTCCAGTAGTTCGTGCTGTTACTATTCGCATGGTTCTCACCTTGGCTATTTCTAAAAATTGGTCTCTTCGACAATTGGATGTGAAAAATGCCTTCCTCCACAGGGATTTGTCTGAAATAGTTTTCATGCACCAACCTCAAGGGTTTATTGACTCAGCATATCCTAATTATGTGTGTAAGTTACGAAAATCACTTTATGGACTTCAACAGGCCCCGAGGACTTGGTATCAAAAGTTTAATAATTTTCTTATCTCTTGTGGCTTTACACACTCTCACCATGAGGCCTCTCTATTTATTATGCACCAATCTGGTCATGTTCTTATCCTCCTCATTTATGTGGATGATATTGTTATAACTGGTGATTCGCCTAATGTTATAATTGAGTTTATTGCTTTGTTGTCTAAAACATTTACAATGAAGGATTTAGGACCCCTTTATTTCTTCCTTGGCATTGAAGTCCATACTTCTCAACATGCTACTAATGGTGAGCTCCTCACTCAAATGAAGTACTTACTTCAATTGCTCAAGCAATTTGGAATGGATGGTGCAAAACCAGTTGCTACTCCCGGGACGGGTTCTCAACTACATGCTACTGATGGTGAGCTCCTCTCTAATGGAACTGAGTTTCACCAACTATGTGGAGCCTTGCAATACTTAACATTGACTAGGCCAGATTTCTCATATGTTGTTAATTCTGTGTGTCAATATATGTATTCTCCTCAGGACATCCATTTGGTTGTGGCAAAACAGATTCTTCGTTATGTCAAACAAACTCTTTCTTATGGACTTTATTTTCAACCAATTTTTAGCCTCAATTTATATGGCTATAGTGATGCAGATTGGGTGGGTTGTCCCATAACTCGTCGTTCTACGATGGGTTATGCAATTTACTTGGGCCAAAATTTGATTGCGTGGGGTTCTCGTAAGCAAACTATGGTGTCAAAGTCGAGCTTAGAAGCTGAATACTGAGCATTGGCTTCCCTTGCTTCTGAGATGCTATGGGTTATGCACATTTTACGGTTTCTAGATGTTGAGTTACATACTACGCCTCTAATTTACTGCGACAATATTAGTTTCATCTATATGGCTTCTAATCCCATAATCTATCAGCGAAGCAAGCACATTGAGATTGACGTTCATTTCGTCCATGACAAAGTTAGCGACGACACTCTCTAACTTCAATATATTCCAACGTAAGACCAAAAGGATGATATCTTCACTAAGCTGTTGTTTAAACCACGGTATGTTCTTCTTCGAGACAAGCTGCCAGTGGCTCCTTCCCCATCAGCTTGTGGGGGGTGTTAGACGACACCTGATCTACATGACTTCACTAGATTCAAATGTGTTTGAATTACTTGTAGATAACAATTATGTTGTAAAGCAGTATACTGCTTCTACACTTCTACTCCATGTAAACAACTTTATTGTACTTCTATTATAAGCAATAACAAGTGCCCAGATGATTCATCGAGCAACACAAACATTACATATAATACTCAGTATTGGTGACAGGTTAGGTTAGGATAGACTGAATTATAAAATTTTCTTTGAGTAAAATGGTAGACATTCTAATATCTTTTTATTTTGTGTGTTTTGTATTGATAAATTTTCTCTTCAAATTCGTTAACTTATTCTTTGAGTATTCTAGCAAAGTCAATCAATACAAGTGGTTAAAAATGATATGTAAATCTATCCTTCTAAGCTTCACGGTAGAAGAGCAAAAACTATAATTTTAAATGCACTAAGAAGTAGATCAAAGGTATAAAAGAAAGACAGAAAATAGGAAACATTAAATATAAATCTTGAATCAACAAAATTAGTCATGGATGATGTCTAAGGGGAGCATAAGAAGCTAAATAGTAGTTGATGGTTCTTTCATACGTGCTTTTGGGTTATGTATCCATATTAAGGCAAGAACTAGAACAAATGTATTTGAGGATGATAAAAAACACACAAAACTAAATATAAACTTTGAATCAATAAAATTAGTTATGAATAGCGTCCAAGAGGAAAACAAGAAAACTAAATAGTAGCTGATGGCTTTTCCATGTATACTTTTGTTATGTATCCATCAACCAAACATTAAAGACAAAATTTGTCTTTGGCGCAAAAGGCTCTAAAAAGCAAATAGGTGAAATAGTATTTTATAGATTAATAAGAAAAATATTCATGCAACACACAGATATCTAAATAGTCTATGTATAAATGTACAAGATAAAAATAAGGGGAAGTACATATGATACTAGTAAAATAGAAAGAAAATAAATGTAATTTTTTAAGGAAAAAAAATTCTAGATAGGATGGGGAGTAGGGTTGGGTAGGGGCGGATCTATGTAGTGTGGGAGGGGGGCCAACATTTTAAATTTTTTTAAAAAATATCTATGTAGTATCCTTAAAAAAAATTATCGGCTTCCCAATTTTTAAAAATTTCTATATAGTATTAAAAAAATATTTTGGCCCCCCAATATTAAATTCCTAGATCCGCCCCTAGGGTTGCGGGAGGGTGGTTTCTGGTTGATAGGTTGAGAGGGGGAAATTAATAAAATTAAAAATTAAAAGAATAAAAAAGGAAAAGAAAAAGCAAATAATGAGGAAAAATTAAAGGAAAATGCATGATAAAATAACTAATTTAACCTTCTGTTAAGAGTTTCACATGGTGAACTAGAGAGTAAAGAGAATAATTTCTCCTACATGAAAAGATTATGAAAATAATGAGCTATTAATAAATATGTGTAGGCTCAAAACCCAATAGTTTAAGCTCTTGGATCAATAGTAGAGTTCTACACATGTATGTTAAGGCCCATTTATTCTCAGATTCTCAGGGCTCACCACAACAAGTGGTATCAGAGTCAATGGTTTGATGATCTTGGCCCAAACTCTTCAAGAATTATGGTACACTATCGTGACGAACTCTCGGTGGAGATTGGCACTTGGGCTTGGAAGATGGAGTAAGGTCATAATAAGCATAATTCTTGGGTTGTACTCTCCAAGTTGTATGAGGTTACGATAACGCGATAGAGCAAGGCATGGTTAATCTGGGTGATCTCAAGCGGGCTCGTACGACAGTTGGTTCGTAGAGCTTACGATAACGCGATGGAGCAAGGCATAGTTGATCTGGGTAATCCAAAGCGGGCTCGTACGAGAGTTGGTTCGCGGTGCCTCATGGTTGATCTAGGTGCACGGGAAAGAGCTACTAGAGCCACCACGGTAGCTAAGGTGCAAGGAGATCTAAAAGCTTGTGAGAGTGGTAAAGATAGATCCATTGGCAACAAATATGGATCAAGAAGGGAGTTAAAGGCCCAATTGGAGTTCACATGTAAAAATAGGGAGATTTGTTAGGAGTTTCACATGGTGAACTAAAGAGCAAAGAGAAGAATTTCTCCCACATAAAAGATCCACTAGCAATAAATATGGATCAAGGGGGAGTTAAGACTCAATTAGAGTTCACATGAGAAAATAGGTAGATTTGTTAGGAGTTTTCACATTGTGAACTAAAGAACAAAGAAAAGAATTTCTCCCACATGGAAAGATTAGGAGAATAATGAGCTATTAATTAATATGTGTAGGCTCAAGACCCAATAACTTAAGTTTTTGGGTCAATAATTGAGTTCTACACATGTGTGTTAAGGCTCATTTATTCTCTGATTATGTGGGCTCGACATAACACCTTCAAAGGGTGATTTTTCTTTCTCAATTTTAGCGATAATTTGACGAGAAGTATTGGTTGCTTCACTTTTTGGTATAGGGGACTAATTGAGTAATTTTATAATATTAGAGATGAAATTGAAAAAAATGAGTAAAAGTTGAGGACTAACGATAAATTTGTCCTCATTAGCATACAAATGCCTACTTGATACAAAGCGTTTTTCACATGTGTTGAGCATAACTATCTACTTTGCTAGATAAGCCATCATGATTTGGCAAATTCACTAACTTATCTTTTTATTATTTTGGTCATTGCCAGCTTATCCTTAGCACGTAATTTGGAGAACTTTGAGAGCTTAACTAGGACAATTTATGTGGGAATTTATAAACATAAGGCCGAAATTGGCATGTGGATGCAAATTTGAAGACTCACTTGTCAAAACTAGTATTTGAAGGTTTGATTAGAAAATAAATATAAAATTAGTGGGCTTAAATATAGTTCACACTACCTTACAATTATTACAAAAAGACATAGATAATCACGGTAAGAAACATAATAATGGTAAACAAAATAACTCAAGATTGTCAGTAGGCATTTGGTTTAGCGTATAATTCTTAATTTAAATGCGAAAAATTTTGATATCAAGTTTTAATATAATAACTTAAATTTCCCTTAAATTAAAAAATTCATGATTAAATTGTTTACTAAAGATATAAAGTTAGTTTACATATTTTAACTAGTAAATTACTTGCCGCCTCCCTGTATTTTGCTCGAAATACTCATTCACCTCCTCTATTTTTATAATAGTCTCATTACCTCATGTGTTTTTTGGAGGGTAGTTAACGCACCCAATACGCTAATACCATCAATAAAGTTAACGAAACTGACAAAATGATGATTTTATCCTTTCTTTTTCTTATTTTTCCTCTGTTATTTCCTTCTCCCCTTTCTCCTTCATCTTCTTCCTTCTTCATCTTCATCTTCTCTCTTCTTATTTTATCACTTTTTTTCATAGAACGTACACACACTTTCTCTCTCTCTCTCTCTCTCTCTCTCTCTCTCTCTCTTTCTGATACATGCACACATTTTTTGATTAGCATTCACCAAACCCTTCAAACACCCACAAATTTCTACCTACAATTTAACAAAAAATTAAAAAAAAACCCAAAATCATTATTCGTCGTCGTCGCACATCTTGGGTTAAAGATTTTATTTTTTTGATAATTAGAATCAGAGGTCAACAACAGAAAGCAGCCAACTCTCAACATATCTTCTTGGATCTCGTAGCACGTAGTTAATATCATCAAGTTTGCTGATAACGGAAAAGAATAAATGTGGTGCATACCCATATACTTATGGCATATAGATTTCGTGTGTGTGTGTTTTGTGAAAGATTGTTACATATATACATATATATATATACATATATATATATACATATATATATATATACATATATATATATATAATTTGAGATGGACAAGATAGAAGCAAACATCACTACAATAATAAGCTCCAAAACTAACCCAAATTAAAAATATAAGATTTCAGATCACGCTAGCCATTATCTTTTAGGGCATGTTTGTGTACTTGGGTCTCCTTCTTGAATGAAATGGGTCTTTATCAATGACATATTTGTGGGGTTTGTAATTAATTCATGCACGAGTGTGCAGCAAACAGAGTAAGAAAGGTAGTTTGTTGGGGAAGAAGATGAAGAAAGTATGTTGGTAAAATTATAATATCTCAGGTAGATAGAGAAATGAAAAAAATGGAGTCTTTGAGCTTGGGAAACAAGGAGGGTACAAGAGAGGGACAAATTAGTAAATTTGGAGAAGTTAAGATGACAGGATTTCACTAAGAAGTTACAAAAATTACACAATTGTTGCGTGAGCTTCACTTCTAATTAAAACTGACGGAAGTGTTAACAGATGAAGCCGATCAGTCATATTCCGAAAAATACAAAGGAAATAATAAACTTATTTTAAAAATATAAAGAGTAAATAAGTATTTTAGATAAAACACAGGCAAGCAATTTACTCTATATTTTAACCAACAATGTCTTAGCTACCTTTTCAGACAAAATGACAAGTATAGATCCTCCGACATACGTACATACACATACGTACATACACATACATATCATATATCTCTCACACACATATATATTACTCGTTGACCAAAAAAAAAAACACATATATATTACTAATATAATTTATTGTTGGAATGCGGCGAGCATGAACGTTGAAAAAGAGCGAGATGAGTCACAACACTCTTTCCCCTCCTCTGCCGAGGTAGACCCACCGCCACCACCTGCGGGGGAGACGCCACCACCCCTGTGGCGGAGTCACCACCACCACAACCACCAAAACCATCAGCTTCGTCTGATGCCATGATCCATTCACGGAATCCTGATGCTCTCTTCAGCGGCGGTGGCATGAGGTTCAATTCACACATTTTTGTCCTTCCCATTTTTTTTAAAAAAATTAGTAATTAATTATTTAGTTATGGGAACAGCTGTCAGTGCTTATTAGTTTTGTTGCAGGTTAATTTTAATTGTGCATTTTCTTCAATTTTTTTGTATGTATTATTGTTTTGCAGCTTATAAATAATTTGAAATATAAAATTAATCTTGTGAAATGCATAAATAAATTGCTAAGTTCACGATTTTTGTTTTGTTATAAACCTCATGTAACTTTAATTAACTATAGGGGAGCAGAAAATTACTGAATGTAATTTAATCACTAGATGTTGATATTGAGTGAAGTTGGAAACGTTTATGCGCAATTTTATCGTTACAGTGCGTTTTTGGTCGAGAAAGTTTTGAATCTAGTACACAATGGCAAAGGAGGAAGAATATATAGTAGGAAATTATGATATATGAGAAAATGATAGGTCAAATGCACATGTTGTAATGCTGCATGGGTGCAATAGATGACCATTGTAAGTGAAAAATGTTGATGCCCTAGCATATTTTAAAAGGACTGTATATGTGTTGGCTTTCGGTTGGTGTTGGTAGCTTTAAGTTTACTTGGCGTCAAGTGTTGTTTCGCAACAGATGACCGTTGTAAGTGGAATTTGATGCCCTAGCATGTGTTAAAGGGACTGTAAAGGTGTTGGTTTTTGGTTGGCATTGGTCGCTTTAAGTTTTCCTGGCATCAAGTGTCATGTAATTGATGACGTGTGAATGTGTATCATTAAATATATGTGTTTGTTTGCACTTATGAGTTGACAGAAAACACTATCTGACAATGATAGTGTTATAAACAAGTGCATTTACAATCGTAAAGTTCTCCAATGTGCGTGTGCTTCTTTATATCAGAAAATTGTGACAAGTAAACTCTAACAATCTGAAGAACTAGAGATTTAAGATATGGCGTCCTTTTGCTTAGGTAGAAGAGATGAAGTTAGTCTTATAGAGACAATATGACGAACCGAGAAAGTATACATAGACTGCTAATTCTTTTGCCGAGATCGGAATGCCTGTAAACATGAGTCTAGTTTATACAATTATGAGGGCACCATTTATTGCTTTTTCTTGATGAGCCTGGTGTTAAGAGACATCAGATATTCCTTTTTTAGTAATTGACTGTTTGCCGTGCTGGAAATTCTATAGGAGGAACTTAATCATAATGATACATCGGCTGGAAACACAATAGACTCTATGAAGCTTCAAAATAAACTCTATATACCTAGTCTCTCGACTCGACCCAGCTCTGGTCCTTTCGTGGATGCTCTTCCTTTGCTACCAGGAAGCTTTGCTGAGTTCTTTTCTTCTTCTCAGAAGTTGTGGAATTGATTTTTTTTTTTTTTTTGAGAGGTAAAAAATGGAATTGATATATCTTATTTATAGTTTGATTTATGTCACCAATTGCTACATGGATGTGATCCTCTTTGTTGCTTCTTGTTGATGATTGTTTGCTTACAAGAAAGAAACATTTACCAAAACAATGAATAAAGAAGAGTTCTTCTTTAAATCTACCATCGTTATATTAACCTTCACTTCATGCATATACCATATTTGGATGGAAGAAATAGAAGAATGCACAATACGGGTGTCTGCAATGATGAGCAAGTGCTTCAAATGATCACTGCTGATGTGAAAATGCTAACTGGAAGGGAATTTAGGAATTGTATAGAAAACAGAGCCTTTTGTAATGTTTGGAAATTAGATAATCTACTGAACTACTCTTTGCTTTTCTGTGTAATTAGTCTAATGACTACAACTATGTACTGTGAGTGGTACAGAATTAGTTCTTGCTGACTTGATAAAAAAGTGTAGAGTTATTCTTGAATGTTAAAAATGTTTTATGATTTAATCGTTGATTAAGAAATCTATCAGTTGGTTTATTGCTTGTTTCAACTAATATTTTCAGTCAGTTTTCTATTCTGAACTGTATGATGCGCATTGCAGCTTTGTAAAGGGTAACTGGAATGCAAGGTTCAGCTATGGATATTCCAGTTTCTAGGATAAACGTGCCTCCATGGAAGATTTTTATGAGACCAGGATTTCTGAAGTTGATGGTCAAATGGTTGCATTTTTTGGTGTTTTTTATGGTAATTCTTGTACTTCCTGCCCTCTAAATAATAAAAACAAAATTTTCAGATAACAACTGTTGTGATACATTATCATGCCTTCATTCTGGTTTCATTTAAACGTACGTAAATGCTGAAATGACTAACCATGGTAGTCTTTCATACCAGACTTCAATATTTTGGCATTCTTGTATTCTGCTTGGAATCAGGTCATGGTGGTTCCAGAACAGCAGAATATCTTAAGATCAATCTCTTCAAGAATTTAAGTAGCCATCCAGATTTTACTAAAGACGCAAAGTCAGCTATAGGTATGGATCTTTTAGCCTTTTCTCTGTATCTTGCCTGTGTCGTGCTTTCTGTATCTTGACTGTCGTGTAATCATGAAGCTCATTATTGCAGTTGAAGCTTTTAGACAGATTGATGCCGATTACCTAAATGAGGAAAAGTGCTAGCAAAAGGATGCTGGTTCAACTGCATCAACAGCTGTTCTCTTAGGAGACAGACTGCTTGTTGCCAATGTGGGAGATTCTAGAGTTGTTGCTTGTAGAGCTAGCTCAGGTTTGGGGGTTTTCTGATGATAATTCCTCTATAGAGTCTCATGTTTTTCATATAAAAAATGCATACTTCTTTTCACTAGGTTTTTGTTTAAAACATTTCATCTTAAAGAGAGTCTGTCATTAGGTCCATGTCTTTGTAGTTTTATTCTAGTTTTTGTGTTATTTTTCCTTGTTTAGTTATATGGCTTTAGCATGGTGTATTAAGTCAGTCTTGTAGAATGTGTCACTGAAAGCCTGCAAATCTTATATGTCATAACGTGGTGTAAGAAGACAACACGCTTACTTTCTTTTTCTCCCTTTCTCTCTTCTCGGTATCATAGTGGATGTCTCTGAAACTCATGCCTCTCCATTTTAGCTATGCAAACCAGATTTTTGAGTCTCTTGTGGCTTTTTGTTGACTTGCTTATCAACTTGTATAAAATCCTTGCCTCTTTATTAGGATTGAATGTCCATTGTTAAAATTGCTGTGACTGATAAAATTATGCCATGAAGCGGGTTTACTTTTATGGCAGTATAATGCTTATAGACCTTGTTTTTCCTCAGTTCCTTTTTTCTATTTCTTGTCACGAATAAATATGGAGCTTCAAACATATTGAATGTGGCTGATATGGGTACAAAAATATATTGCGTCTTTTCTTGTCTCTGTCATAATAATCTTTGTCCCTTTTGCAGCTATCCCTTTGTCTATTGATCACAAGCCTGATAGATCTGATGAGCGTGAGAGGACAGAACAGGCTGGGGTTTTTATCATTTGGGCAGGTAAATCTTCTCCTTTTCATTTGTAGTATCTTCCTCTCTTATTGTCACCTGGTTGTGACGTATTTGCATATATACAGATGAAGAATGCTGAAGTATTAAACCGATTGGTTGAATTTGATGGTGTTGATCCCTAATGCATTGTCTAGATATGCTCTACATTCTCCTTCCTTTCCTTTGATTTTAATGCTATGGGTCCTCAACTCCCATGTTTGTTTGGGAAGATGAGATGCTTTCACAGTGACATGACAGCAAATCTGACATGCTTGTACGATGTCAATTTAATCCGAGATGATTTTGTGTTTGCAGTGCTTTCTCCTGATGCATGAATGATCAGTCTTTATACTGATTGTTTCTGATCGTTCTTACGTTTTCCTAGATTTTCCACATTGGATTAGGTTTTGGGTAGTGTGAGTGAGAGGAGGCAGGTTAATACAGCTGGCCATTTCTCTGAAAGATGCAGTTGTTTGTCACTATTACCCTTTTATGTGCTAAGATAGATTGTTTAAACTTATTGGATAGTGCTCATGTCATGATTCTTCTTCCTTGTAAAGGATATAAGAGTTCTGTCACTTAATAAACTTTTTTAAATATGCTCTCTTAATACCTGTAGAACTTCTTCAGGTACATGGCGTGTTGGCGGTGTTTTAGCTGTTTCTTGGGCATTTGGAGATAAGCTACTCAAGCCATATGTTGTAGCTGAGCCAGAAATTCAGGTTTTGTTCAACTTTTACAAATCAATTTACCTTGTCGTGTATAATAAGCGATATGACCTTCTAGAGGGATTTCAAGGCTGTATGTTGAATAAGTGAATAATATATTTGGCTCAAACATGGAAGTTTCATAAGATACATAAGTTATTTGAGATTTTGTTCTGTTGATATCTCTTGTAGAGCATCATTTTACAAAAACATATACATACAAAGGAAATAGAAATTCGAAATTCAATCTCAATCTTAAGGAACTAGATATCTCCATTTTGACATTTTGTGGAATATATTCATGTGACTCCTTTGACTAGTTGTTTTATCTCTTGTGGAGCTTCATTTTACAAAAACATATACATAAAAAGGAAATAGAAATTTAAAATTCAATCTCAATCTTAAGGAACTAGATATCTCCATTTTGAAATTTTGTAGAATATATTCACGTGACTCCTTTGACTAGTTGTTTCTTTAAAAAGCATTGGGAATTTTGCATAGACATCTCTGCAATCTGTTTCAATTCATCAAGTACAATTTGAATAACTACTGGACTGTCATTGATAGTATTAAGTGGATTTTCCATTTGTTAGGAAGAAGAAATTGAAGGTGTAGATTTCATAATCATTGCAAGTGATGGGCTTTGGAATGTCCTGTCCAATAAGGTTAGTAACTCTGAGATTTACATGGATTTTTGGTTTGCAACGTCATAGTATTTAACACTTGATGATTAGAGCCTATTTTGCAACAATATAACTAATTTGAACTTTGAACTTTTGAAGTTTCTCCGTTGGCTAATCCAAAGAAAATTTTCAAATTCACTTGTTTTATCATTCTAAGTTGGGTTTCCATGGTATAGAATATTTTATCACAAAGTTCATGGAAAGATAGCGAAAGAAGGAAGCTAATTTTTATTATAAGTAAAATTTGTGCACGGAAGCTTGTTATGAGGGGCTGAGTTCCTTGGTCCAGTTTTTAAGTTTTCTAATTTCTTTGAACTTGTTATTAGTTTTGTATATGAGTCACATCATGATCTTGCCATGCTTATAAATACATTCTACATGATTTATCATGAAAGAAAAAGAGAAACATGGATCCTCTCTGCTACTCTTTCCTCTTCATTGCAGATGCTGTGGAACATGTGCATGTTCTCTTAGTAGGGTTTGGTTGTCTATTCTTGTCGATTCTAAGTTGAGAGTGAATCTCAGTATGCAAGTAACGACGAGTTAATCAAAAGTGGCAAGTTTGTTCCGTAGGCTTTGATTGTTCATTCTGGTTCTATATGTCTCCTGGACTGGGCGAAAGATGTTGATAAGAATGAATGACATTTGATTTATACCTAGCAGGAATCTAGAATTCGGACCTTATTATATTCCTTTGTTTTTCTCATTTCTGAACATACATACCTCCAGAGGTCTGATCATCTTCTATGCAAAAATTTACTATATTCGTCTACGTTTATGTCTATCTATGTCCACATTTGTATATATACTCTTTGTTATCTAATATAGACATCCATACTACCCTCCATCCCAAAATTAGAGTCCTGTTTTGCAATTTATGGTCAAATCAACTCTTATTTTTCTATAATATTCTTTTTACCAATTTTAGTCAAAACACCTTTTTTTTTTCTCTCTCAGAAGTGAATAATTTATTAATATGCAGCAAAGGTTGCAACCCAAAAATTATTTACATCAACAACCATAAAGTATCAATACATTCTTGTATAGTATCTACATCGACATTACAAGAGGTATTAGGCCAAAAATGAAAATCACAAATACAATGGTGTTTTAAAGAAGGGAGAGTCAATTCTTTCCCTTCAAATAATCTTCGATTCCGGACCTTCCATATCAACAAATAAGTACGGAACACGGATTTTCTTAAAGTTCATAATCTTCAGAGATCCCTTTCCTTCTTTTTTTTTTTTTGGTTATGTTAAGCCATTTTTAAAAAATGCAATTCAGTCGAGATACCATGAGAACTTCCGGAGCTCAGGTACTTGATCGTTACAAATTAACACTTTGGCATCATGATGTTGGAAAATATACTCCAAGAATAAGAAAATATTCAAGTGAAAATTATAGACACTTTATACAAGCATAACCATAAAAGACAACAACATAGCTTCCTCATGATACATAAATTTATTTTTATGTTTGTGACTGAATCGTTATGCTTCGTGATTTGATACGATTTACAATTCAAAGAAATGACATTTCGATTCTCGATACGATTCATGATTTGATAGCTGTGTAGAGAATTATGTACTTGAAGGCTATATGACAGATGTGGTCTGTTCAAGTCTGCAACTGAAAAAGCTAAGAATGATATCTTTTTTAAAGGAGAGCATATTCAGCATCATTTGTGAAATCTTGCAATCAAATTTACCAAGTGAGCATAACAACATGATATGCATTTGTAGTAATTAAGTGATATTCCACTATTAATCCAGAAAATTGATGTCCCACTAATGCGCAATCTGCGTCATAATCTTGTTCATCTTTTCAAAAACTTCTCCCAAGTAAAATATTTTCATACTTTGGGGTTCTCTTGTGTGGATAGTAAAAGATTTATCCAAGTAATAATTAAAGAATAGAACATCACCAAACATCAGATGAGAATTCCGCAAATGGATTTCTCGTTCACTGAAATTAAGCCTGTGGATGTAAAATCAGTAATTCATCCTATTATGCATTCGTGATCTTCACATAGCCATCAAAATGAAAACCAATTAACATGGTAATCTATTGAAAATTTTAATATTTATGTTTATCATTATCAACTGTAATTGGTAAAGGAAAAAAGATCGACTGATTTTGGAGAATGATATACAGTTTTCACTTGCTTTGAAGAAACACATTTAAGTGTTAAATGTTTAGGGGACAATTTGTACATAGTTTCTCTTGACATCTGTGGAGAAATTACATTTCACATCTGCCCATGCCTCAACGTCGATGAGCAAAAATGTTACTTCGAGATACTCTGAACCCAAGAGAGAGAAAAGAATTGTGGGAAAAATAGAAAAACTTAAAGAGCTCATATCAAGCATTTAAGAAGGTATATGTTCTAATTTACAGTTATATCCATTCATATTAACAGTGTATACAGTTAACAACACATACTACTAGAGAGTTCAAAGAAGAGAATCTGTAACTACTACAAATTTTATACAGTATGTACACTTTAGACCAAATAAGTGTATAATTTCATATAGATCATTTGACAAACAGTAGTGGTGGCAAAAGGAAGTATCAAATTTATAGCAGATATCTATGGCTGGCTCCGGAACACACCCCTGATAATGAAATATTTACAAAGTTTTTCACTTTTTTCACACGACAAGCCAGCATGAGATCGACAAGGAAATAAGGAAATAAGGAAATAAGGAAAGAAAGATAAATCTTATGGTCATAACTGCTAATACTAAATTTCCTTTGAATTTGTTTGAATTAAAAGAATCTCATTGTAGATAAATTTGTAGAATGGATATTTGCAAAAGATGAGGTTCATATTCTAGACAGGTTATGTCTTTTTTATTATTATTATTTTTTAAGAGATTGTATACAATTAATTAAAGTTGGAACTTATGTACAGGAAATGAAATTGCATTCCAGAAATAGAAGATTTCATAAATCTTTAGTGTATTTGATGCATGGAAGCAATATTCCATATATTCATATCCAAATCTGTCTGAGTGCATAACTATATACTAAATAACTTAGTATTTGCGAAATGCTTCAGTATAACCATTTTTTTTTCTCTGTGTGTGTGTGTAAATGTTAATACTAGTTTTTTAAATTCTTTCAGTTACATATTTATCATAAAACTCAGAGGAGATTTTGAATTGCAAGTGTAGAGATAAAGACTATATTATTCACATGGGCAATTGAAAAATTGAATACTTTTCCAACATGAAGAATCAAATTTGGTGGAACCATTTTTGAAAACTCCTATCCTATGAAACTACATAGAGAACAAGCGAAAGGTTTCACTCTGTACATATCATGTCCACCAAATCCTTTTTATCTACTTTCTATAAAAATATGGATCAACTAAATTCTTTAGCAGGGATGGATCCGAAATTTTTATTCACTCAGAAAAAGATGCAGCAATCATCCAAATAGAAAATTAATAAGTTAACATAAAAACAAGATCAGAGAAAAGCATATTCATCAATACAGTTCCCTCAGCTCGATTTAGGCTTTATTAGAGCTCAACACTAAAATGATCAACTGCCGACCTGGCTAAATTGATAGTCTTGTTTGGAGTGCTGTTATCGATGAAACGAGAAAAAACTATACATGATTTCACTCTGCATCTAAACTTAGTGAGGAAACAAAACATGCTAATCTGATTGGAGAAATTTTTGGACTTCATTATTTGATGGTGTTACCTTACTAAAGTTAAAAAACAAAGCAAGAAAGCGTAATTAAATTTCAACTGTTGGTATATTACAATGAACAACCAAAGCAAACTTGAAGGTTAACAAGACACTATTTACAGTTAGTAACATAGCTCAGTTATCAAATTTAGTATAGCTAACTGATAGATGATAACCTTCAATCAGCAGATCACTAGTTAAATTTGCATTGCAACAAATAGCAAAAAACAAGTTTTAAGATAACAGAAGACAATGATGAAAAAGATATGTCCAGAAGCAGAGTAAGAACTGGTGTAAGTAAATGATTGAAAGAGAGCACAAACCTTAAGCAGAACGCATAATTGATGGTGAAGGCAATTCCATTCATTCTTTACTAGTTCCTAAACACTTTTTGCTAACAGTTCCCGAAGTCTTAAAAACTCTGCGGTATGGTAAAATCTAGGCAATCAACAACTTATTCATCCAATGTGAACAACTATTGGGGACTAGTTGAGAGGCACTATTGTGGCGAAGAACTTCACAAGAAATTGATACAACTTGAGGTGTTTAGAAACAAATACAAACGTCCATTTAATTACAACAAACAGGAAATTTTTGAACACTTAAAACACAAATAAGAATAACATGCCAACTTGACAGTGTCACTAGTGAAAATATGCAACAATTAGATCATTAGATCTAAAAATTATTAAGGCGTTGTCACAAATTAACCTCAATTTGGCTTCCTAGATATGTATATGAAGCCAACAGTTATATGGAAAGACAACAATCTTGGAACTCTGAACATAATTCAAGATAAAGATTATCATCTTCTCCTCTCCACTTTCAACTGTGAATTCATGTTAATTGTCCTTGAAGATAACTATCTAAACAAATGGCCAACATAATTGATAAAAAATTTCCCGCATTTAAAATATATGGAGATGTGGCGATATAAATGTGGTAAGAGCTTACCAAAGCATACGACATTCTCCCTTTCACCTTCAGCTTTGAATTTTCATTGACGGTCCCTGAATAGAAATATCCGCACAAAAACGTCACTATAACTGTGACAAAATCCCCTAAAATCTAAGTTATCAATGTAGTTGCAAAATATATCTTGAGCTTTTGTTGACGATGTGCATCTATAAAGAAGGAAGTTTACTATGTATATTTTCCATAAATGCAAAATTGTGCAAGAGCCTAATTCAATTGCACTATAGCATGATTATTGTAATAGTCACAAAAAGGGATATCAAATTAGTAAAACAGACTGCAAGTAGACTAATGGGTTTGAATTTACTTACATGGAAGCACAAGCACACACAGATATTCACTTCATGACGAGGATTCCATATCCCATACTTTAGGATGAACATGGATCTTTAGTCCTTCATTACCAAAATCCAGTTGCTCTTCTTGAATTGTCTTAACTCAATTTGCAGTAGAACGACTGCACCACATCACCTCAATCATTTGTAAGGTAGCAATTTCTCCTATATTTGGAGGGATCTCCTCAAGTTGCTCACATTTGTGCAAGATCAAACACTCGAGGCGGGGATAGTGGTTGCCAGAGGCATTCCATTCTATGACATTTAGAGTGTCTAACTTCAAAAACTTGAGTTTTGGGAACACTTCATCCTCCATCTCCCATGTTTCACCCTCAAATGCATTGCCCAACAATTTGAGAACCTCAAGCTCGCATAGCTTTGCAAGTTGTGAAAATTCATTCCACGGCATGCGAAAATTTGACAAAGTCAGCTTTTTAAGATTTGAGGGGAAATTAAATTCACATGGATATTTCCCCTTTTCATTGTAAAATACATTTAGTGATACAAGTTGACTAAGAAACCCCAGCTCTGGAAACTGATTGCAATTAGTAGCTTCATTCCATGAGTCCAAAAATATACATTTCAATTTTCGAACGCCTCGCAACTTTCTCATTATCTTCTCCAAATCATCTCCATAAGCAAGAGATGGTGTTGAAAAGGTTTGCAGATTATCAAGTATAAAGGAGTTCTCAAGCCTATTGGGGTCCAACTCAAAAGAAGCATTATCATTTACATGCACATGCCTCAACTTTGTCATATCCCAAATTGAATTTGATACCTTTACAACTTTAGCTCCCAATCCTTTGAAAAGAAAAGTTTGTAAGTTCCAAAGACTGGCTATCGATGATGGGATTAAATCCACATGACTTTGACATGCCAAGTATCTTAACAGAATAAGAGCTCCAATCTCTTTGAAATAGTCGCCTATGTTGATACCTTCCAAATTCAATGTTTTAAGAAACTTAAAGTTGTGAAAAATGGATGAGATATCATATGAATAACTTGGGCTCATATCACTAGCCGCAAAGAACAACAATGATCGAACAAATGGCCCAGATGGCTTCAACATAGTGAAATGATTCCTTTCAGGATAAATGCAGAGGCGACGTAGGTGACATTTTTTCGCTATGGAAGAAGAAGAATCCCAAGGATCCATATCCTGATCATACCCATCTATCTTCTGCAAAAAGTTCTCTTCCTTCGCTTTGGTCAAACAAAACTCACGTAGGAGATCATGAACACGACATGATTTCACCCCACCATTGGATTTTTCTTGAGCAATTGTCACTAAACTTCTCCCAATCAAATCTGTAAAGTAATCCTCTGCCACATCCTCTAAACTCTTCAAGTCAGTATGCTTTACAAATCCTTCAGCGATCCACAATTTTATTAATTTCGAGACCAGAACTTCTTTATCCTCCAAAAATGCTCCAAAGTACAAGAAACATGATTTTAAATGATCTGGTAAATGCTTGTAACTTAGTTCGATTATGCCTTTGCCCTGTGCTTTCACATCATCGAGTATCAGTGAACTTAAACTTTTTGCAATATGTTCCCAGTGATCCACTTTTTTCTCCATCTTGACAAGAAGTCCAACTATCAAAACAAGCGAAAGAGGTAAACCTTTACAATTTTTTGCAATTTGCCTTCCGACTTCTAATAGTTCGGGAGGGCAAGTTTCTTTCTGGAATAGCTTCTTCTCTAGCAATGTCCAACTTTCATCATCAGAGAGTAGAGAAAGGGATTGCACTATGCTATTAGATTTAGCTTCAAAAGCCAACCCTTGTATTCTGGTGGTGAACATAATTCGACTTCCATTATTGTCATCTTTGAAACATCTTGTTAGGTCATTCCAAGCATCAATTTCCTACATATCATCCAAAAAAATGAGAAACCTCTGTCCCCTGAGATGCCTGTACAACATTTCAGCTAGTTCTACATCATTCTTATGACGGTCTTTGTTAGAAAGTGGAACAACTTGACCCAAAAGCTCCAACAATAATTGCCTCGTTTCATATACTTGAGAAACACAGCACCATGCACGAGTATCAAAGTACCTATTCACTAAAGGATCACTGAACAATTTTCGAGCAAGGGTCGTCTTACCTTGCCCAGCCGTGCCGATGATTGAGATAATACGCAGTTTTGTTGGTCCTCTAATAAGTGACTCCAACATACTTTCTGTCTCTTCCATGAAACCAACCACATCGTTTTCGATTGTTGGCTTATCAGTTTGTGATGTTGAAGTATGATGTTTAAACATGTTATTGAAACCATGACGACACTGTACAATCAACTCTAGGGAGGGAGTGGTCAACAAAACCCTTCTTCTACAACCTAGGTTATCAGGTAAAACTCTTTTTATGTCATTTAAAGCATAAATGTCCTGCACATCTTCCAAAATAATGAAATAGTCTCTATCTTTAAGAAGGTTGGATACCGACTCTTCTAACTCAGCTTCGCTCATATCACTTGTATAGTCTATCTCATCACTTTTTGAATATCTACCAATTTCAGCATTACGTAGGAGGTCAAGAAACACCTCCTTTTTCCTTTCTTTATAGGATGAGACCAAACTCCTTGTACAAACAGAGTACCACCAATCACGCATTTGATTAAAGACTTGGTTGAGTGTGTCATCAATTTTAGTATTATTATTGAAGATGGGGAATATTTCAAGCTTACTTGAGCTCATCCAGCGGATAATATTTCCAATTGATTCTGCATCACCAAGTCGCATCTCGAGTAGTCCTCGTTCATGCTCTAACTCTCTTTGGATATGACGAAGCCAAAGCATAGAGTACCAAGTAGGATTAATATCTCCAACTAGAAATGAATCAATGACATACTCTGCCTCATATGCCAAATTTGCAATGCTTGTGATGACATCCTTTATATCGGCTTCCTTCTTGCACGGCTCCGGGATCTCCATGAGTTGACAACTCACCCGTTCTAGCGTCTCTTGTAGCGTTCGTTGAAACCGTAAGATGTCGAACTTCAAAATGCAAAGAGAAGCATCAGCCTTGGGTTTCACCAGAAGCTCCCCTAGATTGTCCACAAGATGGTCCACAAAGTCGAGTTGAGCAGTCTTGGGGTAGTACATTCGTGATGGTTTTGGCCTTCTCTCATAAATCTGTTCAACCTTGACACGAAGTGACCACAATAGCAGACATATATAGTGGAGTCGGTGACACATTTGTTTACACATGTGTCTGTCCATATTCTTGAGATCAATGGAAGAGATGGTGAAGGCTAACTCCCTGGCAATAAATTCAAACTGTTTCAAGGTAGTATCATCTTCAATGAACTCTTGGGGGGGATCCGTGAGAATTGCTCTGAGATGTACAAAGCTGTCGACAATGTCTTGCCTCAAATGAAGCAGTGAAGACTTCGATAGTTGAAGATAATCTAAGAAAGCATCAAGAGGAGCTAGATAGTCCACAAAGTAGTAGACTTGTGGTGATGCCTTTGGGTGTTTGCCATAAATCATTCGGATCAAATCCATCCAATTTGACATGATTTTGAGATGAATGTTGAGTCTTCTCATCATTCCCCAAGCATTGTGTTGGTCCATTTTCTCGAGATTATAATCGTCGATGATGAATGCCGCCCCCCCCGGCCAAATAGCCGATTTCTTCCATTAATCTACCGTATCCAAGAAGTTGTTGAGGAAGATCAATGAGAAACTCTTGGAGGAGTTCAAGGTCATCGTAAACTCGTTTCATCCCTACAACAACCATAAAACAAGGAGATTCTTCAACATATTGGAGAAATCGACCAAGAGTAGAGACGTAATCCTCCCTGTCTTCTAAAGGTATTTCGTACTCTTCATCCGGTAGTGATCCAAAGAGAGCATCAAGAGGAGGTTGTAGAATATCCTTGTCCAAGCACACTCGTAAGTGCTTTGGCTCTTTGTATAGAATTTCCACTTTCATCTCTTTCTTCATCACTTGCTTCTCTTTCACTTTTTGTGTGTGTGTGTGTGTGTGTGTTTTAACAGATAGATAGATCTGATTTGAGTAATGGAGATGAACAACTATTAAGGCTAGAGCTGGCAAATGGGCCAGCCCGGCACGGCCCGACCGAATCGTGGGTTAAGAAAAATGAGCCCAGCTCGGCACATATGTTTAGTGGGCTGAGCTGGGCTGGGCTCAATTCTTGAAATATAGGACCCAGCTCGGCCCACGAGCCCGCTACCACGAGTCGCGAGCTGGGCCGAGCTGGGTTGGGCCAACCCATCTTTTTATCTTTATTTTTTATTAGTGTGTTCTAAATTTTAATAGTTGGATTAATAACGAAAAACGCTTAAGCTTAACCTTTTTTTACGAAAAAGTTAATTTAACAATTAACAAGACATAAGTTGATTGATAATATATATATAAATGATAAAATATTACTTAACAAATCACAAGTTCACGAGACACGGATACGTTACTAATAAACATAAAAAAAAGAACATTATATAATTGCTTGAAGAAAGTTGGTGAAGTTCTCTATTTTATTATGCTCCTTGTACGGGTGTTGGACCTGTTGGTGGTGGTGGTGGTGGCGGTGGTTGAAGATTAAAATAGTTTAGAACATTTGAGTGTTGAGATACAAGATGTTTTACAAGCGTTTCAGTTTCAAATTGACGACAAAATATATATTTACGTTTACAATAGTTACAAATTACATACCCATGTTCTTCAAAGTAAGTAAAATGATTCCAAACATTTGAACGTAATCGTTGTGAAAGATTTTCTTCTCCCATAACCATAGATATTGTGTATTATCTTGTAGTAAAATAAAGAGACAATAGGCAGTAAAATAAATATATAGTTTTGTAGTAAAATGAAGTTAAATACACTAACTATTTATAAGAAAAATTACATATACAAATTATAATATCAAGATGGGTTTTATCTGGGCTTGAATTGGGCCTGAGCTGGGCTGGGCTGAGTTTATGGGCTGAGCTGGGCTGGGTTTGGACACAAATGGGCTTAGGCACAAATGGGCTGGGTCCAAAAATATATGACCCAGCTCGGCCCACCTATATGTGGTGGGCTGAGTCGAGTCGAACCCACTTTCATTCGAGTTGGGCTGGGCCCGAATTTTCGTGTGCTGGGCTGAATTGGGCTTGTGTCAGCCCGGCCCAAATGCCACCTCTAATTAAGGCTACGGCAAGTCAACGTTTACTCCACCAACTTCTCTGTGATACCATTATACCCCTCGTTTAAGTCGGGAATTTAAAATATCTTGGGACATACTTGGAAACAAACATATATATGAATTTATCGTCCCCCACAATAAAATGCCATGACCCAACAAAGCACATAAATGGAAACTTTTGGAGTCTTAGCTCCGATGGCCGGATTTCTGAAAAAAAAAAAAAAAGGTAAGTAGAAGAAGAGTAGCTATATATTGATAGATGTTCTTTTTAAATCTCTCCTATCAAATCTTAATTAATGAACTAAAAAAATTTTAAAATAAAGTTTTAAATAAAATTTTAAAATGAATGGTGAAATAAAAAAAAAATTAATAACTCACAATACACTTCATTTTTTAAAATGGGAGAAATAAGAACAAATCTAATTACTTCCAATACATTTCATTTTCAAAATGAAAGAAAAAGAATGAGAAGATCCATATGTTTGGATTGTACAAGGGAAAGGAAAGCAAAGAAGGTAAAGAAAAAATAATAAAGGAAAGAAATGACATATGATTCCCTCGTTTAGATTAAAAAAATAATAATAAAAGAAGAAAATGAAATATTTTTTTTATTTTTTTGTTTAAATTGAAAAAAAAATGATAACCTTTCATGAAAAATTACTTAAATACACATTTTATGTTTATTATTATATTAAAGACATAATTAAAATTATAAAAAAATATTAGGAACAACTAAAAATAATTAACTTTTTTTTACCCCTTCAAAAATCAATCCGAACAAGGAAAAGAATTCATTATCCCCTCCCTCTCCTTTCCTTTCTTTTAAGAAGTGCAATCTGAACATTATTTTAGAGTAAATAGCAAAAGAACGAGAATAGAAATAAGAAAAAGATTAATTAAAAGAAAAAATAAGAAACTGAGAACAATATAAAATAAAAAGGAAAATGTAAAGGCAAAACTAAAACAAAAAAGGATATTAATTCAAATAAAAACTTACGAAGGTTTTAAATTGTGATACCAACTCATTAAAGTGAAAGACAATACAAAACACTAAACTTCATAATAATTGGCAAATACATTAATTGACTTGTCACTTTTGTTACATCAACAATCAACATTTATGGCTATCCACACAAAATTGGGCTTTTCGAAAGAAAGTGAATTTTAGGACCTCTATAAGAAGCTCAAGGTTTTAATTGCAATATATAAAACAATTGCGTGTATTTAAAAATTGATAGCTTATAGTACGTTTTTGCAATATATATGTGAATCTTTAAGTACAATGCTCTTTTGTATTTCTCAGTAACATAATTGGTTAATATTAGAGTTCAACAAAACTGGTTGTATGGAACTACTGATCCATGACTTAATTTGGACTGATCAACGGAGCTCCTCCTCACTTCGCCATTCCTCTCTTCTTGTTTTTACCAAATTTCTTTCCCTTCTTGGATTTGCGCTTCATGTAAGAAATCCTATCTGCCTTCTTTTGCCTTTCCTTTCGAACTTATTCAAAATCCTTAATTTCTGACCATACATGAGCATTGGGTACTGAATGATGCTTCTTTCTGCTTCTGAACCTTTTGTTATCCCCCCCAAGTCCGCGAGCACCTGTTAAAGGAATGAGTTGAGGAACAAGTACAAAGGAATCCCTAAATGATATTTTGATGTTCTTACCCAATTAACAAATTGTATGATACATATCAACTCGGTTAAGCCATAAGAAAATTGGGATTCTTTACATTTTTCGGTAAGAATGGAAGCTCTATTATATGTTCGTGTTTGCATGTATATTAAGAGTAGACTGGAGAGAGAGAAACCAAAAAACATATAAAAGATTTTTATATGATGAGGAAAAACATACTAGGGTGCGCAAACTCCGAGACAGGTAAATCATGGAAACAAACTATGTATTGCAATGAGGAAGAATAGATATTAGAAAAAACAAAATAGACAAAAGATGCAAGAGTTTAAGCCCATGTGCTATAATAATAGAATATGCATCTATGCAGAGTCATCACATCACTACTATCTATTAAACCTGCAAGCAAATCCGACCCAACCATTCCAGGAAAGAGAAACTGCATTCGTAATGTATTAGCAGGCAAACAAAATCTTTACAACGAAAAGTCAAACCTACTTTTTTATTTTAATCAAAAGAGGAGTATTAACAAGCACTACTGCAGAAAATCTAAACAAGAATCAGCACTGAGATCACAGGTTAAAACTCCTAATACAGAAAAATAATAATATACACATCCCAAGGACAGAACAAGGAAACTACAATGAAGACACATTAGTGCAAAAAAGTAATTTTAAAGCATGAGCTACGTCAATTAAAAGTCGCCATTAACAAGGTGTTACTTGTCAGGTATAAAGATTTTGCAATTGAAAATGTAAGATATCACCAATGACACATTTTTACTTGTTACATCCAAAATGAAGATTAAAATACGAAGGCAAAATGAAATAATGCCTGAAAGGTATTTTAGGTGTAAAATAATAGAACTTGACAAACAAGATAAGAAATGTAACATATAATTATAAAACCAAATATTTATAGAATAATATTGGATAAAGAAAGAAACACCAATTGACGCATTCTTTTAATAGTCACATCAAAATGAAGATTAAAATACAAAGACGCCATGAAATATACCTGAAGGTTTAAAATAACAGAACTTGACAAAGAGGATAAGAAATGGCAACATACAACAACAAAGCATGAAGCCAAAGATTTATAGAATAATGTTGGTTAAAGAAAAACATAATGCAGGAGCATCTATACCAATCAGAAGTGGCACAAAGCGTGAAACCAAAGATTTATAGAATAATGTTGCATAAAGAAAAACATAATGCATGAGCATCTTTACTGATCAGTTACCTCCCAAACTAGTAGATTCTTCAGCAGTGCCATCATCATTTCTGCCTTGGAGAGAGACTTTATTGTGTGATCGTTCTTTTCATCTCTTGTATATCCCAGTCTTTCTAGATTTTACTTTTGCACCACCCTCCATTTTTACCTACACACTATCAAGAAAATAGCATAAAAGGCCAAGAAAAGTCTCAAGGTAGGTGGATTCAAAACAAAGTTCCACCTAGATAAAGAGAACCAAAAGACAAATCATGTTAAGAGTTACAAAGCAAAACAACTTAACTAGTATAGTTTCTTTTTTCCACCCTTTTGACAAGAAGTAAGAGGATTTTTTCTAGTTCTAAAGCAAAGGGATAGAACTCACATGGTTTGTTAATTGATGGTTACATGCACATGCCAAGTCTTAAATTATTTTATGATAACATTTGAAGACAATTATTAAACAAAATGACCAGTGACTAGAGATAACTGACCCTATTTCTTCCAATTCTAAGGTTTAGTAAGAATAAGTGTCCATTATTCCTCCAATTCTTAGTTTCCATAAGAATTTAAAGATACCTTGCAACTTATGAACAACAGAGCCCAATGCATAGAGAAAATATAAGCTTCCCCTTGAAAAGGAAGCAGCCTTTCTTTCGGCATGTTAAAAGATAGAAGAAATCAAGAATACAGTTAAGAATGTTCAACTATGCCAACTACATGAACCAAAAAATAGCTCGAGGAAAGGAAGTACAATTTTTCTCAACAAACTTCAAATTGTTTAGTGAATAGCTACTACATAACAAAAGGTAGGTTGTCACTAGTCACAACTTAAGAATATAATTTCACACTAAAGGGAAAGGGAAGAAAAGTAAAAATAGAGAAAGAAATAATCAAGGAAAAGAAAGGAAAGGATCTCATGATTCTTGGTCGGGACGTGAGAAATAAAGGAATGGAAAGGATAAATTTCAAACATAAAGTTACTTAAACATCTTTTTCATATCCATTGTTATGTCAAAAATATATTTGGAATCATGTAAAAGTACTAGGGCCAATTAAAACTTCCACCGATCAACCTTTTCTTTCCCTTAGTAAAACCCAAATTGGAGGATTGCAAAATCCTCTTATTACAATCCTTCCATTTAATTTCCTCTTATCCAAAATTGAATTTAAACAACCCTCGCCTTCCCTGCCTTTCTTTGCCTTCTTAAAAAGTGAATCCAAACATAGTGTAGAGTATCATTTTGACCTCCTATGAAAGGTTTATATTTCTATTTATGTAACTCAATATTTCAGTGCAAAATACACAAAAGGGGATGAATATACCTTTCCACAAGCTGTCACGCGTTCTCCATTGTTCAATTTGACGTATTTCTTATGCCTCTGTATCATTCAGAGATCAGTCTCAAATTTTTGCAAAAGTAAGTTGAGTATAAATCATCATATAAAATGAACTAAAACAACATAAAAGATCAATATTCACATAGTTTGTGGTACCTTATCCCAATGATAAGAAGATTTATGTTTCTGCAGTCCCCCACTATCATCAGCAACCAGGTCCATAACAACAACTTCCAATCTATTAATTCATAAATTATCATATGAACAAACTATCCAATGATATATAAAAATGCCAGTTTTACTAATATTTCCTATATATATGCTACGTGCCCCCTCCAATGGGAAAAAAGAAAAAGAAAAGTAGGTGGCTAGGGAAAGCTTGAGAGAGGTATACTATCATATCATTATCATGAGCTCATTATATACATCATAAAACAGGAAGAATAAAGTATCTCAAGTTCTCTCAACCATGAAGGAGAAAGATGGCAACTACATTCACCTAACTTACCTGTTTGATTCAAAGCCTTGGTTAGCTCTAACTGAGAGTCCTGCTTCAAAATGCTGGAAAGAAAAGACCTTTTAAGTGAAACAGTGAAAGCATATACCTCAAATTTTGCGAGCAAACTAATCGTGTATAAGGACATTGTAACTCTAGAAACAAAGTTAGATGTAAGGGGCGCCATTATAACTTTTCTGCCAGATTTGTCAGAATATTAGTTACCCACCTGATTTGTTGGTACGGAACTAATGAAATACTCCACATCTTTGAAGCTCATTGCTTTCCTTTTAGAACCAGAAACTACAAGAATTGGTGCAAACCATTAAAACTTACAATACTTCAATCCATAAAAATTTCCAATGTCAAAATGAACTTTTCTAACAGAAGCATATCCCTCTCAAATATGAACCAACAGGTAAAGAATTACAAGGGAACTCCATACAAAATCTCTTTCTATTTATAAGTACTCTGTTAAATGACTCAACCAAAAGCTCAAGAGATGAGGTATTAAGTAGTTGAACCCAGAAACAGGGACAACTTGTTGAAGGGATGTCCTATTACACTCTACAAATGGCAGCGTAATTGACTCTAGTTTCGTTCATTCTCCCTCATTGTAATCAGATCTACTAACAGTTTTTGCCCTGATTGATGCAAGTGTCGCTACTTTTCTAGTCCTATTTCAGTAACAAAAAAGATATGTGTAAGTCAACCTTAATACTTCGCTCTTCTCAAGGTATCACAGATCATAACTACTAAAAGAAATAGTCATAACAAAGTGAATCACACCTAAGCATTGCTTCCTTGATATCTGACAAGTTATAAGAGTATCCCTCCCAGAATTAGTACAAGAATGATACTTCTTAACTCCCTCCTTGAATGTCCACTTATTTATTATGGGATGTCCTCTTGCTAGTCGTCCCACTGCAAACCCTGCTTTTCTTAAGAATAATATAGATGTCCAAATCTTGCATTAAATGGCATCTCAAGTAAAAAAGGAAATTCATTTTGCGATGGAGAGAATATACACACTGATGAAGTAAACTAAGGAAATGAACAACATGCTCCAACATCAGAAGAACTACTTTATCTTTTAGTGAAAAAGATAACTTGTACCAGAATGATAAGAATGATGCAAGGAAATTTCCACAATCCGTAGCACAGACAACCTAGAATTCCTAGGGAAATATGCAAAGTAACAGTTGGGCCGTATTATCTAGATGGCTCCAGCGAAATTATTCGTCTAATTTTTATTTCCCTTTACAGGTGCACAATCCTTTTATTTTTTAAGAGCACTACAGATGGTGGTAGAGAGGCTGCTCATTGCCTAACAAGTTACAGTTCAAAATAGTGAGGCACACAATTTTTTTGGGGCAAACAGAGACTGTAACAGACATACCGTAATGTAATAGAATAGAGTAGAATGTTTAAAAAGTTTATCGCGTAAGATTGTAGATCTGAAAGAATTTTTCTTCAGAATAGATATGTCAGTTGTAGCACTAACGGATAAATTAGAAAACATGATTACTTATATACAAATCACACACACTATTTCTTGCTCCAACACACACGAAGATACATATACAAACATATTGTTTAGCTTAAACTGTAATTAGCATTGACAAAATAGATTACATTTAGTACCATTGGTATCACGTATTATTTCACAACTGCATCAATACTAAAGCAATATATACAGCATAAACTGTAACTGGACGAGACAGTAATTGTACATAAATGCTTGAAGGGGACATTACATATATACTCTACCATTGGTGACTTTAAGCCGCAGTTCAAGCATAACCTCCTCTTGAAAACTCCAATCTTAGTCAAGACTAAGCAAAAGATATGGTAGAGCTAGGACATTTATTGTATGAGGTCTACCCAATGCTAGATGGCACAATTGTTCCAGGGCCACAAAAAGAATTAAATTCTTCTAGAAGAAGCATCTTGAATTGCCTTTTGTAGACATTAAAGAAAACAACCTGAACAGTTCAAGTTGTGAAACTTGCTTGTGAATCCTAAAGAGCTAATGCAGATCTTAAACCCTTGTGCAGCATGAATTAGAAGAACTGAAAGGAAGTGTAATATTGAAATTTTTTGATCTCCTTTGCGTCTCAAGGGAATAATTTGTCATTTATGATGCTTCAGAAATTAGAGAAATATTACTTGTAGCTGAGATTGGTAGACAAGCTAAGATTAGTAGACAACTATCTAATGTTGTCTAAACTCTAAATCCATCAACATACCTGATTCTCTGAAGCCAGAGACTCGCTCCACTAATGGCTCCTCTAAGTGCTCCTACTAATCCTATGTCTTAGTAGACAATAATACTTCCCGAAAACCCTCATTTTCGCATCATAAAAATTTTAAGAGCCATGTATGAAATACTGGAGTTGTTAACAATTTCACCTTTGGCACAACATCACCAGATCGTTGTTGATGCAGTTTGTTGATGACCTCCTCATGAACAGCTCTTTTCTTCTTCATCACATCGCCCCATCGAGTAGAAGATTTCTGCAGTTACAAGCAATTATTAAAGAGATTCTAACTTTCGTCCTTCGAGACCAGTGGCGGAGCCAGGCACCGAACATCAGGGTGTGCACTACAATATCAAAGTCAATAATCGGAACTACAAGACAATCATTTATGCATAAATATTTATATAAACTATAAAAAAAATTGATGATTTTATGTCTAAAATAATATTTTTATACTATAACTAAACCAATACTTAATTTAAATATTTTATAACACAAATATAAGGGTGTTCCACTGTAAAAAATGTTGTTTTCATGGCATTGAACCATAATTTTAGGGTGTTCCACTGTAAAAATGATGTTTTCATGAAAGGAGAAAAAAAAAAAAAGACTGCACACCCAAAATTTCAGGGTGTTCTACTGCACACCCAAAGCCAAATGTGGCTCTGCCCCTGCTCGAGACTAATAAACCTAAGGCAACAATACAATGCAAGAGATGCAAGAATACCCAACAAATTTAATGTAAGGAAAAGAAGGAAAACAAAAAATAAAAGTTAATATCACATCTCCTAGTAAGAAAAAGAAATATATATATATTTTTTTAAAGGGGGATTCTTCTTTTTTTCTTTTTCCCCTATTCCCTCCCCGCTCCACCTTGGCCCCCCACCCAACCCTCGAGAATTGAACCCTGGACCTCCCAAGTCCAAAGTGATAGTTCTTACCACTGGGCTATCACTCAATTCTTAGTAAGAAAAAGAAATATTGATTTTCAATATCAACAGTCATAATACCAAAGTGCGACACATTTCATTAATTGACTTCAATAAAATTCAGAGGCTTGAACTTGAACTTCCAAATTTGGGACTTTTCCAGTCACATGAAATATATAATACAATTGCTGGCTCCAGCTATTTTAGGGATTCAATAAGAAAGAGTTAATGTCAAGACAGAGACAGTCAGAGTATAATTTTTGAAATGATAAAAAAAAAGTATTTTTTTTAAATGATAAAAAAGTGTTTCATTTTCTCATAATATAATAATCACAGAGACAATCCTGCTTGGTAGAAAAAGTGATGCAAGTCTAATGGTAGTATGGCACAATACTTTGGAAATGGGAACACTAGCTGAAAATCTGCATGAATCAGCCGAGATACTCAAGTTGATATTAACAGAACATATAGAAGAACATCCAAACATAAATGACTAAAGAGCCTGATTATCAACAAAATAGTCAACCCACTACTTTCCATCTTCTAAAAGTCAAAAGACCATGTGTACATGAAATATAGTGCCTAATTACTCAACTACTGAATATTACAGTCCAGGCACCTGACAACAAATGAGAGGCTATAGAAGTGTACACTTAGCACCCATTCACAAGAGATTCAACATCAACTGGGTGAAATTGGAAAAGTAGAAATTACTTGTTGATGTTTTGATTTGGCAGCTTCACCTTCAGCCTCCAAAATCGTTTGTTTAGGCCTGATAAAAGTTAGAGACAGAGACTTAGCATCTCGCTATACACACACCTCAAGAATTATGTTGATCCATTCAGTATTCTCACCTGAATGCTTTTAGGCGTTCAGAAAATGCTAATGCCATCAATTCATTTCCACCTAAAACATGTTTAAAGAGTGGATGCAGCCCTTCACGGGGAAGATCTTTCACTCTTTTAATGGACTCTCTAGAAGGTTTTGCTTTTGTTTTTGTATACAAGCCAAATGCTTTACTACATGGTTTCAGCAATGCCGTTAGTTCTGTAGATGAATCAATGATTTCACGAACTCTATCAAACAGAAGATCTATAACTGTCTGCAGAAAACGCCCATATACAGTAACTCCACTTGCAATTGCCTGTTCTATTTTGGATATTGTTCCATCCATATCTTTTAAAACCTCTTCCTCAGTAGGAGCTGCCCTAATTGGTTTTGATAGAAAGTGATGAAGATCTAATAGAAAAGGCATGTCTTCTGATGTCACAAAAGAAAATGCAGTACCGGTTCGACCAGCCCTTGCAACTCTCCCCACACGGTGGACAAAAAGTTTGGGTTTGGAAGGGAAATCAAAGCTGATAACATTATCAAGTAATGGAATGTCTATTCCCCTAGCTGCAACATTTGTCACAATTAATAGCATAGTTTTCCTTGCTCGGAATCTTGATACATGAATCTTGCGAGCATCTTGATCCGTATCACCATAGCAAAGAGAAGGTTCAATGCCCTCGTCTCTAATCAAATGGTTAAGGAACTCAACATGATACTTTGTTGAAACAAATACCAAAGTCTGCTGATCAGAACTAATTTGTTCCCTTATCAAGTAGAGAAGTGCGGCATATTTTTCCTCCTGTCTTAAGGTAAAGAAAGCAAGCTTCAGATCAGGGCTAATCTTTGTCTCCAAATCAAGACGCACAAGCTGAGGGTCCCGCAGACCAGCTTTAGCAAACTCAGCAAGGGCACTTGGCAAATTTGCACTAAAAAGTAAGGTCTGGCGATTTTCACTCAGCTGAGCGAGAATCTTATGCAATTGCTCCGCAAAACCCATGCTAAAGAGACAATCTGCTTCATCAAAAAACCACATACTCCACCGTGCGCAATGTCATGTCATCAACTTCAGACAAATGGTGAATAAGCCTACCAGGAGTCCCAATTATGATGTCTGGATTTTGAGCCAATTCTTCAAATTGGCTTTCCATACTATTGCCACCAACCAGTAAAGTAACACGAAGATCTGCAGGGAAGATATAATCACTAATATTACATCAGCATGTTGAAACGGATCAATAAGTCAGATCTCAAACATGGGAGCAAGGAAGGAAACAAAAGAACAACACAAAGTCAATTAATATTGTTAGTTTAATTGAGATTAGATATAGGGGGCAAAGGGAAGTACAAGTCATCATCCTTTTCCTTTTATTCGAATGCCACCAGAGGTAAAGAACAGAATTAACGAGAGGGTGTAACTGAGACTAGCTAGATGTTTGTAGTATCATAAAACAATAAGAGAGAAATTGAATGATCTTTGAGAAACCAACATTGAAAGATAAGCTTGAGCCTCAATGACCTTTTGGAAGAAGTAAAGAAATCAAGCAAATGAAGTTTTAACTTTTTTTCTTAGTTTTTCATACAGGGTAAGAGAGAAATTGAAATATGACTAAAAGGGAAGAATTTTTTTCACTCCATACAGATATTTCCCTTTCATTCTTGCCATTTGATAACAAGAAATTTTTAAACCCAACTTCATGATAGATGAAGCAGAAACACTCGAGAATCAATTATCTTCGGCATTTATTTTCTTCCCCTTCTTATTCCTCCTCAAACTTTTCTCTCGTCTTCGATTGTCCATTATTTTAAATAAATAAAAAAAAGGGGAAAAAACCATTTTAGTCATTGAGTAATATATTAAGTCCCAAATAGGTCTTTGTGTATTTAAAAAACCCTTCACAAGTCCTTTACATTTAAAAAATCCTTCACAATTCCATTTTTGCCCTTAGTGGATGCTGACATGGACAAGCATGACTATATTCTTCTTGCCTATTGCAAGAATATGGCAGAAACTTAAAGAAAAAAATAAAAAAATATTGATAAACATTATATATATATTTTTTTTGATCATGCTGAATTTTTATTGCTTCAACGAGATTCCATTTTTTTTTACCAAAAAAAAAAAAAAAACGAGATTTCAGTTTTGTTAGTTTTGAAATGCTGAATTTTTATTGCCTCATGCAATGATATATTGGTTTTTTTCCCAGGCTTTTTTTTTGGTTAAAAAATATTTTTTGGTTAAAAAATTTATTTGCAAAAAACATTTTTTAACCAAAAAAATGCCTGGAAAAAAACCAATATATATATATATATATATATATATATATATATATATATATATATATATATATATATATATATATTTGGTTTAACAAATACCCAATTCCCACTATATCGTTGCATGAGGCAATAAAAATTCAGCATTTCAAAACTAACAAAACTGAAATCTCGTTTTTTTTTTTTGGTCGAAAAAAATGGAATCTCGTTGAAGCAATAAAAATTCAGCATGACCAAAAAATATATATATATAATGTTTATCAATATTTTTTATTTTTTCTTTAAGTTCCAGCCATATTCTTGCAAGAGTCAAGAAAAATACAGCCATGCTTGTCCATGTCAGCATCCACTAAGGGCAAAAATGGAATTGTGAAGAGTTTTTTAAATGTAAAGGACTTGTGAATGGTTTTTCAAATACACAAGGACCTATTTGGGACTTAATATATTACTCAAGGACTAAAATGATTTTTTCCCTAAATAAAACTGCTTCAATACCTGTTGTCTTTCTTCTTCCACATTTCAAGCAATCCCCATTAATTGCATTTTCTCCACCAACTAATTCATTTTCATAAAACAACCTATCTCAACTAAAACTGTACCAAACTAACACCTCAAATCCAAACCTACGATTACCAGAAAACAAAGCAAAAAAGAACCCAAATTTTAAAAGGGACCCTGAAGATACAGTTACATGCATGTGCGAGCATCTTTAGATATTACAGTAAAAAGCGGCTATCTTTTCTATTAAAATTCTCCTAACTAAACAAAGAACGAAACTTTCTCTATAAGTTTCCCTTCATATCCCACTTTCATAACAAGACCTCTTTAGCACATTTTTTTCTCATTATTGGACATCAATTCTCTCCATTTCCTAGAACTTCAAAAACAACATCAAATAACTACACCAACCTACAAATTAACCTAAAACTAAATACAAAATTATAACCAAAATTAAAAACAATTAAGCATACATTTTTCAATCATACATGCACAATTATATATAGGGTAAATGACCTATTAGGTCCCTTATCTTTTTCGCTATTGTCTAGTTAGTCCTTCATCTTTCAAATGACCATATGTCAGTCCTTCATCTTTTCAACTTGTGCCACTGTCAATCCTTTCGTAAAAAAACTAACGGTTTAGTCACATGCACAGCACATGATGATTTTTAGCAAGGGCATTAACGTCTTTTGAAGGTAGTCAACATATTTAATTTCCCTTTTATATTAGCATCAACCCAATTTGAAACCCAAATCCCTAAAACCAAATTTCTAAATCACTAAAACCCAAATCCCTAAATCCCCAACTCTTTCTTCTCCACAGAAAAGGTATTAACACTATTGGGTGTCTTTGTTTCGATTCAGGAAGGCCAATAATAACAAGGTGCATCATAGAACAAGGAAGAGGTATAGTTCTGTCAATTCACAATGTGGTGGTAGTAGAGGGGTGTGTTGCTTGTGCATGAAGCGATCAATGACGGTGGGGTCATTGGGTGAGTCACCCTCAAGTGATCCTAACAGTGCGGAGTTTAGTTATGAGATGTTGAGAGGTTTGATTGAGAAGAATGATTTTTTGGGTAAAGATTGTAATACTCATTTGATGGATGTAGATGTAGATAGTTCATCTCCATCTCCTCATATATAGATATTTTCTCTATGCATTTTGATTATGGCGATGTTTTCTTCAAGGCTTTTATGGGTATTCAAGAATTTACCCAAAAATTGTTATACATTATACTGGAATAAAATTTGTTGGAAAAAAAAATTCTATTATCATTTTATATGCATTCGTTAAATATTGCTTAATTACTGAAAAATTAGGAGAAAATTGGGCATCATGGAGTCTAAAACACCTAGTTGCAGTTTTAAGTGAAGTTGTGCATTTGTTCCTTGTGGTGTGCTTTCTTGCAGTATTTGTTGAAAGGATTGGCATTGTGTCTTTTCTTATGCTTACCCCATTTCTTTGTAAATGTTTTGCTTTGTTGTTTGGTGCACTAATTCCGTTAGCAATCAGGCTTTGACTCTCCCCATTTGATAGAGAAATGTGTTTACCAGCTTTGAAAGTCCAAAGCCCATAAGCCAGGAAAATCATTTTCCAAGAAGTGGAGAGTGGCTCATGAACAGAGTTGCGACATAGTTAAAAGTTTTTGTAATCGATAAGGTTTCTTTGCTGCCGATGTGTTAGTGTTGGCAGAAACTTTGATCATTTTCATCATGTAGAAAATGTTTAATTCAAGGACGTTGGGGATTTAGGGAGTTGGGGATTTGGAAGATTTGGGTTTTAGGGATTTAGGAATTTGGTTTTAGCGATTTGGGTTTCAAATTGGATTGATGTTAAAATAAAAGGGAAATATGCAGATTACCCCCAAAAGACGTTAATGCCCTTGCTAAAAATCATCATGTGCCGTGCATGTGACTAAATCGTTAGTTTTTTGACGGAATGACTAACGGTGGCACAAGTTGAAAAGATGAATGACTGACATATGGTCGTTTAAAAGATGAAGGACTAACTAGACAATAGTGAAAAAGATAAGGGACCTAATAGGTCATTTACCCTTATATATATGTTTGTGTGTGTAAACATATATGTATACATTTTATAATCCTTTGTTTGGATTGAAGAATGAAAGGAAATGAAATGATAATTTTAAACGAAAAATTACTTGAGTGTCTTTGAGACAATATAAGGTTTAAAATGTAATAAAGGTAATTGTGGAAATAAAATAAAAAAATCTTAGGGACAATAAAGACTTTAACCTTTTTTTTTTCCTCCAAAAAACCCTAAATTGGAAGGATTGTAAAATCCTTCCAATTAAAGAAAATGAAAGAATTTTGAAATCCCTCCATAACCTTTACTTTCTTTTAAATTACAATTCAAATAAAAGGAGAGATTCCGTATTCTCTCTCCTTCCATTCTTTTCTTTAAAAAAAATGAATCCAAACAAGCTGTTAGTTCTAAACTATGATGGTTATGAACTTTTAATACATTTGACTTCTAAAGTAAATTTTTTAGTCCCTAGAGTTATATCAATGAAATATCATTAATCTTGAATGAAATTAATATTTAGAACTAATGACTTCTCATTGATATAACTCGAATAATATATCACTAGATCAAAGATCTATTGATAGCCATTTATAAATTAATTAGCCTTCGAATGAATATGTGACGTGAAATATGAATTATCTCGCATGATCCTCCCGATAAATATGTGACGATTTGGGCCAAATTTTAACTATATTACATTGGTACACATCAATGCTAGCTTGGGCTCCGTTTGCCACAAAATAACTTGTTTATGGAAAATATTTTCTTCTGAAAATATTTTTTTGAAAATAAATATTTTCGACAATTCTTTTTCTCATGGTTTTGCACATTATCATTTATCTTTGGATAAACAGTTAAAAAAAAAAATTAACAGTAAAATAACCATTGTGTTTCATCAAAAGTGTGAGTTATGGTCAATGGTACCCAACCTAATAAGGGTATGTTTGGCCCAACTTTAGACACTTAATAACATTTTTTGTGAGTTTAAATAAAGTCACTTAATAACATTTCTCGTGAGTTTAGATAAAGTCAATGTTTAAAAAGTCAAATCATGGCTTTTTGACAAGGTTTTCATGAAATTGTTTCACATCATGCGGAAAGTTGTTTTTCTTTTTTCTTTGTTCCTAAAAAATTCCCTTTATATTTTTTAAAACCCAACATTAGCGTCAATTTTTTTAAAGTACACAAGTTTGGCCTTACGAAGTGTGATTGGTCATTTTCACATGGAACAATACTTTTCAAGTAGCCGACTAAGCAAGTTCACTAACATTGAATAGTATTTCTGGCTTGACAACGCCAAAGAGTCACCGGCTTATATTTAACAACACTTTTAACCAAAATTATACTATTAAAATCTTTACAGCTCAACACCTAAAATATCACAACTAAGCTAAATATACCGTAAATTAATATAGTTCTAGAAAAAATTACACACTTATCTCAATCCTCAATTACCACCTAAAAGTTAAAATAATTTTAAAATATTGAAGCCTAGTGCCACCTAATTACATTCTATCACCATAACATTTTAAAGTAGGAGTGGATTTGTTGTCGAATCAATAGTATTCTTTTAAATAATTACCATCCAAAAATATCTTGTAATGTCAAAAATTAACGGGTTGAGAGAATAGCTCAACGGGTTAAATTCCACTCTAATAAGTTCAAGAACACGAGAGCACTTTTTTAAGTATTAAAAAAGGAGGTACATGTTGATAGAGTATTAGAGTTAGGTGAGGAAGTGTCTTCCAAATTCAATTAGCACAATTCCCAACTATCTAGTCTTCGTTAAGGGTCTTGCATTTTTTCCAACCAAATCTACATATCGAAAAAAGACAAAGGCTCTTACTCAAATGCGTAACAATCGTGTGCCTATCGCCTCTGTACGACACTCTAAAACTTATATTGGTTTGAGCAAGGGTACTGAGATTAGAAAGACAAAGAAGTGAATTGATTGCATAGTCTTAATATAAGAATTTAAAACCAACTAGTCATCCATCACTTTTTCCTATCATTCAAAACTGTGGATGAGACTTTCGTCCCATTGGAATCCTAAGAGATAAAAGAAAGTAGAACTCATTCTTACTTTTTTATTACTGTTATTGTGTATATGCGATTGAATCCATTCAATAATTAAAACAGATTTTAATAATAAGAAAGGGACTGACAGTTATAGTGCATTATCACCCTTACAAATTAAGAATTTTCTTCATTGAAACGTATCCAAATTTGTCACATTTATGCTTATTTCTATTAATGGTCATCATGAAATGATCATATTATTGTTCTTTTTCTTCTTTCCCTTTCCTTTACATTTTTTTCCTTTTTTCTTTCTTGTCAATTATTCTACTCCAACATACATGCACGCAGAGGTATATGCACATGGACAGGTTCACGCACACATGAAATCACATACAGATAAGACACACACACACACACACATAGATACATCAACTCAATCCATTAATATGGAAAGCACCGATTGCTAGGGCATACCATTGAATTTTGAATTTCGGAACACTCTTTGGTCTTGTTCTTTATAATTTCTTTTACCTATACGAAATGAAATAATTTCAAGCCATTGCCTTGATTGGAACTTTTCTAAATGGTGTCATCTCTATGAATTGAGTTTTGGAGATCGAGATTAAAAAAAAATGTTATAGTGACGGTAACAACAAGATAGAGAAAAAGAGTATAGAGATCGATGATTGGTGTCCGAACGAGCAATTTAGTGGTGAGGGGGCTGGGTATAGAGATGGCTACTAGTACAAACTACTTATTGTAGCAAAAATATGTGATAATGTTGATTTAGGCATGACTATATAACAACCTGCATTTTTTAGCTTGTGTGTCAAATGCATAGTCATAATGGACGAAAATTCTAAGGACAAGAATATTGTGCTTTAGAACTATATGGACTTATTAGGTGACTATAATACCACATGGAGTAATATGCACTTTAGGTGAACGATAAAGGGGTTCTTTACTATTTTATCTCATAATTTTTGTTTACTTATGTAAATATGTTATTTCTTTTACGACAATAACTTTTAAGCTCCTCAATTTTTCTGCTATTTTATCTCCTAAAATCTCGAGTTTAATTTGTAAATGTGCCACATGGCTTACTAAATTTTAGGACACTAATTTAAAGTTTTTCGATTTTAATTGTTAAGCCTCCAAACTATAAATGGTCAATGTTAAAACTTGTGGGACAAATATGCCCTCCCCTAACATTGTTTGAAAAGTGGACAACAAACAAAGACACGTATGTTTCACATGCTTAAGCAAGGGTGAATAAGTAAAAAGCCACCTAAATAATGCTTTCATATATTTATGTATTTTTTCAGATAAAAATTATTCAATTTTTAGTTTTGATTAACATTTAGTATATAAAATTCCAATGTTAATTGGTTTCATTTTACCATTTGATAAAATGGTCTTATCATTTTCACTCAACTATTGCCTTGACCAACTCTATACATTATAATACTTAGTATTGGTGACAGGTTTGGTTAGGATCCGACTAAATTATAAAATTTTCTTTGAGTAAAATGGTAGACATTCGAATATCTTTTTATTTTGTGTGTTTTGTATTGATAAATTTTCTCTCCAAATTCGTTAACTTATTATTTGAGTATTCTAGCAAAGTCAATCAATACAAGTGGTTAAGAATGATATGTAAATCTATCCTTCTAAGCTTCACGCTAGATGAACAAAAACTAGAATTTTAAATGCACCAAGAAGTAGATCAAAGGTATAAAAAGAAGACAAAAAATAGGCAACACTAAATATAAATTTAGAATCAACAAAATTAGTCACGAATGACATCTAAGGGGAGCATAAGAAACTAAATAGTAGTTGATGGTTCTTTCATATGTGCTTTTGGGTTATATATCCATATTAAGGCAAGAACTAGAGCAAATGTATTTGAGGATGATAAAAAACACACAAAACTAGATGTAAACTTTGAATCAATAAAATTAGTTATGAATAGTGTCCAAGAGGAAAGCAAGAAAACTAAATAGTAGCTGATGGCTTTTCCACGTATACTTTTGTTATGTATCCATCAACCAAACATTAAAGACAAAATATGTCTTTGGCGCAAAAGGCTCCAAAAAGCAAATAGGTGAAATAGTATTTTATAGGCTAATAAGAAAAATATTCATGCAACACACAAATATCTAAATAGTCTATGTATAAATGTACAAGATAAAAATAAGGGGAAGTACATGTGATACGAGTAAAATAGAAAGAAAATAAATGTAATTTTTTAAGGAAAAGAAAATTCAAGATAGGATGGGGAGTAGGGTTGGGGGAGGGGGTTTCTGGTTGATAGGTTGAGAGGGGAAAATTAATAAATCAAATCAAACCAAACTAAGTCTTGCCTCACTAGGTGGAGAGAGGGGAAAATTAATAAAATTAAAAATTAAAAGAATAAAAAAGGAAAAGACAAAGCAAATAAGGAGGAAAAATTAAAGAAAAAAAAGGAAAATGCATGATAAAATAACTAATTTAACCTTCAAAGGGTGATTTTTCTTTGTCAATTTTAGCGGTAATTTGACAAGAAGGATTGGTTGCTCCACTTTTTGGTATGGGGGACTAATTGAGTAATTTTTATAATATTAAAGACGAAATTAAAAAAAAATGAGTAGAAGTTGAGGACTAATGATAAATTTGCCCTAATTAGCATACAAATACCTACTTGATACAAAGCATTTTTCACATGCGTTGAGGATAAGTGTGCTCAACATGCCTTAGTCCCAAACACGATAGTTGTCCCTTATGCGATTTGAACTTTTGAAGTTTTTTGATATTTTAAATTAAGCCTTTGAACTATCCACTTTGCTAGATAAGCCATCATGATTTGGCAAATTCACTAACTTATCTTTTTATTATTTTGGTCATTGTCAGCTTAATTAGGACAATTTCTGTTGGAATTTATAAACACAAGTCCGAAATTGGCATGTGGATGCAAATTTGAGAACTCACTTGTCAAAACTAGTGTTTGCAGGTTTGATTAGAAAACAAATATCAAATCAGGGGGCTTAAATGTAATTCACACAACCTTACAATTATTACAAAAAAACATAGATAATCATGGTAAAAACATAATAATGGTAAACAAAATATCTCAAGATTGCCGCTAGCCATTTGATTTAGAGTATAATTCTTATTTTAATCGTGAGAGATTTTGAGATCAAATTTTGATGTAATGACTTAAATTTACTATATTCGTCTACGTTTATATCTATCTATGTCCATATTTGTATATCTACTCTTTGTTGTCTAATATCGACATCCATACTACCTCCATCCCAAAATTAGAGTCCTGTTTTGCGATTTATGGTCAAATCAACTCTTATTTTTCTTCTAGACCAAAAAAAAAAAAAAAACTCTTATTTTTCTGTAATATTCTTTTCACCAATTTTAGTCAAAACTCATTTTTTTTCCTCGCAGAAGTGAATAATTTATTAATATGCAGCAAAGGTTGCAGCCCAAAAACTATTTACATCAACAATCATAAAGTATCAATACATTCTTATGTACTATCTACATCGACATGACAAGAGGTATTAGTCCAAAAACGAAGATCACAAATATAATGGTATTTCAAAGAAGGAGAGTCAATTCTTTCCCTTCAAATGATTTTCGATTCCGTTCCTTCCGTATCAACAAATAAGTACGGAACTTGGACTTTCTTAAAGTTCACAATCTTCAAAAATCCCTTTCCTTTTTTTTATTTTTATTTTTGGATTATGTTAAGCCATTTTGAAAAAATGCAATTCAGTCGAGATACCATGAGAACTTTCGGAGCTCAGGTAGTTGATCGTTACAAATTAACACTTTGGTATCATCATGTTGGAAAATATACTCCAAGAATAAGAAAATATTCAAGTGAAAATTATACGCACTTTATACAACCATAACTATAAAAGACAACAACATAGCTTCCTCATGATACAGAAATTCATTTTTATGTTTGTGACTGAATTGTTACGATTCATGATTTGATACGATTTACAATTCAAAGAAATGACATCTCGATTCATGATACGATTCATGATTTCACAGTTATGTAGAGAATTATGTACTCGAAGGCCATATGGCAGATGTGGTCTGTTCAAGTCTGCAACTGAAAAAACTAAGAAGAATGATATATTTTCTAAAGGAGAGCATATTCAGCATCATTTGCGAAATCTTACAATCAAATTTACCAAGTGAGCATAACAACATGATACGCATTTGTAGTAATTAAGTGATATTCCACTATTAATCCGGAAAATTGATGTCCCACTAATGCGCAATCTGCGTCATAATCTTGTTCATCTTTTCAAAAACTTCTCCCAAGTAAAATATTTTCATACTTTGGGGTTCTCTTGTGTGGATAGTAAAAGATTTATCCAAGTAATAATTAAAGAATAGAACATCACCAAACATCAGATGAGAATTCCGCAAATGGATTTCTCGTTCACTGAAATTAAGCCTGTGGATGTAAAATCAGTAATTCATCCTATTATGCATTCGTGATCTTCACATAGCCATCAAAATGAAAACCAATTAACATGGTAATCTATTGAAAATTTTAATATTTACGTTTATCATTATCAACTGTAATTGGTAAAGGAAAAAAGATCGACTGATTTTGGAGAATGATATACAGTTTTCACTTGCCTTGAAGAAACACATTTAAGTGTCAAATGTTTAAGGGACAATTTGTACATAGTTTCTCTTGACATCTGTGGAGAAATTACATTTCACATCTGCCCATGCCTCGACGTCGATGAGCAAAAATGTTACTTCGAGATACTCTGAACCCAAGAGAGAGAAAAGAATTGTGGGAAAAATAGAAAAACTTAAAGAGATCATATCAAGCATTTAAGAAGGTATAGGTTCCAATTTACAGTTATATCCATTCATATTAATAGTGTATACAGTTAACAACACATGCTACTAGAGAGTTCAAAGAAGAGAATCTGTAACTACTACAGATTTTATACAGTATATACACTTTAGACCAAATAAGTGTATAATTTCATATAGATCATTTGACAAACAGTAGTGGTGGCAAAAGGAAGTATCAAATTTATAGCAGATATCTATGGCTGGCTCCGGAACACACCCCTGATAATGAAATATTTACAAAGTTTTTCACTTTTTTCACACGACAAGCCAGCATGAGATCGACAAGGAAATAAGGAAATAAGGAAAGAAAGATAAATCTTATGGTCATAACTGCTAATACTAAATTTCCTTTGAATTTTTTTGAATTAAAAGAATCTCATTGTAGATAAATTTGTAGAATGGATATTTGCAAAATATGAGGTTCATATTCTAGAGAGGTTATGTCTTTTTTATTATTATTATGTTTTAAGAGATTGTATACAATTAATTAAAGTTGGAACTTATGTACAGGAAATGAAATTGCATTCCAGAAATAGAAGATTTCATAAATCTTTAGTGTATTTGATGCATGGAAGCAATATTCCATATATTCATATCCAAATCTGTCTGAGTGCATAACCATATACTAAATAACTTAGTATTTGCGAAATGCTTCAGTATAACCATTTTTTTTTCTGTGTGTGTGTGTGTAAATGTTAATACTAGTTTTTTAAATTCTTTCAGTTACATATTTATCATAAAACTCAGAGGAGATTTTGAATTGCAAGTGTAGAGATAAAGACCATATTATTCACATGGGCAATTGAAAAATTGAATACTTTTCCAACATGAAGAATCAAATTTGGTGGAACCATTTTTGAAAACTCCTATCCTATGTAACTACATAGAGAATAAGCGAAAGGTTTCACTCTGTACATATCATGTCCACCAAATCCTTTTTATCTACTTTCTATAAAAATATGGATCAACTAAATTCTTTAGCAGGGATGGATCTGAAATTTTTATTCACTCAGAAAAAGATGCAGCAATCATCCAAATAGAAAATTAATAAGTTAATATAAAAACAAGATCAGAGAAAAGCATATTCATCAATACAGTTCCCTCAGCTCGATTTAGGCTTTATTAGAGCTCAACACTAAAATGATCAACTGCTGACCTGGCTAAATTGATAATCTTGTTTGGAGTGCTGATATCGATGAAACGAGAAAAAACTATACATGATTTCACTATGTGCATCTAAACTTAGTGAGGAAACAAAACATGCTAATCTGATTGGAGAAATTTTTGGACTTCATTATTTGATGGTGTTACCTTACTAAAGTTAAAAAACAAAGCAAGAAAGCGTAATTAAATTTCAACTGTTGGTATATTACAATGAACAACCAAAGCAAACTTGAAGGTTAACAAGAAACTATTTACAGTTAGTAACATAGCTCAGTTATCAAATTTAGTATAGCTAACTGATAGATGATAACCTTCAATCAACAGATCACTAGTTAAATTTGCATTGCAACAAATAGCAAAAAAACAAGTTTTAAGATAACAGAAGACAATGATGAAAAAGATATGTCCAGAACCAGAGTAAGAACTGGTGTAAGTAAATGACAGAACGCATAATTGATGGTGAAGGCAATTCCATTCATTCTTTACTAGCTCCTAAACACTTTTTGCTAACAGTTCCCAAACACTTAACAACTCTGCGGTATGGTAAAATCTAGGCAATCAACAACTTATTCATCCAGTGTGAACAACTATTGGGGACTAGTTGAGAGGCACTATTGTTGTGAAGAACTTCACAAGAAATTGATACAACTTGAGGTGTTTAGAAACAAATACAAACAACCATTTAATTACAACAAACATGAAATTTTTGAACACTTAAAACACAAATAAGAATAACATGCCAACTTGATGGTGTCACTAGTGAAAATATGCAACAATTAGATCATTAGATCTGAAAATTAGTAAGGCGTCATCAAAGATTAACCTCAATTTGGCTTCCTAGATATGTATATGAAGCCAACAGGTACATGGAAAGACAACAATCTTGGAACTCTGAACATGATTCAAGATAAAGATTATCACCTTTTCCTCTCCACCTTCAACTGTGAATTCATGTTAACTGTCCTTGAAGATAACTATCAAAACAAATGGCCAATGTCATTGATAAAAAATTTCACGCGTCTGAAATATATGGAGATGTGGCGATATAACTGTGGTAAAAGCATACCAAAGAATATGACATTCTCCCCTCCACCTTCAACTTTGAATTTTCATTGACAGCCCCTGAATAGAAATATCCGCACAAAAATGTCACTATAACTGTGACAAAATTCCATAAAATCTGAGTTATCAATGTAGTTGCAAAATATATCTGGAGCTTTTGTTGAAGATGTGCATCTATAAAGAAGGAAGTTTCCTATGTATATTTTCCATAAATGCAAAATTGGGCAAGAGCCTTCAATTGCACTATAGCATGATTATTGTAATAGTAAAAAAAAGGGATATCAAATTAGTAAAACAGACTGCAAGTACACTAATGGGTTTGAATTTACTTACGTGGAAGCACAAGCACACACTGATAATTCATTTACTTCATGACGAGGATTCCATATCCCATACTTTAGGATGAACATGGATCCTTAGTCCTTTATTACCGAAATCTAGTTGCTCTTCTTCAATTGCCTTAACTGAATTTGCAGTAGAACAACTGCACCACATCACCTCAATCATTTGTAATGTAGCAATTTCTCCTATATTTGGAGGGATCTCCTCAAGTTGCTCACATTTGTGCAAGATCAAACATTCGAGGCGGGGAAAGTGGTCACCAGGGGCATTCCATTCTATGAGATTTAGAGTGTCTAACTTCAAAAACTTGAGCTTTGGGAACACTTCATTCTTCATCTCCCATGTTTCACCCTCAAATGCATTGCCCAACAATTTGAGAATCTCAAGCTCGCGTAGCTTTGCAAGTTGTGAAATTTCATTCCACTGCATTCGGAAATTTGACAATGTCAACTTCTTAAGATTTGAGGGGAAATTAAATTCACACGGATATTTGCCCAGGCCATTGTAAAACACATTCAGTGATACAAGTTGACTAAGAAATCCCAGCTCTGGAAACTGATTGCAATTTGTAGCATCATTCCATGAATCCAAAAATATGCATTTCAATTTTCTAATGCCCTGTACCTTTCTCAACATCTTTTCCATATCATCTCCATAAGCAAGAGATGGTGTGGAAAAGGTTTTCAGATTATCAAGTATAAAGGAGTTCTCAAGCCTGTTGGGCCCCAAATCAAAAGAAGCACTATCATTTATATACACATGCCTCAACTTTGTCATATCCCAAATCGAATTTGATACCTTTACAACTTCAGCCCCCAATCCTTTGAAAAGAAAAGTTTGTAGGTTCCAAAGATTAGCTATCAATGATGGGATTAAATCCACATAACTTTGACATGCCAAGTATCTTAACAGAATAAGAGCACCATCGCTTTGAAAGAGTCGCCTATGTTCGTACCTTCCAAATTCAATGTTTTAAGAAACTTAAAGTCGTGAAAAATGGATGAGATATCATACGAATAACTTGGGCCCATATCACTAGCAGCGAATAACAACAGTGATCGTACAAATGGCCCAGATGGCTTCAACATGGTGAAATGATTTCTTTTGGGATAAATGCAGAGGCGACGTAGGTGACATTTTTTCTCTATGGAAGAAGAAGAATCACAAGGATCCATATCATGATCATACTCATCTATCTTCTGCAGAAAGTTCTCTTCCTTAGCTTTCGTCAAGCAAAACTCACGTAAGAGATCATGAACACGACATGATTTCACCCCACCATTGGATTTTTCTTGAGCAACTGTCACTAAGCTTCTCCCAATCAAATCAGTAAAGTAATCCTCTGCCACATCCTCTAAGCTCTTCAAGTTAGGATGCTTTACAAATCACTCAGCAATCCACAATCCTATTAATTTCGAGACTAGAACTTCTCTATCCTCCAAAAATGCTCCAAAGTACAAGAAACAAGACTTTAAATGATTTGGTAAATGCTTGTAACTCAGCTCGACTACGACTTTGCCCTGTGCTTCCGCATCACTGAGTATTAGTGAACTTAAACTTTCTGCAATTTGTTCCCATTGATTCACTCTTTTCTCCATCTTGGCAAGAAGCCGGCTGTCAAAACGAGCGAAAGAGGTAAACCTTTACAATTTTTTGCAATTTGCTTTCCGACACCCAAGAGTTCGGTAGGATAACATCCAAGATGCTTGTGATGACATCCTTTATATCGGCTTCCTCCTTGCGCGGCTCCGGGATCTCCATGAGGTTACAACTCACCTCTTGTAGCGTCCGTTGAAACCGTAAGATGTCAAACTTCAAAATGCAAAGAGAAGCATCAGCCTTGGGTTTCACCAGAAGCTCCCCTAGATTGTCCACAAGATGGTCCACAAAGTCGAGTTGAGCAGTCTTGGGGTAGTACATTCGTGATGGTTTTGGCCTTCTCACATAAATCCGTTCAAACTTGAAAAGAAGTGGCCACAATAGACCTACAAAAATATAGTAGAGTCGGTGACACATTTGTTTTGACATGTGTCGGTCCATATGCTTGAGATCAATGGAAGAGATGGTGAAGCCTACCTCCCTGGCAAAAAATTCAAACTCTTTCAAGGTAGTATCATCTTCAATTAACTCTTGGGGGGGATCCGTGAGAATTGCTCTGAGGAGTACAAGGCGGTCGACAATGTCTTGCCTCCCAAGAAAAATTAAAGACTTCGATAGTTGAAGATAATCTAAGAAAGCATCAAGAGGAGCTAGATTGTCCACAAAGTAGTAGACTTGTGGTGATGCCTTTGGGTGTTTGCCATAAATCATTCGGATCAAATCCATCCAATGTGACATGAGTTTGAGATGAATGTTGAGTCTTCTCACCATTCCACAAGCATTGTGTTGCTCCATTTTCTCCAGATTATAATCATCGATGATGCATGCCGCCCTCGAGGCCAAAAAGTCAATTTCTAGCATTAATCTACCGTATCCAAGGAGTTGTTGAGGAAGATGAAAGAGAAACGCTTGGAGGAGTTGAAGGTCATCGTAAACTCGTTTCATCCCTACAACAACCATAAAACCAGCAGATTCTTCAACATATTGGAGAAATCGACCAAAAGTAGAGACGAAGTAATCCCTCTCTCGTAAAGGTATTTCGTACACTTCATCCGGTAGTGATCCAAAGAGAGCATCAAGATGAGGTTGTTGAATATCCTTGTCAAAGCATACTCGTAAGTGCATTGGCTCTTTGTATAGAATTTCCACTTCCATCCCTGTCTTCATCACTTGCTTCTCTTTCGCTTTTTTTTTGTGTGTGTTTGTTTTAACAGATAGATAGATCTGATCTGAGTAAATGGAGATGAACAACTATTTAGGCTACGGCAAGTCAACGTTTACTCCACCAACTTCTCAGTGTTAAAAGAGGGGAAGGACCAACTTGCAATAGAATATCATATTGTGGTACCATTATACCCCTGTTGGGAATCTAAATTATCTTGGAACATACTTGGAAACAACCATACAAATGAGCTGTCAGAGAGCAATTATTTAGGCTCACGCTCAATCATTCACTTTTCGCGGTATGTTCGCACCTATGTATATTTCTTTTTTTTTTTGTCAACCTATGTGTATTTCAGGAAAAAAATTGCTAAAGAAAAGCGATTTGAAGTTCTCTCAAATTTTCCAATAAGAATATAGCTATGGACTACTTTTTGATGAGCAATAGAAATAAAATGAATTCCTTTAGACCATAATGGGTAGATTCTCAAAAAAAAAAAGAATTTAATTTGGTAATATCATGTACTTTTAAAATTAATTGTATAGAAAACAAGCCAATAAAACATATTCTAAATATTACACCAAATGTTCTCCATGTAGTTTTGTGTGTAACATATTCTAAATATTCTGGAATCAGGAGGTTGAGTATAAATTTATATTTGGAGCAATGTAATTGATGCAAAGGTTAAACCCTCTTGTCGAGGAGAGATAATTTATTAATTTCTCACATTAGAATCAGAACGCGTTAAACTTTATTTCACTAAATATATTTAAACCTAATGAGGAATAAGTAGAGAAGATTATTCAAGTCCTGTAAACTAATTAGAAATTTTTTGAAAATTCATCATCTAAATCTTGCGCTTGTTAAAAAACAGGATAAGAAAGCATGATTAAATTTCTATTGTTGGTAAAAGATAAACAATCAAAGCAAATTTGTATATAATTTATTGCGCTTGTGCTATAATTTATTGTCCCCCACAATATAATCTCATGACCCAACGAAGCACATAAATGGAAACTTTGGAGTCTTAGCCCAGATGGCCGGATTTCTGAAAAAAAAGAAAGAAAAAAGAGGCAAGTAGAACAAGCAAGAGAAGAGTAGCTAGGGAGTTTTAGAGAGATAAAATTTCTGTTTAATAATAGTGCAAGACTCTCATATTTGTATATACACAAACAAAGTAATTGACAAGGATATGTCCTAAGAGAAATTAGAAACTAATTTTTTCTTTTTTCTTTTTGGGTGGTGGAGGGTGCAGGCTGCCTAAGAAAAGAATAAGATCTTATAACTAACTGAATTTGATGGTCGATATGCCCGTGCAATAACAAAATACAAAATGGAGCCACTGTGTTAAAAAATGATTTTTTTTCTAATAGATCTCCTTTCTTGCTTTCTTTCATTTTAAAATGAAGTGTATTGTGGGTTATTGATAGTTGTTCTTTTTAAATCTCACCTATCAAATCTTAATTAATGAACTAATAAATTTTTAAAATATTGTTTGGAATAAATTTTGAAATGAATTGTGAAATCAAAAAAAAAAAAATCTAATGGCTCACAATACACTTTATTTTTTAAAATGAGAGAAATAAGATCAAATCTAATTACTTACAATACACTTCATTTTCAAATGAAAGAAATAAAAGAATGAGAAGATCCATATGTTTTGGATTGTACAAGAGAAAGGAAAGCGAAGAAGGTAAAGAAAAAATAATAAAGGAAAGAAAAGACATATAATTCCCTCGTTTAGATTTTAAAAAAAATAAGAGAAGAAAATGAAATAATTTTTTATTTTTTTGTTTAGATTCGAAAAAAAAATGATAACTTTTAGTGAGAAATTACTTAAATACACATTTCATGTTTATCGTTATATTAAAGACATAATTAAAATTATATAAAAATATTAGAAACAACTAAAACTCATTAACCTTTTTTAACCCCTTCAAAAATGAATCCAAACAAGGAAAAGAATTTCTTATCCCCTCCCTTTCCTTTCCTTTCTTTCAAGAAGTGCAATCTAAACATTATTTTAGAGTAAATAGCAAAAGAACGAGAATAGAAATAAGAAAAAGATTAATTAAAAGAAAAAATAAGAAACCGAGAACAATATAAAATAAAAAGGAAAATGTAAAGGCAAAACTAGAACAAAAAAGGGTATTAATTCAAATAAAATCTTATGAAGGTTTCAAATTGTGATACCAACTCATATAGTGAAAGACAATACAAAACACTAACTTCATAATAATTGGCAAATGCATTAACTGACTTGTCACTTCTGCTACATCAACAATCAACATCTATGGCTATCCACACAAAATTGGGATTTTCGAAAGGAAGTGAATTTTAGACCTCTATAAGAAGCTCAAGGTTTTAATTGCAATATATAAAACTGTTGCATGTATTTAAAAATTGATAGCTTATAGTATGTTTTTGCAATATATATGTGAATCTTTAGGTACAATGTTCTTTTGTACCTCTCAAAAACATAATTGGTTAATATTAGAGTTCAGCAAAACTGGTTTTATGGAACTACTGATCCATGATTTAATCTAGACCGGTTGACCGAGCTCCTGCTCACTTCGTCTTTCCTTTCTTCTTTTTTTTTACCAAATTTCTTTTTTCTTTTTGGATTTGCTTTTCATTAAGAAATCATATCTGCCTTCTTTTGCCTTTCCTTTCGTACTTGTTCAAGATCCTTAATTTCTGACTGTAAATGAGCATTGGGTACTGAATGATGCTTCTTTCCGCTTCTGAACCTTTTGTTATCTCCTCAAAGTCTGCGAGCACCTATCAAAGGAATAGGTTGAGGAACAAGGACAAAGGAATCCCTAAACGATATTTTGTTGTTCTCACCCAATTAACATATTTCAAAATACATATCGACTCAGTTAAGCCATAAAAAATTGGGATTCTTTACATTTTCGGTAAACATGGAAGCTCTATTATATGTTCATGTCTGCATGTCAATTAAGAGGGGAGAGAGAGAGAGAGAGAGAGAGAAACCAGAAAACAGATGAAAGATTTCATATGACAAGGAAAACATACTAGGATGCGAAAACTCAAAGACAAGTAAATCATGGAAACAAATTGTGTACCAGCAATAAGAAATAATAGATATAGAAGAAACAAAATAGACAGAAAACGCAAGGGTTTTAAGTGAGTATGCAAATCCTACAAGCATATCCTACCCAACCATTCCAAGAAAGAGAAACTGCATTCAAAATGTATTAGTAGACCAACAAAATCTTTACAACGAAAAGTCAAACCTACTTTTTTCTTTTAATCAAAAAAGGAGTATTAACAAGCACTACTACAGAAAAACTAAACAAGAATCAGCACAGAGACCACAGGTTAAAACTCCTAATACAGAAAAATAATAATATACATATCCCGGGGACAGAACAAGGAAACTACAATGAAGACACATTAGTGCAAAAAAGTAATTTTAAAGCATGAGCTACGTTAATTAGAAGTCACCATTAACAAGGTGTTATTTGTCAGGTATAAAGATTTTGCAATTGAAAATGTAAGAGATCACCAATGACACATTTTTACTTGTTACATCCAAAATGAAGATTATTACAAAGGAAACATGAAATAATGTTGGAAAGGTAATTTAGGCGTAAAATAATAGAAATTGACATACAAGATAAGAAATGCAACATATAATTACAAAACCAAATATTTATGTAATAATCTTGGATAAAGAAAACATAATGAAGAAACCCCCAACATAATGAAGAAACACCAATGACCCATTTTTTTAATTGTCACATCAATATGAAGACTAAAATACACAGACACCATAAAATAATACCTGAAGGTATAAAATAATAGAACTTGACAAAGAGGATAAGAAATGGCAACATACAACAACAAACCAGGAAGCCAAAGATTTATAGAATAATGTTGGATAAAGAAAAATATAATGCATGAGCATCTATACTAATCAGAAGTGGCACAAAGCGTGAAACCAAATATTTATAGAATAATGTTGTATAAGGAAAAACATAATGCATGAGCATCTTTACTAATCAATTACCTCCCAAATCGGTAGATTCTTCAACAGTGTCATCATCATTTCTGCCTTTGAGAGAGACTTTATTGTGTGGTCGTTCTTTCTATCTCTTCTATATCCCAGTCTTTCTAGATTTTATTTTTGCACCACCCTTCGTTTTTACCGACACACCATCAAGAAAATAGCATAAAAGGCCAAGAAAAGTCTCAAGGTAGGTGGATTCAAAACAAAGTTCCTCCTAGATAAAGTGGACCAAAAGACAAATCATGTTAAAGTTACAAAGCAGAACAACTTAACTAGTATAGTCTCTTTTTTATAACCTTTTGACAAGAAGTAGGAGGATCTTTCCTAGTTCTAAAGCAGAGGCATAAAACTCACATGTTTTGTTAATTGATGGTTACATGCACATGCCAAGTCTTAAATTAGTTTATGATAACATTTGAAGACAATTATGAAACAAAATGACTAGTGACTAAAGATAACTGACCCTAATTCCTCCAATTCTAGGGTTCTGTAAGAATAAATGTCCATTATTCCTCCAATTCTTAGTTTCCATAAGAATTTAAAGATACCTTACAAATTATGAACAACAGTTTCCAATGCATAGAGAAAATATAAGCTTCCCCTTAAAAAGGAAGCAGCCTTTCTTCCAGCATATTAAAAGATAGAAGAAATTAAGAGTACAATTAAGTATGTTCGACTATGCCAACTACATGAACCAAAACATAGCTTAAGGAGAGGAAGTACAATTTTTCTCAACAAACTTCAAATTGTTCAGTGAATAGCTACTACATAACAAAAGGTAGGTTGCCACTAGTCACAACTTAATAATATAATTTTACACTAAAAGGGAATGGGAAGAAAAGTAAAAATAGAGAAAGAAGTCATAAAGGAGAAAAAAGGAAAGGATCTTATGATTCTTGGTCAGGACGGGAGAAATAAAGGAATGGAAAGGATAAATTTCAAACATAAAGTTACTTAAACATCCTTTTCATATTCATTGTTATGTTAAAAATACATTTGGAATCATGTAAAAGTACTAGGGGCAATTAAAACTTCCACCGATCAACCTTTTGTTACAATCCTTCCATTTACTTTCCTCTTATCCAAAATTGAATTTAAACAACCCTCGCCTTCCTTGCCTTTCTTTTCCTTCTTAAAAATTGAATCCAAACATATTGTAGAGTATCATTTTGACCTCCCATGAAAGGTTTATATTTCTATTTATGTAACTCAATATTTCAGTGCAAAATACGCAAATGGGGAAGAATATACCTTTTCACTAGTTGTCACGCGTCCCCCATTGTTCAATTTGACGTATTTCTTATGCCTTTGTATCATTTAGAGATCAGTCTCAGAATTTTGCAAAAGTACGTTAAGTATAAATCATCATATAAAATGAACTGAAACAATAGAAAAGATCAATATTCACATAGTTTGTGGTACCTTATCCCAATGATAAGAAGAAATCTATTTTTGCAATCCCCCATTACCATTAGCAACCAGGTCCATAATAGTAGCTTCCAATCTATTAAATCATAAATTATCATATGAACAGATTGTCCAATGATGTATAAAAATGCCGGTTTTTACTAATATTTCTTAAATATATGCTACGTACCCCTTCAAGGGGAAAAAAGAAAAAGAAATGTACATGGCTAGGGAAAGCTTGAGAGAGGTATACTATCATATCATTATCACGAACTCATGACATACATCATAGAACATGGAAAATATAGTATCTCAAGTTTTCAACCATGAAGGAGAAAGATGGCAACTTCATTCACCTAACTTACATGTTTGATTCAAAGCCTTGGTTAGCTCTAACTGAGAGTCCTACTTCAAAATGCTGAAAATAAAACAGCTTTTAAGTGAAACGGTGAAAACATATACCTCAAATTTTAGGAGCAAACTAAGCATGTATAAGGACATTGTAACTTTATAAACAAAGTTAGATGTAAGAGGTGCCATTCTAACTTTTATGCCAGATTTGTCGGAATATTAGTTACCCACCTGATTTGTTGGTACGGAACTTATAAAACAATCCTCATCTTTGAAGCTTATTGCCTTCCTTTTAGCACCAGAAACTCCAAGAATTGGTGCAAACTATTAGAACTTACAAACTCTTATCCATGAAAATTTTCAATGTCAAAATGAACTTTTCTTTTTCTTTTTGGAGATGTAGGAATAATTTATTACTAGAAAAGCATTTATCTCTCAAATATGAACAAACAGGGAAAGAATTACAAGGGAACTCCATACAAAATCTCTTTCTATTTATAAGTACTCTGTTAAATGACTCTACCCAAAGCTCAAGAGACGAGGTATGAAGTAGTTACACCTAAAAAAGGGACAACTTGTTGAAGGGATGTCCTATTACACTCTACAAATGGCAGTGTAATTGATTCTAGGTTTAGTACATTCTCCTTCATTGTAATCAGATCTACCGATAGTGTTTGCCCAAATTGATGCAAGTGTCACTATTTTTCTAGTCCTATTTCAGTAACAAAAAAGATATGTGAAAGTCAACCTTAATACTTCTCTTCTCAAAGTACCACTGATCATAACTACTGAAAGAAATAGGCATAACAAAGCGAATCACACCCCCAAACAATGCTTCCTTAATATCTAATAAGAGTATCCCTTCCTGAATTAGTACAAGAATGATACTCCCTAACTCCCTCCTTAAATGTCGACTTATTTATTATGGGATGTCCTCTTACCAGTTGCCCCACTGCAAACCCTACTTTTCTCAAGATTAATATATATGTTCAAATCTTGCATCAAATGGCATCTCAAGTAAGAAAGGAAATTCATTGTGCGATGGGGATAATATACCTTATCAGCTCTTGGGTCATACTAATGAAGTAAACTAAGGAAATAGACAATATACTCCAGGATCAGAAGAAGAATAGATATGTAAGATGTATGTGTAACACTACACATAAGATTAGAGAACATGATTAATTATATTCAAATCACGCACACTCTGTCTTGTTCCAACACACACAGAGTTACATATACAACATATTGTTTAGCTAAAACTGTAATTAGCATTGACAAAGTAGATTACTTTTAGTACCATCAATCAGTGTCTTCAAATTTGGTATCACATATTATTTCACAACTGCATCAGTACTAAAGCAATATACAACATAAACCGTGGACGAGACAGTAATTGTACATAGATGCTTGATGGGGACATTACATATTTACTCTACCATTGATGATATTAAGTCGAGGTTCAAGCATAAACTCCTCTTGCAAACCCCAATCTTAGTCAAGAAGAAGTAGCACAATAGAATTCACTCCCTAGCCTAAAAAGAGAGCCCTTTTTCGATAGTGATTTCTTGTATAGTAAATAATCGTCTATAGTCAAATAGATAGTATGAGATTTTAGCTAGCAGACTCGCTCGTTGGCAGCTTCTTTGATTCTCCCGTCTGAAAAGACTGAGATGTCGATGCATACAGACGATCTCTTGCCGCTGTTAGAGAAGGAGCTGGGATCTTATCAGCTTCGGAGGTTGGAGGAGGTTAATCAATAGGGGAATCAGCACTGAAAACAATAAAGTAGACCAATCGATTAGGATTACAGATTTGTTCCAGAGCCACAAAAAGAATTAAGTTCTTCTAGAATAAGCATCTTGACTTGCCTTTTGTAGACATTAAAGAAAAACAACCAGACCAGTTGAAGTTTGTGAAACTTGCTTGTGAATCCTAATAAGCTAATGCAGATCTTAAACCCTTGTGCAGCATGAATTAGACGAACTGAAAGGAAGTGTAATATTGAAACTTTTTGATCTCTTTTGCATCTCAAGGAAAAAAATTTGTCATTTATGATGCTTCAGAAATTAGAGAAATATTACCTGTAGCTGAGATTAGTAGGCCACTATCTAATGTTGTCTAAATTCAAAATCCATCAACATATCTGATTCTCTGAAGCCAGAGACTCGCCCCACTAATGGCTCCTCAACATACTGAAGTCATTCCCTATCTTTGTATCATAATATAATTGCTGGCTCCAACTATGTGACATCCCACATCGGAAGAATATAGTGTGTTTGTGTGGTTTATAAGTGGGTGTTGTGGTATAAGAAATAACTTGGGTTAGCCATTTTGGACCAGTAGAAAAGAAAGCCCAAGTAGTTATTTCTTATGTGTACAACACTAGTCGCGCTAAGTGCTACTTGAATTAACCATTTTGGGCCAGTAGAAAAGAGGGGACAACTAGTTATTTCTTATGTTTACAACACCAATCGCGCTAAGTGCTACTTGAATTAACTATTTTGGGCCAGTAGAAAAGAGGGGACAACTAGTTATTTCTTATGTTTACAACACCAATCGTACCTGTGAGTTCGGGGTTTAGAGCTCGGGACGTGACAAAGGGGTTTTGAGCTCGGGGCGTGACAAACTATTTTAAGAATTTAGTATAATTTTTGAAATGATACAAAAAATGTGTTTTTTGTTTTATCATAATATAATAATCAAACGGACAATCTTGCTTGATAGAAAAAGTTATGCAAGTCAAATGGTAGTATGGTACAATAGTGAGGAAATGGAACACTAGCTGAGAATCACTATTGAATGCATGAATCAGCTGAGATACTCAGGTTGATATTAACAGAACATATACAAGAACATCCAAACATAAATGACTAAAAAGCCTAATTATCAACAAAATGGTCAACCCACTACTTTCCATCTTCTTAAAAAACAAAATAAAGCATGTGTACATAAAACAAATGAGAGACTATAGAAGAGTACACTTAGCATCTATTCACAAGAGATTCAACATCAACAGGGTGAAACTTGAAAAGTAGAAATTACTTGTTGATGTTTTGATTTGGCAGCTTCACCTCCAGCCTCCAAAATGGTTTGTTTGGGCCTGATACAAGTTAGAGACAGAGACTTAACATCTCGCCATACACACACCTCAAGAACTATGTTGAAGCATTCAGTATTCTCACCTGAATGCTTTTAGGTGTTCAGAAAATGCTAATGCCATCAATTCATTTCCACCTAAAACATGTTTAAAGAGTGGATGCAGCCCTTCGTGGGGGAAGATCTTTCACTCTTTTAATGGACTCTCTGGAAGGTTTTGCTTTCGTTTTTGTATACAAGCAAAATGCTTTAGTACATGGTTTCAGAAAAGCAGTCAGTTCTGTAGATGAATCAATGATTTCGCGAACTCTATCAGACTAAAGATCTATAACTGTCTCAAAAAACACCCATATACAGTAACTCCACTTGCAATTGCCTGTTCTGTTTTGGACATTAGTATCCATTCATATCTTTTAAAACCTCTTCCTCAGTAGGAGCTGCCCTAATTGGTTTTGATAGAAAGAGATGAAGATCTAATAGAAAAGGCATGTCTTCTGATGTCACAAAAGAAAATGCAGTACCGGCCCTTGCAGCTCTCCCCACACGGTGGACAAAAAGTTTGGGTTTGGAAGGGAAATCGAAGTTGATAACATTATCAAGTAATGGAATTCCTATGCAACTGACTTGTCTTCTCATAGTCATTGTTTATTTTTTTAAACCAGCTTTTTTATTTATTAATTTGTTTCATTAATTTAGTCGACTGAGTGAACACTAAACAGCCTATTTCACGAATCAGAGTCTATATCTTATTATGGTATTTGAGCCAGTATCTTATTTGTTTTACAGGTTCAAAACTATTTTCATCGATTCATTGTTTTCCTCTCGAGATTAATAGTTATTTTCTAAAATTATCTGTTCAATGTAATTCTTGCTAACTAGTCTTAAATAATCCTCCCGTTCTACTTATCGTTTCAAAATTCTAGCAAATTGTTTCATGTCATCTCATTAGTCTTATCGTTAAATTCCCTGTGATCACGTATTTGATTTCTTATCAAGTGTAACATGAACCTCTAGAATACTTATGTTTCTTTGTTGATCTTGTAATCTGTAAGTCGCGTTCATAGTGTGACGCGCTTAAAATTACCACCCTTCCATGAAGTAATTGTCCTATCCATTCAAATACATGTAAGCCTTCATGTTGACAACTCTTTCACCATCCATTCAATTGAATAAAGCTTATTGTATGACATCTCAATGTAATCCTTGTTAATCTATTAATTCAAGTGAACTTTATGCCATTTCTCCTTAATCCTTGTTCTACCTCATTTTACGTGTAAGTTGTGTTTAGTCTTTTTCCCATTACTAATTCATCGTCCAATTTTCATCAACTGTATTTTGAAGTGGACTCGCGACTCTCCCATTTATTGGCCTCTTCTAATTGAGAAACAATCCACCTCCTTCCTAAAATTTTATTGTGTTCAATTTCTAGCCTTTTAGTTAGAATCCTCCTTGCTTTGAAATATTATTGAGTTAATCTTGTTTCAAATCCACTTTGGACCGCTTTCCATCCTCGCTGGTGGGGGCTGCAGTGTTGTTTGTAACCCCATTTGCCTTACTAAATATTTAAGTCCTATTAAAAAGAGTATTATTTGTATGATCATCAAAGTGTATAATATAGTTCCATTGGAAAAAAAGTTCTAAATCCGCCCCTAAGTCCATAATAATTCATTTCATCTCTCTCTATACTCTTCAAGTTGCCATTTGGGATCTCACATTTTCACTATTAACAACATCTCATGCAGAGGCCAGTGCTCTCAGCCTGGAGCATGTTGCAAAACTGTTGTGTATATTAATTTTGAGTATTAATTTTTTTTTTTTTTTAACCCATGTGAGAGACTCTCTAGTATGGCCATGTGAAAAATGGGAGAGACATTCTCAGAAGTGGCTACATGGCAGCAAACAATTGTGAGAGAAATGTCATTCCGGGAGGCATCGAGTCACCCACACCCGTGCCAAAATTTAATGCGGAAGATTATTTGACGCCTTAGGTAAGCAAGTGATTCATTGAGCACAAAAATTTAATTTATAGAAGCCCGGAATCTAGAGATAGTGCAGCATGGGTACTTTCTAGTTCCAATCAAAGCCAAAAACAAGAAGAATTGGCTAATCAGCATTAACCTATACAATCATAAGATAAAATGAGGCATTGGCTTTCCTATCGTCTTAGCCATGTTGCTGCACTGAAAGAGTTGCTAGGACAACAGTATTCTATGCCGGGTTGAAAATGGCTGAGTCGCCCAGGCACCAATATCATGCGCTGGGGCAAAAATGGTACTGGTCTGGGGCATGTGTCCACGTTGTTCGTTCTTCATGTTGCTCCCTTTGTAGAACCTACACAAACATTGAAAGAAACTTACATCAGATGTATTATAGGTCAAACGATGAAGAGCACACCATTTTGCACACTAGTAAACGAGTTACTTAAGTATCTACTACGTTTGATTTCCACAATGCATTCATTAATGTGTTTTTGTTATATCTAAGATGTCATTCAACATTATTTTCAGGGCCGCTACCATCCTTTTCGAATTGGTGAAGGACAGATAGTTGCAGCAACAGAACAACACCTGGAGTGTGTACTTAATCGAGTAACTGATCAAATGAATAGATGTAAAGTTTCAAGCAAGCATGGTTAAAGTAACTTTTGCTGCAGAAAAAAGATAACCCCCATATAGAGAGCTTTCTTTCCAAGCTCTTGTGCCGTCTCGTGTACACGCATCCAATTAGTTTGCAACATATCAGTTCAAAAAGCTGTAAAAGCCAGAAAAGAGTTTCTAAGCAAGCAACTGTAAACGATGGCTATTGGTTACAGTTGAACTGTATTATGTAAATCTAACCAAAAAAACAGGGAACAGACAATGGCTATTGGTTAAATTAGATACAGTAAATCCAATAATGCCTGTTCACAGTCGGGCAATATGTAGAACGAAAATGTATAATGAAAACGTTTATTAGTCTGTAATCAATCAGTGATGAGGATATGTCCATGTAGTATCGAGAAACAATTAAACAATTGCAGGGATCGAGAAATGATTAAACAATTGCTGGAATCAATTATTTAATCAGGTAGATTATGAAATTTAAATTACATTTTATGAGTCAATCAAGTAGCATTCATAATTTAAACACACGTTGCTGACAATAAAAGCTGCATAAATTTACTAAGGTTGATGGAATGACAAGCTTCCCCTGTCCAGCTTATCGTTTTTTCACAAAATACAAGTAAATCATAATATAGGATTCCATGAAAGCATGAAGATTTTCCTAATAAAAGGGATTTTTTTTTTGGTAAATTAAATGAATAACGGTGCTAATAATGTATAACTGGATTAGGCGGCTAGACGAATTGCAGAAAGCTTGAGCTGCATAACACTAAAAGCATCATGGTGCTAACAATGAACAAGTAAATTTAACTACTTTTTACTATTCTTGCCAAGTTCTAGTAGATAGATATTTGGCATATCAACCACCGAAAACTATTACATATTCAAATTAATATACTCCAGAAAAGAAATGAAAAACAGATGATGTTACTGTCAAGTTGACCTGTTATGAAAGTTGTTCTGCGTCAGATTGTGCATGCAGTATGAAGTCTTATTTCTCGCCTCTAACATATTGGTGAAGAAAATCTTTCAGATCCCTAGCAAGCATTTCTTCTCTTTCTCTTTGGACAGCCTTCATTAGATTGTCTTACGTTAAATTAACAAAAAGCCTGAATATACTACATGGATTCATAGAACATGTTGATTTAAGAACTCATGAAAACAAATGCCACTCAGATTATTTTCATTATTTAGTTGATAATGAAAGAACAATGATTTTATATATGGCCGAGAGACCACAAAGGTTAGTCTTTTTTTTATAGTTTTGAACTCAAACAGGAGGGAAAGTGAACTTTCACAACAGTTTAAAATTTCTCTTATCTGAGTTACTAATAGTCAACACTTCAATGATATGTGACATGGTCCAAATTCATCTATCACCAAGTTGCACAGGACAGAAAGAGTGAAGCATATTTAGTAGAAACTTCTATCTACTGAATAAATTTTCTAATGGACGTGATATGTGACACATGGTCCAAATTCATGATATGTGACATGGTCCAAATTCATCTATTGTGCTTCACTCTTTCTGGTTTCTCCCTTCTTCCCTGAAGCCACTCCAAGTCCCATTACAATTTATTCAAGCAATATGGGCAGCCCCACTTGCAAATTGTCTGACTTTCAACAAGAGAAGATACGCATTAGGAGGCCTACTGGATGCAAGAAGTCAACCACAGTAGAGCTATCTGAAGTTCTCTTCCAATTTCCTGCAATGTTTGCACAGTGAAAAATTGAATTTTTCAGATGTCCAAGGTAGAAATTTAAAAGATGAATCCACAAAATTGTGTAAGGCGTCACTACACCCTACTGTAAGCAAGAAGCGATAAACCATAATATAACATAGCTGAAAAGACCCAAACCTGTAATGCAAGATGAAGTGAACTAGAGGCTAGTCTTGAAGCACGAGACTCCATCTGGGAAAGGAAAATAGTATTTTCTACAAAGCGAAAGCACTCTTCTGCATCATGACTTCTGTACATCAAAGATTCAACTTGAAGTAAAATAGTGATTAATTGCATGGGAAGGTAAGGGAATGCACTACTGATTATGGCTCAGCTCAACTAAGGAATTTTGAAGGTTCAACTCTCAAATGATTGAGCCGAGAGCCATTTTTGTGGGCCTTCATTTTATGGTGATCTCATGTTACCAAAGTTGAAAAACAGAGCAAGAAAGTATGGTTATATTTTGATTTCTCTTAAAATACAATGAACTATCAAGCTAACTGGAAGATTAATGAGATATTATTTTTCTGAAAAATTTAGTATCGCTAACTGAATTATGATAACCTGCAATAAGCAGATCGCTAGTTTCATTTGCACTCCAAGAAATAGTAGAAAAACTATTAGACATGTTGTAAGATATTTGAAGACAATTACGTATAACACAAATAAGAAATCTGATCCAATGAAAACTTAAAAGAGGAAATGAAAAAAAAAAAAAAAAAAAAAAGAAGCAGCCAACTTGACATAGTCAACAGGTAAAGAATATGCAACAATTATACCATATACCAGTACATGTTGAAGGCGTCGGCAGAACAGACCCTCAATAAAAGTTCCAAGATGTGTAAATAAGGACAAGTGCATCTTGGAAAGGCAATAGCCTTATAATCCTGGACAGAATTCAACATAAAGATTATGACCTTCTCCTCTCCACCTTCAGCTATGAATTCTTGTTAACGGGACCTGAAAACAAATATCAGCAGATAATTATAACCATCATAAAAGCTTACTAAAGTTTGAAATATCTGTAAAAGTATCCATTATCACTGTGATTGATAGATAATGATAGTTTTTGAATTTTAAACTTCTGTATTTTCAGTTGTGATCCTTGTTTATCTTTATCCAAGCATAGCTACTGTTAGGCATATACTTTCGTGTACTATAAATATCAATCTATACTGTACATGTTTGATTAAGAAATACAACATATAACTCTTTCATGGTATCAGTGTTCACTGACTAATCGTCAACTTTACTGCCCACTTTACTTCTCTTTGCTTCCTCACTTTCCTCCGTCCTTTCTAGTCTTCATCATGGCTAGAGCTTCTGTCTTTCCTCTTCCATCTTACAATGTCAAGGTGTTTGTTACTGTCACCTTGGACTACACCAATTACCTCAAGTAAATTGCTTGCCGCCCCCTATGTTTTGCTCGAAATACTCATTCACCCCCTGTGTTTTTAAAATAGGCTTATTACCCCCTTGTGATTTTCGGAATGTAACTGACCCACCCCTCCGTTAGAAAAACCGTCTAATTTAACGGCAACTGTAACACACGCGCTTAAAATGCGATTTTTTTTATGTTTTTGGTTAAAATAAATTCTTTGTTGGACAAAAATACCCTTTTAGTAAATTGTTTGCCGCCCCCCTGTGTTTTTCCTGAAATACTCATTCACCCCCTGTGTTTTTAAAATAGGCTCATTACCCCCCTGTGTTTTTTCGATTTTAACTTTATGTAAGGGTATAACGATCAATTAACTAATTTTGTAACGTTTGCTAACGGAATAAGCGATTTTGGGTGCATCAGCTTAATCGATAAAAACACAGGGGGGTAATGAGTCTATTTTAAAAACACAGGGGGGCGGCAAGCAATTTACTCCCAATTACCTCACCTGGAAAAATCAGATTAGCACCTTTTTTGCCTTCAACAAACTTGTCGGCTACATTGATGGGTCACTACCTTGTCCTCAACAACCAGCCACTACCAACACTGCTTCCTCCACTTCCACTCCTACCTCACAACCAGCCACTGCCACTGCCACTGCCACAGCTGCTTCACTTTCTTCTACTCCTCCTTCCTCCGTTACTGCCATTGATGAATGGGTCTGCATGGATAGCTTTGTCATGGCGTGCATCACTGCTACTTTCTCGGACAGCTTGGTTCATCAAGCAAATGGCTACACCACTGCCCGTGCGTTGTGGCAATCACTGATTTGGTCATTGGGGATACTCTTTCAGATCTTGATTTGGTCATTGTCACGCTTGATGGCCTTCCCCACGAATACCGACCTTTTGTTACTTCAATCAAAAACTTATCACCTGCTCCTTCCTTTTCTCAGCTGCGTGCCAAGCTTTTGACATATGAGCAGCGCTTACTTCTCGATAACGATCACTCTGCCTTGTAACTGGACTCCTCTGTCTCGGCTCTCAATGTTCAATTCTTTAATTCATCCATGTCTACTGCTGGTCTTCTCGCCACACCAACCTCCAAACCAGTTACTTCTCCATTTAGTACTCCTCATAAGAATAATCAGAACTGTGCTTCATCAAATAAGCCTAAGTGTCAAATTTGCTCAAAATTTGGTCATAGTGCTGCACGTTATGTTGTATTTCTTAATCAAACATGTACAGTATAGCTTCATATTTATAGTACACGAAAGTATATGCCTAACAGTAGCTATGCTTGGATAAAGATAAACAAGGATCACAACTGAAAATACACAAGTTTAAAATTCAAAAACTAGCATTATCTAACAGTGATAAAAGATTAGTAAAGAATATAACCTTCTCTTTTCCATCTTCAGCCATGAACTTTTGTCGAGTCCCTGAAAGTAAACATCAGCACAAAAGATCATTATAACTGTAATAAAGCTCAATAAAGCCTGAAATTGAGCTATAAATGCAAAACATATTTAAAGCTTGAGTTGAACATGTGCATATATAAACATGAATGAAGTTTACTATGTTGTTTCTCTACTTCTGCAAAATTGTGAAAAGCCTAATACATGAGCCGATTTAGTTGGGGGCCAATGGGATTCATAAGCTAAAAATTTAATTTAGCCCCCACTGAGTAAAAATCTTAGATCCGCCCCTGACCTAATACCGTTACGTTATGTTGTGTTTTGAGAATCACGTAGGCATATCCTTTCTTGCCCGCTAGGAGCCACGTATTTGGATAATTAGATAAAGAAAATTGGCATTAATATGGAAAACGCATAAACACAATGAAAATTATTCTATTTATGAGAAAAAGGAAAATACAAAATAAAATAAAAAAATAAACTAATAAAAGACAAAGAAAGAAGAAGTCTCACAGAGAACATGTATGGGAAGTCAAATATCTATAACTGGCCCTAGCAGCGAGGAAGATAAATTTATGTTGAAGAAAATAATTATGCAGGTCATAAATCCTAAGCATTTTATAGACACTCCACCTGTAGCTTATTTGAAAAGTCTTTCTAAAAGGTGATAGTAAGAGAACTTATAGAATAAGCATTCAAAAAGAAGAAAAGAATGAACATTAAAAACTAAATCGAGAAAACAGACTATGTAATATAAATTTGTAAGCAAAGCCCTCAAATTTTACTAAAGGTCACATAGTATTTGACAGGAGAAGTGGTAAATTCTCTTCAGTAAATGATTTACCCAATTTTTAAACATTCTAGTTCACTTACAACTACATATATAATCGAAGCATTTGTGGCAGGATTAGTGTCACAGTCAATATATCACCCCATATCAAAAGAAATGTCAAATAAGTAGACATAGACACTTAGACAGAGAAAGACCAATGAGTTTCAATTTACTTACGCAGGAGCATTAGCACTCACCAATCATCTGTTCATTTCACAGTGACGATCCAAATATCATATTTTAGGATGCACGTGGATCTTTAGTCCCTCACCATATTCCAGTTGCTCTTTCTGAATATTTATAGCTGAAATTGCAACAGAACGACTGCACCACATCACCTCAATCATCTGGAGGGTAGGAATTTCTCCTATATCAGAAGGAATCTCCTCAAGTTGCTCACAATTGTGTAAAAGTAGACACTTGAGCTTGGGAAAGTTATCATCAGTGGCACTCCATTCTACAACATTCAAAGTGTCTAACTTCAAGAATTTGAGTTTTGAGAACACCTCATCTTTCATTTCCCATCTTTCACCCTCAAATGCATTGCTCAACAATTTGAGAACCTCCAGATTGCATAGGACTTTTGCAAGTTGTGAAATTTCATTCCATGGCATTTGAAAATTTGACAATGTCAACTTCTTAAGATTTGAGGGAAGATTAAATTCACATGGATATTTTCCCATGCCATTGTAAAACACATTCAGTGATACAAGTTGACTAAGAAACCCCAGCTCAGGAAATTGATTGCAATTTGTAGCATCATTCCATGAATCCAAAAATATGCATTTCAATTTTCGAATGCCTCGTACCTTTCTCAACATCTTTTCCATATCATCTCCATAAGCAAGAGATGGTGTGGAAAAGGTTTGCAGATTATCTAATATGGAGGACTTCTCAAGTCTATCGGGCCCCAAATCAAAAGAAACACCATCATTTATATGCACATGCCTCAACTTTGTCATATCCCAAATCGAATCTGATACCTTTATAATTTCAACTCCTAATCCTTTGAAAAGAAAAGTTTGTAGGTCCCAAAGATTGGCTATCGATGATGGAATTAAATCCACATAACTTTGACATGCCAAGTATCTTAACAGCATAAGAGCACCAATCTCTTTGAAAGAGTCGCCTATGTTGATACCTTCCAAATTCAATGTTCTAAGGAACTTAAAGTTGTGAAAAATGGATGAGATATCATATGAATAACTTGGGCCCATATTACTAGTTGCAAAGAACAACAGTGATCGTACAAATGGCCCAGATGGCTTCAACATAGTGAAATGATTCCTTTTGGGATAAATGCAGAGGCGGCATAGGTGACATTTTATCTCTGTGGAAGAAGAAGAATCACTAGTGTCTATATCAACTTCTTCTTCTTCTTTGTCTTCTCCTTCATCATCGTCTTCTTCGTCTTCTTCTTCTTCTTCGTCTTCTCCTTCATCGTCGTCTTCTTCTTCTTCTCCGTCTTCTCCTTCGCCGTCGTTTTCTTCTTCTTTTTCACTAGGATCCATATCATGATGATGAAGAAGAAGAAAGTTCTCTTCGTCCTCCTCCTCCTCCTCTTCTTTTTCTTCTAAATCCATATCATGATCATACCCATCTATCTTCTGCAGAAAATTCTCTTCCCTAGCTTTGGTCAAGCAGAACTCACGTAAGAGATCATGAACACAACATGATTTCACCCCGCCATTGGATTTTTCTTGAGCAACTGTGACTAAGCTTCTTCCAATCAAATCTATAAAGTAATCCTCTGCCACATCCTCTAAGCTCTTCAAGTCAACATGATTTACAAATCCTTCAGCGATCCACAATCTTATTAATTTCAAGACCAGAACTTCTTTATCCTCCAAAAATGCTCCAAAGTACAAGAAACAAGACTTTAAATGATCTGGTAAATGCTTGTAACTCAGCTCGATTATGACTTTTCCCTGTGCTTCCTTATCACCGAGTATCAGTGAACTTAAATTTTCTGCAATTTGTTCCCACTGATTTGCTCTTTTCTCCATCTTGGCAAGAAGTCCGGCTGTCAAAACGAGCGAAAGAGGTAAGCCTTTACACATTTTTGCAATTCGCCTTCCGACACCCAAGAGTTCGGCAGGACAACTTTCTTTTCGAAATAGCTTCTTCTCTAGCAATGCCCAACTTTCATCATCAGATAGTAGAGAAAGGGATTGCACTATGCTATCAGATTTAGCCAACCCTTGTATTCTCGTGGTGAACATAATTCGACTTCCATTGTTGTCATTTGGGAAACATCTTGCTAGGTCATTCCAGGCATTAATTTTCCACATATCATCCAGAAAAATGAGAAACCTCTGTCCCTTGAGCTGCTTGTATAACATTTCAGCTAATTCTACATCATCCTTATGATGGTCTATGTTAGAAAGTTGAACAACTTGACCTAAAAGCTCCATCAATAACTGCCTTTTTTCATATACTTGAGAAACACAGCACCATGAACGAGTATCAAAGTACTCATCGACTAAAGGATCACTAAACAATTTCTTAGCAAGGGTCGTCTTACCTTGCCCGGCCATGGCGACGATTGAGATAATAAGCAGTTTTTTTGGTCCTTCAATAAGCTGCTCAAGCATCATTTTTGTCTCTTCCATGAAACCAACAACATCGTTTTCGGTTGTTGACTTATCAGTTTGTGATGTTGAAGTATGATGTTTAGACATGTTATCGAAATCATGACGACACTGGACGACCAACTCTGGGAAGGAAGTGGTCAACAAAACCACTTGTCTACAGTACCCCTTATCATCCGGTAAAACTCTTTTTATGTCATTTAAAGCATAAATGTCCTGCACATCTTCCAGAATAACAAAATACGATTTATGATTAAGAAGGTTGTAAACCAACCCTTCTAACTCAGCTTCGCTCATATCACTTGTATAGTCGATCTCAACACCTTTTGAATCTTCACCAAATGATGAAGCATTACGTAGGAGGTCAAGAAACACCTCCTTTTTCCTTTCTCTATAGGATGAGACCAAACTCCTCGCACGAACTTTGAAATAACCATTTAAACAATGAAAGACTGAGTTGAGTGTGTCACCAATTTCAGTATTATTATTGACGACGACGGGGATTATTTCAAGCTTGTTTGAGCGCATGTGTACGACACTCTCTATAATTGAACCTGCGTCACCAGAGCCCATCCTGATTAGTTGTTGTTGATGTTGTAACTCTCGTGGGATATGACGAAGCCAAAGCATAGAGTACCAAAGAGGAATATCTCCAAGTAGAAATGAATCAATGACATACTCTGCCTCATATGCCAAATTTGCAATGTTTGTGATGACATCCTTTATATCCCCTTCCTCCTTGCGCGGCTCCGGGATCTCCACGAGGTGACAACTCACCCGTTGTAGCTCCCGTTGTAACTGTAAGATTTCCAATTTCAGAAAGCAAATTGAAGCATGAACCTTGGCTTTCAGCAGCAGGTCCCCTAGATTGGCCACAAGAAGGTCCACAAAGTCGAGTTGAGCAGTCTTGGGGTAGTACATTCGTGATGGTTTTGGCCTTTTCGCATAAATCCATCCAACCTCGGACCGAAGTGACCGAAATAGACCTTTAGGGCTTACAAAAATGTGGTAGAGTCGGTCACACATTTGATCAGCCATGTCTTGGTACATATTCTTGAGATCAATGGAAGAGATGGTGAAGAGTACCTCCCTGGCAATAAATTCTAAATTTTTCAAGGACTCTTGTGGGGGATCCATGAGAATTGCTCTGAGGAGTACAACGCTCTTGACAATGTCTTCCCTCCTTAGAAGCTTTAAAGGAGATTGCTGAAGATAATCTAACAGAGCATCAACGGGAGCTAGATAGTCCACAAAGTAGTAGTAGACTGGTTATGTCTGTGGGTGTTTTCCATAAATCATCATTCGGATCAAATCCATCCAATGTGACATGAGTTTGAGAACAAAGTTGAGTCTTTCCACCATTTCATGAGCCTTGTGTTGGTCCATTTCCTCGGTATCATGCTTCTTGATGATGTTTGCCGCCCTCAGAGCCAAATATTCAATTTCTTTCATTAATCTACCATATCCAACGAATTGTTGAGGAAGATCAATGAGAAATGCTTGGAGGAGTGCAAGTTCAAGGTAGACTTGTTTCATCCCTGGAACCATAAAAGGAAATTCTTCAACATATTGGAAAAATAGACGAAAAGCATCAAGCGAATACTTGAAATCATCAAAAGGCATAATGAACACTTCATTCCCTAGTAGAGCATCAAGATCGGCTTGTAGAATATTCATGTCAAAGCAGACTCGTAATGGCTTTGGCTCTTCGTCTACAATCACCACTTGCTTCCCTTTCTCCATTACTTGCTTCCCTTCCACTTTTTTTTTTTTTTTGGGGGGGCGGGGTGGTTTACAGTGTAGAGAGATGAGAAATAGAGATGAACAGTACGAGGAGTAATAAGGCTATGGCAGGTCAACGTTTACTCAACCAACCACCTCTACTTTATTAGAACTAATCAGCTTTTTCTGTGTTAAAAGACAAAGGACCTGTGTAATTAGGTTGGGAATCTAAAACAAATAATTGTGCAATTAGGCTCACATTCAATTATACAATGTATTCGTACTTATGTATGTATATCATGTGGTGAAGAATTAACGATGCATAAAAAGTACGTTGATAATAAAATAATAATTGGAAAATAAAAATTGTAGAAAATAAAATGCAACGAAAATGTAAAACTTAAATTTTGAATGAAATTTGAAATAAGGATTAAAGGCGTTATAAATTCAAGAGTCAATATATTCTTTTTAAAAGATTGAGAATTAATTTTTTCATGCACTACATATAGGTGAAGATAATACAAAGAATTTACCCTTCATTAATATCATTCAAAATTTTTAATATTTTTAGCATGAGAAGAGCATGTGTTTATTAAATTTTAAATAGATTTTTTTTTTTTTTTGTCAAAGGGTTTTTGGTTAAAATCATTAAATTTTGAAGAAAATTTGAATCAGGAATTAACATGGCACAATTGTATGTCTAGGAAATTTTTTGTCTTTTTATTTTTTTACGGTAAGTAAGTGAGTATATTAGTTCCCAAAATTAACGATATATATTTTTTTTTTGTCGGGAATATGATTCAAAACTTCATTTTGGAACACATAAGACCAATTTATCCTGGCTCTTATAATTGAGCAATAATATAACTAATTTACCATGACCTAACATGTCCTTATGTCGAAAAGACGATGCTAACGAACCTAACAGTTGGTGGCCTTGTTAGATTTTGTTATGATGCGATACTAAAGATTTATGGCACACTGGCGTTCATCAAGTAGAGCTTTACACGCTAAATACCTATTTAATTATGTGATTTTATTTTAAAATTAATTAATATTAAGAGTAGTGCGGGATCTTATTTAATGGTCTTGAACTTTATATTTTTTTTTATATTAAACAAGTTATATTGTAACACTTACTTTTATGTCTAACCTGATTTAAAAATGTTGCTTTTTGAATGATATGATAAGCTGCGAGTGACACGGAATCAGGATGATGATGTAGTCACGTGGGTCTCAAACTTTATGATTTGTCTATATGAGACAAGAATATATTATATCACCACCTCTCACGTGTAACTTGACTCGATTTAAAAATGCAAATTTGTGAATCACATGATGGCTGCAAGTGAGACCACAAACTAGGATGGGATCCAGCTAAAATGAACTGTGTGATTAAGAGAGAGATATCATACGTAGCTGGATATGTAATAAACAAGACTAAATCAAAAATCAACTCTAAAAAAAAATTATTTTTATTTTTATTTTTAAGATGTAACCCATGAATCGTAACACTTAGAAAAAATTAGCGATTAATTCCTTAGTGATTAGAGCGCATCGACAGCACTGAGATCCATCTTCCTCTCTGTTTTTCTCTTTCCATACTTCTCTTTCAATTTCTGATTTTTAATGCACAGAGTACTCAATGTGAAAGCTCGAAAATGGGACAAGACTTTACTCTAGTACCCGCCAGACTTGCTTAAAGAGTAAATTACGTTTTACCAATGGTGTTTCGAGTAGCAGAAAGAGATGATAATATAAAATAGGGTAAATTATCTATTTAGTTTCGTATTTTTATTATTTGCTACAATTTAGTCTTTATTTTTTAAAATTTACTCTTTTAATCTCGTATCTTTACTCTTCTCCCAACTTAGTCATCATTTTTTAAAATGTACCATTTTAATCTAATATCTTTGTTGTTATAGTCAACATTAGTCCTCTATCATTTTTTCGTCAAAAAAATCAAATGAAATAAGCACATGACAAAAAAATACATTTTGAAATAGAATGATTAAATTGAGATAAATAATAAAGATACGAGATTAAAATGATACATTTTAAAATATAAAGATTAGGTTGGACAAATAATAAAAATACAAGACTAAAAAGATAAATTTTAAAAAATAAAAACTAATTTAAGACAAATAATAAATATACGATACTAAATAAGTAATTTACCTTATAAAATACAGTAGGTTTGGTCTACCATGTCATCATTCATATATTTTGTTTAAAGTTGATGTCTTCATTATTAACTTAATTAAATATCAGACAAATGTTTCATAAATTCAGCCATCAGACTTGACTTCAGAGTAAGATACATTTTTGCAATGGTGCTTCACGAAGCAGATAGAGATGAAAACATTAAATAACTATGGTTTTGGTGTAACCACCATCGTTCATAATTTTATTAAAATTGATGTCTTTGTTATTAAGGTTAAAATAAGAAAATGATTCATGAACCCAGCCACCGGTGTTGAATCTTGGCACAGTGGTGGGTCTCATAGCAGATACAGATGATAATATTAGGAGTCACACTTTAGTACGTCAAAACGTCTGACGTGCTAGGCCCACTTTTTTTAAAAAAATCAATATATAAGGGATAATGACCAAATTATCCTTTGAATTCAAAAATTATGAGTATAGGTAAAAAGTCTATTTTATCCTTAAAAGAAAATTACATTCTTAACCTTTCAAAATTTATGACAAGAAAACCAACTCTTCAAGCAACAATCAATTCAGCGTCTTTCAAACCTGCAAAAAAACTGTTCATCTTCTTTTTTTTTTGTTTTCAATCTGTAGAAGTTCACACATTCTTCACCGGAAAAAACCCTCTCCACCCTCTCCACACTTGCCTTGAACTGCGCAGCCATACTGTAGGCAACAAACCCACACTGTAGGTCAGCCCAACCACCACCATCTTCTCCACCGAGTTAGCTCTGTCTGTTCCTGCCGAGTCGTGAACGAGTCACGGAAGAATAATAAATCTTCTCCACCGATCAGTTTGGCTTATCAAAGAGTTTCCCAGTAGAAAGATTGACTTCAAGCCAAATAGAGAGAGAAAGAATCTGAGCGTGACAACAGGTCATTATTTTTTCTTCCAATATCATTTGTTTTATGATTGTCGTCTTTTTTCTTTTGGTTCTTGTCCAGGTAATAGTGTTTAATGTTTCATGAAAGTGGTATCTATTTTTTTTTTTATGTTCTTCTGTCGGAAAAGGGGTATTTCAAAGTACAATTATTAAAAATAGGCTCACTTAACCCAACAACACACAGCAAGCTCACTTTCTCTCTGTCGCTTTCTGGGTATCAAAATTATAGCAAGATTTTAACTTTTCTTCCCCAAATTATAGGGTTTAATTATACAGGTTACAGTTACTAAAATTTTCAAGATTCTAACTCTTTTTTGTTCTTTTCTTTTAGCTTTATGTTACATTTGAGATAAATCAAGAAAATGGTATTGATTATTATAGAGTTTGGCCGGAAAAAAGTTGGGATTTTTTTGGGGCTTGCCGGCAGCGAGTATGAGTGCATCGAGGTTCATAAAGTGTGTGACCGTCGGCGACGGAGCTGTTGGTAAAACTTGTTTGCTTATATCCTACACCAGCAACACCTTTCCTACTGTAAGCACTTTTCAACCTTTTTCCCTTTCTTGGGTGTCTTTTGAGTTAGTTTTGCCAGTTCTGTTTCTAATGCAACCCGGCGCAAAGCTCCAGCTCTAGCTATAGCGAGTCACCAGAAGGGTCGAACTCAATTTGGGTTAAATTGTATGCACTTTTGCAAGTGGCTATTTTCACAGGGGGGCAACTTTACCATTATCATTTATGTTTTTCCTAGAGTAGAAATGGAGAAATTTGTTTTCCTTTTCCTTTTTAGGTATATGTTCGTTGAAGGGGTAAGCTTCATAATAACTTTTTTGATATTGGTGGTGATAAGAATGGGGTAATTTGAGTTATTAGTTTAGGTTGAGTGAATGTAAAGCTTATATCTTTATGCATTTTGAGGTGTCCTGTCTGGCATTGATGAGGACCTTGCTGGATCTTGATTGGTTTATGGAAGAAAGAGGGTCATGTAGATAAACTAAAGGAATCTTGATCGAAGAAAAAAGAAAAGTTAAGATAAGGGAGATAGAGTCTAGGATTTCATTGGCAGTTAGGCCCATCCTAATTTGATACAATGATTTGAACAACAAGCAGTCTAGATGGAGTTTGCTCCAGACATAGAGAAACAATTGGGAAATGCTACATCACTTTTCAAGGGGCTATAGCCTTGTATGTGTGGTTATTATGTTGCCCTTTTCATATTAGGATATTTTCAATAGTTTATGTTTTTTTCTTTTTTCTGCTACTGAGTTTTTCTTGTCTAAAGTTAAATTCCTATGTATCGTAGATGGATGCCAAGAGAACAGTGTTCTCTTTAAAGGATGGCTCTTCACATTAGTATAACAATTGAGGTCCCGCGTTTAAACCTCAGACATTTCTAATTTTTTGTTCTTCGGGGCTGCCATAATGTGGACAGGATTATGTGCCTATTGTTTTTGACAATTTCAGTGCGAATGTGGTGGTGGATTGGAACACTGTTAATCTAGGATTGTGGGATACTGCAGGTATGTTACAACTTGCCCATGGCTACTCATCTACTTATAATCCTTGTATTGCAACAATGTCAAATTTTTATGTTTCACTTACATGCCAGGATGACTACAACAGATTAAGACCTTTGAGCTATCGTGGGGCAGTTGTTTTTATACTCTCTCTCATTAGCAAGGCCAGCTATGAGAATGTCTCCAAAAAGGTGTGGCTAGTATTACTATCATTCTCTTTTTTCTTATCATAATCCCAATCCCTTGGTAATTTTGAATGACAGAAAAAAGAAACTCCTTCAAAAGCTGATAATCATACTTGACCGAACCTTAAAGAATAGTTTCAATTCTCTCCATTGAGTAACAAGTACAAAATTTGTTGGTGGGTTCTTCCTAACAGTTGTTCTTTCTGGTACTCAGTGGATCCCTGAATTGAGGCATTATGCTCCTGGAGCTCCAATTATACTTGTTGGAACAAAGGTAGGTAATAATCTCCCATTCTCTTTATTTCAACATGACCAAGTTACAATTATCACTTTATCACATTCATTTGACTTTCCACTTCTATAAAGGGAGAGGAACTGACGAAGTTGATTGGAGATTAAGTAGGGTGAGAAAATGAATCTTACCATAAATATGGGGTTTGGGTCTTTGGATGCATTAATTTGCATTCTAGGTAGAAGAACTTCTTCGAAGGAAGCTTGCCAAGGAGGCTGCTAATAAGGAGTTTCTGGAATTTGTACAATTACTAAAATCTGCTAAAGAAATGCCTCCACATGCCAAACCCCATAAATCATCATGGAGGACTGAAGAGACAATTTGGCAAAGAATTATGTCTCTTGAAGCTTATGCTATTGATGCTTGCAAAAATGATTATCAAAAGAAAACAACTGGGATGGTATCTGGTTGCACCTTATTTTAGCAGCCATAAAATTGCTAAGGATGATCATTCATTTCATGTAGAATATATTGCAAGAGTTTATCATACATAGAAGAAAAATGACAGACATTATTGCATTTTCTTCTGTTTAGATCTTGAAGGCTATGGGATTGGCAAAAATAGCAACAGCAGCACTAAATCTCCTCATAGACATTGGGTATTTCCCCGTACATGTCAATCTTGACTTGTTAAAGTTCAATATTCGAATTGACCATCTTGAAGAGGTTTTATTAGCTGCTGAAAGTCTCATGTCAGAGTCATCCGATCTCGATGAAGTAAGCTGCTTGGTCTTCCTGCTTATGATACATGGGCACCTACTATACTTGTGTATAGATTATTCGACAATTGTTCTTGATCACCTAAATGAACTGAAACCAGGGTCTAATATTGTTTTATCTTTAAAGTCTTGTGGCAGCAACATTAATTGTTTATGCTCTTTAGGTTGACAGAATAGATCTAACTTACCTGAAGGTTTATGCAATTGATGTTGATGAAGCTGATGAGGTGAAGTTATTTTCCTCACCTCGTGTATTGCCTTCTTCGTGGATATTGTCACTTGAAGTTTTGGAGTGGCCTTGTCCTTGTTTCTTAATTTTCTTAAAAATCGTTGCTTGTGAATTGCTAATGGCCAAGTTTATGCAGCTTGATGATGCACTAAGTGCAATGAGACTACAGGATAGCCATATTAAGGTTTTGATACATGTAACAGATCCAACTATGGGTGTTTGTTCATATTAAGATAGCTCTTTATTGATAATAGAATGGATCTATGAGTTTTTGTGAAAACACTTTATGAGGGGACCTGAAACTATGAGATGAAATCATTAAGTTGTGTTTCTTGAAAAGCTCGATCCTTTCTTTCTTTCTGTTTGCGAGGCCCTTGAGCCTTGTCAATTGATTTTAGTTGCTGGAGAAATACGAAAATGGTAAGATATTAATGTCCAGTAGCCTTGACTGCATTACTCAATTTCAGAAATGGAAAACCAATGGAATTTGTCAAGAGACTAATAATACAAATTAAATGTGCTACCATCATTTTTATGCATAACCTTGACTGCTAGCATCATTTCTTATTTTCTGGAATTTGTCAAGTCTTACGCATGAAGGGATATTAAGGGATCAACCTCTATATATGTTTATTGTTAACCTCCGAGATTTTCGGTATGCTGCAATTTGTATGTCAGGATCTCCCGGTTGTTGATTTTCCAGCCAAGTTCATGAATTGAGATTTTTCTAGTTTCATTATGAGAAGATGGCCATGAAGATAACAAAATGAGCTTATGAGTTTCATGTTGTTTTGGATATCAGTTTACTGTAATTTCATTTTTGAGAGATACATTGATGAAATTTTCATGTTGTTTTGGATCTCAAGTTACTGTAATTTGCTTATGAATGGCTTATTAAAATGCCTCTTTTGGCTATTAAAATGCTGGTAAATTTCATGTTGTTTTGGATCTCAGTTTACTGTAATTTGCTTATAAGTGGCTATAAAAATGCTTATGAATGACTATTAAAATTTTCTTAAGAAATTTGTGTTGATTAGAGTATTTATGCAAAAGTGCAAAGAAAAAAGCCTGCCAAAAAAAAAAGCCTATTTATATCCTGCAAAAAAAAAATGAAGAAAGCCCATAGACGACGGTTTTGATTACCGCCATCTAAGAAAGTGGGGGATAGAAGTAATTATGGTCCATATTATACTTCTTAAAATATTAGATTAATTTGTACTTGAATACAAATTTATGCTCCAAAGAGAATTTAAATTGAACATAAGATTGTATATTGGGTATTGAATTTATAGTCCAAAGAGATTTTATACACTCTATAGAATAATAAACACTCCATGCAAAGACATATGGCCACTCTATAAAATATAAGAAACTAATATATGGATATATATATATATATATATATATATATATATATATATATAGAACCTCCCTACAGAGTAGTACACACTACAAAATACAGATATATATGGCATCTATACAAAATACTATACACTACAACATAAAAATTCTAATATATAGATACATATGACTTTATATTCAATGGATGCATTCTTTATGATTTTATTGTTTTATTGTGTATAGACAAATATCTTATCTATTTTAGTCTTATTGGGATTGCCTATTTATCTATGGACAACATTGTAGTCATTATATAAATTATTTTGAATTTTATCATCCTATCACGTATATAGACTCCCGGCGTAACAACAACTATAAATAGGCCGCTCTCACTCAAGGAAAGAACATTCAATATTCAATACCTCATTCAATACTTTTTTTTCTCCCGTGTCATTGTCCCAACCCACAACCCAATACTATTTAATGAAATTAAAAATACATTTTCTACAATATATGAACAAGTTTCAATACTATGTAATGAACAATTGCAACTACACATTAGTAATAAACAACAACAGATCTACAGAAACTTATAAATTTAAAAAACAATTGCAACTACACATTAGTAAGAACCAACAATATATCCATAGAAAACTTATAAATTTACGAAACAATTACAACTACGAATTAGTAAGAAGCAACAACAAATCTATAAAACTTATAAATTTACGAAAGAATTACAACTACGAATTAGTAAGAAGCAACAACAGATCCTTAGAAAACTCATAAATATATATAATTTCAACTACACATTCTTAAGAAATAACAACATTTCCATATAAAACTCATAAATATTTACAGTTGTAACTACACATTCGTAAGTAACAGCAACAGATCTATAGAAAACTTATAAATTTATGAAATAATTGCAACTACACATTAGTAAGAAGAAACAACAGATCCGTAGAAAATTGCAACTACACATTCGTAAGAAGCAACTACACATTCGTAGAAAATTTAAAAATTCTATTTAAAAACAAACTTGATATGATTTTCTTCTTATTCCTTTCTCTTTGACATTAGCTATTGCAATTCATGGAATATGAAATATTGAATAGTTACATATATTAACATTTTGATGCATTCACGTTTGTATGGCTTTAAATTGACTTGATGTTTAAGTAATGGTAGTAGCTACGTTGACATTTAATTTGATTGGATAAATTATCCATTCAAAAGTCTGTCTACAGATATCGAAATGTCTATCTACGAATATTAAAATCTTAAACAACAGATAACATACCACATGTACTATTTGTTAAGTTAAATCGTCCCAGCTTTAACTTAAATTTAGGATTTTGGGAAACTGAATTATAAGATTTGAAACTTTAGGCATCATTTTTTTTGGGTCAAGTTTAGACGTCAATTAATAATAGGATTTTTTAATCATTGAAATTTTATGTTCATTAAGTCATTGAAATTAGTGATAACTTAGTTATCTGGTCTAATAAAATGGATTGATAAAAATTTGTGTGAAACATAAAATCAAGGTGGGATGGGTAAAGTAGAGAAGTGCATTAAGAAGTGTGATAAAAAAATATACCATTTATTAAGTTAAAAAGGACGAATTAATGCATTGGATTAGCTTTATTTTATTATTCAGAAATTAGGGTGGTAAAGAACCGACATGTTCAATATAAGAATGTTGAGATAAATGTGACACAATACTAGGACGAACAAGATTAGGAATAAAGTGATTATACAAGAAAAAGTGAAGTGTCCAAATTGAGAATAAGATTAAGGAGAACTATTTAAGATGGTTTGAACAATTTAAGAGATTATCATAAAGACACTTGTTAGAATGTGAGAAAGTAAAGAAGTAGTACACCGTATGAGATGTAAGGTTACAAAAATACCTAAAATGAGCCAAATAGAAACTCTAAAACAAGATTTTACATATATGAAACTAGTAGAAAAGACAACTCTCCAAAGGATTGAGCAACATCTTCAAATTCATTTAACTAAATGCCCTTCATGGGAAATAGCTTGATTTAATTTACCTTGGTTTGGTTTAAGTCATTGAAATTAGTGAAGAAATATAATTCTTCTATTGTATTCCAAACGACAATTAGAATGAGAATTTTTCTCTTACAATATCAATTTTCGTTTTTCTAATTTATGAATTCCCTTCCCAATTACAAATAAATTTAATTATTTACACTCTCAAACTTTGGCATAAGTGTCAAATAAGCTACAAACTTAAGAAAGAGGATAAATAGATATACTGGTTTACTAAAAATTTTATAACCATGCCATTGGACATATACACTAGTGGTATGATTCTTACTTTAAATGTCATAAATTTCTATATGAATTCGTTGAGTATACAACATTTTTATGATGTAATATTGACGTTAGACCATAACCATTGTCATGATTTGTGTTCCATATAAGCAAAAGTATCCTAGTAGAGTTATTCTCGTATATAGGAATATCCCCTTGTAGGATGAGTACGAGGTAACACAAGCAAAAGTCTCTATCTCGTCCTTAATTTGCCCACTTATTGCGTGTCCTGACGCCAAAGAAGTCCAAATTAACCAAATTTTTTGAAGAGGGCAAGTCAAATATCAGCCTTCCCCAAATCCCCACATTTTGCATAATAGCCAATCGGGGAACTCGATTCTACCTCATCCATTTCCATGTTACTTCTAATCGCATAACCATGATGCCATAAGGCAAATTCTTCCTTTTTTTTTTTTTTTGCCAAAGATGAATTTATTACAATCACAAAATAGTACAAGAGGTTCAATCGAATTCAACTGGCGAGACAGCTAATTATACACGCAAAACCAATAAAAAGAATGCTAAAGAAGGGTTGAAACACAAACCATGAGAAAAAAAATCTGTACTAATTGCAAAAGCAACCCATGCTGCTACATGAGTGGCTTGTAGAGATGGGAACTGGGAGTAGTCAGTCGAGTACGATAGACAAAACTACTTATTGTTAACAACAGAGAAAATACTCTGCATAATTCGAGAAACCTCAAGAATCATCCGAAACTAGGTGAGCGTCCGAGTCCAAACCAAACGTACCATAAGTGGATCGACATACCACAACTCAAAAAAAGAAACAAAATAGAAAATTGGGTCGTACACCACTTATTAACAACCATATTGTAACGCCCCGATCCCTCACGAGACCAGGGTCCCGAACCCAAACCCAAGGCATGAAAATTTAGGGAAAACGAACGGAGTCTCCCCTGTTTATAAGACAATCCAAAACCTATAAACAATATTTATGACCACAAAACTATGATCTAACTCCATTTACAAAAGCAAGCATGCACGACTAATAAACAATAACATAGTCTATTAAGCTATTACAGGCCACCTACAAATCAAATACAAACAAGATCTAATACAATTAAAAGCCGGAATTCTATAATTCTAATCAAATTACAATTCAAACCACTTTATTAATTCACATGGATTCTCAGGTACTAATAATGGAAGCCAACACAACCAAACAGGGTAACTCTCGAACTTTCCCTGTATCACTTTGTGAAGGTTTTGAACCTGAACGGTGTTAGAAACGAGGGTGAGTATACAATTGGTATACTCAGTGAGAGGGGTGATGCAGCATACCGGGGAAATGCTTTCATGAAATGCACAAGATAACACATAAGTATCACAATTAAACAAGCTATTGAAACAAGTAATTAAACACTTTATAAAATGATACGGTTCCACTTTGTCTTCAATCACGAGTCACGAGCCAAGATCTTTAAGCAAGTGCCGGCAAAACCTTTACTCCTCCAAAAATGGAGTACTCCGAATATACCCCGATCTTACGACCCAACTCTCCCGAGGTAGATCCGTATGCCCCAACGAGGTAACCACACCTCTGGGGTAGAAAAGTATGCCTCAGCAAGAGAGGGACTGGAAAACCATGGTAGCTGAGGGAGCACGGCAAGCCCGATGCCGCCCGTGTTACTCGACACTACCATGCCCGAAAAAGTTGCGCAACCTCGAATCAAGTCCACGAGAACCAAGATCATCAAATAACACATAAGAGGACGACAAAGTAGGCCGCACTCGCGATTAGTCACAATAACACGAAAAGACACAAGATGGCAAGTAAATTAATACATATAAACTTTAACAATTACTAAATAATTAAATTTAGAAACAATAAATCAAGTTAAGATGCACAGAAGAGATGAAGACTCTCTCACCTTTAGGAAGCCAAACATATAAAGCCTAACCAAATACAATTTTGAATCTTCTCCCATGGCCTCAATTGTCTTCAATTCCTAGTTAGGCGGTTATGCAATAAAATCATTTTCCATTCATCCGATTAATCATACACAAGTAACATGAGTTAAGAATACTAATCATGCAATTAACTAACTAGTTCTACAAGTTCACATCACAATATCAAACTCTAAAATCGCTAAACATACATTACCTTAACTAAACTTAGAGGACACGACTAGAAACATTCTTTGCTTAATATCATTAGCGTGCAGATGTCCCGACTTTTATTTAATTAGCTAAATGGAAGTCAATCACCCTTAATTCACATTTCAACTTACATGTTCAACTAGTTAACCACTTAGTTTAATCTCAACTCTAGCTAATCATAAGATCATTCAAGTTATCATGCTCATTTTTCCCAATTTACAATTTATAACTCACTCAATAGACAAATATAGTAATTATAGCAAGTTATAGCAATTCAAATAATTAATTATGCAATAAGCTCAACCAAATTTCAAGAAATCCAACAAATCACTATTCCAATGCTTACAAAATATGTTCTAAACTTCACATAAGATAACGAATTCTAAATCTAACTTTACTAATCAATTATAGCCACCTTATGACCCACCTAAATGCCAAGAAATCCCATTTTTAAGCATGTTAACTCAAAAACTTCAAAAAACCTCTTAGGTAATTTGAACTATACCTATCTAATCCGATTAGTAATTAAGCGTCATAATTACATTTTAGAGGCTTCCTAACACATCTAAGACTAACTACATAATCAAACAAGTCATATTAAAACCTTCGTTCCAAAGTCTCCTTTCAATTTTCAAGCTAAATTCCAATTATAACCAAGTTATAACTAATTTTATGGCACAACTAGCATTCTAATGAGTTATGACAACTAATAGAATCAATAGAACACATAGAAAAGCAAAAATCACAAAATATGCAAAAGTTACTATTTGGTTACTATTCATTTTCTTCCTACAACATCAAATCTTCAACTCTAACCATTCAAAATGCTAACAAGTCTCAAACGAATGCTCTACAAGTTACATAAGATGTATTTCAAGCAACAATAAGTATAAACAAGGAAATAATTAACAATTGCAAAATTTCAACTAAAACTTAGAATTTCAAATGCATATAAGATGAAACTCCCTCAATTAGACACGTATTGAGTAGTATTTAACCAATTCTATTCATGCTCAAAAGATAGTCACCAAGTGACAACTCACAAGCTTAAGTCATCTTCACCAAATAGATAAACATTCCACACAATTACAATTAGACTCGTAGCTAACCAATTGCAAGACAATTACCAACAACTAATTTCGTTTTCTATTAACTAGCCTTTTGGTCCAATTACAAGCACTTACTATTTGGAAGCCACGTAATCCAAAATCTAACTATTCAATACCTATAAGGACACTTTATGACCCCTTTATATACTACGAAAACTCATTTTAAATTACAACTACTTCATAACTCCCAAATCCCCTTTGGTCACTTTATACTACAAGTCCCCTAACCACACCTTTAATCAATGTCATAAATGCAGTATAGACATTATCTAACATATTTAACACCATTCAAGGCATTCAAACCCATCTGGACAACAAATATATGCATAGCCCCTTTTTGTGTGCAATTCAATTAATCAAGTTCTAACCAATTTAAACACTAATCTACGTTTAATGTCACTTATAGCACCCTTAGATAACACAAAATCAAGCTTCAATCACACTACCTCAAAACTCAAAACAAGTCAAGTTAGAGTTCCATGAAAGCATGCCATTTTCCAATTCTTCTAACAAAACTCTAAATTTATCAAATTATTTACCTATTCTATTCATCTCTAAATTCCCTGATTTTTATGTATAAATGTAGCTCTTCAAGTGTAGATGACTTTAGCCTCAAGCGGAACTCAATTCCGATCTAAATTCCACAAGTTACGTCATTTTTCGTGCAACTGCGCAAACTGCCCCTGCACCAGCGATTTTCAGACACATTTCTAAAATGCTTAAATCAGAGGGTCAAAACGTTAGAATTAGATTTAGCTCTAGAAATCAACTTTTGTTCAGAACTTCCTAATCTAGCTGCCATATAAATTTCGTTAATTTTCGAGCACATTTACTATGCTAAATGTGCCCTACAAAACAGTGACGAAAATCTGCTTATCAAAATACAGAACACACCCATCACTACTTAGTTTATTTTACTTGCTAGCTTGCTTGCTTTGTTGTATTGAAGCTTTAGCTTGACAAGTTGAGCATATAGACTACTCTTTGAAGCATATAAGCAAACATCTAACATTCATATAAAAACTTAGCTAGCTAACAACTACACCATTTAAAGCTACATCAAACTCTTAGTCAAATTGTACAAGAGAACTCTACGCAAGCCATTAAACATATTTCCAACAACTATAGATGCATGATTCACAAAATTAACTAGTATTCAACATCAAGAATAAGATTAACAATAAAATAAATACCTAGGTATGAATTTTCCTCACCTTGTACAGTTAGAATAGGCTGAAAATTTGCTAGAGATCACCTTATTCCTTGCTAAAAATGGCTGAAAAATGAAGAGTAAGCCAAACCCCAGCTCAAGGAACTTCACGTTTTTTTTTTTTTTTGCTTCTCTGCTAGCTGATTGTCTTTGCTTCTTTTTGGTCTTTATTTGTGTGTTATATGATATATTATATGTTATGTTATGTATATATATATGAGGTAACTAATTGGGCTTTAAGTGTTGGCTAATATATAATGTTATTGGGCTTATGTAATTAGATAGAAAACTAATCAAAATGTTAAAGGTCCAAAATATATTAAACTACTACTATTTATCAGGGACTCTATACATATTTTTTTCTATCACTCTCGGTATATGCAATGCACATTTTAACAATGAACGAACACATTACTTATAAAGTATAATCAAGAAAGAATTCGGGAAATAGATTAGTTTAAATTTTTTTTACTCCGGACTCAAAGCTACTTATCTAGTTATTGAAATTAATGAAAACTAGCATGCAAATGCAGGATACATTTTTCAAAGAAATATATATAATACTAAAATAATTATTTAACTTAAATTAGGTAACCACAATTTGCACATTTCCAAAAACAAATGAAATTAAACTAAGGATCATATGCTACTAATTACTAAAGTCACATAATTACACACTTCCACTTAAAATGAACACATAGGCACATGAAATTAAGTATTAATCACTATATGCGTGGTCTAGCTGTTACACATATAACTAGCAAAATAAAAAATACCTATCCAAGAAAAAAGAAAAGAAAAGAAAATAGCCATATAGCTAGCGAATTTGGCCACAGAAACAAAATTGTTGGCAATTGATCAAGAAAACTTCAAAGCTATTCCCAGTGGGTGTGAAAATTACTGGGAAAGAAGGATCACCATTGACAGTGATCTAAAAACTCTAGGGGAATGTGGAAGAATTGGTGGGATTAACTATCGTTGTGCATACTATCTCTTATTGGCAACGGTTCCTAGGTTACCTCAGCAGATTATCGATCTTAGGCAATGATTTGACCATCATCGGCTATTCTTAAGTTTTAAAAAAAGATCGGTTAGATAGAGATTATGACTCCACATGTGGTCTTAATTATTCATTTTTTGCACCTTTTTACACTAACATTCATCATTAGAGAGCGGGGACAAAGTGGTTGCAATATGCGGTTAATTTTATGTTGGGAAGTTAAATCTTGTATTCAAGTAGTGAACACAATTCTATTTCCTTTGTTTTCATTTGGAAAACATCATTACATTCTTGAGACGTTTGTACGGCATATGGGCAAGCTTTTCATTATTCTTATGAAGAATTGTTGTAGAAGGTTTACAACCTGGCCTAAAAGCTCCAAAAATATCTCTCTTCTTATATACTTAAAAAACATAGCATCACAGAGTATGAAAGTGATTAACGAGTGAAAGATGATAGAATATCTTAGCAGGAGTCGTCTTTCCAAATCTTAACATGACTCTACTTCTCGAAAGATGCTGAAGATTATTTGACTTCTTAAGTAAGCAAGTTATTCATTACACACAAAATCAAATTTACAAAAGCCCGAAATCTAGAAATAGTGCAGCATGTATCCATTTTGCTTATTCTAGTCTCAATTCTTTGTCCGGGGCCTCAAATCAAGATGATTTTTGGGTCTTCAACAACTCTCAGTCATGAGTACTTTCTAGTTCCAATCAAAGCCAAAAACATAAGAATTGGCTGATCAGCATTAACATATACAATCATAAGATAAAATGAGGCATTGGGGTTCCCAATCTTCCACGAGGATCTTATTGTCATTGTCATGTTGCTGCACTAAACAGAGTTGCTAGGACAACAGTATTCTATGCAGGGGTGAAAATGGCCGAGTTTGTGAGTGTTTTGGTTTGTTCCTACCTATTCCTTCCTCCTCTTTTACCAATTCTCTTGATCGAAAAAGGAGGCTAAAGCTAAAGCGTTGAATTTGACGACTGAAGACTCAATTATTGGTACATCGGTCGGTCCGCCACGGATTGAAATAGGAGCGTTCCATGCATAGGATGTTATAGGTTACATGTTTGATACATTTCCAGTGGAGTAGAATCCCAGGCACCAATATCATGCGCTGGGGCAAAAATGGCACTGGTCTGGGGCATGTGTCGATGTTCTTTGTTCTTCATGTTGCTCCCTTTGTAGAACCTACAAAAACATTGAAAGAACTTACATCAGATGTTATGTGGAACACGGTCCAGTTGAAATATTACACCGCAATGACAGAAGCTAATTGGTATTATAGGTCAAAAACGATGAAGAACACACCATTTTGCACAATAGTAAATGAGTTACTTCAGTATCTTCTGCATTTAATTTCCACAATGCATTCATTAGTGTGTTTTTGTTTAATTAAGATGTCATTCAACATTATTTACAGGGCCGCTACCATCTTTTTGAATTGGCGAAGGACAGATTGTTGCAGCAACTGAAAAGCACCTGGAGTGTGTATTTAATCGAGTAACGGATCAAATGAATATAGAGAAGAGTTTCAAGCAGGCATGGTTCTTGTAACTTTTGCTGCAGAAATCTGTTACAGAAATGTCCTTTATAATGAATCTATTCAGCCAAAAAAGGTAACCCCCATATAGAGCGCTTTCTTTCCAAGCTCTTGTGCTGTCTTGTGTATATTTATCCAATAGTTTGCAACACATCGGTTCAAAACACTGTAATAGCCAGAAAAGAGTTTCTAAGAAAGCAACTGTAAACGATGTATCTAACTCACGTACAAGTACATCTGCTTCGTTTGAGGGGAAGAGATGTGTATATATGTAATGCTATGCTCACCAAGTACTGATTTACAAAGCCATAAAACTTCAAAGAATCCGCTTATGAAGAATTTGAAGCTAGTCGTCTTTCAAGTTAGTTGAATTGTATCATATAAATCTAACCAGAAAACAGGGAACATACAATGACTATTGGTTAAATTAGATACAGTAAATACAATAATGCCTGTTCACAGTCAGGCAACATGTAGAAAGAAAATGTATAATGAAAACGTTTATTAATCTGTAATCAATCAGTGATGAGGATATGTCCATGTAGTATCGAGAAACAATTAAACAATTGCAGGGATCAAGAAATGATTAAACAATTGCTGGAATCAATTATGTAATCAGGTAGATTATGAAAGTTAAATTACATTTTATGAGTCAATCCAGTAGCATTCATAATTTAAACACACATTGCCGCCAATAAAAGCTGCATAATTTACTGAGGACGATGGAATGACAAGCTTCCCCTGTCCAGCTTATCGTTTTTTCACAAAATACAAGTAAATCATAATATAGGATTCCATGAAAGCATGAAGATTTTCCTAATAAAAGGGATTTTTTTTTTTTTTTTTGTAAATTAAATGAATAATGGTGCTAATAATGTATAACTGGATTAGGTAGCTAGACGAATTGCAGAAAGCTTGAGCTGCATCCTGTATTGTATATGACAGAAGTTAAAGCTCCAATCATTCATCAATTGCATAACACTAAAAGCATCATGGTGCTAACAATGAACAAGCAAATTTAACGACTTTTTACAATTCTTGCCAAGTTCTAGTAGATAGATATTTGGCATATCAACCACCGAGAACTATCACATATTCAAATTAATATACTCCAGAAAAGAAATGAAAAACAGGTGATGTTACTGTCAAGTTGACCTGTTGTGAAAGTCGTTCTGCTTCAGATTGTGCATGTTGTATGAAGCCTTATTTGTCGCCTCTAACATATTGGTGAAGAAAATCTTTCAGATCCCTAGCAAGCATTTCTTCTCTCTCTCTTTGGACAGCCTTCATTAGATTGTCTCATGTTAAATTAACAAAACGCCTGAAAACACTACATGGATTCATAGAACATGTTGATTTAAGAACTCATGACAACAAATGCCACACGGATTATTTTCATTATTTAGTTGATAATGAAAGAACAATGATTTTATATATGGCCGAGAGGCCACAAAGGTTAATCCTTTTCTATAGTTTTGAACTCAAGCAGGAGAGAAAGTGAACTTTCATAACAGTTTAAAATTTCCCTTATCTGTGTTACTAATAGTCAACACTTCAATGATATGTGACATGGTCCAAATTCATCTATCACCAAGTTGCACAGGATAGAAAGAGTGAAGCATATTTAGTAGAAACTTCTATCTACTGAATTCAAAAGGCGATCCCCCGTGCTGGGCTGTAAGATAAGATAGAGCTGACTGGTAAAAAGAAATTGTGCAATTTTCACACTAACCATTTTCAAAGATTTAAAAGGAAAGCTGCATCACCCACATCAAGAGGTCTGTATCTATTCTTGAAATAACGTGATTTAACCATCGCATCAATAGTGGCCCACAAAGAGATATCTAATAGGCGCCAAAACAGTAATGCAGAAGACAACTCAAAAATTAAAGGAACTTATATGTTACTTAAAAAGAATAATAATAGGTAGTTAAATTCTTCAGCAAAATCTTTTAGGAACAAGATGATGCGTCTTCCTCAATTATCCACAACTAAATGGTTCTATCTGTCAATTTTCATGAGCTTAGCACTACATTCCATAACTCATATATGCTTTTAGGCCCTTAGTTATTTCAAGGAGAATGTATTATTGATGACTAACCCAACCATCAGACGATTAACTTCTCACTATTTTTTGCTTGATTGTAAATTGATCAATCTATCTTATTGCATTAAGCAACTCATGCAATTCCATTCATTTTTATCAGTTCTTAAACACTAGTAACTCTATAAATCTATTAAGTTCAGGGAGTTAACAACTTATTCATCCAATGTGAACAGCTCATGGGGACTAGTTGAGAGACACGATTGTGGAAGAACTTAGGCAAGAATTTATACAAGCAAAAAACTTCGGCAAGAAATTCATACAAATATCCTCTTCAAATGCATTATCTCAAACTTAAAGATTAAAAACCCAAGGATTATCATTAAGGTGTCTACAAACCAAGGCAAACATTCATTTACTTATAACAAACAGGAAAATTGAGACAAATGAACGATTGAAACAGCAAATGAGAATGGAAATACCAACTTGACATCGTCAAGATTTGAAGAATATGCAACCATTAGAGAATAAACGCTATAAATGTTACGTGCAGGGGTGCAACAGAACCTTAATACAACTTGCTAGACGTGTATAAAAAGCCAACAGGGACATGGAAAGACAACAATCTTGGAATTATGGATATGATTCAACATAAAAATTAATGCCTTATCTTCTCCACCTTTAGCTATGAATTCTTGTTAACTATCATCGAAAAAGAACTATCTGCATTGTGATAAAAGCTCTTTAATTTTAGATTTATATACACTTGTGGTCATTACAATTGTCGTAAAATCTTACCAAAGAATATGACCTTATACTCTCCACCTTCAGCTATAAACTCCTGTTAACGGTCCCTCAAAAGAAATATCAACGAAAAAGGTCATCATAACAGTTCCCTGGAGTTTGAGTTCTGCTACAATTGCAAAACATATGTAGAGCTTGAGTTGAAATTGCGCATATAAACCAGAAGGAAGTAAAAGATAGACAGCAAAAACCTTTACCATAATGCATTATGGATGGTTAAGACAACCATTAGAAAATTAAATTAACAACTTTTCTTTTTGTTTAATCACAAATTTATCTTTATTGCATAAAGCAGCTTAAGTAATTCCACTATTATATTCTATGAATACTATCATGTGCAGGGAATCTACAACTTATTACGTGAGAATCTCTAGGGAACTAGTTGAGGGGCACCATTGCAGCGAAGAACTTCATAAAACATTGATACAATATGCGGATGAATAACCCGTTCAAATCCAATCTCATGAACTTTGGAATTAAAAACCAAAGAAACGTCATCAAAATGTTTACAAACAAAGACAAACATTCAAATACTCTGAACAGAAATAGGATATTGATCCAATTGAACACTTGAAACAGCAAATAAGAATGACATGCCAACTTGACGGTGTCACCAGTGAAAATATGCAACAATTAGAGTGTTAATGTTAAACATGTTAAAGAAGTGGGTGCAGCAGAACCTCAGTTCAGCTTCCTAAATTTGTATATAAAGCCAACCTAGGTCTTGGAAAGATAACAATCTTGGAATTATGGACATTAATGCTAAACATGTTAAAGATGTGGGTGTAGCAGAACCTCAAGCTAGTTTCTTAATTTGTATAGAAAGCCAACAAGGTCTTCAAAAGAGAACAATCTTGGAACTATGGACATAATTCAAAATAAAGATTATGACCTTCTCACCTCCACCTTCAGCTATGAATTTCGGTTGATTGTTCTTGAAAGGAAGTTTCAGTGCAAATGGTCATTATAACTGTGATAAAGTTTTCCAAAGACTATGACCTCCTCTCCACCTTTAGTTATGAATTTTGTTAGCCATCCCTGAAAAGAAATGTGAGCACAAAAGGTCATATAACTATTACAGAAGTTACCAAAAGTTTGAGTTGCCGCTACAGTTGCAAAACATATTTAGAGCTTGAGTTGAAATTGTGCATATATGAACAGAAAGGAATTTACTGTGTTTCATCTCCAAGTTGCAAAATTGTAAACGAGACACATATTAGGACAATCAGATAAAAGATGATCTAAATCTTATCAAAGACGAATGAACTTCTCTTACTTACCAGAAAAGAATAACCAGAAGAAAATATATGAAGCAGAAAAAGAGAGAGAACAAATTTTTGAAGGCATGTGCATGTCTTTTTGTCTTATCTTTCCTTTCAAGCATGATTTCCATTAAAGATAATGAACAGGGATCTCAAAAACATAAAAGTAACTGGCCCCAAACTACACTCCAATATAACCAGCAAGGAAGATAAATTAATAATTATGCATGTGAGATCAATCTAATGCATTTTATCATCCTCCCCAAGCTCTTTTTTTCATTTGAATTGTGAGGATAAGAGAACTTACAGAATGAGCATTCCATTGTCTTACCAAAAAGAGAAAAGGGAAAAAAAGGGCATTATATTTTTGAAGGCACGTGCATGTCCTTTCGTCTTTTTTTTTTCATCACCCATTTATCACCTCCTATATGTATGCTTTTTCCCTTTTTCCCGAGAAATTAATGAATTTTATTCATAAGCACCAAGGAGGAGCATCTATCACCTCCTACATGTATGCTAAGTTGGCATCCTAACTAAAAAGAGAGAAATAAAAGAGTTTGTTAAGTTATTATGCCAATTAAGCATACGTACAGGAAGTGATTAGCAAAAAGGGGTGATATCTAACATTATTCGTCTAATAATTAGGTGTCCTTCGAGAATCTTCTTTACCAGAGCTATCGGAAGTACTTTCATCTCAATAACATCACAGACAATGTCCATTTTCGATGTTGCACCATTTTGTCCACAATTTTTACCCTGAAAGAAGAAGAAGAAAGCATCTATAAGCTACTAATTACGCGAATAAAGCACTATTAAGTCACTAATCATAGCATGCAACACTGTTATGCATGTAGAACCTTTACTTCTTATATATTAGCCCTTCAACGATACATAATTTTGTCATTGTCAAGTCAATTTTCAAAACGATAAATATTTATCTCAGATATGAAAGCTTATATTCCATGAAAGAGTTTTTAGTCATAATACCAACATTTCATAAATTATGTTTGAAATGTGATTACTTATCAAAACTTTAGGTAGTTGAAACAGACTTTCAAAAGCTACTTTACAACAGTACATCACACTGTTATATAGTACCAAACTAATCTCACCCCCACCCCCACCTGCCTCCCACCCCAATGAGATTTGAACCCTAGTCTCCCAACTCCAGGATGTAACCCACCAATAGGCTACATTTGAATCTCAAGTTGCCTCTCAGGTTTAAACATAAAATTTGACGCAAAAGAACTGTGGCCATATCCGCCTATTTATGCACCTATTAATCTATTATAACACAATTTTCAGGAGAATAAACTCAGTTGCCACTTACTAATTTCACGGAACTCGTTGTCAACCATATACCTTTAATATCATGGAAATTTTAGCTAGAGGTATGCTCTGCCATTTTATCACTGTCTCTTCTGAAGAGCCGGTTCTAAAACATCCAGAAAAAGAAGTTTTGCCCAGCAGCATTTTGTGAAATTCATTTCCAAATACTTGATATTGTAAATTTTGTTGTTCATGACCAAAATACTATATCAATGTTCTGATCTCTGGTTTCTCCCTTCTTCCCTGAAGCCAACTCCAAGTCCCATTACAATTTATTCAAGCAAAATGGGCAGCCCCCACTTGCAAATTGTCTGACTTTCAACAAGAGAAGATATGCATTAGGAGGCCCACTGGATGCAAGAAGTCAACCACAGTAGAGCTATCTGATGTTCTCTTCCAATTTCCTGCAATGTTTACGCAGTGGAAAATTGAATTTTTTACATGTCCAAGGTAGAAATTTAAAAGATGAAGCCACAAAATTGTTTAAGGTGTCACTACACCCTACTGTAAGCAAGAAGTGAAAAACCATAATATAACATAGCTGAAAAGACCCAAACCTGTAATGCAAGATGAAGTGAACTAGAGGCTAGTCTTGAAGCACAAGACTCCATCTCGGAAAGGAAAAGAGTATTTTCTACAAAGCGAAAGCACTCTTCTGCATCATGATTTCTATACATCAAAGATTCACCTTGAAGTAAACCAGTGATTAATTGCATGGGAAGGTAAGGGAATGTACTGCTGATTATGGCTTAGCTTAACTCAGGATTTTTGAAGGTTCAACTCTCAAATGATTGAGCCAAGAGAGATTTTTGTGGGCCTTCATTTTATGGTGATCATATGTTATCAAAGTTGAAAAACAGAGCAACAAAATATGATTATATTTCGATTTCTCTTAAAATACAATGAACTATCAAGCTAACTGGAAGATTAATGAGATATTATTTTTCTGAAAAATTTAGCATCGCTAACTGAATTATGATAACCAGCAATAAGCAGATCGCTAGTTTCATTTGCACTCCAAGAAATAGTAGAAAAACTTTTAGACATGTTGTAAGATATTTGAAGACAATTACGTATAACACAAATAAGAAATATGATCCAACAAAAAACTAAAAGAGCAAATGAAAAAAAAAAGGAAGAAGAAGCCAACTTGACATAGTCAACAGGTGAAGAATATGCAGCAATTAGAGCATATACCAGTACATGTTGAAGGCGTCGGCAGAACAGACCCTCAGTAAAACTTCCAAGATGTGTAAATAAGGCCAAGTGCATCTTGGAAAGGCAATAGTCTTATAATTCTAGACAAAATTCAACATAAAGATTATGACCTTCTCCTCTCCACCTTCAGCTATGAATTCCTGTTAACGGGACCTGAAAACAAATATCAGCAAATAATTATGACAGTCATAAAAGCTTACTAAAGTTTGAAATATCTGTAAAAGTAGCCATTATCACTGTGATAAAAGATCAATAAAGAATATGACCTTCTCTTCTCCATCTTCGGCCACGAACTTTTGTCAAGTCCCTGAAAGTAACCATCAGCACAAAAGATAATTATAACTGTAATAAAGCTCAATAAAGCCTGAAATTGAGCTACAATTGCAAAACATATTTAAAGCTTGAGTTGAACATGTGCATATATAAACATGAACGAAGTTTACCATGTTGTTTCTCTACTTCTGCAAAATTGTAAAGAGCCTAATACATGAGCTGATTTAGTTGGGGGCCAGTGAGATTCATAAGCCAAAAATCTTGGATCCGCCCCTGGCCTAATACCATTACGTTATGTTGTGTTATGAGAATCACCTAGGCATGTCCTTTCTCACCCACTAGGAGCCACATATTTGGATAATTAGATAAAGAAAAATTGGCTTTAATATGGAAAACGCATAAAGACAATGAAAATTATTCTATTTATGAGAAAGAGGAAAATACAAAATAAAATGAAAAAAAAATAATTAATAAAAGAGAAAGAAAGCAGAAGTTTCACAAAGAACATGCATGGGAAGTCAAATATTATAACTGGCCCTAGCAGCGAGGAAGATAAATTTGTGTTGAAGAAAATAATTATGTAGGTCATAAATCCTAAGCATTTTATAAACACTCCACCTGTAGCTTATTTGAAAAGTCTTTCTAAAAGGTGATAGTAAGAGAACTTATAGAATAAGCATTCAAAAGGAAGAAAAGAATGAGCATTAAAAACTAAACTGAGAAAACAGACTACGTAATATAAGTTTGTAAGCAGAGCCCTCAAATTTTACTAAAGGTCACATAGTATTTGACAGGAGAAGTGATAAATCCCCATCAGTAAATGATTTACCCAATTTTTAAACATTCTAGTTCACTTACAAATACATATATAATTGAAGCATTTGTGGCAGGAATAGTGTCACAGTCAATATATCGCCTCATATCAAAAGAGATGTCAAATAAGTAGACATAGACAGAGAAAGACCAATGAATTTGAATTTACTTACACAGGAGCATTAGCACTCACCGATCATCTATTCATTTCACAATGACGATCCAAATATCATATTTTAGGATGCACGTGGATCTTTAGTCCCTCACCATATTCCAGTTGCTCTTTCTGAATTTGTATAGCTGAAATTGCAACAGAACGACTGCACCACATCACCTCAATCATTTGGAGGGTAGGAATTCCTCCTATATCAGAGGGAATCTCCTCAAGTTGCTCACAATTGTGTAAAAGTAGATACTTAAGGTTAGGAAAGTTATCATCAGTGGCACTCCATGCTACAACATTCAAAGTGTCTAACTTCAAGAATTTGAGTTTTGGGAACACATCATCTTCCATTTCCCATCTTTCACCCTCAAATGCATTGCGCAACAATTTGAGAACCTCCAGATTGCATAGGGCTTTTGCAAATTGTGAAATTTCATTCCACGACATTCGAAAATTTGACAATGTCAACTTCTTAAGATTTGAGGGAAGATTAAATTCACATGGATACTTTCCCATGCCATTGTAAAACACATTCAGTGATACAAGTTGACTAAGAAACCACAGCTCAGGAAATTGATTGCAATTTGTAGCATCATTCCATGAATCCAAAAATATGCATTTCAATTTTCGAATGCCTCGTACCTTTCTCAACATCTTTTCCATATCATCACCATAAGCAAGAGATGGTGTGGAAAAGGTTCGCAGATTATCAAGTATAAAGGAGTTCTCAAGCCTGTTGGGGTCCAACTCAAAAGAAACACTATCATTTATATGCATATGCCTCAACTTTGTCATATCCCAAACCGAATCTGATACCTTTATAACTTCAGCCCCCAATCCTTTGAAAAGAAAAGTTTGTAGGTTCCAAAGATTGGCTATCGACGATGGAATTAAATCCACATAACTTTGACATGCAAAGTATCTTAACAAAATAAGAGCACTAATCTCTTTGAAAGAGTCGCCTATATTGATACCTTCCAAATTCAATGTTTTAAGAAACTTAAAGTTGTGAAAAATGGATGAGATATCATATGAATAACTTGGGCCCATATCACTAGCAGCAAAGATCAACAGTGATCGAACAAATGGCCTAGATGGCTTTAACATAATCAAATGACTCCTTTTGGGATAAATGCAGAGGCGACGTAGGTGACACCTTTTTGCTGTGGAAGAAGAAGAATCACAAGGATCCATATCCTGATCACACCCATCTATCTTCTGCAAAAAGTTCTCTTCCTTAGCTTTGGTCAAGCAAAACTCACGTAAGAGATCATGAACACGACATGATTTCACCCCACCATTGGCTTTTTCTTGAGCAATTGTCAGTAAACTTCTCCCAATCAAATCTGTAAAGTAATCTTCTGCTACATCCTCTAAACTCTTCAAGTCAGAATGCTTTACAAATCCTTCAGCGATCCACAATCTTATTAATTTCGAGACCAGAACTTCTTTATCCTCCAAAAATGCTCCAAAGTACAAGAAACATGATTTTAAATGATCTGGTAAATGCTTGTAACTTAGTTCGATTATGCCTTTGCCCTGTGCTTTCACATCATCGAGTATCAGTGAACTTAAACTTTTTGCAATATGTTCCCAGTGATCCACTTTTTTCTCTATCTTGACAAGAAGTCCGGCTATTAAAACCAGCGAAAGAGGTAAACCTTTACAATTTTTTGCAATTTGCCTTCCGATTTCTAATAGTTCGGGAGGGCAAGTTTCTTTCTGGAATAGCTTCTTCTCTAGCAATGTCCAACTTTCATCATCAGAGAGTAGAGAAAGGGATTGCACTATGCTATCAGATTTAGCTTCGGAAGCCAACCCTTGTATTCTGGTGGTGAACATAATTCGACTTCCATTGTTGTCATCTTTGAAACATCTTCTTAGGTCATTCCAAGCATCAATTTCCCACATATCATCCAGAAAAATGAGAAACCTCTGTCCCCTAAGATGCCTGTACAACATTTCAGCTAGTTCCACATCATTCTTATGACGGTCTTCGTTAGAAAGTGGAACAACTTGACCCAAAAGCTCCAACAATAACTGCCTCGTTTTATATACTTGAGAAACACAGCACCATGCACGAGTATCAAAGTACCCATTCACTAAAGGATCACTGAACAATTTCTGAGCAAGGGTCGTCTTACCTTGCCCAGCCGTGCCGACGATTGAGATAATACGCAGTTTTGTTGGTCCTCTAATAAGCCACTCCAGCATACTTTCTGTCTCTTCCATGAAACCAACCACATCGTTTTCGATTGTTGGCTTATCAGTTTGTGATGTTGAAGGATGATGTTTAAACATGTTATTGAAACCATGACGACACTGTACAATCAACTCTGGGGAGGGAGTGGTCAACAAAACCGTTTTATCATAGTCCGGTTTATCAGGTAAAACTCTTTTTATGTCATTTAAAGCATAAATGTCCTGCACATCTTCCAAAATAATAAAATAGTTTCTATCTTCAAGAAGGTTGTATAGCGACTCTTCTAACTCAACTTCGCTCATATCACTTGTATAGTCGATCTCATCAGTTTCTGAATCTTCATCAAATTCAGCATTACGTAGGAGGTCAAGAAACACCTCCTTTTTCCTTTCTTTATAGGATGAGACCAAACTCCTCGTACAAACATCGAACATATCATCAAGTTCATGAAGGACTATCCTGAGTGTGTCACCAATTTCAGTATTATTATTATTGATGGGGATTATTTCAAGCTTCTCTGACTTCATCCAGCGGATAATGCTTACAAGTAAATTCGGGTCACCAAGTTGCATCTTGAGTAGTCCTCGTTCATGCTCTAACTCTTTTAGGATATCACGAAGCCAAAGCATAGAGGAAATAGGAATATCTCCAAGTAGAAATGAATCAATGACATACTCTGCCTCATACGCCAAATTTGCAATGCTTGTGATGACATCCTTCATATCCGCTTCCTCCTTTCGCGGCTCCGGGATCTTCATGAGGTGACAACTCACCTCTTGTAGCGTCTCTTGTAGCGTCCGTAGGAACCGTAAGATCTCAAACTTCAAAATGCCAATTGAAGCATCAGCCTTGGGTTTCACCAGAAGCTCCCTTAGATTGTCCACAAGATGGTCCACAAAGTCGAGTTGAGCAGTCTTGGGGTAGTACATTCGTGATGGTTTTGGCCTTCTCTCATAAATCTTGTCATGAAGTAACCCCAATAGCTCATCTAGGCATTCCCAAATATAGTCGAGTCGGTCACACATTTGATCAGCCATGTGTCGGTCCATATTCTTGAGATCAATGGAAGAGATGGTGAAGCCTACCTCCCTGGCAATAAATTCAAAATCTTTCAAGGTAGTATCATCTTCAATGAAATCTTTGGGGGGATCCGTGAGAATCGCTCTGAGGAGTATAATGTCCTTGGCAATTAATTCCCTCCCATGAAGCATTGAAGACTTCGATAGTTCAAGATAATCTAAGAAAGCATCAAGAGGAGCTAGATTGTCCACAAAGTAGCAGAGTGGTGATGCCTTTGGGTGTTTGCCATAAATCATTCGGATCAAATCCATCCGATGTGACATGAGTTTGAGATGAATGTTGAGTCTTCTCACCATTCCACAAGCATTGTGTTGGTCCATTTTCTCCAGATTATAATCATTGATGATGCGTGCCGCCCTCCAGGCCAAAAAGTCAATTTCTAGCATTAATCTACCGTATCCAAGGAGTTGTTGAGGAAGATCAATGAGAAACGCTTGGAGGAGTTGAAGGTCATCGTAAACTCGTTTCATCCCTACAACAACCATAAAACCAGCAGATTCTTCAACATATTGGAGAAATCGACCAAGAGTAGAGACGTAATCCTCCCTGTCTTCTAAAGGTATTTCCCACTCTTCATCCAGTAGTGATCCAAAGAGAGCATCAAGATAAGGTTGTAGAATATCCTTGTCAAAGCATACTCGTAAGTGCTTTGGCTCTTTGTATAGAATTTCCTCTTCCATCTTTTTCTTCATCACTTGCTTCACTTTCATTTTTGTGTGTGTGTGTGTGTGTGTGTGTGTGTGTTTGTTTTAACAGATAGATAGATCTGATCTGAGTAAGTGGAGATGAACAACTATTAAGGCTATGGCAAGTCAACGTTTACTCCACCAGCTTGCAAAAGATTTCCTCTAATATCAAATTGTGTTACCATTATACCCCTCATTTAAGTTGGGAATCCAAAGTATCTTGGGCATACTTGGAAACAAACATATATATGAGCTGTCAGAGAGAGTAATTATTAGGCTCAAGCTCAATCATTCAATGAAATATTAAATGTTCTCAACTCAGAAGCCATTTAATACATCTACGGTTCACAAGAAAAGCGATTTGAAGTTCTCTCAAATTTTCCAATAAGAATATAGATATGGACTACTAAAGGGTAGATTCTCAAAAAAAAAAAAAAAAAAAAAGAATTCAATATGGTGATACTATGTACTTTTAAAATTAAATACATAAAAAAATATGTCAATAAAACATATTCTAAATATTACACCAAATGTTCTCTATGTAGTTTTGTGTGTAAGATGATTGCACCAAATCTTTCACAAATTCAAAGGCAGAAACAACATATAGCATTAAAATTGCTGAAGAGAATCAAAAGTTTATTGCAAGGTATAGTGAGCAGCACCAGAGATTAATCTTGTAGCATAAGACACAACATTCCTGAAATCAAGAGGTTGAGTCAAATTTACGGAGTAATGTAATTTATGTAAAGGTTAAGCCCTCTCAAGGAGAGTTAATTTATTAATTTTTCACATTAGGATAAGAGTTAAACATTATTTCACTAAATATATTTAAACCTAATGAGGAATAAATAGAGGAGATAATTCAAGTTTGGTAAACTAATTGGAAAAATTTTGAGAATTCATCATCTGAATCTTGCAATTGTTAAAAAACAGAACAAGAAAGCATGATTAAATTTCTATTGTTGGTAAAAGATAAACAACCAAAGCAAACTTTAAAGGGTAATAAGATATTATTATCCGGTAATGACATAGCTTAGTATCAAATTTAGTACAGCTACTTGATTTATGATAACCAGCAATCAACCAATTACTATTTTCATTGGCATTGCATTAAATAACAAAAGAACTTGTAGACCAAGCTCCTGCTCACTTCGTCTTTCCTCTCTTCTTGTTTTTACCAAATTTCTTTCCCTTCTTGGATTTGCTCTTCATGTAAGAAATCCTATCTGCCTTCTTTTGCCTTTTCTTTCGAACTTGTTCAAAATCCTTAATTTCTGACCGTACATGAGCATTGGGTACTAAATTATGCTTCTTTCCGCTTTTGAACCTTTTGTTATCTCCCCAAAGTCCGCAAGCATCTGGCAAAAGAATAGGTTGAGGAGCAAAGTACAAAGGAATTCCTAAATGATATTTTGATGTTCTCACCCAATTAAAAAATTGTAAAATACATCTCAACTCAGTTAAGCCACAAGAAAATTGGGATTCTTTACATTTTCGGTAAAGCATGGAAGCTCTATTATATGTTCGTGTTTGCATGTATATTAAGAGGAGACGAGAGAGAGAGAAACCAGAAAACATATGAAAGATTTTCATATGATGAGGAAAAACATACTACGGTTCGAGAAAACAAACTGTGTATCAGCAATAATGAGGAAGAATAGATATTAGAAGAAACAAAATAGAAAGAAGATGCAAGAGTTTAAGCAAACGTGCTATAATAATAGGATATGCATCTAGGTTATATGACTGCACACAGTCATCACATCACTACTATTAGAAGAAACAAAATAAACAAAAGATGCAAGAGTTTAAGCGAACATGCTATAATAATAGGATATGCATCTAGGTTATATGACTGCACAAAGTCATCACGTCACTACTATCAATTAAACCTGCAAGCAAATCCAACCCAACCATTCCAGGAAAGAGAAACTGCATTCAAAATGTATTAGCAGGCAAACAAAATCTTTACAACGAAAAGTCAAACCTACTTTTTTCTTTTAATCACAAGAGTATTAAGACACATTAGTGCAAAACTCCTAACAAACAATAACATACACATCTCAGGGACAGAACAAGGAAACTACAATGAAGACACATTAGTGCAAAAAAGTAATATTAAAGCATGAGCTACGTCAATTAGAAGTCGCCATTAACAAGGTGTTACTTGTCAGGTATAAAGATTTTGAAATTGAAAATGTAAGATATCACCAATGACACATTTTTACTTGTTACATCCAAAATGAAGATTAAAATACAAAGGCAACATGAAATAATGCCTGAAAGGTATTTTAGGTGTAAAATAATAGAACTTGACAAACAAGATAAGAAATGTAACATATAATTACAAAACCAAATATTTATAGAATAATGTTGGATAAAGAAAACATAATGAAGAAACACCCAATATAATGAAGAAACACCAATGACCCATTTTTTTAGTTGTCACATCAACATGAAGATTAAAATACACAGACACCATAAAATAATACCTGAAGGTATAAAATAATAGAACTTGACAAAAAGGATAAGAAATGGCAACATACAACAACAAAGCGCGAAGCCAAAGATTTATAGAATAATGTTGGATAAAGAAAAACAAAATGCATGAGCATCTACACTAATCAGAATTGGCACAAAGCATGAGACCAAAGATTTAGAGAATAACATTGCATAAAGAAAAACATAATGCATGAGCATCTTTACTGATCAGTTACCTCCCAAACTGGTAGATTCTTTAGTAGTGCCATCATCATTTTTGCCTTTGAGAGAGACTTTATTGTGTGATCGTTCTTTCCATCTCTTGTATATCCTAGTCTTTCTAAATTTTACTTTTGCACCACCCTCCGTTTTTACCTACACACCATCAAGAAAAGAGCATAAAAGGCCAAGAAAAGTCTCGAGGTAGGTGGATTCAAAACAAAGTTCCTCCTAGATAAAGAGAACCAAAAGACAAATCATGTTAAGAGTTACAAAGCAGAACAGGCTTAACTAGTATAGTTTCTTTTTTCCACCCTTTTGACAGGAAGTAGGAGGATTTTTTCTAGTTCTAAAGCAGAGGGATAGAACTCACATGGTCTATTAATTGATGACCATGCACATGCCAAGTCTTAAATTATTTTATGAAACATTTGAAGACAATTATTAAACAAAATGACCAGTGGCTAGAGATAACTGACCCTATTTCTTCCAATTCTAAGGTTTTGTAAGAATAAGTGTCCATTATTCCTCCAATTCTTAGTTTCCATAAGAATTTAAAGATACCTTGCAACTTATGAACAACAAAACCCAATGCATAGAGAAAATATAAGCTTCCCCTTGAAAAGGAAGCAGCCTTTCTTCCGGCATGTTAAAAGATAGAAGAAATCAAGAATACAATTAAGAATGTTCAACTATGCCAACTACATGAACCAAAAAATAACTTAAGGAGAGGAAGTACAATTTTTCTCAACAAACTTCAAATTGTTCGGTGAATAGCTACTACATAACAAAACGTTGGTTTCCACAAGTCACAACTTAAGAATATAATTTCACACTAAAGGGAAAGGGAAGAAAAGTAAAAATAGAGAAAGAAGTAATAAAGGTAAAGAAAGGAAAGGATCTTATGATTCTTGGTCGGGACGTGAGAAATAAAGGAATGGAAAGGATAAATTTCAAACATAAAGTTACTTAAACATCCTTTTCATATTCATTGTTATCTTAAAAATATATTTGGAATCGTGTAAAAGTACTACGGCCAATTAAAACTTCCACCGCAAAAGGGAATGAATATACCTTTCCACTAGCTGTCACGCGTTCCCCATTGTTCAATTTGACGTATTTCTTATGCCTCTGTATCATTCAGAGATCAGTCTCAGATTTTTGCAAAAGTAAGTTGAGTATAAATCATCATATAAAATGAACTAAAACAATATAAAAGATCAATATTCACATAGTTTGTGGTACCTTATCCCAATGATAAGAAGATTTTTTTTCTGCAGTCCCCCACTATCATCAGCAACCAGGTCCATAACAATAGCTTCCAATCTACTAGTTCAGAAATTATCATATGAACAGACTATTGAATGATATATAAAAACGCCAGTTTTTACTAATATTTCCTATATATATGCTACGTACCCCCTCCAACGGGAAAAAAGAAAAAGAAAAGTAGGTGGCTAGGGAAAGCTTGAGAGAGGTATACTATCATATCATTATCATGAGCTCATTATATACATCATAAAACAGGGAGAATAGAGCATCTCAAGTTCTCTCAACCATGAAGGAGAAAGATGGCAACTACATTCACCTAACATACCTGTTTGATTCAAAGCCTTGGTTAGCTCTAACTGAGAGTCCTGCTTCAAAATGCTGAAAAGAAAAGAGCTTTTAAGTGAAACAGTGAAAGCATATACCTCAAATTTTTGCGAGCAAACTAAGCATCTGTAAGGACATTGTAACTCCAGAAACAAAGTTAGATATAAGGGGCGCCATTATAACTTTTCTGCCAGATTTGTCGGAATATTAGTTACCCACCTGATTTGTTGGTACGGAACTAATGAAATAGTCCTCATCTTTGAAGCTCATTGCCTTCCTTTTAGAACCAGAACCAGAAACCGCAAGGATTGGTGCAAACCATTAAAACTTACAATACTCAAATCCATAAAAATTTCCAATGTCAAAATGAACTTTTCTTTTTCTTTTTCTTTTTGGAGATGTAGGAATAATTTATTAATAGAAACAGGATCATATCCCTCTCAAATATGAACCAACAGGGAAAGAATTACAACGGAACTTCATACAAAATCTCTTTCTATTTATAAGTACTCTGTTAAATGACTCAACCCAAAGCTCAAGAGATGAGCTATTAAGTAGTTAAACCCAAAAAAGGGACAACTTGTTGAAGGAACGTCTTATTACACTCTACAAATGGCAGCGTAATTGATTCTAGGTTTTGTTCATTCTCCCTCATTGTAATCAGATCTACTGACAGTTTTTGCCCTGATTGATGCAAGTGTCACTACTTTTCTAGTCCTATTTCAGTAACAAAAAAGATATGTGTAAGTCAACCTTAATACTTCTCTCTTCTCTAGGTATCACAGATCATAACTACTGAAAGAAATAGGCATAACAAAGTGAATCACACCCCAAGCATTGCTTCCTTAATATCTAACAAGAGTATCCCTCCCAGAATTAGTACAAGAATGATACTCCTTAACTCCCTCCTTGAACGTCCACTTATTTATTATGGGATGTCCTCTTGCTAGTCAGCCCACTGCAAACCCCGCTTTTCTTAAGAATAATATATATGTTCAAATCTTGCATTAAATGGCATCTCAAGTAAAAAAGGAAATTCATTTTGCGATGGAGAGAATATACACACTGATGAAGTAAACTAAGGAAATGAATAACATGCTCTAGCATCAGAAGAAATACTTTAGCTTTTAGTGAAAAAGATAACTTGTACCAGAATGATAAGAATGATGCAAGGAAATTTCCACAATCTGTAGCATAGACAACCTAGAATTTATAGGGAAATATGCAAAGTAATAGTTGGGCCGTGTTATCTAGATGGCACCAGCGAAATTATTCGTCTAATTTTTATTTCCCTCTACAGGTGCACAATCCTTTTATTTTTTGAGAGCTACAGATGGTGGTAGAGAGGCAGCTCATTGCCTAACAAGTTACAGTTCAAAATAGTGAGGCACACCATTTTTTTGGGGCAAACAGAGACCATAAGAGACATACCATAATGTAATAGAATAGAGTGGAATGTTTAAAAAGTTTACCACATAAGATTGTATATTTGAAAGAATTTTTCTTCAGAATAGATACGTAAGTTGTAACACTACGCATAAATTAGAAAATATGATTACTTATATACAAATCACGCACACTCTTTCTTGCTCCAACACACACAAAGATACATATACAAACATATTGTTTAGCTTAAACTGTAATTAGCATTGACAAAGTAGATTACTTTTAGTACCATTGGTATCATGTATTATTTCACAACTGCATCAATACTAAAGCAATATATACAGCATAAACTATAACCGGACAAGACAGTAGTTGTACATAGATCCTTGAAGGGGACATTACATATATACTCTACCATTGGTGACTTTAAGCCGCGGTTCAAGCATTACCTCATCTTGCAAACTCCAATCTTAGTCAAGACAAAGCAAAAGATATGGTAGAGCTAGGACAGTTATTGTATGAGGTCTACCCAATGCTAGATGGCACAATTGTTCTAGGGCCACAAAAAGAATAAAATTCTTCTAGAAGAAGCATCTTGACTTGCCTTTTGTAGACATTAAAGAAAACAACCAGAACAGTTCAAGTTGTGAAACTTGCTTGTGAATCCTAAAGAGCTAATCCAGATCTTAAACCCTTGTGCAACATGAATTAGAAGAACTGAAAGGAAGTGTAATATTGAAAATTTTTGATCTCCTTTGCGTCTCAAGGGGATAATTTGTCATTTATGATACTTCAGAAATTAGAGAAATATTACTTGTAGCTGAGATTAGTAGGCAACTATCTAATGTTGTCTAAACCCTAAATCCATCAACATATCTGATTCTCTGAAGCCAGAGACTCACCCCACTAATGGCTCCTCTAAGTGTTCCTACTAATCCTATGTCTTAGTAGACAACAATACTTCCCAGAAACCCTCATTTTTGCATCATAAAAATTTTAAGAGCCATGTATATTACTTCTGAGATCAATTTATCGTTCTATATCATCATAATACACCCAGGGAGTGTTTTGAGGCAACATATATTTATTGAAAACAAATGAATGATGGCAAACCTTGCTGTATCTTGGCCCTTTCTAGAACTGTTTTCAGACGTGACCTCCTGCAAAACATAGCAACACCCCCGTCAAGCTCAACAGAGAGAAGAAAGCTAGGAGCCAGCTAGAAATAATCTTTGGGCAGTCATAACAAAACCCTAGGACCAGGACTGGAGGAGACAGCTGACCAAGAAAGAACATAAGCAGAAAAACACAAAAGAGACAACATATCATTTCTCAAAAGTCATTCCCTATCTTTATATCATAATACCGAAGTTTCGATGAAAATATATGTCTGCTTCCCAAAACCTTTTTGAAGAAAAAAACCTGAACTTTTAAATATTAAGCTTTCATATATAACATGCAACATACACCCACTCCTGCTGAGAAATTAGTGTGGAGTTGCATATGCAAAATGTATGAAATACTGGAGCTGTTAACAATTTCACCTTTGGCACATCATCACCAGATCGTTGTTGATGCACTTTGTTGATGACCTCCTCATGAACAGCTCTTTTCTTCTTCATCACATCGCCCTATTGAGTAGAAGATTTCTGCAGTTACAAGCAATTAAAGAGATTCTAACTTTCGTGCCTCGAGACTAATAAACCTAAGGCAACAATACAATGCGAAAGATGCAAGAATACCCAACAAATTTAATGTAAGGAAAAGAAGGAAAACAAAAAAGAAAAGTAAATATCACATCTCCTATTAAGATGTCACATCTCCCAGTGAGAAAAAGAAATATATATTTTTTTTGAAAGGTGAATCTTTTTTTTTTCTTTTTCCCCTTTTCCCTCCCCCCTCCCCCTTGGCCCCCCACCCCTGAGAATTGAACCCTGGACCTCCCAAGTCCAAGGTGATAGTCCTTACCACTGGACTATCACTCAATTCTCAGTAAGAAAAGGAAATATTGATTTTCAATATCAGCAGTCATAATACCAAAGTGCAACACATTCCATTAATTGACTTCAATAAAATTCAGAGGCTTAGACTTGAACTTCCAAATTTGGGACTTTTCTAGTCACATGAAATATATAATACAATTGCTGGCTCCAACTATTTTAGGGATTCTATAAGAAAGAGTTAATGTCAAGACAGAGAGTCATAGTATAATTTTTTTAATGATAAAAAAAGTGTTTTTCATTTTCTCATAATATAATAATCAAACAGACAATCCTGCTTGGTAGAAAAAGTGATGCAAGTCTAATGGTAGTAGGGTACAATACTTTGGAAATGGGAATACTAGCTGAAAATCACTTTTGAATGATTGAATCAGCTGAGGTACTCAAGTTGATATTAACAGAACATATAGAAGAACATCCAAACATAGATGACTAAAGAGCCTGATTATCAACAAAATAGTCAACCCACAACTTTCCATTTTCTAAAATCAAAAGAGCATGTGTACATGAAATATAGTGCCTACTTACTCAACTACTGAATATTACAGTCCAGACACCTGACAACAAATGAGAGACTATAGAAGTGTACACTTAGCACACACTAACAAGTGATTCAACATCAACTGGGTGAAATTGGAAAAGTAGAAATTACTTGATGTTTTGATTTGGCAGCTTCACCTTCGGCCTCCAAAATGGTTTGTTTATGCCTGATAAAAGTTCGAGACAGAGACTTAGCATCTCGCTATACACACACCTCAAGAATTATGTTGACGCATTCAGTATTCTCACCTGAATGCTTTTAGGCGTTCAGAAAATGCTAATTCCACCTAAAACATGTTTAAAGAGTGGATGCAGCCCTTCATGGGGAAGATCTTTCACTCTTTTAATGGACTCTCTAGAAGGTTTTGCTTTTGTTTTTGTATACAAGCCAAATACTTTACAACATTGTCTCAGCAAAGCAGTCAGTTCTGTAGACGAATCAATGATTTCACGAACTCTATCAAACAGAAGATCTATAACTGTTTGCAGAAAACGCCCATATACAGTAACTCCACTTGCAATTGCCTGTTCTATTTTGGACATTGTTCCATCCATATCTTTTAAAACCTCTTCCTCAGTAGAAGCTGCCCTAATTGGTTTTGATAGAAAGAGATGATGGTCTAACAGAAAAGGCATGTCTTCTGATGTCACAAAAGAAAATGCAATACTAGTTCGACCGGCCCTTGCAGCTCTCCCCACACGGTGGACAAAAAGTTTGGGTTTGGAAGGGAAATCAAAGTTGATAACATTATCAAGTAATGGAATGTCTATTCCCCTAGCTGCAACATCTGTCACAATTAATAGCATAGTTTTCCTTGCTCGGAATCTTGATATATGAATCTTGCGAGTATCTTGATCCATATCACCGTAGCAAAGAGAAGGTTCAATGCCCTCTTCTCTAATCAAAAGGTTAAGGAATTCAACATGATACTTTGTTGAAACAAATACCAAAGTCTGCTGATCAAAACTAATTTGTTCCCTTATCAAGTAGAGAAGTGTCGCATATTTTTCCTCCTGAAGAAAGCAAGCTTCAGATCAGGGCTAATCTTTGTCTCCAAATCAAGACGCACGAGCTAAGGGTCCCGCAGACCAGCTTTAGAAAACTCAGCAAGGGTACTTGGCAAAGTTGCACTAAAAAGTAAGGTCTGGCGATTTTCACTCAGCTGAGCAAGAATCTTATGCAATTGCTCCGCAAAACCCATGCTAAAGAGACAATCTGCTTCATCAAAAACCACATACTCCACCGTGCGCAATGTCATGTCATCAACTTCAGACAAATGGTGCATAAGCCTACCAGGAGTCGCAATTATGATGTCTGGATTTTGAGCCAATTCTTCAAATTGCCTTTCCATACTATCGCCACCAACCATTACTAACACGAAGATCTGCAGGCAAGATATAATCACTAATATTACATCAGCATGTGGAAACTGATCAATAAGTCGAATCTCAAACATGGGAGAGAGGAAGGAAACAAAAGAACAACACAAAGTCAATTAATATCGTTAGTTTAATTGAGAATAGATACAGGGGACAAAGGGAAGTACAAGTCATCTGTTCTTCAATCTTCACATTTTATACTATATAAGAAAGGAGAAAGGTAACAAAGATTCCCACTTAAGTAATCCTTTTCCTTTTATTCGAATGCCACCAGAAGTAAAGAACAGCTTCTTCACTACAAATTAACGAGAGGGTGTAACTGAGACTAGCTAGATGTTTGTAGTATCATCAAACAATAAGAGAGAAATTGAATGATCTTTGAGAAACCAACATGGAAAGATAAGCTTGAGCCTCAATGACTTTTTGGAAGAAGTAAAGAAATTAAGCAAATGAAGTTTTAACTTTTTTTCTTAGTTTTTCATACAGGGTAAGAGAGAAATTGAAATATGACTAAATGGAAGAATTTTTTTCACTCCATACTGATATTTCCCTTTCATTTTTGCCATTTGATAACAATAAATTTTTAAACCCAACTTCATGATAGATGAAGCAGAAACACTCGAGAATCAATTATCTTCGGCATTTATTTTCTTCCCCTTCTTATTCCTCCCCAAACTTTTCTCTCATCTTCCATTGTCCATTATTTTAAATAAATAAAACTGCTTCAATACCTGTTGTCTTTCTTCTTCCACATTTCAAACAATCCCCATTATTTGCATTTTCTCAACTAAAACTGTACCAAACTAACACCTCAAATCCAAACCTACAACCAACCAGAAAACAAATGCAAAAAAGAACCCAAATTTTAAAAAGGACCCTGAAGATACACTTGCATGCATGTGTGAGCATCATTAGATATTACAGTAAAAAGCAGCGATCTTTTCTATTAAAATTCTCCTAACTAAACAAAGAACAAAACTTTCTCTATAATTTCCTTCTTTTTCAACATGTATAAGTTTCCCTTAATATCCCATTTTCATAATAAGACCTCTTTACACCTTTTTTTTCTCATTATCGGACATCAATTCTCTCCATTTCCTAGTACTTCGAAAACAACATCAAATAACTACACCAACCTACAAATTATCCTAAAACTAAATACAAAATTATAACCAAATTAAAAACAATTAAACATACATTTTACAATCATACATACACAATTATATATATGTTTGTGTGTGTAAACATATATGTATACAATCAATTAAGAAGTTACCAGTGAAGCGACCGAGTTGTATAGTAAACTTAAGCATCTGAATAGCCAAATCTCTAGTGGGAGACAAAATGAGGGCTCTAACACCAGACTGAGGCACGTGCTGCTTGAGCTTCTCAAGCATGGGGATTAAAAACGCAGCCGTTTTACCCGAACCTGTACGGGCCATGGCAACGACGTCGTTTCCAGATAGGATAAGCTGAATAGGGGTGGGGACTTTGTACCCCTTCTTCTTGACGCCATTGTAGACATCAGGGCTCAGTCCCAACGACTCAAACCCGCAGATTTCGCTTTCTTCTTTTGCAATTCCTTGCGCTTTAGCTCGGCTTTCGAGCTCACCAGCATCGCTGTGCCCTTCACCATCGCCGTTTTGAGGGGATTGGGGAAAGAGTTGAAAGTGTGGAGGTTTTAGTGGTTTTAAAAGTGAGGTGGGTTTCGGGTTTAGCAAAACGGGGTTTAGCAGGTTGGTTTGGTTCTTGTTTGACATTTTTTCTTTTTACTTTTTTTACTATCAAAGTCAAAATAAACTTGCAGAATGTTTGGATTGCACAAAGGAATGGAAAGAAAAGGAAATTAGGTGAAGAAAAATAAAGGAAAGGAAAGGAAAGGAAAAAGATTTATTTATTTGGATTATAATAAAATAATAAAGGAAAGAAAGAGAAAATATTTTATAATCTTTTATTTGAATTGGAGAAGGAATGAAAGGAAATGATAATTTTAAACGAAAAATTATTTAAGTATCTTTGAGACAATGTAGGGTTTAAGATGCAATAAAGGTAATTGTGAAAATAAAAATAAAAATCTTAGGGACAATAAAGACTTTAACCTTTCTTTTTCCTCTAAAAAATCATAAATTGGAAGGATTGTAAAATCCTTCCAGTTAAAGAAAATTAAAGAATTTTGAAATCCATTCATAACCTCTACTTTATTTTAAATTGCAATCCAAACAAGAGGATGGATTCTTTATTCTTTCTCTTTCCATTCCTTTTCTTTAAAAAAAAATGAATCCAAACAAGTTGTTAGTCCTGAACTATGGTGGTTAGGAACTTTTAATATATTTGACTTTTAAAGTAAACTTCTTAGTCTCTAGAGTTATATCAATGGAACATCATTAATTCTGAATGAAATTGATATTTAGAACTAATGACTTCTCATTGATATAACTCAAAGAATATATTATTAGACCAAAGATCTATTGATAGCCATTTATAAATTAATTAGCCTTCGAATGAATATGTGACGTGAAATATGAATTATCTCGTATGATCCTCCCGATATATATGTGACGATTTGGGCCAAATTTTGACTATATTACATTGGTGGTACACATCAATGCTAGCTTGAGCTTCGTTTGTAGTAAAATAACTTACTTGTGAAAAATATTTTTCTTTGAAAATATTTTTTTTAAATAAAATATTTTCGACAATACTTTTTCTCATGGTTTTGCACATTATCATTTATCTTTGGATAATCAGTAAAATAACATTTGTGTTTCATCAAAAGTGCGAGTTATGGTCAATGGTACCCAACCTAATAAGGGTATGTTTGGCCCAACTTTAGACACTTAATAATATTTTTTGTGAGTTTAAAGCCAATGTTTAAAAAGTCAAATCATAGCTTTTTTGAAAAGGTTTTCGTGAAATTGTTTCACATTACGCGGAAAGTTATTTTCTTTTTTCTTTGTTCCTAAAAATTCCCTTCATATTTTTGAAAACCCAACATTACCATCAATTTTTTTGAAGTACACAAGTTTGGCCTTGCGAAGTGTGATTGGTCATTTTCACATGGAACAATACTTTTCTAGTAGCCGACTAAACAAGTTCACTAACATTGAATAATGTTTTTGGCTTGACAACGCCAAAGAGTCACCGACTTATACTCAACAGCACTTTAACCAAAATTGTACTACTTAAATCTTTACAACTCAACACCTAAAATATCACAACTAAGATAAATATACCATAAATTAATATAGTTCTAGAAAAAATTACACAATTCTCTCAATCCTCACTTCAATTACCACCTAAAAGTTAAAATAATTTTAAAATATTGAAGCCTAGTGCCACCTAATTACATTCTATCACCATAACATTTTAAGGGTACAAGTGGATTTGTTGTCGAATCAATAATATTCTTTTAAATAATTACCATCCAAAAATATCTTGTAATGTCAAAAATTAACGAGTTGAACGAATAGCTCATCGGGCTAAATTCCACTCTAATAGGTTCAAGAACACGAGAGCACTTTGTTAAGTATTAAAAAATAAGGTACATGTTGATAGAGTTAGGTGAATAAGTGTTTTCCAAATTCAATTAGCACAATTCCCAACTATCTAATCTTTGTTAAGGGTCTTGCATTTTTTCCCAGCCAAATCTACATATTGAAAAAAGACAAAGGCTCTTACTCAAATGCGTAACTATCGTGTGCCTATCGCCTCTGCACGACACTCTAAAATTTATATTGGTTTGAGCAAGGGTACTGGGATTAGAAAGACAAATAATTGAATTGATAGCATAGTCTCAATATAAGAATTTAAAACCAACTAATCATCCCTCACTCCTTTCTATCATTCAAAACAGTGGATGAGACTTTCATCCCATTGAACTCCTAAGTGATAAAAGAAAGTAGAACTCAATCTTACTTTTTTATTATTGTCCTTGCGTATATTCAAGATTGAATCCATTCAATAATTAAAATGGATTTTAATAATAAGAAAGGGACTGGCAGTTATAGTACATTATCATCCTTACAAATTAAGAATTTTCTTCATCGAAACTTATCCAACTCTGTCACATTTATGCTTATTTCTATTAATGGTCATCATGAAATGATCATATTATTGTTCTTTTTTCTTCTTTCTCTTTCCTTTACGTTTTCCATTTTTTTTCTTTTTTCTTTCTTCTCAATTATTCTACTTCTAACATACATGCTGTGAGACCCCGTACCGAGCCAATGTAGAGCCGATTTGCATTTTATAACATTTCATGTATTTTTGTATCATTTAACATGCATTTATATCAATTAATGTGCATTTACATCATTTAACGTGCATTCATCTCGTTTTACGTGCAACTATATTTAATTTCGTGCATTTGAATATTTTATATATCGTAGGCGTTAGTTAAAATCCACCAGATCATAATAGCTAACTAAAACAATTACAATTGAACTATATGGCATGCTAGTAAATAAGCTTTTAGTTGCAGGGGCAACTTAGTCATTAGGCCACTATATATTTTTCCTACCTAACAAAACACACAAATTACACCACACACATACACACACAAATGCAGCACACACACACTACACACACTCACACGTTTGGGAGAGAGAGGAAAAGAGAAAATAAGAGAGAAAAAAGGGAGAAGAAAGAAGAAGAAGATCTTCAAGCCATTCTTGAGCATTTCTTTTGCATCTTCTAGCTTATTCAAGTGTGTATTTTGCATCTTTTGCTTCTCAACTTAAGAACAAGGTGAGGGATTCTTCAAAACTGATTTTTAAATGCTCATTCAATGTTATTTGATGATTGTATGATGTTAATCTTGTTTTAGATTGCATACAAGAGCTTAAATGTGAAGTTGATTATATTGTGTTGTAGATCTAGGACTTGAAATTTCATGTTGGGTGTTTGTGGATTGTTGAGGAGGGGTGATTGGGTGAAGTTTGAACTCTTGTATGATGCCTAATACTCACATTGAGCATGCTTGGTTGTTGGTAGAGAGTTGTGTGGTTGCAAGATTAATTGTTGTAGAAGTTGTGTTTTTTTCCCGTAACCAGCACGACCGGACTACCCCTACTCCACCGGTCGATCTGTGGAGGGAGGGTCGTCTACTGATAAGGTCTCGGGCAGAAGACCTTTGCACCACCGGTCGACCGGTGGAGGGGGGGTTGTCATCTGATGACCAAAATGCAAGAAAATTGTTTTAGTGATTCTGGGAGCTACCGATGTCAGATTGAGGCACGGTCGGAGGCGTTAGAACCGTATCGAACCTTAGTTTATCATAGTAGAATTTAATTGTGGAATTGTGGCATATTTTGGGTGCTATGTAAGTGTTAACTTGTATATGTTGCTTAGGAGGTTATCGAACGTAGGCAATATTAATGTCTTTTGTTCCGTTGTTTCTAACTTGTTCCATGAACCTTATTGGACTCTTATTTGACAAACATTGAACATATATACATTGCATTAGAACTTGGCTATGAGCACCGAATTAGCATGAACCTCTTACTGCACTAATGATTATGCTTAGCTATCGGAGGAGTCCTACTAGGTCTATCTTCTCATGCATGTTCATGTACTATATGAATTCTATTTGGATCATGATTATACTATTATGTTTTGATTATTGTTACTAACCGATGGCAACCTACTTTGTTGCTTCCGAGCCTGTTTGTTATTTTGAAGTCCTCTCTCACTTAGGGTATCACCTTGGAGAGATGGACGGTATATATATATGACACAATTAAGCAATCTAATGAACCCCATGGTAGAAGATTTCTTATATCACCTAGGCGGCGCCATAGGGCTTGCCAGGATGGACGGGCTATCATGGTAAATTCATGGTATATATCCGGATTTCACCCTTATGTTTGGTGTATGGGGTTATGATATTGATAAAGCTTCGAGATTAACCATCTCCAACAAGTTCGAGATATTTGAGATATGATATCCTTTTATTATGAGAATCTTACTCTCGCTTGGTCCCTTGAGGATCTCGGAGAGTAGAGATACCTGATTTGTACAATGTTTAATTGATGCCTGATTAGTACGTTGTTTAATTGATGTATAATTAACACGATGTTTAATTCGTTCCTGTATATTTGTCATCCATGTTAATCTTGCTATTTTTGTTGTATGTGCATAGCATGGTTTTGGAAAGAAGTTTGCGAAAATATAAAATCTTTGTGAAAATCCTTTCTTGTTTCTATCCTCACTGAGCTATATGTAGGATTAGCTCACCCCTCTTTTAACAATTTCAGGTGAAGATTAGACGAGTAAGCTCCCATGTGGTTGCAAGCTTCATTGATGTGATGAGTTGGAATCCTGCTTATGTGATCTACATGTTTACTTGTGAATATGTACTTCTTGTTGTAATAAGCATGATTTTGTATAACTGAACTATTTAATATATTGTAACATTCTTTTGGTCAACTAGATACCTAGCTAAGTTGATTACTCTACTTAGTAGACCTAGGTTAGAAATGTTGACAGGTGGACTCGGGTATTGTAACATATAACAGGGTATTGTAAACCTTTAAGACCGATATTTTGGGAGAATTTTTGGAAGTCTTTTGGAACTTCTTGTAGAATTTATAACTGTTCAGGTTTCTACTTTATAATCTTGCAGAGATTAAGCATTGACACGTCATGTTTCGGCCTTAACCTAGTGATGGGTCGGGGTCGGGGCGTGACACATGCACACGACATGCACGCAGAGGTATATGCACATGGACAGGTTCACACACACATGAAACCACATGCAGACAAGACATACACACATACACACACACACACACACACATAGATACATAGACTAAATCCATTAATATCGAAAACATCGATTGCTAGGGCATACCATTGAATTTTGAATTTCGGAACACTTTTTGGGTTTTGTTCTTTATAATTTCTTTTACCTATACGAACTGAAATAATTTTAAGCCATTGCCTTGATTGGAACTTTTCTAAATGGTGTCATCTCTATGAATTGAGTTTTGGAGATGGAGATTAAAAAAAAAAGTGTTATAGTGACAGTAACAACAAGATAGAGAAAAATAGTATGGAGATCGATGATTGGTGTCTGACGGAACGATTTAGTGGTGAAGGGGTTGGGTATAGAAATGGCTACTAGTACAAACTACTTATTGTAGCGAAAATATGTGATTATGTTTTGTAACACCTATTAAGGGTATTTTTGTTCATAAAAATGTTGATTTAGGCATGACTATATAACGACCTGCATTTTTTAGCTTGTGTGTCAAATGCATTGTCATAATAGACGAAAATTCTAAGGACAAGAATATTGTGCTTTAGAACTATATGGACTTATTAGGTGACTATAATACCACATGGAGTAATATGCGCTTTAGGTGAACGATTAAAGGGTTCTTCACTATTTTATCTCCTGATTTTTGTTTATTTATGTAAATATGTTATTTATTTTACAACAATAACTTTTAAGCTCCTCAATTTTTTTGCTATTTTATCTCCTAAAATCTCGGGTTTAATTTGTAAATGTACCACATGGCTTACTAAATTTTAGGACATTAATTTAAAGTTTTTCGACTTTAATTGTTAAGCCTCCAAACTACAAATAAATGGTCAATGTTGAAACTTGTGGGACAACTATGCCCTCCCCTAACATTGTTTGAAAAGTGGACAACAAACAAAGACATGTACGTTTCACATGCTTAAGCAAGGGTGAATAAGTAAAAAGGCGCCTAAATAATGCTTTCATATATTTATGTATTTTTTCAGATAAAAATTATTCAATTTTTAGTTTTGATTAACATTTAGTATATAAAATTCCAATGCTAATTGGTTTCATTTAACCATTTGATAAAATGGTCTTAACATTTTTACTCAACTATTGCCTTGACCAACTCTATACATTATAATACTTAGTATTTGTGACAGGTTAGGTTAGGATCCGACTAAATTATAAAATTTTCTTTGAGTAAAATGGTAGACATTCTAATATCTTTTTATTTTGTGTGTTTTGTATTGATAAATTTTCTCTCCAAATTCGTTAACTTATTCTTTGAGTATTCTAGCAAAGTCAATCAATACAAGTGGTTTAGAATGATATGTAAATCTATCCTTCTAAGCTTCACGCTAGAATAGCAAAAACTATAATTTTAAATGCACCAAGAAGTAGATCAAAGGTACAAAAAGAAGACAGAAAATAGGCAACACTAAATATAAATCTAGAATCAACAAAATTAGTCACGAATGGCGTCTAAGGGGAGCATAAGAAACCAAATAGCAGTCGATCGTTCTTTCATACGTGCTTTTGGGTTATGTATCCATATTAAGGCAAGAACTAGAGCAAATGTATTTGAGGATGATAAAAAATACACAAAACTAGATGTAAACTTTGAATCAATAAAATTAGTTATGAATAGCATCCAAGATGAAAGCAAGGAAACTAAATAGTAGCTGATAGCTTTTCCACGTATACTTCTGTTATGTATTAATCAACCAAGCATTAAAAACAAAATCTGTCTTTGGCGCAAAAGGCTCCAAAAAGCAAATAGGTGAAATAGTATTTTATAGGCTAATAAGAAAAATATTCATGCAACACACAAATATCTAAATAGTCTATGTATAAATGTACAAGATAAAAATAAGGGGAAGTACATGTGATATAAGAAAAATAGAAAGAAAATAAATGTAATTTTTTAAGGAAAATAAAATTCAAGATAGGATGGGGAGTAGGGTTGGGGGAGGAGTTTTTTTTGGTTGATAGGTTGAGAGAGGGAAATTAATAAAATGAAAAATTAAAAGAATAAAAAAGGAAAAGAAAAAGCAAATAAGGAGGAAAATTAAAGAAAAAAAAGGAAAATGCATGATAAAATAACTAATTTAACCTTCAAATGGTGATTTTTCTTTGTCAATTTTAGCGGTAATTTGACGAGAATGATTGGTTGCTCTACTTTTTGGTATGGGGGACTAATTGAGTAATTTTTATAATATTAGAGACGAAATTAAAAAAATGAGTAAAAGCTGAGGACTAACGATAAATTTGCCCTCATTAGCATACAAATACCTACTTGATACAAAGTGTTTTTTTTACATGTGTTGAGCATAAGTGTGCTCAACATGCCTTAGCCCCAAACACGATAATTGTCCCTTATGCGATTTGAACTTTTTAAGTTTTTGATATTTTCAATTAAACCTTTGAACTATCCACTTTGCTAGATACACCATCATGATTTGGCAAATTCACTAACTTATCTTTTTATTATTTTGGTCATCGCCAACTTTTCCTTACCACCTAACTGGGAGAACTTTGAAAGCTTAATTAGGACAATTTATGTTGAAATTTATAAACACAAAACACAAGTCCAAAATTGGCACGTGGATGCAAATTTGAGAACTCACTTGTCAAAACCAGAGTTTGAAGGTTTGATTAGAAAACAAATATAAAATCAGTGGGTTTAAATGTAATTCACACAACCTTACAATTATTACAAAAAAACATAAATAATGATGGTAAGAAACATAATAATGGTAAACAAAATAGCTCAAGATTGCCACTAGCCATTTGATTTAACGTATAATTCTTATTTTAAATGCGATAAATTTTGATATTAAGTTGTAATGTTTATCACAAAAGTATAGGAAATTAGATGCTAAACAGAGGCTAACGTGGCTTCTGCAGTTCTGATATTCAACTTTGGAAAAGGAAATGGAAATGTAAAGAAATTACAAGGAAAAATTAAAGACAACTCTCATACATAACCACCTTCTCACCCCACTCATCCTATTAAAGCTGGAAGATAGAGGCAGCTGATACAACTCCTACAATTGTGCTGCATAATACAATTGTGCTGCTTAAGGCTATTTTTAATAGAGTTTTTAAAATATATATTTTTTTTAATTTGGATATTTTTAGAGACTGAGGTCTTTAAAAATAATATTATTCATAACAAAAGTACGTGGAGTTTACTACTTTTGGTTTAAAAGATGCTAAAATAGAGACCCAGACTTGGTCTCTATTTTGACATCTTTTAAGCTAAAAGTGGTGGACTCTACGTACTTTTGTCATAAATAGTATTATTTTTAGAAACTAGAGTCTATAAAAATACCTAAATTAAAAAATATATATATTTAAAAATTCCATTAAAGATGCACTAATTGTACTATAACTATCTAGCACGTCCTTTAAGTGGTGTAGTCCTTCAAATAACTGGGTTGCTGCTTAGTCCTGATACTTTTACGGGCCTTCATCGGACTGGGCTGTCTTCTTTCCTCCACATCTCGAGCTTCATTAACTGGATCTGTTAATTCTAGTAGGTTGAACCAATTGGAATTGGGTTGTTGTTGCTATACTTTAAATCTCCCTTAAATTAAAAAGTTCGTGATTAAATTGTTTACTAAAGACATAAAGTTAGTTTTCCTCTGTTTATGATATCTACAACCAATCCACAGAGAAACCCACGATTAAATGGAAGGCAATTTGGCAATTGGAATGCCCTCAACACATTAAAAGCTTCATTTGGCAGATTGCCCACCAGCGCATTGCTTCAAAAGATCAGTTGGCTCGTAGAGGTCTTATGAATAACACAGCTTGTACAAGGTGCGGGGCTGTACGAGAGGATATTGATCACATACTCAGACATTGTATTGATGCTAGGAAAATTTGGGAACATTTACTTCCGAGATCTCAATTCCATAACTTTATGAATTGCCCATGGGATTAATGGATTAATGACAATGCTTCAAAAAAGAATCTTACCAAGGGTCTGCAATGGCGTCACATATTCGCAACAACTGTTTGGTGGATTTGGAAATTTAGAAACAATTTCATCTTTTCCAGGAGGCAACAACCTGACATCGCATATTTCATTACACTTATCTTTAAGCAAACGGAAGAAGTATCCATGGCTTGGAAAAATCAGTTGAGGGATTCTCTGCTACCAAGACAAGAAGTCTGGATTTGTTGGAATAAACCTTCTCACGGGTTGAAGCTTAACATCGATGGTTGTGCTAAGGGGAATCCAGGACTTACAGGTGCGGGAGGTATTTTTCGAGATATCAATGGCACATGAGTTGATGATTTCACCATGCACCTTGGAATCACCACCAACAATGTAGCTGAACTTACAGCACTTTGAGAAGGATTGAGAAGAGCAGAAAGAATGGGAGTATAACACCTAGCTATTGAAACTGACTCCCAAGTTGTGATTCATCTGATCACTGGCTCAATGGTTTATAATAGCCCCCTCACGGCTATTCTCAAATATTGCAGAACTATTCTCTCACGGCATGATCATTACAAGCTTTCGCACATCTTTCACGAAACAAACAAATGTGCTGACTGGCTCGCCAACTTTAGAATTAACCAAAATTTGGGTTGCAATACATTAGATCCTCTACCACACCAGCTCATTCTCCTCTTGGAAAAAGATAGAGTAGGCATGTCTACTTCTAGATTTATTAGGATCTAGTTTCTTGGCTTTTGCGTCCCAAAAAAAAGAAAAAAAACAAAAAAAAAAAGACATAAAGTTAGTTTACATATTTTAACCAACAATGTCTTGGCGACCTTTTCAAACAAAATGGCAAAGATGTATAGATCCTCCTAAATCTAATGATACACATACGTACATATACATAGATATCATATATCTCTCACACACATATTACTCTTGACCAAAAAACAAAACCACATATATATTACTGATATTATTTATTGTTGGAATGCGGCGAGCATGAACATTGAAAAAGAACGAGATGAGTCACAACACTCTTTCCCCTCCTCCGCCGAGGTGGACCCACCGCTACCGCCACCACCTGCGGCGGAGACACCACGATCACGACCACCAAAACCAGCAGCTTCGTCTGATGTCATGATCCAATCACGGAATCCTGATGCTCTTTTCAGCGGCGGTGGCATGAGGTTCAATTCACACATTTTTGTCCTTCCCATTTTTAAATTTTTTTTTTTTAGTAATTTATTATTTAGTTATAGGAACAGCTGTCAGCACTTATTAGTTTTGTTGCAGGTTAATTTTAATTACTACAATTTTAATTGTGCATTTTCTTCAATTTTGTTGTATGTATTATTGTTTTGCAACTTATAAATAATTTGAAATAGAAAATTAATCTTGTGAAATGCATAAATAAATTGCTAAGTTCACGATTTTTGTTTTGTTATGAAGCTCATGAAACTTTAATTAACTATAGGGGAGCAGAAAATTACTGAATGTAATTTAATCACTAGATGTTGATATTGAGTGAAGTTGGAAACGTTTATGTGCAATTTTATTGTTACAGTGCCTTTTTGGTTGAGAAAGTTTTGAATCTAGTACACAATGGCAAAGGAGGAAGAATATATAGTAGGAAATTATGATATATGAGAAAATGATAGGTCAAATGCACACGTTGTAATGCTGCATGGGTGCAATAGATGACCATTGTAAGTGAAAAATGTTGATGCCCTAGCATATTTTAAAAGGACTGTATATGTGTTGGCTTTCGGTTGATGTTGGTAGCTTTAAGTTTACCTGGCGTCAAGTGTTGTTTCGCAATAGATGACCGTTGTAAGTGGAATTTGATGAGCCTGGTGTTAAGAGACATCGGATATTCCTTTTTTAGTAATTGACTGTTTGCCGTGCTGGAAATTCTATAGGAGGAACTTAATCATAATGATACATAGGTTGGAAACACAATAGACTCTATGAAGGTTCAAAATAAACTCTATATACCTAGTCTCCAGACTCGACCCAGCTCTTGTCCTTTTGTGGGTGCTCTTCCTTTGCTACCAGGAAACTTTGCTGAGTTCTTTTCTTCTTCTCAGAAGTTGTGGAATTTATTTATTTATTTATTTTTGAGAGGTAAAAAATGGAATTGATATATCTCATCTATAGTTTGATTTATGCCACCAACTGCTACATGGATGTGATCCTCTTTGTTGCTTCTTGTTGATGATTGTTTGCTTACAAGAAAGAAACATTTACCGAAACAATGAATAAAGAAGAGTTCTTCTTTATATCTACCATCCTTATATTAACCTTCACTTCATGCATATACTATATTTGGATGGAAGAAATAGAAGAATGCACAATATGGGTGTCTGCAATGATGAGCAGGTGCTGCAAATGATCACTGCTGATGTGAAAATGCTAACTGGAAGGGAATTTAGGAATTGTATTTGTAATGTTTGGAAATTAGATAATCCACTGAACTACTCTTTGCTTTGCTGTGTAATTAGTCTAATGACTACAATTATGTACGTTGAGTGGTACAGAATTAGTTCTTGCTGACTTGATAAAAAAATGTAGAGTTATTCTTGAATGTTAAAAATGTTTTATGATTTAATCGTTGATTAAGAAATCTATCAGTTGGTTTATTGCTTGTTTCAACTAATATTTTCAGTCGGTTTTCTATTCTGAACTGTATGATGCACATTGTAGCTTTGTAAAGGGTAACCGGAATGCAAGAGTCAGCTATGGATATTCCAGTTTCTAGGGTAAACGAGCCTCCATGGAAGATTTTTATGAGACCAGGATTTCTGAAGTTGATGGTCAAATGGTTGCATTTTTTGGTGTTTTTTATGGTAATTCTTGTATTTCCTGCCCTCTAAACAAGAAAAACAAAATTTTCAGATAACAACTGTTGTGATACATTATCATGCCTTCAGTCTGGTTTCATTTAAACGTACGTAAATGCTGAAATGACTAAACATGGTAGTCTTTCATACCAGACTTCAATATTTTGGCATTCTTGTATTCTGCTTGGAATCAGGTCATGGTGGTTCCAGAACAGCAGAATATCTTAAGAATCTCTTCAAGAATTTAAGTAGCCATCCAGATTTTACTAAAGACACAAAGTCAGCTATAGGAATGGACTTTTCAGCCTTGTCTCTGTATCTTGCCTGTGTCGTGCTTTCTGTATCTTGACTGTCGTGTAATCATGAAGCTCATTATTGCAGTTGAAGCTTTTAGACAGAGTGATGCCGATTACCTAAATGAGGAAAAGTGCTAGCAAAAGGATGCTGGTTCAACTGATCAACAGCTGTTCTCTTAGGAAAGAGACTGCTTGTTGCCAACGTGGGAGATTCTAGAGTTGTTGCTTGCAGAGCTGGCTCAAGTTTGTGGGTTTTCTGATGATAATTCCTCTATAGAGGTTCATGTTTTTCATATAAAAAATGCATACTTCTTTTCACTTGGTTTTTGTTTAAAACGTTGCATCTTAAAGAGAGTCTGTCATTAGGTCCATGTCTTTGTAGTTTTATTCTAGTTTTGGTGTTATTTTTCCTTGTTTAGTTAAATGGCTTTAGCATGGTGAATTAAGTCAGTCTTGAAGAATGTGTGACTGAAAGCCTGTAAATCTTATATGTCATAACATGGTGTAAAAAGACAACACGCTCACTTTCTTTTTCTCCTTTTCTCTCTTCTCGGTATCATAGTGGATGTCTCTGAAACTCATGCCTCTCCATTTTAGGCATGCAAACCAGATTTTTGAGTCTCTTGTGGCTTTTTGTTGACCTGCTTATCAACTTGTATAAATCCTTGCCTCTTTATTAGGATTGAATGTCCATGGTTAAATTGTTGTGACTGATAAAATTATGCATGAAGCGAGTTTTCTTTTATGGCAGTATAATGCTTATAAACCTTGATTTTCCTCTCATTTCCTTTTTTCTATTTCTTGTCACGAATAAATATGGAGCTTCAAACATATTGAATGTGGCTGATGTTGGATCTAGATCTAAAAATTAAATACTTGTTAGATCTAAATCTGAAATTTATGCCTTGTAAGATTAGATCTACGGATCTAGATTCAATTTCATGCTTCGTTTAGATTATCAAGATTACATAATGAAATGATAAGAATGACATACCCGAGACGACGAGATGAATATGATCCGGGAAAAGGTCTTCCACAAGCTCAATCTTCTCTCTTGCTTGATGTCTATCAAATATGGGATTGAAGACTAGAGAAAAATGAAGAATGGCCTTGGGGACCAATCCTATGTTCTTTATATAGGCAACATAACTAGAGCCCCATTAACTCTAGTTAAACTCTAGTTAGGTCCTCTATTATTGGTACAACACATTACAAAGTCCATACCTTATAAGATGTTTTATTAGGATCAACTATATTGGATCACTTAATTATCCCAATTAAAATAGAAGTCCAAATATAATTGTGAATAAATTGTAAGCCCACATTAGGTTATTAAAAAATAACCCAACAGCTGATATAGGTACAAAAATATATTGCGTCTTTTCTTGTCTCTGTCATAATAATCTTTGTCCCTTTTGCAGCTATCCCTTTGTCTATTGGTCACAAGCCTGATAGATCTGATGAGCGTGAGAGGATAGAACAGGCTGGGGGTTTTATCATTTGGGCAGGTAAATCTTCTCCTTTTCATTTGTAGTATCTTCCTCTCTTATTGTCACCTGGTTGTGACATATTTGCATATATACAGATGAAGAATGCTGAAGTATTAAACCTATTGGTTGAATTTGATGGTGTTGATCCCTTGTGCATTGTCTAGATATGCTCTACATTCTCCTTCCTTTCCTTTGATTTTAATGCTATGGGTCCTCAACTCCCATGTTTGTTTGGGAAGATGAGATGCCTTCACACTGACCTGACAACAAATCTAAGATGCTTGTACGATGACAATTTAATCCGAGATGATTTTTTGTTTGCAGTGCTTTCTCCTGATGCATGAATGATCAGTCTTTATACTGATTGTTTCTGATCGTTCTTACGTTTTCCAAGATTTTCCATATTGGATTAGGTTTTTGGGTAGTGTGAGTGAGAGGAGGCGGGTTAATACAGCTGGCCATTTCTCTGAAAGATGCAGTTGTTTGTCACTATTACCCTGTTATGTGCTAAGATAAATTGTTTAAACTTATTGGATAGTGCTCATGTCATGATTCTTCTTCCTCGTAAAGGATATAAGAGTTATGTCACTCAATAAACTTTTTTTAAATATGCTCTCTTAATAACTGTAGAACTTCTTCAGGTACATGGCGTGTTGGCGGTGTTTTAGCTGTTTCTTGGGCGTTTGGAGATAAGCTACTCAAGCCATATGTTGTAGCTGAGCCAGAAATTCATGTTTTGTTCAACTTTTACAAATCAATTTACCTTGTCGTGTATAATATGCAATATGACCTTCTAGAGGTATTTCAAGGCTGTATGTTGAATAAGTGAATAATATATTTGGCTCAAACATGGAAGTTTCATAAGATACATAAGTTATTTGAGATTTTGTTCTGCTGATATCTCTTGTAGAGCATCATTTTACAAAAACATATACATATAAAGGAATTAGAAATTCGAAATTCAATCTCAATCTTAAGGAACTAGATATCTCCATTTTGACATTTTGTGGAATATATTCATGTGACTCCTTTGACTAGTTGTTTTATCTCTTGTGGAGCATCATTTTACAAAAACATATACATAAAAAGGAAATAGAAATTTAAAATTCAATCTCAATCTTAAGGAACTAGATATCTCCATTTTGAAATTTTGTAGAATATATTCACGTGACTCCTTTGACTAGTTGATTTCCTTCAAAAGCATTGGGAATTTTGCATGACATCTCTGCAATCTGTTTCAATTCATCAAGTACAATTTGAATAACTACTGGACTGTCATTGATAGTATTAAGTGGATTTTCCATTTGTTAGGAAGAAGAAATTGAAGGTGTAGATTTCATAATCATTGCAAGTGATGGGCTTTGGAATGTCCTGTCCAATAAGGTTAGTAACTCTGAGATTTACATGGATTTTTGGTTTGCAACGTCATAGTATTTAACACTTGATGATTGGAGCCTATTTTGCAACAATATAATTATTTGAACTTTGAACTTTTGAAGTTTCTCCGTTGGCTAATCCAAAGAAAATTTTCAAATTCACTTGTTTTATCATTCTAAGTTGGGTTTCCATGGTATAGAATATTTTATCACAAAGTTCATGGAAAGATAGCGAAAGAAGGAAGCTAATTTTTATTATAAGTAAAATTTGTGCACGGAAGCTTGTTATGAGGGGCTGAGTTCCTTGGTCCAGTTTTTAAGTTTTCTAATTTCTTTGAACTTGTTATTAGTTTTGTATATGAGTCACATCATGATCTTGCCATGCTTATAAATACATTCTACATGATTTATCATGAAAGAAAAAGAGAGACATGGATCCTCTCTGCTACTCTTTCCCCTTCATTGCAGATGCTGTGGAACATGTGCATGTTCTCTTAGTAGGGTTTGGTTGTCTATTCTTGTCGATTCTAAGTTGAGAGTGAATCTCAGTATGCAAGTAACGACGAGTTAATCAAAAGTGGCAAGTTTGTTCCATAGGTTTTGATTGTTCATTCTGGTTCTGTATGTCTCCTGGACTGGGCGAAAGATGTTGATAAGAACGAATGGCATTTGATTTATACCTAACAGGAATCTGGAATTCGGACCTTATTATATTCCTTTGTTTTTCTCATTTTTGAACATACATACCTCCAGAGGTCTGATCATCTTCTATGCAAAATTTACTATATTCGATATGTCCACATTTGTATATATACTCTTTGTTATCTAATATAGACGTCCATACTACCTCCATCCCAAAATTAGAGTCCTGTTTTGCGATTTATGGTCAAATCAACTCTTATTTTTCTATAATATTCTTTTTACCAATTTTAGTCAAAACACCTTTTTTTCCTCTCAGTGGTGAATAATTTATTAATATGCAGCAAAGGTTGCAGCCCAAAAACTATTTACATCAACAACCATAAAGTATCAATACATTCTTGTATAGTATCTACATCGACATTACAAGAGGTATTAGTCCAAAAACGAAGATCACAAATACAATGGTGTTTTAAAGAAGGGAGAGTCAATTCTTTCCCTTCAAATAATCTTCGATTCCGTACCTTCCATATCAACAAATAAGTACGGAACATGGATTTTCTTAAAGTTCAAAATCTTCAGAGATCCTTTTCCTTCTTTTTTTTTTTTGGTTATGTTAAGCCATTTTTAAAAAATGCAATTCAGTCGAGATACCATGAGAACTTCCGGAGCTCAGGTACTTGATCGTTACAAATTAACACTTTGGCATCATGATGTTGGAAAATATACTCCAAGAATAAGAAAATATTCAAGTGAAAATTATAGACACTTTATACAAGCATAACCATAAAAGACAACAACATAGCTTGCTCATGATACATAAATTCATTTTTATGTTTGTGACTGAATCGTTATGCTTCATGATTTGATACGATTTACAATTCAAAGAAATGACATCTCGATTCTCGATACGATTCATGATTTGATAGCTATGTAGAGAATTATGTACTTGAAGGCCATATGACAGATGTGGTCTATTCAAGTCTGCAACTGAAAAAGCTAAGAATGATATCTTTTTTAAAGGAGAGCATATTCAGCATCATTTGCGAAATCTTGCAATCAAATTACCAAGTGAGCATAACAACATGATATGCATTTGTAGTAATTAAGTGATATTCCACTATTAATCCAGAAAATTGATGTCCCACTAATGCGCAATCTGCGTCATAATCTTGTTCATCTTTTCAAAAACTTCTCCCAAGTAAAATCTTTTCATACTTTGGGGTTCTCTTTTGTGAATTTATCCAAGTAATAATTAAAGAATAGAACATCACCAAACATCAGATGAGAATTCCGCAAATGGATTTCTCGTTCACTGAAATTAAGCCTGTGGATGTAATATCAGTAATTCATCCTATTATGTATTCGTGATCTACACATAGCCATCAAAATGAAAACCAATTAACATGGTAATCTATTGAAAATTTTAATATTTACATTTATCATTATCAACCGTAATTGGTAACGGAAAAAAGATCGACTGATTTTGGATAATGATATACAGTTTTCACTTGCCTTGAAGAAACACATTTAAGTGTCAAATGTTTAAGGGACAATTTGTACATAGTTTCTCTTGATATCTGTGGAGAAATTACATTTCACATCTGCCCATGCCTCAACGTCGATGAGTAAAAATGTTACTTTGAGATACTCTGAACCCAAGAGAGAGAAAAGAATTGTGGGAAAAATAGAAAAACTTAAAGAGATCATATCAAGCATTTAAGAAGGTATATGTTCTAATTTACAGTTATATCCATTCATATTAACAGTGTATACAGTTAACAACACATACTACTAGAGAGTTCAAAGAAGAGAATCTGTAACTACTACAGATTTTATACAGTATATACACTTTAGACCAAATAAGTGTATAATTTCATATAGATCATTTGACAACCAGTAGTGGTGGCAAAAGGAAGTATCAAATTTATAGCAGTTATCTATGGCTGGCTCCGGAACACACCCCTGATAATGAAATATTTACAAAGTTTTTCACTTTTTTCACACGACAAGCCAGCATGAGATCGACAAGGATATAAGGAAAGAAAGGACAGCGAAATTCTAAAGCAAACCATACCAAGCCTTTTAGTGTGATTGACTAATATCATCTAAAATCCTATTAATCTAAATTCACCAAGCCAAAAAAAAAAAAAAAATCTTGCATATAAAAAATCAATAAAGTTGTCAACATGAAAAATGAATCGTAAAAATGGAAGAAAAGGGACCGACACTCCAAAATAAGTACTGGCATGAACAAAGAACATGCTAAGTGTAAAGCATAGCCCACCCATGCCCAATTCTCAGGTTTAACTTCATGGGAGCCATATATATATATATATATATATTTTCTGTCTTCTTTAACTAAAGATGCAACATTTGATTATGTCTTTCCATTTCCTTTCCATATAAGGATCTAACTTGAGGTATCTACTACTGTAGTGATGATTTGAAGCTGCTGGTTATTATGTTGTATAACCATGCGACTAGTTGCTAGTGAAACATCAATGTGTCACACCAGTTATTGTCGAAATATGAATTTCATACCTTATATGAGGCCTTGATAGATTGATATAATCATTTCAACTTTTTAAATTAGTCATTAGTACTTACGACCAACTAAATGGTTTCTATATCTCCATCAAAACCTGTCGTTGAATTTGATATCAGATTGGGTTACTAATAGTAAGAACTTTTTATTGATGATCATTTATGAAGTAGAAGCTCTTTGTATATTATATTCTGAATACAGGTTTAGACTAGTATTTGGATAAAGTAGATCATCTCAAAAGCTTCAGTAATTGGTTAAATATTTGTTTAGTCTCTAATTGTGAAATAATTACATTTCTCTTGCTTGGTACAGAAAGAATAAAAGGCTTGTAAAGTAAGTTTGGATCCCATTCTTTCTGTAGTAGGCCACGGTATTTAGTCAAGTCAACACAGATCATACTTTTCCTTATGATATTTTCCACTTTGTGAATTTGTTCCTTATCATAGTTAAACATTTGCACATATGACACAAGATTTTCTATGCTTCTCGAGCTTGCTGGTATATTACACTTCTCAAGTAATAGAAGATTTTAAATTCTTTATTTTCTGTTATTGCTTTATGGAAAGCTTCTTATTCTTTTCAACAGGAGCCTGAGACGTGATTTAAGGTATTATCTTAAACAAATACCTTGCAAGGCTGCAATAGTGCTAGACAACATGTTTACGGAGGTTGTACGACCGTATATTAAATTGTCACTGATTTTGATAATGTAGATCACAAGGTTTTCCTTTCAATGTCCAAGGCTGTTCGTTCATCAGCTCTTCAAATTGATGAGAGCACCTGTAATTTCTTCCAAACACTACTCTGGTTTTCTACAAAGTTTTATATGCTGAAAAATGAACTTGGTAACTTCTTTCGCATATAAGCCACAGGAGAATAGATCTTCACCGCAGGACGGACCTCGCTCATCTTCTAAGCAAGAAAAATCAGGTCATTAAGCTTGTCATTCTTTAAATCAACAACTTTAAAGCACAAGCAAGATGAAACTCTAGATGGATACAATTTAAACATGTTCAAATGATGATTCAGTGGCTCAAAAGCACCATCATTTTTCATCTTGACAAATGGGCCTATAGACTAGGCACACTTGATTTGACACAATTCAGAAATAACCTGTTTAGTTTAATTTTTGTACAAGTATTTATTTTTCACACTTTACAAGTTCTGATGACTGTTACACAGAATTAAGATATTTTTTGTAATGTTTCTTTTCTTTTCTTTTTTTCTCCATATTCTGCAACATAAAAAATCCTAAAGGTGTGTGACATTTAGCTATTTTAAGAAGTGTTTGTGAATTGTTGAGATCAAGTGTGATCATGATTTTTCATATTGATTGACAATTTCGTATAATCTTTGTAATCAGGAATAGCATGCTTCTCAAATTCTGAGCAATTTCTTGGATCGTCTGATCATGGTTGTTCTTAGCAATGTGAATTCAAATAATCTTGACTCTGCAAGAATAGATTATCCTTGAACATCTCAAATTTCATAGCAACTTAAAGCTTACAAGTTCTGATCTCTAATTGCTCTTTTGCACAGCATGATCTGATATGTTTTCCCTTAAGTGTAAGACTTATAGTACTTTCGTAAAAGATATGTTATATTTGTAGAAGCAATACAAAAAAATGCAATAGCTTGTAGTTTTGAGACTACTGGAAGACAATATTTGCCGTGTGCCCTTCAGCCATTTATCATCACCTGCTTATCCTTTAGTGGGATCAAGGAAGGACTGACTAGACAGCATATCTCTGTTGCATCTCTTATAACTTGTGATCAATTTGATGATGTCAACAGCCAGATCTACGAAGGAGGAAACTTTCTCTCTCACTTCTCCAGTCCTCCAGAACAACGAAGAAAGAGTACTGAGCAACCAACCTCAGATGCACCAGGTGATTTATCATCACCTGCTTATCCTTTGTATCGTTTGTGGAACAAAGACTGAGCCAGATATCAAGGACTCAATGAGATTTAGTTTTTTCGAAAGACAGCTTGCAACGGGTGCTGTTTCGGAGGACAACTTGCTGGGAGAAGGTGGATATGCTCATGTATATAAAGGTAAGCTTAAAGATGGGTAGCTCATTGCAGCAAAGGTGCGCAATGATGCAAGTATTCAAGGATGTGCTGAATTTCATTCTGAAATTTATGTCTTTAAGTCACCACAAATACATAGTTATGCTGCTGGGATATTGTTGCAAGGAAAATACCAACATATTGGTGTATGAGTATATCTGCAACAAGTGTCTTGAATAGCATCTGTTTGGTATGTAAATAAGGTTATCTTAGTGACTGTAAAAATATCCCTCTAGTATTGAACCAGAAATGGCCAAAAAGGAAAGAGAGAATAATGTTTTCTTATTAACATATCCTCCCTCTCCCCCACCTCTCTCTGTGTCTCCCTTGGTTCCTTTCCCATACAATCCAGTTCAATGATTTAGACATTGGTTATTCACAGATAACACGGAGAATGTCCTTGAGTGGCATACAAGATATTCTATTGCAAGAGAAACTGCAAAGGGGTTGCACTTTCTACATGAAGAGTGCCGTGAAAGTCCCATAATCCATCGTGACATGAGGCCCAGCAATATATTGCTCACACACCACTTTGTTCCAATGATGAGTCATTTATCAAGTAATGCCAAAAAAAAAAAAAAAATCTTGGTTCCTCTTTCAGGTGCTTAAATGAAGTCTTTCTTAGATTTTGGTTTGAATATTTATGAATGCTATATATTTTAGTAATTAAAATTAGGAGATTTGATTCAAAGATTTTTCAGAAACATTTGGTTATTGAATTTCTTTTCTTTTACACTAATCTTCGTTAGTAAAAGGTAGTCCATTCTATTTAATGGAACATATTGGACTAGGCGAAACTTGATATAATGCAGTCTTGGGACATCATTAATCAATGATTGCTCCAGAACTGCTGTATAGGAAGTGAGTTCCCTTTAACTATAAGCTCATCAAATAAGCATCTTGCGGTAAAAGGATTTTTTAGTTTGCCTATATGAAAAGACAGAAGAAGTCTTTGGACATTATTGATCTACTACGCTAAAACAGAGGCTTCTAGTCATGACACAGATAATCGCTGCTAAAGTGTTAGCCACGGATCAGACACAGCTGGCTCTCTGTGGCTAATTAGGAGTGTGCCGGTCCTGCCGGATACTTTGACTGCTGCTAAAGACCCATGGCTAGATACATTTTATCCACTGGAACTAGCCATGGCTAAAAGAGAATAGATCATTGATTTTTAGCCACTTTTGTGCTTACCCGTGGTTTGCATTGCATATCTTTTAGCTATAGATTTTGTGCTCTGCCTTAAAAATGTGAATATACACAAAATGTCATTTGTTTCTTCAATTCATGTAATCTTCTAACATAAACAAAAATCAATTCACAACAGTTTCAAACTCACAACTAAAGTGTTCAAAAGCCACTCAAATTGGATAGAAACTTAATCAAATTATGCAACATACATTGTATCTAAAAAATTATAATAAACAGGAGTAATAATTTTCCAAGTACATCTAACAAATAATAATTGAAACCTACAAATTCATATTATAATACTAATGAACATAAAGTTTCAAGTGATTCTTCACCTCACAGACAACAATTTCATTGTACTATCTCTTGCTTACAGAATTTTCAAGACTGATTCTCTTTGCATCTCACCCATATGCTCTAGCAATCTACTCAAAGTATTTTGGTAGAGTACTCGTTGAATTCCCTTTTTAATTCCAAAATGTCTTGCATTTGGTACCCTTCCCTGCTTGAACTGGTTTCCTTTGCCAGAAATTAATGAGCCATATCATGTGATTGTGTTCCCAAGTTGCAGAGAACAATCCGAACTGTTCTTATGGTCATAACTGCTAATACTAAATTTCCTTTGAATTTGTTTGAATTGAAATAATCTCATTGTAGATAAATTTGTAGAATGGATATTTGCAAAAGATGTGGTTCATATTCTAGACAGGTTATTTCTTTTTATTATTATTTTTTAAGAGATTGTATACAATTAATTAAAGTTGGAACTTATGTGCAGGAAATGAAATTGCATTCCAGAAATATAAGATTTCATAAATCTTTAGTGTATTTGATGCATGGAAGCAATATTCCATATATTCATATCCAAATCTGTCTGAGTGCATAACCATATACTAAATAACTTAATTAGTATCTGCGAAATGCTTCATTATAACCTTTATTTTTTTTTGTGAGTGTGTAAATGTTAATACTAGATTTTTACATTCTTTCAGTTACATATTTATCGGAAAACTCAGAGGTCAAAACTAAATGAAAAGGAGGAGGAAAAATATTAAAAAATACCTATTAAATATTTTCAGAAATGACAATGAATTTTCCAAAAAATCTTATGGATAAGACCTTTATCGTTTCTAAAGGGTTTCAAGTTAATCAATTAATAACCTTTGTAATGTTGGACGAGGTAAAAAAAAAAATTGAGTGGAAGCCAATGATTGACAAGGACATGCTATAGTTGTCCTAAACTCTTGCTTTCTGACATAATATATGCTAGGTAATATAGAAGGAACAGGAAATATGTGTTTAGTTCTTGGGCTTGGAGGTATATCCTTATCTATTTTCCTGTTCCTTTTTAGCAACATAATGACTTTGACAAAGTTCAGTTTTACACTAGGAAAGTGCTTCTATCTCGCCTTTGTCCATTCAGCACATCCACAAACATATGAGATTCATTTTTTATTTCATTAGACCGAATGACCGTTGCCAGATAGAAGCATTTTTCTTTACATGATCAATTATCAACAAGTGACAAGATGACAGTTTTGATAAATCACCAACGCTGTCAATACGACGCTGTCTATAAAGTGGGAATATGGGATTAATATCGACATACGATTGGAGAAATGACCCAAACTTCGTTGGGAGTTGAACTTGGGAGCTCTCAGTCAGAAAGCCTCAGCGTGCATCCTTTCTTGGATTTAATCATAATTTCTTAGTGTAGTTGTATTATCTGGATTTATTACGGTTTTTTTTTCTATCATCGGGTTATCAGCCATTACCTAGGATGATTCAATATCGGTTAATTTTAAGAGAAACTTTTGTTGTATCCTGTAGAATGTTCATCAGCTGCAAAAAGAAATTTAATGTTCATCAGCTGCAAAAGGAAATTATTTATCACAATATCTAATGGATCTTGTGTGTTCACTTTTCAGCATTTATGTACAACTTCTTTTATTATCTTTAAAGGAAATATCTTTCCATAGTATCCAGTGCAGAAGCTGTTTTTCACGTTTTCTCTCCTTCATGAATTTCTTCTATATTACAAAGATATTGATAATCCATGGTTTTGTCGAGTATATTATCACAGTTCAGTCTGCTCTCTTATTATCAATATCCTAGTGTTTACAATATCATATGTGATATGCAAATTTCTTGGGCTACTGCACTTGTCATAATGAGTATTATGCGACTTGTTTGCTAGAAGTCTTATAGCATGTCATATTTTTTTCGGTTTGTTCATGCAAACTATATGCTTCTCGAACGACTGAAAGAAGACAATTAAACAACTTCTAAGAAATATGAATTGTGGAGGCTAGACATGTAAAATAACGTTTGAAATGAAGAAAAAGATATGCAAAGTCTAACTGATGGTAAAAGTAAATTGTTTCTGCAAAGGGAAAACTCCCTATTGCATCTTGATTTCCCTGCATTAAATACTCAGCATCAAAATAAAGATTGATTAATTGCAAGGGAATGTAAGGGAACGTAACTGCTCATTCAGTTTCAGCTGAATTTAGTCTTTGTTTCAAGCTCAACTCCAAAATGATCGAGCAGAGTAAGCAAGCTTGCTGACCCAGATCAATTGACAGTCCTGCTTTGGAGTGCCGATATTGATGTAGTAAGAAAGCACCGAACATCATTTCAATAGAAACACCTAAACCTAGTGAGGAGACATAATATGCTAAACTGATTGGACAAATTTTGGGACTTCATTATCCTCGTCTTGTGTTATTAAAGTAGAGAAACAGAGCATGAAAGCATGATTGTATGACTATTGCTGGTAAAAGTTTAAAAACCAAAGCAAACTTGAAAGGGTAATGAAACATTATCTTTGTGTAATGACATAGCTCAGTATCAAATTTTTAGCATGACTACCTGATCTATGATAACCATCAACCAGTCTACCAATAGTTTTATTTGCGTTCCAACAAGCAGCAAAAAAACTTTTAGGCATGTTGTAAGATAATATAGCACAATATTGTAAATGATACGTCCAGAACTTGTGTACAACAAAACTTAACTCGTGGAAGTGATTGATTTAAAGAAAGATGAAGCCTTTGGCAAAATGTTTTATTGATGGTTAAGATAACCATCAAAAAAATAACTTTCATTATTTTTTGCTTGATTGTGAATTCACCTTATCGCATTTACTGCTCAAGCAATTTCATAAAGTCTTTACCAAATTTCAAACACTAATAACTCAATGGTATTGTAAGAATTCAACTAAGTACATAGAATAAACAACTTATTCATCTAACCTGAGCCATTCTCTTGGAAGAGTTGAGAGGCACTATTGCGGCTATGAACCTCCACAAGATATCATATAGAAATTACAAAAAGATATCATGTTCCAATGGATTATCACGGACTTTAAATATCAAAACCAAGGATGAATCATAAGATGTTTACAAATAAAGATTCCTTTACTTCAACAGAAAGAGGAAACTTTTCCTTCATCGAATTGAACTACTGAAACAGCAAATGAGATTCATACCAACTGGACATTGCCAATAGCTGAAGAATAAGCAACAATTAGAGCACAGACACATATATGTTAAAGGTGTTGGAGCAGCAGAACCTCAGGACAACTCTCGAGACGTGTATATAAAGCAAACAGAGACTTGGAAGGATAGCAATCTTTAGAACTGTGGACATGATTCAACATAAAGGCTGTGACCTTCTCCTCTCCATCTTCAACTTTAGCTTCTTGTTAACTATCCCTGAAAATAGATATCGGCACAAATGGTCAATATAATTGTGTCAAGAGCTCACTAAAGCCTGTAATTATTGTTAGAGTTGTAAAACATATTTAGAGCTTGAGTTGAAAATGTGCAGATATAAACTGAAGGAAGTTGATAATGTTGTTCTCCTATTTGCAAATTTTTAAAGAGCTTTGTTCGATGAAGATATGTTGTGTTTTGAGAATAACCTAAGATCTCTCTCCTTGCCTACTAAAGCCATATATGGATAAAAGATAAATTGGTCATAAAAAAAGCCCACAAAGATAAATGAACGGCTAATTGCCAGAAAAGAATAACAGAAGAAAAATATAAAAAAAAAAGAAAAAAGAAAAGAAAGACAACTGTTCTTATTCATCCAATGTGAGCAACTCCTGGGGACTAGTTGAGAGGCACTATTGTGGCAAAAAACTTCAGAAGAAATTGATACAACTTAAGAGTGTTCAGAAACAAAGATTAATGACAATTTACTTACAACAAACAGGAAATTTGATCAATTGTACACTTAGAACACAAATAAGAATAACATGCCAACTTGACGGTGTCACCGGTGAAAATATGCAACAATTAGATCATTAGCACTGAAAATGTTTAAGGTGTCGTCACAGAAGAACCTCAATTTAGCTTCTTAGATATGTATATATGAAGCCAACAGATACATGGAAAGACAACAATCTTGGAACTCTGGACATGATTCAAGATAAAGATTATCACCTTCTCCTCTCCACCTTCAACTGTGAATTCATGTTAATTGTCCTTGAAGATAACTATCAAAACAAATGGCCAATGTAATTGATAAAAACTTTCCAGCTTCTGAAATATATGGAGATGTGGCAAATAACTGTGGTAAAAGCTTACAAAAGAATATGACATTCTCCCCACCACCTTCAGCTATGAATTTTCGTTAACGGTCTCTAAATAGAAATATCGACACAAAAAGGTCACTATAACTGTGACAAAATTCCCCTAAATATGAATTATCAATGTAGTGGCAAAATATATCTGGAGCTTTTGTTGAAGATGTGCATCTATAAAAGAATGAAGTTCACTATGTATATTTTCCATAATTGCAAAATGGTGCAAGAGCCTAATTAAATTGCACTATAGCATGATTATTGTAATAGTCACAAAAAGGGATATCAAATTAGTAAAACAGACTGCAAGTAGACTAATGGGTTTGAATTTACTTACGTGGAAGCACAAGCACACACAGATAATTCATTCACTTCATGATGAGGATTCCATATCTCATACTTTAGGATGAACATGGATCTTTAGTCCTTCATTACCAAAATCCAATTGCTCTTCTTGAATTGTCTTAACTGAATTTGCAGTAGAACGACTGCACCACATCACCTCAATCATTTGTAAGGTAGCAATTTCTCCTATTTTTGGAGGGATCTCCTCAAGTTGCTCACATTTGTGCAAGATCAAACACTCGAGGTAGGGAAAATGGTCACCAGGGGCATTCCATTCTATGACATTTAGAGTGTCTAACTTCAAAAACTTGAGTTTTGGAAACACTTCATCCTCCATCTCCCATGTTTCACCCTCAAATGCATTGCCCAACAATTTGAGAACCTCGAGCTTGCATAGCTTTGCAAGTTGTGAAAATTCATTCCACGCCATGCCAAAATTTGACAAAGTCAGCTTCTTAAGATTTGAGGGGTAATTAAATTCACATGGATATTTCCCCTTTCCATTGTAAAATGCATTCAATGATACAAGTTGACTAAGAAACCCCAGCTCAGGAAATTGATTGCAATTTGTAGCATCATTCCATGAATCCAAAAATATGCATTTCAGTTTTCGAATGCCTCGTACCCTTCTCAATATCTTTTTCATATCATCACCATAAGCAAGAGATGGTGTGGAAAAGGTTTGCAGATTATCTAGTATGGAAGAATTCTCAAGTCTGTGGGACCCTAAATCAAAAGAAGCACTATTATTTATATGCAAATGCCTCAACTTTGTCATGTCCCAAATGGAATCTGGTACCTTTACAACTTCAGCCCCGAATCCTTTGAAAATAAACGTTTGTAGGTTCCAAAGATTCGCTACTGATGGTGGAATTAAATCCACATAACTTCGACATGCCAAGTATCTTAACAGAATAAGAGTACCGATCTCTTTGAAAGAGTCGCCTATATTGATACCTTCCAGATTCAATGTTTTAAGAAACTTAAAGTTGTGAAAAATGGATGAGATATCATATGAATAACTTGGGCCCATATCATTAGCAGCAAAGAACAATAGTGATCGTACAAATGGCCCAGATGGCTTCAACATAGTGAAATGATTCCTTTTGGGATAAATGCAGAGGCGACGTAGGTGACATTTTTTCGCTATGGAAGAAGAAGAATCACTAGGATCCATATCCTGATCATACCTATCTATCTTCTGCAGAAAGTTCTCTTCCTTGGCTTTGGTCAAGCAAAACTCACGTAACAAATCATGAACACGACATGATTTCACCCCACCATTGGATTTTTTTTGAGCAATTGTCACTAAGCTTCTCCCAATCAAATCTGTAAAGTAATCCTCTGCCATATCCTCTAAGCTTTTCAAGTCAGTATACTTTACAAATCCTTCAGCGATCCACAATCTTATTAATTTCGAGACCAGAACTTCTTTATCCTCCAAAAACGCTCCAAAGGACAAGAAACAAGACTTTAAATGATCTGGTAAATGCTTGTAACTCAGCTCGATTATGACTTTGCCATGTGCTTCTGGATCACCAAGAATTAATGAACTTATACTTTCTGCTATTTGTTCCCATTGATCTGCCTTTTTCTCCATCTTTGCAAGAAACCCAGATGTCAAAACGATCGAAAGAGGCAAACCTTTACAATTTTTTGCAATTCGCCTTCCGACACCCAAGAGTTCGGTAGGACAACTTGCTTTCTGAAATAGCTTCTTCTCTAGCAATGCCCAACTTTCATCATCAGAGAGTAGACCAAGGGATTGCACTATGCTATCAAATTTAGCTTGGGAAGCCAACCCTTGTATTCTGGTGGTGAACATAATTCGACTTCCATTGTTGTCATCTGTGAAACATCTTCTTAGGTCATTCCAGGCATCAATTTTCCACATATCATCCAGAAAAATGAGAAACCTTCGTCCCTTGAGATGCTTGTACAACATTTCAGCTAATTTTGCATCATCCTTATGATGGTCTGTGTTAGAAAGTTGAACAACTTGACCCAAAAGCTCCAACAATAACTGCCTCGTTTCATATACTTGAGAAACACAACACCATGCACGAGTATCAAAGTAGTCATTCACTAAAGGATCACTGAACAATTTCTTAGCAAGTGTGGTCTTGCCTTGTCCAGCCGTGCCGACGATTGAGATAATACGCAGTTTTGTTGATCCTCTAAGAAGCCACTCAAGCATACTTTCTGTCTCTTTCATGAAACCAACCACATCGTATTCAATTGTTGGCTTATCAGTTTGTGATGTTGAAGGATGATGTCCAGACGTCTGATCGAAACCATAACGACACTGGACAACCAACTCCGAGGAGGGAGTGGTCAACAAAACCCTTTTCATATAATACGGGCCATCAGGTAAAACTCTTTTTATGTCATTTAAAGCATAAATGTCCTGCACATCTTCCAAAATAATAAAATAGTCTTCATCTTGAAGAAGGTTGTATATCGACTCTTCTAACTCAGCTTCGCTCATATCACTTGTATAGTCTATCCCATCACTTTTTGAACGTTCAGTAACTGAAGCATTATGTAGGAGGTCAAGAAACACCTCCTTTTTCCTTTCTTTATAGGATGAGACCAAACTCCTCATACGAACTGAGAAAGCACCATGTAAACGATTATACACTTGGTTTAGTGTGTCACCAATTTCAGTATTATTATGGAAGATGGGGATTATTTCAAGCTTCTTTGACCTCATGTTTAAGATACTGCTCTCAATTGACTCCGCATCACCAAATTGCAGCTTGATTAGTTCTCGTTGATGTTCTAGCTCTATTAGGATATCACGAAGCCAAAGCATAGAGTAGCAAATAGAAATATCTGCAACCAGAAATGAATCAATGACATACTCTGCCTCATATGCCAAATTTGCAATGTTTGTGATGACATCCTTTATATCTGCTTCCTCCTTGTGCGGCTCCGGGATCTCCATGAGATGACGACTCACCACTTGTAGTGTCTGTAGGAACCGTAAGATGTCAAACTCCAAAACGCGAATTGAAGCATCAGCCTTGGCTTTCAGCAGCAGCTCCCCTAGATTGCCCACCAAAAAGTCCACAAAGTCGAGTTGACCTGTCTTGGGGTAGTACATTCGTGATGGTTTTGGCCTTTTCTTATAAATCTTTTCAACCTTGTACAGAAGTGTCCCCAATAGACCTTGTGGGCTTCGAAAAATATAGTTGAGTCGGTCACACATTTGATCAACACTGAGTGGGCCCATATTCTGGAGATCAATGGAAGAGATGGTGAAGCCTACCTCCCTGGCAATAAATTCTAACTTTTCCAAGGTACTATCATCTTCCATGTACACTTCGGGGGGATCCATGAGAATTGCTCTGAGGAGTAGAATGTATTTGACCATAAATTCCATCCATGGATGCTTGAAAGGAGATTGTTGAAGATAATCTACGAAAGCATCAACGGGAGCTAGATTGTCCACAAAGCAATAGACTCGTGATGCCTTTGGCTGATTGCCATAAATCATTCGGATCAAATCCATCCGATATGACATGACTTTGAGACAACACTTGAGTCTTTTCAACATTTCTCGAGCCTTGTATTGGTCCGTTTTCTTGAGATCATAATCCGAGATGATGCTCTTCGCCGTCTCGGCCAAATAGTCAATGTCTCGTATTAATTCACCATATCCAACGAATTGTTCCGGAAGATCTATGACAAATTCTTGGAGGAGTGCAAGGTCATCATAAACTTGTTTCATCCCTGGAATCATAAATGGATATTCTTCAACATATTGGAAAAATTGACCAAGAGTAGAGAGGAGATTCTCCCTTTTTCTGAAAGGTATTTGAAACACTTGATCCCCAGGGTGCTGTGGCTCTATGCCATAAATCATTCGGATCAAATTCATCTCACGTGACATGTCTCTGAGTTTAGAGCTGAGCTTTTCCACCAATTCGAAAGCCTCGTGTCGATCCATTTCGTCGAGATCATACTCCGAGATGATGATTGCCGCCTCGTCGGCCAAATAGTGACTTTCTTTCATTAATCTAACATCTTCAAAGAATGGTTGAGGACGATGTATGAGAAACGCTTGGAGGAGTACAAGGTCATCGTAAACTTGTATCATCTCTGAAACTATAAATCGATATTCTTCAACATATTGGAAAAATCAACGAAGAATAGAGAAGACACTTCTCAATTTTTTTTAAGGCATAACATGAGGTTGTAGAAAATCCTCGTCAAAGCAGACTCGTAATTGCTTTGGCTCTTCATCTACAATCACCACTTGCTTTCCTTTCTCCATCACTTGCTTCTCTTTCACTTTCTTTTACAGATAGATCTGAGTAATGGATTGCTTCTCTTTCACCTTTTTTTTTTTTTTTAAATTTTAACAGAGAGATTTGAGTAATGGAGATGAAGGAACTACTAAGGCTACAGCAAGTCAACGTTTACTCCACCAACCCATAGCTTTTTTCTAGTTTTATCCCCTTTTCTGTGTGAAAGAGGGAAGGGTAAATTATGCAAATCCTCCCTATTGCTTACATATTTTTTTAAAAGTTTGATCTTTAATATTTTTAAAAAATTATATTAATTATTAATATTTATAAAAAAATGATTCAAAATAATTTTTATTATTTAAAACTAACCAATTTAATTCTTATTATTTTTCAAAAAATTCAAATTAGTCTCTAAACATGAGTTATATGCAAGAACTAAATTAAATTTTTTTAAAAAATAATAAGAACTAAATTAAATGTTTTAAATAATAATAAGAATTAAATTGACTAGTATTAAATAATAGGGACTTATTTAAATCACTTTTATAAATATTAAGGACTAGTATGAATCTTTTAAAACATTAAAGATAATATTGAAAAAAATATGTAAACAATATGCACTAAATGTGAAATTTACCCAAGAGAGAATAACTAATTTGCAATAGATTATCATATTATGTTACCATTATACCCCATCATTTAGGTAGGGAATCTAAAATATCTTGGGAGATATTTGGACAAACTTATGTATAGAGCAATCATTTAGGCTCGCACTCAATCATTCAATGAACATAGTATATTCGTACCAATGTATATTTTGAAAAAAATAAAAAAAAAGAGTAAAGGCAGTGATATATCTCTTACTGTAAGTGCAAGATATTTCTAGTTTAATTCTTGTGAATAACATCTTTTTATATGTGTTGTACAATTTAAATTTTTTTTAAATTAAAAATAAAATTATAACAATAAACGAGGCATAAAAAATAATTTATAAATGATAAAATTATTCTATCATTTCGTAGTCAATGAGTAGGGATAGGTTAGAGGAAAAATGTGGTAAAAATCTTGTGCTTTCTTACTTTTTTTGTTAAATAAGTTCATGACTCTATTCATTTTCAAATTTTATGTATAAACAAAATAAGCTCAATTAGTTCAAGAGCTATTGAGCTTGTTATCACAAAATATAATTTTTTTTACGCTTTATCAATAGATTTCTTTTTTTTACTTTTCTCATTTTTAAAATAAAGTGTATTGTCAATTATCATGTTTGTTCTTTTTAAGTCTCAACTATCAAATCTTAATTTTTAATAAAACAATAAATTTTTGAAATAATGTTTCAAATAAACTTTGAAATAAATTATTGAAATTAAAAAAGAACAAATCTAATGGCTAAATACGCTTTATTTTGAAAATGAGAGAAATACAAAAAAAAATTAATGACTCACAATATACTTTACTAAAAAAATAAGAGTAATAAAAAATAAGAGGATCCAAGAAACTCACTATGGTTGGATTGTACAACCCAAAGGAAAGGAAAGAAGGTAAAGAAAAAATAATAAAGGAAAGAAAAGAGATATGGTACCCTCGTTTGGATTAAAAAAATTAAGAGAAATGATATAATTTTTATTTTTTGTTTAGATTAGAAAAGGGAAAGAAATGTTATTTTTAGAGAGAAATTAATTAAATACACTTTTCGTGTTTATTATTATACTAAAAATATAATTAAAATTGTATAAAAATATTAGGAACAACTAAAAACTCATTAACTTTTTTATACCTCTTCAAAAATTCCTTTTCCGAACATTCTGTTAGAGAATACATAGCAAAAGAATGAGAATAGAAATTAGAGAAAACAATCCCCCACTATCATCAACAACCAGGTCAATAACAGCAGCTTTTAATCTATTAAATCATAAATTATCATATGAACCGACTATCCAATGATGTATAGAAATGCCAGTTTGTACTAATATATCTTAAATATATGCTACGAACCCCCTCTAGTGGGAAAAAAAGAAAAGAAAAGTACGTGGCTAGGGAAAGCTTGGGAGAGGTATACTATCATATCATTATCATGAGCTGATGACATACATCATAAAACATGGAGAATATAATATCTCAAGTTCTCAACCTTGAAGGAGAAAAATGGAAACTTCATTCACCTAACTTACGTGTTTGATTCAAAGCCTTAGTTAGCTCTAACTGAGAGTCCTGCTTCAAAATGCTGAAAATAAAACAGATTTAAGTGAAACAGTGAAAGCATATTGTCAGTTTCTGGTTAGTAGCTTGTTGTAACAAAAGTTAAAGCAAAATAAATAAACGCATGCAGAAAGTAACGACATCAAGATTTAACGTGGTTCAACCATGCAGTCTACGTCCACGGGACCTCCCCTGGTCCAACAAACTTGTTTCATTAATAAATCACAAGTTACAACATCAATAGACTTACACAAGTAAAACTCCCTCTTGACCTTTGACGCTTTGATGACGAACTCCTTAATGAACCTAGGTTTCGCGAGCTCCCCTCGATTTGCGATGTTCTCTCCTGAGAACAACACCTTCTTCTCTCGAAGAATGAACAAAACAATAAACAAACTAAAAACTCTTCCTATCAAATATTAAACCAATAAGCATAGCGGAAGCATAAATAAACTGTTTGTTTCATGATCTGCTGCAGCAAAACATACTCTATCAGATTTCCTATGTTACCAACTTTTGTTGCAGCACATCGTCGATGTGCTACAACAAAACCTGATAGTTCTATTAATTGAACTAAAATCTTCTTTTTTACTCTCGTTTTCTTACTATGTTCAGACGTGTGAAGTTCTGTATATATGCTGAATTAGTTGCCTAAAACTCCAAACGGTAATCCGTGCTTGGCCTTTGAATTGTATGGAATGACTTTGTCTCTAAGCAATTAAGGAAATGTCAATTTGCTTTTTCAATAGACTGATAAACATGGTAAACCTGTCAATCAAAGCTTTCCAAACAGAGATGGATATATCATAATTAAATGCTGACAAGGCACAATTTTGGCAAAACAAAAGCCAATCAATCTCACAGCTCGTGCTGCAGCAAGAGGTGCAGTAAGGGACGTAACACATATACCTCAAAATTTGGGAACAAACTAAGCATGTATAAGGACATTATAACTTCATAAACAAAGTTAGATGTAAGGGGTGCCATTATAACTTTTATGTCAGATTTGTCGGAATATTAGTTAACCACCTGATTTGTTGGTACGGAACTTATAAAATAATCCTCATCTTTGAAGCTCATTGCCTTCCTTTTAGAACCAGAAACTGCAAGAATTGGTGCAAACCATTAGAACTTACAAACTCTTATCCATAAAAATTTTCAAAGTCAAAATTAACTTTTCTTTTTCTTTTTCTTTTTGGAGATGTTGGAATAATTTATTAATAGAAAAGCATATATCCCTCAAATATGAGCAAACAGGGAAAGAACTACAAGGGAACTCCTTACAAAATCTCTTTCTATTTATAAGACGTACGAGCTGATTAAACTCACAGTGAGAAGACCCAATGGCTAGATGCAATGAAAGAGGAGATGAGTTCATTGTTGAAAACAAGACGTACGAGCTGATTAAACTTCCTGAAGGAAAGAGAGCCCTAAAAAATAAATGGGTGTTCAGGTTGAAGAAAGATGAAGATAAAATAATCAAATACAAAGATCATCTTGTAGTGAAAGAATTCAATCAAAAGAAAGGTATAGACTTTGATGAATTTTTTTCTCCCGTTGTTAAAATGTGCTCTATAAGAACTGTCTTAGGATTAGCTGCAAGTCAAAATCTGGAACTAGAGCAGCTTGATGTAAAGATAGCATTCTTGCATGGAGATTTACAAAAGGAAATTTACATGGAGCAACCAGAAGGTTTCAATGTGAAAAATAGATAGCACATGGTTTGTAAATTAAAGAAAAGTCTATACGGCTTGAAACAAGCGCCAAGGAAATGGTACAAGAAATTTGACTCATTCATGGTGAGCCAAAGTTACAAGAGGACGGAAGCTGATCCTTGTGTATACATCAAACAATTTACTGGTGGTAACTTTATCATCTTACTTCTTTATGTTGATGATATGTTAATTGTGGGACAAAATCTAAGGATAATTCAGAAGCTCAAGGAGGATTTGTCTAAATCCTTTGACATGAAGGATTTAGGACCAGCAAAACAAATATTGGGCATAGAGATTATTTGTGATCGAAAAGCTGGTAAGGTGTGGCTATCATAGAAAAAGTAATTGAGCAGGTGCTGGAGAGATTCAGTATGAAAGAAGCTAAGCCAGTTAGCACACCTCTTGCTAGTCACTTCAAATTGACAAAGCAATCTTGTTCGTCCACTGAGAAAGAAAAAGGACTTATGGCAAAAATCCCTTATTCTTTAGCAGTAGGGAGCTTGATGTATGCAATGATTTGTACCAGGCCTGATATTGCTCATGCAGTTGGAGTCGTGAGTAGATTCCTGTCAAATCTAGGAAAGTCTCATTGGGAAGCAGTGAAATGGATTTTCAAATATCTCAGAGGAACCTCAAAGTTATGCTTAACTTTTGGGGACAAAGAACCAATTCTTGAAGGATACACTGATGCCGACATGGCAGGAGATCTTGATGGTAGAAAATCTACATCAGGATATATTTTCACTTTTGCAAGGGGAGTAGTTTTATGGCAGTCCAAGCTGCAGGAGTGTGTTGCATTATCCACGACAGAAGCTGAATACATTGCTACTACAGAAGCAGGCAAGGAGATGTTGTGGATGAAGCAGTTTCTTCAAGAGTTAGGTTTCAAACAAGATAAGTTTGTGGTATTTTGTGACAGTCAAAGTGCACTTGACCTTAGCCAAAATACCATGTACCATGCACGTATTAAACATATTGATGTGAGATATCACTGACTGAAATCGGTGATAGTAGAGGAGCTGTTGAAGCTACAGAAGATCCATACATATAAAAATGTTGCTGATGTACTGACTAAAGCACTTCCTAAAAATAAATTCTAATCCTGTGCCAAGCAGGCCGGGCTGAACTTGTGAAGTTGTTATTCTTCTCCTTTGGGTCTGGAGGGGGAGATTGGTAGGATTCATCCCCAAGTGGCCAAATGGCCAAGTTGCCAAAGAAGAAAAAAAAGTGATTGTTGTCAATTTGACAACAATCATTTACGGCTGGCAAGCAGTGATTGTTATCAAATTGATAACCTTTTCAGGTTATCAATTTGATAACCATTTCTTACCACCCTTGCTTCTATAAATAGAGGGGTGGTAAAGAGTTGTAAAAATTGCACAGACAAAGAGGAAAAATAGAGAGAGAGAAAAATAGAGAGATTATTGTGAGAAATTAATCTCCGGGATTCAGGTTATCAATTTGATAACCATTTCTTACCACCCTTGCTTCTATAAATAGAGGGGTGGTAAAGAGTTGTAAAAATTGCACAGACAAAGAGGAAAAATAGAGAGAGAGAAAAATAGAGAGATTATTGTGAGAAATTAGTCTTCGGGTTATTTCACAACTAGGGTAGAATTGTGAGGAATTTTTCTGTAAAGGTGTTTTCTCTTGTATTACTCAAATATGGGTAGTTCTAGAAATAGGGCTAAGTTCACTTCAAAGAAATAGTGAGATATTTTGTATTTGAGGGAGTTCAAGTTTGGACCAAAAACTTGAGTATTAAATCTTGTACTATTTTTATATAGTGGATTTTCTATCAGTTTGTGCCGTAGTTTTTTACCTTCTTAATTGAGGGTTTTTCAAGTTAAATATCTGTGTCCCATATTTTTTTTATCTGCTGTTATTATCTGATATTTCAAATTGATCATGTGGGAGGTTCGGGCCCAACAATTCATTGTGCGACGGAGAGAATATACCTTATCAGCTCTTGGGTCACACTAATGAAGTAAACTAAAGAAATGAACAAAATACTCCAGGATCAGAAGAACTACTTTAGCTTTTAGTGAAAAAAAGAACTTGTATCGGGATGATAAGAATGATGCAAGGGAATTTCCACAATCCGTAGCACAGATAACCTATAATTTCTAGAGAAATTTGCAAAGTAACAGTTAGGACGTATTATCTAGATGGCACCAATAAATTATTCGGCTAATTTTTATTTCCCTCTACAAGTGCAAAATCTTTTTATTTTTTGAGAGCTACAGATCGTGGTAGAGAGGCTGTTCATTGTCTAACAAGTTACAGTTCAAAATAGCGAGGCACACAATTGTTTTAGAGCAATTAGAGACCGTAAGAGACATGCCGTAATGTAATAGAATAGAGTGGAATGGTTAGAAAGTTTACCACATGAGAATGTATATTTGAAAGCATTTTTCTTCAGAATAGATATGTAAGCTGTATGTGTGGTACTAAGCATAAAATTAGAGAACATGATTACTTGTATACAAAAATCACGCACACTCTTTCTTGCTCCAACACACACAAAGATACATATACAACATATTGTTTAGCTAAAGCTATAATTAGCATTGACAATGTAGATTACGTTTAGTACCATCAACTAGTGTCTTCACATTTTTTTATCACATTATTTCACAACTGCATCAATTCTAAAGCAATTATACAGCATAAAGACGAGACAGTAATTGTACATAGATGCTTGATGGAGAAATTACATGTTTACTTACCATTGGGGATTTAAGTCGCGGTTCAAGCATAAACTCCTCTTGCAAACCCCAATCTTAGTCAAGAAGAAGCAGCACAATTGTTCTAGAGCCACAAAAATAATTAAGTTCTTCTAGAAGAAGCATCTTGACTTGCCTTTTGTAGACATTAAAGAAAAACATGACCAGTTCAAGTTGTGAAACTTGCTTGTGAATCCTAAAGAGCTAATGCAGATCTTAAACCTTTGTGCAACATGAATTGGAAGAACTGAAAGGAAGTGTAATATTGAAACTTTTTGATCTCCTTTGCATCTCAAGGAAAAAAAATTGTCATTTATGATGCTTCAGAAATTAGAGAAATATTACTTGTAGCTGAGATTAGTAGGCCACTATCTAATGTTGTCTAAATTCAAAATCCATCAACATATCTGATTCTCTGAAGCCAGAGACTCACCCCACTAATGGCTCCTCAACATACTGAAGTCATTCCCTATCTTTGTATCATAATATAATTGCTGGCTCCAACTATTTTAGGGATTCTATAAGAAAGAGTTAATGTCAAGACAGAGACAGTCTAGAGTATAATTTTTGAAATGATAAAAAAAAGTGCTTTTCGTTTTATCATAATATAATAATCAAACAGACAATCCTGCTTGATAGAAAAAGTGATGCAAGTCAAATGGTAGTATGGTACAATACTGAGGAAATGGGAACACTAGCTGAGAATCACTTATGCATGCATGAATCAGCTGAGATACTCAAGTTGATATTAACAGAACATATACAAGAACATCCAAACATAAATGACTAAAGAGCCTAATTATCAACAAAATAGTCAACCCACTACTTTCTATCTTCTTAAAAAACAAAACAGAGCATGTGTACATGAAACAAATGAGAGACTATAGAAGAGTACACTTAGCACCCATTCACAAGAGATTCAACATAACTGGGTGAAACTTGAAAAGTAGAAATTACTTGTTGATGTTTTGATTTGGCAGCTTCACCTTCAGCCTCCAAAATGGTTTGTTTGGGCCTGATACAAGTTAGAGACAGAGACTTAACATGTGCCTTCAATTCATTTCCACCTAAAACATGTTTAAAGAGTGGATGCAGCCCTTCGTGGGGAAGATCTTTCACTCTTTTAATGGACTCTCGAGAAGGTTTTGCTTTCGTTTTTGTATAAAGCAAAATGCTTTAGTACATGGTTTCAGCAAAGCAGTCAGTTTTGTAGATGAATCAATAAATTCGAGAACCCTATCAGACAGAAGATCTATAACTGTCTGCGGAAAACGCCCATATACAGTAACTCCACTTGCAATTGCCTGTTCTATTTTGGACATTGTTCCATCCATATCTTTTAAAACCTCTTCCTCAGTAGGAGCTGCCCTAATTGGTTTTGATAGATCTAATAGAAAAGGCATGTCTTCTGATGTCACAAAAGAAAATGCAGTACCGGCCCTTGCAGCTCTCCCCACACGGTGGACAAAAAGTTTGGGTTTGGAAGGGAAATCAAAGTTGATAACATTATCAAGTAATGGAATTCCTATGCAACTGACTTGTCTTCTCATAGTCATTATTTATTTTTTTAAACCAGCTTTTTTATTTATTAATTTGTTTAATTAATTTAGTCGACTGAGTCAACACTAAACAGCCTATTTCACGAATCAGAGTCTATATCTTATTATAATTGTAAGAAATTATTTTGATAAAAAACATTCTTCTAATCCCTTCTCTGAAGATGATACAAATTAGAGTTTAAATACAACAAATATCACGCGAATCTAGGCAACACATTGCTCTAGATTCACATGGCTCAAGGTTGTTTCTGACAAACACATTGCTCAATAAATATTACAACAATTGCAGATATTCCAACACTCCCCCTCAAGCTGGGGCGAAGATATTGACGAGCCCGAGTTTGCTAAGACCTGATTGGAGAGGTGACGGTCCAAGTGACTTGGTAAACATGTCTGCTGCCTGCTCAGATGATGTAACAAAGCAAGGTGTGATAACCCCTGAGCGAACTTTCTCCCGAATAAAATGGATATCAACCTCAATGTGTTTTGTCCTCTCATGAAGGACTGAGTCAGAGGACAACATAATGGCAGATTTATTATCACAGAACAGGGTAGATGAGTCGGTTACTGGAAACCCTAACTCAGACAGAAGAGAGCGTAACCAAAGTAGTTCACATGTTCCTTGGGCCATAGCACGGTACTCAGATTCCGCAGAATATCGTGAGACAACTGCTTGCTTCTTACTTTTCCATGAGATAAGGTGATTGCCACGGAAGGTGCACATCCCTGAGGTAGAACGCCTATCAATCTTTGACCCTGCATAATCCGCATCAGTGTAACATGACAATCCTTTTTGTACACCCGAAGCATAAAAGATTCCAAGTCCAGGAGAAGATTTAAGATACCGAAGGATATGATAGACAACATCCAAATGAGGGGTACGAGGTGCATGCATGAATTGGCTTACAATACTTACTGCATATGTAAGATCTGGCCTTGTGTTAGTCAAATAGATAAGTCGTCCCACAAGTCTCTGATATACTGATGGCTCAGTTAACAATTTTCCTGATTCCCCTGTTAACTTAAGATTGGGGTCCATAGGTGTCGTGGCAGGTCGACAACCTAGCATGCCTGTATCTTGGAGAAGATCCAATGCATATTTTCTCTGGGATAAAGATATACCATGGCGATTTCGAGCCACTTCAATACCCAAAAAATATCGAAGCTTGCCCAAATCTTTAATGTCAAACATCATCCCAAGGTCACGTTTTACCTGAACAATTCCATGAGTGTCATCTCCAGTAATGATAATATCATCCACGTAAACAGATATAACAATACACCGACCTTGAGGATGGCGTCGAACAAAGCAGGTATGATCAGAGTTGCACCTAATAAACCCCATAGTAAGAACCACCTCACTGAAGCGGTTGAACCAAGCACGAGGGGATTGTTTAAGCCCATAAAGGGATTTACGAAGGCGACACACTTTCCCTGAATACTCCCCCTGAGCCCGAAAACCTGGTGGAGGATCCATGTAGATAGTCTCAGAGAGATCACCATTAAGAAATGCATTTTTGACATCCAACTGGTGGAGAGACCAAGAATATGAGGCAGCCAAAGAGATAATAAGCCTAATTGTAGTTAATTTGGCGACAGGAGAAAATGTGGCACCAAAGTCCTTGCCTGGTACCTGAGTAAACCCTTTAGCGACAAGACGAGCCTTATACCGATCAATGGTGCCATCTGTAAGATACTTTACATTAAACACCCACTTACAACCAACAGTCTTTTCACCAACCGGAAGATCAACAAGCTCCCACGTCTAATTTTGCTGGAGGGCATCCATTTCCACTTTCATAGCAGCCACCCATAAAGGATTCTGTAGGGCCTCCGGAACTGAGCGAGGGATAGAGACCGAGTCAACCTGACTAACAAAAGATTTATACTGATCGGAGAGACCCTGAAATGACACAAACTGGGCAATAGGATGATGAGTACTTCTTGAAAGTAAGTAACGGGAAGGGCGTCGTCGGTCACGAGTGGGGTAATGGGAAGGTTCAGGGACCAAGGTAGAATGAAGGTTACCTGAATTCGGAGAAGAATCGGGCAGTGGGGCGGGAGCACGAGGACGCCGGGAGTAAACCTGCAAGGGAGCTGGAGAATAGACAAGGGGAAAAACATCATTGGGGCTCGACAAGGGTACAGGAGACGGTAGAGATGTATCATGAATAGGAACAGGGCGAGGAAAATAGGGGGGTTCCTCCGCAGAGGACACTGCTGGATGATGCTCTAAGGACAGGGAAGGAATAGAGAAGACTTCAGATTTTTTCTTCATCAGGTAGACCCAAGTACAACGACTATAATCATCTATAAATGTAACATAGTAACGATGGTGAGAAAGGGCCGTAGTAGGAGATGGACCCCAAATATCAGAGTGAACAAGGTCAAAGGCACGAGCCCGATGCATACGAGGAATATATGTAGTGCGAGTATGCTTTGACAATTCACAGGTCACACAATTGAACTTAAAATCCTTGCATGCTTTATTAAAAGATGGAAATAACCAACACAAATATTGAAAGTTTGCATGTCCTAAACGGGCATGCCACAAATCTAAGTTTTGAATAGAGCGAACAGGAGTATCAAAAATTGGAGACACAGAAGCTTGTAGACTGGACAAGGGTACAATAGAGGTTAGTGGTTCGCCAAAGTAGTAAAGTCCATCGTGCTCATATCCCCTGCCAAAAATCTTCTTCGAAGTCAGGTCCTGCAAGAAACATTTGTTAGGTAAAAAGACAACGGCACAATGAAGACTCTTGGCAAGACGACTAACTGACAATAGATTATAAGCAAAGTTGGGGACATAGTAAACAGAGCGAATAGTGATATCTGAGGATAAACAAGCATCTCCTTGACAACGGATAGGAATAGACGTTCCATCGGCAATTTGGACTGATTGATTTACGGAACTGACAGGGGAAGAAAAAATGGAGAACTCACCAGTCATATGATTATTGGCCCCGGAATCCAGAATCCAAGACGGTTGACCTGACTTACCATGAAGGGCGGTAGGAGTACCCGTAACAAGGGCAGCCGTGGGGCCAGATGATGAAGTGAGGCCCAAATGAAGTTGAAGTTGAGCAATCTGAGCCTGAAGTTGACTATAATTTGGTTGGGAAGAAATTAGTTCTGTTGAGGCTGAAGGGGATGCCAATTCAACCACAGCTCCAATACGAGGACCTCCTTTCTTTTGTCCACCACCACGGTTTCTAGAATATTGTTGCTTTAATTCAGGATGAAGAGTGAAACATCGATCAATGAGGTGACCAGGTTTCCGACAATGTTGGCAATACGGACGAGTGCCTGTTTGCCGAAAACCTGAAGGAACAGCAAATGCCATTTGGTCCGGAACAGACTGAATGGGTTCGGGTGCAAGAAGAAGACGCCTTCGATCATCACCATCCACAATTGCAAATGTCTCGTATAGAGAAGGTAGAGGATATGTATTTAAAATCTGGGTCCGAAGATTCTCAAACTCAGGCTTTAGACCCATCAAGAACTGATAAGTCTGACGATGATCCAGACGTTTAGTCTCAATTTCAGCATCATTAGGGAAGTCACTCAAAGGCTCATATTGAGCTAGTTCTTCCCATCTAGTTTGGAGATATCCAAAGTAATCTGCAACAGAGAATCCCAAAGTCGTCTGAGAAGCATGAGAAATTTCACGGTAAAGCTCGAAAATTCGAGAATCATGACGTGTATAGGCATACATCTTTGTCAGGGAACTCCATAGACCATGAACTGTCTCGTGATACATAAACATATTATAAATTCGGTCATCCATAGAATTGAACATCCAGCCCAAGATAACACAGTTATCCACATGCCATTGAGCAAAAATAGGATCTGTTTCTTTCGGCTTAGGCTCCGAACCTAAAATCCATCCAAGTTTACGTTTTCCACCAAGATAAAGACGGAACGAGCGAGACCAAGCATGAATTTTTTTTCCATTTAATAACACACTTGTGACTCGCTGTGCAGATGCATTAGGCTCACGAGAAAGGTCCATGCGTGATGGAACAGTTGACTGACTAATTTCTTCTTTTTCTGACGCTATAGATGTCATAACTTAAAAATAGTAGTAATAACAACACTACTGTTAAAAGCAAAATAAAGCAACGATATTTAGAGAGATTAAAGAGAAAGCTGATACTTATCAGACAGAAAAAGATTGCTGATGACACCTCACAAGTGAATGCCAGACACAGGCCTTGACGATATTGATGGTGAGATGGCTTAACACATCATAAGTAAGGAAGCCGTGAACACAACATTACAGATCAGCAACAACACAACTGCTCAATCTACAAAAACGTGGTTTTGACGGCGATGATGGGAGCAGATCCAGCGACGACGACTAGCAATAACCATGTGACTGCTCAATCTACGAAACACATGGTTTCGCCGGCGACTGCGAGAGTCGTGGTGGCAGAGGCGACGACGAGAGCCATGGTGGCAGAGGTGCACGCCGGAGATGACGAGACGGGTTGCTGCTCACGACTTGGCTACACAGCGGCGGCGACGAAGGCTAGCAGTAATGGTGGCGTCGGAGATGACGACTCTGCTGCTCACGATGTGGCAACACAACGGCAGGGACAATGTCGGAGATGACGAGCGTCGACGTCGGAGATCTGACCAGTGACTGAGAATGATGGCGTCGGCGATGACGAGTGACGACGTCGGAGAGGACGAGCGACGTCGTCGGAGATGACGACGGCGGAGATCTTTTCAGCGATTGAGATAAGTTTTTTTTGTGTGTGTGTGTGTGTGTGTGTGTGTGTGTGTGTGTGTGTGGTTTCTGTTTGTCTACGGTCTAACGTTTAAGCATATGTTTTGGCTCTGATACCAAATTGTAAGAAAGTATTTTGATAAAAAACATTCTTCTAATCCATTCTCTGAAGATGATACAAATTAGAGTTTAAATACAACAAACATCACGCGAATCTAGGCAACACACTGCTCTAGATTCACATGGCTCAAGGTTGTTTCTGACAAACACATTGCTCAATAAATATTACAACAATTGCAGATATTCCAACAGTATTTGAGCCAGTATCTTATTTGTTTTACAGGTTCAAAACTATTTTAATCGATTCATTGTTTTCCACTTGAGATTAATAGTTATTTTATAAAATTATCTGTTCAATGCAATTCTTGCTAACTAGTCTTAAATAATCCTCCCGTTCTACTTATCGTTTCAAAATTCTAGCAAATTGTTTCATGGCATCTCATTAGTCTTATCCTTAAATTCCCTGTGATCACGCATTTGATTTCTTATCAAGTGTAACATGAACCTCTAGAATACTTATGTTTCTTTGTCGATCTTGTAATCTGTAAGTCGCGTTCATAGTGTGATGTGCTTAAAATTACCACCCTTCCATGAAGTAATTGTCATATCCTACTACATGTAAGCCTTCATGTTGAGAACTCTTTCACCATCCATTCAAATTGAATAAAGCTTATTGTATGACATCTCAATATAATCCTTGTTAATCTATTAATTCAAGTGAACTTTATGCCATTTCTCCTTAATCCTTGTTCTACCTCATTTTCCTTAGTCTTTTTCCCATTACTAATTCATTGTCCAATTTTCATCAACTGTATTTTGAAGTGGACTCGCGACTCTCCCATTTATTGGCCTCTTCTAATTGAGAAACAATCCACCTCCTTCCTAAAATTTTATCGTGTTCCATTTCTAGCCTTTTAGTTAGAATCTTCCTTGCTTTAAAATATTATTGAGTTAATCTTGTTTCAAATCCACTTTGGACCGCTTTCCATCCTCGCTGGTAGGGGCTGCAGTGTTGTAATCCCACTTACCTTACTAAATATTTAAGTCCTATTAAAAAGAGTATTATTTGTATGATCGTCAAAGTGTATAATATAGTTCCATTGGAAAAAAAGTTCTAAATCCGCCCCTAAATCCATAATAGTTCATTTCATCTCACTCGCTATACTCCTCAAGTTGCCATTGGGGATCTCACATTTTCACTATTAACAACATCTCATGCAGAGGCCAGTGCCCTCAGCCTGGGGCATGTTGCAAAACTGTTGTGTATATTAATTTTGAGTATTAATTTTTTAGTTTTATTTTTACCTATGTGAGAGACTCTCTAGTATGGCCATGTGAAAAATGGGAGAGACATTCTCAGAAGTGGCTACATGGCAGCAAATAATTGTGAGAGAAATGTCATTCCGGGAGGCGTCGAGTCACCCACACCCGTGCCAAAATTTAATGCGGAAGATTATTTGACGCCTTAGGTAAGCGAGTGATTCATTGAGCACAAAAATTGAATTTACAGAAACCCGGAATCTAGAGATAGTGCAGCATGGGTACTTTCTAGTTCCAATCAAAGCCAAAAACAACAAGAATTGGCTAATCAGCATTAACCTATACAATCATAAGATAAAATGAGGCATTGGGTTTCCTATCGTCTTAGCCATGTTGCTGCACTGAAAGAGTTGCTAGGACAACAGTATTCTATGCCGGGTTGAAAATGGCTGAGTCGCCCAGGCACCAATATCATGCGCTGGGGCGAAAATGGTACTGGTCTGGGGCATGTGTCCACGTTGTTCGTTCTTCATGTTGCTCCCTTTGTAGAACCTACAGAAACATTGAAAGAAACTTACATCAGATGTAGTGTAGGTCAAACGAAGAAGAACACACCATTTTGCACACTAGTAAACGAGTTACTTCAGTATCTACTGCGTTTGATTTCCACAATGCATTCGTTAGTGTGTTTTTGTTATATCTAAGATGTCATTCAACATTATTTTCAGGGCTGCTACCATCCATTTCGAATTGGCGAAGGACAGATAGTTGCAGCAACGGAACAGCACCTGGAGTGTACTTAATCGAGTAACGGATCAAATGAATAGAAAGAAAAGTTTCAAGCAGGCATGGTTAATGTAACTTTTGCTGCAGAAAAAAAGGTAACTCCCATATAGAGAGCTTTCTTTCCAAGCTCTTGTGCTGTCTTGTGTATATTTATCCAATAGTTTGCAAAATATCAGTTCAAAATGCTGTAAATAGCCAGAAATGAGTTTCTAGGAAAGCAACTGTAAATGCTCACCAAGTACTGATTTACAAAGCCATAAAACTTCAAAGAATCCGCTTATGAAGCATTTGAAGCTAGCCGTTTTCCAAGTTAGTTGAATTGTATCATGTAAATCTAACCGAAAAACAGGGAACATATGATGACTCTCTGTTAAATTAGACGCAGTAAATATAATAATGCCTGTTCACAGTCGGGCAACATGAAGAAAGAAAATGTATAATGAAAATGTTTATGAATCCGTAATCAATTAATGATGAAGATATGTCCATGTAGTATCAAGAAACAATTAAACAATTGCAGGCGTCGAGAAACGATTAAACAATTGCTGGAATCAATTATGTAATCAGGTGGATTATGGAAGTCAAATTACATTTTATGACTCAATCAAGTAGCATTCATAATTTAAACACACATTGCTGCCAGTAAAATCTGCACAATTTACTGAGGATGATGGAATGACAAGCTTCCCCTGTCCAGCTTATCGTTTTTCCTCCACCGTTCGTGACCCATATGTCTGAGATGGCGAGCTACTACTTTTAAGTACTATTGCTAATTGAACTCTCTGACTGGAAAGGTCCTTCATTCCATTTCTTTATTCTGAACGGAGTATGGAAGAACTGCTAAGCCACGGGAAATCCTTCTGAATACAAGTTCTCGGACGAGGTTTCTTCTTTCTATAAGCAAGCTCCCTCCGGCCATCCGGGGACTGGAAGTTTCTTGGTTCTTGAGCATGTTGGGTCCCAAAATACAAGTAAATCATAATATAGGATTCCAAGAAAGCATGAATAACTAAAATGAAGATTTTCCTATTAAAAGGGATTTAGTGTTTTTGTTTCTGGTTAAATAAATGAAATAATGGTGCTAATAATGGATAACTAGACTAGGCAGCTAGATGAATTGCAGAAAGTTTGACCTGCATCCTGTATCATATATGACAGAAGTGAAAGCTCCAATCATTCATCGTTTTGCATAACATTAAAAGCATCATGGTGCTAACAATGAACAAGTAAGTTTAACTACTCTTTACAATTCTTGCCAAGTTCTTGTAGATAGATATTTGGCATATCAACCACGGACAACTATCACATATTCCAATTAATATACTCCATAAAAGAAATGAAACAGGTGATGACTGTCAAAGTTGACCTGTTGTGAAAGTCGTTCTGCGTCGGATTCTGCACACTGTATGTGTTGAAATATGAAATATTATATTAGTTTATATTACTTTAGTTCCCTAATTTATGGCCTATTGTAAGGAGTGATTTACTCCATAATATTAGGCTTATTGTAAGGAGCAATTTACTCTATAATATTAGGAAGTTGTCTACTCCTTTTAGTACTATATAAACCACCATGTGAAATCAAGTGTTGTAATCAAATGTGGTGATCAATGTTACAATCTATGAATTCCATTGTTTCACCCTTGTTTTCTACTATATGAAGCCTTATTATTTGTCGCCTCAAACATATTGGTAAAGAAAATCTTTCAGATCCCTAGCAAGCATTTCTTCTGTTTCTCTTTGGACAGACAGCCTTCATCAGATTGTGTTATGTTAAATTAACAAAAAACCTAAAAACACTACATGGATTCATAGAACATGTTGATTTAAGAACTTATGAAAACAAATGCCACTCAGATTATTTTCATAATTTAGTTGGTAATGAAAGAACAATGAATTTATATAGGGACGAGAGGCCACAAAGGACAGTCCTTTTTTTTTATAGTTTTGAACTCAAATAGGAGAGGAAGTGAACTTTCATAACAGTTCAAAATTTCCCTTATCGTGTTATTAATAGTCAACACTTCAATGATTTGTGACATGGTCCAAATTCGTCTATCACCAAGTTGCACGGACAGAAAGAGTGAAGCATATCTAGTAGAAACTTCTATGTTCTATCTACCAACTTCAGAGGGTAATCTGCCGCGCCGATCTATAAGATAAGATAGAGCTGACTGGTAAGAAAGAAATTGTGCAGTTTTTGCACTAACCATTTTCAAAGATTTAAAAGGAAAGCTGCATCACCCACATCAAGAGCTCTGTATCTGGTCTTGGAATAACGTGATTTAACCATTGCATCAATAGTGGCCCACAAAGATGTATGTAGTAGGCGCCAAAACAATAATGCAGACACTACCTCAAAAATTAAAGGAGCTGTTATATGTTACTCAAAAACAATAATAATAGGTAGTTAAATTCTTCAGCAAAATCTTTCAGGAACAAGATGATGCGTCTTCCTCAATTATCCACAAATAAATGGTTCTATTTGTCAACTTTCATGAGCCTAGCACTACTTTCCATAACTCGTATATGCTTTTAGGTCCTTAATTATCGCAAGCAGAAATGTAATATTGATGGCTAATGCAACCATGAAACGATTAACTTCTCACTACTTTTTGCTTGATTATAAATTGATCGATCTTTCTTATTGCATTAAGCAACTTATGCAATTCCACTCATTTTTTACCAGTTCCCAAAAACTAGTAACTCTATAGTATTTATGAATTCTATTAAGTTCAGGGAATTAACTGTTCATCCAATTTGAACAACTCATGGGGATTAGTTGAGAGGCACGATTGTGGAAGAACTTAGGCAAGAATTTATACAAGCAAAGAACTTCAGCAAGAAATTCATACAAATATCCTGTTCAAATGCATTATTGCAAACTTAAAGATTAAAAACCCAAGGATTATCATTAAGGCGTCTAAAAACCAAGGCAAACATTATTTAGTTATGACAAACAGGAAAATAGATCCAAATGAACGATTGAAACAGAAAATGAGAATGAAACACTGTACCAACTTGACATCGTCAACAGTTGAAAAATATGCAACCATTAGAGCATAAGTGCTATAAATGTTACGTGCGTGGTTGCAACAGAACATTAATACAGCTTGCTAGACGTGTATAAAAAGCCAACAGGGACTTGGGAAGACAACAATCTTGGAATTGTGGATATGATTCAACATAAAAATTAATGCCTTATCTTCTCCACCTTCAGCTATGAATTCTTGTTATTTATCATTAAAAAAGAACTATCTGCGTTGTGATAAAAGCTCTCTAATTTTAGATTTATATACGCTTGTGGTCATTAAAACTGTGGTAAAATCTTATCAAAGAATATGACCTTATACTTTCCACCTTCAGCTATAAACTCCTGTTAACGGTTCCTCAAAAGAAATATCAACAAAAAAGGTTATCATAACAGTTCCCTGGAGTCTGAGTTCTGCTACAGTTGCAAAACAAATGTAGAGCTTCAGTTGAAATTATGCATATAATCCAGAAGGAAGTAAAAGAAAGACAGCAAGAACCTTTACCAGAATGCGATATTGATGGTTGAGACAACCATTAGAAAATTAAATTATCAACTTTTTTTTTTTTTGTCTAATTATAAATTTATCTTTATTTCATTAAGCAGCTTAAGTAATTCCATTCATTTTCTACAACACTAATAGCTCTATTATATTGTATGAATACTATTATGTGCAGGGAATCTACAACCTTATTACTTGAGAATCTCTAGGGAACTAGTTGAGAGGCACCATTGCAGCGAAGAACTTCACAAAACATTGATACAAAATGCGGATGAATAACCCGTTCAAATCCAATCTCATGAACTTTGGAGCTAAAAACCAAAGAAATGTCATCAAAGTATTTACAAACAAAGACAAACATTCAAATACTCTGAAAAGAAACAGGATGTTGATCCAATTGAACACTTGAAACAGCAAAAAGGAATGACATGCCAACTTGACGGTGTCAACCAGTGAAAATATGCAACAATTAGAGTATTAATGCTAAACATGGTAAAGCTGTGGGTGCAGCAGAACCTCAGTTCAGCTTCCTAAATTTGTATATAAAGCCAACCAGGTCTTGGAAATACAACAATCTTGGAACTATGGGCATTAATCCTAAACATGTTAAAGACGTGGGTATAGCAGAACCTCAGGTTAGCTTCTTAATTTGTATAGAAAGCCAACAAGGTCTTGAAAAGAGAACAATCTTGGAACTATGTACATAATCCAAAATAAAGATTATGACCTTTTCACCTCCATCTTTAGCTATGAATTTCGGTTGATTGTTCTTGAAAGGAAGTATCAACGCAAATGGTCATTAATCGACTGTGATAAAAGTTTTCCAAAGACTGACCTTCTGTTAGCCATCCCTGAAAAGAAATGTGAGCTCAAAAGGTCATATAACTATTACAAAAGTTCCCTAAAGTCTGAGTTTCTGCTACAATTGCTAAACATATTTAGAGCATATACCAGTACATGTTGAAGGCGTCAGCAGAACGGACCCTCAGTAAAACTTCCAAGGTGTAAATAAGGTCAAGAGCATCTTGGAAAGGCAATAGTCTTATAATTCTGGACAGAATTCAACACTTAAATTATGAACTTCTCCTCTCCAGCTTCAGCTATGAATTCCTGTTAATGGACCCTGAAAACAAATATCAACAGATAATTATAACTATCATAAAAGCTTACTAAAGTTTGAAATATCTGCAAAAGTAGCCATTATCACTGTGATAAAAGATTAATAAAGAATATGACCTTCTTTTCTCCATCTTCAGCCATGAATTTTTGTTTAGGTCCCTGAAAGTAAACATCATCACAAAAGATCATTATAACAGTAATAAAGCTCTAAAGTCTGAAATTGACACTACAATTGCAAAAGATATGTAAAGCTTGAGTTGAACACGTGCATATATAAACATGAACGAAGTTTACTATGTTGTTTTTCTACTTTTGCAAAAGTGTAAAGAGCCTAATACATGGGGGCCAGTGGGATTTATAAGCTAAAAAGTTAATTTAGCCCCCACTGAGTAAAAATTTTGGACCCGCCCTGACCTACTACTATTATGTTATGTTGTGTTAAGAGAATCACCTAGGCATGTCCCTTCTCGCTGACTAGAAGCCACGTATTTGGATAATCAGATAAAGAAATATTGGCTTTAATTTGGAAAATGCATAAAGATGAATGAAAATTAATCTATTTATGAGAAAAGAGGAAAATACAAAAGAAAAAGAAAAAAAAAGAAAAAGAAAAAAGAGGGAAACAAAGCAGAAGTTTCACAGAGAACATGCATGGGAAGTCAGATTTTTATAACTGGCCCTAGCGGTGATAAATTTGTGTTGAAGAAAATAATTATGCACGTTAAATTTGAAGCATTTTATAAACACTCCACCTGTAGCATATTTGAAAAATCTTTCTAAAAGGTGATAGGAAGAGCACTTACAGAATAAGCATTCAAAAGGAAAAAAAGAATGAGCATTAAAAACTAAACCGACAAAACATACTACGTAATATAAGTTTGTAAGCAGAGCCCTCAAATTTTACTAAAAGTCATAAAGTATTTGACAGGACAAATCCTCTTCAGTAAATGATTTACCCAATTTTTAAACATTCTAATTCACTTACAACTGCATATATAATCAAAGTATTTGTGGCTGGATTAGTGTCACAGTCAATATAGCGCCCCAAATCAAAAGAGTGTCAAATAAGTGGAAATAGACAGAGAAAGACCAACGAGTTTGAATTTACTTATGTGGGAGCATAAGCACTTACCGATCATCTAATCATTTCACAGTGATGATCCAAATATCATATTTTAGGATATACGTGGATCTTTAGTCCCTCACCATATTCCAGTTGCTCTTCCTGAATTTTTATAGCTGAAATTGCAACAGAACGATTGCACCACATCACCTCAATCATTTGGAGGGTAGGAATTTCTCCTATATCAGGGGGAATCTCCTCAAGTTGCTCACAATTGTGTAAAAGTAGACACTTAAGTTTGGGAAAGTTATCATCAGTGGCACTCCATTCTACAACATTCAAAGTGTCTAACTTCAAGAATTTGAGTTTTGGGAACACCTCATCTTCCATTTCCCATCTTTCACCCTCAAATGCATTGCGCAACAATTTGAGAACCTCCAGATTGCATAGGGCTTTTGCAAGTTGTGAAATTTCATTCCACGGCATTCGAAAATTTGACAATGTCAACTTCTTAAGATTTGAGGGAAGATTAAATTCACATGGATATTTCCCCATGCCATTGTAAAACACATTTAGTGATAAAAGTTGACTAAGAAACCCCAGCTCAGGAAATTGATTGCAATTTGTAGCTTCATTCCATGAATCCAAAAATATACATTTCAATTTTCGAATGCCTTGTACCCTTCTCAACATCTTTTCCATATCATCTCCATAAGTAAGAGATGGTGTGGAAAAGGTTTGCAGATTATCTAGTATGGAGGAATTTTCAAGTCTATCGGGCCCCAAATCAAAAGAAGCATTATCATTTATATGCACATGGCTCAACTTTGTCATATCCCAAATTGAATCTGATACCTTTACAACTTCAGCCCCCAATCCTTTGAAAAGAAAAGTTTGCAGGTTCCAAAGATTGGCTATCGATGATGGAATTAAATCCACATAACCTTGACATGCCAAGTATCTTAACAGAATAAGAGCACAGATCTCTTTGAAAGAGTCACCTATGTTGATATCTTCCAAATTCAATATTCTAAGAAACTTAAAGTTGTGAAAAATGGATGAGATATCATATGAATAACTTGGGCGCATATCACTAGCAGCAAAGAACAACAATGAGCGTACAAATGGCCCAGATGGCTTCAACATAGTGAAATGATTCCTTTTGGGATATATGCAGAGGCGACGTAGATGACATTTTTTCGTTGTGGAAGAAAAAGAATCACGAGGATCCATATCATGATCATACCCATCTATCTTCTGCAGAAAGTTCTCTTCTTTAGCTTTGGTTAAGCAAAACTCACGTAAGAGATCATGAACACGGCATGATTTCACCCCACCATTGGATTTTTCTTGAACAACTGTCACCAAGCTTCTTCCAATCAAATCCGTAAAGTAATCCTCTGCCACATCCTCTAAGCTCTTCAAGTTAATATGCTTTACAAATCCTTCAGCGATCCATAATCCTATTAATTTCGAGACTAGAACTTCTCTATCCTCAAAAAATGCTCCAAAGTACAAAAAACAAGATTTCAAATAATCTGGTAAATGTTTGTAACTCAACTCAATGACGCCTTTGCCCTGTGTTTCCGCATCATTGAGTATCAGTGAACTTAAACTTTCTGCAATTTGTTCCCACTGATTTACTCTTTTCTCTATCTTTGCAAGAAGCCCAGATGTCAAAACAACCGAAAGAGGTAAACCTTTACAATTGTTTGCAATTCGCCTTCCAACTTCTAATAGTTCGGTAGGGCAACTTTCTTTCTGAAATAGCTTCTTCTTTAGTAATTGCCAACTTTCATCATCAGAAAGTAGAGAAACGGATTGCACTATGCTATCAGATTTAGCTTGGGAAGCCAACCCTTGTATTCTAGTGGTGAACATAATTCGACTTCCATTGTTGTCATCTGTGAAACATCTTGCTAGATCATTCCAAGCCTCAATTTTCCATATATCATCCAAAAAAATAAGAAACCTATGTCCCTTGAGATGTTTGTACAATGTTTCAGCTAATTCTGCATCATTCTTATGATGGTGTGTGTGAGAAAATGGAACAACCTGACCCAAAAGTTCCAATAATAACTGCCTCTTTTCATATACTTGAGAAACACAGCACCATGCACGAGTATCAAAGTACTCATTGACTAAATGATCACTGAACAATTTCTTAGCAAGAGTCGTCTTGCCTTGCCCAGCCATGCCAACAATCAAGATAATACGCAGTTTTGTTGGTCCTCCAATAAGCCACTCCAGCATACTTTTTGTCTCTTCCTTGAAACCAACCACATCGTTTTCGGTTGTTGGCTTATTAGTTTGTGATGTTGCCGTATGATGTTCAAACATCTTATCAAAACCATAACGACACTGAACAACCAACTCCGGAGAACGAGTGGTGAACAAAACCACTTTTCTAGAGTACGAGCGATCCGGTAAAACTCTTTTTATGTCATTTAAAGCATAAATGTCCTGCACATCTTCCAAAATAATAAAATACGGTGTATCTTTAAATAGGTTGCATACCGACGCTTCTAACTCAGATTCGCTCATATCACTTCTATTGTATGCCCCAACACTTTGAAAATAGTCACCAAATAAAGAATTATGTAGGAGGTCAAGAAACACCTCCTTTTTCCTTTCTTTATAGGATGAGACCAAACTCCTCGTACAAACATAGTCCAGATCATGTAGATAATTAAAGACTTCTGCGAGTGTGTCACCAATTTGAGTATGATTATTCAAGATGGGGATTATTTCAAGCTTCTCTGACCACATGTTTATGATATGGCTTAAAATTGATTTCGCGTCACCAAATTCCATGTTGATTAGTCGTCGTTGATGTTTTAACTCTGGGACAATATCACGAAGCCAAAACATACAGTAAGAAACAGGAATATCACCAACGAGAAATGAATCGATGACATACTCTGCCTCATATGCCAAATTTGCAATATTTGTGATGAGACCTTTTAGATATGTTTCCTCCTTGCGCGGCTCCGGGATCTCCATGAGGTGACAACTCACACGCTGTAGCTTCCGTTGTAAAAGTAAGAAGTCAAACTTCAAAACGCAAAGAGAAGCATCCGCCTTGGCTTTCACCAGCAGCTGCCCTAGATTGTCCACAAGATTGTCAATAAAGCCGGGTTGACCAGTCCTCGGGTAGTACATTCGTGATGGTTTTGGACTTCTGGCATAAATCAGTTCAACCTTGTGTAAAAAATGGGAAAGTGATTTCCATGGACCTTGTGAGCTGGACAAAATATGGTCGAGTCGTCCACACATTTGAGCAGCCATAGCGTCGTCCATATTCTTGATATCAATGGAGGTAATGGTGAATCCTATCTCCCTGGCAATAAATTCTAACTTTTTCAAGGTAGTATCATCTTCAATGGACTCTTCGGGGGGATCCATGAGAATTGCTCTAAGGAAAGCAACGCACTTGGCAGTTGCTTTCAACCATGAAAGCTTAAGAGGAGATTGTTCAAGATAATCAAAGAGAGCATCCAGAGGAGCTAGATTGTCCACAAAGTAGTAGACTCGTGATGCCTTTGGCTCTTTGCCATAGATCATTCGGATCAAATCCATCCAACGGGACATGAGTTTGAGAATACAGTTGAGTCTTTCCACCATTTCAAGAGCCTTGTGTTGGTCCATTGTCTTGAGATTAGACTTCCAGATGATCATTTTCACACTGTCGGCCAAATAGTTAATTTCTCGCATTAATCCACCATTTCCAACGAATTGTTGAGGAAGATCTATCAGAAATGCTTCGAGGAGTGCAAGGTCATCATAGACCTTTTTCATCGCTATAATTATAGAAGGAGATTCTTCAACATATTGAAAAAATTCACGAAGATTACGGAGGGCCATCTCTGAAACTTCTAAAGGTTTAGGAAGCACTTGATCCGCAAGTGGTCCTAATAGATCATTAAGATGAGCTTCTACAATATTCTTGTCAAAGCATACTCGTAATGGCTTTGGCTCTTCGTCTGGAATGACCACTTGCTTCCCTTTCTCCATCAGTTGTTTCTCTTTCACTTTTTTTTTTCTCTGGTAAAAGATAGATATGAGGAATGGAGATGAACAATAAGACGAGGAATAGGCTATGGCAGGTCAACGTTTACTGTACCAACTACCATTACTTATTTTATTACTACTAATCAGCTTTCTCTGTGTTAAAGAGGCAAGGACCTGTGTTACCATTATACCCCTTTCATTTAGGTTGGCAATCTAAAATATTGTTTTGTATTTGTCATTGTTTGACGGCAAATCTAAGAGGATAGCAAACTGGTTTTATGGCAGTATTAATCCATGACTTAATTATGAAAATTATTAAATATCACCTTATTTTTGTTATATATTAATTACTTTTGTATATAAATACTTAATTGATATACTAAAATAACAAAACTGATCAATACTTTACATAACATTTCTCATTATTATATGATACAACTATAAAATACCAGAATTATCAATCGATTCAACCTTTTCTATTTGTAGGAGTAAAATAAATAAAAACTTGACTTTCTCATAAATTAGCTGTACCTTTGTGAGAAGTCTCAAAATACATTTATAGTAGTATAAAAACTAGAACCTATTTTCACCCAGAAAAAAAAAATATGGTCCCTATTTCTGCCAACACCCAACAGCACAAGTGATCTTAAGTTGCTTTTACAGTTACCTATTTTCACCCGAACTCCTGCTCACTTCGTCTTTCCTTTTGTTCCTTTTTTTACCAAATTTCTTTCCCTTCTTGGATTTGCTCTTCATGTAAGAAATCTTGTCAGCCTTCTTTTGCCTTCCTTTCGAACTTGTTCAGATCCTTAATTTCTGATCATACATGAGGATTGGGTACTGAATGATGCTTCTTTCGGCTTCTAAACCTTTTGTTATCTCTGCGAATTCTGCGTAGCACCTGTCAAAGGAATAGGTTGAGGTACGAAAATAGGCACTCAGAGCTCAAAAAATAAAAAATAAAAGAAAGAAAAGAAAATAAAAAATATAACTTAATAAATTGTAAAATAAGTAATGACTCAGTCAAGCCATAAAATTGGGATTCTTTACATTTCAGGTAAGCACCCAAAGCTCTATTATGTGTTTGCATGTACGTCCGAGAGTGAGAGAGAGACCAGAAAGCATTTATTTGGAGCTCATTTTGATATGATGAAAAAAAAAAAAAAAAAAAACTACTATAGGTTGCGGAAGCGCAAATAGTTAAGCCATGAGAAACAACATATGACATTTTAGAGAATGCTAATAACCAATGAAATCTACAGTTTTGCTTTCATATTTACCAGCAACGGACAAGATAAAAAATAAACAAAAGGCTTGATCTTAAAAACGGTTGAACCAACCGTTTCTCTGGAAAGAGGATTATTAACAAGCACTACTACATCAAATCTAAACAACAACTGGCACAAGACTATAGGTCAAAACTCAATACAAAAAAAAAAAAAAAAAAGAAGACTATACAAATCCCGGGGGCAAAACAAGGAAACTTAATGAAGACACATTGATTGCACGGCTAAAACATCATAACTTTGTTACATTAGAAGTTGCCATTGACATAGTACTACTTATCAGGTACAAATCTTTGCGGCTTATGATGTAAAAAATACCAATGACGCATTTTTACTTGTCAAAAATAAAAAATGAAGATTAAATTACAAAGACACCTTGAAGTAATGCTTGAAAACTAATTAGAACTTGACAAACAGGATAAGAAATGGCACCATATAATAAAAAAACCATGAAACCAAAGATCAATGGAATAATGTTGGTTAAAGCAAAACATAATGCATGACTAAACAGCCGCTAAAGGGTCTTTTTCTTGTAGTGCTGCAAGTACAATTTTTTAGACAAACTTCAAATATTTCTATTAAAACATAAGAAAAAGGTAGGTTCCCACTTGTTACAACTTAAAGAGATGAGTTTATAGGATGCTAGATTTCTCACTTCCCTTCATTATTGAGACAGATGCCTCCGGTACTGGCATTGGAGCCGTGTTACAGCAAAACTAACATCCTATAACCTTCCATAGTCAGAAGCTCTCTCCACGCATGCAAGCAGCCTCTACATATAATAGGGAGATGTATGTTATTGTTATTGCCGTTCAAAAATGGCGTCAATATTTGTTGGGGGCAGAAGTTCTTTATTAACTTGGATCAACGAAGTTTGAAAAACCTCACAACTCAAACCATCCAAACCCCGGAGCAACAAAAGTGACTATCTAAATTATTGGGTTATGAGTTCGAGATCTTATATCAGCCCGGGACTTGAGAATCAAGCAGATGATGCAAAAATCTCAATGCTAAGCTGAGCCGCAGATTTGATGGGCCTTACAAGATCGTTGCGTGCATAGGCAGTGTGGCATATAAGTTAGAGCTTCCTTCAACTTCAAAGATACCCCCAGTTTTTCATGTATCTCAGCTAAAGAAGTTTCAAGGTGCCGAGAATATAGAACCAACACCACTGCCTTAGTTCTCTTACAAATCTTCTCCATTGCTCAAGCCTGTTGCTATTATATCTCAATGAACCATCCACAGACAGGGGCAACCAATCAACCAAGTCTTAGTTCAATGGGAGCGACTGCCTATCGAAGATGCCACTTGGGAAGACTCTCAGAACTTCTAGAACCTTGAGGACAAGGTTCCTTTGAATGGGGGAGGCATTGTCATGAGTCCTTCGACAGATCAGCATGGTGCAGCAGTTAAGGTGGCTTTAGAAGATTCAACTGATTTGGCAAGAACAAATGAGCAGATTCTTCATGAACCCAAGCTGTTAGGAAAGGGGTTACACACAAAAATTCCACCACGGGATCTGTCAGAGTTTGTTAGGAATTGAGGTTCTGGTTCAGGAAAAGGTCAAGGCAAGGATCTTACTTCGAAGCAATCTCTGGAGTTTTCTCTTATCCGAACGGGTCTTGCAAGAAAATAGAATTTCATATTTCAGCTCATTGTATAAAAATAGAAAAAGATTCTAGAGGAAGTAGGCAAAAGTTGTATGAGCTACACACTTTCTTTTCTCTCTGTTCTCTTCTTCTTCCTCTGTTCTTCTTCCATCTCTGTAATTTTGTTCGATTCAATTCAATCAAAGGAGATATTCCCCCTTTTCCCCCAATTTACTTTCAGTTATCATCTCACAAAGACCTAGACTTTCATAGATCCCAAAATAACTGAAGAGTAAATAAAAAAGAAAAAGAACTGAAGAAAAAATTGAATTGGAAATGCTGACAAAAAGCTAAAACAATTACTTTTTTTTTTCGGTCGAAGCTAAACAATTACTGACCGAAAGCAATTGCTAAAGAAAAGTATAAGTCCTCTGTTTGGCAATGCGAATTTGGTTAGACAAGCAAATCAACTCTTCGGTTTATAAAATAAAACATTGCAATAACTTATATTTGCATTTGATGAGACTTAACAGCCATTTAAGTCCTTCTTCCGCTATTTTCTTCATAATGTTCGGATTTGCCAAGATTTTGTAGCCTCAATTGGATGTAATTTCTTGCAAAAATATTACATGAGAAAATTTACTAGGATAACTTTTTTTTTTTCCCCTTCATAATGTTCGGATTTTCCAAGATTTTGTAGCCGTACGAAATATATTAATGTATATCACTTGTGAGAATTGATCTCACAACCTTTCCCAGTTACAAACTTACAATGAGGAACATACCACTAGACCAAAGCCTGGCGGTTACTAAGATAACTTCCAACCATAATCTCTATTGTTTAATTAGTTGAATTTTCAAATCATTATTAACGTTATGAAAATTATATCCGTCCTGTAGAGCTCCAGCTATCGTCTAAAGCTTGTGAGAGTAACGATAAAGATGGATCAATCAGAAATGACTATGAATCAAGTGGGAGTTGAGACTCAATGTGGAGAAATTTGTTAGAAGTTTTACCTAGTGAATTAAATAGAATGATTTTTTCCACATTCGCAGATTAGTAGAAGAATTAACTATTAATAAATATGTGTAAACTCAAGATTCAATAACTTAAACTTTTAGGCCAATATTTAAATTCTGCATGTGTGTTAAAAGCTAATTTGTTCTTCAATTCTCAAGGCGCAAAACACATATAAACTATCCTTACGTCATGGAGTTTAAAGTTCCTTCCATGGACCAAGTATTTGTTGAATTTCACCTCTAGCCAGCTGAATAGATAGCTTTTACTTATTCTCTCTTCTTTTCATTGATACCACTTCATATCCATGTTATCTAAACTTGTTGCTTTTGACATTCATTTGCGGTTAACTTTTAACCTTTTTTATTAACGGAAGAGGTACCATACACCATTTTGATTGACTACAGGGGGTTTCGTAGTGATTTTGGAACCACAAGGGGCTTCCATGTACTTTCGCAAACCACAGGAGGATAATATGTCATTTACCGTTTAGTATTTTCAATGATCTTCTCTGATCCTTTTAAGTTTCAAGCATTCCATAAAAGATTCAACTCATTGATACTAACTGCAAGGCATTTTTTAAGAGATTATATTTAGTATTTGCAAAGAATTCAAGCTCACTTTATAGTCAATGGATCTTGATATGTATATTTAGTAGTACACAAGAAAAACAAAAAGATATCCCGCTCTGGTTTACTGTAATCTTGACGAGATTTTGAATTGCAAGTATAGAGATAAGGACTATTATTCACATGGGCAGTTGAAAAATTGAATACTTGAGATATTCAAGAGTAGAAATTTCCAACATGAAGAATTCAATTTGGTGGAACCATCTCTTAAAACTCCTACCTTATGAATGTACATGGAGTATAAGCAAATAAGCATTATCTGAAAGGTTTCACTCTCTGCATATCATATTCCAGCAAGAAAAAAACCAGAAGAGAAAGAAACCTGGAAGAGGGGGAGGAGGCACATACATGACTGCCAGTTCGAGTAGAGACTTCGACACTGCAGATAATAAGGCAGCAGAACGTAGAACATTTGCGAAAGAATAAGAGCTCCCTAGGGAGGTTGATAGCAACAAAGTCAAACACCCTATAAATTTCCGACATATAGAAGTCTGCTATTTTATAAAAGAATATAAATTTAAGCTAACTTGGAGGTTAACGAGACACTATTTATAGTTAGTAACATAACTCCGTTATCAAATTTAGTATAGCTAACTGATAGAAGATCACTCATTTCATTTGCATTGCAACAAATAGCAAAAAAAAAAATTTAAGACAACAGAGACCATGATGAAAAAGATATGTCCAGAACCAGAGTACGAACTGGTGGAAGTGAATGATTGAAAGAGAGCATGAACCTTAAGCAAAACGCATAATTGATGATAAAGGCAACAATTAGACAATTAACTTCTCAATGTTTTTTTGTTGATAATAAATTTACCTTTCTTATTGCATTAAGCAGCTTAAGCAATTCCATTCATTATTTACTAGTTCGTAAACACTTAACAACTCTGCGGTATGATAAAATCTAGGAAATCAACAACTTAATCCAATGTGAGCAACTCTTGGGGACCAGTTGAGAGGCACTATTGTGGCAAAGAACTTCTCAAGAAATTGATACAACTTAAGGTGTTTAGAAACAAAGACAAACGACCATTTACTTGCAACAAACAGGAAATTTGATCCAATTGGACACTTAGAACACAAATAAGAATAACATCCCAACTTGGGGGTGTCACCAGTGAAAATATGCAATAATTAGATCATTACTGCTCAAAATTTTTAAGGCTTCGTTACAGAAGAACCTCAATTTATCTTCCTAGATATGTATATGAAGCCAACAGGTACATGGAAAGACAACAATCTTGGAACTCTAGACATTATTCAAGATAAAGATTATCACCTTCTCCTCTCCACCTTCAACTCTCCACCTTCAACTGTGAATTCACGTTAACTATCCTTGAAGAAAACTATCAAAACAAATGGCCAATGAAATTGATAAAAACTTTCCAGCGTTTGAAATATATGGAGATGTGGCGATATAACTGTGGTAAAAGCTTACCAAAGAATATGACATTCTCCCCTCCACCTTCAGCTTTGAATTTTCATTAAAGGTCCTGAATAGAAATATCGACACAAAAAGGTCACTATATCTGTGACAAAATTCCCTAAAATCTGAGTCATCAAGGTAGTTGCAAAATATATCTAGAGATTTTGTTGAAGATGTGCATCTATAAAGAAGGAAGTTTACTATGTATATTTTCCATAATGTCAAAATTGTGCAAGAGCCTAATTCAATTGCAATATAGCATGATTATTGTGATAGTCACAAAAAGGGATATCAAATTAGTAAAATAGACTGCAAGTAAACTAATGGGTTTGAATTTACTTGCGCTTGTTAAAATACAGAGCAAGAAAACATGATTAAATTTCTATTGTTGGTAAAAGATAAACAACCAAAGCAAATTTGTATAAAATTTATTGCGCTTGTGCTATAATTTATTGTCCCCCACAATATAATGTCATGACCCAACAAAGCACATAAATGGAAACTTTGGAGTCTTAGCTCAGATGGCCGGATTTCTGAAAAACAGGCAAGTAGAACAAGCAAGAGAAGAGTAGTTAGGGAGTTTTAGGGAGGTAAAGTTTCTGTTTAATAATAGTGCAAGACTCTCATATTTGTATATACACAAATAAAGTAATTGACAAGGATATGTCCTAAGAGAAATTAGAAACTAATTTTATTTATTTTTTATTTTTTTACATTTTGGGTGGATGAGGGTGCACACTGTCTAAGAAGAGAATAACATTGTATAACTAACTGAATCCGATCGTCGATATGCCTCTACAATAACAGAAATACAAAATGAGCTACTGCGTAAAAATATATTTTTTTTCTACATTTTTACAAATAGATCTCCTTTCTTACTTTCTTGCATTTTAAAATGAAATGTATTGTGGGTTATCGATAGTTGTTCATTTTTAAATCTCACCTATCAAATCTTAATTAATGAACTAATAAATTTTTAAAATAATGTTTGGAATAAATTTTGAAATGAATGGTGAAATCAAAAAAGAACAAATCTTATGACTCACGATACACTTTATTTTTGAAAATAAGAGAAATAAGAACAAATCTAATTAGTACAATACACTTCAGTTTCAACATGAAAGAAATAAAAGAATGAGAAGATCCATACGTTTGGATTGTACAAGGGAAAGGAAAGCAAAGAAGGTAAAGAAAAAATAATAAAGGAAAGAAAAGACATATGATTCCCTAATTGAGATTAAAAAATAACAATAATAAGAAAAGAAAATGAAATAAATTTTTTTTTTTTGTTTAGATTGGAAAAAAATGATAACTTTTAGTGAGAAATTACTTAAATACACATTTCATGTTTATCATTATACTAAAGACATAATTAAAATTATATAAAAGTATTAGGAACAACTAAAACTCATTAACCTTTTTTTACCCCCTTCAAAAATCAATCCAAACAAGGAAAATAATTCCTTATCCCCTCCCTCTCCTTTCCTTTCTTTTAAGAAGTGCAATCTGAAGATTACTTTAGAGTAAATAGCAAAAGAATGAGAATAGAAATAAGAAAAAGATTAATTAAAAGAAAAAATAGGAAACCGAAAACAATATGAAATAAAAAGGAAAATGTAAATGCAAAACTAGAACAAAAAAGGGTATTAATTCAAATAAAATCTTATGAAGGTTTTAAACTGTGATACCAACTCATTGCAGTAAAAGACAATACAAAACACTAAACATCATAATAATTGGCAAATGCATTAACTGACTTTCACTTCTACTACATCAACAATCAACATCTATGGCTATCCACACAAAATTGGACAAATACCTATAGTTTTTCGAAAGGAAGTGAATTTTAGGACCTCTCTCTAAGAAGAAGCTCAAGGTTTTAATTGCAACATTTAAAACTATTGCATGCATTTAAAAATTGATAGCTTATAGTACGTTTTTGCAATATACATGTGAATAGGTACAATGTTCTTTGTATTTCTCAATGACATAATTGGTGAATATTCTTGTTTAGCAAAATTGGTTTTATGAACCAGTCGACCAAGCTCATGCTCACTTCGCCTTTCCCTTCTTCTTGTTTTTACCAAATTTCTTTCCCTTCTTACATTTGCTCTTCATGTAAGAAATTCTATCAGCCTTCTTTTGCCTCTCCTTTCGAACTTGTTCAAGATCATTAATTTATGACCGTACATGAGCATTGGGTACTAAATGATGCTTCTTTCCGCTTCTAAACCTTTTGTTATCTCCCCGAAGTCCGCAAGCTCCTGTCAAAGGAATAGGTTGAGGAACAAGTACAAAGGAATCCTAAATGATATTTTGATGTTCTTACCCAATTAACAAATCATAAAATACATATCATTTACTTAGTTAAACCGTAAGAAAATTGGGATTCTTTACATTTTTGGTAAGCATGAAAGCTCTATTATATGTTCGTGTCTGTATGTCTATTAAGAGACAGAGAAATCAGAAAACAGACGAAAGATTTTCATATGATGAGGAAAAACATACTAGGGTGCGAAAACTCAGACAGGTAAAGTGAGCGTGGTATAATAGGATATGCATCTAGGTTATATGAATGCACACTGTCATCACATCACTACTATCAATTAAACCTACAACACATCCTACCCAACTGTACCAGGAAAGAGAAACTGCATTCAAAATGTATTAGCAGACAAACAAAATCTGTACAACAAAAAGTCAAACCTACTTGTTTTTTTATATTATCAAAAGAGTATTAACAAGTATTATTGCACAAAATCTAAACAAGAATCAGCACAAAAACCATTGGTTAAAACTCCTAATACAAAAAAACAATAATATATACATTTCGGGACGACGAGGAAACTACAATGAAGACACATTGGTGCAAAAAAGTAATTTTAAAGCATGAGCTCACGTCATAACTCTGTTATATTAGAAGTCGCCATGAACAATGTGTTACTTGTCAGGTATAAAAAATTTGCAATTTAAAATGTAATCTTTCATCAATAGTACATTTTTACTTGATACATCCAAAATGAAGATTAAAATACAAAGGCAACATGAAGTAATGCCTAAAAGGTATTTTAGGTGTAAAATAATAGAACTTGACAAACAAGATAAGGAATGCAACATATAATTATAAATCATGAAACCAAATATTTATAGAATAATGTTGGATAAAGAAAACATAATGAAGAAACACCAACCGCTATGGTGAAATTGGTAGACACGCTGCTCTTAGGAAACAGTGCTAGAGCATCCTGGTTCAAGTCCGAGTGGCGGCATGCCATCTTCTAAAAAATATAAATAGATCCTATAATGAATTCAATTCCATAATGAAGAAACACCAATGACGCATTCTTTTAGTTGTCACATCGAAATGAAGATTAAAATACAAAGACGCCATGAAATAATACCTGAAGGTATAAAATAACAGAACTTGACAAACATGATAAGAAATGGCGAAATACAATAACAAAGCATGAAGCCAAAGAATAATAGAATAATGTTGGATAAAGAAAAACATAATGAATTAGCATCTATACTAATGTGGCAGCACATAATAATAGAGCATAAAACCAAAGATTTATAGAATAATGTTGGATAAAGAAAAACATAATGCATGAGAGAGACCTTATTGTGTGATCGTTCTTTCCATCTCTTGTATATCCCAGTCTTTTTAGATTTTACTTTTGCATTACCCTCCGTTTTTACCTATACACCATCAAGAAAGAAGCATAAAAGGCCAAGAAAAGTCTCAGGTAGGCGGATTCAAAATAAAGCTCCTCCTAGATAAAGAGAACCAAAAGTGACAAATCATGTTAGACTTACAAAGTAGAACAACTTAACTAATGTAGTTTCTTTTTCCCACCATTTTGACAGGAAGTAGAAGGATCTGTTCTAGTTCTAAAGCAGAGGGATAAAACTCACATGAACTTTTAATTGATGGTTACATGCACATGCCAAGTCTTAAATTAGTTTATGATAACATTTGAAGACAATTATTAAACAAAATCACCAGTGACGAGATAACTGACCCTTATTCCTCCAATTCTTACATTTTGTAAGAATAAATGTCCATTATTCCTCCAATACTTAGTTTCGATAAGAATTTAAATGTACCTTGCAACTTATGAACAACATAACCCAACGTGTAGAGAAAATATAAGTTTCCCCTTGAAAAGGGAAGCCGCCTTTCTTCCGGCATGTTAAAAGATAGAAGAAATCAAGAATAGAGTTAAAATGTTCAACTATGCCAACTACATGAACCAAAATATAGCTTAAGGAAAGGAAGTACAATTTTTCTCAACAAACTTCAAATTGTTCAGTAAATAGCTACTACATAACAAAAGGTAGGTTGCCAATAGTCACAACTTAAGAACTAAGTTTGGATTCACAAGGGAAAGGAAAGTAAAAATAGAGAAAGAAGTCATAAAAGAAAAGAAAGGAAAGGATCTTATGATTCTTGGCCGAGACGGGAGAAATAAAGGAACAGAAAGGATAAAATTCAAACATAAAGTTACTTAAACATCCTTTTCATATTCATTGTTATTTTAAAGATATATTTGGAATCATGTAACAATTAAAGCTTCTACCAATCAACCTTTTCTTTCCCTTTGTAAAACCCCAGATTGGAGGATTGAAAAATCCACTCATTAAAGGTTATGGAAGGATAGTTCAATCCCTCTATTTACTTTCCTCTTACTCAAAAGTGAATTTAACCAAACCTCCCTTTCCTTTCCATTCCTTTCTTTTCCTTCTTAAAAAGTGAATCCAAACATAGTGTAGAGTATCATTTCGACCCCGCATAAAAGTTTTATATTTCTATTTATGTAACTTGATGTTTCAGTTCGAAATATCCAAAAAGGGAAGAATATACCTTTCCACTAGCTGTCATGCGTTCCCCATTGTTCAATTTGATGTATTTCTTATGCCTCTGTATCATTCAGAGATCATACTCAGATTTTTGCAAAAGTAAGTTGAGTATAAATCATCATATAAAATGAACTAAAACAATATAAAAGATCAATATTCAAATAGTCTGTGGTACCTTATCCCATTGATAAGAAGAATTCTGTTTATGTAGTTCCCCACTATCATCAGCAACCAGGTCCATAACAGCAGCCTCCAATCTATTAAATCATAAATTATCATATGAACCGACTGTCCAATGATGTATTGAAATGCCAGTTTTTACTAATATTTCTTAATATATGCTACATTCCCCCTCCAAAGGGAAAAAAGAAAAAGAAAAGTAGGTGGCTAGGGAAAGCTTGAGAGAGGTATACTATCATATCATTATCACGAGCTCATGACATACATCATAAAACAGGGAGAATAGAGTATCTCAAGTTATCAACCATGAAGGAGAAAGATGGCAACTTCATTCACCTAACTTACCTGTTTGATTCAAAGCCTTGGTTAGCTCTAACTGAGAGTCCTGCTTCAAAATGCTGAAAATATAACAGCTTTTCAGTGAAATAGAGAAAACATATACCTCAAATTTTGGGAGCAAACTAATCATGCATAAGGACATTGAAACTTCAGAAACAAAGTTAGATGTAAGGGGCGCCATTATAACTTTTCTGCCAGATTTGTTGGAAAATTAGTTAACCCACCTGATTTGTTGGTACGGAACTTATGAAATACTCCTCATCTTTGAAGCTCATTGCCTTCCTTTTAGAACCATAAACTGCAAGAATTGGTGCAAACTGATAAGAATACTAAGCTAGTACAGCAGCAAAGCTCGAAGGAGAAAGATCAGAGCTCTCAAAGCAGCTCAAAGTGACCAACTGTCACTATCATCAGTTAGTTAGTATATTAACTAACTAACTACCAATCTGATTAAGCTAAGAAGAGCACATGAAGAATTCATATTAAGCACATGTCTAAAGAATTCTATAAATAGCTTCGCTGTATATTGAATCAGATATGTTTAAAGTTGGATGAGTTATTTGAGGAATGAAGCTTGGATGGCAGTGGGTATAGACCATTGCTAGAGGGGCCCTGGAACATGATCTTGTGTGTCAAATTGTCCAGTATGAGTACCTCCTTAGCATTGAAAAGAAGTGTAGTGTTATTATCCTTAGCTAATCGATAGAGAGAAAGAAGATTTGTAGATATGCTAGGAACATGCAAGACTTTAGACAGTGCAAAGCTACAGAAAAGTATATATGGTTTGAAACAGGCACCAAGGGCCTGGTATCAACTTCTTTCTTCCTTTTTAGTTCAACAAAAGTCCAAGTGTAGCAAAGCTGATACATCACTGTTTGTATTCAAAGAAGCAGGCCTATTCATAGTAGTCTTGGTGTATGTCGATGACATATTAGTCACAGGGAACTCAGCTACTTCTATTCAGTCACTAGTGCAGAAGATGAGTACTCAATTTGCCATGAAGGACTTAGGCAAACAGCACTATTTTTTGGGCATCGAAGTGGATTATAATTCTAAAGGTGTTGTACTCCACAGTCAAAATATGCAACAGAGTTATTAATCAAGGCAGGCATGAAGGATTGTAAACCTATAGCCACCCCTGCCACAAAGACTAACACAACACAGTTCGATTCAGCACCATACTCTCACCCAACTCAATTTCGCAGCCTTGTTGGAGCATTGCAATATCTTACAGTCACTAGACCTGATCTACAACACTCGGTGAATTCAGTTTGCCAACATATGCACTCTCCTACATAGGCTGACTACACTGCATTAAAAAGGATTCTGAGATATGTTCAAGGCACCATGCACTATGGACTGATATTCACGCTTAGCAGCCTGTTTCTTAGAGCTTTCTTAGACTCCGATTGGGCCACAGACTTACAAGACAGAAGGTCCACAATAGGCTTCTGTATTTTTCTAGGGGATAATCTGATTAGTTGGTGCTCCAAGAAACAACCAACTGTCTCACGTTCCTCCACAGAGTCAAAATATCGAGCATTAGCCTCAGCAGCATCTGAAGTTAAATGGCTCACCTTCCTCCTTCAAGACCTTTTTATTTCAGGCCACTGTCCCACTATTTGGTGTGATAACAAATCAGCATTGGCCCTTGCTAGTAATCCAGTGTTTCACAGTCACACTAAGCACATCGATCTTGATTACCACTTTGTGCGTGAGCAAGTGATAGCTAAGACGCTCAAGGTGCAGCATATTTCAACTGGAGAACAAGTTGCAGACATCCTAACTAAATCTCTACCTTCCGCCACGTATTTCTATCTCCGCACCAAGCTTCCCCTACAGCCATCTCGGCTCAGCTTGCTGGGGCATGATAAGAATACTAAGCTAGTGTAGCAGCAAAGCTTGAAGGAGAAAGATTAGAACTCTCAAAGCAGCTCAAAGTGACCAACTGTCACTATCATCAGTTAGTTAGTATATTAACTAACTAACTACCAATCTGATTCAGCTAAGAAGAGCACGTGAAGAATTCATATTAAGCACATGTCTAAAGAATTCTATAAATAGCTTCACTGTATACTGAATCAGATATGATTGAGATCAATAAAACATTTCTTCAATTTATCTCAATCTACATTTTCTTCACAAACCATTAAAACTTATAATACTCCAGTCCATAAAAATTTCCAATGTCAAAATGAACTTCTCTTTTTCTTTTTGGAGATGTAGGAATAATTTATTAATAGAAACAGGAGCATATCCCTCTCAAATATGAACAAACAAGGAAAGAATTACAAGGAAAATACATCCAAAATCTCTTTCTATTTATAAATACTCTGTTAAATGACTCTACCCAAAGCTCAAGAGATGAGGTATGAAGTAGTTACACCCAAAAAAGGGGCAACTTGTTGAAGGGATGCCCTATTACACTCTGTACAAATGGCAGCATAATTGATTCTAGGTTTCGTTCATTCTCCCTCATTGTAATCAGATCTACTGGCAGTTTTTGTCCTGATTGATGCAAGTGTCACTACTTTTCTAGTCATATTTCAGTAACAAAAAAGATATGTGTAAGTCAACCTTATACTTCTCTTCTCAAGGTACCAGAGATCATAGCTACTTAAAGAAATAGGCATAACAAAGGGAATCACACCCCAAGCATTGCTTCCTTAATATCTAATAAGAGTATTCATCCCTGAATTAGTACAAGAATGATACTCCTTAACTCCCTCCTTGAATGTCTGCTTATTTATTATGAGATGTCCTCTTGCCAGTCGCCCCAGTACAAACCCCACTTTTCTTAAGATTAATATAGATGTTCAAATCTTGCATTAAATGGCATCTCAAATGAAAAAGGAAATTCATTTTGTGATGGATAGAGTATACCTTATTAGCTCTTAGGTCACATTAATGAAGTAAACTAAGGAAATGAACAACATACTCCAGTATCGGAAGAACTACTTTAGCTTTTAGTGAAAAAGAGAGCTTGTACCAGAATGATAAGAATAATGCAAGGGAATTTCCACAATCCGTAGCACAGATAACCTGGAATTGCTAGGGAAATATGCAAAGTAAAATATACACCGTATTATCTAGATGGCACCGAGAAATTATTCGTCTAATTTTTATTTCCCTCTACAGGTGCACAATCCTTTTATTTTTTGAGAGCTACAAATGGTGGTAGAGAGGTTGGTCATTGCCTAGCAAGTTATAGTTCAAAATAGTGAGACACATAATTTTTTTGGCGCAAACAGAGACCGTAAGAGACATACCGTAATGTAATAGAATAAAGTGGAATGTTTAAAATGTTTACCACATAGAATGTAGATTTGAAAGCATTTTTCCTCAGAATATATATGTAAGTTGTATGTGTACTACGCATAAAATTAGAAAAACATGATTACTTATATACAAATCACGCACACTCTCCTTGCTCCAACCCAAACAGAGATACATATACAACATATTGTTTAGCTAAAACTATAATTAGCATTGACAAAGTAGATTACTTTTAGTACCATCAACCAGTCTCTTCAAATTTGGTATCACGTATTATTTCACAACTGCATCAATACTAAAGCAATATACACATACAGCATAAACTGTAACCAGACGAAACAGTAATTCTACATGTCACGCCCCCAAAATTCATAGGGCCAAACTCGTGGACGCGATGCCGCGCGCCTAAGAAGATTACTCTTCCTAAACCCGCAAGGCTCTAGTATCATAATACCAAAAACTAAATTCCACAAAACCTTTATCAGAGTGGCTAGAACTCAAATTAAATCAAATAATTCTTTTGAGTATCTATCACATGAAGGCGACACTTTAAAAATAATATTCTACTATAATATCACTATTCTCAAAATACCATATGCTTGCGAGAACTCATCTCATAGGGTGGCTGCTAAACCCATATAGCCCGAACAACTTATTAACCTAGCCTCTGCACAATTGTAATAAAATAATAATATGAGCGAAACTATACTCAGTAAGAAAGACACCCAGAGTCGGGCTCTGAGGGTTGTCCAATTAAAGATGCAATATAGAAATAAGAATTGGATCAAAGACACGAGACGGAGTCAAAATACAGAAGGTATCTATAAGAGGGACTAATAATAATTAATTCATACCAAACCAGAACCGTACCAAAACCTGATCAAAACAGGACACACACACAAGGCTGTTACCAAACTTACGCAACCGGATTTCACAAAACCTGTGTAGTTATCTCATTTATACTGAAGTATCATACAAACTTAATTGTATTTTCACAATACAAGCATCTCACTATCATATCACACATAAATATCGTCTAAAGATGTAATAGTCATGTTAGAATATACACTTATCTCACATAGAAAAATTATAAACTCTAAGCCCACCTTATAAGATTCTGAGTTAATCCACTTGGCACCAATTAGTTTTAAGATAGAAACTCAGTTATCTTAACATTGTATCAGAGCTGGGCTCTTGGTCCAGTCATATTCATCCGCGTGTGACCCTCTTAAATAAGGTCCACTTGTATTTAATCTTTTGCGTGAGTTATATTTCACGCATCTTCAATCTGCCACGTGTGTCTCACGTGTGTTCAATTTTCCATGTGTGACCCATCTCAAAAAATTTGGTTCACATGTATTCAACCTTCCAAGTGTGACCCATCTCAAAATTAGGTCAACGCGTGTTCAATCTTCCACGTGTAACCCCTCTCATATTAGGTCACATGTGAGAGGGAGTGCTAGAATAGATATTTATCTCACATAGAAAAATCATAAACTCTAAGGCCACCTTATAAGATCCTGAGTTACTTCATTTGGCACCAATTGATTTTAAGATGAAAACTCAGTTATCTTAACAAGTCATAACTAAATCACATATCACAATTGTGCAGGATTCGAAAGGTGGCTCCTATAGGTTCAAGAGATAGCTCACTGCTTTCTTAGTGTAGCACTTTGCCCTGCATAGCACTTCGTTCCTGCACCATAATGGCCACCTGTGACCTATATAATAATAACAGATCGGCAATCTCACCCGTCGGACCGTCGGATGGGTGTCACAGCTCTAGAGATAACACATAGCAACTAATATCATAATACATATTTATTTGATGACAAAAATAACAGAGCAATCCTATACTAACTCAGGACTCACACTAACAAAATATAAGAGTCCGAAGAGATAAACAAATCAACAGGACACAACCGAGACACATACCTTATAGGACGGACTAAATAGATACGAACGAGTTTACCACGAATAATAGGATGACCACATGGCTAGCCCCTCGAAGAATTACCAGGAAAAGACCGAAACAAATGATACCAAATGCTAAGTCATCAGATGAGAGTCAAAAACCCGAATATAGTCCAAGGTAGTATGTCAAACAAAGTATTGTGTGACTCAATTGTCGGAAGCCAATAAATTCAGGAATCACTAATAAGAGATATTCAATAACTGATATATGAAGCAAAAGTATCAAAGAATCATAACGGGGTCAATAAATGACTGACACATCATGAATAAAAATTCAGAGGGTCAATGAATGGTAAACTAAGGGAGTCCAACTTACCTTGATCGAGCTTTAAATCGATTTACTTTTCTTTCAAAATTATAATCTCAAGACCAACTTGTTATTGCATAAAAAAAAACATTGAGTTCCAATAACATTTCCATTTCGAATAGAAGATTAAACTGAAAGGATTTCTAGAATTTATATGTGATATTTAAATTTCCTCTTTATTCTGACCTCATTTTCTTAATTACATACTTTATTAAAATATCGAATCCTTAGTTACTGATCAAGTTCATCCTTTTCTTAACTGCTAAAATTCTTCCTACTCTTCTTTTGTCTTTTACACTTCCCATTTTATGCTTTAAGCCTTATTCATCATAGCACACTCACAAACATAAGACACATGGTCGGACAGCACACTGACCTCACTAATACCTTGCTATGCACAATGTAAATGATGTTTTATACATATTACTACATCTCCATCAACACCCACGGGCATAGCAAATCCAGTATCATACTCGATATCAACACCATAGCGCATCAATCATCACCATTTCGCCTTAGCAGTCACAACAACTCCATAGCTATCCTTGAACCCATTTATTGAGCCTTTACTATTTTTATTATGAAGCCCCAAACTAGGTTTCATCCTCTAGTTACCATTACTCTGAATTATATATAACTTATATTATGCAAATAAGCTTATGAGTCAACCAAATTTCATAACCATACATGCAATAGTCAAAAGATCAGAACCTTACCTAGCCATATTTGGTGTAATCGAAGGGTCAGTTTGTTCTATTCCTCTTTGTCTCGATTTCTTCTCTGATCTTCTTTTGTTCTCATGGTTTCTTTTCTCTTCTTTCTTTCCTTTTTATTCTTCTCTGTTATTCTTATCTTTAAACTCCATCCCTTATCGACCAAGGCTCCAAAAATAAGCCACAAAGCAGCTCCAAGAAACAAATGCCTAGCTGACTAATACCTTTGCTTCTATTCTTTTTCTTTTCGGTTGAGTGGCTATACGGTGAAGACAAGAGAGAGATTTTCTCACTTACCAAGGGGCCCACTGTTAATCTTAGCCAAACATAAACTCTAACTAGAGCTGGAATAAACCAAAATCGAAATAAAGTAATGTCAAAAACTTGAATTCGTCACTCAGGTAGACAGATCAGATACGTTGTACTAAAACAGTCATAACTTCTTACATAAAATTCCAATTAATGCATCGTTTAAAGTATTATAAACTAGACTCGTAAATCTTTTCAACCATATATGGCTCACTAACTAACTCTATCTAAATCGGTACAGTTTTTAACTCGAAGTTGGCCCAAAAATTGATTTTTAACTCTGTAATCTTTCATACTTCTTTAATTAATTTTGTAATTGAACTTGTTTGACTGAGCTTGCATTTCTAGTGCAGTTGATCCGGCATCACTCAATAAATTCTAATTTACATATTAACTCGAATATATTGAAATGCAATATATCAATTATCGTTAATTGATCATTCTTTAACAATTTAATAATTTATTTTGAACTCGCATTTGGTAGGGGTATTACAACATATCTGCTTGACGGGGACATTCCATATTTACTCCACCATTGGTGACTTTAAGCCGCGGTTCAAGCATAAACTCCTCTTGCAAACTCCAATCTTAGTCAAGACGTCAACACAATTGTTCCAAGAGCCACAAAAAGAATTATGTTCTTCTAGAAGAAGCATCTTGACTTCCCTTTTCTAGATATTAAAAATAAATAAAAAATCTGACCGGTTCACGTTGTGAAACTTGCTTGCGAATCCTAATGAGCTAATGCAGATCTTAAAACTTTTGTGCAGCATGAATTAGAAGAACTGAAAGGAAGTGTAATATTGAAGTACTTGTATTTATGATGCTTCAGAAATTAGAGACATACTAATTGTAGCTGAGATTAGTAGGTAACTATGAATGTTATCTAAAATCTAAATCCATCAACATATCAGATTCTCCGAAGCCAGAGACTCGCCCCACTAATGGGTCCTCTAGTGTTCCTACTATCCTACGTCTTAGCAGACAACAATACTTCCCGGGAACCCTCACTTTTGCACCATAAAAATAAAGAGTCATGTATATTACTTACTGAGAACAATTTATCGTTCTATACCATCATAATCTACTGAATGTTCTGAAGCATTGTATATTTATGGAAAATAAACGAATGATAACAACCTTGCTTATCTAGATGCTTTCAGATGTGACCTCCTGCAAAACATAGTAACATCCGCATCAAGCTCAACAGAGAAAAGAAAGAAAGTAAGCAGGAAACAGAAAATGAAAAAATAAAGATAAAAAATGTTATTTCTCAAAAGTTATTCCCAATCTTTATATCACAATACTGAAGATTCAACTAAAATATGTCATGTCTGCTTCGCCCAAACTTTCTAAAGATAATGATCTGAGATTTTAAATACTAAGAATGTATGAAATACTGGAGCTGTTTATAATTTTTTACCTTGGCTCATCATCGCCATTATCATTGTTGATGCACTTTATGATGAGCTCCTCATGAATAGCTCTTTTCTTCTTCATCACATCGCCCCACTGTTACAAGTAATTATAATAGAGGTTTCAACTTATAATAGGGACAGAAGATGGTCCCTCAACAATTATTTTCAGGTTACCTTTCAGAACTGACAAAAGATGCAAGAATGCCCAACATAAAAGAGAAAGGAAAACAAAAAAGAAAAGAAAATGTGACATCTCCGGGTAAGAAAACGAAATATTGATTTTCAATATCAGAGTGTGACACATTTCATTAATTGACTTCAATAAAACTAGCTGAGAATCATTTTTGAATGCATGAATCAGCTGAGATACTCGAGATGATATTAACAGAACATATAGAAAGACATTCAAACATATATGACTAAAAAGCCCAATCATCAACAAAATAGTCAACCCAAAAACAGAGCATGTTTTCATGAAATTTAGGGCCTATGTATCAACTACTGGATATTACAGCCTGGGAACTTAACAAACAAATGAGAGACTAAAGAAGTGTAACTAAGCACCTATTCATAAAAGATTTGATATCAACTGGGTGAAAGTGGAAAAGTAGAAATAACTTTTATTGGGGAAGATCTTTCATTCTTTAAGTGGACTCTCTTAGAAGGTTTCGCTTTTGCTTTTGTTTTTGTACACAAGCAAAATGCTTTAGTACATGGTTTCAGCAAAGCAGTCAGTTCTGTGGATGAATCAATGATTTTCAAAATTCTATCAGACAGAAGATCTATAACTGTTTGCGGAAAATGCCCATATATAGTTACTCCAATCTATAACTGTCTGCAGAAAACGCCCAAATACAGTTACTCCACTTTCAACTGCATGTTCTATTATGGACATATCCATCCGGATCTTTTAAATCCTCTACCTCAGCAGGAGCTGCCCTAATTGGTTTTGAGAGACGGATGATTATCTAATAGGTAAGGCATATCCTCAGGTGTCACAAAACAAAAAGGGACAATACCATTTAACCGGCCCTTGCAGCTCTACCCACTTGTGGACAAAAAGTCTCGGTTCGGAAAGGAAGTCAAAGTTGATAACGTTACCAAGTAATGGAATGTCTTTTCCCCTAGTTGCAACATCTGTCACAATCAATAGCCTAGTTTTCCTTGCTCGGAATCTCGATATATGAATCTTGCGATTGCCTTGATCCGTATCACCTTAACAAAGAGTAAATTGTTTGCCGCCCCCTTGTGTTTTGTTCGAAATATTTATTCACCGTCTGTATTTTTAAAATAGGCTCATTACCCACCTGTGATTTTCAGAATGTACCTGACCGTCCCCCTCCATTAGAAAAACCGTCTAATTTAACGGTAATTGTAACACACGCGCTTAAAATGCGATTTTTTTATGTTTTTGGTTAAAATAAATTCTTTGTTGGACAAAAATACCCTTTTAGTAAATTGCTTGCCGCCCCCTGTGTTTTTTTTGAAATACTTATTCACTCCCTGTGTTTTTAAAATAGGCTCATTACCCCCCTGTGTTTTTTCGATTTTAACTTTATATAAGAGTATAACGATCAATTAACTAATTTGGTAACGTTTGCTAACGGAATAAGCGATTTTGGGTGCGTCAGCTTAATCGAAAAAACAAAGGAGGATAATGAGCCTATTTTAAAAACACAGGGGGTGAATGAGTATTTCGAACAAAACACAGGAGGGCGACAAGCAATTTACTCCCTTAACAAACATAAGGCATAATTCCCTCTTCCCTAATCAAGCACGAGATCAAGAATGAAGAAAAACTCTCCATAGCATAAGTTCTCTCCTAAAAAAAAATTAAAAAGAAAAATTCACCAACACCTAAGAAACCTCCTGTAGGCTTAGCCTGAATATGCAGAAGAAAGCTTCAGATCCTGATCGTGTATTTAAGCTGAGTGTCAGACCATCACATTACAAGTAATCCATAGTACTTCATATCATAATGTGAACCCAGGTTGGTATGTTCTTATGAAAAAGGTTCTGTTTAAGGACCAAATTACAATTTATTTAAGACAAACATTTTTAGAATGTGAATTGCTTTTGCAAGTGATACCATTTTGCAAGTTCAATAAATTGAAATATATTAGTATTATTTAGTTATAGGGATTTTACATTTTATGTTTGAACAGAATCAGGGAAGTAGGACAACCCGCAAAAGACTAGATTTCCTAGCAAATTAATTTTTGTTTGTTTTCCCTGAAAGTTAAACTAGTTTTAGTAATTACTAAACAGAGAAAATCATTACTTTACAAAATATTTGATAAACGAATCCAATAATATTTTACAACGTACCAAAAACTCAATTAGCATACCGAATAAATCTACTCACATTGTACTCTAAAATTCACAAGTGTCGTATGAAAACACTCACTTTTGCTCCACTAAAAACTTAAGATCAAATTTATTGCTCTGTATCATAATAATTTACAGATGCAGTGTTCTGAGGCATCATATATTTTATTGAAAACAAAGGAATGATGATAAACCTTGCTCTTACTGGCCCTTTTTGGAACTGATTTCAGATGCAACATCCTGCAAAACACAGCAACACAACCATTAATCTCAAAGGGGAAAATAAAGTCAGGAGCCAAGTAGAAACATTTCTTGGCAATCGTCATGAATCCCATAGCATATGCAAAATGAACCCACTACTTCTGAGAAATTAGTATGAAGTTGCTTGCACAGAATGTACGAATCACTGGAGCGATTAAGAGTTTCACCTTTGGCACATCATCACCAGATCGTTGTTGATGCACTTTGTGTAATGAAGACACTAGCGATTTATAATGAAACAAGTGGAAATGAGCTTGTATTGATTCAACTGAAAGGAAATTACAGGGAATTTAAAGACATGAATGAAAGATAGCCAATTTTAGAGAAAATTGGGAACTCCTAAAGAAGAGAGAGAAGAAGAGCCTAAGCCACTGCATACATTTTTCCTGCCCACATTCTACTGTTAGTCTAGCTTTTATAGCTTTTCTCTATCGCCGACTTGAGGCTATTTCGTTACCAATTCTGTTAGGTAATGTGGCATCTTCCTGGTGCGCATCCCTCTTTGTAACTGCACAGAATCTTCTTGGCTGGACCCTTTTGGCACCTCAGCAGCTTGTTCATCACACACATTGGGCTGTCTTTGCTGTCGGTTCATTACATTGCCGCCCTCTGTGAAATGAACCTTGTCCTCAAGGTTCTGAATCTGAATAAGATCTTCCCACGTCGCCTCTTCCACAGGAAATCCTTCCCACTGCACTAATACTTGATCAACTTCTTTCCCTTGTCTAATGAGAGATCTTTGAGCAACAATGGCTAAGGGCCGATGGATGGGAGAGGAATATTGAGATAATTCTGGCAGTGGACTACTTGGAGTACCAACTGCCCCCTTGAAGCGCTTGAGGAGGGACATATGAAAAACAGGGTGAATTCTTGATGACTCAGGTAACTCAAGGCGATACGCAACTGAGCCAATACGCTCCATTACTTTAAAAAGGCCATAGAAACGACGGCACAATTTTGAATTGAAGGGACCTCTTATAGAATTCTGTCCATAAGGTTGTAGTTTAAGCCATACCATATCACCTACTTCGAACTGTTTATCATGCCTCTTTTTATCAGCGTGGTTCTTGATACGAAATTGAGCTTGTTGCAAGTGCTGGCGTAGTTGGCGAAGAAGCAAGTCACGCTGATATAATTCATTTTCAACAGCATCGTTATTAGTCTCACCAGGAAGGTACCGAATAATAGATGGCGGTGGCCTGCCATATAATGCTTGTAAGGGTGTCATTCCCGTCGATGTACGATAAGAGGAGTTATACCAAAACTCAGCCCAATGCAAATATTTTGCCCATTGATTTGGAGAGTTTGCAACAAAACATCTAAGATAAAGCTCAAGGCCACGATTTACTATCTCCGCAACAAATAATTGGACGTCACGGTGTATATTGCGCCAATAGAAGCTCGCAGTTCGCCTTTAAAATGTGCGCAAGGTCCCATCTCTGATAGCAAAAAATTGAAGGCGAGGGCTACTCTGCAATCTGTGATAGAATACCATCTCTGATAACGGTTGATGACCGGCCATAGCATGATATGAGATCGTCGAAACCTCAGAATCTGGAGTAAGAGAAGTATCCATGAGTAACAACTTCAGAGCTGTTTCACACCTATGTGACGGAGACCATTTTTTATCATATGAGTAGCAGAGATCCTTCTCCCTTTTTACTTGAATTTTTGCAGATAAAAGTTTCTTGATAGGTAATTTGTGGGTGGTAGGAAGAAGTGATAAGGGTGTGTATGGGTGGGTATGAGTGTTTGGATTCTTTGTGGCTGGGCCGCGAATTGATGGAGCCATTGATACCTCTGTAGATGTTTGTGTCAATTTAGTCAATGACCCATGAGGGTTTTCAAATTCCAACTGCGCAAACCTATTCTTCAATGCGCGCCTGAACTGAGTCCACGAACCAATTTGGTTGTTGCGTAGAAGCCATTGATACCACTGTAGAGCCACGTTGTCCATATGCAATGAGGCAATCATTAACCGTTGAGCATCATCAATTCCGTAGTAATCACAGAATTGTTCTACTTTAAACAACCAACCCATTGCATCGCTACCATCGAACCAAGGAAAATCGAGCCGGAGGGGACGACCCAACGGTGGTCAACCACCAGAATTTAAATCGGTGGCCAAAAGATGAGCTGAGCAAGAAGAAGAGGACTCACTAGAATGGAGAACTTGAGTGAACTTACCATCCAAAGCAGGACACGGTAAACCCAATTGCTCCATAGATTTATGCTGAGTTGAAATCGCCGATTGCATTGAATTGCTAGGTCGCATGACTGCTAAATATACCGTAAGTTCATATAGTTCTAGAACAAATTACATACTTCTCTCAATCCTCACTTCAATTACCACCTAAAAGTTCAAATAATTTTAAAATATTGAAGCCTAATGCCACCTAATTACATTCTATCACCATAACATTTTAAGGTACGAGTGGATTTGTTGTCGAATCAATAGTATTCTTTTAAATAATTACCATCCAAAAATATAATGTAATGTCAAAAATTAACGGGTTGACCAAATCGCTCAATGGGCTAAATTCCACTCTAATAGGTTCAAGAACACGAGAGCACTTTTTTAAATATTAAAAAAGAAGGTATATGTTGATAGAGTTAGGTAAGGAAGTTGTCTTCCAAATTCAATTAGCACAATTCCCAACTATCTAGTCTTTGTTAAGGGTCTTTCATTTTTTCCAGCCAGATCAACATATTGAAAAAAGACAAAGGCTCTTACTCAAATGCGTAACTATCGTGTGCCTATCACCTCAACACGACACTCTAAAATTTATATTGATTTGAGCAAGGGTATTGGGATTTGAAAGACAAAGAATTGAATTGATTGCATAGTCTCAATATAAGAATTTAAAACCAACCAGTCATCTCTCACTTCATTCTATCATACAAAACTGTGGATGAGACTTTTGTCCCATTGGACTCCTAAGTGATAAAAGAAAGTAGAACTCATTCTTACTTTTTAATTACTGTTCTTGTGTATATGCAAGATTGAATCCATTTGATAACTAGAATAGATTTTAATAATAAGAAAGGGACTGGCAATTATAGCGCATTATTACCCTTACAGTTTAAGAATTTTCTTCAATGAAACTTATCCAAATATGTCACAATTATGCTTATTTCTATTAATGGTCATCATGAAATGATCATATTATTGTTATTTTTTCTTCTTTCCCTTTCCTTTACGTTTTCCTTTTTTTTTTCTTTTTTCTTTCTTCTCAATTATTCTACTCCAACATACATGCACACGACATGAATGCAGAGGTATATGCACACGAACAGGTTCACGCACACATGAAACCACATACAAACAAGACATGCACACACACATACACATAGATACATAGACTCAATCGAGTAATGTGCAAAGCATCGAATGCTAGGGCATACCATCGAATTTTGAATTTGGGAAGACGCTTTGTGTCGTGTTCTTTAGAATTACTTTTACCTATATGAAATGAAATAATTTCAAGCCATTGCCTTGATTGGAACTTTTCTAAAGGGTGTCATCTATGAATTGAGTTTTGGAGATCGAGATTAAAAAAAAGTGTTATAGTGACGGTAACAACAAGAAAGAGAAAAAGAGTATGGAGATCGACAGTTGGTGTCTAAGGGAGTGATTCAGTGGTGAGGGGGCTGGGTATGGAGATGGCTACTAGTACAAACTACTTATTGTAGTAAAAATATGTGATTAGGTTTTGTAACACCTATTAAGGGTATTTTTGTTCATAAAAATGTTGATTTAGGCATGATTATATAACATCTTGCATTTTTTTTCTTGTGTGTCAAATGCATAGCCATAATGGACAAAAATTCTAAGGAAAAGAATATTGTGCTTTAGAACTGTATGGACTTATTAGGTGACTACAATACCACATGAAGTAATATGCGCTTTAGGTGAACGACAAAGAGGTTCTTTACTATTTTGTCTCCTAATTTTTGTTTACTTATATAAATATGTTATTTCTTTTACGACAATAACTTTTAAGCTCCTCAATTTTTCTGCTATTTTATCTCCTAAAATCTCGGGTTTAATTTGTAAATGTGCCACAAGGCTTACTAAATTTTAGGACACTAATTTAAAGTTTTTCAATTTTAATTATTAAGCCTCCAAACTACAAATAAATGGTCAATGTTGAAACTTGTGAGACAACTATGCCCTTACCCCTAACATTGTTTGAAAAGTGGACAACAAACAAAGACACGTATGTTTCACATGCTTAAGCAAGGGTGAAAAGTAAAAAGCCACCTAAATAATGCTTTCATATATTTATGTATTTTTTCAAATAAAAATTATTCAATTTTTAGTTTTGATTAACATTTAGTATACAAAATTTCAATGCTAATTGGTTTCATTTTACCATTTGATAAAATGGTCTTATCATTTTCACTCAACTATTGCCTTGACCAACTCTATACATTATAATGTTAGACGACACCTGATCTGCGTGACTTTACTAGATTCAAATGTGTTTGAATTACTTGTAGATAACAATTCTATTGTAAAGTAGTGTACTGCTTCTACACTTCTACTTCATGTAAACAACTTTATTGTACTTCTATCATAAGCAATAGCAAGTGCCCAGATGATTCATCGGGCAACACAAACGTTACATGGTATTAAGAGCTTGGGTTATCACGCACATTTTTTTTTTCTTTTTTCTCTCTTGAATCAATCACCTCATGACTTCTCAGTCTTCACCTGCAACTTCGACATCTATTTCTCCAGTCATCTCTTTGGCCTTGGTCCAACATATTCCTCAAGAGATTTTTCTCAAACTCGGCATTGATAATTTTTTGCTATGGAAAACTCAAGTCTTCCCCGTTCTACTCGGTTTCATTGATGGATCCTCTAAAAAACCATATGTTCCTCTGAAATCTGTCGCCGCGTGGGTTCAACTTGATCAAATTATTTTGGGCCGGTTACTTGTATCTTTGTCGGACTCAGTTCTTTCCCAGGTCGTTGACAAATCCACAGCCCGTGAAGTTTGGCAAACATTAGAAGTCATGTATGGCTCCCAATCACGAGCGTGCATTCAACAGATCAAAACTGAGCTATAATCCATTGTCAAAGGTGCTCAAATAGTCTACTTCTATATTCAGCAAGCTAAATCTCTATCCTTAGCTCTTGTGAGTGCCGACAAACCGGTGGACGATGATGGCCTTATTCTATGGACTCTCCGTTGCCTTGGCTCCGAGTTTGATCCTATTGTTGCTGCTATTAACTCACGTTCTACGTCTCCCATTTTTGTAGAGGTACGTGGGTTACTCTTAGATTTTGAGCTTCGATTGACAGCCTCCTCCTATCTTTATGACAAGTCTGCTTCTATAACTGTGCATCACTAAAGTTCTCCACATTACAATTCTTCGTCACCCGTGGTGTCATCATTGCCTCCTATGCAAAAATTAAATTATGGTCGTTCTAATCGGGGCCGTCATGGTGGTCGTGGGAATGGTCGAGGATGTGGTAGTTGGGTAACTCTTCATCTACTACATCCAATTATACTTCTGTGGTTTGTTTTCGATGTAGGTATCCCTACCACAAAGCTAATAATTGTTGGGCTCCGGATGATGCGGTAAATCAAACAACCAAGGATTTTAGTGCTATGAACGTTGCAAATCCTTCAGACCCGAATTGGTATTTGGATACTGTTCCTACTCATTATATGACCCCAGATGCTACACAGGTTACTGGTAAGATTCCTTATTCTGGTTCGGATAATATTATGGTTGGGAATGGTGATGGTCTTTCAATCACCCATACCGGTTATACTCATTTCTCTCTATCCAGTGGTTCAGTCATCAAATGCAATACTTTACTTGTTTCGAATCTTACAAAGCGTCTTTTATCCGTTGCACAATTCACAAGAGACAAAAACTGTTTTTTTTGTTTTCACTCTATTTGGATATCTTATTAAGGATCTGAAGAGAGTAAATTGCTTGCCGCCCCCCTGTGTTTTGCTTGAAATACTCATTCACCCCTTGTGTTTTTAAAATAGGCTCATTACCCCCAGTGATTTTCGGAATGTAGCTGACCGCCCCCCTCCGTTAAAAAAACTGTCTAATTTAACGGCAATTGTAACACACGCGCTTAAAATGCGATTTTTTTATGCTTTTGGTTAAAATAAATTCTTTGTTGGACAAAAATACCCTTTTAGTAAATTGCTTGCCGCCCCCCTGTGTTTTTTCTGAAATACTCATTCACCCCCTGTGTTTTTAAAATAGGCTCATTACCCTCCTATATTTTTTCGATTTTAACTTTATGTAAGGGTATAACGATCAATTAACTAATTTGGTAACGTTTGCTAACGGAATAAGCGATTTTGGGTGCGTCAGCTTAATCGAAAAAACACAGGGGGGTAATGAGCCTATTTTAAAAACACAGGGAGTGAATGAGTATTTCGGGCAAAACACAAGGGGGCGGCAAGCAATTTACTCGATCTGAAGACGGGACACCTGCTACATCAGGGAACGCTTAGTGGTGGTCTGTATTCTTTGCAGCAGCCTAATAAAGTCGTCTTTCTAGCAAATAAGGTCACGCGTGATGTGTAACATGCACACCTTGGCCATCATTCCTCCAGTATCCTTGCTCGTTTACATGCTAACTTGCCAAGTCTTCCATCCAAAGTCTCCTCAGGGCCGTGTGGTAGTTGCCAATTAGGGAAGAGTCAGCGTCTTCCTTTTGACTTTCATGTTCCACGATCATCTTGTTTGCTTAATATTGTACATTGTGATGTTTGGGGTCCATTCCTGACACCATCTTTGGAAGGATTTCGTTTCTATTTAATTTTAATCAATGATTTTAGTAGATTTGTTTGGTATTATCCTTTGATACGCAAGTCTGGTGTGGCCTCTATTTTTCCATCTTTTATTGCAATGGTGGAGAATTTGTGTGACAAGAAAATTAAATAAATTCAAAGCAACGCCGGGGGTGAATTTATTGGTAATACTGTCCAACAACTATTTAAAAGTCATGGTATTATTCACCATTTATCTTGTCCTGGGACACCATAGCAGAATGGTGTGGCAGAGAGAAAGCATCGACATATTGTTGAAAGTGGTCTTACAGTTTTGGAGCATAGTTCCTTACCATCTATTTTCTGGAACCATGCTTTTTCTATGGCGGTCTATCTCATTAATCGGCTACCAACTATCGTGCTCCAATATCACTCTCCTTATGAATTGCTTTATGAGTGTTGTCCAGATTATTTCATGCTTCGGGTTTTTGGGTCTCTTTGTTACCCATGTTTATCTCCGCTTGGTCGAAAGAAGCTTGAGTTCAAGTCCTGCAGATGTTTATTTCTTGGCTACAGTCCTAATCACAAGGGCTTCAAATGCTATGTTTTGGATACAGGAAAAATTCTAATTTCTCGTCACGTGGTCTTTGATGAGGGAAAATTTCCAGCTTCAATGCTCACTCAGTCGGCTACCTCATCTCCTCTATTTTCTCTCAAGCTTTTTCCAGCTCAAATGCTACGTCTAATCATTTGGTATCTGACATTTCTATGTCGAGTCATGCTGCTCCATGTTCTCCAGCACGACTTCATCCTTTACCTGAAGATGAAAATGCACAATCACATGCTTCTGATGCCTTAATTATGCCTAATTTGGACCATGATGCACCATTTCACAATTCGTCAACATCAACTCATGGTTCTGGTGACTTGGTCCTACATGAATTGGATCATAATGCTCAAATTCCCAATTCGTCAGCTCCGGTCCCTTGGCATTATTGAAGACCATATTCCCGCTGAATCTCAAATGTTGTTTCCTCATACTATGACTCAGTCTAATACTTCAACCCTTCCTACTCGCGAGCACCACATGGTGGCTTGTTCTATGGATGGTACTCGACGACCAAAGGTCCTACTTTCTTCGCGTTATCCAATTGCATCTTGTTTACTTGCGACTACATCAACTCTACCAAATGAACCCACTTGTTTCACAACTGCGAATAAAGATCCCAAATGGCGTGCAGCCATGGTTGAAGAATTTAACTCTCTTATTGCTAATCAGACGTGGTCTTTAGTTTTTTTTACGCCTTCCATGAACGTTATTGGGTGTTGTTGGTTTTTGGGACTGGTCGCCCAATATGGGTTGACCCGGCCCGACCCATTTTGTATGGGTCATAGGTCATGGGAAGTTATGGAAATAACTTCCCATCCTTTTTCTAATATAGAAATTTAGAAAAAGAATAAAACTGTCGTTCAGTTCTATATATAGACAGAAGTGCAGTCTTCTGTTTTCTCCTTCTCATCTTCTCTATGCTCTCTCTCAATCTCTCTTACTATGTCTATAGTGCGTAGACATCAAAATTAAATCGGTATTTAAGTTGTGGCAATATAGTCCAAGATTGAACATGTATTTTGGACTCCGATTCGTGGCTGTTTAACGGTGGAACGAACGTGGTTAATTCCTGCAGACTCTTCTGCATACTACGAGGTTAGTATTCTATTCGGTTTATGAAGATTCGTATTTTGTATTAAATTCTTCATTGGTATTAGAGCTAAATCGTTGGTTCTCCGTAGATATTTGTTCTCTGCAGTATATATTTGTATATGCATGTTAAATCGATGAATTATTGTGATTTAAGCGATTTTTAACATAATAATTGTGAATTTATGTTTCCGTGAAGTATCATAAGTATGTGTATTTTTGGTACTGGTAAAAAGTGCTCGTTGCAAGGATTCTAACGGCACAAATTTCATAATTTTTCGTTAAGTAATGAATTTATTACGAATTTTTAAAATTTGATTGTCAAATTGATTAAAACATTTTTTTTGCATTTTTTTTGTCAGTGTTTTGGTCATTTTTCATGTCTGTATCATGTTTCAAAAATTATGTATTTAATATTGTTAGAACGGGTTCGTCGAGAGCTTTCCGTAGACATGTAATATGCTAAATTTGGTCTTTAAACGCAAAAGTTATGAAGATTTTATGTAAATCTGGAAAAGTTGGGTTAGTGTGTGTTCTTAGTGTAGTGCGTGTACGTTGAAAAGCGTGTAAAATTGCAGAACATGTCTGGACATGGCGGGACACGTGGCCCAATCGTAGGTTGCCATATGGCGAGGTCATTTTTAAAAAAATTATATATATATATATATATATATATATATATATATATAATTAATAATAAAAGTATTATTAAATTTAAAATTTGACAATAGACATTGTCCATTGTCAGACGTGATTAAATCACATCTCTGTGACGTGATTCAAATACTGAGGGGCCATGACTTTGTGGGCCACGTGGCTCATTGCGGTACGCCACGTGGCTCATTGCGGTACGCCATGTGGCTCATTGCGGTACGCCACGTGGCCATGTGCATTTAAAAAAAAAAACAATTTGAATTGTTTTAATTTCAATTTCGTGATTGAATCACGTCTGAGGGACGTGAATCAATCACGTAAATTGGCTTGAGATGGTGGGCCACGTGGCTCAGTTAGATTGTGCCACGTGGCCATATTATAAAAAAAAAAGGGTGATCACGTCTGACCGTGATTCAATGTGAATTTGAACATTGAATCACGTCCATGTTCAAAATTGAACATGGTTTGTTGGGCCACGTGGCTCATTCTGGTTGCGCCACGTGGCCCTACATAAATAATAATAATTATTTTTTAAAATTAAATTAAATTAAATTAGTTTTAATTTAATTTTTAAAGATAGAATTAAAATTAGTTTTTAATTTTTTTACACCTCAACCCTGCTGCCACCGGAGGTGGTCCAACGTCGGCGGACGGTGGTCCGAAGGTAGTCAGGCAGCAGCTTGGTGGTGATCCGACGATGGTTCGGTGGTAGTCTGATGGCGACAAAAGGCGGTCCGACCACTGGCAAACGGCTGTCTGGTAGGGAAGGACGGCGGTTCGATTGTCGGTCGGTGGTGGTCCGATGACAAAGGACGGTGGTCCAATCGCCAGTCAATGGTGGTTTCGCTACGATTCGGTCGTCCGTTGAATTTTAAAATAAAAATATATTATTATTATTATTTAAATAATACATTAGTTGTATTAATTTAAAGGATGACATAATATCTATGTGATATTTACAGATTTGACCCCATATTTTTTTATGCCTTTATCTTTGTGATAATTCTATTTTTGCCCCCATGTTTATTAAATGAGCTCTTATCTTTATGATAATCTCATTTTTGACCCCATGTTCTCAATTAGGGCCATTATTTTTGTGATAATTGTGTTTTGGCCCTATTTCTTGCTAGAGTAGTACATAACTTAAATTAATTTCAATTATAACATGAAATCATGAGTAATTTCATTAAGTTTGTCCAAAATTTGTGTAGTTTAATTGTAACATTTACCATTAAGGGCAAAAAAAATTTGAAATTTTGTTTAAATGCCTAAATTTATGTAATTTTATTGTAATCTTTACAATTAGGACGTGAAATTTTTGTAATTTTACTTCGAAATATGAAATTTGTGCAATTTCATTATACATGTTGTGTACAACATTAATGCATGCTACGTGCATTATTACTTTTTGAAATTAATTTATTAGATAGTTATGTATTAAAGTTTGTTTATTTACCTGAGGACTTTAGTAGTCATTTGAGAGTAGTATGACTTAAACAAATTGCGAGAAAAATTTCCGCCACTACTACTTATAAGAACACGTACTGTAATGGGCCCAAACTACTGATCCCATATTTTGTTTTACTATTAATATTTACACGTAATATTAAATATTTTATGGGATATTTTACTGAGCATGTGATAATATTAGACGCACTTTTATTTCTCTTAACATGTAGAACTAAAAATGTGTCTTTTGAGACTCAATAAGTTTGAGACAACTTCTACATGCTCAATTATCATGGTCCACATGTATTAAAAGAATTGAATTAGTCAACTTTGGTGGACCACATCAAATTTTGAGGAAAATGAGAACATTAAGGAGTGAATTTTTTTAGTAATTTATTTGTTAATTACTAATTCATGTCAAGATCATGTTAATATTTGTCTTTATCACATGTTCTTATCATAGGCATATGTTGCATATGTTATTAAATTAATAATTAGTTTATTAATCCTTTATCTGAGTGGGAGTTCTAAGATTAGAATTGGTGTGATTCTAATCTAGAACTATTAGTTCTCACACATATGAATTTATGTAATTCATATACGGAACTAATGTTTCTACTCGAATAGGATTAAATTGTGATAATTGTGACATTTGAATATAGAATTTGGTAGGTTGTACTACAATATGTTGGTACTATATAATATGTCACTTTATTATATTTAAATATTTGTTCAAGTAGAATTAAACATCTTAATGTGCTAGTACCGAACATCAAAGATGTCTATGTTGTGGTTATTTATGATAACTGCAAAATATCATTGCTGAAGAAAAAATGGATGGTGATGATTGTTAATGTGGCATTATCAAGTTCAGAATATCCTTGAGCAGCAAATAGGTGTTTGAAACACTGAGTTATAGTATAGTGAACCATTAAGGTGGTAACACCACTCAGCATAAGAGATAAAGGCCTATTGGGCTAGAAAAATGCTAATGCTTGCATCATGTTGTTTAGTCCTCATTACTTATTACTAAGTTTGACCTACTGATGTGGGGATTTCGAAAGCTTGAAAGAGAAATTCAGTAGAATTTCTATTTCTAAACTAAGTCAACTTATACTCAAGTTCAACACAAGCTAGAAATGTCTCAATGCAACTGAAAGGTAGCATTTATGAGATGTTGAACATAATTTGAGAATTGAAGGTAATTGGCCACATTCTCACTCATGAACAACTAGTGCAAGTTGTCATCATATCCTTTCCATCTAGCTGAGTGCACATAATGTCAACATGACGTACAATAGGAATGTTAAGACGTTCCAAACATTAAACACCAAGTGGAGATTGTAGGTAACGCCTTTTAGCCATCTAGGTCATTGGTCAAGCTTATGTAGCTAAGTCCAATAAGCAAGGGTCATGATGATCCAAGCACAAGGGGCAATGACTCCAATGATAAAAAGAAAGGATAAGTTGACTGAGAGACCAAGAAGGTCAGACGTATGTGTGACAAATTGTGATAGCTATGTGCTACAATTGTCACAAAAGGATCACTAAGCTTGGGATCGCCCTAAGCTGAAGATCAAATATTTGTCCTCATGACTAAAAATGTAAGAGCTTTTGTGGGATACCATTTGATTTTAGATCAAAATATGGTTATTTTTGTAATAATTCAAGAGTTGAAGTCAAGGGCATTGACACTTGATAAGTACCATTATGTGATGGTCAAACTCTATATTTTTCCACAATGCGCTAAAAGCTCCAATTTTTCAAGTCAACTTGGTATATGCATTAAAATCCCTTTACGATTAAGTCTTATACTTTATAAGTACTCAGTTGAATTGTTAGGAACAACTCATTATAAATTTGGCTATATTGTGGATGGTTTTCTTGTTCTATGAATTGAACATCAAAACCAATGCTATATAAATATGTGTTATTAATACTACATCTTTGTGATCTATAGCATAACAGCTAGGCATATAAGGCAAGATAGAATGAAAAGACTAGCATACGAAGCTCTTTTGAGGCTGTGGTAAGCACAATTCTATATGTTCCTGTGTGAAAGTTGCCTAGCCAATAACTCCACAATAAAATGTTTGGCAAAGGCTTGCGAGCTAGTTTTCCGTTGCCTTGAATTCATCCCGAAATCTATGATCCAAAGAATGATAGGGCAAGGCATGAGGCCTCATATTTCGTAACTTTTCTCAAAGTTTTCACAAGACTTGGTTTTGTCCTTTTGTTTTCTCACATGTCTGAAGTTTAACTGCTATGGATGTTATTCTAATCATGTTGAGAATCAAACTGACATAATGTGAAATCTTTAAGAACCGATCTTGTTCAGTAATATTTATTTGATTTGTTCAAAATAATTTGTTGACGAAAAAGGTATAGCAAGAGGGCTAAATATTCTTGCCACTTCGCAACTATGAGATGTTGCAGAAAGACGTAATATATCCTTATTGAATGTGGTTAAGTATATGATGACTCGTATAAATTTCTCAATTATGTGTTGGGAATATATAACTGCCATATATATACGTTTAACCAAGTGTCCTACAAATCAATCACTTCAACTCCTTAAGAGTCATAGACATGTAGTGAACCAGTCTGCGATGAATTATGACCCTGTGAGTTGGCTACTTTGTTCATGATATTTCTCATGAGCTTGAGAAATTGAAACCAAAAGGAAATAGGTGTATTTCTATTTGGTACAATGAATGCTCCAAAGGGAATGTATATTGATGAACAGATAGTGGGAGTGTGTTTAAACTCAACATTCTTGGATATAGAATTTTCTGGTAAGAAATTCAGTTATCTGAATTGAATGCTCCTAATGGTCCTATCCTTCACAATTTTTTCAGTAGAAATGAGGACTTGCTTCCGTTCACTGATCCAAGTGGGAGATAAACACCGGTTTGGTTTTGGTCAACTCGAATCCGTTTCGTGATCAAAATGAATTCGTTTCATTAACCAATTTATGAATCATGTTCACTTGCAATAGTAATATCGGTTTCATCAACTCGAATATGTTTTGTTATCAATGTGAGTTCGTTTCACTACCGGGTGATTATGAAAATAAGTTTTTCATATGTTTACTAGTTAAGATGGTAATGAACCCTAGATAGTGGCTGAAATTCTCTCATCTTTTTGCAAGGAAAAGTCGGATAAAAGCAATGCAAGAACAATTGAATCCAATTTGAGATATTAAGCTCATTAGTGGCTAAAAAGTTGTACCCAAATTGAGGGTATAACTTGCACGCAAACCTTCTTTCGCTGTTAGGTATGCCTCAATCCACCCATTTCTGATCATGTCACCCAATTGAATCTCGAATTATATCAGGTGGATGTAAATGTGATTTACATCAGGTGGATATAAATGTGATGTTTCTTAGTGAAAAAATACAAGAAGAATTCATTTTGTATGTTCTTAAAATGGTTCAATAAGACATCTGTGTATATGTCAATTGATCTGAGAGTAGATATGTGATTCTATCTCTCTAGATGGACGATATTATTGATCAGAAAATGACAAGGAGTATATAATCACTATTAGGATGTGATTATCCTCAACTTTGTGGGATGAAGGACATTGGTGGAGTAACTTATGTGTTTAGAGTCAAGATCCAGAGGGATCACTTTAAAGATTCTTGTTTTGTTGCAAGAGTCATATGTCAAGAAAGTTCTTGAATGACTCTACGTATAAGTCTACAAACCTATAGATGCTCCTGTAGCCGAGGGTGAAAGCCTAAGCTAAGGGACGTGTCTCCAAATGCCAGAATAGATTGATGAGATAAAAATGTTCCTTATTTAAGCACCATGGGTAGCTTAGTATATACTGTGGTTTATACATGGTTAGATATTTGTTTTTGCCGTGAGATTGGTAAGTTGTTACCAATTAAATCTTTGATAAGTTCATTGCATCGTTGTCATTAAGATCATGAGGTATTTGAAAGGCAATTTAGATTTTGTCAATGCCATTAAAGTCTTGATCTTTATTAGTAGAGATCCATAAATGCTGATTTGGGTGGTGACCCAGATAAGCGTAAAGTTACCTCTTGACATGCTTACTTGTTAATCAATGGCACTACTTCGTGGAATAGCAAGAAGCAAATATGCATAGTATTGTCAACTGTGGAAATTGAGTTGTGTGGCATGCTCAACAACTATACAAAAAGCAATAGGGCTCGAGAGATTATGATGGACTTGAGATGAGTCAGTTGCTAGACGAGCAATGACGATCTATTGTGTCATCTAATTATCCATCGCCTATGCTAAGGATCTTGTATTTCATGGCAAAACCTAATACATAGACATTATAACTTTGTGTCATAAAAAGAAGTGACTGTGGAACACTCACCTAAGCATGAGATGGCAGTGACCCACTCGATAAGTCCATATCCAGAGATATGTATTTGTTGCAATAGAATCTCTAGGATTGCATAGGACTTGATATTGATGTTCTATAAAGTGATGTGCAATTACTAATGTACTCATACTAGTGAGTATTTGATGTTAGTTCATAGTCAACAAAATTTTCTTCATGTGTTTGCTTAGTGCCTTGTCTTTGTGATAAGTTTGGAAGAAATCGAATATGAGTATGCTAACACAGGTTGACATATAAAAGTATGTCGACAAGTTGATGAGATTGACTCTCTCACACAAGCAATCGCCTCTGGCGCAGTGGGAGCGTGCAGAGATGAGACGATAGGAGTTGGTTAGTATTCGTCAGGAAATACTATACTTATATAAGATATGTCGCCTTAAGTATTGGTTTGGAATTGGTTTTTGTGACAATATTAAGATGAGACCTCTTAATTGTATATGTTACAATTAAAGATTGACATGAGGTCGATATGGATTCCCACGGTCTATATAACCTGTTTGTAGCTAGATTTGAAACCTTGATTACTAAGTGTATTAAGTTTGAGGATTCGGGTTAGTTTCTAAGTGATAACTAGACCAAAATCTGTACGGTGTTTGATTTAGGTAAAGACATACGCCCCTTATAAGGAAAGTCACACCATAACACATGTTTCATACCATGTGTGCTTTGCGACCGTAAAATGGAAGTGGGTGAATGGATCCCTGCTTCACCACTGTGTGAGTCCTTGAAGCAATAAATACTTCTTTAGGATACCCTTAGTGACCTACGCTCATATTCTAATAGGTCAAGTTCAATGTTAGCTACTTTGGTATGTTGTCTAAAGATCACGTTAGATTCGATCATATGGGACATGTCCGGGAAAGCGGTTGACTTGATTTAGAAGGAAAATGAGCGAAGGGAAGACTATTCGCATCTAGCGCTACATGTGTTCATTGGTCGACCAGTTATACAATCTTTGTGATTGAACAATCTTTGTGATTGAATATAACTATGAATACATGTTTGAGATTTAAAGGTCAAACATAGCCTACGAGGGATAAGGTGTGTGTTGACTGATGTGAACTTAAATTGGTTTAGGGTACAGCAAGATATTTTCTTCCATTGAAGACCGTAGCTCCCATGTCATCCTTAACAGGTGCATGGTCTGAGCTTTTACTTGTTGTGTGCTCGCGGGTCGCACGACTTATTTGCTCGTATGAATTTGATGATGGTTCCTGACAAGGTCATAGAGAGAAATAGTGGTAGATATGAGTCTACCCATCTTGTGCGAGTGGGAGATGTTGGTTTTTAGGACGGGTCGCCCAATATGGGTGGACCCGGCCCGACCTATTTTGTATAGGTCATGGGTCATGGGAAGTTATGAAAATATGAAGATCTGTATTCTGTATTAAATTCTTCAGGTGTAAATGGGTATACCGGGTGAAGCAAAAGTCTGACGGCACTTTGGAACATTACAAGGCCCGATTAGTAGCTAAAGGCTATACACAATAACCTGGGCGTGATTATGGGTACACCTTTAGTCCAGTAGTTCGTGCTGTTACTATTCGCATGGTTCTCACCTTGGCTATTTCTAAAAATTGGTCTCTTCGACAATTGGATGTGAAAAATGCCTTCCTCCACAAGGATTTGTCTGAAATAGTTTTCATGCACCAACCTCAAGGGTTTATTGACTCCGCATATCCTAATTATGTGTGTAAGTTACGAAAATCACTTTATGGACTTCAACAGGCCCCGAGGACTTGGTATCAAAAGTTTAATAATTTTCTTATCTCTTGTGGCTTTACACACTCTCACCATGAGGCCTCTCTATTTATTATGCACCAATCTGGTCATGTTCTTATCCTCCTCATTTATGTGGATGATATTGTTATAACTGGTGATTCGCCTAATGTTATAATTGAGTTTATTGCTTTGTTGTCTAAAACATTTACAATGAAGGATTTAGGACCCCTTTATTTCTTCCTTGGCATTGAAGTCCATACTTCTCAACATGCTACTAATGGTGAGCTCATCACTCAAATGAAGTACTTACTTCAATTGCTCAAGCAATTTGGAATGGATGGTGCAAAACCAGTTGCTACTCCCGGGACGGGTTCTCAACTACATGCTACTGATAGTGAGCTCCTCTCTAATGGAATTGAGTTTCACCAACTATGTGGAGCCTTGCAATACTTAACATTGACTAGGCCAGATCTCTCATATGTTGTTAATTCTGTGTGTCAATATATGCATTCTCCTCAGGACATCCATTTGGTTGTGGCAAAACAGATTCTTCGTTATGTCAAACAAACTCTTTCTTATGGACTTTATTTTCAACCAATTTTTAGCCTCAATTTATATGGCTATAGTGATGCAGATTGGGTGGGTTGTCCCATAACTTGTCGTTCTACGATGGGTTATGCAATTTACTTGGGCCAAAATTTGATTGCGTGGGGTTCTCGTAAGCAAACTATGGTGTCAAAGTCGAGCTTAGAAGCTGAATACTGAGCATTGGCTTCCCTTGCTTCTGAGATGCTATGGGTTATGCACATTTTACGGTTTCTAGATGTTGAGTTACATACTACGCCTCTAATTTACTGCGACAATATTAGTTTCATCTATATGGCTTCTAATCCCATAATCTATCAGCGAAGCAAGCACATTGAGATTGACGTTCATTTCGTCCATGACAAAGTTAGCGACGACACTCTCTAACTTCAATATATTCCAACGTAAGACCAAAAGGATGATATCTTCACTAAGCCGTTGTTTAAACCACGGTATGTTCTTCTTCGAGACAAGCTGCCAGTGGCTCCTTCCCCATCAGCTTGTGGGGGGTGTTAGACGACACCTGATCTACGTGACTTCACTAGATTCAAATGTGTTTGAATTACTTGTAGATAACAATTATGTTGTAAAGTAGTATACTGCTTCTACACTTCTACTCCATGTAAACAACTTTATTGTACTTCTATTATAAGCAATAACAAGTGCCCAGATGATTCATCGAGCAACACAAACATTACATATAATACTCAGTATTGGTGACATGTTAGGTTAGGATAGACTGAATTATAAAATTTTCTTTGAGTAAAATGGTAGACATTCTAATATCTTTTTATTTTGTGTGTTTTGTATTGATAAATTTTCTCTTCAAATTCGTTAACTTATTCTTTGAGTATTCTAGCAAAGTCAATCAATACAAGTGGTTAAAAATGATATGTAAATCTATCCTTCTAAGCTTCACGCTAGAAGAGCAAAAACTATAATTTTAAATGCACTAAGAAGTAGATCAAAGGTATAAAAGAAAGACAGAAAATAGGAAACATTAAATATAAATCTTGAATCAACAAAATTAGTCATGGATGATGTCTAAGGGGAGCATAAGAAGCTAAATAGTAGTTGATGGTTCTTTCATACGTGCTTTTGGGTTATGTATCCATATTAAGGCAAGAACTAGAACAAATGTATTTGAGGATGATAAAAAACACACAAAACTAAATATAAACTTTGAATCAATAAAATTAGTTATGAATAGCGTCCAAGAGGAAAAAAAGAAAACTAAATAGTAGCTGATGGCTTTTCCATGTATACTTTTGTTATGTATCCATCAACCAAACATTAAAGACAAAATTTGTCTTTGGCGCAAAAGGCTCTAAAAAGCAAATAGGTGAAATAGTATTTTATAGATTAATAAGAAAAATATTCATGCAACACACAGATATCTAAATAGTCTATGTATAAATGTACAAGATAAAAATAAGGGGAAGTACATATGATACTAGTAAAATAGAAAGAAAATAAATGTAATTTTTTAAGGAAAAAAAATTCTAGATAGGATGGGGAGGAGGGTTGGGCAGGGGCGGATCTATGTAGTGTGGGAGGGGGGCCAACATTTTAAATTTTTTTAAAAAATATCTATGTAGTATCCTTAAAAAAAATTATCGGCTCCCCAATCTTTAAAAATTTCTATATAGTATTAAAAAAATATTTTGGCCCCCCAATATTAAATTCCTAGATCCGCCCCTACGGTTGGGGGAGGGGGGTTTCTGGTTGATAGGTTGAGAGGGGGAAATTAATAAAATTAAAAATTAAAAGAATAAAAAAGGAAAAGAAAAAGCAAATAATGAGGAAAAATTAAAGGAAAATGCACGAAAAAATAACTAATTTAACCTTCTGTTAAGAGTTTCACATGGTGAACTAGAGAGTAAAGAGAATAATTTCTCCTACATGAAAAGATTATGAAAATAATGAGCTATTAATAAATATGTGTAGGCTCAAAACCCAATAGTTTAAGCTCTTGGATCAATAGTAGAGTTCTACACATGTATGTTAAGGCCCATTTATTCTCAGATTCTCAGGGCTCACCACAACAAGTGGTATCAGAGTCAATGGTTTGATGATCTTGGCCCAAACTCTTGACGAATTATGGTACACTATCGTGACGAACTCTCGGTGGAGATTGGCACTTGGGCTTGGAAGATGGAGTAAGGTCATAATAAGCATAATTCTTGGGTTGTACTCTCCAAGTTGTATGAGGTTACGATAACGCGATAGAGCAAGGCATGGTTAATCTGGGTGATCTCAAGCGGGCTCGTATGACAGTTGGTTCATAGAGCTTACGATAAACCGATGGAGCAAGGCATAGTTGATCTGGGTAATCCAAAGCGGGCTCGTACGAGAGTTGGTTCGCGGTGCCTCATGGTTGATCTAGGTGCACGGGGAAGAGCTACTAGAGCCACCACGGTAGCTAAGGTGCAAGGAGATCTAAAAGCTTGTGAGAGTGGTAAAGATAGATCCATTGGCAACAAATATGGATCAAGAGGGGAGTTAAAGGCCCAATTGGAGTTCACATGTAAAAATAGAGAGATTTGTTAGGAGTTTCACATGGTGAACTAAAGAGCAAAGAGAAGAATTTCTCTCACATAAAAGATCCACTAGCAAAAAATATGGATCAAGGGGGAGTTAAGACTCAATTAGAGTTCACATGAGAAAATGGGTAGATTTGTTAGGAGTTTTCACATTGTGAACTAAAGAACAAAGAAAAGAATTTCTCCCACATGGAAAGATTAGGAGAATAATGAGCTATTAATTAATATGTGTAGGCTCAAGACCCAATAACTTAAGTTTTTGGGTCAATAATTGAGTTCTACACTTGTATGTTAAGGCTCATTTATTCTCTGATTCTGTGGGCTCGGCATAACACCTTCAAAGGGTTATCTTTCTTTCTCAATTTTACCGGTAATTTGACGAGAAGTATTGGTTGCTTCACTTTTTGGTATAGGGGACTAATTGAGTAATTTTATAATATTAGAGATGAAATTGAAAAAAATGAGTAAAAGTTGAGGACTAACGATAAATTTGTCCTCATTAGCATACAAATGCCTACTTGATACAAAGCGTTTTTCACATGTGTTGAGCATAACTATCTACTTTGCTAGATAAGCCATCATGATTTGGCAAATTCACTAACTTATCTTTTTATTATTTTGGTCATTGCCAGCTTATCCTTAGCACGTAATTTGGAGAACTTTGAGAGCTTAATTAGGACAATTTATGTGGGAATTTATAAACATAAGGCCGAAATTGGCATGTGGATGCAAATTTGAAGACTCACTTGTCAAATCTAGTATTTGAAGGTTTGATTAGAAAATAAATATAAAATTAGTGGGCTTAAATATAGTTCACACTACCTTACAATTATTACAAAAAGACATAGATAATCATGGTAAGAAACATAATAATGGTAAACAAAATAACTCAAGATTGTCAGTAGGCATTTGGTTTAGCGTATAATTCTTAATTTAAATGCGAAAAATTTTGATATCAAGTTTTAATATAATAACTTAAATTTCCCTTAAATTAAAAAATTCATGATTAAATTGTTTACTAAAGATATAAAGTTAGTTTACATATTTTAACGAGTAAATTACTTGCCGCCTCCCTGTATTTTGCTCGAAATACTCATTCACCCCCTGTTTTTTTAAAATAGTCTCATTACCTCATGTGTTTTTCGGAGTGTAGTTAACGCACCCAATATGCTAATACCATCAATAAAGTTAACGAAACTGACAAAATGATGATTTTATCCTTTCTTTTTCTTATTTTTCCTCTGTTATTTCCTTCTTCCCTTTCTCCTTCATCTTCTTCCTTCTTCATCTTCATCTTCTCTCTTCTTATTTTATCACTTTTTTTCACAGAACGTACACACACTTTCTCTCTCTCTCTCTCTCTCTCTCTCTCTCTCTCTCTCTCTCTCTCTTTCTGATACATGCACACATTTTTTGATTAGCATTCACCAAACCCTTCAAACACCCACAAATTTCTACCTACAATTTAACAAAAAATTTAAAAAAAAACCCAAAATCATTATTCGTCGTCGTCGCACATCTTGGGTTAAAGATTTTATTTTTTTGATAATTAGAATCAGAGGTCAACAACAGAAAGCAGCCAACTCTCAACATATCTTCTTGGATCTCGTAGCACGTAGTTAATATCATCAAGTTTGCTGATAACAGAAAAGAATAAATGTGGTGCATACCCATACACTTATGGCATATGGATTTCGTGTGTGTGTGTTTTGTGAAAGATTGTTACATATATACATATATATACATATATATATATATACATATATATATATATATAATTTGAGATGGACAAGATAGAAGCAAACATCACTACAATAATAAGCTCCAAAACTAACCCAAATTAAAAATATAAGATTTCAGATCAGGCTAGCCATTATCTTTTAGGGCATGTTTGTGTACTTGGGTCTCCTTCTTGAATGAAATGGGTCTTTATCAATGACATATTTGTGGGGTTTGTAATTAACTCATGCACGAGTGTGCAGCAAATAGAGTAAGAAAGGTAGTTTGTTGGGGAAGAAGATGAAGAAAGTATGTTGGTAAAATTATAATATCTCAGGTAGATAGAGAAATGAAAAAAATGGAGTCTTTGAGATTGGGAAACAAGGAGGGTACAAGAGAGGGACAAATTAGTAAATTTGGAGAAGTTAAGATGACAGGATTTCACTAAGGCTCCGTTTGTTTGCCGTAAAATAACTTGCTTGTGTAAAATATTTTTCGTGGAAAGTGTTTTCCTGAAAAATAAAATATTTTACAGGGCTCTGTTTGTTTGCCGTAAAATAACTTGTTGGAGGAAAATATTTTACTGGAAAATAGAATACTGAAAAATATTTTATGGTGTTTGGATATGCCGTAAGTTTTGTAAAATGTTTTCTTTTCCCAAAGGACATGAAAACATTTTACATAATTTTGTACTAGTCGCAATTGTTGACCGGAAAATATTTTACGGTTGACCAATTTTTCGGTGTTACCAAACACCGTAAAATTAAGAAAAAGTAGCCGCAATTTTTGACCGGAAAACATTTTACGGTTGACCAATTTTCCAGTGTTACCAAACACTGTAAAATCAGGAAAATATTTTCCGGAAAAATATTTTACAGCAAACAAACGGAGCCTAAGAAGTTACAAAAATTGCACAATTGTTGCGTGAGCTTCACTTCTAATTAAAACTGACGGAAGTGTTAACAGATGAAGCCGATCAGTCATATTCCGAAAAATACAAAGGAAATAATAAACTTATTTTAAAAATATAAAGAGTAAATAAGTATTTTAGATAAAACACAGGCAAACAATTTACTCCATATTTTAACCAACAATGTCTTAGCTACCTTTTCAGACAAAATGACAAGTATAGATCCTCCGACATACGTACATACACATACGTACATACACATACATATCATATATCTCTCACACACATATATATTACTCGTTGACCAAAAAAAAAAACACATATATATTACTAATATAATTTATTGTTGGAATGCGGCGAGCATGAACGTTGAAAAAGAGCGAGATGAGTCACAACACTCTTTCCCCTCCTCTGCCGAGGTGGACCCACCGCCACCACCTGCGGGGGAGACGCCACCACCCCTGTGGCGGAGTCACCACCACCACAACCACCAAAACCATCAGCTTCGTCTGATGCCATGATCCATTCACGGAATCCTGATGCTCTCTTCAGCGGCGGTAGCATGAGGTTCAATTCACACATTTTTGTCCTTCCCATTTTTTTTAAAAAAATTAGTAATTAATTATTTAGTTATGGGAACAGCTGTCAGTGCTTATTAGTTTTGTTGCAGGTTAATTTTAATTGTGCATTTTCTTCAATTTTTTTGTATGTATTATTGTTTTGCAGCTTATAAATAATTTGAAATATAAAATTAATCTTGTGAAATGCATAAATAAATTGCTAAGTTCACGATTTTTGTTTTGTTATAAACCTCATGTAACTTTAATTAACTATAGGGGAGCAGAAAATTACTGAATGTAATTTAATCACTAGATGTTGATATTGAGTGAAGTTGGAAACGTTTATGCGCAATTTTATCGTTACAGTGCGTTTTTGGTCGAGAAAGTTTTGAATCTAGTACACAATGGCAAAGGAGGAAGAATATATAGTAGGAAATTATGATATATGAGAAAATGATAGGTCAAATGCACATGTTGTAATGCTGCATGGGTGCAATAGATGACCATTGTAAGTGAAAAATGTTGATGCCCTAGCATATTTTAAAAGGACTGTATATGTGTTGGCTTTCGGTTGGTGTTGGTAGCTTTAAGTTTACTTGGCGTCAAGTGTTGTTTCGCAACAGATGACCGTTGTAAGTGGAATTTGATGCCCTAGCATGTGTTAAAGGGACTGTAAAGGTGTTGGTTTTTGGTTGGCATTGGTCGCTTTAAGTTTTCCTGGCATCAAGTGTCATGTAATTGATGACGTGTGAATGTGTATCATTAAATATATGTGTTTGTTTGCACTTATGAGTTGACAGAAAACACTATCTGACAATGATAGTGTTATAAACAAGTGCATTTACAATCGTAAAGTTCTCCAATGTGCGTGTGCTTCTTTATATCAGAAAATTGTGACAAGTAAACTCTAACAATCTGAAGAACTAGAGATTTAAGATATGGCGTCCTTTTGCTTAGGTAGAAGAGATGAAGTTAGTCTTATAGAGACAATATGACGAACCGAGAAAGTATACATAGACTGCTAATTCTTTTGCCGAGATCGGAATGCCTGTAAACATGAGTCTAGTTTATACAATTATGAGGGCACCATTTATTGCTTTTTCTTGATGAGCCTGGTGTTAAGAGACATCAGATATTCCTTTTTTAGTAATTGACTGTTTGCCGTGCTGGAAATTCTATAGGAGGAACTTAATCATAATGATACATCGGCTGGAAACACAATAGACTCTATGAAGCTTCAAAATAAACTCTATATACCTAGTCTCCCGACTCGACCCAGCTCTTGTCCTTTCGTGGATGCTCTTCCTTTGCTACCAGGAAGCTTTGCTGAGTTCTTTTCTTCTTCTCAGAAGTTGTGGAATTGATTTTTTTTTTTTTTTTGAGAGGTAAAAAATGGAATTGATATATCTCATTTATAGTTTGATTTATGTCACCAATTGCTACATGGATGTGATCCTCTTTGTTGCTTCTTGTTGATGATTGTTTGCTTACAAGAAAGAAACATTTACCAAAACAATGAATAAAGAAGAGTTCTTCTTTAAATCTACCATCGTTATATTAACCTTCACTTCATGCATATACCATATTTGGATGGAAGAAATAGAAGAATGCACAATACAGGTGTCTGCAATGATGAGGAAGTGCTTCAAATGATCACTGCTGATGTGAAAATGCTAAGTGGAAGGGAATTTAGGAATTGTATAGAAAACAGAGACTTTTGTAATGTTTGGAAATTAGATAATCTACTGAACTACTCTTTGCTTTTCTGTGTAATTAGTCTAATGACTACAACTATGTACTGTGAGTGGTACAGAATTAGTTCTTGCTGACTTGATAAAAAAGTGTAGAGTTATTCTTGAATGTTAAAAATGTTTTATGATTTAATCGTTGATTAAGAAATCTATCAGTTGGTTTATTGCTTGTTTCAACTAATATTTTCAGTCAGTTTTCTATTCTGAACTGTATGATGCGCATTGCAGCTTTGTAAAGGGTAACTGGAATGCAAGGTTCAGCTATGGATATTCCAGTTTCTAGGGTAAACGTGCCTCCATGGAAGATTTTTATGAGACCAGGATTTCTGAAGTTGATGGTCAAATGGTTGCATTTTTTGGTGTTTTTTATGGTAATTCTTGTACTTCCTGCCCTCTAAATAATAAAAACAAAATTTTCAGATAACAACTGTTGTGATACATTATCATGCCTTCATTCTGGTTTCATTTAAACGTACGTAAATGCTGAAATGACTAACCATGGTAGTCTTTCATACCAGACTTCAATATTTTGGCATTCTTGTATTCTGCTTGGAATCAGGTCATGGTGGTTACAGAACAGCAGAATATCTTAAGATCAATCTCTTCAAGAATTTAAGTAGCCATCCAGATTTTACTAAAGACGCAAAGTCAGCTATAGGTATGGATCTTTTAGCCTTTTCTCTGTATCTTGCCTGTGTCGTGCTTTCTGTATCTTGACTGTCGTGTAATCATGAAGCTCATTATTGCAGTTGAAGCTTTTAGACAGATTGATGCCGATTACCTAAATGAGGAAAAGTGCTAGCAAAAGGATGCTGGTTCAACTGCATCAACAGCTGTTCTCTTAGGAGACAGACTGCTTGTTGCCAATGTGGGAGATTCTAGAGTTGTTGCTTGTAGAGCTAGCTCAGGTTTGGGGGTTTTCTGATGATAATTCCTCTATAGAGGCTCATGTTTTTCATATAAAAAATGCATACTTCTTTTCACTAGGTTTTTGTTTAAAACATTTCATCTTAAAGAGAGTCTGTCATTAGGTCCATGTCTTTGTAGTTTTATTCTAGTTTTTGTGTTATTTTTCCTTGTTTAGTTATATGGCTTTAGCATGGTGTATTAAGTCAGTCTTGTAGAATGTGTCACTGAAAGCCTGCAAATCTTATATGTCATAACGTGGTGTAAGAAGACAACACGCTTACTTTCTTTTTCTCCCTTTCTCTCTTCTCGGTATCATAGTGGATGTCTCTGAAACTCATGCCTCTCCATTTTAGCTATGCAAACCAGATTTTTGAGTCTCTTGTGGCTTTTTGTTGACTTGCTTATCAACTTGTATAAAATCCTTGCCTCTTTATTAGGATTGAATGTCCATTGTTAAAATTGCTGTGACTGATAAAATTATGCCATGAAGCGGGTTTACTTTTATGGCAGTATAATGCTTATAGACCTTGATTTTCCTCAGTTCCTTTTTTCTATTTCTTGTCACGAATAAATATGGAGCTTCAAACATATTGAATGTGGCTGATATGGGTACAAAAATATATTGCGTCTTTTCTTGTCTCTGTCATAATAATCTTTGTCCCTTTTGCAGCTATCCCTTTGTCTATTGATCACAAGCCTGATAGATCTGATGAGCGTGAGAGGACAGAACAGGCTGGGGTTTTTATCATTTGGGCAGGTAAATCTTCTCCTTTTCATTTGTAGTATCTTCCTCTCTTATTGTCACCTGGTTGTGACGTATTTGCATATATACAGATGAAGAATGCTGAAGTATTAAACCGATTGGTTGAATTTGATGGTGTTGATTCCTAATGCATTGTCTAGATATGCTCTACATTCTCCTTCCTTTCCTTTGATTTTAATGCTATGGGTCCTCAACTCCCATGTTTGTTTGGGAAGATGAGATGCTTTCACAGTGACATGACAGCAAATCTGACATGCTTGTACGATGTCAATTTAATCCGAGATGATTTTGTGTTTGCAGTGCTTTCTCCTGATGCATGAATGATCAGTCTTTATACTGATTGTTTCTGATCGTTCTTACGTTTTCCTAGATTTTCCACATTGGATTAGGTTTTGGGTAGTGTGAGTGAGAGGAGGCAGGTTAATACAGCTGGCCATTTCTCTGAAAGATGCAGTTGTTTGTCACTATTACCCTTTTATGTGCTAAGATAGATTGTTTAAACTTATTGGATAGTGCTCATGTCATGATTCTTCTTCCTTGTAAAGGATATAAGAGTTCTGTCACTTAATAAACTTTTTTAAATATGCTCTCTTAATACCTGTAGAACTTCTTCAGGTACATGGCGTGTTGGCGGTGTTTTAGCTGTTTCTAGGGCATTTGGAGATGAACTACTCAAGCCATGTGTTGTAGCTGAGCCAGAGATTCAGGTTTTGTTCAACTTTTACAAATCAATTTACCTTTTAGAGGTATTTCAAGGCTGTATGTTGAATAGTGAATAATATATTTGTGCACAGAAGCTTGTTATGAGGGGCTAATTTTTAGTTTTGTATATCAGTCACATCATGATCTCGCCATGCTTATAAATACATTCTACATGATTTATCATCAAAGAAAAAGAGAAACATAGATCCTCTCTGCTACTCTTTCCCCTTCATTGCAGATGCTGTGGAACATGTGCATGTTCTCTTAGTATATTTTGGCAGTTCTTATTGTCAGCGTTATAGGGGTTTGGTTGTCTATTCTTGTCGATTCTAAGTTGAGAGTGAAATCTCAGTATGCAAGTAGCGACGAGTTAATCAAAAGTGGCAAGTTTGTTCCGTAGGCTTTAGTTGTTCATTCTGGTTCTGTATGTCTCATGGACTGGGCGAAAAGATGTTGATAAGAACGAATGGTATTTGATTTATACCTAGCAGGAATCTGGAATTCGGACCTTATTATATTCCTTTGTTTTTCTCATTTCTGAACATACATACCTCCAGAGGTCTGATCATCTTCTATGCAAAAATTTACTATATTCGTCTACGTTTATATCTATCTATGTCCACATTTGTATATATACTCTTTGTTATCTAATATAGACATCCATACTACCCTCCATCCCAAAATTAGAGTCCTGTTTTGCGATTTATGGTCAAATCAACTCTTATTTTTCTATAATATTCTTTTTACCAATTTTAGTCAAAACACCTTTTTTTTTTTCTCTCTCAGAAGTGAATAATTTTTTAATATGCAGCAAAGGTTGCAACCCAAAAATTATTTACATCAACAATCATAAAGTATCAATACATTCTTGTATAGTATCTACATCGACATTACAAGAGGTATTAGTTCAAAAATGAAAATCACAAATACAATGGTGTTTTAAAGAAGGGAGAGTCAATTCTTTCCCTTCAAATAATCTTCGATTCCGTACCTTCCATATCAACAAATAAGTACGGAACACGGATTTTCTTAAAGTTCATAATCTTCAGAGATCCCTTTCCTTCTTTTTTTTTTTTTTTTTTTGGTTATGTTAAGCCATTTTTAAGAAATGCAATTCAGTCGAGATACCATGAGAACTTCCGGAGCTCAGGTACTTGATCGTTACAAAATAACACTTTGGCATCATGATGTTGGAAAATATACTCCAAGAATAAGAAAATATTCAAGTGAAAATTATAGACACTTTATACAAGCATAACCATAAAAGACAACAACATAGCTTCCTCATGATACATAAATTTATTTTTATGTTTGTGACTGAATCGTTATGTTTCGTGATTTGATACGATTTACAATTCAAAAAAATGACATCTCGATTTTCGATACGATTCATGATTTGATAGCTATGTAGAGAATTATGTACTTGAAGGCCATATGACAGATGTGGTATGTTCAAGTCTGCAACTGAAAAAACTAAGAATGATATCTTTTTTAAAGGAGAGCATATTCAGCATCATTTGTGAAATCTTGCAATCAAATTTACCAAGTGAGCATAACAACATGATATGCATTTGTAGTAATCAAGTGATATTCCACTATTAATCCAGAAAATTAATGTCCCACTAATGCGCAATCTGCGTCCTAATCTTGTTCATCTTTTCAAAAACTTCTCCCAAGTAAAATATTTTCATACTTTGGGGTTCTCTTGTGTGGATAGTAAAAGATTTATCCAAGTAATAATTAAAGAATAGAACATCACCAAACATCAGATGAGAATTCCGCAAATGGATTTCTCGTTCACTGAAATTAAGCCTGTGGATGTAAAATCAGTAATTCATCCTATTATGCATTCGTGATCTTCACATAGCCATCAAAATGAAAACCAATTAACATGGTAATCTATTGAAAATTTTAATATTTACGTTTATCATTATCAACTGTAATTGGTAAAAGAAAAAAGATCGACTGATTTTGGAGAATAATATACAGTTTTCACTTACCTTGAAGAAACACATTTAAGTGTTAAATGTTTAAGGGACAATTTGTACATAGTTTCTCTTGACATCTGTGGAGAAATTACATTTCACATCTGCCCATGCCTCAACGTCGATGAGCAAAAATGTTGCTTCGAGATACTCTGAACCCAAGAGAGAGAAAAGAATTGTGGGAAAAATAGAAAAACTTAAAGAGATCATATCAAATTCATAGCAGATATCCATGGCTGGCTCCGGAACACACCCCTGATAATGAAATATTTACAAAGTTTTTCACTTTTTTCACACGACAAGCCAGCATGAGATCGACAAGGAAATAAGGAAATAAGGAAAGAAAGATAAATCTTATGGTCATAACTGCTAATACTAAATTTCCTTTGAATTTGTTTGAATTAAAAGAAACTCATTGTAGATAAATTTGTAGGATGGATATTTGCAAAAGAAGAGGTTCATATTCTAGACAGGTTATGTCTTTTTTATTATTATTATTTTTTAAGAGATTGTATACAATTAATTAAAGTTGGAACTTATGTACAGGAAATGAAATTGCATTCCAGAAATAGAAGATTTCATAAATCTTTAGTGTATTTGATGCATGGAAGCAATATTCCATATATTCATATCCAAATCTGTCTGAGTGCATAACCATATACTAAATAACTTAGTATTTGCGAAATGCTTCAGTATAACCATTTTTTTTTTCTCTGTGTGTGTGTGTAAATGTTAATACTAGTTTTTTAAATTCTTTCAGTTACATATTTATCATAAAACTCAGAGGAGATTTTGAATTGCAAGTGTAGAGATAAAGACTATATTATTCACATGGGCAATTGAAAAATTGAATACTTTTCCAACATGAAGAATCAAATTTGGTGGAACCATTTTTGAAAACTCCTATCCTATGAAACTACATAGAGAATAAGCGAAAGGTTTCACTCTGTACATATCAAGTCCACCAAATCCTTTTTATCTACTTTCTATAAAAATATGGATCAACTAAATTCTTTAGTAGGGATGGATCCGAAATTTTTATTCACTCAGAAAAAGATGCAGCAATCATCCAAATAGAAAATTAATAAGTTAACAAAAAAACAAGATCAGAGAAAAGCATATTCATCAATACAGTTCCCTCAGCTCGATTTAGGCTTTATTAGAGCTCAACACTAAAATGATCAACTGCCGACCTGGCTAAATTGATAGTCTTGTTTGGAGTGCTGATATCGATAAAACGAGAAAAAACTATACATGATTTCACTCTGCATCTAAACTTAGTGAGGAAACAAAACATGCTAATCTGATTGGAGAAATTTTTGGACTTCATTATTTGATGGTGTTACCTTACTAAAGTTAAAAAACAAAGCAAGAAAGCGTAATTAAATTTCAACTGTTGGTATATTACAATGAACAACCAAAGCAAACTTGAAGGTTAACAAGACACTATTTACAGTTAGTAACATAGCTCAGTTATCAAATTTAGTATAGCTAACTGATAGATGATAACCTTCAATCAGCAGATCACTAGTTAAATTTGCATTGCAACAAATAGCAAAAAACAAGTTTTAAGATAACAGAAGACAATGATGAAAAAGATATGTCCAGAACCAGAGTAAGAACTGGTGTAAGTAAATGATTGAAAGAGAGCACAAACATTAAGCAGAACGCATAATTGATGGTGAAGGCAATTCCATTCATTCTTTACTAGTTCCTAAACACTTTTTGCTAATAGTTCCCGAAGTCTTAACAACTCTGCGGTATGGTAAAATCTAGGCAATCAACAACTTATTCATCCAATGTGAACAACTATTGGGGACTAGTTGAGAGGCACTATTGTGGCGAAGAACTTCACAAGAAATTGATACAACTTGAGGTTTTTAGAAACAAATACAAACGTCCATTTAATTACAACAAACAGGAAATTTTTGAACACTTAAAACACAAATAAGAATAACATGCCAACTTGACAGTGTCACTAGTGAAAATATGCAACAATTAGATCATTAGATCTAAAATTATTAAGGCGTCGTCACAAATTAACCTCAATTTGGCTTCCTAGATATGTATATGAAGCCAACAGTTATATGGAAAGACAACAATCTTGGAACTCTGAACATAATTCAAGATAAAGATTATCATCTTCTCCTCTCCACCTTCAACTGTGAATTCATGTTAATTGTCCTTGAAGGTAACTATCTAAACAAATGGCCAACGTAATTGATAAAAATTTCGCGCATTTGAAATATATGTTGATGTGGCGATATAAATGTGGTAAGAGCTTACCAAAGCATACGACATTCTCCCTTTCACCTTCAGCTTTGAATTTTCATTGACGGTCCCTGAATAGAAATATCCGCACAAAAATGTCACTATAACTGTGACAAAATTCCCTTAAATCTGAGTTATCAATGTAGTTGCAAAATATATCTTGAGCTTTTGTTGAAGATGTGCATCTATAAAGAAGGAAGTTTACTATGTATATTTTCCATAAATGCAAAATTGTGCAAGAGCCTAATTCAATTGCACTATAGCATGATTATTGTAATAGTCACAAAAAGGGATATCAAATTAGTAAAACAGACTGCAAGTAGACTAATGGGTTTGAATTTACTTACATGGAAGCACAAGCACACACAGATAATTCATTCACTTCATGACGAGGATTCCATATCCCATACTTTAGGATGAACATGGATCTTTAGTCCTTCATTACCAAAATCCAGTTGCTCTTCTTGAATTGTCTTAACTGAATTTGCAGTAGAACGACTGCACCACATCACCTCAATCATTTGTAAGGTAGCAATTTCTCCTATATTTGGAGGGATCTCCTCAAGTTGCTCACATTTGTGCAAGATCAAACACTCGAGGCGGGGAAAGTGGTTGCCAGAGGCATTCCATTCTATGACATTTAGAGTGTCTAACTTCAAAAACTTGAGTTTTGGGAACACTTCATCCTCCATCTCCCATGTTTCACCCTCAAATGCATTGCCCAACAATTTGAGAACCTCAAGCTCGCATAGCTTTGCAAGTTGTGAAAATTCATTCCACGGCATGCGAAAATTTGACAAAGTCAGCTTTTTAAGATTTGAAGGGAAATTAAATTCACATGGATATTTCCCCTTTTCATTGTAAAATACATTCAGTGATACAAGTTGACTAAGAAACCCCAGCTCTGGAAACTGATTGCAATTTGTAGCTTCATTCCATGAGTCCAAAAATATACATTTCAATTTTTGAACGCCTCGCAACTTTCTCATTATCTTCTCCAAATCATCTCCATAAGCAAGAGATGGTGTTGAAAAAGTTTGTAGATTATCAAGTATAAAGGAGTTCTCAAGCCTGTTGGGGTCCAACTCAAAAGAAGCATTATCATTTACATGCACATGCCTCAACTTTGTCATATCCCAAATTGAATTTGATACCTTTACAACTTTAGCTCTCAATCTTTTGAAAAGAAAAGTTTGTAGGTTCCAAAGACTGGCTATCGATGATGGGATTAAATCCACATGACTTTGACATGCCAAGTATCTTAACAGAATAAGAGCTCCAATCTCTTTGAAAGAGTCGCCTATGTTGATACCTTCCAAATTCAATGTTTTAAGAAACTTAAAGTTGTGAAAAATGGATGAGATATCATATGAATAACTTGGGCTCATATCACTAGCCGCAAAGAACAACAGTGATCGAACAAATGGCCCAGATGGCTTCAACATAGTGAAATGATTCCTTTTGGGATAAATGCAGAGGCGACGTAGGTGACATTTTTTTGCTATGGAAGAAGAAGAATCACAAGGATCCATATCCTGATCATACCCATCTATCTTCTGCAAAAAGTTCTCTTCCTTAGCTTTGGTCAAGCAAAACTCACGTAAGAGATCATGAACACGACATGATTTCACCCCACCATTGGATTTTTCTTGAGCAATTGTCACTAAACTTATCCCAATCAAATATGTAAAGTAATCCTCTGCCACATCCTCTAAACTCTTCAAGTCAGTATGCTTTACAAATCCTTCAGCGATCCACAATTTTATTAATTTCGAGACCAGAACTTCTTTATCCTCCAAAAATGCTCCAAAGTACAAGAAACATGATTTTAAATGATCTGGTAAATGCTTGTAACTTAGTTCGATTATGCCTTTGCCCTGTGCTTTCATATCATCGAGTATCAGTGAACGTAAACTTTTTGCAATATGTTCCCAGTGATCCACTTTTTTCTCCATCTTGACAAGAAGGCCAGCCATCAAAACGAGCGAAAGAGGTAAACCTTTACAATTTTTTGCAATTTGCCTTCCGACTTCTAATAGTTCGGGGGGGCAAGTTTCTTTCTGGAATAGCTTCTTCTCTAGCAATGTCCAACTTTCATCATCAGAGAGTAGAGAAAGGGATTGCACTATGCTATCAGATTTAGCTTCAAAAGCCAACCCTTGTATTCTGGTGGTGAACATAATTCGACTTCCATTATTGTCATCTTTGAAACATCTTGTTAGGTCATTCCAAGCATCAATTTCCCACATATCATCTAGAAAAATGAGAAACCTCTGTCCCCTGAGATGCCTGTACAACATTTCAGCTAGTTCCACATCATTCTTATGACGGTCTTCGTTAGAAAGTGGAACAACTTGACCCAAAAGCTCCAACAATAATTGCCTCGTTTCATATACTTGAGAAACACAGCACCATGCACGAGTATCAAAGTACCTATTCACTAAAGGATCACTGAACAATTTCTGAGCAAGGGTCGTCTTACCTTGCCCAGCCGTGCCGACGATTGAGATAATACGCAGTTTTGTTGGTCCTCTAATAAGCGACTCCAACATACTTTCTGTCTCTTCCATGAAACCAACCACATCGTTTTCGATTGTTGGCTTATCAGTTTGTGATGTTGAAGTATGATGTTTAAACATGTTATTGAAACCATGACGACACTGTACAATCAACTCTAGGGAGGGAGTGGTCAACAAAACCCTTCTTCTACAACCTAGGTTATCAGGTAAAACTCTTTTTATGTCATTTAAAGCATAAATGTCCTGCACATCTTCCAAAATAATGAAATAGTCTCTATCTTTAAGAAGGTTGGATACCGACTCTTCTAACTCAGCTTCGCTCATATCACTTGTATAGTCTATCTCATCACTTTTTGAATATCTACCAATTTCAGCATTACGTAGGAGGTCAAGAAACACCTCCTTTTTCCTTTCTTTATAGGATGAGACCAAACTCCTTGTACAAACAGAGTACCACCAATCACGCATTTGATTAAAGACTTGGTTGAGTGTGTCACCAATTTCAGTATTATTATTGAAGATGGGGAATATTTCAAGCTTACTTGAGCTCATCCAGCGGATAATGTTTCCAATTGATTCTGCATCACCAAGTCGCATCTCGAGTAGTCCTCGTTCATGCTCTAACTCTCTTTGGATATGACGAAGCCAAAGCATAGAGTAGCAAATAGGAATAATATCTCCAAGTAGAAATGAATCAATGACATACTCTGCCTCATATGCCAAATTTGCAATGCTTGTGATGACATCCTTTATATCGGCTTCCTCCTTGCACGGCTCCGGGATCTCCATGAGTTGACAACTCACCCGTTCTAGTGTCTCTTGTAGCGTCCGTTGAAACCATAAGATGTCGAACTTCAAAATGCAAAGAGAAGCATCAGCCTTGGGTTTCACCAGAAGCTCCCCTAGATTGTCCACAAGATGGTCCACAAAATCGAGTTGAGCAGTCTTACATTCGTGATGGTTTTGGCCTTCTCTCATAAATCTGTTCAACCTTGACACGAAGTGACCACAATAGCAGACATATATAGTGGAGTCGGTGACACATTTGTTTACACATGTGTCTGTCCATATTCTTGAGATCAATGGAAGAGATGGTGAAGGCTAACTCCCTGGCAATAAATTCAAACTGTTTCAAGGTAGTATCATCTTCAATGAACTCTTGGGGGGGATCCGTGAGAATTGCTCTGAGATGTACAAAGCTGTCGACAATGTCTTGCCTCAAATGAAGCAGTGAAGACTTCAATAGTTGAAGAAAATCTAAGAAAGCATCAAGAGGAGCTAGATAGTCCACAACTTGTGGTGATGCCTTTGGGTGTTTGCCATAAATCATTCGGATCAAATCCATCCAATATGACATGATTTTGAGATGAATGTTGAGGCTTCTCATCATTCCCCAAGCATTGCGTTGGTCCATTTTCTCGAGATTATAATCCCAGATGATGAATGCCGCCCCCCCGGCCAAATAGCCAATTTCTTCCATTAATCTACCGTATCCAAGAAGTTGTTGAGGAAGATCAATGAGAAACGCTTGGAGGAGTTGAAGGTCATCGTAAACTCGTTTCATCCCTACAACAACCATAAAACCAGCAGATTCTTCAACATATTGGAGAAATCGAGCAAAAGTAGAGACGTAATCCTCCCTTCGATGTAAAGGTATTTCGTACTCTTCATCCGGTAGTGATCCAAAGAGAGCATCAAGATGAGATTGTAGAATATCCTTGTCAAAGCACACTCGTAAGTGCTTTGGCTCTTTGTATAGAATTTCCACTTTCATCTCTTTCTTCATCACTTGCTTCTCTTTCACTTTTGTGTGTGTGTGTGTGTGTGTGTGTTTTAACGGATAGATAGATCTGATTTGAGTAATGGAGATGAACAACTATTAAGGCTACGGCAAGTCAACGTTTTCTCCACCAACTTCTCTGTGATACCATTATACCCCTCGTTTAAGTCGGGAATTTAAAATATCTTGGGACATACTTGGAAACAAACATATATATGAATTTATCGTCCCCCACAATAAAATGCCATGACCCAACAAAGCACATAAATGGAAACTTTTGGAGTCTTAGCTCCGATGGCCGGATTTCTGAAAAAAAAAAAAAGGTAAGTAGAAGAAGAGTAGCTATATATTGATAGATGTTCTTTTTAAATCTCACCTATCAAATCTTAAATAATGAACTAAAAAAATTTTAAAATAATGTTTGAAATAAATTTTAAAATGAATGGTGAAATAAAAATAAATAAATTAATAGCTCACAATACACTTCATTTTTTAAAATGGGAGAAATAAGAACAAATCTAATTACTTCCAATACATTTCATTTTCAAAATGAAAGAAAAAGAATGAGAAGATCCATATGTTTGGATTGTACAAGGGAAAGGAAAGCAAAGAAGGTAAAGAAAAAATAATAAAGGAAAGAAATGACATATGATTCCCTCGTTTAGAGTAAAATAATAAAAAAAAAACAAGAAAAGGAAATAAGATATTATTTTTTTTTGTTTAAATTGAAAAAAAATGATAACTTTTCGTGAAAAATTACTTAAATACACATTTTATGTTTATTATTATATTAAAGACATAATTAAAATTATAAAAAAATATTAGGAACAACTAAAACTAATTAACTTTTTTTTACCCCTTCAAAAATCAATCCAAACAAGGAAAATAATTCATTATCCCCTCCCTCTCCTTTCCTTTCTTTTAAGAAGTGCAATCTGAACATTATTTTAGAGTAAATAGCAAAAGAACGAGAATTGAAATAAGGAAAAGATTAATTAAAAGAAAAAATAAGAAACTGAGAACAATATAAAATAAAAAGGAAAATGTAAAGGCAAAACTAAAACAAAAAAGGATATTAATTCAAATAAAAACTTACGAAGATTTCAAATTGTGATACCAACTCATTACAGTGAAAGACAATACAAAATACTAAACTTTATAATAATTGGCAAATACATTAACTGACTTGTTACTTCTGCTACATCAACAATCAACATTTATGGCTATCCACACAAAATTGGGCTTTTCGAAAGAAAGTGAATTTTAGGACCTCTATAAGAAGCTCAAGGTTTTAATTGCAATATATAAAACAATTGCGTGTATTTAAAAATTGATAGCTTATAGTACGTTTTTGCAATATATATGTGAATCTTTAAGTACAATGCTCTTTTGTATTTCTCAGTAACATAATTGGTTAATATTAGAGTTCAACAAAACTGGTTGTATGGAACTACTGATCCATGACTTAATCTGGACTGGTCAACCGAGCTCCTGCTCACTTCGCCATTTCTCTCTTCTTGACCAAATTTCTTTCCCTTCTTGGATTTGCGCTTCATGTAAGAAATCCTATCTGCCTTCTTTTGCCTTTCCTTTCAAACTTGTTCAAAATCCTTAATTTCTGACCATACATGAGCATTGGGTACTGAATGATGCTTCTTTCCGCTTCTGAACCTTTTGTTATCTCTCCCAAGTCCGCGAGCACCTGTTAAAGGAATGAGTTGAGGAACAAGTACAAAGGAATCCCTAAATGATATTTTGATGTTCTCATTCAATTAACAAATTGTATGATACATATCAACTCGGTTAAGCCATAAGAAAATTGGGATTCTTTACATTTTTCGGTAAGAATGGAAGCTCTATTATATGTTCATGTCTGCATGTATATTAAGAGTAGACTGGAGAGAGAGAAACCAAAAAACATATAAAAGATTTTTATATGATGAAGAAAAATATACTAGGGTGCGCATACTCCGAGACAGGTAAATCATGGAAACAAACTATGTATTGCAATGAGGAAGAATAGATATTAGAAGAAACAAAATAGACAGAAGATGCAAGAGTTTAAGCCCACGTGCTATAATAATAGAATATGCATCTATGCAGAGTTATCACATCACTACTATCTATTAAACCTGCAAGCAAATCCGACCCAACCATTCCAGGAAAGAGAAACTGCATTTGTAATGTATTAGCAGGCAAACAAAATCTTTACAACAAAAAGTCAAACCTACTTTTTTCTTTTAATCAAAAGAGGAGTATTAACAGCACTACTGCAGAAAATCTAAACAAGAATCAGCACTGAGATCACAAGTTAAAACTCCTAATACAAAAAAACAATAATATACACATCCCAAGGACAGAACAAGGAAACTACAATGAAGACACATTAGTGCAAAAAAGTAATTTTAAAGCATGAGCTACATCAATTAGAAGTCGCCATTAACAAGGTGTTATTTGTCAGGTATAAAGATTTTGCAATTGAAAATGTAAGATATCACCAATGACACATTTTACTTGTTACATCCAAAATGAAGATTAAAATACAAAGGCAAAATGAAATAATGCCTGAAAGGTATTTTAGGTGTAAAATAATAGAACTTGACAAACAAGATAAGAAATGTGACATATAATTATAAAACCAAATATTTATAGAATAATGTTGGATAAAGAAAGAAACACCAATTGACGCATTCTTTTAGTAGTCACATCAAAATGAAGATTAAAATACAAAGACGCCATGAAATATACCTGAAGGTTTAAAATAACAGAACTTGACAAAGAGGATAAGAAATGGCAACATACAACAACAAAGCATGAAGCCAAAGATTTATAGAATAATGTTGGATAAAGAAAAACATAATGCATGAGCATCTATACCAATCAGAAGTGGCACAAATCGTGAAACCAAAGATTTATAGAATAATGTTGCATAAAGAAAAACATAATGCATGTGCATCTTTACTGATCAGTTACCTCCCAAACTGGTAGATTCTTCAGCAGTGCCATCATCATTTCTGCCTTGGAGAGAGACTTTATTGTATGATCGTTCTTTTCATCTCTTGTATATCCCAATCTTTCTAGATTTTACTTTTGCACCACCCTCCATTTTTACCTACACACTATCAAGAAAAGAGCATAAAAGGCCAAGAAAAGTCTCAAGGTAGGTGGATTCAAAACAAAGTTCCACCTAGATAAAGAGAACCAAAAGACAAATCATGTTAAGAGTTACAAAGCAAAACAACTTAACTAGTATAGTTTCTTTTTTCCACCCTTTTGACAGGAAGTAAGAGGATTTTTTCTAGTTCTAAAGCAAAGGGATAGAACTCACATGGTCTGTTAATTGATGGTTACATGCACATGCCAAGTCTTAAATTATTTTATGATAACATTTGAAGACAATTATTAAACAAAATGACCAGTGACTAGAGATAACTGACCCTATTTCTTCCAATTCTAAGGTTTAGTAAGAATAAGTGTCCATTATTCCTCCAATTCTTAGTTTCCATAAGAATTTAAAGATACCTTGCAACTAATGAACAACAGAACCCAATGCATAGAGAAAATATAAGCTTCCTCTTGAAAAGGAAGCAACCTTTCTTCCGGCATGTTAAAAGATAGAAGAAATCAAGAATACAGTTAAGAATGTTCAACTATGCCAACTACATGAACCAAAAATAGCTCGAGGAAAGGAAGTACAATTTTTCTCAACAAACTTCAAATTGTTTAGTGAATAGCTACTACATAACAAAAGGTAGGTTGTCACTAGTCACAACTTAAGAATATAATTTCACACTAAAGGGAAAGGGAAGAAAAGTAAAAATAGAGAAAGAAGTAATCAAGGAAAAGAAAGGAAAGGATCTCATGATTCTTGGTTGGGACGTGAGAAATAAAGGAATGGAAAGGATAAATTTCAAACATAAAGTTACTTAAACATCCTTTTCATATTCATTGTTATGTTAAAAATATATTTGGAATCATGTAAAAGTACTAGGGCCAATTAAAACTTCCACCGATCAACCTTTTCTTTCCCTTAGTAAAACCCAAATTGGAGGATTGCAAAATCCTCTTATTACAATCCTTCCATTTACTTTCCTCTTATCCAAAATTGAATTTAAACAACCCTCACCTTCCCTGCCTTTCTTTTCCTTCTTAAAAAGTGAATCCAAACATAGTGTAGAGTATCATTTTGACCTCCCATGAAAGGTTTATATTTCTATTTATGTAACTCAATATTTCAGTGCAAAATACACAAAAAAGGATAAATATACCTTTCCACTAGCTATCACACGTTCTCCATTGTTCAATTTGACGTATTTCTTATGCCTCTGTATCATTCAGAGATCAGTCTCAAATTTTTGCAAAAGTAAGTTGAGTATAAATCATCATATAAAATGAACTAAAACAACATAAAAGATCAATATTCACATAGTTTGTGGTACCTTATCCCAATGATAAGAAGATTTCTGTTTCTGCAATCCCCCACTATCATCAGCAACCAGGTCCATAACAACAACTTCCAATCTATTAATTCATAAATTATCATATGAACAGACTATCCAATGATATATAAAAATGCCAGTTTTACTAATATTTCCTATATATATGCTACGTGCCCCCTCCAATGGGAAAAAAGAAAAAGAAAAGTAGGTGGCTAGGGAAAAGCTTGAGAGAGGTATACTATCATATCATTATCATGAGCTCATTATATACATCATAAAACAGGAAGAATAGAGTATCTCAAGTTCTCTCAACCATGAAGGAGAAAGATGGCAACTACATTCACCTAACTTACCTGTTTGATTCAAAGCCTTGGTTAGCTCTAACTGAGAGTCCTGCTTCAAAATGCTGGAAAGAAAAGACCTTTTAAGTGAAACAGTGAAAGCATATACCTCAAATTTTGCGAGCAAACTAATCGTGTATAAGGACATTGTAACTCTAGAAACAAAGTTAGATGTAAGGGGTGCCATTATAACTTTTCTGCCAGATTTGTCAGAATATTAGTTACCCACCTGATTTGTTGGTACGGAACTAATGAAATACTCTACATCTTTGAAGCTCATTGTCTTCCTTTTAGAACCAGAAACTGCAAGAATTGGTGCAAACCATTAAAACTTATAATACTTCAATCCATAAAAATTTCCAATGTCAAAATGAACTTTTCTTTTTATTTTTCTTTTTGGAGATGTAGGAATAATTTATTAATAGAAACAGGAGCATATCCCTCTCAAATATGAACCAACAAGTAAAGAATTACAAGGGAACTCCATACAAAATCTCTTTCTATTTATAAGTACTCTGTTAAATGACTCAACCCAAAGCTCAAGAGATGAGGTATTAAGTAGTTGAACCCAGAAACAGGGACAACTTGTTGAAGGGATGTCCTATTACACTCTACAAATGGCAGCGTAATTGACTCTAGTTTCGTTCATTCTCCCTCATTGTAATCAGATCTACTAACAGTTTTTGCCCTGATTGATGCAAGTGTCGCTACTTTTCTAGTCCTATTTCAGTAACAAAAAAGATATGTGTAAGTCAACCTTAATACTTTGCTCTTCTCAAGGTATCACAGATCATAACTACTAAAAGAAATAGTCATAACAAAGTGAATCACACCTAAGCATTGCTTCCTTAATATCTGACAAGTTACAAGAGTATCCCTCCCAGAATTAGTACAAGAATGATACTTCTTAACTCCCTCCTTGAATGTCCACTTATTTATTATGGGATGTCCTCTTGCTAGTCACCCCATTGCAAACCCTGCTTTTCTTAAGAATAATATAGATGTCCAAATCTTGCATTAAATGGCATCTCAAGTAAAAAAGGAAATTCATTTTGCGATGGAGAGAATATACACACTGATGAAGTAAACTAAGGAAATGAACAACATGCTCCAGCATCAGAAGAACTACTTTAGCTTTTAGTGAAAAAGATAACTTGTACCAGAATGATAAGAATGATGCAAGGAAATTTCCACAATCCGTAGCACAGACAACCTAGAATTCCTAGGGAAATATGCAAAGTAACAGTTGGGCCGTATTGTCTAGATGGCACCAGCGAAATTATTCGTCTAATTTTTATTTCCCTCTACAGGTGCACAATCCTTTTATTTTTTGAGAGCGCTACAGATGGTGGTAGAAAGGCTGCTCATTGCCTAACAAGTTACAGTTCAAAATAGTGAGGCACAATATTTTTTTGGGGCAAACAGAGACCGTAAGAGACATACCGTAATGTAATAAAATAGAGTGGAATGTTTAAAAAGTTTACCGCGTAAGATTGTAGATCTGAAAGAATTTTTCTTCAGAATATATATGTCAGTTGTAACACTAACGGATAAATTAGAAAACATGATTACTTATATACAAATCACACACACTCTTTCTTGCTCCAACACACACAAAGATACATATACAAACATATTGTTTAGCTTAAACTGTAATTAGCATTGACAAAGTAGATTACTTTTAGTACCATTGGTATCACGTATTATTTCACAACTGCATCAATACTAAAGCAATATATACAGCATAAACTATAACTGGACGAGACAGTAGTTGTACATAGATCCTTGAAGGGGACATTACATATATACTCTACCATTGGTGACTTTAAGCTGCAGTTCAAGCATAACCTCCTCTTGCAAACTCCAATCTTAGTCAAGACGAAGCAAAAGATATGGTGGAGCTAGGACAGTTATTGTATGAGGTCTACCCAATGCTAGATGGCACAATTGTTCCAGGGCCACAAAAAGAATTAAATTATTCTAGAAGAAGCATCTTGAATTGCCTTTTGTAGACATTAAAGAAAACAACCTGAACAGTTCAAGTTGTGAAACTTGCTTGTGAATCCTAAAGAGCTAATGCAGATCTTAAACCCTTGTGCAGCATGAATTAGAAGAACTGAAAGGAAGTGTAATATTGAAATTTTTTGATCTCCTTTGCGTCTCAAGGGAATAATTTGTCATTTATGATGCTTCAGAAATTAGAGAAATATTACTTGTAGCTGAGATTAGTAGACAACTATCTAATGTTGTCTAAACTCTAAATCCATCAACATATCTGATTCTCTGAAGCCAGAGACTCGCTCCACTAATGGCTCCTCTAAGTGCTCCTACTAATCCTATGTCTTAGTAGACAATAATACTTCCCGAAAGCCCTCATTTTCGCATCATAAAAATTTTAAGAGCCATGTATGAAATACCAGAGTTGTTAACAATTTCACCTTTGGCACAACATCACCAGATCGTTATTGTTGCACTTTGTTGATGACCTCCTCATGAACAGCTCTTTTCTTCTTCATCACATCGCCCCATTGAGTAGAAGATTTCTGCAGTTACAAGCAATTATTAAAGAGATTCTAACTTTCGTCCCTCGAGACTAATAAACCTAAGGCAACAATACAATGCAAAAGATGCAAGAATACCCAACAAATTTAATGTAAGGGAAAGAAGGAAAACAAAAAAGAAAAGTTAATATCACATCTCCTAGTAAGATGTCACATCTCCTAGTAAGAAAAAGAAATATATATTTTTTTTAAAGGGGGATTCTTTTTTTCTTTTTCCCCAATTCCCTCCCCGCTCCACCTTGGCCCCCCAACCCTCGAGAATTGAACCCTGGACCTCCCAAGTCCAAGGTGATAGTTCTTACCACTAGGCTATCACTCAATTCTCAGCAAGAAAAAGAAATATTGATTTTCAATATCAACAGTCATAATACCAAAGTGCGACACATTTCATTAATTGACTTCAATAAAAGTCAGAGGCTTGAACTTGAACTTCCAAATTTGGGACTTTTCCAGTCACATGAAATATATAATACAATTCCCGGCTCCAGCTATTTTAGAGATTCAATAAGAAAGAGTTAATGTCAAGACAGAGACAGTCAGAGTATAATTTTTGAAATGATAAAAAAAAAAAGTATTTTTTTTAAATGATAAAAAAGTGTTTCATTTTCTCATAATATAATAATCACAGAGACAATCCTGCTTGGTAGAAAAAGTGATGCAAGTCTAATGGTAGTATGGTACAATACTTTGGAAATGGGAACACTAGCTGAAAATCTGCATGAATCAGCTGAGATACTCAAGTCGATATTAACAGAACATATAGAAGAACATCCAAACATAAATGACTAAAGAGCCTGATTATCAACAAAATAGTCAACCCACTACTTTCCATCTTCTAAAAGTCAAAAGAGCATGTGTACATGAAATATAGTGCCTAATTACTCAACTACTGAATATTACAGTCCAGGCACCTGACAACAAATGAAAGGCTATAGAAGTGTACACTTAGCACCCATTCACAAGAGATTCAACATCAACTGGGTGAAATTGGAAAAGTAGAAATTACTGGTTGATGTTTTGATTTGGCAGCTTCACCATCAGCCTCCAAAATGGTTTGTTTAGGCCTGATAAAAGTTAGAGACAGAGACTTAGCATCTCGCTATACACACACCTCAAGAATTATGTTGATCCATTCAGTATTCTCACCTGAATGCTTTTAGGCGTTCAGAAAATGCTAATGCCATCAATTCATTTCCACCTAAAACATGTTTAAAGAGTGGATGCAGCCCTTCACGGGGAAGATCTTTCACTCTTTTAATGGACTCTCTAGAAGGTTTTGCTTTTGTTTTTGTATACAAGCCAAATGCTTTACTACATGGTTTCAGCAATGCCGTTAGTTCTGTAGATGAATCAATGATTTCACGAACTCTATCAAACAGAAGATCTATAACTGTCTGCAGAAAACGCCCATATACAGTAACTCCACTTGCAATTGCCTGTTCTATTTTGGATATTGTTCCATCCATATCTTTTAAAACCTCTTCCTCAGTAGGAGCTGCCCTAATTGGTTTTGATAGAAAGTGATGAAGATCTAATAGAAAAGGCATTTCTTCTGATGTCACAAAAGAAAAAGCAGTACGGGTTCGACCAGCCCTTGCAGCTCTCCCCACACGGTGGACAAAAAGTTTGGGTTTGGAAGGGAAATCAAAGCTGATAACATTATCAAGTAATGGAATGTCTATTCCCCTAGCTGCAACATTTGTCACAATTAATAGCATAGTTTTCCTTGCTCGGAATCTTGATACATGAATCTTGCGAGCATCTTGATCCGTATCACCATAGCAAAGAGAAGGTTCAATGCCCTCGTCTCTAATCAAATGGTTAAGGAACTCAACATGATACTTTGTTGAAACAAATACCAAAGTCTGCTGATCAGAACTAATTTGTTCCTTTATCAAGTAGAGAAGTGCGGCATATTTTTCCTAAGCAAGCTTCAGATCAGGGCTAATCTTTGTCTCCAAATCAAGACGCACAAGCTGAGGGTCCCGCAGACCAGCTTTAGCAAACTCAGCAAGGGCACTTGGCAAATTTGCACTAAAAAGTAAGGTCTGGCGATTTTCACTCAGCTGAGCGAGAATCTTATGCAATTGCTCCGCAAAACCCATGCTAAAGAGACAATGTGCTTCATCAAAAAACCACATACTCCACCGTGCGCAATGTCATGTCATCAACTTCAGACAAATGGTGTATAAGCCTACCAGGAGTCGCAATTATGATGTCTGGATTTTGAGCCAGTTCTTCAAATTGGCTTTCCATACTATCGCCACCAACCAGTAAAGTAACACGAAGATCTGCAGGGAAGATATAATCACTAATATTACATCAGCATGTTGAAACGGATCAATAAGTCAAATCTCAAACATGGGAGCAAGGAAGGAAACAAAAGAACAACACAAAGTCAATTAATATTGTTAGTTTAATTGAGAATAGATATAGGGTGCAAAGGGAAGTACGAGTCATCATCCTTTTCCTTTTATTCGAATGCCACCAGAGGTAAAGAACAGAATTAACGAGAGGGTGTAACTGAGACTAGCTAGATGTTTGTAGTATCATCAAACAATAAGAGAGAAATTGAATGATCTTTGAGAAACCAACATGGAAAGATAAGCTTGAGTCTCAATGACCTTTTGGAGACTCTGTACTTTTTAGAGACTCGGGCCCACTTTTGGTGATTTTAATCTCTATTTTATGAATTTTTGTTTCACCAAATGAACTATATTACGTAATAATTATACGATAGTAGAGTCTCAATTTTAGAGACTCTACCAAGGACAGCCTAACTAAACAAAGAACTAACCTTTCTCTATAAGTTTCCCTTCATATCCCACTTTCATAATAAGACCTCTTTAGCACCTTTTTTTTCTCATTATTGGATATCAATTCTCTCCATTTCCTAGAACTTCAAAAACAACATCAAATAACTACACCAACCTACAAATTAACCTAAAACTAAATACAAAATTATAACCAAAATTAAAAACAATTAAGCATACATTTTACAATCATACATGCACAATTATATATAGGGTAAATGACCTATTAGGTCCCTTATCTTTTTCGTTATTGTCTAGTTAGTCATTCATCTTTCAAATGACCATATGTCAGTCCTTCATCTTTTCAACTTGTGCCACCGTTAATCCTTCCGTCAAAAGACTAACGGTTTAGTCACATGCACGGCACATGACGATTTTTAGCAAGGGCATTAACGTCTTTTGAAGGTAGTCAACATATTTAATTTCCCTTTTATATTAGCATCAACCCAATTTGAAACCCAAATCCCTAAAACCAAATTTCTAAATCCCTAAAACCTAAATCCCTAAATCCCCAACTCTTTCTTCTCCACAGAAAAGGTATTAACACTATTGGGTGTCTTTGTTTCGATTCAGGAAGGCCAATAATAACAAGGTGCATCATAGAAGAAGGAAGAGGCGTAGTTCTGTCAATTCACAATGTGGTGGTAGTAGAGGGGTGTGTTGCTTGTGCATGAAGCGATCGATGACGGTGGGGTCATTGGGTGAGTCACCCTCAAGTGATCCTAACAGTGCGGAGTTTAGTTATGAGATGTTGAAAGGTTTGATTGAGAAGAATGATTTTTTGGGTAAAGATTGTAATACCCATTTGATGGATGTAGATGTAGATAGTTCATCTCCATCTTCTCATATATAGATATTTTCTCTATGCATTTTGATTATGGAGATGTTTTCTTCAAGGCTTTTATGGGTATTCAAGAATTTACCCAAAAATTGTTATACATTATACTGGAATAAAATTTGTTGGAAAAAAAATATTCTATTATCATTTTATATGCATTCGTTAAATATTGCTTAATTGCTGAAAAATTAGGAGAAAATTGGGCATCATGGAGTCTAAAACACCTAGTTGCAGTTTTAAGTGAAGTTGTGCATTTGCTGCTTGTGGTGTGCTTTCTTGCAGTATTTGTTGAAAGGATTGGCATTGTGTCTTTTCTTATGCTTACCCCATTTCTTTGTAAATGCTTTGCTTTGTTGTTTGGTGCGCTACTTCCGTTAGCAATCAGGCTTTGACTCTCCCTATTTGATAGAGAAATGTGTTTACCAGCTTTGAAAGTCCAAAGCCCATAAGCCAGGAAAATCATTTTCCAAGTGGTCGAGAGAGTGGCACATGAATAGAGTTGCGACATAGTTAAATGTTTTTGTAATCGATAAGGTTTCTCTGCTGCCGATGTGTTAGTGGTGGCAGAAACTTTGATCATTTTCATCATGTAGAAAATGTTTAATTCAAGGACGTTGGGGATTTAGGGAGTTGGGGATTTGGAAGATTTGGGTTTTAGGGATTTAGGAATTTGGTTTTAGCGATTTGGGTTTCAAATTGGATTGATGTTAAAATAAAAGGGAAATATGCAAATTACCCCCAAAAGACGTTAATGCCCTTGCTAAAAATTATCATGTGCCGTGCATGTGACTAAATCGTTAGTTTTTTGACAGAATGACTAACGGTGGCACAAGTTGAAAAGATGAAGGACTGACATATGGTCATTTGAAAGATGAATGACTAACTAGACAATAGCGAAAAAGATAAGGGACCTAATAGGTCATTTACCCTTATATATATGTTTGTGTGTGTAAACATATATGTATACATTTTATAATCCTTTGTTTGGATTGTAGAAGGAAAGGAAATGAAATGATAATTTTAAACGAAAAATTACTTGAGTGTCTTTGAGATAATATAATGTTTAAAATGTAATAAAGGTAATTGTGGAAACAAAATAAAAAAATATTAGGGACAATAAAGACTTTAACCTTTTTTTTTCCTCCAAAAAACCCTAAATTGGAAGGATTGTAAAATCCTTCCAATTAAAGAAAATGGAAGAATTTTGAAATCCCTCCATAACCTTTACTTTCTTTTAAATTGCAATTCAAACAAGGGGAGTGATTCCTTATTCTCTCCTTTACCATTCTTTTCCTTTAAAAAAATGAATCCAAACAAGCTGTTAGTTCTAAACTATGGTGGTTATGAACTTTTAATACATTTGACTTTTAAAGTAAATTTTATAGTCCCTAGAGTTATATCAATGAAATATCATTAATCTTGAATGAAATTGATATTTAGAACTAATGACTTCTCATTGATATAACTCTAATAATATATCACTAGATCAAAGATCTGTTGATAGCCATTTATAAATTAATTAGCCTTCGAATGAATATGTGACGTGAAATATGAATTATCTCGCATGATCCTCCCAATAAATATGTGACGATTTGGGCCAAATTTTAACTATATTACATTGGTACACATCAATGCTAGCTTGGGCTCCGTTTGCCACAAAATAACTTATTTATGGAAAATATTTTCTTCTGATAATATTTTTTTTGAAAATAAATATTTTCGACAATACTTTTTGTCATGGTTTTGCACATTATCATTTCTCTTTGGATAAACAATAAAAAAAAAAAAAAAAAAAAAAAAAAAAAAACTTAACAGTAAAATAACCATCGTGTTTCATCAAAAGTGTGAGTTATGGTCAATGGTACCCAACCTAATAAGGGAATGTTTGGCCCAACTTTAGACACTTAATAACATTTTTTGTGAGTTTAAATAAAGTCACTTAATAACGTTTCTCATGAGTTTAGATAAAGTCAATGTTTAAAAAGTCAAATCATGGCTTTTTGACAAGGTTTTCATGAAATTGTTTCGCATCATGCGGAAAGTTGTTTTTCTTTTTTCTTTGTTCCTAAAAAATTCCCTTCATATTTTTTAAAACCCAACATTAGCGTCAATTTTTTTAAAGTACACAAGTTTGGCCTTACGAAGTGTGATTGGTCATTTTCACATGGAACAATACTTTTCAAGTAGCCGACTAAACAAGTTCACTAACATTGAATAGTATTTCTGGCTTGACAATACCAAAGAGTTATCGGTTTATACTTAACATCACTTTTAACCAAAATTCTACTACCGAAATCTCTACAACTTAACGCTTAAAATTTGACAACTAAGCTAAATATACCGTAAGTTAATATAGTTTTCAAAAAAATTACACACTTCACTCAATCCTCACTTCAATTACCACCTAAAAGTTCAAATAATTTTAAAATATTGAAGCCTAGTGCCACCTAATTACATTTTATCACCATAACATATCTTTTAAATAATTACCATCCAAAAATATCTTGTAATGTAAAAAATTAACGGGTTGAGTGAATACTCAACGGGCTAAATTCCACTCTAATAGGTTCAAGAGCACGAGAACACTTTTTTAAGTATTAAAAAAGGAGGTACATGTTGATAGAGTATTAGAGTTAGGTGAGGAAGTGTCTTCCAAATTCAATTAGCACAATTCCCAACTATCTAGTCTTCGTTAAGGGTCTTGCATTTTTTCCAGCCAAATCTACATATCGAAAAAAGACAAAGGCTCTTACTCAAATGCGTAACAATCGTGTGCCTATCGCCTCTGCACGACACTCTAAAACTTATATTGGTTTGAGCAAGGGTACTGAGATTAGAAAGACAAAGAAGTGAATTGATTGCATAGTCTTAATATAAGAATTTAAACCAACTAGTCATCCATCACTTTTTCCTATCATTCAAAACTGTGGATGAGACTTTCGTCCCATTGGACTCCTAAGTGATAAAAGAAAGTAGAACTCATTCTTACTTTTTTATTACTGTCATTGTGTATATGCGATTGAATCCATTCAATAATTAAAACATATTTTAATAATAAGAAAGGGACTGATAGTTATAGCGCATTATCACCCTTACAAATTAAGAATTTTCTTCATCGAAACTTATCCAAATCTGTCACATTTCTGCTTATTTCTATTAATGGTCATCATGAAATGATCATATTTTTGTTCTTTTTCTTCTTTCCCTTTCCTTTACGTTTTTTTCCTTTTTTCTTTCTTGTCAATTATTCTGCTCTAACATACATGCACACGACATGCACGCAGAGGTATATGCACATGGACAGGTTCACGCACACATGAAATCACATACAAATAAGACACACACACACACACACATAGATACATAGACTCAATCCATTAATATGGAAAGCACCGATTGCTAGGGCATACCATTGAATTTTGAATTTCGGAACACTCTTTGGTCTTGTTCTTTATAATTTCTTTTACCTATACGAAATGAAATAATCTCAAGCCATTGCCTTGATTGGAACTTTTCTAAATGGTGTCATCTCTATGAATTGAGTTTTGGAGATCGAGATTAAAAAAATATGTTATAGTGACAGTAACAACAAGATAGAGAAAAGGAGTATAAAGATCGATGATTGGTGTCCGAACGAGCAATTTAATGGTGAAGGGGCTGGGTATAGAGATGGCTACTAGTACAAACTACTTATTGTAGTGAAAATATGTGATAATGTTGATTTAGGCATGACTATATAACAACCTGCATTTTTTAGCTTGTGTGTCAAATGCATAGTCATAATGGACGAAAATTCTAAGGACAAGAATATTGTGCTTTAGAACTATATGGACTTATTAGGTGACTATAATACCACATGGAGTAATATGCACTTTAGGTGAACGATAGAGGGGTTCTTTACTATTTTATCTCATAATTTTTGTTTACTTATGTAAATATGTTATTTCTTTTACGACAATAACTTTTAAGCTCCTCAATTTTTCTGCTATTTTATCTCCTAAAATCTCGAGTTTAATTTGTAAATGTGCCACATGGCTTACTAAATTTTAGGACACTAATTTAAAGTTTTTCCATTTTAATTGTTAAGCCTCCAAACTACAAATAAATGGTCAATGTTAAAACTTGTGGGACAACTATGCCATCCCCTATCATTGTTTGAAAAGTGGACAACAAACAAAGACACGTATGTTTCACATGCTTAAGCAAGGGTGAATAAGTAAAAAGCCACCTAAATAATGCTTTCATATATTTATGTATTTTTTCAGATAAAAATTATTCAATTTGTAGTTTTAATTAACATTTAGTACATAAAATTCCAATGTTAATTGGTTTCATTTTACCATTTGATAAAATGGTCTTATCATTTTCACTCAACTATTGCCTTGACCAACTCTATACATTATAATACTTAGTATTGGTGACAAGTTAGGTTAGGATCCGACTAAATTATAAAATTTTCTTTGAGTAAAATGGTAGACATTCGAATATCTTTTTATTTTGTGTGTTTTGTATTGATAAATTTTTTCTCCAAATTCGTTAACTTATTCTTTGAGTATTCTAGCAAAGTCAATCAATACAAGTGGTTAAGAATGATATGTAAATCTATCCTTCTAAGGTTCACGCTAGATGAACAAAAACTAGAATTTTAAATGCACCAAGAAGTAGTTCAAAGGTATAAAAAGAAGACAAAAAATAGGCAACACTAAATATAAATTTAGAATCAACAAAATTAGTCACGAATGACGTCTAAGGGGAGCATAAGAAACTAAATAGTAGTTGATGGTTCTTTCATATGTGCTTTTGGGTTATATATCCATATTAAGGCAAGAACTAGAGCAAATGTATTTGAGGATGATAAAAAACACACAAAACTAGATGTAAACTTCGAATCAATAAAATTAGTTATGAATAGTGTCCAAGAGGAAAGCAAGAAAACTAAATAGTAGCTGATGGCTTTTCCACGTATACTTTTGTTATGTATCCATCAACCAAACATTAAAGACAAAATATGTCTTTGGCGCAAAAGGCTCCAAAAAGCAAATAGGTGAAATAGTATTTTATAGGCTAATAAGAAAAATATTCATGCAACACACAAATATCTAAATAGTCTATGTATAAATGTACAAGATAAAAATAAGGGGAAGTACAAGTGATATGAGTAAAATAGAAAGAAAATAAATGTAATTTTTTAAGGAAAAGAAAATTCAAGATAGGATGGGGAGTAGGGTTGGGGGAGGGGGTTTCTGGTTGATAGGTTGAGAGGGGAAAATTAATAAATCAAATCAAATCAAACTAAGCCTTGTCCCACTAGGTGGAGAGAGGGGAAAATTAATAAAATTAAAAATTAAAAGAATAAAAAAGGAAAAGAAAAAGCAAATAAGGAGGAAAAATTAAAGAAAGAAAGGAAAATGCATGATAAAATAACTAATTTAACCTTCAAATGGTGGTTTTTCTTTGTCAATTTTAGCGGTAATTTGACAAGAAGGATTGGTTGCTCCACTTTTTGGTATGGGGGACTAATTGAGTAATTTTTATAATATTAAAGACGAAATTTAAAAAAATGAGTAAAAGTTGAGGACTAATGATAAATTTGCCCTAATTAGCATACAAATACCTACTTGATACAAAGCGTTTTTCACATGCGTTAAGGATAAGTGTGCTCAACATGCCTTAGTCCCAAACACGATAGTTGTCCCTTATGCGATTTGAACTTTTGAAGTTTTTTGATATTTTCAATTACACCTTTGAACTATCCACTTTGCTAGATAAGCCATCATGATTTGGCAAATTCACTAACTTATCTTTTTATTATTTTGGTCATTGTCAGCTTATCCTTACCACGTAATTTGGAGAACTTTGAGAGCTTAATTAGAACAATTTATGTTGGAATTTATAAACACAAGTCCGAAATTGGCATGTGGATGCAAATTTGAGGACTCACTTGTCAAAACTAGTGTTTGCAGGTTTGATTAGAAAACAAATATCAAATCAGGGGGCTTAAATGTAATTCACACAACCTTACAATTATTACAAAAAAACATAGATAATCATGGTAAAAACATAATAATGGTAAACAAAATAACTCAAGATTGCCGCTAGCCATTTGATTTAGAGTATAATTCTTATTTTAATCGTGAGAGATTTTGAGATCAAATTTTGACGTAATGACTTAAATTTACTATATTCGTCTACTTTTATATCTATCTATGTCCATATTTGTATATCTACTCTTTGTTGTCTAATATCGACATCCATACTACCTCCATCCCAAAGTTAGAGTCCTGTTTTGCGATTTATGGTCAAATCAACTCTTATTTTTCTTCTAGACCAAAAAAAAAAAAAAAACTCTTATTTTTCTGTAATATTCTTTTCACCAATTTTAGTCAAAACTCTTTTTTTTTCCTCGCAGAAGTGAATAATTTATTAATATGCAGCAAAGGTTGCAGCCCAAAAACTATTTACATCAACAATCATAAAGTATCAATACATTCTTGTATAATATCTACATCGACATTACAAGAGGTATTAGTCCAAAAACAAAGATCACAAATACAATGGTGTTTTAAAGAAGGGAGAGTCAATTCTTTCCCTTCAAATAATCTTCGATTCTGTACCTTCCATATCAACAAATAAGTACGGAACATGGACTTTCTTAAAGTTCACAATCTTCAGAGATCCCTTTCCTTTTTTTTTTTTTTGGGATATGTTAAGCCATTTTGTCGAGATACCATGAGAACTTTCGGAGCTCAGGTAGTTGATCGTTACAAATTAACACTTTGGTATCATCATGTTGGAAAATATACTCCAAGAATAAGAAAATATTCAAGTGAAAATTATAGACACTTTATACAAGCATAACCATAAAAGACAACAACATAGCTTCCTCATCATACAGAAATTCATTTTTATGTTTGTGACTGAATCGTTACTATTCATAATTTGATACGATTTACAATTCAAAAAAATGACATCTCGATTCACGATATGATTCATGATTTGATAGCTATATAGAGAATTATGTACTCAAAGGCCATATGGCAGATGTGGTCTGTTCAAGTCTGCAATTGAAAAAGCTAAGAAGAATGATATATTTTTTAAAGGAGAGCATATTCAGCCTCATTTGCGAAATCTTACAATCAAATTTCCCAAGTGAGCATAACAACATGACATGCATTTGTAGTAATTAAGTGATATTCCACTATTATCCGGAAAATTGATGTCTCAGTAATGCGCAATCTGCGTCCTAATCTTGTTCATCTTTTCAAAAACTTCTCCCAAGTAAAATCTTTTCATACTTTGGGGTTCGCTTTTGTGGACAGTAGAAGATTTATCCAAGTAATAATTAAAGAATAGAAAATCACCAAACATCAGATGAGAATTCCGCAAATGGATTTCTCGTTCACTGAAATTAAGCCTGTGGATGTAAAGTCAGTAATTCATCCTATTATGTATTCGTGATCTACACATAGCCATCAAAATGAAAACCAATTAACATGGTAATCTATTGAAAATTTTAATATTTACCTTTATCATTATCTTATCAACTGTAATTGGTAAAGGAAAAAAGATCTACTGATTTTGGAGAATGATATACAGTTTTCACTTGCCTTGAAGAAACACATTTAAGTCTCAAATGTTTAAGGGACAATTTGTACATAGTTTCTCTCGACATCTGTGGAGAAATTACATTTCACATCTGCCCATGCCTCAACGTCGATGAGAAAATATGTTACTTCGAGATACTCTGAACCCAAGAGAGAGAAAAGAATTGTGGGAAAAATAGAAAAACTTAAAGAGATCATATCAAGCATTTAAGAAGGTATAGGTTCTAATTTACAGTTATATCCATTCATATTAACAGTATCTACAGTTAACAACACATACTACTTGAGAGTTCAAAGAAGAGAATCTGTAATAACTGAAGATTTTATACAGTATATACACTTTACAGCAAATAAGTGTATAATTTCATATAGGTCATTTGACAAAAAGTAGTGGTGGCAAAAGGAAGTATCAAATTTATAACAGTTATATACGGCTGGCTCCGGAACACACCCCTGATAGTGAAATATTTACAAATTTTTTCACTTTTTTCACACGACAAGCGAGTATGAGATCGACAAGGAAATAAGGAAAGAAAGAAGGACGGCGAAATTCTAAAGCAAACCTACCAAGCCTTTTAGTGGGATTGGCTAATATCATCTCAAATCCTATTAATCTAAATTCACTGAGCCAAAAAAAAAAAAAAAAAAAAGAAAAAAATTCTTGCATATAAAAAATCAATAAAGTTGTCAACATGAAAAATGAATCGTAAAAATGGAAGAAAAGGGACCGACACTCCAAAATAAGTACTGGCATGAACAAAGAACATGCTAAGTGTAAAGAATGGCCCACCCATGCCCAATTCTCAGATTTAGCTTCTGTCTTCTTTAACTAAAGATGCAACATTTGTTTATGTCTTTCCCTTTCCTTTCCATATAAGGAGCTAACTTGAGGTATCTACTACTGTAGCGATGATTTGAAGCTGCTGGTTATTATGTTGTATAACCATGCAACTAGTTGCAAGTGAAACATCAATGTGTCACACCAGTTATTGTCGAAATATGAATTCCATACCTTATATGAGGCCTTGATAGATTGATATAATCATTTCAACTTTTTAAGTTAGTCATTAGTACTTAAGACCAACTAAATGGTTTCTATATCTCCATCAAACCTGTCGTTGAATTTGATATCAGATTGGGTTACTAATAGTAAGAACTTTTTTTTGATGATCATTTATGAAGTAGAAGCTCTTTGTATGTTATATTCTGAACACGGGTCTAGACTAGTATTTGGATAAAGTAGATCATCTCAAAACCTTCAGTAATTTGTTAAAGAGTGAAGTGCATCAGACCCCCTTATACTTTAGCGAAAGTGCACAACACCCCTCTATAGTTTAAAAACCCCCTGAGTTAGCTTTTGTAGTTTTTCAAAAGTGCACAACACCCCCTACCGTTAAAAAATCCATTAAATTTAACGGAGAGTGTACTTCACAAGCGTTAAGTGAATTTTTTTTATATTTTTAACGAATTTATTCATTAAATAATTATATGAATTGACCAAATTACTATTTTTTTTTTTGGCCTAAACAAAAGAGAAAATGGCAAAAGAATGAAATGAAAAAAAGAGAGGGTATTTACGTCTTTTTTACAAAATCCGTTAAATATGACGGATTTTATAACTATAGGGGGTGTTATGCACTTTTAAAAAATATAGGGACTAGTTCAGAGGGTTTTTAAACTATAGGGGGGTGTTGTGCACTTTCACTAAAATATAAGGGGGTCTAGTGTACTTCATCCTTTGTTAAATATTTGTTTAGTCTCTGATTGTGAAATAATTACATTTCTCTTGCTTAGTACAGAAAGAATAAAAGGCTTGTAAAGTAAGTTTGGATCCCATTCTTTCTGTAATAGCCCACGGTATTTAGTCAAGTCAACACAGATCATACTTTTCTTTATGATATATTTTCCACTTTGTGAATTTGTTCCTTTATCACAGTTAAACATTTGCACATTCACAAGATTTTCTATGCTTCTCGAGCTTGTTGGTATATCACACTTTTCAAGTAATAGAAGATTTTAAATTCTTTATTTTCTGTTATTGCTTTATGGAAAGCTTCTTATTCTTTTCAACAGGAAGGTATTATCTTAAACAAATACCTTGCAAGGCTGCAATAGTGCTAGACAACATGTTTACGGAGGTTGTACGACCTGTTTAGTTTAATTTTTTTAAGAACTGCTCTTTTATTTTCTTTTATTTTTGTACAAGTATTTATTTTTTACTGTTACACTGAATTAAGATGTTTTCTATAATGTGTCTTTTCTTTTCTTTTTTTCTCCATATTCTGTAACATAAAAAATCCTAAAGGTGTGTGAACATTTAGCTATTTTAAGAAGTTTTGTGAATTGTTGAGATCAAGAGTGATCATTATTTTTCATATTGATTGACAATTTCGTATAATCTTTGTAATCAGGAATAGCATGCTTCTCAAATTCTGAGCAATTTCTTGGATCGTCTGATCATGGTTGTTCTTAGCAACATGAATTCAAATAATCTTGACACTGCAAGAGTAGATTATCCTTGAACATCTAGATTATCCTTGAACATCTCAAATTTCATAGCAACTTAAAGCTAACATGTTCTGATCTCTAATTGCTCTTTTGCACAGCATGATCTTATATGTTTTCCCTTAAGTGTGAAACTTATAGTACTTTCGTAAAAGATATGTTAGATTTGTAGAAGCAATACAAAAAAATGCATTAGCTTGTAGTTTTGCAACTACTGGAAGACAATATTTTGCCGTGTGCCCTTTAGCCATCTATCATCACCTGCTTATCCTTTAGTGGGATCTAGGAAGGACTAGACAGCGTATCTCTGTTGCATATCTTGTAACTTGTGATCAATTTGATGATGTCAATTTAGTGGGATCTACGAAAGAGGAAACTTTCTCTCTCACTTCTCCAGTCCTCCAGAACAACGAAGAAAGAGTACTGAGCAACCAACCTCGGATGCACCTATTTCTTTGTATCGCTTGTGGAATAAAGACTGAGCCAGATATCAAGGACTCAATGAGATTTAGTTTTTCCGAAGACAGCTTGCAACGGGTGATTTTTCGGAGGACAACTTTCTGGGAGAAGGTGGATATGCTCATGTATATAAAGGTAAGCTTAAAGATGGGCAGCTCATTGCAGCAAAGGTGCGGAAAGATGCAAGTATACAAGGATGTGCTGAATTTCATTCTGAAATTTATGTCTTAAGTCACCACAAATACATAGTTATGCTGCTGGGATATTGTTGCAAGGAAAATACCAACATATTGGTGTATGAGTATATCTGCAACAAGTCTCTTGAACAGCATCTGTTTGGTATGTAAACAAGGTTATCTTTGTGACTGTAAAAATATCCCTTTTATTGAACCAGCAATGGCCAAAAAGGAAAGAGAGAATAATGTTTTCTTATTAACATATCCTCCCTTCCCACCTAGTGGGACAAGGCTTAGTTTGGTTTGGTTTGGTTTTATTAACATATCCTCCCTCTCCCCCACCTCTCTGTGTCTCCCTTTGTTCCTTTCCCATCTGATCCAGTTCAATGATTTAGACATTGGTTATGCACAGATAACACGGAGAATGTCCTTAAGTGGCATAGAAGATATTCTATTGCAAGAGAAATTGCAAAAGGGTAGCGCTTTCTACATGAAGAGTGCCGTGGAAGTCCCATAATCCATCGGCACATGAGGCCCAGCAATATATTGCTCACACACCACTTTGCATACTGATTGTCTTTGCATCTCACCCGTATGCTCTAGCAATCTACTCAAAAGTATTTTGGTAGAGTACTCGTTGAATTCCCTTTTTAATTCTAAAATGTCTTGCATTTTACCCCCTTCCCTGCTTGAACTGGTTTCCTTTGCCTGAAATTAATGAGCCATATCATGTGATTGTGTTCCCGAGTTGCAGAGAACAATCCGAACTGTTCTTATGGTCATATATAACTGCTAATACTAAATTTCCTTTGAATTTGTTTGAATTAAAAGAATCTCATTGTAGATAAATTTGTAGAATGGATATTTGCAAAAGGTGTGGTTCATATTCTAGACAGGTTATGGCTTTTTTTTATTATTGTTTTTTAAGAGATTGTATACAATTAATTAAAGTTGGAACTTAAGTACAGGAAAAGAAATTGCATTCCAGAAATAGAAGATTTCATAAATCTTTAGTGTATTTGATGCATGGAAACAATATTCTATATATTCATATCCAAATCTGCCTGAGTGCATAACCATATACTAAATAACTCATTATCTGCGAAATGCTTCAGTATAACTTTTTTTTTTCCCTTTTTGTGTGTGTGTAAATGTTAATACTAGTGTTTTAAATTCTTTCAGTTACATATCATAAAACTCAGAGGACAAAACTAAATGAAAAAGAGGAGAAAAAAAAATAAAAATCACCTATAAAATATTTTTGAAAATGACAATGAATTTCCAAAAAATCTTATGGATAAGACTTTTATTATCGTTTCTAAAGGGTTTCAAGTTAATCAATCAATAATCTTTGTAATGTTGGACGAGGTAAAAAAAAATTGAGTGGAAGCCAATGATTGACTAGGACATGCTATTGTTGTCCTAAACTCTTGCTTTCTGTTTCTGACATACTCAATATATGCTAGGTAATATAGAAGGAACAGGAAACATGTGTTTAGTTCTTGGGCTTGGAGGTGAATCCTTATATTATTTTCCTGTTCCTTTTTAGCAACATAATGACTCTGACAAAGTTCAGTTTTACACGAGGGAAGTGCTTTTCTCTCTCTTTCGTCATTCGGCACATCTCACAAATATGTGAAATTTACTTTTTATTTCATTGGACCCAATGACTGTTGACAGATTGAAACATTTTTCTTTACATGATCAATTTTCAATAAGTGACAAGATGACAATTTTGATAAATCGCCATCTACTACAATATGACGTCTTCTATTACGTGGGAATATGGGATTAATATCTACATAGAATTGAAGGAACCCCGTACTTCGTTGGGAGTTGAACTTGGGAGCTCTCGGTCACAAAGCTACAGTGTGCATCCTTTTTAGGATTTGATCATAATTTTTTGGCGCAATTGTATCATCTGTATTTATTATGGTTTTCAAGATAGCAATTTTGTTCCCAACAAAAAAAAAAAAAATAGCAATTTTGTTTGAACATTTCTTCCCTTTAGAAGGTGTTTTGAGAAGATTATAACCTGGTCAAAATAGCTTATAAGTTCTTTTTTATTTTTAAGCTTCTTATAAGCCCTTGGAGTTTAAGATAGTCTGATTAAGAAATTTATGCAACTACCTTTGTGTAATTGTTTTTTATTTCTTTTCTTTTCTTTTTATTAGCTTTTCATCTTTAGATCTTATGGCCCCTATCGAACAATATTCTCATCTACCGTCCATGAATATGCAAATTGCTCTATTCAAAAGATTGTTCTTAATTTTCTTAACCATACACAACTTATTTTTAACATCAAATCTAATGGCATTTATGAGATGGTCCTCAGTGAGTGTTTCATTTGCGAAGATTCTTCTGTTATGTTCCTTCCAAATGTGAGAAAGAAAAGAAGGAGAGGATTCACAAGTAGCACAGTCATAGCGCAGCTGCACAATATCGCAGGAAATTAAAGGGTAATTTTGTAAAATGGTACGAAAAGAAGCAAACCCTATGGATAAAAAGATGGAAAAAACGTGAGAGAATGGGGCTTTTGGGAGGCGGCTGGTTTTGTGAGCAGAGGTAACGTTCTAGAGGGAACGAAGGAGAGGATTCACATAGTCGAAGACGGAGGAACGATCCGAAGATGGACTTCTGCCCCAATTCTTCTCCAAATCCTAGTTTTCTCTATCTCTCTTATCATGATTTACGTTACAATTGGAATTTTATTTAATTTATTTGTTATGTTCTAAGTTATTTTTCTAGGGTTACGATGTAGTTAGATTATGAATACTTGAAACTTTTGGTTTAGATTGATTGATGAACGATTCTATTTATGCGTTGAGTATTTCATGCTAAGTTTAATGCTTATGATTGCCTGATCAACAATTGCATGATTCATAGTTTGGTTTGAGACTGAGAAGTGATAACTAAATTAGACCACGTGTAAAATACCATTAAATCATCATAAGTTAGAGATAGTTATGAGATCTAGTGCAGCACATGAATTTCTAGGGCTTAATGAGTTCTCTAAGTTCACAGTTATCACAGAGATGTAGGTAGCTTGCTTAGCGGAATATGTTATTGATACTTGAAAAAGATTAATAACCACATTAGCGAAATTGCTGACAACATAAGGAATATGTGTCAATTGATTTAAATTAATAGTTTCAAGTAGGATTAATCGTGGTAAAATCGGAACCCCTAGAGCTTTTAATTATTGAATCAAACCTGATGAGTACTTCACAATGTAATACTTGTTGTGCCAACCTTTTTTTTAGGAAGGCCACTTTGCGAAGATCGCATGTTGCTCTTGAGCACAAAAGTAGAACCACCCTCTGCCCTTTGGATTCAGCTTGGCCACGAAGCATCTTCGAAACAAGGTGTTGGTCGAGACAGCCCCTTTTTCACTTGCATATGCATAAAAGGCCACCATCATGGCCCAATCACTAGGAGTGATCTGGCCTGGGCTGATTTGAAAATGATTCAGCACCTCGACGATGTAGGACGGCAAAGATAGTTTGATAAATTGGAAGGCGATGTCATAAAAGGTGACATTGCCTTCCCCTATACAACAAGCGACCTCATCTACGTTCGGAACCCTGATTCTATAATCATGAGTAAGCGCTCACTCAAACAACCTGGCGTTGGCCTCAGACACTTCTGATCATAACATGCGTAAATCTTCTTCCTTCAAGCTTGACTGGTAACACAAAGCTTGGTGAGAGAACCTTTGGTTGGAAGAAGACCAAGCAGCTTGAAAAGGATTTTGTATGCTTGTGGCTGGGAGTTCAAACCCTATCAATGTCTCCAAGGGTGACCCTTTATCGCCCTCAATATCTTCGACGTTGGTAAAGCCCTCGAGCTCACCGCCGGCCACCTCCTCGCTGACTTGAGAACCCAAGATCTCCACTTCGCTGCTCTCAGCCCCTTCATCTTGGTTCAAAGGAAACCTCTCCTCAGAACTACCTGACCCATTCCCATCATCATAGGATTGGGCAGAACGATTTTGCGAATCAGATTCTACACCCAAACTTGCCATGGATTGGATAAATGGAATGGGGAAAGAAAATTACAAATCTAAAGTGAAAGGTATGGAGGCTTACCTAGATTCCCGAGCTAATGTGACCGAGTTGGATTAACTGATCTGGGTGGATGTGAGAGAAATTGCTTTTAGAAATCCGATGGGTGGGGAGAGAAAAATGACTCAGAACAAGACCCTCTATTTATAGAAATGGATAGGCGTCCTCAGGAAGACCAACTATCACGTCACTGACAACTGTAAAAAAAGCGGTACGACATCATAAAAGCAGTTTAAATTTAAAATTTGGGACGGCTCGGTCAAAATCTTCCTCCACACCTCCTTCTAAGCTCTGGACTGGGGGGGAGATTGATAGAGGAGTAAACAGACCTAACCCCTATAGTGGAATGACATCGAATTGAGGTGCATGATCCCTCAGCTCGGAACTACTGACTTGTGTATAACCGCCAAGATGGGTATTTACCTTGGGTGAAAGCTATTATCCTATGGTTTCTGACAGAACCCCTGACACCTGCAGACAGGATAGGCTGTAGTGTGACATGCCGCAGAGGTTCCATTAGGCATTTAATGAAGATTCAACACAAGCCTTAGTATAAATACCCACATTCAATGCATCAATTAGAGGTAACAACTCACTCATTAATTATTCTCTATTATTATTTGAGCTCGGACAAACTAACTCATTCTCACACTGGAGGAGGAGCGCGGGTGATAACCCCTGTTGTTCCTTTCTTTATTTTGCAGTCTTCATTTTAGCTCAGAGCGAAGAAAACTGCCCTTATCAGAAGCTCTATTATGTGTTTGTACGTATGTATGTGAGGGAGTGAGATACACACCAGAAAGTATTTGTAGCTCATTTCTATATGATGAAAAAAAAAATTATATGTTGCAGAAGCTCAAATAGTTAAGTCATGAGAATCAACATTTGTCATTTTAGAGAATGCCAATAACCAATGAAATCCAAAATTTTACTTTCATATTTACCAACAATTGGACAAGATAAACAATAAACAAGAAGGTTGTTCTGAACCTACCTTTTCTCTATGGACAAAGGACTATTAACAAGTACAACTACGTCAAATCTAAACAAGAATTAGCACAAAAACCTCAAGTCCAAAATCAAAATAGAAAAACAAGAATACACACATCTTAGGGGCAAAATAAGGAAACTTCAATGAAAACACATTGATGCAAAAAAAAGTAATTTTAAAACACGGCTAAGACGTCATAACTTTGTTACATTAGAAGCCGCCATTGACATAATACTACTTATCATGTATAAATCTTTGCAATTTATGATGTAAAAAATACAAATAACGCATTTTTACTTGTCAAAAATAAAAAATGAAGATTAAAATACAAGAACACCTCAAAGTAATGGCTGAAGGTATAAATAATAGATCTTGACAAACAGGATAAGAAATGGCAACATATAATAACAAAACATCAAACCACAAATATGTTGATATTTTAGTGCTCACTTGCGTATTCCGTATGATTCTGTAATGTCAGTAGCTGAAGATTTGTTTTGATGCACTAAGGGAATAAAGCTAAGTGGACAAATCCATAATGATGCAAAAGTATTGGTCTACAATTAATGTGATTATTTAATGGCATCATTGATAGAAGTATCAGGAACATTTGTATTAGCATATTGCAACTATAAATAGCAGTAGCAGAAATGATGTAAGCCAAGCCATTTGAAGAATGAGAAGTTTGCATTGCGTTTAATATTCATATCGTTCATATCATATAATAATTCCATCTCCTTCTCCCCCAGTTAATAAATAATCCTCATATCAAACAATCCATATTTTTACTACTATCTAATTTCCATCACCACAAATATCTATGGAATAACGTTGGGTAAAAATAAAAAAAGATACTGCATGATAGTAACCTCCCATATTTGTAGATTCAATTCTTCAGGGTCAGTGGTTTTGATATTCAGTCCAAAATATGCTAAAGGGGAAGAATACACCTTCCCACTAGCTGTCACGCGTTCTGCATTATTCAGTTTGATGTATTTTTTATGCCTCTGTTTTAATTCATAGATCAGTCTCAGTTTTTGGCACAAATTAGTTGCGTGTAAATCATCACAGAAAATGAAACAAAAACAATATAAAAAATCAATACTCGAATAGTTTGTGGTACCTTATCCCAATGACAAGTTTTGTTTATGCAGTCCTCCATTATGATCAACAACCAGTCCATAGCGGCAGCTTCCAATCTATTAAATCATAAATTATCATTTGGTGAACAGCCTGTCCAATGACATACAAAAATGCCAGCTTTTACTAATATTACTTAAATGCTGCTAAGGAAAGCTTGGAGGAAGAGGGAAGAGAGGGGATTTCATATCATTATCATGAGCTCATGACATACATCATAGCACAGGGAGAATTTAGTATCTCAAAAAGACGGCAGCGATACTGCTGGAAAGGACGGTTTCAATATTTCCCATAATCCAATTTTTCAATTCTTTTGATTCCTTGGAATTTGTTTTTCCCGTTCCTAGTGGTATCAAAATGCCGCTACATAGAATATCTGTCTTCTCTTGTATTGAAAGCCTTGGTCAGCTCTTACTGAGAGGTCGTGCTTCAAAATGCTGAAAGAAGGCAACTTTTGAGTGAAACAGTGAAAGCATATACCTCAAATTTTGCGAGCAAAGTAAGCACATATAAGGACATTGTGTTGAAATATCTGAAGATGTAGATTTATTGAGCAGTGGGATGTCTTGAGTAGTGTGCCACTGATCCAATATTGACTATTGTAATTCTAGGGCAGTGTGATGTTTAACTTTTGTAGTCTTGTTTAGCCTATTTAGTTCTCTGATTGTAAGAAGGTTGATAAGATTGAAATTGTAAGAATGTTTTATCAAATAATTTTTTTCAACTTGGTATCTAGAGCCAAAACACATCCTTAAAACTCTAAACAGATAAACAAATAGAAAACACAAAAAAAAAACTTATCTCGTCGTCTCCAGTCGCCGTGCGCCGTGAGGAACATCCGACGCCGTCGTCGTGAACATCCGACGACGACGTCGTCGTAATCTCCGACGTCGGCGTCGTAAGCAGAATCATTTGCTGCTTGCTTTTGCCACCAGCACCATCAAAGCTTAGATCTCGCCGTCCGACCAGCTTCGTCTTCTCCAGCGTGTTACGTCGACGCCACCATAGCTGCTAGCCTTAGTCGCCACCGTTTGTAGCCAAAGGCACAGCTTCTCCTCGCGTCGACTCCGGCGAGATCATGCATGCTCTCTGATCTCGTCGTCTCCGGCCAGCCTCGTTGTCGCCGACGGTTACATTTGTCTCATGAAATCTAGCTTTTTCAGCTGCTGGTCTCATGAATGTATTTCGTAAATTAAGCAGTTACATAGTTACTGCGAGCTGTTGTCGTTGGATCTGCTCCCATCGTTGCCGGCAAAACCACGTTCCGTTGCTGCTCTGTGATATTGTTCATGGCTTCCTTATTTATGATGTGTTAAGCCATCTCACCATCACTTTCATGAAAACATAAGTGTCTGGCATTTGTCATCAGCAAGCCTGTCTTATCTGATAAGTATCATCTTTCTTTTTCATTTCTTAATATCATTGCGTTTTTTGCTCTTAAAAGTAGTGCTGTTATTGCTACTTTTTTTTTGAGATATGGCATCTATGGAATCAGAAAAAGAAAAAGAAGGAACTAGTCAATCAATTATTCCTTCATATATGGATTTATCTCATGAGCCTAATATACATGCACAACGAGTTACAAGTGTATTATTAAATGGAAAAAATTTTCATGCTTGGCCTCGTTCATTCCGTCTTTATCTTGGTAGAAAACGTAAAATTAGATGGATTTTAGGTTCGGAGCATAAACCAAAAGAAACAGATCCTACTTTTGCTCAATGGCATGCAGATAATTGTGTTATATTGGGTTGAATGTTCAATTCTATGGAGGACTGAATCTATAATATGTTTATGTATCATGAAACAGTTCATGGTCTATGGGGTTCCCTAACAAAGATGTATTCCCATACACAACATGATTCCCGAATTTTTGAGCTTTACCATGAAATTTCTCATGCTTCTCAGACGACTTTGAGATTCTCTGTTGCAGATTACTTTGGATATCTACAAACTAGATGGGAAGAACTAGCTCAATATGAGCCTTTGACTGACTTCCCCAATGATGCTGAAGTTGAGACTAAACGTCTAGATCATCGTCGTACTTATCAATTCTTGATGGGTCTCAAGCCTGAGTTCGAGAATCTTCGGACTCAAATTTTAAATACATCTCTTCTACCCTCTCTATATGAGGCATTCGCGATTGTGGATGGTGATGATCGAAGGCGTCTTCTTCTTGCACCCGAACCCACTCAGTCTGTTCCAGATCAGATGGCTTTTGTTGCCCCTTCAGGTTCTCGGCAAACAGGTACTCGTCCGTATTGCCAACATTGTCAGAAACCTGGTCACCTCATTGACCGATGTTTCCATCTTCATCCTGAATTAAAGCAACAATATGCTCGAAGCCATGGTGGTGGACAAAAGAAAGGAGGTCCTCGTATTGGAGCTGTGGCTGAATTGGCATCTCCTTCAGCCTCAACAGAACTAGTTTTTACCCAACCAAACTATAGTCAACTCCAGGCTCAGATTGCTCAACTTCAACTACACTTGGGCCTCACTTCATCATCTGTTCCCACGGCTGCCCTTGCTACAGGTTCTCCCACTGCCCTTCATGGTAAGTCAGGACAACCGTCTTGGATTCTGAATTTCAGGGCCAATAATCATATGACTGGTGAGCTATCCATTTTCTCCTCTCCTGTCAGTTCCATCAATCAATCCGTTCAAATTGCCGATGGCACGTCTATTCCTATCCGTTGTCAAGGAGATGCCTGTTTATCCTCAGATATCACTCTTCGCTCTGTTTACTATGTCCCCAACTTTGCTTATAATCTATTGTCTGTTAATCGTCTTGCCAAGAGTCTTCACTGTGCAGTTGTCTTCTTACCTAACAGTTGTTTCTTGTAGGACCTGACTTCAAAGAAGATTTTTGGCCGGGGGTATGAGCACGATGGACTTTATTACTTCGGCGAGCCCGTTACCTCTATTGTACACTTGTCCAGTCTACACGCTTCTGTGTCTCCAATTTTTGATATTCCTGTCAGTTCTCTTCAAAACTTAGATTTGTGGCATGCTCGTTTAGGAGATGCAAACTTTCAATATTTATGTTGGTTATTCCCATCTTTTAATAAAGCATGCAAGGATTTTAAGTTCAATTGTGTGATTTGTGAACCATCAAAACATACTCGCACTATATATATTCCTCACATGCATCGGGCTCCCTATGCCTTTGACCTTGTTCACTCTGATATTTGGGATCCCTCTCCTATCACGGCCCTTTCGCACCATCGTTACTATGTTACATTTATAGATGATTATAGTCGTTGTACTTGGGTCTACCTGATGAAGAACAAATTTGAAGTCTTCACTCATTTTACTCACTTCCTTCAAATGGTCAAAACCCAATTCCACACTGTTGTCCAAAGTATTCACTCTGATAATGGTAGAGAATATCTAACCAATGATTTTCGGGCTGAACTTAATAAAAGAGGCATTCTTCAGCAGCTTACTTGTCCTTATACACCTGAACAGAATGGTGTGGCAGAACGAAAGAATCGCCACATTATATCTACAGTTCGCTGTCTTTTATCTGGTATGAAAGTACCTCGATATTTCTGGCATCTCGCTGTTCTCACCGCTACATACATTATCAATTGCATCCCTATTCGTGTCTTCCAAGGTCAACCACCTATACACATTCTCAAGCCAAATACTGTCCTCTTTCCGATTCTCCCACGAGTCTTTGGTTGTACATGCTTTGTTCAAAATCGCAGCCCTACTCGTACTAAGTTAGATGATAAAGCTATTCGCTGTCTTTTTCTTGGGTACTCTTCCCTGTCTAAAGGATATAGGTGCTATGATCCGGTGACTCGTCACTTCTACCACTCGTTGGATGTTACATTCCTTGAAACTGTCCCTTTCTTCTCTACTCCGTCCCTGCCTTTAGAGCATTCTCCAGAAGTGTCCTCTGCTGAGGAACCCCTATGTCTTCCTCGCCCTGTTCCTCTTCCTGTTCCATCTCCTCTACCCTTGTCAAGCCCCAATGATGGTTTCTCTCTTGTCTCTTCTCCGGCTCCCTTACAGGTTTACTCCCGGCGTCCTTGTGCTCCCGCTCCCCTGCCAGCTTCTTCTCCGAATTCAGGTAACCCTCATTCTCCCTTGGTCCCTGAATCTGCCCCTCCTCGTTACCCCACTCGTGACCGACGCCCCCCTGCCCGTTATTTATTCTCAAATAGTACTCATCATCCTATTGCCCAGTTTATGTCATTTCAGGGTCTCTCCGATCAGTATAAATATTTTGCTGGTCAGGTTGATTCAGTCTCTATCCCTCGCTCGGTTCTAGAGGCCCTCCAGAATCCTTTATGGGTGGCTGCTATGAGAGTGGAAATGGATGCCCTCCAACAAAATCAGACATGGGAGCTAGTTGATCTCTCGGTTGGTGAGAAAACTGTTGGCTGCAAGTGGGTCTTTAGTGTTAAATATCTTGCAGATGGTACCATTGATCGATATAAGGCCCGTCTTGTCGCAAAAGGATTTACTCAGGTACCCGGCAAGGACTTTGGGGCCACTTTTTCTCCTGTTGCCAAGTTAACTACAGTCAGACTTATTGTCTCTTTAGCTGCCTCATATTCTTGGCCTCTCCACTAGTTGGATGTCAAAAATGCATTTCTTAATGGTGATCTCTCTGAGACTATCTACATGGATCCTTCACCAGGTTTTCGGGCTCAGGGGGAGTATTCACGGAAAGTATGTCGCCTTCGTAAATCTCTTTATGGGCTTAAACAATCCCCTCGTGCTTGGTTCAACCGTTTCAGTGAGGTGGTCCTTACTATGGGGTTTATTAGGTACAACTCTGATCATACATGCTTTGTCCGACGCCATCCTCAAGGTCGGTGCATTGTTATATCAATTTACGTGGATGATATTATCATTACTGGAGATGACACTCATGGAATTTTTCAGGTAAAAAGTGACCTTGGGATAATGTTTGACATTAAGGATTTGGGCAAGCTTTGATATTTTTTGGGTATTGAGGTGACCCGAAATCGCCATGGTATATCTTTATCCCAGAGAAAATATGCATTAGATCTTCTCCAAGACACAGGCATGCTAGGGTGTCGACCTGCCGCAACACCTATGGACCTCAATCTTAAGTTAACAGGGGAATCAGGAGAATTGTTAGCTGAGCCATCAATATATCAGAGACTGGTGGGACGACTTATCTATTTGACTAACACAAGGCCAGACCTTACATTTGCAGTGAGTATTGTAAGCCAGTTCATGCATGCACCTCATACCTCTCATCTGGATGTTGTCTATCATATCTTTCGGTATCTTAAATCTTCTCCTGGACTTGGAATCTTTTATGCAACGGGTGTACAAAAAGGATTGTCCTGTTATACTGATGCAGATTATGCAGGGTCAAAAAGCGACAGGCGTTCTACCTCAAGGATGTGCACCTTCCGTGGCAATCACCTTATCTCATGGAAAAGTAAGAAGCAAGCAGTTGTCTCACGATCTTTAGCGGAAGCTGAGTACCGTGCTATGGTCCAAGGAACATGTGAACTAATTTGATTACGCTCTCTCCTATCTGAGTTACGGTTTCCAATAACCGACTCATCCATCTTATTCTGTGACAATAAATATGCTATTATGTTGTCCTCTGACTCAGTCCTTCATGAGAAGACAAAACACATTGAGGTTGATATCCATTTTATTCGAGAAAAAGTTCGTTCAGGAGTTATCACACCTTGCTTTGTTACATCATCTGAGCAAGCTGCTGACATGTTTACCAAGTCCCTTGGACCGTCACTTCTCCAATCAACTCGTGGCAAGCTCGGACTCGTTAATATCTTCGCCCCAGCTTGAGGGGGAGTGTTGAAATATCTGAAGATGTAGATTTATTGAGCAGTGGGATGTCTTGAGCAGTGTGCCACTGATCCAATATTGACTATTGTAATTCTAGGGTAGTGTGATGTTTAACTTTTGTAGTCTTGTTTAGCCTATTTAGTTCTCTGATTGTAAGAAGGTTGATAAGATTGAAATTGTAAGAATGTTTTATCAAATCATTTCTTTCAACTCATTGTATCTCCAGAATCAAAGATAGATGTAACCGGTGCCTATATAACTTTTCTCCCACATTCAAGGAGTTTTTATAACTTTGTATCCCCAATATGTATAACTTTTTTATACAAGTACTCTATCAAAAGACTCCACTCATATGCTCAACAGACGAGGTAATGCTGTGGTTACTCATTGAAAATAAAGCGACAAAAGATATTGTGAAGCTTGCTGAAGGGCTATTATTCTTAATCAAAAACTCTCTCCAAATGGCTTGTCAATTGATCCTACGTTCCTTCACTCTTCTTTATCATTATCAGATGTACAGACAGTTTTTCCTAATTAATGCAAGTGTTGCTACTTTTCAAGTCTATCATTTTCAGTAAAAATTCCATGAGGCATGTGGCAAATCTGCCATAGCTACATGGACAAAAAGTGCTTCAATTAGTTGACAAATGTCTATCAATTGTCATAAGTGGGGGCATCATAGTAATTTATTTAAAACTCTATAAGGCCAAATTAGTAAAAAGATAAACTTCTGACATTCTGACATGACATGTTTGCACGATACAAACTAACGTGGATTAGCCTCATGGAATAACAACTTGACATCTGGCTATAGTAGATTTGCCACGTAAGAATTTTTCAAAAACAAGGTATGTGTAAGTCAACTTTAATACTACGCTTCTCAGAGTACCAAATTGAGTCATACAAAGTGAATCATTCTTCTTTAATACTACTGAAAGAATTAGACATAAGAAACTAAGTCATACAAAGTTCTGCTTACTTAATATTTAACAAGATTAAGTTTTCCAGAATTAGTCCAATGAAGACCTCCCTCCTTCCCACACTGAATGTCGAGTTACCCATTATGAGATGTGCCAAATGAACTACATATTGGGGCGGACTTCAGTCCATCTATCGGACTGGTCTGCCTCTCATATGGGGGGTGGGCCCCACTTGGTTGACCAGTCCATCCCGATTGACTGGTGAGTTTTCCCTACATATTAGATTATTTTCCCGTGGCCCTCTATGCTACCATCAGATTGTTTAAAACTACAGAAGTAGCCCAGAGCACCCACTTTAGACCCCACTTTCTTAAGCTGATATATATATTCAATTCTTGTATTAAATGGCAACTTAAGCCGAAAGCGGAAACTTAATTTACGATGGAGAACTACAAAGGATTTTAGACAAAAAGAAAACTTGTACCAGAATGATAAAAATGATGGCAAGGAACCTTTCCACTATCAGTATCACAGCTTACCTACAATTTGCGGGGAAATTCACAATATAATGCAAATTAATAGTTACGCCGTACTATCTAGATTGCATCTAGAAATTATTCGTCTGGTTTTGCATGCCCTTTACAGGTGCACAATTCTTTTATTTTGGTCACAGAGCCATAGATGGTGGAACAGAGAAAGTAAGTTCCAGGTCAAAATAGCGAGGCACAAGAGAAGAGAGTGTAAGTATTTTAAGAAATTTATATGTAAGAAAGTGCATTTAGAGCAATCTTCTTCAGAATAGGTACGTAAAGTTATGTGTAAAACAACAAATAAATTACAAAAACCATGATTACTTATATACAAATCAAAATCGTTCTCTCTCGCTCCAACACACGCACACTTACTCATATACAACATATTTTTTTTTAGAAATGAATAATTTTATTAATAATGCACCAAGGGGGTGCAACTCAAAGTTATGTACATCAACAACGTAAAATTTCACCAATTGCATCAATACTCAAGTAATATACAACAGACAAGACAGTAATTTGAAATAAATGGCTTGGTGGGGACAGGACATATTTTTTCTCAAGCCAGTGACACATCAAAAGAAAACGAAATCTGATTTTCATCCATGACTTCCAAACATAAGTTCCTAGGAATCCTGTCTTAGTACACAACAATATTTTCCATCAACACACTTTTGCTCCAAGAAAATTGTAAGATCCACATAAATTACTTATGAGATCAAGTTGTTGCATTAAATGATCATAAGATTACAGATGGAATTAATGTTCTGAGGCATCATACATATTATTGAAACACATAAATGATGACAAACCTTGCTTCTCCAGAACCTTTTCAGGACCGTTTTAAGAAGCAACATCCAGCAAAAACACAAAATACTATAAAGTAAAAGCCGATGCCAGCTTCTGCTACATTTTTATTGTTGCATCCACTCGAAAACATCGGATATTACCATATTATAACTCGTCCCGTGTAGAGAGCCTGTTCTAACACTTCCAGAAGAAGATGCTATGCCCAAGAGCAGTTTGTGAAATTCATTTCCAGGTATTGGATACTGTAAATCGTCTCTTGCTCACCAACAATCAGTTTTCTGATCTCTGGTTTCACCCTCTACAGCAGCAGAAACATAGGCAGTCAATCAGCAGAAAGTCGAATTCTTCAGATGTCTGAGGGTAGAAACTTAAAAGATGGTGCTTAATTACTGAGGTGGTGCTTCTAAAACTCCTTTTCATATCTCTTGAAGTCCACGAGCACCTGTCAAAGGAGTAGGTTGATGAGGAAAAACAAACTAGATTAAGACAGAAAGTCCTGATATAAAGAACATTTTGCATTTTAGAGAACGTTAACAAGCTATGACATGAAAGTTTAGTATTCATACGTATCAGCAGAGAAGAAGAATAGATAACTAACCAAACAAACTACACTAAGCCATCCCATCAGGCAAGCTCTGTCAACTCCATACATGCGGGATCTCGTTTAAGTGTCTCTCTACCCCACTTATTGTGAACTACATTTGTAGTTTTCACCTTCTAACAAGTGTGTTCATGTGTCTTCTCCTAACATAACGAGACCATCGCAAACGGCTCCATTATCTTAGTCATTCTAGGATTAATTTTTTCCAATTTTTTCTCTCATGAGATTGTTGGAATCTACTTCATTTTGCCACAATTAACATGGCATTATTCACCTGGCTCTCTTTCACAATATCCTGCTATGTGTTCTAATATTCTTCTTGCACTGTATTTTCTTCTTCTCCACTGATCATGAATTGCTGATATTTTAATTACGGATGCTTAACCTATTTGATCATCTACAGTTTTATAAGTGATCATCCATTCTTTAGAAGGCAATATCCAGCTTGAGCTTAAGAAAAACCAAGCAAAGACCTAGACTTTCATAGATCTCATAATAACTGAAGAGTAAATAAATAAATAAAAAGAACTGAAAGTAAAATTGAATTGAAATTGCAGGCAAAAGCTAAACAATTACTGACCGAAAGCAATTGCTAAAGAAAATAAGTCCTCTGTTTGGCCATGTGAATTTGGTTAGATAAGCAAATCAACTTTTTGGTTTAAGGGAGGCCTAAGCTATTGAGCTCACTTAAGATGTTACACGGGAAACTTGATCTCGTGACCTCTTGCATTTAAAGCAAGAATCATATCACTAAACCAAAGGCTAGTGGCTCCTTTTTTTTGCTTTTGAACCAATAACTTAAATTTGCATTTGATGAGACTTAACAGCCATTTAAGTTCTTTTTCTGCTATTTTCTTCATAATCTTCGGATTTCCAAAGATTTTGTAGCCTCAAATGTAATTTCTTGCAAAAATATTACATGAGAAAATTTACTACGAAAACTTCTAACTATAATCTCTATTGTTTAACTAGTCGAATTTTCAAATCATTATTAACGTTATGAAAATTATATTATAAGTCGCATTTGTGACCAATTCCAACCGTCCCGTAGAGCTCCAGCTACCGTCTAAAGCCTGTGAGAGTAACGCTAAAGATGGATCAATCAGCAATGACTATGAATCAAGTAGGAGTTGAGATCCAACATGGAGAAATTTGTTAGGAGTTTCACCTAGTGAATTAAAGAGTAAGAAAATGAATTTTCCCACATCTGCAGATTAATAGAAGAATGAACTATTAATAAACATATGTAGACTCAAGATTCAATAACTTAAACTTTTGGGCCAATATTTGAGTTTTGTACATGTTTGTTAAAGGCTAATTTGTTCTTCTATTCTCAAGGCGCAAAACACATATAAACTATCCTTACGTCATGGAGTTTAAAGCTCCTTCCCTGGACCAAGTATTTGTTGAATTTCCCCTCTAGCCAGCTGAATAGATAGCTTTTACTTTTCTCTCTCTTCTTTCCAATGATACTACTTCATATCCATGTTGTCTAAACTTGTTGTTTTTGACATTCGCTTGCGGTTAACTTTTAACATTTTTTTTTTACGAAGGGTATACCATGTGTCATTTTGATTAACCACAGGAGGGTTCTGTGGTGATTTTGAAACCACAAGGGGGTTCCATGCACTTTTGGTAAATCACTGGATGAAAATTTGCCATTTACCCTTTAGTATTTTCAATGATCTTCTCTAGTCCTTTAAGTTTCAAGCATTTCAGAACAGATTCAACTCATTAATACTAACTGCAAGGCACTTTTTAAGAGATTATATTTAGTATTTGCGAAGAATTCAAGCTCACTTTATAGTCAATGGACCTTGATATGTATATTTAGTAGTGCCCAAGAAAAACAAAAAGATGTCCTGCTCTAGTTTACTGTAATCTTGACGAGATTTTGAATTGCAAGTATAGAGATAAGGACTACAATTGGCAAGGACAGTTGAAAAATTGAATAGTTGAGATATTCAAGAGTATAAATTTCCAAGATGAAGAATTCAATTTGGTGGAACCATCTCTTAAAACTCCTACCTTATGAAACTACATGGAGTATTATCAAATAAGCATTACCTGAAAGGTTTCACTCTTTGCATATCATGTTCCAGCAAATTTTTTACATATTGTCAATCCTTTTTTTTTTTTTTTTAATGTTACATATTGTTAATCCTTTGTTATTGTGTAAGCCGCAGTAGCGAGATTTATTTTTTCAAGTTTCAACCGGCAAGTGCTTATGTGTTTTGCTGCCAAATTATGAAAAAGCAGAGCTTAGGATCCCTGTGTAAAATAAACCAGAACAGAAAGAAGCCTGGAAGAGGGGGATGAGCCATATACATGACTGCCGGTTCAAGTAGAGACTTCGACACTGCAGATAATAAGGCAACAGCATGTAGAACATTTGCGTAAGATTAAGAGCTCTCTAGGGAGGTTGACAGCAACAAATTCACAGCACCCTCTAAATTTCCAACATACAGAAGTCTGCTACTTTATAAAACAATATAAATTTATTCTAACTTGATTTTTGGTCCAGAGTGATTTCCTTTGTGTTCTAGGATAGCTCTAGCCAATTGCTAATACCAGATATATAATGTTGTTAAGTAAATATCTAAAAATATTAAGTATCAGTATATGAAGCAAAGCCATTAGGTGGAGAACAACTTTGTCAAGTAACCTATTGCTTCATGATTGATTAAGTACATAAATTTATAAGTGTAAGAGAGGCATGGCTCTGCTATCCACTTAATATCAGAGTATTTCTCAAAATAAGATGCAGCAATCATCCAAATAGAAATTAAACAAGTTAATATAAAATGAGAGCAGAAAAGAGCATATCCATTAATACAGTTCCTTTCTGGCATATCCATTAATAGGTCCCTCAGCTTGACTTAGGCTTTATGAGAGCTCAACTCTAAAATGATCAACTGCTGAATTGTTAGTATTGCTTGGAGTGCTGATATTGATGAAATGAGAAAAAACTGAACATGACTTCACTAAGTGCATCTAAACTTAGCAAGGAAACAGAACAAGCTAATCTGATTGGAGAAATTTTTGGACTTCATTATTTGATGGTGTTACCTCACTAAAGTTGAAAAACAAAGCAAGAAAGTGTAATTAAATTTCGAACGTTGGTATATTACAATGAACAACCAAAGTAAACTTGAAGGATAACGAGACACTATTACAGTTAGTAACATAGCTCAATAATCAAATTTAGTAAAGCTAACTGATAGATGATAACTTTCAATCAGCAGATCATTAGTTTCATTTGCATTGCAACAAATAGCAAAAAAAGAGTTTTAAGATTACAGAAGACGATGATGAAAAAAATATGTCAAGGGCCAGAGTACGAACTGGTGGAAGTGAATGATTGAAAGAGGGCATGAACCTTAAGCAGCACGCATAATTGATGGTGAAGGCAACAATTAGACAATCAACTTCTCAATGTTTTTCTGGTTGATAAAAAATTTACCTTTCTTTTTGCATTAAGCAGCTTAAGCAATTCCATTAATTTGTTACTAGTTCCCAAGCACTTAACAACTCTGAGGTATGGTAAAATCTAGGCAATCAACAACTTATTCATCCTGCATGAGCAACTCTTAGGGACTACTTGACTCGGTGGTGCAGCCCAGTGGGGGGCTACACCCCCTGCCAAGTGGAATGGCAGGGGACGGGGAAAGGGGGAGTTTGGGGGGGGTGGGGGCGGGGGACTACTTGAGAGGCACTATTGTGGCGAAGAACTTCACAAGAAATTGATACAACTTAAGGTGTTTAGAAACAAAGATAAACGACCATTTACTTACAACAAACAGGAAATTTGATCCAATTGAATGCTTAAAACACAAATAAGAAAACATGCCAACTTGACAGTGTCAATCGGTGAAAATATGCAACAATTAGATCATTAGCGCTGAAATTTTTAAGGCGTTGTCACAGAAGAACCTCAATTTAGCTTCCTAGATATGTATATGAAGCCAACAGGTACATGGAAAGACAACTATCTAGACATGATGCAAGATAAAGATTATTACTTTCTCAGCTCCACCTTCAACTGTGAATTCATGTTAACTGTCCTTGAAGATAACTATCAAAACACATGGCCAATGTAATTGATAAAAACATTGCGGCGTCTGAAATATATGCAAATGTGGCGATATAGCTAAGGTAAAAGTTTACCAAAGAATATGACATTCTCCCTTCTACCTTCAGCATTGAATTTTCATAAACAATCCCTGAATAGAAATATCGGCACAAAAAGGTCACTATAACTGTGACAAAATTCCTTATAATCGAAGTTATCAATGTACTTGCAAAACATATCTGGAGCTTTTGTTGAAGATGCGCATATATATATAAAGAAGGAAGTTTACTATGTATATTTTCTATAATTGCAAAATTGTGCAAGAGCCTAATTCAATTGCACTATAGCATGATTATTGTAATAATCACAAAAACGGATATCAAATTAGTAAAATTGACTGCAAGTAGACTAATGGGTTTGAATTTACTTACGTGGGAGCACAAGCAGACATGGATAATTCATTCACTTCATGATGAGGATTCCATATCCGATACTTTAGGATGAACATGGATCTTTAGTCCTTCATTACCAAAATCCAGTTGCTCTTCTTGAATTTTCTTAACTGAAATTGCACTAGAACGACTGCACCATATCACCTCAATCATTTGTAAGGTAGCAATATCTCCCATTTTTGGAGGGATCTCCTCAAGTTGCTCACATTTGTGCAAGATCAAACACTCGAGGTGGGGAAAGTGATCACTAGGGGCATTCCATTCTATGACATTTAGAGTGTCTAACTTCAAAAACTTGAGTTTCGGGAACACTTCATCCTCCATCTCCCATGTTTCACCCTCAAATGCATTGCCCAACAATTTGAGAACCTCGAGCTCGCATATCTTTGCAAGTTGTGAAATTTCATTCCACGGCATCCGAAAATTTGACAAAGTCAGCTTCTTAAGATTTGGGGGGAAATTAAATTCACATGGATATTTCCCATTTCCATTGTAAAATACATTTAGTGATACAAGTTGACAAAGAAACCCTAGCTCAGGAAATTGATTGCAATTTGTAGCATCATTCCATGAATCCAAAAATATGCATTTCAATTTTCGAATGCCTTGTACCATTCTCAACATCTTTTCTATATCATCCCCATAAGCAAGAGATGGTGTGGAAAAGGTTTGCAGATTATCTAGTATGGAGGAATTCTCAAGTCTATCGGGCCCCAAATCAAAAGAAGCACTATCATTTATATGCACATGCCTCAACTTTGTCATATCCCAAATCGAATCTGATACCTTTACAACTTCAACCCCCAATCCTTTGAAAAGAAAAGTTTGTAGGTTCCAAAGATTGGCTATTGATGATGGAATTAAATCCACATAACTTTGACATGCCAAGTATTTTAACAGAATAAGAGCACCAATCTCTTTGAAAGAGTCGCCTATGTTGATACCTTCCAAATTCAATGTTTTAAGGAACTTAAAGTTGTGCAAAATGGATGAGATATCATACGAATAACTTGGGCCCATATCACTAGCAGCAAAGAACAACAGTGATCGTACAAATGGCCCAGATGGCTTCAACATAGTGAAATGATTCCTTTTGGGATAAATGCAGAGGCGGCGTAGGTGACATTTTATCGTTGTGGAAGAAGAAGAATCACTAGGGTCCATATCAACTTCTTCTTCTTCTTCTTGTTCGTCTTCTCCTTCGTTGTTGTCTTCTTCTTCTTCTTCGTCTTCTCTTTCGTTGTTGTCTTCTTCTTTGTCTTCTCCTTCGTTGTCGTCTTCTTCTTCTTCTTCTTCTTCTTCTTCATCTTCTCCTTCGTCGTCATCTTCTTCTTCTTTTTCACTAGTATCCATATCATGATGATGAAGAAGAAGAAAGTTATCTTCTTCCCCCTCTTCCTCCTTTTCTTTTTCTTCTAAATCCATATCATGATCATACTCATCTATCTTCTGCAGAAAGTTCTCTTCCCTAGCTTTGGTCAAGCAAAACTCACGTAAGAGATCATGAACACAACATGATTTCACCCCGTCATTGGATTTTTCTTGAGCAACTGTGACTAAGCTTCTTCCAATCAAATCTATTAAGTAATCCTCTGCCACATCCTCTAAGCTCTTCAAGTTAGTATGCTTTACAAATCCTTCAGCGATCCACAATCTTATTACTTTCGAGACCAGAACTTCTTTATCCTCCAGAAAAGCTCCAAAATACAAGAAACAAGACTTTAAATGATCTGGTAAATGCTTGTAACTCAGCCCAATTACGACTTTGCCCTGTGCTTCCCCATCAGCGAGTATCAGTGAACTTAAATTTTCTGCAATTTGTTCCCACTGATTTGTTCTTTTCTCCATCTTGGCAAGAAGTCCGACTGTCAAAACGAGCGAAAGAGGTAAACCTTTACAATTTTTTGCAATTTGCCTTCCGACATCCAAGAGTTCGGTAGGACAACTTTCTTTTTTAAATAGCTTCTTCTCTAGTAATGCCCAACTTTCATCATCAGAGAGTAAAGAAAGGAATTGCACAATGCTATTAGATTTAGCTTGGGAAGCCAACCCTTGTATTCTCGTGGTGAACATAATTCGACTTCCATTGTTGTCATTTGTGAAACATCTTCTTAGGTCATTCCAGGCATCAATTCCCACATATCATCCAGAAAAATGAGAAACCTTCGTCCCTTGAGATGCTTGTACAACATTTCAGCTAATTCTGCATCATCCTTATGATGGTCTGTGTTAGAAAGTTGAACAACTTGATCCAAAAGCTCCAACAATAACTGTCTCATTTCATATACTTGAGAAACACAACACCATGCACGAGTATCAAAGTACTCATTCACTAAAGGATCACTGAACAATTTCTTAGCAAGTGTGGTCTTGCCTTGTCCAGCCGTGCCGACGATTGAGATAATACGCAGTTTTGTTGGTCCTCGAATAAGCCACTCAAGCATACTTTCTGTCTCTTCCTTGAAACCAACCACATCGTTTTCCATTGTTGGCTTATCAGTCTGTGATGTTGAAGGATGATGATCAGACATCTGATTGAAACCATAACGACACTGTACAATCAACTCCGGGGAGGGAGTGGTCAACAAAACCGTTTTATCATGGTGCGGGTTATCAGGTAAAACTCTTTTTATGTCATTTAAAGCATATATGTCTTGCACATTTTCCAAAATAATAAAATAGTGTCTATAGTTAAGAAGGTTGGATACCGACTCTTCTAACTCAGTTTCGCTCATATCACTTGTATAGTATATCACCTCACTTTTTGAATGTCTCCCAATTTCAGCATTACGTAGGAGGTCAAGAAACACCTCCTTTTTCCTTTCTTTATAGGATGAGACCAAACTCCTTGTACAAAAATATCCCCAAACATGACGCATTTCATTAAAGACTTGGTTGAGTGTATCACCAATTTCAGTATTATTATGGAAGATGGGGATTATTTCAAGCTTCTCTGAGCGCATCTTTAGGATACTGAATGCAATTGAATTCGCGTCAGCAAATTCCATCTTGATTACTCCTAGTTGATGTTCTAACTCTTGTACGATATGACGAAGCCAAAGCATAGAGTACCAACCAGGTATATCTGCAACTAGAAATGAATCAAAGACATATTCTGCCTCATATGCCAAATTTGCGACGTTTGTGATGAAATCCTCTATATCCGCACCCTCCTTGCGCGGCTCCGGCATCTCCATGAGCTGACAACTAACCTCTTGTAGCTTCTGTTGTAACCATAAGATGTCAAATTTCAAAGCGGCAATTGAAGCATCAGCCTTGGCTTTCAGCAGCAGGTCCCCTAGATTGCCCAGAAGAAGCTCCACAAAGTCGAGTTGACCAGTCTTGGGGTAGTACATTCGCGATGGTTTTGACCTTTTCGCATGAAGCACTTGAACCATGAACTCAGCTTCGGAAAATAGACTAACTGGGCCTATAATATAGGCGAGTCGGTCATGCATTTCACCAGCCATGTATTCGTCCATATTCTTGAGATCAATGGAAGAGATGGTGAAGCCTACCAACCTGGGCAAAAATTCTAACTTTTTCATGGTGTTATCGTATTCAATGAGCTCTTCGGGGGGCTCCATGAGAATTGCTCTGAGGAGTACAATGCGCTGGACCATAAAATCCATCTCTAGAAGCATTGAAGGAGATTGTTCAAAATAATCAAAGAGAGCATCAAGAGGAGCTAGATTGTCCTCAAAGCAGTAGACTGGTGATGCCTTTGGCTCTTTGCCATGAATCATTCGGATAAAATCCATCCAATGTGACATGATTTTGAGAATACAGTTGAGTCTTCCCACCATTTCATGAGCCTTGTGTTGGTCCATATCCTTGAGATCATACCCTTTGATGATTTTTGCCGCCTTCTGGGCCAAATAAACAATTTCTCCCATTAATCTACTATATCGAACGAATTGTTGAGCACGATCTATGAGAAATGCTTGGAGGAGAACAAGGTCAACGCAAACTTTTTTCATCCCTGGAACCATAAAAGGAGATTTTCCAACATATCGTAAAAATCGGCGAAGATAAGGGAGGTCATCCTCCAACTCTAATTCATGTATAGGAGACTCTTCATCCTCTAGTGACGATCCTAATAGAGCATCAAGATAAGCTTGTAGAATATTCTTGTCAAAGCCGACTCGTAATGGCTTTGGCTCTTCGTCTACAATCACCGCTTGCTTCCCTTTCTCCATTACTTGCTTCCCTTTCTTTTTTTTTTCTTTTTTTAGTGGGAGGGGTTGTTTGGGAGTGTTTACAGACAGTGTAGATGTGAGAAATGGAGATGAAGAATATTATGAGTAATAGGCTATGGCAGGTCAACGTTTACTCAACCAACCGCTACTACTTACTTTATTAGTACTAATAATCAGCTTTTCCTGTGCTAAAGATGCAAGGACCAACTTGCAAGAGTTTTATAACCTCATTGTTTTACCATTATACTTCTTTTATTTAGGTTGGGAATCTAAGATATCTTGGGAGATACTTGGAAAAACAAATAAATGAGCTGTGATTTGTGAGACAGCAATTAACGATGCATAAAAAAAAATTTAGAAAATAAAATAATAATTGGCAAATAAAAATAGTAGAGCCAAAGATCTTTGGTGTAATAGCATGACACTCAATCGTAATGTTTGTCTGATATTACTCCTATATATTTGTATGGTATTAAACTTTTTTTTAAATCAAAAAATAAAAAATAAAAATAGTGGAAAATAAAATGGAATGAAGAGGTAAAACTTAAAACGAGAAGTTATTAATTCAACTAAAATCTTATCAAGGCTTCAATTATTTTTACTTAGTGATCATAAAGTTCAAAACCGCTCTATAAGAACATGAGTTAATCCTCTTGAAATACCAATTAATTTTGAAATGAAATCCCATAATTTTTAACATGGTACTAGATTTGAACCCTTGCTCTAATCTTGTCTCGTGCATCCATTCATGTGTCGATCCATCTATCTCCTAGTCAGGTAACTCATCATAATTGCATCTTCATTCTAATTCTTGGAAACTCACAACTCATCTTGTTATTCCAAAAGTTACATAATCAATTCGAATCACATGAGATAAGGGGTGATAATAAATATCCTTGTACAACAACAAAAAAAAAATTATAAAGTCTAAAACCACCATCTTCTTTAACATTTATCATGGTTGAAACACCAACTCATTACAGTGAAAGACAATGCAAAACAACTAGAGTTCATAATAATGGCAAAGAAAAAATTCTACCATCACGTCATATGACTATCTGGGACAAAGATGAAGTTAATTTATCTTAAAATTTTAATTTATCTAAAAATTTTAATTCTCTGGCTCCACCTCACATAGTGAAATGTCAGTCGTAATTTATATAAGAGAAGATTAAGAAAAATTGTTCATCGGTTTACAGATTGAGATGGTAATGTTTAGAGCTACACTGATGATGTTATGTACAAAATCGTATTCACTAGTTTTTCTTTGAATCATTTCATTTTTACTTTTGTGTCTCAACATTGCAAGAGATAGGGAGGCTTTAGAACCCAAACTGTTAGCGTTTAAGCGCAACATCGCTAACCTGTTTCATGATGCTGAAAACTGCGTATATTCTGCTATGAGAGATGATGCCTACACAATATATATATTTATTGTTCTCACTCTATTGGTCTCACCTACTGATATAATTTTTTTTTCTAATCACAATGTGCATTTGGATTAAATTTATTATTTTGTATTGTTTATTCACAAAATGGACAACATAATGCAAGTAAAGAAAAATAGGATTGTGGCTATGTTGGTTATGTTTTTGGAGATGTTGAATGATTTCACTTTGATGGTTAATATGGTTTATACTACGTTGATACTTGAAAGACCTAAAAGCCGGAAAATAAAATATGATTTATGTGATAGGCATTTAGTGAGGGATCTTAATTTTCATAGGATTATGTTCATGTCAGATTTAGCATGTATTGAAAATTGTAGAGTGGACAGACGTGCTTTCTATAGATTGTGTGAGATGGCACAGAGTGTTGGTAAGTTAAAGCCAAGTAGGAACATGTGTGTAGAAGAGATGATGGCTATGTTTTTGCATATATTGGTGCATGATGTGAAGAATTAAGTCATAAAAGACAATTTATGAGGTCTAGTGAGACAATAAGCAGACATTTTAATAATGTCTTGCATTCTATCTTAAGATGTCATAAAGAATTGCTCAAAAAATTAGACCCAATACCTCAGAATAGCACATATGAAAGATGAAAGTGGTTTAAGGTATTTGCTTCATGATGTTGAAAACTGCTTATATTATTTCTTTCTATTTTCTAATGGATTAAATGGTTAGTTTTCTATGTTTTTAGAATTGCTTAGGAGCTCTGGATGGTACATATGTCAAGGTAAATGTGCTTGAGGATGATAAGCCTAGGTATAGGACCAGAAAAACTGAGATAGCTACAAATATCTTAGGCGTTTGTGCTCCAGACTTACAATTTATATATGTTTTACAGGGATGAGAGGGTTCAACTGCTGATTCTAGGGTTTTACGAGATGCGATTTCTCATCCAAATGGTTTAAAAGTTCCACAAGGTACATGTTGTAAGTTGGATTAATTAATTAATATAGTTATCTTATATTGTATATTAATTAAAAAATTACATATTTATGATAGATTGTTATTATTTATGTGATGCTGGATACGTGAACTATGAAAGATTCCTTACTTCTTACAGAGGGGAAAGGTACCATTTAAGTGAATGGGGGAATGGACCACAACCTACCACACCCAGAGAGTATTTTAATATGAAATACTCATCAACTAGAAACGTGATAGAAAGATCATTTGGATTGCTCAAAGGTCGTTGGTCAATTCTAAGAGGGAAGTCATTTTATCGTGTAAAAACATAGTGTAGGATTATAACAGCCTGTTGCCTACTACACAATCACATTTGAAGAGAAATGGCTGTTGACCCCCAAGAACACCATAACTTTGAGTACAATAATGATCCTACGCCTGAAGCTAGATTGATTACTCATGTGGAATCAAGTGATGCTTGGAGTCAGTGGAGGGACCAACTTGCACAAGATATGTTTAACTAATGGAGAGGAGAGAATAATTAATTTTGTTATTGTATTGTAATAACATTTTAATTACTATTTAGCTTATTATATTGCATAATATATTATAGAGATATGCTATAATGACTACACTTACTTTTCTTATTTAATTGGTTTTTCCATACATTAGTTGCCTAATTTTTTCCTACCATATATTTGTCCATTGAATCAATGTGAACTTGCCTTCAATGTATTTCCTAATCATGTCCATCAAATGCAGTTGCAGCCATGGACAAGGAGGCCAATGAAGCTAAGCAAGATAAAGTGCAACCTAGGGACAAACCACTGGAAGGTACATGCATTGATTTAGAGGATGAATCAATTCCAGAGACTCAGCCGCCAAAAACTCAAAAACAAGGGGATATTGGGCAAAGCAGTATGAAGAAAAGTAGGAAGAGGGGAAGAGATACAGATGGTGTAATGGAGAAGATGATATATAGATACAATAGAAAAATTGGGAAACTTCTATGAGCAAACCAAGGACAACATACATGAGCTTGCTTCTTGTTTTAAGCACGAAAAAGAAGTAGCTGAGAAGAGAACGAAAGTGTACGATGACTTGAAATTAGTTGATGGGCTGACTGATGTTGAGAGGAAAAGGGCAGGTGTTATAATTATGAAGGACAACAATCTCACTGACTATTTCTTTATTGTAGAGCCACATTTGAGGAAGGACTTCGTCTATCAAATTTTGTAGATGACAGCCTATACTTGTTACTTGGTTATTTAAGCTAGTTCTTTTTTTTTTTGCTGGGTATTTTAAGCTAGTTCTATTAATTGGTGTGAATAGATTTTTAATGATGTGGATTATGTTATTTATTCTACTTGTATCAATACATTAGACATATATTACTTGTGTATTGGAAAAATATGAAATATATCGTGACTTGTGGTGGCATGATATTTAAGTTTATATATATATTTTTAATGACATTTTTGTGTTTTCTAGTTATAGCATTTTTACTTTATTTTAATTAATATCTATATATGAGTGAAAAATTGACTTGGCTTCAAATTGGTACTAAGTTTTCTATTGTATGGTCAGTAATTAGTTCAAAGTCAAATTTTTTAATCTCTTCGTGTATGTATTTCGTTTAATTTATTGTCAGATTGTATATTTTTTTAATGATAACCATTTGTGATAGCATAATAAGTTGATTGAGTAGACAAAAAAAAAAAATGCATGCCTTGAATGTTATTTTTTGTCTTTCTCAATTATGGGCATTTTTGAAAAATTGTTTAAGATTCCTAGGAATGTTAAGTTTAAACCAAACACAATAATATAATATTTCTAAGAATTTGAGAAAATATTTCCAGAAATATTTTTGTTGTACCAAACAGTTTATATTAGATTATTGGAAATCACATTCCTGGAAATGTTATTCCCAAGAATAAAAAATCAATTCGTGAACCAAACGCCCCCTTAGGCTCACACTCAATCATTCAATTTTCTCAGTATAGTACCGATATTTATTTCAAAAGAAAAAAAAAAAAGAGTACCTATGTATATTACAGAGAAAGACAATACAAAACACTAAACTTCAGAATAATTGGCAAATGCATCAACTGACTTGTCACTTATGCTACATCAACAATCAACATCTATGGCTATCTACACAAAATTGGGCAAATACCTATAGTGCTTTCGAAAGGAAGTGAATTTTAGGACCTCTCTCTAAGAAGAAGCTCAAGATTTTAATTGCAATATCTAAAACTATTGCATGCATTTAAAAATTGATAGCTTATAGTACGTTTTTGCAATATATATGTGAATCTTTAGGTACAATGTTCTTTTGTAATTTCTCAATAACATAATTGGGGAATATTGGTGTCACGCCCCGAAATTTTACACAGTAAATCCGGGACGAGACTGCCGCGCGCCTAGAAAGACAAGACATCCTAAACCCGCAAGGCTCACAATCTTAATAACACGAGCTATAATTCAATTAATAAATAAATAATTTAGAGTTTTTACAGTCCCAAAAATAAGTATTAAAACTTTAGTTACATTAAAAATCTCCAAAAATAATAATAATCATAATTCTCAATAAATCCACTCAAATCTTTAGCTCTGATCATGTGATTTCTAGCCCGGTAAACCCCGATCTAACTTTGTTGTCTGCAAAGAGAAAATGAAAGGAGTGAGCGGAACAATGCTCAATAAGTAGATTTACCCCGAAAAAAGCGATAGTTTAAAGATCAATAAAATAGCCAAATAATCACGAAATGATATCAGTTACTACGGGACACTATAACAAGCCGTGACTACTTAATAGCAGTGTGGTCACAAATTTAGATTCACAGTTCATAACAAAAGACGGCTAATTAACTCCTAGCTACATAGGATTCAATACATAGCTTGTATAGTTCGTAGGATCTGAATCAAAAGCTCAAATTTGACTTATCAGAAGGATCATTACAGATAACTGAACAAGAATCACGAACGAATAACAGAATAACGAATTGAACGATATTTGTAGAACAACAAATGGGGTAAATCAAAAAAAGAAGATAAACTACTTACAGATAATAGATTCTTCAAGCCAAAACATCAAAATCAGATTCATAATACTTAGCAAATATTTTTAATCTGCAAGGAATGTCTAAACATAACTGATAAGTTGTCAAACCGATTATCTCCTACTTGGATCTCAATGAAAAGAAACAATCTCATTTTGGTTCCTATCTTTCATTCCCATATGCCTTCCATTTATGTTAGTAAAGTTTTAATATAATAATAGTAGATAAACATAATGATAGAACTTCTATAATAAAAAGTTTGTGTAATGAGTAGTTGAAGTGGAGAAAAATATGCAATTGTCGAAAGCAAATAAACTTTGGGCCATTATTTGTTATCTTGTTATTTAAATAGATCTCATATGACTTTGTTGGCTCCTTTAATCAGATATCACATGCCCAACTTAATACATAAAGCTAGAAACCAATATTTAATACATTACATAAAGCTAAGAATATATATATATATATATAGTAAGTCACATGCTATAGAAAATAAGGCATTATGATAAAATATATAAGAACTTTTCTTTATGCCAGTGGAGTGGCCGAGTAGGCCACTTCATTGTAAAATAATTTGAACGATAATAAATTCAAGTAACGTAAAATTTCTCAGTAAAATAATTGGGGTCGTTACAATTAGAGCTTAGCAAAACTGGTTTTATGGCACTACTGATCCATGACTTAATCTGGACATGTTGACCAAGATCGCGCTCACTTCAACTTTCCTTTCTTCTTGTTTTTACTAAATTTCTTTCCCTTCTTGGATTTGCTCTTCATGTAAGAAATCCGATTGTGAATTTGCAATATATACATTAAGATGTCTTGCTTCATAAGTTCATCGAGGTGTCTAACAAAGGATCCCATATATGGAAACTTACCGTAGTTATCTATCCTTATGCTTATCTGGCTACTGTGATAATGCATCAATATGACTTTTATGCATAGGTGGAAGGAGCTTTTGTTTACCTTGTCCATTATCAAATTTAATCTGATTCTTTAGGATGCCAGGAACTTTAGGACTTGCTGGCTAAGACCAAGTTGTTCTTAGGCTGGGGCGGCCATCACGAGCCTACTAAAAGGAGAGTGGAAGGGCGAACGAGGAGCATATAGATGTGTCTTAGATAGATCATCTTCTTTTCAATTTTGACATGTATCATTTCAGACCTCCAAGTGTCTTCTCCAGTGCTGGAGACTTCCTCTCATACTATGCCATAGTGCTTGTGGTCCACATTGAAGCACCTACAAGGCTGTCAGAACACTTAATATATTGACAGAGTGGATCTGAGATCTTTTATCAGTAGGGGTTAAACAGTTTGGTGTCCAAAAATAGTACTTTTTATTGGGGCTAATTGAATTTACTAAATCGTAACGAGGAAGAAGTTTGCTAGCATATATAGTTCCAAACAAATGGAAATGTGATAATTCAACAGTTCTTCAGTTATCTTGCCCACTCTGGCTTTCAGAATTGAAAATGGTATGTATGTCAAAATGGCTGTTATACGTCATAGGTACATAAGAATAAGCGTATTGATAAATGATAAACTAGGCTGCTTTAGCAAAACATATCATAAAAACAATATTTTTCGTTTTTATCAACACAAATAGCTTGTGCCCTGTAATAATATTCCACCAAACTGGAAATTCTCTAGCATTCGTTACTATTGGAGATTGGTTAGTTAAATAGTACGCCATATTTATTAGTTCCAATCGACATCACTGATCATTGAGTGTCTGAGGATACGTTCATCTCAAATTTAGGATGGCACAAGGTACAATGATGAACATTGGATATTTGAACAATTTAATATATTTTCTTATACTATTCCACGCTTAAAAACTTTGTTTTCTTCTGATGTAGTTTTATGAATTTGACTTTCTGTACAATGAAATTATTAGAAGTAATAGATAGCTAATCCTATGAATGTTCGAGAGTTCTCAAAATTTTACATTGAATATCATGGATTCTTTTTATAGTATGCACACTCTTTTGGTTTCATTTGTGTGTAGTTTTCCTGTATCACGAATTACGTGGACATTGAAGTCAAGATTACTGCTGGAACTCCTGTGAGGAAGGTTGTTTAACAAGAAGTTATAGTATCAAAAGCAACATGGGTTATACTTGATAGGTAACATTTTTCTTTTTCCTTCTGAACTATATACACTAACAGAGTGAGGCCACTTCAATTGATTAAGCAAACTATATGTTCTGCTGTTTTGTCAAGCAAAAGTACTTGAACTAGATTTCACGGAAGCCACATATCTTTTCTTCTGTCTTCTGTAACTAAAGATGCAACATTCGATTATATATGTCCGTCCATTTCCTTTCCATATAAGGAGCTAACTTGAGGTATCTACTACTGTAGTGATGACTTGAAGGTTGTTACGTTGTATAACCATACGACTAGTTGCTAGTGAGACATCAAGGTGTCACACCAGTTATTGTCGAAATATGAATTTCAAACCTTATATGAGGCCTTGATAGATTGATATAATCATTTCAACTTTTGTAAATTAGCCATTAGTACTTAAGACCAACTAAATGGTTTCTATTTCTCCATCTAACCTGTCGGTGAATTCGATATCAGATTGGCTTTAGGTTAAAGTTGCGTTCTACCATGTTTCTTATGACCCAAATGTTTTCCCGACACCTCAGACTCACCCTCATAGTGGTATCAAAACTAATGTTTCAAAAATCTTGGGTCAATTCCTAAAGCAGTTCGGAGGTCATTAAAATGCAGAAATCGACTCTTTGATGGAGCACGGCTTGATTTTGGTGTCTTTCCAGGACGGGCTAATCTTATGTTACCGATATTGTTTCAGATTTCATGTATGAAAGTTGTATTAGAAAAGGAAAATTCTTTCTACAATAGGCCACGGTATTTAGTCAAGTCAAACACAGATCATACTTTTGCTTATGATATTTTCCACTTTTTGAATTTGTTCCTTATCATAGTTATACATTTGTACATATGACACGATTTTCTATGCTTCTTGAGGTTGTCGGTATATTACACTTTTCAAGTAATAGAAGATTTTAAATTCTTTCTTTTCTGTTATTGTTTGATTGAAAACTGCTTACACTTTCCAGCAGGAGCCTAAGACGTGATTTAAGGTATTATCTTAAAACAAATACCTTGCAAGGCTGCAATAGAGCTAGACAACATGTTTACAGAGGTTGTGCGACCATATTGTTACTGATCTTGATAATGTAGATCACAAGGTTTTCTTTTCAACGTCCAAGGCTGTTCGTTCATCAGCTCTTCAAATTGATGAGAGCACCGAGCAACCTGTAATTTCTTCCAAACGCTACTCTGCATACATTAGTTTTCTACAAAGCTTTATATGCTAAAAAATTATCTTCGTAACTTCTTTTGCATACATGCCGCAGAAGAATAGATCTTCACCACAGGACGGGCCTGGCTCATCTTCTAAGCAAGAAAAATCAGGTCAGTAAGCTTGGCATTCCTTAAAGCAACAACTTTAAAGCATAAGCAAGATGAAACTCTAGTAGGACACAATTCAAACATGTTCAAAAGATGATTCAGTGGCTCAAAAGCACATCATTTTTCAACATCGATGAATGGGCCTGTAGACTAGGCACACTTGATTTGACCCAATTTAGAAACATTCTGTTTAGTTTAAATTTTTAAGAAGTGGTCTTTTATTTTTGTACAACTATTTATTTTTCACACTTTACAAGTCTCTGGTGACTGTTACACAGAATTAAGATGTTTTATGTAATGTTTTTTTTTTTTTTCTCCATATTCTGCAACATAAAAAATCCTAAAGGTGTGTGACATTTAGCTATTTTAAGAAGTGTATGAATTGTTGAGATCAAGTGTGATCAAGATTTTTCATATTGATGACAATTTCGTATGACCTCTTTAATCAGGAATAGCATGCATCTCAAATTCTGAGCAATTTCTTGGATCATCTGATCATGGTTGTTCTTAGCAATGTGAATTCAAATAATCTTGACTCTGCAAGAATAGATTATCCTTGAACATCTCAAATTTCATAGCAACTTAAAGCCAACATGTTCCGATCTCTGATTGCTCTTTTGAACAATATGATCTGTTTTCCCTTACGTGTGAGACTTATAGTACTTTCGTAAAATATATGCTAGATTTGTAGAAGTAATACACAAAAAAACATTAGCTTGTACTTTTACAACTACTGGAAGACAATATTTGCCATGTGTGCCCTTTAGCAATTTATCGTCACCTGCTTATCCTTTAGCGGATCTAGGAAGGTCTAGACAGATATCTCTGTTGCATCTCTTGTAACGTGTAATCAATTTGATGATGTCAACAGCCAGATCTACAAAGCATGAAAATTTCTCTCTCACTTCTCCAGTCCTCTAGAGACAAAGAAGAAAGAGTACTGAGCAAAGAACTGTGAGTTGGTTAAAGCTCACTTTGAGCCTTTGGTCAAAAGAAAACAAAAGGCAATGGAAAATGAAGAAAAATCTTTGATTGCAAAGTTAGGCACACACAATTTTGGGTTGATTTCATACTACATGTGGGAAGACTTTTGGTGCAAGATGAGCCTATAAATAGATGTTCATTTTTCACCATTTGAGAATCACCAAACATTCCAAGTTAGAGAGAAAACATAAGCTTTCTCTTGAGTAGTTTTCTTCCTCTTTTGTTGTCCTATATTTGTGAGTGAGAGTTAGTTTCTCCTATTATTTGAGAGAGTGATATTGTTCTCTCCTTATATTAGAGAGAAGGTTATTGTAAAATACTCCACATCATAGTGAAATCCTCCATTACTTGCCCGTGGTTTTTCCCTCGATTTGTTTGAGGGTTTTCCACGTAAATCTTGTGTCTCTACTTTCTCTGTTCTCATTCATATTTTAGCTGCGTGATACTGCTTGTCCCCGACCATTCCGCTGCGCCGATACCCAACAGTGGTATCAGAGCCATTGGTTACGGGTCACTAGTATTCATACGGGGTTACTGTTCACGGTTACTATTCACGCATATGGTATAGTACTATTTACCTATACGGTATCAATACTATTTATGTATACGGTTTTGGTACTATTCACTTGTACTGTTGGCCTGAAAAGTCTATAATCTTTATTTTAATAATAACAAAACATCTTAATTGTGCTTTAGCTTTTTTTGTGAGACCTTCATTCCAAAGCAAGTCTACATCAACATTGGATCAAGTTGTTTTAGTCAAGAGTAGAAAGCTTTTTGGATCAAAGACCAAGCACTATCAAATTGTATCCAAGCCCCTAAAGAATTCAAGTTATTGACTCGAAGATAAAGAAGGAGTCACAAGGAAGGAGAAGTGGTGACATAAGGGGTACCAGCCTTAAAAGTTGTCGCTTGCCTAAGTATGATTTGTATCGCTCAAAATTTCTCAAAAAAAAATGTTTTCTTATTTCAAAATCTTTCGTAGAAATTTTTTTTTTCTATTTCAAACTCTTGCTTTTGAAATCATTTTATAAAAATACATTTCAACTAGTTTGAAATTTTTTGGGATGTTAAAAAAATGCTAAGAAATCTCTTTTTCAATATGCCCAAATATTTCTGGGCTAAAAATACCTTTTCAGTATTTTTTATGGCATCCGGGCGTTACCGGCATTTTCCGGTCGCCCGGATAGAAGGTGCAACGCCTGGCAGAAAAGTCATTTCCGGGCGATACACGCTATTTCCGGGCGCCCGGATCAGTGCCTCAGCGCCCGGATGAGTTAACGGGAAAATCCGGAAATCTTGCTTAAAATCCGATTTTTGTCTAATCTTTCCCTCTTTTTAAGCTATGCCTTCTCACCTTCAAAATCATCTCTCCAAGCCATAATTTTCAGATTTTCAAAAGAGTTTTCATATCATTCCTATTGAAAAATCTTGAGCTATCATTATCATATCTTTTGAGCATTCAAAGCCATTTTCCAAAGTGTAATATCAAACTCAAATAGGAGTTTCAATTGTCATTTATTCTATCACATAATCTTTGTAATACATTCTTTCACATAGATTGAGAGAATCATTGTGAGAAGAAGTATTGTAATCCTTTGTGGACTCAAAGGAAGAGAGAGTAGTAGGTTAAGCTTCACCTACATTTGAAGGAGCTTGTGTAACTCTTGTGGACTCAAGAGTAATTGTAGTTGGTTCTTGCTTCACCAACATTTGAAGAAGCATCATAGTGAAGTGTTACTAAAATCCTAAGGGAAGAGAAGACCTTAGGTGGTGGACTAGGCCTCCGGGAGTGCGAACCACTTGAAAATCATCGTGTTTGATTTCTCTTACTCTATTCTCTTTATTTTCAAGTCATTTACCTTCGTGTGGTCATTGATCATCTTAATTGCTTGGTAATTGTTGAGATATCTATTTGAAATTCTACCTTGAAATTCAAATTGCATATTTAGTGTTAAATACTCATATGCTCACAAAGTGTTTGATAAATCGCCTACAAGAGTTTCTAGTGTTGTTTCAATCCTTACTTGGCATTGCTTTCATATTGAAATTTTAAATTGCTTAACCTTGCCTAAACAACCTAATTCACCCCCCCCCCCCCCTCCCTTTTAGGTTATTAAGGACCAACAAGTGGTATCAAGAGCTAGTACTCTACATATAGCTTAACATCTAGTAGAGGATCCTTATGGCAAGCTCATCAATGTCTAATATAGTTGAAGGACAATCTTTCTCTAGACCACCATTGTTTAATGGAACAAACTATTCTTTTTGGAAAACTAGGATGAGAATCTATATTCTAGCAAATGACATAAGAGTTTGGAATGTGATAAAAAATGGACCAATCAATCCTACTTTAACTAAAAAGGAAGGAGAACAAAGTATCACTACCCCCAAACCAGAAAAAGATTATAATGATGATGACTTCAAAATGTGTGAAAGAAACTATAAAGCTATGAATATGCTATATCTTGCTTTAGATTCAAATGAGTTCAATTAAATTTCCGGATGCAAAAGTGCTAAAAAAATTTGGGATCAATTAGAAGTCACATATGAGGGCACCAACCAAGTTAAAGAAACTAGAATAAACATGCTTGTTCATAAATATGAAATGTTCAAAATGTCTTTTGATGAAAATATAGAACAAATGTTCTCTAGATTTACTGATATTGTTAATGCTCTAAAATCTCTTGAAAAAGAGTACTCTAATGAAGAATTGGTAGGAAAAGTTCTCTGAAACTTAACCGAGCCATGGGAAGCTAAAGTAACGGCTATTGAAGAAGCTAGAGACCTCAAAACTCTCACTCTTAGTGAACTTATGAGATCTCTTATGAGCCATGAGTTAAAAAGGAAAGATCGAGAAGAAGAAAAAAGGAATAATAAAAAGTCACTTGCGCTTCTTGCATCAAAGGCTTACTCAAGTGATGAAGAAGAAGAAAACAAAGAAGATGATGATGAGATAGCTCTTCTTACAAGGAACTTTAAGAAATTTCTTAAATTCAAAAAGGTAAGCAAAGCTCCCTACAATAGGTTTATGAACAAAGGAAGAAAAAAATCAAAAGAAGAAGGAAGGTGCTTCAATTGTGACAAGACAGGTCATATAAAAGCAAATTGTCCAAAACTAAAAAAAACCAAGGAAGGAAAAGCCTTGAAGGCAACATACGTTGACGACGATGCATCAACCGGTGAGGAAAGTGAAAATGAAGAAGTGGCAAACATTGTTTGTCTTATGACAAAAGAAGATGATGAGATATGTTCTTCTTTTAACTCCGAATATTACACCTCTAGCTCATTAATTGAAAATGAATGTTCTTTTGAAGAATTACAAAATGAATTCTAAAAAATGCATGATAGTTTTGAAATTGTTATTATTAAGATACATGAACTTCAAAAAGAAAATAATACCTTAAAAGAAGAAAATAAATTGCTTGAAAAAGATCGAAATTTTGCTCATGAAAAGACACTTAAAATTCATTTCGAAAATAATAATCTTCAAACAAAAATTGAAAAGCTTGAAAAAGAAAATCAAGGATTAAATAGAAACCTTGTAAGATTTACAAAAGGAAAAGAAAACCTTGATAAAATGTTTGGCTCTCAAAAAATGGCTTTTGATAAAAGTGGATTAGGATATGAACCTTCTTCAAAACAAAAATCTCTAAAAAGCTATTTTGTTAAAGCATCATCATCTACAAATGAAGCATCAACATCTAAAGGATTTCAAAAAACATGCACCTATTGTGAAAGACAAGGTCACATAACATCACATTGTAAATTTTGAAATATGATAGGTAGAGACTCCAAAATTCCTTCTTAGCTTAAACCAAAATGGATTATCAAAAGTGTTAAAAGTCAATACTAACAATATAGGACCCAATAGAACTTGGGGACCTAAATTTTGTTTTTGTATATAGGTTACCCTAAGGATGAAGTATGAAGGAAATTGGGTCATTGATAGTGGATGTTCAAGGCATATGACCGGTGATCCATCTCTTTTCTATGAGCCTATCAAAAATTACAAAGGTTTTGTGAGTTTTGGAAATAATGAAAAAGGTAAAATCATTGGTAAAGGTAGTATTGGAAATAAAATATCCATTCATGATGTACTACTTGTGAAAGGATTGCAACATAATTTACTTAGTGTAAGCCAACTATGTGATAATGATTATCTAGTTGAATTTAAATCATCATGTTGCACCATTTTTGACAAAATGAAAAATGTGTTGTTTACTGCAAATAGACATGAAAATGTTTATATTATTGACTTTGAAAGTATATCATGCCAAAACATTGAGTGCTTAATCACAACAAATGAAAGTTCTTGGTTATGGCATAGAAGATTAGGACACATTAGTATGGATCTACTTGGTAAACTTTCTCGAAAGGATCTTGTGAGAGGCCTTCCTAAGACCAAGTTTGAAAAAGATCATTTATGTGATGCATGCCAATTAGGAAAACAACATAAAGCATCTTTTAAAACCATTAGCCATGTGTCTACATCAAAAGCTCTACAAAAACTTCATATGGACCTTTTTGGACCAATGGATGTAATAAGTCTAGGAGGATCTAGATACGTTTTTGTTATTGTTGATGATTATACTAGATACACATGGGTGATGTTTCTTGCTTTCAAAAGTGATACTTTCAATGAATTTGCAAAATTCTGTAAAAGAGTGCAAAATGAGAAAGGATACTATATTTCATGCATTCACAGTGATCAAGGCACGGAATTCATAAATGCATCTTTTGTGGAATTATATGAACAAAATGGCATTGAGCATAATTTTTCGGCTCCTAGAACTCCTCAACAAAATGGGGTTGTTGAAAGGAAAAACCGAACTTTACAAGAAATGGTAAGAACAATGTTGAAAGAAAACAACTTGCCTACATACTTTTGGGGAGAAGCTGTCAATACAGCTTGCTATACTCTAAATAGAGTTTTAATTAGGCCTTCTCTAAAGAAAACTCCATATGAATTATGGAAAGGACGTACTCCAAATATCTCACATTTTAAAGTTTTTGGATGTAAATGCTTCATCTTAAATAATAAGGAGTATCTTGGTAAGTTTGATTCAAAGTCCGACGAAGGTATTTTTATTGGATACTCTTCTAGAAGCAAGGCATATCGAGTTTACAATAAAAGAACCTCTGTAATTGAGGAATCTATGCATATTAACTTTGATGAAACTAACCCATTTATGTCAAGAAAGGATGAAGACGATAGTATGAGCTTTCAACAAGTTGAAGAACAAAGTCAACTTATTCCGACAAGTGAAGAAGGCAATACATCCACAAGCAATCAAATTGATACTCAAATAGAGGAAGAACAACCAACTTCAAATGATCAAATCATATCAACAAATCAAGATCTCCCAAAGTGTTGGAAATTTGTCAAAAATCATCCAAATGATCAAATCCTTGGGGATCCATCACAAGGTGTAAGAACTCGTTCCAATCTAAATACTTTTTGTGAACATGTAGCTTTTATATCTCAAATTGAACCTAAAAATATCAAAGAAGCATTATTGGATGATGATTGGATTATTGCTATGCAAGAAGAGCTTAATCAATTTGAAAGAAATCAAGTTTGGACCTTAGTTGAAAGACCTAGTAATTACCCGATTATTGGTACAAAATGGGTTTTTCGAAATAAACTAGATGAATCCGGTAATGTAACTAGAAATAAGGCTAGATTAGTTGCTCAAGGATATAATCAAGAAGAAAGAATAGACTATGAAGAAACCTTTGCACTAGTAGCTCGACTTGAATCCATTAGAATGTTACTAGCATATGCATGTTTCATGAACTTCAAACTCTATCAAATGGATGTTAAAAGTGCTTTCTTAAATGGATATCTTCAAGAAGAAGTTTATGTTGAACAACCACCCGATTTTGAAAATACAAATTTATTAAGTCATGTATTCAAACTTCAAAAGGCTCTTTATGGACTTAAACAAGCACCTAGGGCATGGTATGATAGATTAAGTAATTATCTACTTGACAACGGCTTCTCTAGAGGTAAACTAGACTCTACTTTATTTGTAAAAAGAAAAGCTAAAGACATCTTGCTTGTTCAAATTTATGTTGATGACATTATCTTTGGTGCTACTAATGAATCCCTTTGCAAGTATTTTTCTGAATGTATGCACAAAGAATTTGAAATGAGCATGATGGGAGAATTAAATTTCTTCCTTGGACTTCAAATCAAACAAACAAAAGAAGGGATCTTCATTAATCAAGCCAAGTACATTAAGGAACTCATCAAAAGATTCGGGCTTGAAACTACAAAAGAAATGAGCACTCCTATGGGAACGTCAATCAAACTTGACAAAGATGAAAAAGGTAAATCTGTTGATGAAAAACAATATCGAGGTATGATTGGAAGCCTTCTCTATTTAACTGCCTCAAGACCTGATATTATGTTTTCTGTATGCTTATGTGCTCGGTTTCAATCTTCTCCGAAAGAAGCACACTTGAATGCTGTAAAAAGAATTATTAGATACCTAAAGAGTACCATCAATCTAGGACTCTTTTATCCTAAAGGCACATCTTTTGAACTTCTAGGATACTCCGATGCCGATTATGCGGGATATAAGATCGATAGAAAAAGCACTAGCGGCAGTTGTCAATTTCTAGGACATGCCTTAGTCTCATGGTCTAGTAAGAAACAACATAGTGTAGCTCTTTCAACAGCAGAAGCAGAGTATGTAGCTATAGGTAATTGTGCAGCACAAATTCTATGGATGAAACAAACTTTACTTGACTTTGGTCTCGAGTATGATCATGTGCCTATCAGGTATGATAATACAAGTGCTATAAGTCTATCAAAGAATCCTATTCAACATTCTAGAACTAAGCATATTAAAATTCGTCATCATTTTCTAAGAGATCATGTGCAAAAAGGGGATATTGAACTTGTTTTTGTTGATTCTTTGCCTCAATTGGCCGATATTTTTACAAAATCATTGCATGAGAATCAATTTTGTGCTATTAGAAGGGAACTAGGAATGCTTTGGGTCACTTAACCTGACGAAATATTGCATTTTTCGGAAAAAAAGTGATCCGTGCGTTACTGCCTTCTTCCGGGCGCCCGGAAGAAGCATGTAACGACCGGAACCTCGCTCTCTGCCGGGCGTTACTGCCCTCATCCGGGCGCCTGAAAAAAGGGCCTATCGCCCGGATCGGGCTGTTTGAAAAACCGAAATCTCCTTCCTCTCTCCTCACTTTTTCACATCTTCTCAAATATAAACTCCTTCTTCTCTCAATTTCTCCTATTTAATCACCAACATCTTCACCATCACTTACCATTATTTGCATCAAAACACTCTTTAAATCATCAAACTCTTATATTTTGATCATCAAAGCTTTAAAAAATCCTCTTCATCCAATCCTTAAAAAACCTTGTTTACAAGGTGTTCGGTGAAATTCCTCAACTAAGCCTTTCTTCTAACAAGCTTCGTCAAACCTTCAAATTCCAATGGCACCACCAAGAGCTGACTCCAGGAAACGCAAGCAAGGAGAATCTTCATCCTCAGGCCCTCAGATCATTGTAAATCCAAATGCTTTTCCACAACAAAACATCCTATGGGGTAAGATTTTAGATCCTCCCACCTTGCTTAATGGTACTAGAATTTATCGGCTTTTAGATGCTCAAGGGTGGCTACCTATGTTAAGGTTTGAAAACAAAGGCATTACTACATGGATTAGAGAATTCTACTACTATGTTAACTTAGACTTCACCACCATGAAACTGAATAGTCAAGTTAAGTCTAAGGAGCTAGAATTAACTGCAAGTATTGTTGCTAGAGCCTTTGGGATTCCTAATCAAGGCACCAAACTTTATTCATATAGAGGTATGCCAGAAGGTGTTCTTGAAAACTTAGAAGCCAATGTTATAGAATTTCTGTGGGAAGGAATAGGAACAAGCTCCTTAGGATATCCTAAGACTAAGGATCTCACTCCAGAAAAGAAGCTACTATTTTATATTCTTCATGAGGTCATTATTCCACGGGAAGTTAAGGATGGTTCAATTCCAAAATTCACTGCACTACTGATGTATTTGATGTATGAAGCTAAACGTATCAATCTTCCACACATCATCATTAACCATATCATTCATACCAAGGAGGCTCAAAATCAACTTGCTTATGGGGTACCCTTAACTCACCTTTTTGAGTCTTTAGAAGTTCCGCGAGATCACGAGTTTGAGGCCATTAGCGATAGATCCTATCTTCTCAATGTTACCAGCCTCACTCGCCAAAAGCTAAAAATTCATAACTCTCGAGTTCTCAATATTGGTGATAATACGAGTGATGATCCTCTTGTATTTGAATCCCTTGATGTTGACCCCATTACTTTTAGAGATCCTATGGAACGGCAAGGCAGCAGTGGTGTTGGCACTTCTCAAGGACAAAGGGCTAGACCATCTTCCTCTCACTCCTCCTCCCTTGATGAAATTCGTGCACACTTGCATGCACAAGATGATCGTTTGGACAGAATGGAGCAGATGCTGAAGGCTTTATATGATCACCACATTGGTTCTTAGTCTGTGGATGCTTTAAGTTGTGTTCTCTCCTCAAACAATTTTTTTGCTTCAGTTGGATCTTTCCTCAAACACTCCTTAGTTGTTTTTTTTTTTCCTTATCTTTTAACGTTGGTTGGATATTTTTTTTGCCTTCTTGTCATTAATGCGTTGCATTTTTTTCTTGCTTATCTCTTGTCTTATACTTGTTGTCGCCTACTATTGTCTTCATTTGCTATTGGATGCCCTTTTGTGATGACAAATAGGGGGATAAAGTATTGAAGTAAATATGCCTATCATTGCACTTATTCAGGGGGAGTTTTTTGCTTTACAGGATCAAGACTAAATTTTATCAAGCACAAATTGAGGGGGAGACCTCAATTCAAGTTTTATTCTTTAAATTTCAACTATTTCATACTTGTTAACTTCAATGTTTTGTCATCATCAAAAAGGGGGAGATTGTTGGCCTGAAAAGTCTATAATCTTTATTTTGATAATAACAAAACATCTTAATTGTGCTTTAGCTTTTTTTGTGAGACCTTCATTCCAAAGCAAGTCTACATCAACATTGGATCAAGTTGTTTTAGTCAAGAGTAGAAAGCTTTTTGGATCAAAGACCAAGCACTATCAAGTTGTATCCAAGCCCTAAAGAATTCAAGTTATTGACTCGAAGATAAAGAGGGAGTCACAAGGAAGGAGAAGTGGTGACATAAGGGGTACCGGCCTTAAAAGTTGTCGCTTGCCTAAGTATGATTTGTATCGCTCAAAATTTCTCAAAAAAAAATGTTTTCTTATTTCAAAATCTTTCGTAGAAATTTTTTTTTTCTATTTCAAACTCTTGCTTTTGAAATCATTTTATAAAAATACATTTCAACTAGTTTGAAATTTTTTGGGATGTTAAAAATATGCTAAGAAATTTCTTTTTCAATATGCCCAAATATTTCTGGGCTAAAAATACCTTTTCAGCATTTTTTATGGCATCCGGGCGTTACCGGCATTTTCCGGTCGCCCGGATAGAAGGTGCAACGCCCGGCAGAAAAGTCCTTTCCGGGTGATACACGCTATTTCCGGGCGCCCGGATCAGTGCCTCAGCGCCCGGATGAGTTAACGGAAAAATCCGAAAATCTTGCTTAAAATCTGATTTTTGTCTAATCTTTCCCTCTTTTTAAGCTATGCCTTCTCACCTTCAAAATCATCTCTCCAAGCCATAATTTTCAGATTTTCAAAAGAGTTTTCATATCATTCCTATTGAAAAATCTTGAGCTATCATTATCATATCTTTTGAGCATTCAAAGCCATTTTCCAAAGTGTAATATCAAACTCAAATAGGAGTTGCAATTGTCATTTATTCTATCACATAATCTTTGTAATACATTCTTTCACATAGATTGAGAGAATCATTGTGAGAAGAAGTATTGTAATCCTTTGTGGACTCAAAGGAAGAGAGAGTAGTAGGTTAAGCTTCACCTACATTTGAAGGAGCTTGTGTAACTCTTGTGGACTCAAGAGTAATTGTAGTTGGTTCTTGCTTCACCAACATTTGAAGAAGCATCATAGTGAAGTGTTACTAAAATCCTAAGGGAAGAGAAGACCTTAGGTGGTGGACTAGGCCTCCGGGAGTGCGAATCACTTGAAAATCATCGTGTTTGATTTCTCTTACTCTATTCTCTTTATTTTCAAGTCATTTACCTTCGTGTGGTCATTGCTCATCTTAATTGCTTGGTAATTGTTGAGATATCTATTTGAAATTCTACCTTGAAATTCAAATTGCATATTTAGTGTTAAATACTCATATGCTCACAAAGTGTTTGATAAATCGCCTACAAGAGTTTCTAGTGTTGTTTCAATCCTTACTTGGCATTGCTTTCATATTGAAATTTTAAATTGCTTAACCTTGCCTAAACAACCTAATTCACCCCCCTCCCCCCTTTTAGGTTATTAAGGACCAACAAGTGGTATCAAGAGCTAGTACTCTACATATAGCTTAACATCTAGTAGAGGATCCTTATGGCAAGCTCATCAATGTCTAATATAGTTGAAGGACAATCTTCCTCTAGACCACCATTGTTTAATGGAACAAACTATTCTTTTTGGAAAACTAGGATGATAATCTATATTCTAGCAAATGACATAAGAGTTTGGAATGTGATAAAAAATGGACCAATCAATCCTACTTTAACTAAAAAGGAAGGAGAACAAAGTATCACTACCCCAAAACCGGAAAAAGATTATAATGATGATGACTTCAAAATGTGTGAAAGAAACTATAAAGCTATGAATATGCTATATCTTGCTTTAGATTCAAATGAGTTCAATAAAATTTCCGGATGCAAAAGTGATAAAGAAATTTGGGACTGGACAAACAACTTCGGAGAGCGAATGGTCAACAAAACCCTTTTCATATAATAGGGGCCATCAGGTAAAACTCTTTTTATGTCATTTAATGCATAAATGTCCTGCACATCTTTCAAAATAATAAAATGGTGTCTATATTCAAGAAGGTTGTATAGCGACTCTTCTAACTCAGCTTCATTCATATAACTTGTATAGTCTATCTCATCACTTTCGTAAGGTGGATTAAATACAGCATTACGTAGGAGGTCAAGAAACACCTCCTTTTTCCTTTCTTTATAGGATGAGACCAAACTCCTTGTACAAACAACATATTCCTAACCACCCATTTCATTAAAGACTTGGTTGAGTGTGTCACCAATTTCAGTATTATTATTATTGAAGATGGGGAATATTTCAAGCTTACTTGAGCTCATCTGGCAGATACTGTTTACAATTGAATTTGCGTCACCAAGTCGCATCTCGAGTAGTCCTCGTTCATGCTCTAACTCTCTTTGGATATGACGAAGCCAAAGCATAGAGTACCAAGTAGGAATAATATCTCCAAGTAGAAATGAATCAATGACATACTCTTTCTCATATGCCAAATTTGCAATGCTTGTGATGACATCCTTTATATCGGCCTCCTCCTTGCGCGGCTCCGGGATCTCCATGAGTTGATTACTCACTCGTCGTAGCGTCTCTTGTAGAGTCCGTAGGTACCGTGAGATGTCAAACTTCGAAATGCAAAGAGAAGCATCAGCCAGAAGCTCCCCGTTGTGGCGTCTCTTGGGTTTCACCAGAAGCTCCCCTAGATTGTCCACAAGATGGTCCACAAAGTCGAGTTGAGCAGTCTTGGGGTAGTACATTCGTGATGGTTTTGGCCTTCTCTCATAAATCTGTTCAACCTTGTCATCAAGTAACTGCAATAGCAGACAAATATATTGGAGTCGGTCACACATTTGATCAGACATGTGTCTGTCCATATGCTTGAGATCAATGGAAGAGATGGTGAAGGCTAACTCCCTGGCAATAAATTCAAACTCTTTCAAGGTAGTATCATCTTCAATGAACTCTTAGGGGGGATCCGTGAGAATTGCTCTGAGGAGTACAATGTCCTTGACATATAATTCCCTCCCATGAAGCATTGAAGTAGATAGTTCAAGATAATCTAAGAAAGCTTCAAGAGGAGCTAGATAGTCCACAAAGTAGTAGACTTGTGGTGATGCCTTTGGGTGTTTGCCATAAATCATTCGGATCAAATCCATCCAATGTGACATGAGTTTGAGATTAATGTTGAGTCTTCTCACCATTCCACAAGCATTGTGTTGGTCCATTTTCTCGAGATTATAATCCTCGATGATGAATGCCGCCCTCCCGGCCAAAAAGTGAATTTCTCGCATTAATCTACCGTATCCAGGGAGTTGTTGAGGAAGATCAATGAGAAACGCTTGGAGGAGTTGAAGGTCATCGTAAACTCGTTTCATCCCTACAACCATAAAACCAGCAGATTCTTCAACATATTGGAGAAATCGAGCAAAAGTAGAGACGAAATCATCCCTTCGAAATAAGGGTATTTCGTACACTTCATCCGGCAGTGATCCTAAGAAAGCATCAAGATGAGGTTGTTGAATATCCTTGTCCAAGCATACTCGTAAGTGCTTTGGCTCTTTGTATAGAATTTCCACTTCCATCTTTTTCTTCATCACTTGCTTCACTTTCATATTTTTGTGTGTGTGTGTGTGTGTGTGTGTGTGTGTGTTTTAACAGATAGATAGATCTGAGTAAATGGAGATGAACAACTATCAAGGCTATGGCAAGTCAACGTTTACTCCACCAACTTCTCTGTGTTAAAAAGGGAAGAACCAACTTGCAATAGAATATCATATTGTGTTACCATTAAAATATGTTGGGACATACTTGGAAACAAACACATATATATATATATATATATATATATCAATGAAATTTTAAATGTTCTCAACTCAGAAGCCATTTAGTCCATGTACACTTCGCAAGAAAGCAATTTGAAGTTCTCTCAAATTTTCCAATAAGAATATAGATGTGAACTACTTTTCAATGAGCAATAGAAATAAAATGAATTTCTTTAGACCAGTAAAGAGTAGATTCTCAAAATAATAATAATAATAATAATAATAAAGAATTCAATATGGTGATACCATGTACTTAAAAAATTAACTACATAGAGAACATGTCAATAAAACATATTCTAAATATTACACCAAATGTACTCTATATAGTTTTGTGTGTAAGATGATTACACCAAATCTTTCACAAATTTGAAGGCAAAAACAACCATATAGCATTAAAATTGCTGAAGAGAATCAAAAGTTTATTGCAAGGTATAGTGACCAGCTCCAGAGACTAATCTTGTAGCATGAGACACAACATTCCTGGAATCGGGAGGTTGAGTATAAATTTACGGAGCAATGTAATTGATGCAAAGGTTAAGCCCCCCTGTTGAGGAGAGTTAATTTATTAATTTCTCACATTAGGATAAGAACATGTTAAACATCATTTCACTAAATATATTTAAACCTAGTGAGGAATAAGTAGAGAAGATTATTCAAGTGCTTTAAACTAATTAATTTTTTTTTGAGAATTCATCATTTGAATATTGCGGTTGTTAAAAACAGAGCAAGAAAGCATGATTAAATTTCTATTGTTGGTAAAAGATAAAAACCAAAGCAAATTTGCATATAATTTATTGCGCTTGTTCTATAATTTATTGTCCCACACGATATAATGTCATGACCCAACGAAGCACATAAATGGAAACTTTGGAGTCTTAGCTCAGATGGCCTGATTTCTGAAGAAAGAAAAAAAAGGTAAGAGAAGAATAGCTAGGGAGTTTTAGAGAGGTAAAGTTTCTGTCTAATAATAGTGCAAGACTCTCATATTCAAAGTAATTGACAAGGATATGTCCTAAGAGAAATTAGAAACTAATTTTTTTTTTTTTTAGGTGGTGGAGGGTCCAGTGCCTAAGAAGAGAATAAGATCTTATAACTAACTGAATCCGATCGTCGATGACCTTGCATGCAATAACAGAATACAAAATGGAGCTACTACATAAAAAAATGATTTTTTTTCTACATTTTACAAATAGATCTCCTTTCTTACTTTCTTTCATTTTAAAATGAAGTGTATTGTGAGTTATCGATAGTTGTTCTTTTTAAATCTTACCTATCAAATCTTAATTAATTAACTAATAAATTTTTAAAATAATCTTTGAAATAAATTTGAAATGAATAGTGAAATCAATAAAGATCAAATCTAATGGCTCACAATACACTTCATTTTTGAAAATGAGAGAAGTAAGAACAAATCTAATTACTTACAATACACTTCATTTTCAAAATGAAAGAAATAAAAGAATGAGAAGATCCATATGTTTGGATTGTACAAGGGAAAGGAAAGCAAAGAAGGTAAAGAAAAAATAATAAAGGAAAGAAGAGACATATGATTCCCTCGTTTAGATTAAAAAAATAATAATAAGAGAAGAAAATGAATTAATTTTTTATTTTTTGTTTAGATTGGAAAAAAATGATAACTTTTAGTGAGAAATTACTTAAATACACATTTCATGTTTATTGTTATATTAAAGACATAATTAAAATTTTATAAAAATATTAGGATCAACTAAAACTCATTAACCTTTTTTTACCCCTTCAAAAATCAATCTAAACAAGTAAAAGAATTCCTTATCCCTTTCCTTTCATTTGCTTTCTTTTAAGAAGTGCAATCTGAACATTATTTTAGAGTAAATAGAAAAAGAACGAGAATAGAAATAAGAAAAAGATTTAAAAGAAAAAATAGGAAACTGAAAACAATATGAAATAAAAAGGAAACCGTAAAAGCAAAACTAGAACAAAAAAGGGTAATTCAAATAAAATCTTATGAAGGCTTCAAATTGTGATACCAACCCAGTACAGTGAGAGACAATAAAAACCTATAGTTTTTCCAAAGAAAGTGAATTTTAGGACCCCTTTATAAGAAGAAGCTCAAGATTTTAATTGCGATATCTAAAACTATTGCATGCATTTAAAAATTGATCGCTTATAGTACGTTTTTTGCAATATATATGCAAATCTTCAGGTACAATGTTCTTTTGTATTTCTGAATGACATAATTGGTGAATATTAGAGTTTTGCAAAATTGGGACTTAATCTGGACCGGTCGATCGAGTTCATGCTCACTTCGTCTTTCCTTTCTTCTTGTTTTTACCAAATTTCTTTCCCTTCTTAGGTTTGTTTTTCATGTAGGAAATTCTATCAGTTTTCTTTTGTCTCTCCTTTCGAACTTGTTCACGATCCTTAATTTCTGACCGTACATGAGCATTGGGTACTGAATGATGCTTCTTTTCACTTCTGAACCTTTTGTTATCTCCCCGAAATCCGCGAGCACCTGTCAAAGGAATATGTTGAGGAACAAGTACAAATGAATCCCTAAATGATATTTTGATATTCTCACCCAATTAACAAATTGTAAAACACATATCATCGAACTCACTTAAACTGTGAGAAAATTGGATTCTTTACATTTTCACTAAGCATGGAAGCTCTATTATATGTTCGTGTCTGTATGTCTATTAAGTGGAGAGAGAGAAACCAGAAAACAGACAAAAGATTTTCATATGATGAGGAAAAATATACTAGGGTGTGAAAACTCAGAGACAGGTAAAGGGAGCGTGCTATAATAGGATATGCATCTAGGTTATATGAATGCACACTATCATCACATCATTACTATCAACTAAACCCACAACACATCTTACCCAACCGTACCAGGAAAGAGAAACTGCATTCAAAATGTATTAGCAGACAAACAAAATCTGTACAACGAAAAGTCAAACCTACTTTTTTTTATTTATATATATTATCAAAAGAGGAGTATTAACAAGCATTATTGCATAAAATCTAAACAAGAATCAGCACAAAAACCGCAGGTTAAAACTCCTAATAGAAAAAAAATATAATATATACATTCCGGGACATACGAGGAAACTACAATGAAGACACATTGGTGCAAAAAAATAATTTTAAAGCATGAGCTCACGTCATAACTTTGATATTAGAAGTAGCCATTAACAATGTGTTACTTGTCAGGTATAAAAAATTTGCAATTTAAAATGTAAGCTTTCACCAATGGTACATTTTTACTTGTTACATCCAAAATGAAGATTAAAAATACAAAGGCAACATGAAGTAATGCCTAAAAGGTATTTTAGGTGTAAAATAATGGAACTTGACAACCAAGATAAGGAATGCAACATATAATTACAAATCATGAAACCAAATTTTATAGATTAATGTTGGATAAAGAAAACATAATGAAGAAACACCAATGACGCATTCTTGTAGTTGTCACATCAAAACGAAGATTAAAATACAAAGACGCCATGAAATAATACCTGAAGGTATAAAATAACAGAACTTGACAAAAAGGATAAGAAATGGCAACATACAATAATAAAGCATGAAGCCAAAGAATAATCGAATAATGTTGGATAAAGGAAAACATAATGCATTAGCATCTATACTAATGTGACAACACATAATAACAGAGCATAAAACCAAAGATTTATAGAATAATGTTGGATAAAGAAAAACATAATGCATGAGAGAGACCTTATTATGTGATCATTCTTTCCATCTCTTGTATATCCTAGTCTTTTTAGATTTTGCTTTTGCACCACCCTCCGTTTTTACCAATACACCATCAAGAAAGGAGCACAAAAGGCCAAGAAAAGTCTCAAAGTAGGTGGATTCAAAATAAAGCTCCTCCTAGATAAAGAGAACCAAAAGTGACAAATCATGTTAGACTTACAAAGCAGAACAACTTAACTAGTATAGTTTCTTTTTCCCACCCTTTTGACAGGAAGTAGAAGGATATGTTCTAGTTCTAAAGCAGAGGGATAAAACTCACATAAACTATTAATTGATGATTACATGCACATGCCAAGTCTTAAATTAGTTTATGATAACATTTGAAGACAATTATTAAACAAAATGACTAGTGACAATAGATAACTGACCCTTATTCCTCCAATTCTTAGGTTTTGTAAGAATAAATGTCCATTATTCCTCCAATACTTAGTTTCCATAAGAATTTAAAGGTACCTTGCAACTTATGAACAACAGAGCTCAAAGCTAAGAGAAAATATAAGTTTCCCCTTGAAAAGGGAAGCAACCTTCCTTCCGGCATGTTAAAAGATAGAAGAAATCAAGAATACAATTAAGAATGTTCGACTATGCCAACTACATGAACCAAAATATAGCTTAAGGAAATGAAGTACAACTTTTCTCAACAAACTTCAAATTGTTCAGTGAATAGCTACTACACAACAAAAGGTAGGTTGCCACTAGTCACAACTTAAGAAGATAATTTTACACTAAGTCCGGATTCACAAGGGAAAGAAAAGTCAAAATAGAGAAGGAAGTCATAAAGGGAAAGAAAGGAAAGGATCTTATGATTCTTGGTCGGGATGGGAGAAATAAAGGAACATAAAGGATAAAATTCAAACCTAAAGTTACTTAAACATCCTTTTCATATTGATTGTTGTTTTAAAGATATATTTGGAATCATGTAACAATTAAAGCTTCCACCAATCAACCTTTTCTTTCCCTTCGTAAAACTCCGGATTGGAGGATTGAAAAATCCACTCATTAAAGGTTATGGAAGGATAGTTCAATCCCTCCATTTACTTTCCTCTTACCCAAAAGTGAATTTAACCAAACCTCCCTTTCCTTTCCTTTCCTTTCTTTTGCTTCTTAAAAAGTGAATCCAAACATAGTGTAGAGTATCATTTTGACCCCCCATGAAAGTTTTATATTTCTATTTATGTAACTTGAAGTTTCAGTGCGAAATATGCAAAAAGGGAAGAATATACCTTTCTACTAGCTGTCACACGTTCCCCATTGTTCAATTTGATGTATTTCTTATGCCTCTGTATCATTCAGAGATCATACTCAGATTTTTGCAAAAGTAAATAGAGTATAAATCATCATATAAAATGAACTAAAACAATATAAAAGATCAATATTCAAATAGTTTGTGGTACCTTATCCCATTGATATAAGATTTATGTTTCTGCAGTCCCCCACTATCATTAGCAACCAGGTCTACAACAGCTGCATCCAATCTCTTAAATCATAAATTATCATATGAATCGACTATCTAATGATGTATTGAAATGCCAGTTTTAACTAATATTTCTTAAATATATGCCACGTACCACCTTCAAAGGAAAAAAAGAAAAAGAAAAGTTGGTGGCTAGGGAAAGATTGAGAGAGGTATACTATCATATCATTATTATGAGCTTATGACATACATCATAAAATAGGGAGAATAGAGTATATCAAGTTATCAACCATGAAGGTAAAAGATGGCAACTTCATTAACCTAACTTACCTATTTGATTCAAAGCCTTGGTTAGCTCTAATTGAGAGTCTTGCTTCAAATTGCTGAAAATATAACAGCTTTTAAGTGAAACAGAGAAAGCAAATACCTCAAATTTTGGGAGCAAACTAAGCATGTATAAGGACATTGTAACTTCTATCATGCCCCCAAATCTGTTGGGACAAATTTGAGAACAAGACCACCACGAACCTAAGAAGATCAACTTCCTAAGCCCACAAGGCGACCAATCAAACTAACTAAAACCATAAAGAAATGTGGCAAGCCTTAGAGCATATAGTCCAAAAGAGAAATAACATAAGTCTAAACTCTCCAAAAATAACAATCAAATACTCCATAGTATACCCTCATCTAGAAAAGAGTTCGTACAAAAGACTAAAAAGAAACCTCGAAATAACGAAAGTCCTAAAACTATTCCAAAAGGGAATACAAACTAGATCCACAATGCTCGGTAAAGTGGTAATTTAACTTCCAGAGCCCAAGCAATACGAGGTAGCTTGCACTTTCTTTAAAAACATAGTTTAAAACGAGAGAATAATGAGATATAATCTCAATAAGTAGTAGGGTCCCAAAAATACCATGGGACCATATTGCACAAAATACATAATTTGATAAACAATAAGACATGACCAAAACATGCGTAAAGATTCCAAAAGTCACAAATTTTTAAAAAAAAGATGTAGCAAAAAGTCACTAGTTATATGTACAAAATCCAAAGATACCAATGATGGATCCAACTATATGATGGCCGAGGCTACATCCTGGTAGCACAATTCAAAAAGTGGTTTGTTGTCACACATACCACCAAAAGCAAGCGGGAGTCCCTTACGAAATGATAGTGCATTACCCCCACGATATGTTGGCATATGACCCCCACCAACAAGGGTCTAAACAAAGGCATGACCTTACAGTGAATGGCATAGGGGTCAAAAGAATTTTACATAAACTCATGTAACTAAACGCAAAAATATTTGTAATGTATGGTTCATAAATTTTGATGCATGAATAAGCTTTTCGATCCCAAGTCTTATTTTAGTTTATGAAAATTATTTAATAAATCTAAAATCATTTCAAGGCATGCGATGTGAATGCAAAAGATATATGGGTAAACGGCATGAAATCTCCCTGTGTTTTTACTTAGGTATAGATTTTTCCCTATACTTTATAAAGTGCAAATTACCCCCCTGTATTTTTACTTATGTGCACATTTTTCCCCTGTACTTTATAAAGTACAAATAACCCCTTATAGTTTGTAAATGCGTGCACACGTCGCTCATCGTGTATAATTTAATGTATTATTTTAAAAATTGAAACATTCCACACGGAGGGAGACGTGTGCATGCATTTACAAACTATAAGGGGGTTATTTGTACTTTATAAAGTACAGGGGAAAAATATGCACATAAGTAAAAGTAGGGTAAAGGTCTAGTTTAGTCCATTATATTTGGTGTAAATGACACTTTCATCCATTATCTTTCAAAATGAACATTTTAGTCCATTATCTTTGGTGTAAATGACACTTTCATTAATTATCTTTCGAAATGAGCCTTTTAGTCCAATATGTTTCACATCAATGACGTCATTAGTCCAACATGTTTCCTCCAATATGTTTTGAAGTTGGACTAACGACGTTACTTATGTGAAACATATTGAACTAAAAGGTTCATTTCGAAAGATAATGGATGAAAGTGTCATTTACACCAAAGATAATAGACTAAAAAGTTCATTTTGAAAGATAATGGATAAAAATATCATTTACACTAAACATAATGGACTAAATTAGACTTTTACCCGTAAAAGTATAGGGGTATTATTTGCACTTTATAAAGTATAGGGAGGAAATATGCACATAAGTAAAAATACAGGGAGGTCCCGTGCCATTAACCCAAGAAATATTTGATGTAAGTTCAGTGCCCAAATGTGAAAGAAAGTCACAAATTTAAATTCTCAAAATTTTTAAACAATATGATACATCAAGAATAAACGTTTTTAATATACATAAAAGTAAGTGAAAACAACCAAAAATAAGTTTGCATCTATCCAAAGATGAAAACGCTAATTGTCAAGTGGTCACTTTTGAATAGTGACGTGAACAATGATCACTGTTCAAACAGTGACAACTCTTGTTGTCTTTTTTTTTTTTAATACTATAGTACTTTCATATTGTTTTATTTTACTAAGAATGTGAGGTATTCATTTGGTAAAATAATATACTAATTATTTAACCTGATAAATCATTATTTAAGAGACAAGATATTTAAAATATAGAATACGTCTAAGTATTAAAGTACATAGTTTATAAAAACCATCATAGTTCTTGAGGAGGGGTAAATCGATGAAATAGAAATGTCTAAAATCTCATAACCATAAAAAGAAATCAATAACTTATAACCTAAATCATTGATCTTAACAATTCCAATTGATTCAACATATAATGCAATATCAATGATATAGAAGTAAAAGAATATCCCTTTTTTCACCAAAAAAAAAAACCAAAGGGATATTATTAAGAAAAAAGGGGTCTTTAAAGTTTCACAAATAGCACCTCTACTCTCATGAAGTTGTAGGCCTCAACATACGACATGTCAATGGTTGGACAACACGTTCAAAGCTTTCCAGGATTTCTTTTCCCTGTGAATTCAAAGGCTACAAAGAAAGTGAGATTTTATATTGCATACTAGGTTTTAAACCATAGGCTAGTAGGGCTGGGCTTAATAACTTACTTAATGGCCTAAAAATTTCTGATTTTAAAATTCATTCCCAAGGAAATAAAATAAATAAACTAATGTCCAAAAATATGGGGTGTTGCATCCTTCTCCCCTTAAAAATAGTTTTGTCCTCGAAACTATATACCTTGGTCGAAGGAAATAATTATGTCCAAAGAGGTATTCTTGCTCATAGAGACATTGATCCGTTTAGCCCCAAAACTTAATGGATTATAACCCAAAAACATGATTTTTGAAATTGTTCCCATTAATACATCTTGAGAATGTTCCAAAGAAAGGCCCGAGAAAATTTTGAGTTAATAGCAACCACAATCTTTGGCATCTAACGACTCAAAACTATGAAGTTGACTCCCGTGGTTGGAATTGTAATCATATCTTACAAACAAAATGCCTATAGGTTACTGATGCACAAAATAATAGAGAAAGTTCAAAACTTATTGTCCTATATACACATCTAATTCTCATATGCAAGTCTTCATCACACATGATGAGTTTCAAACAATGTGAACTCCAAAAAAAATGTAACAATACCTAACAGAGTATTGTAGAGAGATACAAAAATATCTTAAATGTATTATTGCTTAATGAATGATGTATTACACTTGTTCTATTTATATACAGTTCTAATTGCAGCACATGCTAATTACAGCTGGATCCAACTTATATGTAATTAACTATTTTCAAACTAATTATCTGAGGTGGCATCTTCTAGAAGATTAGTTTGCCTTCTTTGACTAACTGAGTCAACTCCCTTATCATCCCCTCGCAAGCTAAGCTGTGAGATGCACAGGGGAAGCTTGTTACGAAGGAACTGGAACTTATCAGTAGCCAATGGTTTCGTGAAAAGATTTGCAACCTGGTGAGTAGTAGTAACATGAAAGAGACTAAGAAATTTTCCAGTAACAAGCTCTCGAATAAAGTGGTAATCCAAGGCTATATGCGTAGTCCTATTGTGAAATACAAGATTGGAAGCAAGAGCAATAGTTGAAATATTATCACACCACAACTTTGGACACAAACTGGAAATAGATTTATCTTTTAAGATAAAGCTAAGCCAACATAATTCTGCCATAGTGTAAGCAAGGGCCTTGTACTCAGCCTCTATTGATGATCGCGACACTGTTGGTTGCTTCTTGGTGCACCACGAAACCAAGTTTTCACCCAAAAATATGCAATAACCAGTAGTGGACCTGCAATCTGGTATACTGCTAGCCTAATCCGAATCTGAAAATGCTTGAAGAGTCAAATTTGTGGGTTTGGACTGTAGTCCATAATGTAATGTACCCTGAACATATCTCAGTAACCTCTTCAAAGCTGCAAAATTTCTCTGTGTTGGACTATGCATATGCTGGCAGACATTGTTCACTGCATATTGAAGATCTGGGCGTATGAGAGTCAAGTATTGCAGAGCTCCCACTATGTTGCGAAAGAATGTGGGATCTGCATAAGGAGAATCAGAGATATTGTTATATGATGTAAGGGCCGCTGGGGTGGCAATTGGTTTACAGACAGTCATCCCTGCTTTTTTCAACAAATCAACAACATACTTAGACTAATGAATTAACATACCAGTTGCATGTAATCCACTTCAAGACCTAGAAAATAAGATAGTTTCCCTAAAACTGTCATTGCAAAAGTAGTACTTATGGCTTGAATAAGTTTTTGAATAGGTGCACTTGAGTCCCCTATAATCAAGATATCATCCACTTAGACTAACACAATGATAGTATGAGTAGTGGTAATATGAACAAACAATGTGGTATTTGCCTTGCTACATTTGAAGCCTTGATCAACTAAGAATTTAGAGAGTAATTGATACCACGCCCATGGAGCTTGTTTGAGCCCACAAATGGACTTTTGGAGCTTACATACATAACTGGGACATTGAGGATTTATAAAACCCTGTGGCTGTTGTATGTACACTTCTTCTTGTAGATGGCTATGAAGGGAGGCGTTCGATACATCCAACTACCTAATAGTCTAGCCCCTTGATAAAACAAGTGTCAGCATGCCTCTTGATCTTATAATTCTCACAGTTTGTATTTTTACAATGGGGATAAAAGTTTTTAAATAATCCAAGACATAGGACTGATGATAACCCTTGGCAATTAATCGGGCTTTATATCTTGCCACAGATCTATCAGCATGCCTCTTGATCTTATATACCCATTTGCAACCAATAGGAAATCTAGAATCAGGAAGTGGCACTAATGTCCATGTGTGTTGAGCAATAAGAGCATCATACTTTTCTTTCATAGCTTTCTGCCAATAGATGTTTTTTGAAGCTTCTTTATAGGATATTGGTTCAGTGGTTGGGATTGTAAGAGTAATATTTTTAATTTGGAAAAGGCGAGGCTTAAGAGAACCAGTTTTTGACCTAGGAATCATAGGATGGGAATGAATAGTTGTGCTAGGTCAGTCATTAATTTATTCGGTTGAGTCATTGTAAGATGGTGATGTCCTTGTAGAAGAATGGGGCAAATAAGGACTAGATAAGACCTGAGAGTGATCAGGAGGTAAAAGACTCTTTGTTGAGACTGTATCCTCAGAGGAATGAGAGAGTAGAGTAGAATTTTCAGCAGAAAAAATAAGACCAGCTTGTGACTCAGATAGTTGTTTTGAAAAATAGGTAGAATAGGTGGTACAGTACTTTGGTTGTGAGAATCCTCAAAAGTATTGTACTTACTGTAGGGAAAGACATGCTCAAAAAATTGAACATGCCAAGAGAGATAAACTTGCTGAGTTTGAAGATTGAAACACCGATATCCTTTTGATGTAGGAGAATATCCTAGAAACAAACATGGTGTGGATCTAGGCTCTAGTTTGTGCTTAGAATATGGCCTAAGCCATGGAAAACACAGACAACCAAACACTTTCAAAAAGGTATAATCTGGTGGTTTGTTAAAAAGACACTCATATGGTGACTTGTTGTGAAGTAAAGGTTTTGGCTGCCTATTGATTAAGTAATTTGATGTGGCTAATGCTTCTAACCAGAAACAATTAGGAAGCTTTGCATGATGTAACAAGGCCAAGACAGTCTTAATTAAGTGCGTATGTTTTCTCTCTACTCGACCATTTTGTTTTGGAGTATATGGAGAAGATGTTTGATGAATAATTCCATTCGTTTGTAAATACTGTGCAAATTTTGTATGAACAAACTCTGAACCATTATCAGTCCTAAGTATTTGCACTGTAGCATGAAATTGAGAAAGTATCATAGAGTGAAAAGCTTGGAAAACAAAGAAGACAACAACTTTAGATTGCAATGGATATGACCATGTGTATTGATTGCAATCATCAACAAACAAGACATAATATCTATAGTGACTAAATGAGGGAACATTAGTAGGCCCCCAGACATCAGAGTGAATTAAAGCAAAGGGAGCATGAGCTCTTGACTCAGACAACTGAAAAAGGTAACTTGTGAGCCTTAGCAACAGAACAAGGCTCACATACAAAATCAGTTTTATTATGCAAACTAGGCAAAATAGACTGCAATTGCTATAGAGTTTTATGACTGGGATGTCCTAGTCTTTGATGCCATACCGAAGCTGGAATAACAGTGTTGGACTTGTAACAGTGATATGTTGGGGAAGGTCAAGAAGTCAGAGTAGAAGTACATGAAGTTCGACTGTAGAGGCCATTGTTATAGGGCCCTTGTACCGAACTTGATGACTGAGGTTGTCCACAATGGTAACCTCCTTGTCATTAAAAAGCAAAGTTGAATTATTATCATGAGCTAATTGATACACATACAACAAGTTTGAAGATATGCTTGGGACATGAAAGACATTGTGAAGTTTGAAAGAACCAAAGGGTGTAGAGAGTGTACCATGGCCAGTATAAGCTATGGGAAGAGTAATGCCATTGCCAACAGACACAGAATCACCACCTTCATATGGGGAATAAGATGAGAGAAAAGCAAGATCACCTGTGACATGAGAGTTGGCTCCACTGTCAAGGTACCAAGAGGAGTCCCCGGAGGCTGTTGAGGAAGTGCCAGTTTGAGCAGTAAAAGCTTGCTTGTTAGCCTTCTAACTGACATAATTCATTCCATCAAAGCGATGCCAACAGTCTAAAGCTTGATGATTCGGCTTACCACATATTTGACAATACACTTTAGCATCTGAATTTTGTGGCTCCATTCCTGCTTGAATGAATTGATTTGGACCTGCATTATAAGTTGAGCTTCCTCTATTGCCTCTGCCACCTCGACTGTTAGAATTGCGTCCGCATCCTCGATTATTGCTATTGTTACCATATGTCCTTTGTATGTTTAAAGCAGTATGAACATTAGAATTTGCAGACTCAGTAACACTTAGTTTATGAGTGAGTCGTAGATGGAGCTCTTCAGTAATAAGCAAGTTTGATAGCTCAACAACACTCAATGGCTTTTTGTTAACACATATGGAAGCTTTGAGTGTATCATATTTCGCAGGCAGACCGTTGAGAATGTAGACTACAAGGTCATCATCATTAATTGTTTCAAAAACATAAGTTAGGTTATCAACAATGTGCTTGACATCATCCAAATAGGCCTGAATCAACTGAGGTCCTTTGTTGAGAATATGTAGGCGCATCTTTAGCTGTTGAATATAAGATCGCGACATCGAGTGACATTGCTTCTCTAGATGAAGCCAGATTGCAGAAGCTATTGGAAGAAGAAGCACATGCGACAGTACCGGAGGCGTAATCGAGGCATAGAGGCAAGTTTTTAAGTGTTCATCTACAATGCTCCACTGTTCATACGCTGGATTTACTACTGATTCACCAGCATCATTTATGATCTGCTTCAAAGGACACTACTTTGTGCCTAGCAGATAGTCGAGAAGCTTATTAGCACGAAAAATTGTTCGGATTTGAGCTCGCCATAGATGATAATTGGAGTTATCAAGCTTGATTTGGACGAGTGAATTGAGATTTTGAAGAAGCAGACAAAGATTCGCCAGTAGATCTGTCGAGTTATCAGTCACCGTTGTTGATGTTCCAGTAGCTATGGTTGAAGCTTGGATGAGAGCTCAACAATGGCAAAAAAAAGTCCAGGATCGAAGAGAGAGAATAAATCTCTCTTTAGTGTGCTCTGGATACCATAACAGAGTATTGTAGAGAGATAAAAAAAATATATGAAATGTATTATTGCTTAATGAATGACGTATTACACTTGTGCTATTTATATATAGTTCTAATTGTAGCACATGCTAATTATAGTTGGATCCAACTTATATGTAATTAACTAATTTCAAACTAATTATCTGAGGTGGCATCTTCTAGAAGATTAGTTGGCCTTCTTTGACTGACTGAATCAACTCTTTTATCAATACCATCTTATTATTTATTATGTAAGCATCATATCATTCTTTTCCGTCACCTATAGGCTAATCAAAGAAAGAAAAATAAAATAAAAGAGAAAAATAAATAACTACATAAATAGAAATCTTCAATCAAACTTTGACATCATCAGATGATTTCTTTTGCTGGTCATATGGCTTATGATAAATGTTCCATTGATACACTTTGTCAAATAATTACTAAACTCGTCATGTATGGCCCATTGCTAACGAAACTCCAAACCAAGATCAGAGCAAGTATGAGCAATGCTTCGACTTATAAGGTGACATTAGACTCCACAATGAATAAATCCTATTGGGTGCTTTCCCTAAAACCATAATCAATTTCAAATGGCTTAACCGACCACATTGATAAGGCTCAACTTAAAACTTGCGTTAGTATCATAGAATGTAATGGCATTTTTGGAGCCCTACTTCCCTCTTTGTGACCTCATCACTTCAATTCAAGGGCAAACCCACTTCTTAGTCACTGGGTTGAGCTCACCTTAATTTGGTATTTCAATAGAACGAGCTCTTTGATAAAAATTAAATCCTGAACAAGCTAGAGATCCAGAGTGAAGCTTATATTAAAAATAAGCATGGGTGGTGAAGTGGGAAGAAAATCTTGGACTAGGGATCTTAACCATAACTGCATATTTCAACGCAACAAAGTGGCACAAAGAGTCAATTTGTAGTAGAAATCTCGTAATGAATCATACTTTCAATGGATTATAAGAACCAATGAGATTACATCAATGATGGGGTATAAATAATCAAACGGAAAAAGAAAAAATAAAGGACATAGGATTCTGAATCACAAACAAATCTTATTGAGTTTAAATAAACATGCAATTCCGAAACAATAAGCAAAATTTGTTGTGAGGGAAGTGTCGAATGTGGAATTGAAAATTGTAATTGTCAAAGATTAGAGACAAGCTTACCCACAATTGAAAGAACACATTAGGAGAAATTGAAGAACAAGGTATATCGTGTCAATTTTTTGATTGGGTAAGCAAGGAAAGGTAAGTTTGTTTACCAAAATCTTCTACTATTCCATAGGTCAACAATGAATTCACAGAACCACATTGGAATAACTGCTAGCAATATATATGTGAAGTTTATGAGCCAGAGAGAATCAATAATGATCATATCAACATCTTGATCTAGCTTGATGATAATAGAAGCAAACGTGGCCACAAGTATGAACCAATAGTCAAAAAGTACACTAATAAATATGAAGTTAAGAAGCAGCAAGGGAGCAAAAATTGTCATGGAAAAAAAGAAAAGGAAAAAAAAATGCCAATCATTCTGAAGGAAAGTTAAGAAAAGAATAATAAGGATTAATTCACAAACATCGGTAAATTTTCCAAGCCAATAGTGTGTCATGAATTCAGCTTATAGAGTAGGGGTTCAATAGGGAACCATATGTACACAAAGGATTGAAGGCACGAAATCGGCTTTGAAAGTGGGAGCGCGACGGGATCATCTCGAGATATGTAAATAACAACACATGCATGTGCAACGGAAGCTATAAACATTAAAAATTCGCATGTTAGCAAGTTGTATTCACAAAACCTCAAGAATAAGTCCATAACTTTGTACATTAAAGAAATAAATAAAAGTATATACAAATATATACATATGTATTAAACACAATATATGCTCGATATACCTCTCGTGGAAAACTTGGAAATGCACCAATAAGAAGATCTTGGCTCGGACAAACCTCCTCCGCACGTGCAAAGGTCCTAGTTGGTCCACAAGTATCCAAAAGCAACAAAAACACTAACTAATTAAAGTGCTAGCGTTAGTTAATGATCTAGAATTCATGTGTATGAGTTGTAAGACAAGAAGCAAAAGTCTACTATTTCTTCTTGCCTTGGCCGAAAATACTAGAGAAGAAAGAGAGGATTTTCTTCTAAGTGTGTGTATGTGTCGTGTAAAGCATTAGTAGAAAGAAGTACAAGATTTGGCCTTTATATAGACACAAGACTTGAATTAGATCATGTCAAGTGTCCAAGATCAAGCCTTTGTCTTACAAAGATGATTGCCAAGTGTCCCACTATTTGCGTGGTGCATCAAAGTGGCTCTTTTCTCCTTGCGTAGGGTGGCCAAGTGTATATAAAAAGAAGAAGACAACTTTTCCTTATTTTGCATGTATGACAAGTGGCAAGAAAGAGAAAATTCATGTCTTCCTTTTGCCAAGTGCCATTTTTCTTGGAATTCCAAGATTGTGCCATGTGTCAAACATGCACAATTTTTATTTAATTCATTCCTTATCCCCTTAAACGATTCTATGCATAAATCTAATTCAGTGGAATGAGAGATGACATCTATGGAAAAAGATCTTTCCATCATTCAACTACCTCGACCGAGGATTTCTCATTTCAAACAACCAAAAATAGATTGCATAGGACAACGCCTCATGTCGGAGGTTAATAGATCCTATCTTGACAATTACATGTCGGTCTCTATATCACAAGACTAAACTGCAAGAGGTCGTATCCCGCCCTCGGGGAAGGCGAACTTTGTCTAAACGCAATATTTAGCCCCTAATATATCCGGCAGCCGTAATTTCTCAAGTCAAATGATTAATTTGCACAATTTGCAACGAATAATAAACCATTAATCCAAAGTCATGTAGTTTATTATTTTGGTCACATTCAATGACCCGTTCCACTAACGATCACTCATATGTAAGTTAATCGCATACCTATGCCGTTATAGCACAAGACTCATACTTGATAGCCCATACTTGATTATTCTAGTCCCAGTCAAATAATCTAAGGGCTATGAATGCTTTTAAATATTTATCATATCGAGGAAATATGTCGTTGTATTCTAAACATTTGAAGAATATATTTCTTTTCTGAAAAATATTAGGGACACATTCATATAATTGAATGGAGAATATGAATGTCAATATAAGATGTCATTCAAATTTACACGAAAAATGTCTTATATAGGTCATCTAACTATATGGCATTAGGTCATATCTCTAATAATCTCCCACTTGCACTAATACTATAGAATATAGCTTCTAGCGCATATCTACATGAGATCGCATTCCCATCTTTTCAAGATGACGTTCTAACTGCGATTGACTCATGGGCTTAGTAAGTGGGTCAGCCAAATTTTCTAATGTAGGAACTTTCTGCAGACTTATCCTTTCGAGCAACTATTTCTCGAATGATATGAAAACGCCTTTCAATGTGTTTGGATTTTTGATGAGATCTAGGTTCCTTAGCTTGTGCAATAGCCCCATTGTTGTCGCAATACAGCAGTATCAACAACTCTATGGATGGAACCACTTCTAGCTCTAAGAAGAACTTCTTTATCCAAACAGCTTCCTTTGCTGCATCAGATGCATCAATATACTCGGCTTCTGTAGTGGAGTCTGTAGTTACTGACTGTTTGGAACTTTTCCAACTTACTGCTCATCCATTACAAACAAACACAAACCCGGATGTAGATTTCCTATCATCTGTGTCAGATTAAAAATCTGAGTCAGTGTACCCATCTACCCAACGTTCTCCCCCTCAATAAATCAGTGCAAGATGCTTAGTCCTTCGCAAGTACTTAAGGATATGCTTCACTGCCATCCAGTGTTCCTCTCCTGGATCAAACTGATATCTGCTTACAAGGCTAACAACGTATGCTATATCAGGCCGTGTACATAGCATGACATACATGAGACTGCCAACAGCCGAAGCATAAGGCATACGTTCCATACTTTGTCTTTCATCTTCGGATTTGGAAGATTTATTCCTTGAAAGATGTATTTCGTGCCTGATAGGCAGGAGTCCTTTCTTAGAATTCTCCATCTTGAACTTTTTCAAGATTCGCTCTATGTACAGACTTTGAGATAAGCCGATCAATTTATTCGTTCTATCTCTATAGATACGAATCCCTAAGATATAAGAGGCTTCTCCTAAATCTTTCAAGGAGAACTTGCTTGTTTAACCAGATTTTAGTGGACATCATCTGTCCAATATTATTTCCCATGATTAAAATGTCATCAACATACAAAATCAGAAAAGTGGTCATGCTCCCACTGATCTTCTTGTATACACAGGATTCATCATTATTTCTAATGAAATCAATCTCGTTGATGTCATTATTAAATCTGATGTTCCAAGAAAGATAGGCTTGCTTTAGATCATATATTGATCTTTTAAGCTTTCACACTTAATTATTATTGGATTTAAAACCTTTGGGCTATTCCACATGGATATCTTCTTCAAGATAGCTATTTAGGAACGTAGTTTTAACATCTATTTACCAGATCTCATAATCATAGTGTGCGGCAATAGCAAGCATGATTCAGATGGATTTAAGCATGGAAACTGGTGAAAAGGTTTTGTCATAATCAACACCTTGTTTTTGACGATATTCTTTTGCAACTAGTCTTGCTTTATATGTCTCCACATTTCCATCAATTCCAAGTTTCCTTTTGAAGACCCATTTGCAACCTATAGGTACAATACCTTCAGGTCAGTCAACTAAGGTCCAAACATCATTTGAATACATGGAATCTATTTCTGCTTGCATAGCCTGTCTCTATTTCTTGGAATCAATATCGCGTATTACTTCCTCATAACTAGTAGGATCATCTACTTGATCATTATCCCCTATTACAAACAAATTTTGTATGTCCTCTAGAAGATAACCACATCTTTCTGGAGGATGGGATACTCTACTAGATCTTCGAGGTCCTTGTGTGATGACTAGTTCTGGATCTTGTTGAATTGGTTCAAGATCATGATTCTAGTCGGTTTGTGACTCAAAAGACTCTTCTTCTATTCTAATTTTCCTCCCACTACCTCCTTCTTGAATAAACTCTTTTTTAAGAAAGACAGTATTTCGGCTGATCAAAATTCATTGATCATCAAAAAAATAGAAATAATATCCTTTAGTCTCTTTAGGATATTCCACAAATCTTCCTTTGTTAGATCTAGTTTCCAACTTGTCCGTCTTAAGTTTCTTAACATAAGCAGGACAACCCCAAATCCTAATGTGATTAAGATTTGATTTCCTACCAACCCATAACTCATATGGTGTAGTTGGAACAACTTTAGTTAGAACCCTGTTCAACAAGTAAATAGCCGTAAGAAGTACATACCCCCATAATGAAATTGGAAGATCAGTGTAAATGATCATAGATCGTACCATATCCATCAATGTACGATTCCTACATTTAGATACTTCATTTAATTGTGGTGTAGCAAGTAGAGTAATCTGTGAAGTTATTCCGGCTTGTTTAAGATATTCAAGAAATTTGGTACTTAAGTATTCTCCTCCACGATCAGATTGCAGAGTTTTAATTCTCTTTCCCGTTTGGTTTTCTACTTCAGCTTTCAATTCCATGAATTTTTCAAAAGCCTCATATTTGTACTTCATCAAGTACACATAACCATATTGAATCATCGGTGAAGGTTATAAAGTAGATATAACCACCGCAAGCCATTTCTCTAAAGGGTTCGCATACATCACTATGTATTAATGCTAACAATTCAGTGGCTCTTGACCCTTTTCCAACAAATGGTGACTTGGTCATTTTCTCGAGAATGCAAGACTCACATGTAGGCACGAGTTCAAATCCTAATGAATCAATGAGTTTATTTTGAGTCATCCGTGTTAATCTTTTCTCGTTAATGTGACCGAGTCTCAAATTTGTTTGTTTTTTTCAAGAACATAACTAACCCAATATCCATAATCTAACCATGTGCAATTCTAGCTTGAATTCCTCAATGCTCACCATGATAAAGAATTACCAAAAGATAAATTATCATACACAAACTTTAAATGCCTTATAGAACCTGTATTTTTTTCTTTCCTTTAATTTCGGCCGACCATCTCCCATTTGGTGGTAAATTTTTGTCATGATACCTGCCCTTCTATTCTATGATAAAAGAATATGTATCTTAGGGAATACGACGTCCAGCCCTCAAGAGTAACAAATTTTCGTTTATCCATTATTAAACATAGTTTTCTCTTTGTCTCCCAAGATAGATGAAGCACACCAAATCTATTTAATCAGTGCTTGATTGGATTTCACTTTCATAACTATTTTAAAATAGCAAGTCATATTGCGTACCACTTTTCTTTAAAAGACATTGTCCCTACAGAGGATAACTTATCAAAACTCTTATAAGTATCAACTTTTTTTTTTTCGAGAATCCTTGTATTGGATTTATAAACAATCTTAATACAAGTCCACAAAATCATCTGCAACAAACAAAATAGTTAGAGCTTAATTTTTTTTTAATTGTCTGTCTCTTTAAATTTTGAATTATTAGCTCACTCTTCAACATAAAATAAAGATATCGTAAAGAATAGAACACTATTGTTTCATAGCATAACAACCACATAAAATACTTAGGCTTATAGAGAATGAAAACTTTTCTTACTGAAACTCAAGATGTAGATCTCACAATTACTTCTCTTCCAATTTTTCAGAATCAATAGTAGAATAAAATTTTCAGCCTTCTCTTTGTACATTCCTACGATTCTAAAATCATACAGCAATGGTATTATATTCTTTTGAACTATACCATGAATTTATCTTCAATCAGGTAGTATACTTAACAAAAGACTTCCAACTGCCAAAGCAATATTATCTACAAGAAAATGATCTTAGCCTCTTTATATATAGGATCATGAACCAATTGCTCTGATACCACTCTATCACGCCTCTAAATTTGTTAGGACAAATTCGGGAACAGGACCGCCTCGAAACTAAGATGATCAACTTCCAAAGCTCGCAAGGCGACCAATCAAACTAACTAAAACCATAAACAAATGCAGCAAGCATTAGAGCATCTATTCCAAAAGAGAAATAGCATAAGTCTAAACTCTCCAAAAATAACAATTGAATGCTCCATAGTATACCCTTATCTAGAAAAGATTTCGTACAAAAGACTAAAAAGAAACCTCGAAATAACGAAAGTCCTAAAACTATTCCAAAAAGGGAATACAAACTAGATCCACAATGCTCGGTAAGGTGGTCATTTAACTTCCAAAGCCCAAGTAATACAAAGTAGTTTTCACTTTCTGCAAAAACATAGTTTGAAACTGGAGAAAAATGAGATATAATCTCAGTAAGTAGTAGGATCCCCAAAAATACCATGGGACCGTATTGCACAAAATACATAATTTGATAAACAATAAGACATGACCAAAGCATGCGTAAAGATTCCAAAAGTCACAAATTTTAAAAAAAAGATATAGCGAAAAGTCATTAGCTACATGTACAAAATCCAAAGATACCAATGATGGATCCGACTATATGACGGCCGAGACTACATTCATGGTAGTACAGTTCAAAAAGTGGTTTGTTGTCACACATACCACTAAAAGCAAGTAGGAGTCCCCTACAAAATAATAATACACTACCCATGATATGTTAGCGTATGATTCCCACCAACAAGGGTCTAAACAAAGGCATGGCCTCAAAGTGAATGGCATTGGGGTCAAAAGAATTTTACATAAACTCATGCAACTAAATGCGAAAATATTTGTAATGTATGGTTCATAAATTTTGATGCACGAAGAAGCTTTTCGGTCCCAAGTCTTATTTCAGTTTATGAAATTATTTAATAAATCTAAAATCATTTCAAGGCATGCGATGTGAGTGCAAAAGAAATATTTGATGCAAGTTTTAGCGCCAAATTTGAAAGAAAGTCACGAATTTAAATTCTCAAACTTTTTAAACAATATGATACATCAAGAATAAATGTTTTTAATATACATAAGAGTAAGTGAAAACAACCAAAAATGAGTTTGCATTCATCGAAAGATGAAAATGCTAACTGTCAAGTGGTCACTGTTTGAACAGTGACATAAACAATGACCATTGTTCAAACAGTGACAACTCTTTTTGTCTTTTTTTTTTTTATACTATAGTACTTTCATATTGTTCTATTTTACTTAGAATGTGAGTATATGTTTGGTAAAATAATATACTAATTATTTAACCTGATAAATCATAATTTAAAAGACAAACCTGATATTTAAAATACAGAATATGTCTAAATATTAAAGTACATAGTTCATAAAAACCATCATAGTTCTTGAGAAGGGGTGAATCGATGAAATAGAAATGTCTAAAATCTCATAACCATAAAAAGAAATCAATAACTTATAACCTAAATCATTGATCTTAACAATTTTAATTGATTCAACATATAATGCAATATCAATGATATAAAAGTAAAAGAATATCTTGTTGAAGGACAAGTAGTTAATAAAGACTGTAATAGGACATCCCTTCAACAAATTGTCCTTTACAAAATCTCTTTCTATTTTGCCCAGATTGATGCAAGTGTCACTACTTTTCTAGCCCTATTTCAGTAACAAAAAAGATATGTGTAACTCAACTTTAATACTTCTCTCTTCTCAAGGTACCACAGATCATAACTACTTAAAGAAATAGGCATAACAAAGGGAATCACACCCCAAGCATTGCTTCCTTAATATCTAATAAGAGTATCCCTCCCTGAATTAGTACAAGAATGATACTCCTTAACTCCCTCCTTGAATGTTTGCTTATTTATTATGGCATGTCCTCTTGCCAGTCGCCCCACTGCAAAACCCACTTTTCTTAAGATTAATATAGATGTTCAAATCTTGCATTAAATGGCATCTCAAGTAAAAAGGGAAATTCATTTTGCGATGGAGAGAATATACCTTATCAGCTCTTGGGTCACACTAATGAAGTAAACTAAGGAAATGAACAACATACTCCTGCATCAAAAGAACTACTTTAGCTTTTAGTGAAAAAGAGAGCTTGTACCAGAATGATAAGAATATGCACGGGAATTTCCACAATCCATAGCACATATTACCTAGAATTGCTAGGGAAATATGCAAAGTAAAATATACGCTATATTATCTAGATGACACCGAGAAATTATTCATCTAATTTTTATTTTCCTCTACAGGTGCACAATCCTTTTATTTTTTGAGAGATACAGATGGTGGTAGAGAGGTTGCTCATTGCCTAACAAGTTACAGTTCAAAATAGTGAGGCACATAATTTTTTTTGCGCAAACAGAGACCGTAAGAGACATACCATAATGTAATAGAATAGAGTGGAATGTTTAAAACGTTTACCACATAGAATGTAGATTTGAAAGCATTTTTCTTCAGAATAGATGTGTAAGTTGTATGTGTACTACGCATAAAATTAGAAAACATGATTACTTATATACAAATCAGGCACACTCTTCTTGCTCCAACCCAAAGAGAGATACATATACAACATATTGTTTAGCTGAAACTATAATTAGCATTGACAAAGTAGATTACTTTTAGTACCATCAACCAGTCTCTTCAAGTTTGGTATCACGTATTATTTCACAACTACATCAATACTAAAGCAATATACACATACAACATAAACTGTAACTAGACGAGACAGTAATTCTACTTATGTCACACCCCCAAAATTCATAGGGCCAAACTCGAAGACGCGATGCCGCGCGCTTAAGAAAATTACTCTTCCTAAGCCAGCACGACTCTAGTACCATAATACCAAAAACTAAATTCCATAAAACCTTTATCAAAGTAGCTAAAACTCAAATTAAATCAAATAATTCTTCTGAGTATCTATTACACGAAAGCGACACTTTAAAAATAATATTATGCTATAATATCACTATTCTCAAAATACCATATGCTTGCAAGAACTCATCTCATAGGTTGGCTATTAATTCCATGTAGCCCGGACAGCTTATTAACCCAGCCTCTACACAATTATAATAAAATAATAACATGAGCGAAACTATGCTTAATAAAACGGACACCCGGAGTCGGGCTCTAAGGGTTGTCCAATTAAAGATGCAATATAGAAATGAGAATTGACTCAAATACATGATATGGAGTCAAAATACAGAAGGTATCTATAAGAGGGACTAATAATATTTAATTCATACCAAACCAGAACCGTACCAAAATCTAATCAAAACAGAACACTCACACAAGGCTAATACCGAACTTACACAACCGGATTTCTCAAAACCTGTGTAGTTATCTCATTTATACTGAAGTATCTTGCAAGCTTAACTGTATTTTCACAATACAAGCATCTTACTATCATATCACACATAAATATCGCCTAGAGATGTAATAATCATAGCTAAATCACATATCACAATTGTGCAGGATTCGGGAGGCGGCTCCTATAGGTTCAAGAGGTAGCTCCCACCACTTTCTTGGTGCAGTACTTTGCCCCGCATAGCACTTCATTCCTACACCATAATGGCCACCTACGACCCATATAATACTAACAGACTGACAATCTCACCCGCCGGATAGGTGTCACAGCTCTAGAGATAACACATAGCAACTAATATCATAAACCTTTACCTTGGCTCATCATCGCCATTATCGTTGTTGATGCACTTTATGATGAGCTCCTCATGAATAGCTCTTTTCTTCTTCATCACATCGCCCCACTGAGTAGAAGATTTCTACAGTTACAAGTAATTATAATAGAGGTTTCAACTTATAATAAGGACAGAAGATGGTCCCTCAACAATTATTTTCATGTTACCTTTCAGAACTGACAAAAGATGCAAGAATAGCCAACATAAAAGAAAAAGGAAAACAAAAAAGAAAAGAAAATGTAACATCTCCGGGTAAGAAAACGAAATATTGATTTTCATTAATTGACTTCAATAAAACAAGCTGAGAATCATTTTTGAATGCATGAATCAGCTGAGATACTCGAGATGATATTAACAGAACATATAGAAGGACATTCAAACATAAATGACTAAAGAGCCCAATCATCAACAAAATAGTCAACCCAAAAACAGAGCATGTTTTCATGAAATTTAGGGCCTATGTATCAACTACTGGATATTACAGCCCGGGAACTTAACAAACAAATGAGAGACTAAAGAAGTGTAACTAAGCACCTATTCATAAAAGATTTGACATCAACTGGGTGAAAGTGGAAAAGTAGAAATAACTTTTAGTGGGGAAGATCTTTCATCCTTTTAGTGGACTCTCTTAGAAGGTTTCGCTTTTGCTTTTGTTTTTGTACACAAGCAAAATGCTTTAGTACATGGTTTCCTCAAAGCACTCAGTTCTGTGGATGAATCAATGATTTCCCAAACTCTATCAGACAGAAGATCTATAACTGTTTGCAGAAAATGCCCATATACAGTTACTCCAATCTATAACTGTCTGCAGAAAATGCCCAAATACAGTTACTCCACTTTCAACTGCATGTTCTATTATGGACATATCCATCCGGATCTTTTAAATCCTCTACCTCAACAGGAGCTGCCCTAGTTGGTTTTGAGAGACGGATGATTATCTAATAGGTAAGGCATATCCTCAGGTGTCACAAAACAAAAAGGGGCACTACCGTTCAACCGGCCCTTGCAGCTCTACCAACTTGTGGACAAAAAGTCTCGGTTCAGAAGGGAAGTCAAAGTTGATAACGTTACCAAGTAATGGAATGTCTTTTCCCCTAGTTGCAACATCTGTCACAATCAATAGCCTAGTTTTCCTTGCTCAGAATCTCGATATATGAATCTTGCGATTGCCTTGAACCATATCACCTTAACAAACAGAAGGCATAATTCCCTCTTCCCTAATCAAGAGGTTAAGGAACTGAACATAATACTTGGTTGAAACACGTACAGAAGTCTGCTGATCAGAATTACTCTGTTCCCTTATCAAGCAGGGAGCCGCAGCATGTTTCTCTTCCTGTCTACAATTAAAGAAAGTCGGATCATGGGCAATCTTTGTCTTCAAATCAACACACGAGCTGAGGGTCCAGCAGACCAGCTTTAACAAACTCAGCAAGGGCACTTGGCAAAGTTGCATTAAAAAGCAAAGTCTGGCGATTCTCACTCAGCTGAGTGAGAATTTTATGCAATTGCTGCAAAAATCCCATGCTAAAGACAATCAGCTTCATAAAAAACTGCAACTTCCACTCTGAGCAATGACACATATCATCAACTTCAGACAAATTGTCTTTCCACACTATCACCATCAACCAGTAAACTAACTTGAAGAGCTGCATGGAAGATAGAATTGGTAATATTGCATCAAGATATGGAAATGAATTAATAAGACAACATGTCAAATTCTGGAAAAGAGAGGTAAAGGAACACCTAAGAGGAGTTGGAGATAATAATTCTCTTTTCGACATTCAAGAAATCCTAGAAGATGAAAGCATGTGATTTTGTTGATTTAGGTACCTCAGCCAAATGCGATATCTTGTGGAATTATGACTTGACACCTCCAATCATGGAGCGGTTAAATATTAATTACATTTCAGCAAGTATGGTTCTACAAAGTACTTTGTCAAGTGCCAACCCTTTTAGACTCATTCTTCATCCTCTCATTGATCATTTGACTGCGTGCACAATCTCATTATCATCGACATCAAAAGCAGGATAACAAAGACACCCGACCAGTCTACCAATGCCCTGACATAGAAGCAACTAATACTCATCCTGTGCGCTATATTCATGAGCTTTTTTGCATTAAGTGAATCGAAGGGAGCAGTGTTTTCCCTAAACAAAGAGAAAGAAGGAAAAATAGGAACGTATATGAGGATAGAGAAGACGCAGTCAAGTGGGATTTGACTAACAATAGAATTTTCTCAGTGAAATCCTATTATTACCAAGCTCTTCAAGGTAGAGAATCAAGGGATTCTGGAGATCAATTCCCATGGAAAGAAGTTCGGAAGTCTAAAATCTCCATTCAGAGCGGCCTTCTTTGGCTGGGAAGTGACTTGGGGAAGAGCACTGACAATTGATAATTTTCATATGCTATTATTTGGACCATTTGGAAGCAACGGAATAGATAAACTTTTGAGAGGCCTAAAATGCAAATGTCATCCATAAAAAATAAATGGTTCCATGATATTATGTTTTGGATTTTAAGAAATTGTAGTTCTTCTGTAAATAGTGTTCAACAATGTATGAATCTCTTATGTAATTAGTTTTTGTTTTGGATTGCACTCCTTGGTGCTCATTAATAAAATTTGTTTTTAATGTTTAAAAAAAAAAAAACTACCTAAACTTTAATTAGTCACATTTTCAGTATATTTTATGAAAGGAACTAATTAGACATATTATGGCTTTAATTCTCTTTCATAAAATAACCCCACTGAAAAAGTTGTCCAAATGTTACATCTGTCCGTACTGATGGATCATTTTCAGAAAAAATGATATCACTTTCACCTGAAATATCTTGCCAAGGACTTCCAGTGCCATTGCAAATATTTTAAGTTCTTCCTTCTTTCCATTGCTTTCTTGTAGAACCTACAAAAACACTGAAGGCAAAGTTTGACCTTATTCAAGTGTGATGCTGACCAGGCTTCTTTTCTTCTTTCTTTCTTTCTTTTCAGAAATATGCGGATTAACAAAATTGAAATTGACTGATAAAAGATTATGGTGCACGATGACAGAGCTATTTGGTGTTAATTAACATGTCAAACAATGAAGAACACACCATTTGGCACATATGTAAAGGAGTTACTATAATAACTACTACTTTCAATTTCGATAACAATGAATTCATCACTGTGCTTTTCTTAATCAGTAATGTACTTCAACTGAAAAATGTTGAATTAATATCAAAATAAATTTAGCGGGTAGTTAATAATAGTTGGATACAAAATACAAATGTAAATAGAAAGATCCAATTTTGACAACAAAAAAAGAGAGTAGAAAGCTCCAATTCCAAATACCCTTGTTATTTAGGAAAACATGTACTTAAGAACATTAGTCGATAATTAGAGAAGTAAAAGAATTATAAAAAGTCGAATTAATCTCAACCAAATACCCATTCTAGGAAATAAAATAGGTTAAATTAATATTACCAGGATATTTGATATACTATAAGCATGTTACATATGATCCCATATTTGAATCAATTGGGATCTCTTTATATGTTAACCTCTATGACACATGCCATATGAATTCGATTAGTATATTAATATGAATAATACTGTACTTATAGAAACAAATATTAATGCGAAAAATATTATGCCCTTGAGAACAAGATTTATAATTGTGAGAGCTAAATACAATGTACAAACTAGTTATAAGTAGGAAAATCCAATTCTAAATACGCACTATGGAAAACAAAATAGGTTTAATTAATATTTTCAACATATTTGATAAAATATAATTATGTTATATATGATCCCACATTTAAATCAATTGTCATCTTTTTAATATGTAACATTATATAGCACATGCCATATGAATTCTATTAGTATAATAATATGAATAATATTTGCACATTTGGAAACTGTAACGCCCACAGTTTGGAAAATAAATTCAGGCCTTTTAATTTTTGTACTTACTGTGTCCGTTGACCACTTAATTGGTGGACTAATTAAGAATGTGGAGGATAGTAATCTAGCTATGGTCTTGATTGACTAAATAATGGGGCTGCGTAAATGTTTTAAAGGTCTTTCTCTTTCATTTTCAATAAATACTAAGGCTCCGTTTGTTTGTCGTAAAATATTTTACACATTTTATGGTGTTTGGTAGGAAGTAAAATTTAATCAAACGTAAAATATTTTTCAGTCAACAATTGCGGCTGTTTTTACTTAATTTTACAATGTTTGATAACACCGAAAAATTAGTCAACTACAAAATATTTCACAGTCAACAATTACAGCTAGTACAAAATTTTATAAAATATTTTCATGTCCTTTAAGAAAAGAAAACATTTTATGAAACTTACTCTACATTTAAACACCAAAAAATATTTTTCAGTATTCTATTTTTCAGGAAAATATTTTCTCCCAACAAGTTATTTTACGGCAAACAAACAAAACCAAGGAAAATATTTTTCACAAGCAAGTTATTTTACTGCAAACAAACTAAGCCTACAATATACAACATAGTACCCTTGAACCTCTAACCTTGTAATTAAAAGTTAGAGAAAATAGTTTAATTAGTCCTAAACGTTTTACATAAATGACACTATTAGTCCATTAGCTCATTTCTATTAAATTTGCTCCGTTAAGGTCACGTGATTCGCACGTCGCGAGTAAAAAGAAAACATGCAAGGTTAAATTGGAGAGAATTGGAGATCGGGCATAGTTTGTGGGCCCGAACTGCTGTAATATAAGTAGCCACAGTCCTTCAGAAGTTAAGAGATACATTATGTTTCATATTTTGTGATAGTGTCTCATTCTTCTTCCAAGCTTATGAAAATTTCCTAACACGAACTTTGATGTTAGTCAAAGTTCTATCATATGTTTTCATTGCATTTATCTTTTATAACATTATTTTACTTAGCATTTTGTAAGGTTCATATTATTTTCAGGAAGATTCTGCTTACTGAGTATTTTCATGCTCATGCCTCTTTTTATTAATCCTATTGCAGACGGCAAGAATTAGACTTGGAATAAGTCAAATTGATGGAAGTCTAGCATCATTGCTCACTTGAACTTCAGGTTGTGTATCTCCAGAAATTAGTTTATGGTGATTAGCTCTTGGATTTTTGTTTTTCTTGTTTCACTACGTCAACATTATTTTAGGGATTATGTGAATCGAAGAAAAAATATATATATTTAATTTGGAGTGTTGCTTATGTATTCGAGGTGATTATTATTTCCTATAAGTGTAAATACAGTGAGCATTGCCGTTATAATTATCTTGAGGTTAGATTGTTATTTATTGCGAGTTTAGAGCCTTTCGGGCTTAGGAGGACTTAGTCTTCTTAGGCACACGGCAGTTACGACCCCAGGTTTGTCTAGTCGAATTTGGCTCATGGTGATTGAGGTTGTGTTTTTGGACCAAAAGATTTTGGAAGCTCGATATTGATTATATTCTAGAATGTGTAAATAATTTACATTGTTGATGTAAATAACTTTGGGTTACACCCCTTGGTGCATTATTAATAAAAATATTCATTTCTAAAAAGAAAAAAAATTATAATTGTACGAGCTAAGTACAAGTTCAAACTAGTAAGTAGGAAACTCCAATTCCAAATATTATGTTAGGAAACAAATTAACTTTAATCAATATTACCAAGATATTTGATATGATAATAATTTTGTATCTTTGAGAATAAAAATTAATATGAATGATATCAATATGATATATTGACAAGTGAAGATATTCAACATAAATGAAGTTTGAGGAATATCTTCAAGGGGTCAAACACATTTTCCCCCACCACTTCATGCTTGTATCCCCATGAACATATTCACATTTACCAAATTCTCCCATATGCTCTAACCTTGTCAAAGAACCCTTCCATTCATATGGTCATTATCGTCATTTAGTATTTAAAAAACATATATAAAACTAATAGATATTGCTCCACTAATCATACTGTGTATGGAATGAACTTATAATCATGGAACACATGTCAACTTTGTACAATATCTTCCAGCAACATTTTTTTTTTTTTTTGGTCAAAGGCTCAAAGCTATCATTTCTTGTTGAAAGTATCTTTTACTCTCTTTCATTCAGACTCTCTAAAGCTCGCGATCAAGAATGGAGAAAAACTCTCCATAGCATAAGCTCTCTCCTAAAAGAAATAAAAAGAAAAATTCACCAACACCTAAGAAACCTCTTGTAGGCTTAGCCTGTATGCAGAAAAAAGCTTCAGAGCCTGATCGTGTATTTAAGCTGATTGTCAGACCATCACATTATAGGTAATTTTTCTTATACGTACAGTGGCTTTGATTGCATCCATAATACTTCATATTATAATGTGAACTCGGTCGGTATGTTCTTATGAAAAAGGTTCTGTTTTAGGACTAAATTGCAATTTATTTAAGACATATTTTTCGAATGTGAATTGCTTTTGCAAGTGATAACAGAATCAGGGAAGTAGCAAAAGACTAGATTTCCTAGCAAATTAATTTTAGATTTTTTTTTTTTTTGAAAGTTAAACTAGTTTTAGTAATTACAAAACAAAGAAAATCATTACTCTACAAAATATTTGATAAACGAATCCAATAATATTTTACAACGTTCCAAAAGCTCAATTAGCTTACCGAACAAGTCTACTTGCATCCTACTCTAAAATTCATAAGTGTCGTATGAAAACACTCACTTCTGCTCCACTAAAAACTTAAGATCAAATTTATTGCTCTGTATCATAATAATTTAGAGATGCAGTGTTCTGAGGCATCATATATTTTATTGAAAACAAAGGAATGATGACAAACCTTGCTCTTCCTGGCCCTTTTTGGAACCGATTTCAGATGCAACCTCCTGCAAAACACAGCAACACAACCATCAACCTCGACGGGGAAAATAAAGTCAGGAGCCAAGTAGAAACATTTCTTGGCAATCGTCACAAATCCCATAGCATATGCAAAATGAACTCACTACTTCTGAGAAATTAGTATGAAGTTGCGTACACAGAATGTACGAATCACTGGAGCGATTAAGAGTTTCACCTTTGGCACATCATCACCAGATCGTTGTTGATGCACTTTGTTGATGACCTCCTCATGAATAAGTATTTTCTTCCTCAGATCGACCAATTGAGTAAAAGATTTCTGCAGTTACAAGCATAAAATGTTTAATTGACTTGCGACTTCTGCAACTGGTATTGGCAAGTCATTATATTGTGATATATACATACAATATGAAAGGGAGATATTTAATTTCTGATTGGTCTTTAAGCAAAAATTTTATAAGATAATTACCATATATGTGAAAACTAACTAATTGTCTGATCATACCAAGTGTATACTTCTGTGGAGAGTAGATCTTTATTTGCAATTGCATCAACTGATTTTTTGGTACGGAGCTAATGAAAATATTCCTCATTTTTTTTTCTTTTTGAGAAATAAAAATATGACTGAAATTTTTTTCGAATTTCTTTTCATGTGATTTTAAATATTATGCAATTTTTACAATTACAAATTGATCATGTTTAAGATTTTTAGTTCTTTGAAAATGGATAGTTGGTGATATTTTAAGCTTCTAATTCTCTCGGTGAGGGATGAGTATGGATATCATGGTTGTCTTAATGTACTAGTTAAATCAGAATTTAATTTTTATGATGCATTAATTATAAAGTTCCCTCACCATTAAATATTGTGGTAAGGTTCGTTTAGACATTTTTTTGGATAAATAAATTTCATTTTGTCTAATATATTGATCGGAAATGGTAAAACCAGCACCTTTCAGTGGACTAAGCATCTGTTTCCTTTCACTGAAGGTTGTACTAACTTCATAGATTCTACTTTCTTATTGCGTATTATTAAGGTAGTGTTACACATCGGTAAGATAAGTGGTGAATGAGTAATTTATACACGGGTATTATCAATTTAAGTCATAATTTGTGTGAGTAAAATACACAATACCTCCTGTGTTTTATAAAAGTTGCACAACAAACCTCGTGTTTTCAAAAGTAGCGTAAACCCCCTTGTGTTATCCATAATGTTGCACTATACACCCTCCATCCAATTTTCTGTCAAATTTAACAAAGAGTGACATACACTCGCTTATAATGCAACTAAAAATGCACAAAACCTTAAAACATATTTAAATTGACCAAAATGCCCTTACATTGTTTCTCATTTTTCATCTTTTATTTATCATTTTTTTTTTGTTTTTCACCCTTCTTCCTCACCTAGCACATACCACCACCACTACATCTCTCCACCATAAATAATTTTATAAACTCACTATTAATAATATTTTGAGAATATTTATAGCCTATATATCATTTTCATATAGAAATTTAACCTTGGGATTGAATTTTAAACTAAACTCCAATTTTTTCAAAATTTTGTTGTTGTGTATTAGTTAGATAAATCTTTGTGCTGTGGACTACCCAACGTTGGTGACTGGTGGAGGAAGTGGCAGCGGTGGTTTGTGACAGTGGAGTTGGTAGAGGAATGGCGGAGAAGATGGGTTGTAGTGGTCACTGTTATCGGTATATAAAATGATAAAATTATTTCGTGCATAAACAAACACAAAAATTTCATACAGCATAATGGTTAAGTTGCTTTAGTTTATGGTTGAAGGTCATGGATTCGAACCTTTACAAAAGCGCATGTCTTTCAAATTTTTGTCATTCACATGTTCACGTGGCACTACGCCATTGGTCACTTATAAAAAAGTAAACTCTGTCCCACATGTCATTATGTTGTTGGTCGCATTTAAAATCGAAACGACGTCGTTTAGGTCATGTTCAACATATCAGAATTTTGGTTTACGAAAAAAACTTCAAAAATTCATATCTTTTTCATTTATTGTCCAAATCATATGAAATTTAACTGAGGGCGAGTATGCAACATTATGGAATTTAACGGAAGTTTAAATGAGGGCGAGTGTGCAACATTATGGATAACACAGGGGGTTTTGTGTCACTTTTTAAAACATAGAGTTTTATATGCAACTTTTACAAAACACAAGGGAATATGGTGCATTTTACTCTAATTTGCGTTAATCATTATGTATCAATTGATTTGAGACTTAAATAATAATTTTCTTAAACTTACAACACTAGTCTCGCTTGTGTGCCTTTCTAAACCTCAGACATAACAATTAATATCTGAAAAGACTCAATGCCGTATTGCAAGACTTATACTAACACCTACTTATTCTTTTCTCCATATCTAAGAAACTTTCTAGCTCATGAGTAAAATCCGTAAAGGGAAAGCCCTATTTTGTGTCATGATTTCCAAACATCAAAGACTCTTATTGAAATAAATCATTGATTAATTGCAACGGAAGGTAAGGGAACAAAATTGCAAAATAAGGCTCAGCATAACTCAGGCTCTACACTAAAATGAGCAAGTAAGCTTGTCGGTCTCGCTCAATTAACAGTCCTGCTTGGAGTTCTGACAAGGTCCAATGGCGTAGCTATACGAGAGCTAGTACCCCATTGGCTCCAAAAGAAAATTTAAAAATCTATGTACTTTTCAAAATAAAAAATAAAAAATATAATGTATTTTTAATTAAAAAATTAATAGCCCACACCGGAAAACAAAAAGAAGTTATATATATACACACATGCTATTAACTAAAAAACTATGTGTTATAACCCTATTAAAAAAAGATCCCGAATCTGCCCCCAAGTTCTGAAATTGATGAAAAAAGAAAGTATGAAACGCCCTTTCACTCTATATATCTATAATCAGTTAGGAAACAAGCATGCTAAACTTATTGGATAAATTCAGGGATTTATTTCATTACTCTGTGATCTTACTAAAGTAGAAAAACAGAGGAAGAAAGCATGAATATATTTGATTGTTGTTAAAATACAATAAAAAAAATCAAAGCAAACTTGAAGGTTAATAATGAGAAATTATTTTCGATAGTAACATAGCTCGATAGCAAATTTAGTGTAACTAACAGGTTTTTGATTGTCATCAATGAGTTGATTACTAATTTCATCTCCATTGCAAGAAATAGAAAGAAACTTTTTAGACATGTAAGATAACTGAAGGCAATGGCGAAAATGATATGTCCAGAACAACTTCCGTTTTTACGAGCTCAACAAACACTAATAATTCTATGGTATCGTATGAATTCAGTTATTTATTTATTTTTTATTTTTTTAGGGCTAAATAAGCAAGTATTGTCATTAAACTGAACAATCCAAAAAATAGATTTATAAATCTTTACAAAAACGAACAACAAAAACCTATACAATAATATTCTCTATTTTCCAATTTATACAAAGAATTCTATTCAAGACACTATGCCTGAACATAAGGTAAAGTTGAATCTTAAGCCGAAGATGCCATAGACAATTTTACCAAACAATTGTTCCTTTGTAAAATAGTTTCACCCATGCAATCTATTGTTCTTTCAATCCAAACATTATAATCAAAGATGCAAAGATGAGTCTAGCCAAAACTGCTTGTAAGCTTGATCCACGACAAAACCGATTCTCCCATTGCAATCTATGGTATCGTATGAATCCTATTAGGAACTGGGAATCAACTTATTCATCCAACATGAGCAATTCTTAGGGAAAATTAACCATTTTTTTTTGGACTAAAAAAACAATCAACACACAGAAAACCACTCATCCAACTCCCGTGGGGTGAATGTCCTGATCAAGGAACAATGACAGCTGAGGGGGGAGACATGCAAGCCAATTCACGGGAAACTCATCTCTACGTCTGCACTTTGCGATCCAGTCACACGGATGATTGGCCGTTCTTCTTATGCATTGAAAATTCAACCTCGAATTTCCCGTCACAATCTTCTAAATGTTCTCCACAATAGTAGATGCTCTCCAACAAAGGGCAGTCTCCGGAGAACTGATTGCTTTAAGAACGTCCTATGCATCGCTCTCAATTATGATGCTAGAATTATGGACTTGGTTCACAAAGAGACACGCACACTGTAGCGCAAAAGCTTCCGCCTTTGCAGCCGAAAAATAGCGGAAAGAGCCTGCATGTCCAAACAGAATACCTCCACTCCAATCTTGACCGATGAACGCAAATGCAGCTTTCCCACTTATCTCAAACGAGGCATCCACATTGACTTTTATCGTACCATGGCTCGGGGGGATCCACTGTGTTGATGTTGCAAGACTATCAATCACCCTTCTTATCGGTTTGTTCCATCTCACATTGTCGTCACAGAACCATTTAGCCAGAGCACACTGCATCCTCACAATCGCCTTCTGAACATCAATGTCTTTCCCGTTGATGACGCCATCATTCCTTTCCTTCCAAATCTGCCAGCAACACAGGGAAATCTTGGTCGTTGCTTCCTCCTTTTTATATCCCGCATCGCAGCACCTTTTAGTAAAACTCAACAACCAATCATCAAACCTCATAGCGCCAACTGGGTTAATCGAACACTGCAGGGGTGAAGCACACTAAAATCTCTGAACCCACGGACAGAAAAGCAAGAGGTGTTCCACCGACTCAACATGTTGGTTACACAAAGTGCATAAGGGGGACAAGGCAGATTTTCTCCTGAATCTATTATCCTAGGTAGGAAGGCAGTTTCAACATGCTTTCCACATGAAAATTCTCACCTTAAGTGGGATATTAAAAGACCACACCAATTTTCAAGTTTCAATCAGTTCCTGGAGCGACGAGCTGGCTTTTCCTCTATTTGTCTGGCTACTATTGCTGAGCCTCTCCCTTGCTACATGATACCCCGATTTAACAGTGTAAATTCCATTCTTGTTGGGACATCACACCACCACATCATCTTTCTCGAACAACGGAAGGTAGGTGGCACAAATCTCCCGGGCAATTCTACCTTCAAAGAGATGGTGAATCATCTCCTCATTCCACCTTTTCTGATCCTGACGAATTAGCTCGTTCACCCATGTAGGACCATCCGGGTACCTTTGTCTAATAGAGTCCGCTTCTGGGATCCATTTGTCCCTCCAAATATTCACAGTCTTTCCATTCCCAATCTTCCACATGGTGTTTCTTTTTATGAAATCTTTCCCTTACACGATACTCCTCCAGGACCACGAAGATTGTCTTTTAACTTTTGCATCCTAGAATCTGCCATTAGGGAAATAAATTCCTTTAAGAATAGATGCCGAGAGGCTGTCAGGTTGGACCAAAATTCTTCAGGCCTGTTTGGCGATAAGCGCCAGATGAAAGAAGAAGAGATCCCTGAAGCCAAGGCCCCCCTCCTTTTTTGGTTTTTTGAGCTCTTCCCATTGAAGCCAATGCGTACGGGATTCACCATTCTTACCCCACTAGAATCTAGCAGCCATCGCAGAAAGGGGATTGCACACTTTCTTAGGAAACAAAAAGGATGACCCAATTATCTCTGGTGAGGACAATTTGAAGCTCATTAAACCGGTCTCCTATGAGGAGGTGAAGTCTGCAGTGTGGAGCTTGGGGGCCAATAAGGCGCCAGGGCCCGATGGGTTCTCTGGAGCTCTCTTCCAAAGATTCTAGCACCTGATTGACTCGGATGTGGTGAATGTGGTTAGGGAGGCTCTATTGGAAGTAACTAATCTAAGGTCTATCAATAAGACAAATGTTATTTTGATCCCAAAAGTGAAAGACCCCGAGAAGATTAGTGATTTCTGACCAATCAGTTACTCTAATTTCATCTACAAGGTGATCTCCAAGGTCTTGGTAAATCGACTCCAACCTCTGATGGATAAAATTATATCCCCGGAGCAGTCAGCATTTATCCCTGGTAGAGTCATTCAAGATAATATCATTGTGGCTCAAGAAGCAGCTTTCTGGATTAAAAGGAAGAGGAAGAATGCAAAGAAGTGTCATGCTATTCTTAAGGCTGATATGAGTAAAGCATATGACAAAGTTTAATGGGATTTTATTGCGGGGGTCCTCAGTAGAATGGGTTTCCATGATATTTGGACCAGGTGGATTATGAAATGCTTGACATCGGTGACCTTCAATATCCAAATCAATGGGTCCCCGTCTGAGATGATTATCCCCACCCGCGGCATTCGACAAGGGGACCCTATGTCCCCCTACCTTTTTTCCATCTTAACACAGGCTGTGACGACTCGGACCTAACATATAGACATTTTATTAGTTTGCATTTAATTTATTTTATTAAATTGCACCATTCTTGAAAAACGTGCCACGATAATTGTTGCATTCACTTAAATTATATTCAATTGGCTTTCCCGAAATAATTATTTTATTATTTTATTTATTAGAATTTATTTTACAAACAATTTAAAATAATTTAATTTCACTATTTGAATGTGAAGTCTTGAACCCGGGAATAATTATTTTTATTATTATCATCATTTGTATTTATTTAAATTATATTTAATTGATTTATGTAAAGTCATTAATTTATTACTTTCATTATTTGTATTTATTTAGTTTATATTTAAATGATTTATCCAGGACACTTATTCTATTATTTTTAAAATTATATTTATTTATGTTTCCCAGACCCGAACGAGCTGGATTATTTTCAATATTGATTATAAATATTTAAATTGGATTTAAAAGAGTTATTAGAAATAATTATCTTATGTTCATTATTTATTTACATTTAATTAATTTAAACTGCCCGAGTCTAGAGAGACTTTTAATTTATTATATTTAATTATTCGGTGTGCATATTTGACTTATTTGCCCATTTGTTTGATTTTATTTGCTTTTATATGTTTTATCTATTAAGTTTAACTTAAGCCCGGGTAAAATTTTAAACTACCTTATTTTCTGAATTTGATATTTTTTTCTTGAGCATTACTGTATTTATTATATTCATTCATTGTTGGAATGTGTATTTTATGTCCCGAGCGTGAGGAAAATAAATATTTTTAGTGTCCCCGAGTGAATAGTAATATTTAGTTATTTTGGGCCTATGGTATTTTTTTTTTTAGTTTTCTACTAAGCTAACTAGGACCTTAGTGTTTAATTATAGCCCAATTATATTATATGAGTCAACCCATTATTTAGTCTACCGATCTACCTAATATACATACTAATACATAGTAGTTAAGAAAACCAAATAAAGAAGAAAAAAAAAGAAATCGAATCAGCAGTAGTGGAAAAAAAAAACGTGAGACCAAGTCTTTTGGCCAACTAGATACATTTATATATTATTATATTATACTTCTATTATATGTTTAGAAAAGCAAAGCAAAAAGCATTAGAAAAAGGAACAAGAAATCGGAAATAGCAACAAGAAGCCGTGAACATTTTTTTGAGCTTAAAGTTGACTTTTCTTCAAATTCCTCCATATTTGCAAGATCTAAGGTGTTCTCCAACTAGTTTTCAACATATTTTAGCCTTAGTAAGGTGATGGAGTTGCATTTTTATAGCTATCAAGTTTATGTTCATATATTGAAAATTTTGATTTGTTGATTATTACTATTATACCTGTTATAAATGCTTAATATGTAGTTAATAGAGCCTATAGAGTAGACTTTTAAAGCTTGATAGCATAAACCATGGTTAGAAGCTTGAATTTTAGGAAAGAGATGATGAATAGTGCTTGTTGTTAGGGTTTTGAATGAAATTGCTAATTAGCTTGAATTGGGACTTCAATTAGATGCTCTAGGCCCTAGTGAAGCTAGTTGAAAAGCCACGTGAAGTTGAATCACCCAAAACCGAGCTAAATTGCGAAATTAGTCGACTTTTAAAAAGGGGACTTTTCTCGTAGAGCAATCCGGGCAAGTTTGGGCTATGGTTTGGGTATCCTTGAGCTAAGGAAGCACTTTTGGTGCTTTCGTTACACGAAAATGTGGTTCGGTTAGTATAGTTATAGTTCAAACCCGTTCAAGGCCTTCCCGAACTTTTGCTTCTAAAATGAGTTTTTATGATTTTAATAGGTGCCTATGGGCTTAATTAAGAATATAGTATGATTAAGATGTGGTTTGGAAACCTTGAAACGTGCATAGGAGAAAAAAAATCTTGGTTAAAGAAAGGGAAAAAAGTAGTTTTTAGCCATTCTTGTTGCATTTGGAACTTGTTGTTGAGTTGTCTTGCATTGTATTGATTATCTAAAGTATAATAAAGTTATTTGAATTGATTGTGAGTAAAAGTCATGTTGATTGCTACTATTGGTACTATAAAGCTATTTCGTGCTATTGTAAACATATATTGTGTTTATATGTGAGGGCGGCCTACTTTGTCGACCCTCTTACTTGTTATGTGATATCTTGAATGCTAGTGACTTGTCTCGAGGTTGTGCAACTTTTTCGGACATGGCAGCGTCGAGAAACACGGGCGGCGTCTGGCTTGCCGTGCTCCCTTGACTACCATTGTGCCTATTCCCTTCTCGCTGAGGCATACTCCACTACCCCAGAAGCGTGGTTCACCTGCTGGGCATGGACCTACCTCAGGAGAAAGGGTCGTAGGATCGGGATACATCCGGAGTATCCCAACTTGTTGGTGTTTGGGGTTTGCCGGCATTTGCGTGAAGCTCGTGGTTCGTGATTGAAGACTTGAAGTGGAACCGTATCCTTTTTAATGTGGTTAATTACTTGACTATTTGATCTTGATATTTTATGTTATATATATATATGACTTCTTGTGATTGCATATCATATTGCACGCCTTGGTATGTTGCATCACCTCCCTCACTAAGTATACATGGTATATACTCACCTTCGTTTCTAACACCTTTCAAGATCAGTGCTATAAGCTGGAAATAGGATTGCCTTCTGTGTGTCCTATCTGCTCTATCAGTATGAAGAACAAGGAAGAATGTGTACATTATGTGTCTGTATACTATTTGAGACCTTATGGTCATATATGTATTTGTGATATCTTAAGAAATGTAATATTAAAATTTTAGTCTTGGGTGATAGTTGGGTGCTAGTGGTTTGTAATTACTTCAATCGTTTACTCTTCGGTTTAGTTGACTTGCATGCTGATAGGGTTGAAACAGATTGAAGTTATGGATATTGCTCTTGTGGTTGTAGGTTGTTGTTTGCAGGTTTCCAAATAGTCCTATATATAAGGGAAACTCCGTCCGTTTTTTCCTAAATTTTATGCCTGGGGTTTGGAATTGAGTTGAGAATAGCATGATAACTAGGAGTCTTGATCTCGTGAGGGACCGGGGCGTTACACAGGCTCTTTCAGCCCTGATTAAAAGACAACTTAGCAAATCTTTGTTGAATGGCTACCGAATTATGAAGTCTTGTGCCCCTCTGACTCATTTGCTTTTTACTGATGATTCTGTTTTCTTTTTTGAAGCTAATGTGAGACCAAAATGGTTCCACATGAAATCTCCTCATTCCCACCATTCTTCCACCAATATCAGTGTCAAGAATCACAAGTGAGTGGTCAGACCCGATTGGGGGAAGGTTGATGGCTTCTTCATCCGAAAATGCAGCATGCCACCTCATATTAGCAAGAGCTCGATCTAACTTCTGGCGAATAAAACTTCCTCATTCTCTGTTATTAATCCATGTGAATGCGCACCCTTTAGAAATAACTTCCAGAAGACTTGCCTCACTGACAAAGTGATTAAAGTCCAAAATGTCTCTATCTGCTTTTCTCTTTCCCCCATCTTTTTCTTCTTGACTGAGTATGCTGTTAAAGTCCCCAATATACACATGGGGAAGGATATACTTTTTTTGATCCTTGATTATCCTATCCCAAACCTTCATCTTTTCTTGGGAACAAGGTAAAACATAAACAAAAGAAAGTCTCCATTCCAGACGAATTATAATTAAATTTAACATGAATGAAACTCTTATCATAATCAACAAGATCAAAATCAGTTCCATTAACACAAAACACGGCCATCCCACCAGATAAGCCTATAGGGTCAACAGTACAAACAAGAGGATAATTAAGACGCCTAGCAATCCTACTAATTTTATTCTGACGCATCTTTGTCTCAACGAGACCAATGATACAGGGCCTAAATCGGGATATAATATCCCTAAGACTACGAACTGTCAAGGTTGAACCAAGACCCTAACAGTTCCAATACAAGATTCTCATTTGCTTTTCGGGGCCTGCTCAGCAGCAACACCCCTACTCTCAACAAAATCAAAGTTTGATGTCTCGTTGTTGTTAACCCCACCATTCTATTTATTTTGCTTTTTCTTCGCATCTTGAAATTTTGCATTTTCCAGCTCCTTCACCACCTCATTGTCAATTCGTATCTCAACCAAAGTTGACTCAATGTGTTCCTCATCCTCAAAGTACACGTCATCATCACATCCATCGTCAAAGTGACCATATTCATCATTAAAGTCATCAGATTCACCATCCACATCTTTCATGATTCCATCTCCAACTGTTTGGTTAGCCTCATAGGTCGCTATGTCCGTTGCTGAGATAGATGCATCCCTAGGCTCGCCCGTATCTCAAAAATTTGGAGTTTCAATCTTTTCATTCTTAACCTCAGCATCAGCATCAGTTTCAAAGATGGGATTAAGAAAAGAGTTAAGCTGATCATCATGGACCCTATTATCAATGCCTATTCCACGAGTTTGACTTTTGCTTCTGCATCCTAACACATCCACTCTTTTTTTGCTTTTGCATCCTGACACAGCCTCTTAAGCTAATCATCATGGACCCCATTATTAATAGTCTTTTCTCCTGATACACAACGGGACTCAAGACTATTGTCGTCATTATTCAAAATTTCACCAGCCTCACCTAATCTTATGACACGTTGTTTCTTGGAACTCACCTCACATTTTTCATTGCATTGTTGATAGAAAGGCAACCTCTCATCTTTCAGCTCACTTGATTTCCTCTTTCTCACTTCTTTTTCAAAATTCTTCTCAGATGATCTGGTACCGCTATTATTACTTTTTACTCTAGTGTCAGAATCACCCATCTTTTCATCATGAGACTTTCCAGCACTAACTTTTGACCTCTGGACAAAAGGAGTGGACCGACTACACTTTTGCTGTTCATTGTTCTCATCGTCATGTTGGTTTAAGGGCTCATTACCAGTTTCGCTCTCACCTCTGCATGAGTTCCGTTGCCTAGAGCAACCAGACGATTCCTCTTGCTTCGGTGAGGAGACACAACAAAATCTTCCAGACGACGCCCCTTAGTAGGAGCAGCACAGAGCCATGGACCCAATTTATTCAAATTAACAATTCTGACATTAATGATCTCATCGGGTTTTCTTTCCTTACAACTTCTTGTTTCATGCCCTAATCTGCTATACTTATGGCAAAATTCACTCAGTTTCTCATATTTAAAATGAATCCAATCATCTGCTTTGTCTTTCCTAGGCATAGGGAGGCCTGATAACAGGGGTTTTTTAATATCCCATTACACCCTTAGTCGAAGTTTATTCACCACTCCTCCAGTATTCTGGATATCTATAAATTCAAGATTACCAAGTCTTTTTCCAATTTTAATGGCATTAAAAACCAAAGAACAATCAACAAGTTATTCACAAGGCAAACATTCGTTTACTTATAACACAAACACGAAAATCGATCCAATTGAACAAATGAAACAACAAATGAGAATTGATTAGGGTGGAAAATGATGGTCCGCCCAAGTTCACTGATATATGACCTGCAAAAGAAGAGAAGGAATCATGAGGGTGGCGGCCCGTGTCTCCCCTCGGGTGTGAGAATGATTAGTATGTCCGAACTTAACGATAAGTAATTGAGAGTAATAAATGTGTGAGTTACCTCATAAATGAAGGGAAGGTCTCTATTTATGCTAATCCTAGGTCCGGACAGCAATTAATGTCTAATGTTGCCCGGCACGCAACCTGCTATCCAAGCTGCATACCTAGTGAACAAAGATATATATTACCCAGCGAACAATGCTATTATCCTTTGGTTCTAGCTGGATGTCTAACTTTATGTCTTGTCTTATGTAACAGCCAGGCTAGAGGGAAACAACTGTTAGTGATATGCCCTAATGCTATGTGGTTAGATGACCTATTTTTTGGCATTTTATGTAAACTTGTATATTTATCAATGGCAGTTTATGGATGTTCATATTCTCCGCTTTTATGTTATATGAATGTGTCCCCTGATATTCTTGTAAAAGAAATATATTCCAAAATGCGTTGGAATATCTTGGCATATTTCTTGCGTATATAGAATATCTAAAACTATTCGTAGTCCTTAGATTATTTGACCGGGACTAGAATAATCTATTATGGACTATCACGTGAATTGCTACCTTTGATTGATATTAGATATTAATGGTAAAGGATGGTGAGCCATGAGCCATAACAACATATGATGCAATTAACAATCACGTGAATGATTATTAGTAGAATAGATCATTGAATGTGACATGAGTAACAATCTAATTTCGGTTGTACAATGAGGAAGTCCTTGTCCAAGGCATGGATGATGGAAAAGTATTTCCATGAATGTCATCTCTCATTCTACCCTATTAGATGTTTGCATTGTTATCGAGTTTATAGACTTAATCTTTTCATGGTCTTTGCTCGATCGGGACGTATTAATAGAAGGATTAAACTGTACGATTATTCGCGACTATAAATAGATTCACCTATTTGACTTCATTGCTATATAAATTATCTTGAAACGTTGCTAGACGTCACTCTAGAACGTGAGGTATTTTGGGAATGGCGGAGATATTCCCAAAATATATTAAAGTCGTTTAATGTTCCCTCATTGCTATATGGCGGTGAATCTAGAGAGTCACACACAATAAAGCGTAATTGAATGAGTTTCGGATAAGCTTGAATTTGGTTTTGGAACGTTAAAGTGTTAACGTTGGCAATGCTCGGCCATTAAGTAGTAATGGGCCGAATATGTAATTATTTATAAGTGTTGGGACAAAAGTGCAAATACGAAAAATTAGTTTCCTTAATTTAAACTAATAATGATTAGATTAAATTAAATGTACAAATACAAGATTAATAAAGTATATATACATGTATATGATATGTATATATACATATTAGTCTTGAAAGATGAAGATGCCAAATAGATGGCTAAAATTGTTCCAAATCATCAAGTTGACCATTATTTTTAAAATCAATGGTTAAGATAAAAGAAGACAAAGCACATGTTTTGATGCATTGAGAAGTGCAATTGTTGTCTTCTAAATACACTACATACAATGCATAAAACAAGGAACACATTACACAAGGCATGCATAGAAAAACACAATGCATTGAGAAGAACAATTTTGTCTTCTCTTTTTATTGTGCAATTTTCGTCCATTGCATAGGCAGCCCAAGAAGAGGTTTCAATTTTTCAGAAAAAACTCATATTCTAGCTTAAAAACATCCCAAAGAAGACTAGCATAAAACATTTGGTGATTAAGGAACTCATTCAAGCTTGTGTGGATAACCTAGAGCTCTTGCATTTGTGGGAGGACTTGTCAAAGCTTGTTCATCATCATCATCATCATCATCATCTTTGCAAGATCTACAAGAGGTATATTTAAATCTACCTCTTTACTATATAGATATATGCTTGAATATATGATTACCATATGTTAACCACATGAAATCAAGAGTAGAGTTTTTGGATGAATATAGACTTTGTTATAGAAAATTTTGAAATTCTAGCCATGGATTCCTCTTGGTTTTAATCTATATGATTCCATAACTCTAAAAAGAAACATTCTTTCAACAACACGGGTCAAGTAGGGACCGGGTCAATCAGTTCAGGTCGAGAAAATCTATCCGAGCTTTCCTGGCTCGGGATATCCCCTTATCAAGAATGACATGCCAACTTGACATCTTCAACAGGTGAAGAATATGAAACAATACAATTCTAGGCTACTTGTAGCAAAACATATCATAAAAAGAATATTTTGTTTTTATCAACACAAATAGCTTGTGCTCTATAATAATACACCACCCGAACTAGAAATTTCGGTGGCATTCGTTACTATTAGAGATTGCTTAGTTAAATAGCACAACATATTTATTAGCTCCAAGGGATGTCACTGATCATTGAGTGTCTCAGGATACATTCATATCAAATTTAGGATGACTTGAGGTACAATGATGAAAATTGGATATTTGAACCAAAAGTATATTTTCGGACCATTCCAAGCTTATAAACTTTGTTTTCTTCTGATATAGTTTTACGAATCTGACTTTCTGTAGAATGATTATTATTAGAAGTAATAGATAGCCAATCCTCTGAATGTTCGAGAGTTCTCAAAATTTTACATTGAATATCATGGATTCTTTTTACAGTATGCACACATTTTTGGTTTCATTTGTGTAATTTTTCTGTATCACAAATTAGGTGGACATTGATGTAAAGATTATTGCTGGAACTTCTGTGAGAAAGGTTGTTTTACAAGACGTTATAGCATCAAATGCAACATGGGTTATACTTGATAGGTAACATTTTTGTTTTTCCTTCTGAACTATATACACTAACACAGGTCACTTCAATTAACTAAGCAAGCTATGTTATGCTGTTTTGTGAAACAAAAGTACTTGAACTAGATTTCATGGGAGCCACATATCTTTTCTTCTGTCTTCTGTAACTAGAGATGCAACGTTCGATTATTTCTGTCCATTTTCTTTCCATATAAGGAGCTAACTCGAGGTATCTACTACTGTAGTGGTGACTTAAAGCTGCTGGTTATTATGCCATATAACCTTAGGACTAGTTGCAAGTGAAACATCAAGGTGTCACACCAGTTATTGTGGAAATATGAATTTCATACCTTATATAAGCCTTGATAGGTTGATATAGTGGTTTCAACCTTTGTAAATTAGTCAGTAGTACTTAAACACCAACTAAATGGTTTCTATTTCTCCATCACACCTGTCGGTAAATTTGATATCAGATAAAGCTCACTAATGGTAGGAACTTTTTATTGATGATCATTTATGAAGTATAAGCTCTATTGTATTTCATATTCTGAATACAGGTTTAGACTAGTATTTGGATAAAGTAAATCATCCTAAAAGCTTCAGAAATTTGTAAAATATTTGTTTAGTCTCTGATTATGAAATAATTACATTTATCTTGCTTAGTACAGAAAGAATAAAAGTGTTGTAAAGTATATTTGGATCCCATTCACCAAACTCTGCAATGAAATGAAACTGGAGAACACCCCAATTTCTAAACTTCTTAGGTTTTCGCATGTGAACGAGGAGAAAAGAATTTGTCCCACGTAAGATAAGTTTGAGAACAATAAACGACTCAAATGCATGTGTAGATTCAAGACCCAATGTAAGCTTTTAGGTAAATGTTGCTTTCTACCATGTTTATTATGTCCAAATGTTTTCCTGACACCTCACACTCACCCTTATAATGGTATCAAAACCAATGTTTCAGAAATCTTGGGTCGATTCCTAAAGCAATTTAGAGGTCATGAAAATGCAGCAATGGACTCTTTGATGGAGCAAGGCTTGATTTTGGTGTCTTTCCTAGACGGGCTAATCTTATGTTATCAATATTCTTGCAGATTTCATGTATAAAGTTGTACTAGAAAAGGAAAATTCTTTCTAGTATTGGCCACGGTATTTAGTCCAGTCAAACGCAGATCATACTTTTCTTTATGATATTTTCCACTTTGTGAATTTGTTCCTTATCATAGTTATAATAGAAGATTTAGATCAAGTGTGATCATGATTTTTCATAATGATGACGATTTCATATAATCTCTGTAATTAAGAATAGTATGCTTCTCAAATTCTGAGCAATTTCTTGGATCATCTAATCATGGTTGTTCATAGCAATATGAATTCAAATAATCTTGTCTGCAAGAATAGATTATCCTTGAACATCTCAAATTTCATAGCAACTTAAAGGTAACATGTTCTGATCTCTTATTGTTTTTTTGCACAGTATGATCTTATATGTTTTCCTTCAAGTGTGAGATTGCTTTCATAAAAGATATGCTAGATTGGTAGATACAATACAAAGAAAATGCAGTAGCTTGTAATTTTGCAACTACTGGAAGACAATATTTGCCATGTGTACCCTTTAACCATTTATCATCACCTGCTTATCCTTTAGTAGAATCTTGGAAGGACTAGACAGCATATCTATGTTGCATCTCTTGTAACTTGTGATCAATTTGATGATGTCAACAGCCAGATCTACAAAGGAGGAAACTTTATCTCTCATTTCTCCAGTCCTCCAGAAACAACGAAGAAGGAGTACCGAGCAGCGAACCTCGGATGCACCTATTCTTTGTATCGCTTGTGGAATAAAGACTGAGCCATATATCAAGGACTCAATGAGATATTTTTTCAAAATACAGCTTGCAACAGATGATTTTTCAAAGGACAACTTGCTGGGAAAATGTGGGTATGGTCATGTATATAAAGGTAAGCTTAAAGATGGGCAACTCATTGCTGCAAAGGTACGGAAAGAAGCAAGTACACAAGGATTTGCTGAATTTCATTCTGCAATTTATGTCTTAAGCTTCGCACGCCACAAAAACATAGTTATACTGCTCGGATATTGTTGCAAGAAAAATACCAATATGAGTATATCTGCAATAAGTCACTTGAATGTCATCTATTTGGTATGTGAATAAGGTTATCTTAGTGACTTAAAAGTATCCCTTTAGTATTGGACCAGCAATGGACAAAAAGGAAAGAGAGAATAATGTTTTCTTATAAGCATATCCTCCCTCATCCCCTTCTCTCTCTGTGTCTCCCTTTGTTCCTTTCCCATCCAATCCAGTTCAATGATTTAGACATTGGTTATTCACAGATAACAAGGAGAATTCCCTTGAGTGGCATACAAGATATTCTATTACAATTGGAACTGCAAAAGGGTTGCATTTTCTACAATGTTGAAGGAACTCTTTTTACTTTTCTTTTGCAGCTAGGTGACATTGGCCTTGCAAAGTGGTAATTAAGCGATGATGATGTAAGGACTGGGATATTGGGAAAATTTGGGTAAGTTCAAGTTCTAAACTTCACAGGACACATAAGAATTTCTCATATTGTTTGTAGAACTTTAGTCAAGTAATCAGGAGCCCATTTGCTTTATGCAGATATCTTGCGCCCGAGTATGCAGCGAATGGTATTGTTTATGTGCGAACTGATGTTTATGCATTCGATATTGTTTTAATACAACCAATGTTGGGGCGCAAAGCAGTCGATTCAGAGAGAGAACAACAATTTGTCTCTAAGACAGTGGGTATGTCCTATGGTGCTTGTGGGCAGTTATAGAGAGGTCCTAGAAAGAGTAAATAGAATTTTTGGTGGATTGCAGTCTAAGAGTAGGTTATTTTCAATTTTTTCTACAATTTAATCAATACTGACATGACTTCTGGCAATTTTTCCAATGCCACTGATTGAGAGGCTTGCTTTACATGAGCTTGTCGACTGTCGTCTTGCACAGTCGTATGACGCATATGAACTGTACCATATGGCCAAGACAGCTTACATCTGTGTACAAACTGATCCTGAGATGCGCCCATCAATGGCATAAGTAATTCATCATTGATGCATTCAATTATCATTCTTTTGGAATTTTCATGGCAACTCAAAACTTTTATGCTTTATAATTATCTTATACTACTCTCAAGGAACCAATGCATTACTTTGACATTGTTATCATAGTTTGTACTCTCTGTGAGTAAAGCATCACCATTGTTTTGTGTCCAAATGATCATAAGTGGTGAGTTCTTTTATTACTTTGCAGTGACAAATTTGGCAATTAAAAAGTAAGTCTGTTGTACCTACGAAGCCATTGGCAAAATTATGTTGAACCAATCAAGCAGATAAATGAAAACTAATGAACCTTAGCAAAGGCGAGTAGGTCCCTGAAACTGTGAAGTAGAACAAGAACGAGAAGAGTAGGGAGTTCCGGAGAGCAAAAGTTTCTGTTTTAGTAGCTCAAGACTCGAGTTTGTGTATACGCAAACACAAGAAATTGACAAGGATATGTCCTAAGAAGAAATCAGAAACTAAAAATCCTTGACTCTGTGGTGGTGGAGGATTCAGGGTGAGGACGAAAATAGAATACAAAATGGAGCTTGATTGACGAAACTGACAATGCACATCATTATATTCTCACATCTGATCTTTCTGTATTTGATGTTATTACTTTCTTTATCACATATACTCAAATTTTTGTCTTCATTCTGTTAAATCTGTAGGATCTAGATCTAAAAATTAAATATTTGTTAGATCTAAATCTAAAATTTATGCCTTGTGAGATTAGATATATGGATCTAGATTCAATTCCATGCTTCGTTTGGATTATCAAGATTACATAATGAAATGATAAGAATGACCTTTGTTACATTTCATCGTAACTCGATCATCAATGATCACCATACCAAATATATTCAACGACATAGATCAAGTATGGATGTGTAGCTGGAAATTACATGCAATGTGATCTCAGACATGTCTATGTCCAATTGGTCCTTAACTTTATTTCGAAGTGAGATCAAACCTTAGTCTTTTAAACTTTATGCTAAACCGCAATTGAAAGATAACACATTTAGAGTAATAACTAATAGTAAAACCATCAACTTTATTCTGCAGAAAACTGAACATACAGTGTCAAGAAAAGAACTGAAGATATACACAAACTCCCACTAAAACTGCATACCATCAAATAACACAACACCCATATAAGTAGTATGCTCATGATAGACCTTGGGTGGTAAACCTTTAGTAAGTGGATCTACAAGCACGAAGTTTGTCCCTATATGTTCAATTGACACTATCTTACTCTGAACTCGTTCCTTAACAACTAGAAACTTAATGTCTATATGCTTAAACTTTGACAAGCTTCTGTTGTTGTTGGAATATAGAACTGCCGATAGATTGTCACAATATACTTTAAGTGGTCTTTCAATACCATCTACAATACGTAGTCCAGTGACAAAATTTCGCAGCCATATTGCATGATTGGTTGCCTCATAACATGCTATGAATTCTGCTGCCATAGTGGAAGGAGCTATAAGTGACTGCTTAGCACTCTTCTAGGAAATAGCACCTCCAGATAACATGTAGACATAGCCAGAAGTAGATCTTTTAGAATCTTGGCAACCCGCAAGATCGGAATCAGAATACCCAATGATCTCCAAATTATTTGACTTCCGATAGGTAAGCATGTACTCTTTTGTTCTCTTTAAGTACCTCATAACCCTTTTGACTGTTTTCCAATGATCCATCCCAGGATTACTTAAGTATCTTCCTAACATACCAACAATGTACACTAAATCTGGATGCGTACATACTTGAGTATATATAAGACTCCCTATAGCCGATGCATAGGGAACCTTTTGCATCTCTTTTCTTTCAATTTCATTCTTGGGGCACTGGTTGAGACTAAACTTATCTCCTTTAGCAACGGGAGTATCCCCTTGTGACAATCTATCATGCCAAATCTAGCAAGTACCTTATTGATATAGCTATTTTGTGACAACTTAAGGACACCCCGAGAGCGATTTCAATGTATCTTAATTCCTAATACAAAAGAGGCATCACCAAGATCTTTAATTTTAAAGTGCTTAGTTATAAATTTCTTGGTTTCGTGCATTAAGCCTATATCGCTGCTAGCCAGCAGTATGTCATCGACATAGAGTATTAGGAAGATAAATTTACTCCCACTCAACTTGTGATATACACAGTCATCAATAACATTAATCTCAAAACCATACGAGACAATGACTTGATGAAACTTGTGATACCATTTACGGGAAGCTTGCTTGAGGCCGTAGATGGACTTCTTAAGTTTGCAAACCATAGACTTTGAGTCATCTAATACAAAGTTTTCTGGTTGTACCATGTATATGGTTTTCTCAATGTCACCATTGAGAAAAGCCATCTTAACACCCATCTGATGTAGCTCTAAATCAAAATGAGCCACAAGTGCCATTATTATTTTAAAAGAGTCTTTCGTAGAAACTGGAGAGAAAGTCCCTTTATAGTTAATGCCTTCCTTCTGAGTGTAGCCCTTAACAACTAGACGTGCCTTATATATTTCAATGTTGCCCTTTGAATCCCTCTTGGTTTCAAATATCCATTTACAACCAATGGGCTTCGCGCATTCAGGCAACTTGACGAGATCTCAAACGTCATTATCCTTCATGGACTTCATTTCCTCATTCATGGCATCGATCCACCTTTGACAATTAGCACTTTGTTTGACTTGTTGGAAGTTGATTGGACCATCTTTTATTGTTCCTATGTCAAACTCATGCTCTTGAAGAAATACAATATAATCACTTGAAATTGCATTTCTTTTTTCTCTAGTGATTCGCCTAAGTGGCACTTCCTCTTGAGGTTGTTGAGTTTGCTCTTGTGAAGCAACACCTTGATTTTGAGTATGAAGGTTTATAGGGAAATCATCATTGTTGTCTTGAATTGTGTCTTGAACAATGTCAATAGGCTCATTGTCAATAACAATGTTTGGAAAAGGAATAAATTCCTCTTCAAAGACAACATTCCTAACCTTATCTTCCCCCTCAAACACAACATCCTCAAGAAATCTTGCATTTCCCGTTTCGAAAAAGAACTTAGTTGAGGGATTAAAAAACTTAAAACCCCTCGACCGTTCAGCATACTCAACAAAATAGCAGCTAATTGTTCTTGAGTCCAGTTTCTTTTCATATGGCCTATAAGGCCTCGCCTCAGCTGGACAACCCCAAATATGTAAGTGCTTTATGCTAGGCTTCTTGCCTAGCTATAGTTCATAAGGGGTTTTAGCTACCGCTTTACTAGGTACTCTGTTCAGTATATATATTGTAGTCTTTAGTACCTCTCCCCAGATTGACTCTGGTAAGAAAGAATGACTAATCATGCTTCTTACTATATCCTTAAGAGTCTTGTTTCGTCTTTCAGCAACACCATTCACGCTAGGTGAACTCGGCATTATGTATTGTGGACGATTCCACATTCTTCAAAGAATTTGGCGAAAGGCCCTGGATATTGTTCACCTGATCCATCATATATGCCATAGTATTCACCACCACGGTCAGATTTGACAGCTTTAATCTTCTTGCCTAGTTGATTTCCAACTTCGGCTTTGAAGGCCTTAAAAACGTCCAAGGATTGTGACTTCTCATGTATTAAGTATAAGTATCCGTAATGAGAATAATCGTCTATAAAAGTGATAAAATATTGTTGACCATTCCAAGAAGCCGTAGAGAATGGACCACAAATATCAGTATGAATCAATTGTAAGACGCTAGAACTTCTCTTGGCACTTAACTTTCTATTGTTTGTATGTTTTCCTTTAATACATTCAACACACACATTATGGTCTGTGTAATCAAGGGGTTCAAGTATTGCGTCTGACACAAGTCTTTGAATTCTTCTTTCGAAAATGTGACCTAAACGCTTGTGCCATAAGGTGGTAGAATTCTCATTTGTTAATTTTTGTTTTGTACCTCTTGAAATTATTTGCAAGGATTCATTAAATGAAGCAATGGTATTCAATATATATAGTTTATCAATTAAGGAGCCAGTCGCAACCAGAGTAGAATTGAGGAAAAGACTAACTTTATTATTTTCAAATGAATAAGAATAACCATATTTGTCCAAAAAAAAAACAGAAACCAAATTCCGTCTAAATGACGGTACAATATAAGTCTCTCTCAATTCAATATAATGACCAGTCTCAAAAGATAATCTAAAAATCTCAATGGCTTCAACCGGAACTGCTTTGCCATCGCCCACATAGAAAAATCTTTCAGCATCATTTGGCGATCGGCTCCACAGGTATCCCTGCATAGACATACTTGTGTGAGTAGTAACACCTAAATCTACCCACCAAGTATTGCTAGGTACAGAAGTTAAATTAACTTCAGAACAAACCAAAGTGAGAAGTGTACCTTTCTTTACACGCCATGTGGCATACTTGGAACAATCCTTCTTCACATGCCCAGGTTTCATTGATGTTGTGCTAGGTATCTTATTAAATGGGCCCATCACTACAGTTGTATGAAAAATTATGTCTTGCATTTATATGTTTATTTGGTTTTAACTTGCATATATGTCTTGACATGAATTTTATTTATGAGCTTATGTTATTTATTTATTCTCTGTTTGGATTTAGTTACTGCTACTGTTGCTAATGTTACTGCCAACATAAACTCAATCCTTATGCTTAACGGCACAAACTTTAAGAAGTGGAAAGAGAACGTTCAGTTGGTTCTCGGCTGCATGGATTTAGACTATGCGTTAAGAAAAGAACAACCCGCTTCTCTTACGAAGTCAAGTTCCACTGAGGCTAAAGAGAACTTTGAGAAGTGGGATCGGTCCAATCGCATTAGTCTAATGATGCTAAAACGCAGCGTTCCAGATGCATTCAGGGGCGGTATGCCCGATGAGGTAACTACTAAAGGTTTCCTTCAAGAAATTGAAAAACATTTTGCAAAGAACGAAAAGGCTGAGTCAAGCAAGCTTTTAGCTGACCTTGTCCAAATGAGGTATAAAGGAAAATGAAACATAAGGGAGTACATTATGGAGATGTTTAATATTGCTTCAAAACTTAAGGCACTAAAGTTAGAGTTGTCTCATGACTTGTTCGTGCATTTAGTACTTATATCCTTTCCTGCACACTATGGACAGTTTATTGTGAGTTATAATACTCAAAAGGATAAATAGACTCTCAATGAGCTTATTTCCCACTGCTCTAACTTTAATGCCTTAAGTTTTGAAGCAATATTAAACATTTCCATAATGTACTCCCTTATGTTTCATTTTCCTTTATACCTCATCTGGACAAGGTCAGCTAAAAGGTTACTTGTCTCAGCCTTTTCGTTCTTTGCAAAACAATTTTCAATTTCTTGAAGGAAACCTTTAGTAGTTACCTCATCGGGCATACCGCCCCTGAATGCATCTGGAACGTTGCGCTTTAGCATCATTAGACTAATGCGATTGGAACGATCCCACTTCTCAAAGTTCTCTTTAGCCTTAGTGGAACTTGACTCCGAAAGAGAAGCGGGTTGTTCTTTTCTTAATGCATAGTCTAAATCCATGCAGCTAAGAACCAACTGAACGTTCTCTTTCCAATTCTTAAAGTTTGTGTCGTTAAGCACAGGGATTGAGTTTATGTTGGCAGTAACATTAGTAGCAGTAGCAGTAACTTAATCCAAATAGAGAATAAATAAATAACATAAGCTCACAAATGAAATTCATGTCAAGACATATATACAAGTTAAAACCAAATAAACATATAAATGCAAGACATACTTTTTCATACAACTGTAGTGATGGGCCCATTTAATAAGATACCTAACACAACATCAATGACATTCCTTTGGGCCGATCATTAACTTGTAAGTGGTACTCTTCATGCAGAAATCAAATGTTGATAATAAATCCGATCAAACAACAGCCTTCCTTTGGGCCGACGCGTTGTCCACATAGAAATTTCATAATTATCACACATTAATTTCCACAGGTGTGTTTGCTATTTTCCCAATCAATTACCTTCCTTTGGGCCGATTATTGATCGCATAAACAACAAATACAAACATCTTATTATCTCAAAATAAACCAATCTACGCAGAAAATGTTACTATGACAACATTAAGCTTCAATCAATTTATTTTAAGATAAAGATGCAAATTCAAAATTTGAAATCAATTTTTCTGTATATGCACATATTCATTTCTGGCTTGCCCCTGTATGAGTCGATCATTATCAAGTCTCACTTTACACATTAGTCCACTTAGCATGCATCACATACAAGATAACTAAATAAACATATATGCAACAACATAAACTTGGCGGATCATGGACTTAGCGGTTGATCAAATCCGAGTCATATGAATTGGATCAATCACAAAATCTAAGCAAACACTTCAAAAGTCTTCAACACCTCCAAGTTCATTCAACTCCTTGATTGATCTTGTACTTCTTGCAAGGTAGATTATATAATTATTACATCATATGTCTCACTACAAATCACACTCTTGCAAGAAATATAAAAATGAGACTTATGTCTCAATTATATACTAAATGAATGTAAAAAAAAAAAAACATTATTACAATCATTCAACCATTCGTCTATAAGTCCATGATCCATCCAAACATCTATAATGTCAAGATATAATTAAAACAATTATGAATAACATCCACAAAATAAAGACCTGCTCACATGCACTATATTGTTTAATTCAGTTAACCTATCTACGTTAAAAAAAACATAGATCTTTAAGTGTAGATAGTTGTAGAATCAAACGGAACTCAATTTGGATTTTATTTGAGTGAGTTATGCCCTTAAGAACAGACACTTCACAGTCTATCCAGATTGCAGTTTTCCAGGAAAAAGTACTGTAATTGATCATCAAATCAGATTAATATATTACAATGCTACAATTATAAAAAACATGGCTGAGTAGCTCAACGGATAAGGTGTTGCTACCTTTGAACCAGATGTTCCGTGTTCGATCCACTCTATAGGTGCTGATGCTTTTAGTTTGGTTGGTCTTTAGTTACAAAATTAAGACAACTGAAATTAGTATAGGTGGGGGGCTTGAACCCGAGACCTCACCAAGTTTAAACAAGCTTTTAACCACTAGACCCAACTAGTCTCCTGACTGAGAGACACTACTGAAAATGAATAAAAGTCTACGCTCCTACGGGGCCATGAACCTCGTCCTCCAGCTTGAGAAGAACGCTTATGACCACTGGACGTGGCTGCTTTGATGGTCTAAAATGCTACTGGATTTAATAATAACGTGGTTGAATGTGTAAAACTAATCAATTTTAACACAAATTGATAGTCAACAGCACATTAGAATTTCATACTAAATCTAAGCATCAATTATGCATGAATCTAAAGATCATAAATCATAAACTTCATAGATCTAATATCTAAAACCATTCTCAAACCAAATCAATCATGTGATCAAGATTAATGAAGATTAAAACGGATCATACACATAATTATGTATCAAATCTTAAAACCATATGGATCTAAACATACAACTATGTGTATTTATGATATAATCATAAGATCTACATTAATCATAATTAGATCTACATAATCTAATACGAATGTGGCTCTGATACTACTTGTAGGATCTAGATCTAAAAATTAAATACTTGTTAGATCTAAATCTGAAATTTATGTCTTGTGAGATTAGATCTACGGATCTAGATTCAATTACATGTTTCGTTTAGATTATCAAGATTACATAATGAAATGATAAGAATGACATACCCGAATCTATGACGACGAGATGAATATGATCCGGGAAAAGGTCTTCTACAATCTCAATCTTCTCTCTTGCTTGATGTCTATCAAATACGAGATTGAAGACTAGAGAAAAATGAAGAATGGCATTGGGGACCAATCCTGTAACGCCCGAGATTTAGCCATGCATTTAATTACTGTTGCATCCCTTGTTTGCGCATTTACTTCTATGCCTTATTAACTGACTTTGTGACTACTATTCACTCCGTTTTTAAACTACTTTCTATTAGTTAATTAGCATTTTTATTAAATCATATTAATTGTCAAAGTAATGAGAAAAATGTGCATTTGAGCTAGAAGCGTTAGGAGGGCTCGTTTAGAAAATGATTTTTGTAGTTGAATGAATAGTGTTACGTAACCAACTTGGAGTTTAATTAGCTAACATTAAAATTACGCTTAGGACTTGTTTCTAACTAGCTTGACTCACATTTTGACCATACACTTAAATTAAAACAACTCACCTAAGCTTATATACCCCTCAAACAACTCACCTTATATCATAACTAGCAAAAATCAAAACAAAAAAGTGCTGAATTTTACTGTAGCAAATCCGAGAATAGTGTAGGAGGAGAATGAGAGGATTTTGCTCATCAAATCTTCAAGCCAAGCCAAGCCAAGCTAGGAGCAAGTAGTTTAGGGTGTTTGCTAGCCTCCCGAGAGTTCCTACGCGCAATTGGTGAGGGTTTTCATGACTTTTTATGCATATCTAAAATGTTACATTTTTCTTGATTTGTTGAAAATGTTATCAAATGCTATTGCAAAGCTTATCTATGCTATTATACCTTGTATATAAGTGCTAGAGAACACATTTGAGCTATTAGTTCGCATTTTAAACGGTTGGAATCGTCATTTGAATTTATGAGATGAATAGTGACGTTTTTCTAGGGTTTTATGTAATTGCACGTATTAGCTTGATTCAACACTCCTAATAGATGCCTTAAGTGCTAATGAAGGTAGTCTAAGAGCCTCCGGTCTCGTGAGGGATCGGGGCGTGACAGGTGGTATCAGAGCTTAGTTAGCTCTAAGCCGGGACAGGGTCCTCGGCCTGTCGGGTAGTAACCCTTGCGTGTGTGCTTGATTAAGTGTGTGTCTTAAAAGTGTATGCCTGCATGTTTGATTGTGTGTCTGGTATTGAATGTGTGCACCTATGTGATATAATTATATGTTACGTGCTAAATGTGTGCAAGGTGAAGCAAAGTGGCTAGTTATGCATCAAATTGACTTTGTGAATTATTAAATGCTTGAACTGTTGCTTGTAATGTGTGTATTTGAATGTCTTTGATTGAGTTGTGTTATGCTTGACTTGATTATCGTGCTTGAGTGACTTTGATGTTTACACTGTTTTACTAACTCTTTTTATTAACATGTTTGCGTAATTGTTTAAAGAATGATTATACATATGCAATTGTTTGGCATGCATACATAACCCGTCGAATGGTAAGAAAAACTCCTTCCTCCCCTAAAGAGAGGTGATTAGTGGCAGGCCTTCCAAATTATGTTGATTAGCAGAAATGAGAGGCAATTAATCAGCCTTTATTTGGGAATTGGTGGATATAATTGGAGCTCAGTTATTGGGATTCTTCTAAGGCCTTCTTCAGTGCTTAGCGGTCATAAATGAGTAGCATCTTTTGGGGTTTCTATATGACAGTTCTCTGGAGTATATTCTTGGTATTTTCTTATCAGCTATTCATTTGGTATTCTTTTGTCGGCATCTCTCAGAAGAATTGGTATATGGGATTCTTTTTAGCCTTATTATCTGGTATTATTTACAATACTCCTGCTCGGAACTTTTATTGGTATTTTCTCTCCGCTCTTAGTTGGGATTCTATTCTTCTATGGTATTCGTACCAGCGGGATTCTTATTTGGATTTCGAAGTAGCGTCTCTATTGGAGCCTTTATTTGGCCTTATTACGTGAGGTTCACAGACAATACTACTGGGATTTCTTAATGAGCTTCCACGAGAATTCGTATATGGTATTCTTGCTTAGCAACTGATGACGAATAATCAGAGTTGGTTTTCAGTTGATGCAGATGTTCTCTTGTGAAGAAGAATTGCGTGGACGCAATTAGTTTAAGGGGGAGAGGATGTAACGCCCGAGATTTAGCCATGCATTTAATTACTGTTGCATCCCTTGTTTGCGCATTTACTTCTATGCCTTATTAACTGACTTTGTGACTACTATTCACTCCGTTTTTAAACTACTTTCTATTAGTTAATTAGCATTTTTATTAAATCATATTAATTGTCAAAGTAATGAGAAAAATGTGCATTTGAGCTAGAAGCGTTAGGAGGGCTCGTTTAGAAAATGATTTTTGTAGTTGAATGAATAGTGTTACGTAACCAACTTGGAGTTTAATTAGCTAACATTAAAATTACGCTTAGGACTTGTTTCTAACTAGCTTGACTCACATTTTGACCATACACTTAAATTAAAACAACTCACCTAAGCTTATATACCCCTCAAACAACTCACCTTATATCATAACTAGCAAAAATCAAAACAAAAAAGTGCTGAATTTTACTGTAGCAAATCCGAGAATAGTGTAGGAGGAGAATGAGAGGATTTTGCTCATCAAATCTTCAAGCCAAGCCAAGCCAAGCTAGGAGCAAGTAGTTTAGGGTGTTTGCTAGCCTCCCGAGAGTTCCTACGCGCAATTGGTGAGGGTTTTCATGACTTTTTATGCATATCTAAAATGTTACATTTTTCTTGATTTGTTGAAAATGTTATCAAATGCTATTGCAAAGCTTATCTATGCTATTATACCTTGTATATAAGTGCTAGAGAACACATTTGAGCTATTAGTTCGCATTTTAAACGGTTGGAATCGTCATTTGAATTTATGAGATGAATAGTGACGTTTTTCTAGGGTTTTATGTAATTGCACGTATTAGCTTGATTCAACACTCCTAATAGATGCCTTAGGTGCTAATGAAGGTAGTCTAAGAGCCTCCGGTCTCGTGAGGGATCGGGGCGTTACAAATCCTATGTTCTTTATATAGGCAACTTAACTAGAGCCGCATTAACTCTAGTTAGATCCTCTATACAACACATTACAAAACCCATACCTTATAAGATGTTTTATTAGGATCAACTATATTGGATCATTTAATTATTTCAATTAGAATAAAAGTCCAAATATAATTGTGAATAATTTGTAAGCCTACATTAAGTTATTAAAAAGTAACCCAACAGAATCATGTTTATTAACTAGATGTTTGTGAATGTGAAAAACTGCAGGTTTTGCACCTTCTTGAAGGGCAAAATGATTACCACTATTTGGCAGAGCAATTCGTACATCATTTCAATCAATGACCAAGAAAAGAGTATGGTTCTGCTCCTTCATGGCGTTGGTATTTAAGTTTTTTTATGGTTGTCGCCGTTGGAGCCACAAAAGGAAAAGGAAAATGTTGTTCTACTCCTTAGCATAGATATTACTTATGTTTTTGCTTGTGCTTGTGATTTAAGAAATAAAACACTGTTTGCAATTGCAAGTTGTTGGTGATGCGTTCATAGTTCCGGACTGGGCTAGTGGGGGCTGCAAGATTGTAATCCCCACTTGCCCTATAAAATATTTAAATTCTATTAAAAAGTGTATTACTCGTATACTCTTCAAGGATGTATAGTTTCATTGGTAAAAAGTTCTAAGCCCTACTAAAAAGAGTATTATTCGTATGGTCGTCAAAATGTATAATATAATTCCATTGGAAAATATTTATAAAGCCGCTCCTAAGTCCATAATAGTTCATTTCATCTTTCTCACTCTCTATACTCTTCAAGTTGCCATTTTGGATCTCTCATTTTTACTATTAACAACATCTCATGTAGAGGCCAATGCTCTCAGCCTGGGGCATGTTGCAAAACTGTTGTGTGTATATATATATATATATATATATTTATTTATTCTTTATTTTACCCATGTGAGGTATGCTTAGTAAACAGATTAAACGAAATCACAATAAAGAGAACCTTAAGTTTTCAGATATTGTTAACATGCTAAATTCTGAGAGTTCATTTTTATACATGATCTTAATTCTCACTTCACTCTAAACAAAGAATGGGGCAAAAAGCATGATTAATTGCTTAGCAACATGAAGAACCAAAGAACAATAAGGACTAGAGCTTCATAAGACATATTTTTTAAAAATTGCCGATAAATTATTAAATTCAATATGGTAAAAGATTCAAGATAACTAGTGATTTAAAGGGGGTACTTTGCATTACAAGAAATTGCTCTCATTTGGCAATGTCAATTGTTGCGACACTCAGTTAAAGTGTGTCTTATTGTAAAATGGAAGTCATTCCCTTCCTTCTCTTTCTTACTAGTACAAAATAGTTAACCTAAATTATCTTTATATCCACAACACCCACTTATAAACCACTTAAATTTACAATCTCCCATCAATGGGGGATATTACATGTTCATATTAGGTTGAGTTGTGAATTAGCTTCTTAAATCCTATGTTTGCGAGTGTGTTTTGTCATGTGTGTGTTTCTCATGGAAAGTGATTTAGGCTTTTCAACACCACAAAATAGGTAATTTGTCTACTCGAGATGGCACGTGAAAAACTTATAAAGTGGAGAATCTCTTTTATACCCTTCCAATAGTAGTTTGGTCGGTAATTATGACGTATTTAAAAAGACATTCAACCACTCTTAAGGATCGTGAGATAGTATCACAAAGACTACAAGATCTGGGTGTGACTAGCAGGTAATTGTCACAGCCGTCATATCTTGATTTCCTCCTATGCTACAATTTTCTTGCAAACAGGGGATCATGTGACTTTCTTGAATTGTCTAGTTAAATCCTTATCACATCCGATGAGAGAACTATCTTATGCGGTTTATGGTGATGAACTTAATTGACTAACTAAATGAATCTCAGAGGATATGACCAGGCATTAACCAAATACAAAATGGAGCTACTGCAAACAACTGACAATGCACACTATTTATATTCTCACATTAGATCTTCTGTGTCTAACGTTATTACTTTCTCCATACATATACTCAAGTTTTCGTATTCGTATTTTTGGTTGAATAGTATTTACTGACAATTCAAAGTGTATTGCAAAATATAGTGACAACTACTAGATCTTGTCGCATCAGACACAATCCTGAAAAATCAGGAGTTAGAATTCACATAGCAATGTGCGAATCTGTTACCTTATGACAATGAATTATGATCATGCTCAAAATGCAATGCTATTGATGCAAAGGTTAAGCCCTCCTGGGCAGGACAGTTAAGTTTTCAAAGTCTCACGTTGGATAAAAATCAAAGATATGCAAAAGGAAAAGGAAAAAAAAATGTGCTAATAGAGAAGCACAACACCATGGACCAACTTAATTCATAGCCTAAGACGAGAATGAATTATCCAAATTTTATTGATAGCCCATAGGATCTCATAAGTCTTATAGCATGCCATATTCTTTCGGTTTGTTCATGCAAAATATGTATATGTTCCTCAAACGCAAGAAAAAAGACAATAAAAAACCTTTTAGGAAATGTGAATTGTGGGAGCTAGACAGGTAAAATAATGTTTGAAATAAAGAAAATCACATACACGAGGAAAAAGTACATCAAGAAAATGATATGCTAAGTCTAGCTGATGGTGGAGGAAATTGTTTTTGCGAAAGGAAAACCCTCTATTTCATCACGATTTCCCTACATTAAAGACTCACATCAAAATAAAACAATGATTAATCGCAAGAGAATGTAAGGGAATATAACTGCTCATTCAGTCTCAACTGAACTTAATTCTCTTTTTCAGGCTCAACTCCAAAATGATCGCGCAGAGTAAGCAAGCTTGCTGACCCAGCTCAATCAGCAGTCCTGCTTAGAGTGCTGATATTGATGTAATAAGAAAGTACTGAACATCATTTCACTAGAAACATCTAAACCTAGTGAGGAGACATATCAAGCTAATCTAATTTGGACAAATTCTGGGACTTCATTATCCTCATCTCGCGTCATTGAAGTTAAGAAACAGAGCATGAAAGAATGATTATATGACTATTGCTGGTAAAAGTTTAACAAAAAAAAAAAGCAAACATGAAAGGGTAACGAGACATTATTTTTGTGTAATGATACAGCTCAGTATCAAATTTTTAGGCAGCAATCAGCCGACCAGCAGTTTCATTTGCGTTCCAACAAGCACCAAAAAAACTTGTAGGCATGTTGTAAGATAATATAGCACAATATTGTAAATGATACGTCCATAACTTGTGTACAACAAAACTTAACTCGTGGAAGTGAATGATTGAAAGAAAGATGAAGCCTTTGGCAAAATGTATTATTGATGGTTAAGATAACCATAAAAAAAAAAATAACTTTCCTTATTTTTTGCTTGATTGTAAATTCACCTTATCGCATTTACAGCTCAAGCAATTCCATAAAGTCTTTACCAAATTCCAAACACTAATAACTCAATGGTATTGTAAGAATTCATCTAAGTACATGGAAAACAACTTATCTTGAGCCATTCTTTAGGAAGAGTTGAGATGAGGCACTAGTACGGCTATGTTATCAATAGAAATTACAAAAAGATATCATGTTCCAATGCATTATCACAGACTTTAAATATCAAAACCAAAGAGGAGTCATAAGATGTTTACAAACATTCCTTTACTCCAACACAGAGGAAACTTCTCCTTCACCGAATTGAACTACTGAAACAGCAAATGAGATTCATACCAACTGGACATCGCCAATAGCTGAAGAATATGCAACAATTAGAGCACAGACGCATATATGTTAAATGTGTTGGCGCAGCAGAACCTTAGGACAGCTCCCGAGATGTGTATATAAAGCAAACAGAGGCTTGGAAGGACAGCAATCTTTGGAACTGTCGACATGATTCAACATAAAGGATGTGACCTTCTCCTCTCTATCTTCAACTGTAGCTTCCTGTTAACTATCCCTGAAAATAGATATTGGCACAAAAAGACATTATAATTGTGCCAAACCTTACTAAAGCCTCTAATTATTGTTAGAGTTGCAAAACATATTTAGAGCTTGAGTTGAAAATTTGCAGATATAAACTGAAGGAAGTTAATAATGTTCTTCTCCTATTTGTAATTTTTTTAGAGCCTTATTCAATAAAGTTGTGTTTTGAGAATAACCTGAGATTTCTCTCCTTGCCTACTAAATCCATATATGGATAAAAGATAAATTGGTTATAATATGGAAAAGCTCACAAAGATAAATGAAAGTCTAATTGCCAGAAAAGAATAACAGAAGGAAAATATAAAAGGAAAAAGAAAAAGAAAAAGATAGACTAGAAGTATGAAAAGAAAACCAAATCTTATTTTCACCCATGATTTCCAAACATAAGTTTCTGCGAATCCTATGTCTTAGTAGACAACAATACTCTCCATCAACACTCACTTTTGCTTTAAGAAAATTTTAAGATCCACATACATTATCAAGTTGTTGCGTTATATGATCATAAGATTTGTACATAGTTTCTCTTGATATGTGCAGAGAAGTTAAATTTCACATCTGCCCATGCCTGAAAGTTGATGAACAAAAATGTCACTTTGAGATACTCTGGACCAAGAGAGAGAAGAATTGTGGGAAAACTTAGAGAGATCATATCAAGCATTTAAGGCATGGGTTCCAATTAATAAGTTATATCCATTCATATTAACAGTATATACAGTTAACAACATAGACTACTTGAGAGTTCAAAGAAGAGAATCTGTAACTACTACTCCTACTTTGTGCACTTTGGACGGAAATAGTGTATAATTTCATCTAGATCATCTGACAAAAAGAGGGATGGGAAATGAAAGTATCAAATCCCATACAGAAATTGCAGATAACAGTCATCTATGGCTGGCTCTAGAAAACACCCCAGATGATGAAATATTATCACACAGTTCAACAATTAGAGAAAGTGAAATGCATCATGAGTCAAAATGCACACACTTCCATCAGTAATATCATCTCAAATTCCAAAGCAAACCATATCAAGTCTTTTAGTAGGATAGGAAAAGATCATCTCAAATCCAATTAGCCTAAATTCAGTGCAAGAACAAAAAAATATCTCATATCAACAATCAATAAAGTCGTCAACATGAAAAATGAAACGTAAAGAACGGCAAGGAAAAGGATTGACACTCCAAAATCAGTACTGGCATAAACAAAGAACATGCTAAGTGTAAAGCATAACCCACCTATGCCAAACTCTCAGCTTTAACTTCACAAAGAACATGCTAAGTGTAAAGCATAGCCCACCTATGCTGAACTTGCAGGTTTAACTTCATCATAAAATAGCTTGACAATCTTGTAAAATCAAGCATTTTTACTCAGAACAGCATTAGGCCTCTCCAGTATAAGGTACCTTCCATTCACTAAAACTTTTCCAGGAGCAGATGCAACTCTGCATAAACATAATCAAATATCATAACCAAATATAATAATCAAAGCCATAATCCACATATCAGAGATAGTAAAAGTATACACACAGATATACAAACTTTTTACTAATATAATTTAACTAAATTATCATATCAACCCATTGACTAGAAGATCTCTACAGTTACAAGTATCTATTAAAGAGATTTTAACTTACCACAGGGACAGAAGATGGTCCCTCGAGAATCATTTGAGGTATAACTTTTAGAACTACTGATGGACAATGACAGTACAATTAAAAGCGATAAGAGTGCCCAAAAAATACCATGTGAGGGAAAGAATGCCTAATAACAAACTTAAGTAAACATATCATCTGCTAGTGAGTTAACAAATTTCGAGTTTCAATATCAGCATCATAATATCAAAGTGCATCACAACACATTAATAAAATTTTAAGAGACTTTAACTAATAACTTCCATGGTTTGGGATTTTTTCTTGTCATGGGAAGACTATATTGTAACAACTTTGAACAGATTACAAAGAGGAAAATTGTTCATGCAATGACCATTAGAATAAAATTGCTGGCTCCAACTATTTTAGGGATTCAAGAAGAAAGAGTTCACATCAATGCATAGCTAGAGACAGTATAATTTTTGAAATGATGAAATATTATTCATTTATCATAACAGAATAATCACACAGACAAACCTACTCAATGGACAAAGTAATGAGAAGAAATGGTTAATGGAAACACTAGCGGGGAGAATTGTTTTTGAACACATGAATAAGCTGAGATGCCCAACTTGACACCGATGAACATTTAGAAGAATATTCAAACACAAATGACTAAGAGCCCAATATCAACAAAATTGTAAACCCAAAACATTCCATCTTCTTGCAAATCAAAACAGAGCATATATATATGTGAAAAATAGTGCATACTTAATAATTTCTAGGTTTCTGGATACATGACAAAACAAATGAGAGAGTATAGAAGAGTACATTGAGCACCCAATAATAAGAAATTAAGCATCAAACCGAAGAAAAATGCAAAAGCAGAAATTACTGGTAGTTTTTGAGTTGGCAGCTTCACCTTCTGCTTCCAAAATGTTTTATTTGGGCCTGATACAAGTTAGAGAGAAAGAATGAACATCTGACCATTCACAGACCTTGAAGAGTAAAGTTGACATAGTCGACACGTGAAGAATACGCAGCAATTAGAGCATAGACCAAGACATGTTGATGGTGTGGGCAAAAAAGTAAAACTTCCTAGATGCGAGCATAAGGCCAAGAGACTTGGAAAGGCAGTAGTCTTACAATTATGGACAGAATTCTAGGACATTCTCCTTTTCACCGTCAGCTATGAATTCCTATTAATGGTCCCTGAAAACAAATATCAACAGATAAGGTCATTATAATCGTCATAAAAGCTTAATAAAGGTCTGAAATAACTGCGATAAAAGATTAATAAAGAATATGACCTTCTCCTCTCCATCTACAGCCATGAATTTCTGTTAAGTCCCTAAAAGTAAATATTAGCACAAAAGATCATTATAACTGTGATAAAGCTCGATAAAGTCTGAAATTGATGCTACAATTGCAAAAGATATTTAAAGCTTGAGTTGAACATGTGCATATAAACCTGAACAAGTTTACTATGTTGTTTCTCAATTTTTGTGAAATTGTAAAGAGCCTAATACCATTATGTTATGTTGTTTTATGAGAACCACCTAGCCATGTCCCTTCTCGCTGAGTAGAAGGCATATATTTGGATAATCACTTAAAAAGATAAATTGGTTTAATCAGGGAAAGCTCATAAAGATGAATGAAATTATTCTATTTGTTAGGAAGGAAAAAATATAAAAGAAAACGAAAAAAAATAAAACACGAGTTTCACAGAGAACATGTATGTCCCATTATCTCAATTTGTATTCCAAGAACGATTTCCATTAAGAATGAAAAGGGAACTCAAATATTTATAGCTGGCACTAGTAGCAAGGAAGATAAAGTTGTGTTGAAGAAAATAATTATGCAGGTGAGATAAATTTTAAGCATTTTATAAACACTCCAAATCGAGCTTATTTGAAAAAACTTTCAGAAAGGTGAGAGTAACAGAAATTATAGAATAAGCATTCAAAAGAAAAGAAAAGAATGAGCACTAAAAACTAAACCCAAAAACAACCTAAGTAATATAAGTATGTCAGCAGTACCAAATCATGAATGCAAAAGCCCTCAAATTTTACCAAATGTCACATAGTATTTGACAGGATAAGTGATAAATCCTGTTCAGTAGATGATGTACCCAATTTTTAAACATTGTAGTTCACTTAGAATTGCATATATAGTTGAAGCATCTATGGCCGGATTGATGTCACAGTAGTAAATCTCCTCAGATCAAAAGAGATGTCAAATAAGTAGACATGGACAAGAAAAAAGACCAATGAGTTTGAATTTACTTATGCGGGAGCATAAGCAGTGATCACTCGTTTATTTATAGTGACGATCCCAATATCATATTTTAGGATGTGTGGATCTTTAGTCCCTCATTACTAAATTCAGTTGCTCTTCCTAAACTTTTACAGTTGAAAGTGCAGTAGAAGAATTGCACCACATAACCTCAATCATCTCCAGAAAAAAAGACAAATGAGTTTGAATTCCAGTTGCTCTTCCTAAATTTCTCCTATACCAGGAGGGATCTCCTTAAGTTGCTCACATTTGTGCAAGACTAAGCGCTCAAGGTAAGGAAAATGATCACCAGTGGCACTCCATTCTACAACACTCAAAGTGTCTAACTTCAAGAATTTGAGTTTTGGGAACTTGACATAGTAAACAGGTGACGATTATGCAGCAATTAGAGCATAGACCAGCGGATGTTGAAGGTGTGGGCAGAGCAAAGCCTCGGTAAAACTTCCTAGATGTATACATAAGGCCAAGAGAGTCTTGGAAAGGTAGTAGTCTTAGAGTTCTGGACAAAATTTAACATAAAGATTATGACATTCTCTTCCCTACCTTCAGCTGTGAATTCTTGTTGCAAATAAGGTCATTATAATTGTCATAAAAGCTTAGTCAAGTATGAAATATCTACAAAAAGTGGTCATTATAACTGTGATAAAAGATTACTAAAGAATATGACCTTCTCCTCTCTGTTTTCAGCCATGAATTTCTGTTAAGTCCCTGAAAGTAAATATTAGCACAAAAGATCATTATAACTATGATAAAGCTCTTTAAAGTCTTAAATTGACTCTACAATTGCAAAAGATATTTAAAGCTTGAGTTGAAGATGTGCATATATAAAACTGAATAAAGTTTATTATTTGTTTCTTCATTTTTGTGGAACTATAAAGAGCCGAGTACAATAAAAGATAACTAATGGAAGTGAACGATTGAAAGAGAGTGGTAATCTTCACCAGAATGCATCATTGATGGTATAGACAACCTTCAGACAATTAACTTCTGTTTTTGCTTGATTGTAGATTTACCTTTTCCTATTGGTTGAGCAGCTTAAGCAACTCCATTTCAATTTTTACGAGTTTCCGAACAATAATAATTCTATGGTATTATGTGAATTCTTAAGGACAAGTTCAGAGGCATGGCAAAGAACTTCCACCAGAAATCGACACAAGTTACATACAAAAAAAAAACAACAGTGACTTGGAAAGGCATCAATCTTGGAATTGTTGACATGATTCAAGATAAAGATTATGACCTCTTCTCTACCTTTAGTTGTGCATTCCCGATAACTGTCCCTTAAAAGAAATATCATCACAAAACATCTTTATAACTGTGTTAAAAGTTCACCAAAATCACATATGAGCAATTTACTATAATTGCAAAATGTGTTTAGATCTTGAATTGGAAATGTTCATATATAAACAGTTTAAGGAGAAAAACAATAGTTTACTATGTTTTTTCCCATTACTTCAAAATGTAAAGAGCCTACTCCTATTAAATTATATTGTGTTATGAGAATCACCAAGAGATGTCCCTTTGCCGAGTAAAAGCCACACATGGGACAATTAGATAAAAGACAATTTGTGTTTAACCCGATAAGCTCACAAAGATGGATGAACTTATCCTACTTATCAAAAAAGAATAAGAAACACGCGACAAAATGAGATATTGGAGTAGCTTTGATAGATGAAAACTAAGAAATATGCAAACTCAAGTAGTTCTCTAAACAATTCTTCAACATTCAAGTCAATTTACAATGCATATATAGTTGATAGAGGGGCTAGTGTAACAGTTTTGCATCTCCCTGAATCAAAAGAGATATCAAATAGAAAACATAGACTAAAAATAGACGAATGAGTTTGAATTTACTTACGCGGGAGCACAAACACACACAGATTATCCATTCACTTCATGATGACGACTCCAAATCCCATATTTTAGGATGGACATGGACCTTTAGTTCCTCATTACCATAATCCAGTTGATCTACCTGAATTTTTTTGGCCGAAATTGCAACAGAACGACTGCACCACATCACCTCAATCATCTCGAGGGTAGGAATTTCTCCTATATCAGAGGGGATCTCCTCAAGTTGCTCGCAATTGTGCAAGAGTAGACACTTAAGGATGGGAAAGCTATCACCAGTGGCAGTCCATTCTACAACATTCAAAGTGTCTAACTTCAAGAATTTGAGTTTTGGAAACACCTCATCTTCCATTTCCCATCTTTCACCGTCAAATGCATTGTGCAATAATTTGAGAACCTCCAGATTGCATAAGATTGCAAGTTGAGAAATTTCATTCCATGGCATTCGAAAATTTGACAATGTCAACTTCTTAAGATTTGAGGGAAGATTAAATGCACATGGATATTTCCCCACGCCATTGTAAAACACATTCAGTGATACAAGTTGACTAAGAAATCTCAGCTTAGGAAATTGATTGCAATTTGTAGCATCATTCCATGAATCCAAAAATTTGCATTTCAATTTCTGCATGCCTGGTACCCTTCTCAATATCTTTTCCATATCATCTCCATAAGCAAGAGACGGCGTGGAAAAAGTTTGCAGATTATCCAGTATAGATGAATTCTCAAGTCTGTAGGGTCCCAAATCAAAAGAAGCATTATCATTTATATGCACATGCCTCAACTTTGTCATATCCCAAATCGAATCTGATACCTTTACAACTTTCGCCCCCAATCCTTTGAAAAGAAAAGTTTGTAGGTTCCAAAGGTTGGCTATCGATGATGGAATTAAATCCACATAACTTTGACATGCCAAGTATCTTAATAGAATAAGAGCACCAATCTCTTTGAAAGAGTCGCCTATGTTGATACCTTCCAAATTCAATGTTTTAAGAAATTTAAAGTTGTGAAAAATGGATGGGATATCATATGAATAACTTGGGAACATATCACTAGCAGCAAAGAACAATAGTGATCGTACAAACGGCCCAGATGGCTTCAACATAATGGCATGATTCCTTTTGGGATAAATGCAGAGGCGACGTAGGTGATATTTTATCGCTGTGGAAGAAGAAGAATCACTAGGATCCATATCATGATCATCCCCATCTATCTTCTGCAGAAAGTTCTCTTTCTTAGCTTTGGTCAAGCAAAACTCACGTAAGAGATCATGAATACGACATGATTTCACCCCACCATTGGATTTTCCTTGAGCAATTGTCAGTAAGCTTCTCCCAATCAAATCTGTAAAGTAATCCTCTGCCACATCCTCTAAGCTCTTCAAGTGAGTATGCTTTACAAATCCTTCAGCACTCCACAATTGTATTAATTTCGAGGCTCGAACTTCTTTATCCTCTAAAAATGCTCCAAAGTACAAGAAACAAGACTTTAAATGATCTGGTAAATGCTTGTAACTCAGCTCGATTACGTCTTTACCATGTGCTTCTGCATCACCAAGTATTAATGAACTTAAACTTTCTGCTATCTGTTCCCACTGATCCACCTTTTTCTCCATCTTTACAAGAAGCCCAGTTGTCAAAATGATTGAAAGAGGTAAACCTTTACAATTTTTTGCAATTCGCCTTCCAACACCCAAGAGTTCGGTAGGACAACTTTCTTTCAGAAATAGCTTCTTCTGTAGCAATTCCCAACTTTCATCATCAGAAAGTAGAGCAAGGGGTTGTTGTAAGCTATCAGATTTCACTTGAGAAGCCAAGCCTTGTATTCTGGTAGTGAACATGATTCGACTTCCATTGTTGTTATTTGGGAAACATCTTGCTAGGTCATTCCAGGCATCAATTTTCCACATATCATCTAGAAAAATGAGAAACCTCCGTCCCATAAGCTCCTTGTACAACATATGAGCCAATTCTACATCATCCTTATGGTCTGTGTTAGAAAGTTGAACAAGTTGACCTAAAAGCTCCAACAATAACTGCCTCTTTTCATATCTTTGAGAAACATAGCACCATGTACGGTTATCAAAGTACTCATTGACTAAAGGATCACTGAACAGTTTCTTACCAAGAGTGGTCTTGCCTTGCCCGGCCATACCGATAATTGAGATAATAAGCAGTTTTTTTGGTCCTCCAATAAGCCACTTAAGCATCTTTTTTGTCTCTTCCACGAAACCAACCACATCGATTTCGGTTGTTGGCTTATCAGTTTGTGATGTTGAAGGATGATGTTTAAACATGTTATTGAAACCATGACGACACTGGACAACCAACTCCGAAGAAAGAGTGGTGAACAAAACCCTACTTCTAAAACCCGGGTTATCAGGTAAAACTCTTTTTATGTCATTTAAAGCATAAATGTCTTGCACATCTTCCAAAACAATCAAATAACCTTTATCTTTAAGAAGGAAGGATACCGACTTTTCTAACTCGGCTTCGCTCATATCACTTGTACAGTCCATACCATAAACTTCGAAATACTGACCTGAAGCATTACGTAGGAGGTCAAGAAACACCTCCTTTTTCCTTTCTTTATAGGATGAGACCAAACTCCTTGTACAAAGATATCCCGAACGAAGCATATGATTAAAGACTTGGCTGAGTGTGTCACCAATTTCAGGATTATTATTGAAGATGGGGAATATTTCAAGCTTAAATGAGCCCGTCCATCTGATACTGTTTACAATTGATATTGCGTCACCAAGTCGCATGTTGAGTAGTCGTCGTTCATGCTCTAACTCTGTTTGGAAATGACGAAGCCAAAGCATAGAGTACCAAGTAGGAATAATACCTCCAACTAGAAATGAATCAACGACATACTCTGCCTCATATGCCAAATTTGCAATGTTTGTGATGACATCCTTTAAATCGGCTTGCTCCTTGCGTGGGTCCGGGATCTTCATGAGGTGACGACTCACCTCTTGTAGAGTCCGTTGAAACTGTAAGATGTCAAACTTCAAAATGCCAATTGAAGCATCAGCCTTGGGTTTCACCAGAAGCTCCCCTAGATTGTCCACAAGATGGTCCACAAAGTCAAGTTGAGCAGTCTTGGGGTAGTACATTCGTGATGGTTTTGGCCTTCTCTCATAAATCTGTTCAACCTTGTCATCAAGTAACCGCAATAGAACGGCTAGGCATGTATAAATATGGAAGAGTCGGCTACACATTTGTTTTGACATGTGTCGGTCCATATGCTTGAGATCAATGGAAGAGATGGTGAAGCCTACCTCCCTGGCAATAAATTCACAGCTTTTCAAGGTAGTATCATCTTCAATGAACTCTTGGGGAGGATCCGTGAGAATTGCTCTGAGGAGTACAAAGCTCTTGACAATTGATTCCCTCCCATGAAGTATTGAAGACTTCGATAGTTGAAGATAATCTAAGAAAGCATCAAGAGGAGCTAGATAGTCCACAACTTGTGGTGATGCCTTTGGGTGTTTTCCATAAATCATTCGGATCAAATCCATCCAATGTGACATGAGTTTGAGATGAATGTTGAGTCTTCTCACCATTCCACAAGCATTGTGTTGCTCCATTTTCTCCAGATTATAATCCCAGATGATGAATGCCGCCCCCCCGGCCAAATAGCCAATTTCTTCCATTAATCTACCGTATCCAAGGAGTTGTTGAGGAAGATCAATGAGAAACGCTTGGAGGAGTTCAAGGTCATCGTAAACTCGTTTCATCCCTACAACAACCATAAAAGCAGCATATTCTTCAACATATTGTAAAAATCGACCAAGAGTAGAGACGTAATCCTCCCTTATTTCTAAAGGTATTTCGTACTCTACATCCGGTAGTGATCCTAAGAGAGCATCAAGATGAGTTTGTAGAATATCCTTGTCAAAGCACACTCGTAAGTGCTTTGGCTCTTTGTATAGGATTTCAACTTTCATCTCTTTCTTCATCACTTGCTTCTCTTTCACTTTTTTCTTCTTTTGTGTGCGTGTGTGTGTGTGTTTTAACAGATAGATAGATCTGATCTGAGTAATGGAGATGAACAACTATTAAGGATACGGCAAGTCAACGTTTACTCCACCAACTTCTCTCTGTGTTAAAAAGAGGGAAGAATCAACTTGCAATAGAATATCCTATAGCGTTACCATATAGGTATCATTTAAGTTGGAAATCTAAAATATATTGGGACATACTTGGAAACAAATATATATATGAATGAGCTGTCAGAGAGCAATTATTAGGCTCAAATGAAATTTTAAATGTTCTCAGTTCACAAGAAAAGCGATTTGAAGTTCTCTCAAATTATCCAATAAGAAATTTGGAAAATGTACTGCATTGTACTCCCATTTTTAATAGGGATTTCTAAAATATAAAAATTTTAAATTTTAAATTTGTTAGACATTCAGCTTCTAAAAAATATTATTAATAATTTAAATATAAAATTTTATATTTTAGAGACCCCTATTAAAGATGGTCTAAGTAATTAGATTTGTTCTTATTTCTCTTATTTTAAAATGAAGTGTATTATAGATTTTATTGATAGTTGTTTTTTTTAAATCTCACCTATCAAATCTTAATTAATGAACTAATAAATTTTTAAATGAATGGTAAAATAAAATAAAAAAATCTAATGGCTTACAATACACTTTATTTTTTTAAAATGAGATAAATAAGAACAAATTTAATTACTTACAATACACTTCATTTTCAAAATGAAAGAAATAAAAGAATGAGAAGATCCATATATGTTTTGGATTGTACAAGGGAAAGGAAAGCAAAGAAGGTAAAGAAAAAATAATAAAGGAAAAAAAAGACATATGATTCCTTCGTTTAGATTAAAAAATAATAATAAGAAAAGAAAAAGAAATAATTTTTTATTTTTTGATTAGATTGGAAAAAAAATGATAATTTTTAGTGAGAAATTACTTAAATACACATTTCAAGTTTATTGTTATATTAAAGACATAATTAAAATTATATAAAAATATTAGGAACAACTAAAACTCATTAACCATTTTTTTACCCCTTCAAAAATCAATCCAAACAAAGAAAAGAATTCATTATCCCCTCCCTCTCCTTTCATTTCTTTTAAGCAGTGCAATCTGAACATTATTTTAGAGTAAATAGCAAAGAACGAGAATAGAAATAAGAAAAAAGATTAATTAAAATAAAAAATAAGAAACTGAGAACAATATAAAATAAAAAGGAAAATGTAAAGGCAAAACTGGAACAAAAAAGGGTATTAATTCAAATAAAATCTTATAAAGGTTTCAAATTGTAATACCAACTCATTACAATGAAAAACAATACAAAACACTAAACTTCATAAAAATTGACAAATGCATAAATTGACTTGTCACTTCTGCTACATCAACAATCAACATCCATGGCTATGCACACAAAATTAGGCTTTTCAAAATAAAGTGAATTTTAGGACCTCTATAAGAAGCTCAAGGTTTTAATTGCAATATATAAAACTATTGCATGCATTTAAAAATTGATAGCTTATAGTACGTTTTTGCAATATATATGTGAATCTTTAGGTACAATGTTCTTTTATATCTCTCAATAACATAATTGGTTAATATTAGAGTTCAACAAAACTGGTTTTATGAAACTACTGATCCATGACTTAATCTGGACCGGTCGACCGAACTCTTGCTCACTTCGGCTTTCCTCTCTTCTTGTTTTTACCAAATTTCTTTCCTTTCTTGGATTTGTTCTTCATGTAAGAAATCTTATCTGCCTACTTTTGCCTTTCCTTTCGAACTTGTTCAAAATCCTTAATTTCTAACCGTACATGAGCATTGGATACTGAATGATGCTTCTTTCCACTTCTGAACCTTTTGTTATCTCCCTGAAGTCCGCAAGCACCTGTCAAAGGAATAGGTTGAGGAACAAGTACAAAAGAATTTTGATGTTCTCACCCAATTAACAAATTGTAAAATACATATCGATTCAGTTAAGCCACAAGAAAATTGGGAATCTTTATATTGTCGGTAAGCATGGAAGCTCTATTATATGTTCGTGTCTGCATGTATATTAAGAGGAGACTCGAGATAGAAACTAGAAAACATATGAAAGATTTTCATATGATGAGGAAAAACATACTAGGGTGCGAGAACTCAGAGACAGGTAAATCATGAAAACAAACTGTGTATCAGCAATAATGAGGAATAATAGATATTAGAAGAAACAAAATAGACAGCAGATGCAAGAGTTTAAGCGAACGTGCTATAATAATAGGATATGCATCTAGGTTATATGACTGCACACAATCATCACATCACTACTATAGAAGAAACAAAATAGACAGAAGATGCAAGAGTTTAAGCGAACATGCTATAATAATAGGATATGCATCTAGGTTATATGACTGCACACAGTCGTCACATCACTACTATAAATTAAACTTGCAAGCAAATCCAACCCAACCATTCCAGGAAAGAAAAACTACATTCAAAATGTATTAACAGGCAAACAAAATCTTTACAACAAAAAGTCAAACCTACTTTTTTCTTTTAATTATAGAGACCACAGGTTAAAACTCCTAATACAGAAAAACAATAATATATACATCTTGGGGACAGAATAAGGAAACTACAATGAAGACACATTAGTGCAAAAAGGTAATTTTAAAGCATGAGCTACATCAATTAGAAGTCACCATTAACAAGGTGTTACTTGTCAGGTATAAAGATTTTGCAATTGAAAATGTAAGATATCACCAATGACACATTTTTACTTGTTACATCCAAAATGAAGATTAAAATATGAAGGTAACATGAAATAATTCCTAAAAGGTGTTTTAGGTGTGAAATAATAGAACTTGACAAACAAGATAAGAAATGCAACATATAATTACAAAACCAAATATTTATAGAATAATGTTAGATAAAGAAAACATAATGAAGAAATAACAATGACCCATTTTTTTAGTTGTCACATCAACATGAAGGTTAAAATACACAGACACCATAAAATAATACCTGAAGGTATAAAATAATAGAACTTGACAAAAATGATAAGAAATGGCAACATACGACAACAAAGCATGAAACCAAAGATTTATAGAATAATGTTGGATAAAGAAAAACATAATGCATGAGCTTCTATACTAATCAGAAGTGGCACAAAGCATGAGACCAAAGATTATAGAATAATGTTGCATAAAGAAAAACATAATGCATGGGCATCTATACCAATCAGAAGTGGCACAAAGCATGAAACCAAAGATTTATAGAATAATGTTGCATAAAGAAAAACATAATGCATGAGCATCTCTTTATTGATTAGTTACCTCCCAAAATGGTAGATTGTTCAGCAGTGCCATCATCATTTTTGCCGACTTTATTGTGTAATCGTTCTTTCCATCTCTTGTATATCCCAGTGTTTTTAGATTTTACTTTTGTACCACCCTCCGTTTTTACCTACACACCATCAAAAAAAGAGCATAAAAGGCCAAGAAAAGTCTCAAGGTAGGTAGATTCAAAACAAAGTTCCTCCTAGATAAAAAGAACCAAAAGACAAATAAATGTTAAAAGTTACAAAGCAGAACAACTTGACTAATATATTTTCTTTTTTCCACCCTTTTGACAGGAAGTAGGATGATTTTTTCTAGTTCTAAAGCAGAGGGTTAGAACTCACATGGTCTGTTAATTGATGGTTACATGCACATGCCAAGTCTTAAATTATTTTATGATAACATTTGAAGACAATTATTAAACAAAATGACTAGTGGCTAAAGATAACTGACCCTATTTCTTCCAATTCTAAGGTTTTGTAAGAATAAGTGTCTATTATTCCTCCAATTCTTAGTTTCCATAAGAATTTAAAGATACCTTGCAACTTATGAACAATAAAACCTAATGCATAGAGAAAATATAAGCTTCCATTGAAAAGGAAGCAGCCTTTCTTCCGGCATGTTAAAAGATAGAAGAAATCAAGAATACAGTTAAGAATGTTCAACTATGCCAACTACATGAACCAAAAAATAGCTTAAGGAGAGGAAGTACAATTTTTCTCAACAAACTTCAAATTGTTCAGTGAATAGCTACTACATAACAAAAGGTAGGTTGCCACTAATCACAACTTAAGAATATAATTTCACACTAAAGGGAAAGGGAAGAAAAGTAAAAATAGAGAAATAAGTAATAAAGGAAAAGAAAGGAAAGGAAATGATCTTATGATTCTTGGTCGGGATGTGAGAAATAAAGGGATGGAAAGGATAAATTTCAAACATAAAGTTACTTAAATATCCTTTTCATATTCATTGTTATATATGTTAAAATATATTTGGAATCATGTAAAAGTACTAGGGCCAATTAAAACTTCCACCGGTCAACCTTTTCTTTCCTTTAGTAAAACCCAGATTGGAGGATTGCAAAATCCTCTTATTACAATCCTTCCATTTATTTTCCTCTTATCCAAAATTGAATTTAAACAATCCTCGCCTTCCTTGCCTTTCTTTTCCTTCTTAAAAAGTGAATCCAAACATAGTGTATAGTATCATTTTGACCTCCCATGAAAGGTTTATATTTCTATTTATATAACTCAATATTTCAGTGCAAAATATGCAAAAGGTGATGAATATACCTTTCCACTAGCTGCCACGTGTTCCCCATTGTTCAATTTGACGTATTTCTTATGCCTCTGTATCATTCAGAAATCACTCTCAGATTTTTGCAGAAGTAAGTTGAGTATAAATCATCATATAAAATGAACTAAAACAATATAAAAGATCAATATTCACATAGTTTGTGGTACCTTATCCCAATGATGAGAAGATTTTTATTTCTGCAGTCCCACACTATCACCAGCAACCAGGTCCATAACAACAGCTTCCAATCTATTAATTCATAAATTATTATATGAACAGATTGTCCAATGATATATAAAAATGCCAGTTTTTACTAATATTTCTTATATATATGCTACGTACCCCCTCCAATGGGAAAAAAGAAAAAGAAAAGTAGGTGGCTAAGGAAAGCTTGAGAGAGGTATACTATCATATCACTATCATGAGCTCATTATATACATCATAAAACATGGAAAATAGAGTATCTCAAGTTATCTCAACCATGAAGGAGAAAGATGGAAACTACATTCACCTAACTTACCTGTTTGATTCAAAGCCTTGGTTAGCTCTAGCTGAGAGTCCTGCTTCAAAATGCTGAAAAGAAAAGAGCTTTTAAGTGAAACAATGAAAGCATATACCACAAATTTTGTAAGCAAACTAAGCGTGTATAAGGACATTGTAACTCCAGAAACAAAGTCAGATGTAAGGGGCGCCATTATAACTTTTCTGCAAATTTGTCAGAATATTAGTTACCCACCTGATTTGTTGGTACATAACTAATGAAATACTCCTCATCTTTGAAGCTCATTGCCTTCCTTTTAGAACCAGAAACTGCAAGAATTGGTGCAAACCATTAAAACTTATAATACTCCAATCCATAAAAATTTCCAATGTCAAAATGAACTTTTTTCTTTTTCTTTTTGGAGATGTAGGAATAATTTATTAATAGAAACAGGAGCATATCCCTCTCAAATATGAACCAACAGGAAAGAATTACAAGGGAACTCCATACAAAATCTCTTTCTATTTATAAGTACTTCGTTAAATGACTCAACCCAAAGCTCAAGAGATGAGATATTAAGTAGTTAAACCCAAAAAGGGACAACTTGTTGAAGGGATGTCCTATTACACTCTACAAATGGCAGCGTAATTGATTCTAGGTTTTGTTCATTCTCCCTCATTGTAATCAGATCTACTGACAATTTTTGCCTTGATTGATGGAAGTGTCACTACTTTTCTAGTCCTATTTCAGTAACAAAAAAGATATGTGTAAGTCAACCTTAATACTTCTCTTTTCTCAAGGTACCACAAATCATAACTACTGAAAGAAATAGGCATAACAAAGTGAATCACACCCCAATCATTGCTTCCTTAATATCTAACAAAAGTATCCCTCCCAGAATTAGTACAAGAATGATACTCCTTAACTCCAACCTTGAATGTCCACTTATTTATTATGGGATGTCCTCTTGCTAGTCGCCCCACTGCAAACCCCGCTTTTCTTAAGAATAATATATATGTTCAAATCTTGCATTAAATGGCATCTCAAGTGAAAAAGGAAATTCATTTTGCGATGGAGAGAATATATACACTGATGAAGTAAACTAAGGAAATGAACAACATACTCTAGCATTAGAAGAACTACTTTAGCTTTTAGTGAAAAAGATAACTTGTACCAAAATGATAAGAATGATGCAAGGAAATTTCCACAATCCGTAGCACAGACAACCTAGAATTTCTAGGGAAATATGCAAAGTAACAGTTGCACTGTATTATCTAGATGGCACTGGCGAAATTATTCGTCCAATTTTTATTTCCCTCAACAGGTGCACAATCCTTTTATTTTTTTAGAGCGACAGATGGTGGTATTGAGGCTACTCATTGCCTAACAAGTTACAGTTCAAAATAGTGAGGCACACAATTTTTTTGGGCAAACAGTGATAAGGACAGTAGCTTAGCTAACTAGTTCTAGAATAATAGACTATATATACAGGCCTTGATAGGTACTTAACACTTGTAATAGACTGATCAGGTTAGTTAAGTAACTAACTAGACAGCTTAGCAATAGCTCAGCAAACATAACAGATCTGCAGCTATAAATATATGTAAATGTAACTACAGTCATTAAAATAATAATACAATTCAGTTTCAAATATTTTCTTTCTAGAATTCTCTCTCTATGACTCTATTTCTTCATGGTATCATAGAGCCATTGATCCTTCTTCAAGGTGAAAACTCCATGAGAGTACACCATTAAAGCTTCAAATTGAAGCTCATTTCCTTTAGTCGAAGCTTCACAGAAGCATATTCTAACTACAAAATCATTTTTCCTGCAAGTTTTCATCAAACTTGCTCAGAAACCCTAATTTTTTCAGTCGCCATTGGAGAACTCTCTAAAATCTCCATTAAACCTCATAGCACCGCTTGCAATCACAATCGAAGCTTCATTTCTTCCTTGCGAGCGCTTCTGTGGTTGTTTTTCTCATAATTCCTCAACATCTTTACATCTTCAAATCTGAAGCTTCTTCAACCTCCATTAATGGTTGCTCTTGAGTTTCCTGAAGAACTCAAACTTCTACTGCAGAATTTCAACTGTCTAGTCCATATCAAGCTAGATAATTCTAATTACAACATTTGGAGAACTCAACTCAAAACTGTTCTTCAAGGCCACCACTTGTTCGATCAATTGACTGGAGACAAACCATGTCCTCTACCTCTGATCATAGATGACAAAGGCACATCTAGCATCAAACCTGCCTACACACAGTGGAACACTGTTGACACACACTTGAGATCTTGTCTGTTTGCCTCAATCATACCATAAGTTCTGCCCTATATGCATCATTTGCCCACTTCTGCTACAATCTGGAAAACTTTAGAGCAGAGGTTTCATTCAATAGGTATGTCCTATGCGTATCAGTTGAAGATGCAGCTGTATACTCTTCAAAAAGGAGAGTACTCAATGCAGACAAACCTAGATACAATCAAAACACTAACTGAAAAATTAGCTTCAGCTGGAGAACCTCTCACAGATGCAGATATCACTTTTACTATTCTCAAAGGCTTACCAGCTGAATATGATGCTTTCAAGTCCTCAGTCAGACTGAAATCTATTCCTCTTCCTCTTCCTACACTCTTCAGTCACCTCCTCACTAAGGAGCTTAACCTCAATCTCTCAAACAAACTCACCTTCACAGATTCCTCCTCATCCACCACCCACACTACTCTTCATGCTAACAGAGGTATTAATAATAGAGGCAGAGGTAGACAGCACAACTCTAGAGATGGCAAAGGCCAGAGAGGCTCACTAAGGGAACACAACAACTCTCAACCATTCTCTCCAACCCAGCCCATCTCTAATGCCTCTGACCCACCCTTGTATTGTCAAATATGTGGTAAAAAGAACCACTCAACACTTGAGTGCTGATACAGATTTGACAACACAAACTATGTTGTTCCGCCCAAAGTAGAAAAACAGGCCTATGCTGCTCAAGCAAGCACCTCAACTGACTGCTCCTATCCCTGGTATCTTGACTCTGGGGCCAATGCATACATCACCAATGACCCCAGCCAGTTTCACACTCAACAACCCTACCATGGTCATGACTCTGTTTCAGTAGGCAGTGGACAGGCTCTTCCAATTATTAGCATAGGTTCTGGTACTTTACTCACTCCTACATCTTCCTTACAATTGTCTAATGTTCTGTTTGTGCCTCAAATATCCACTAAGTTATTTTCTATCTAGCATCTAACCAAAGATAATAATTGTATTGTTGTGTTTGCATTTAAGGGGGTGCAAATCTGGGACAATTCTACCCACCATATCAAGTTCCAGGGCCCCTGTAAGCAAGGCCTCTATCCCCTGCCTTCCTCACCAGCTACTCAGCAATCTGCTTCTCTGCAAACTCACTTCACTACCACTCAACTACAACTTGCAAAATTGTGGTATCAAAGGCTGGGACATCCTTCCAGGAATGCTTCTCAGACCTTATCTTCTCTGCTAAATATCAAACTGAACTATACTTCTTATGATTTGTTCTACTTGTTCTATTGCTAAGTCACACAAGTTAGCTTTTCCTATTTCTTCTACTGCAACAACTAGTGCTTTTGATATCATACATTCAGATGTATGGGGGCCATCCCTTGTACCATCATGTATGAACTATGGTACTATGTTCTTTTTCATGATGATTTTACTAAATACACATGGGTTTATCCCTTAAAGCTCAAATCTGAAGTTTTCGCTACATACAAGTACTTTTCTGCTTTGATTCAAATGCAGTTCAATAAAACCATAAAAATTCTACGCACTAACAATGGTAAAGAATACACAAACAATCAGTTTACTACTTACCTTCAGTCCTTAGGCACAATTCATCAAACCTCCTGCCCCCATACCACCAAAACCAGCAGCTTCGTTTGATGTCATGATCCAATCACGGAATCCTGATGCTTTCTTCAGCGGCGGTTGCATAAGGTTCAATTCACACATTTTTGTCCTTCCCAGTTTTTTATTTTTATTTTTAGTAATTAATTATTTAGTTATGGGAACAGCTATCAGTACTTATTAGTTTTGTTGCAGGTTAATTTTAATTACTACAATTTTAATTGTGCATTTTCTTCAATTTTGTTGTATGTATTATTGATTTGCAGCTTATAAATAATTTGAAATAGAAAATTAATCTTGTGAAATGCATAAATAAATTGCTAAGTTCACGATTTTTGTTTTGTTATAAAGCTCATGTAACTTTAATTAACTATAGGGGAGCAGAAAATTACTGAATGTAATTTAATCACTATATGTTGATATTGAGTGAAGTTGGAAACATTTATGTGCAATTTTATCGTTACAGTGCATTTTATACGATTCGTGATTTGACAGTTATGTAGAGAATTATGTACTCGAAGGCCATATGACAGATGTGGTATGTTCAAGGCTGCAACTGAAAAAAGCTAAGAAGAATGATATCTTTTTTAAAGGAGAGCATATTCAGCATCATTTGCTTAATCTTACAATCAAATTTACCAAGTGAGCATAACAACATGATACGCATTTGTAGTAATTAAGTGATATTCCACTATTAATCCGGAAAATTGATGTCCCACTAATGTGCAATATGCGTCATAATCTTGTTCATCTTTTCAAAAACTTCTCCAAAGTAAAATCGGGGTTCTCGTTTGTGGATAGTAGAAGATTTATCCAAGTAATAACTAAAGAATAGAACATCACCAAACATCAAATGAGAATTCCACGAATGGATTTCTAATTCACTGAAATTAAGCCTGTGGATGTAAAATCAGTAATTCATCCTATTATGTATTCGTGATCTACACATAGCCATCAAAATGAAAACCAATTATCATGGTAATCTATTGAAAATTTTAATATTTACGTTTATCATTATCAACCGTAATTGGTAAAGGAAAAAAGATCGACTGATTTTGGATAATGATATACAGTTTTCACTTGCCTTGAAGAAACACATTTAAGTGTCGAATGTTTAAGGGACAATTTGTACATAGTTTCTCTTGACATCTGTGGAGAAATTACATTTCACATCTGCCCATGCCTCAACGTCGATGAGCAAAAATGTTACTTCGAGATACTCTGAACCCAAGAGAGAGAAAAGAATTGTGGGAAAAATAGAAAAACTTAAAGAGATCATACCAAGCATTTAAGAAGGTATAGGTTCTAATTTACAGTTATATCCATTCATATTAACAGTATCTACAGTTAACAACACATACTACTTGAGAGTTCAAAGAAGAGAATCTGTAATTACCACAGATTTTATACAGTATATACACTTTAGACCAAATAAGTGTATAATTTCATATAGATCATTTGACAAACAGTAGTGGTGGCAAAAGGAAGTATCAAATTTATAGCAGATATCTATGGTTGGCTCCGGAACACACCCCTAATAATGAAATATTTACAAAGTTTTTCACTTTTTTCACACGACAAGCCAGCATGAGATCAACAAGGAAATAAGGAAAGAAAGAAAGACAGCGAAATTCTGAAGCAAACCATAGCAAGCCTTTTAGTGGGATTGGCTAATATCATCTCAAAGCCTATTAATGTAAATTCACCGAGCCAAAAAAAGAAAAAGAAAAAAAATTCTTGCATTAAAAAATCAATAAAGTTGTCAACATGAAAAATGAATCGTAAAAATGGAAGAAAAGGGACCGACACTTCAAAATAAGTACTGGCATGAACAAAGAACATGCTAAGTGTAGAGCATGGCCCACCCATGCCCAATTCTCAGGTTTAGCTTCTGTCTTCTTTAACTAAGGATGCAACATTTGATTATGTCTGTCCATTTCCTTTCCATATAAGGAGCTACCTTGAGGTATCTACTACAGTAGTGATGACTTGAAGCTGCTGGTTATTATGTTGTATAACTATGCGACTAGTTGCTAGTGAAACATCAATGTGTCACACCAGTTATTGTCGAAATATGAATTTCATACCTTATATGAGGCCTTGATAGATTGATATAATCATTTCAACTTTTTAAGTTAGTCATTAGTACTTAAGACCAACTAAATGGTTTCTATATCTCCATCAAACCTGTCGTTGAATTTGATATCAGATTGGGTTACTAATAGTAAGAACTTTTTATTGACGATCATTTATGAAGTAGAAGCTCTTTGTATGTTATATTCTGAATACGGGTTTAGACTAGTATTTGGATAAAGTAGATCTGTTGAACAATAAACAATAAAGTAATAGACACTTTATTATAATGTAGAAAACTATTTTATTATTATAATGCTTACACCAAAACACTACAACACACTTTGTATAAACAATCACTCAAAATTGCTCTGTAATATATTTTCTCTCACCACTCACGGCTACAACACTTCCTCACCACACCTCTTGCACACTCTTACTTATTTCTTTTTCTTTGCTTCCTCACTACCACACGTTACAACGCAAGACCAAGGCTCTATTTATAGTAGAGCAAAGTCGGTGTTGGTGCATTCTAGACAGCACCTGACTTTCAAAAGCTTACATTATTTTAATAAATAATCTTCTTACTTTTCCTGATTTTTCCAATGAAGCTTTGTCAACATTCCAGAGAAGAAGTCTCATGGATATTCTAGAGAGAGAGAGAGTCTTGTGTTGATTTCTTTAACATTCCCCCTCAACACTGACTCTCTCGTATTTCAGTCCTCGTAGTCATCCAGAGCTTATTTTTGAATTCTTCGAATTTAGTTGGTGTGAGCCCTTTAGTGAATATGTCTGCAACTTGATTATCTGTCGTGACATATACCATCTCTATATCACCCTGTAATACATTTTCTCTCAAAAAATGATAGTGTACCTCCACATGCTTGGTCCTTGCGTGAAAGACGGGATTTTCTGCCAAGCATATTGCTGAGCGATTGTCACAATATAACTGTATTGCAAACTTAATCAGTTGATGTAGATCTTCCATGAGTTGCACCAGCCATGTACTCTCTTGACTTGCCATAGCTGCAGCTCTATATTCGGCTTCGGTTGTTGACAGCGATACCGTAGGTTGCCTTTTGCTACACCAAGAAATAGCCACACTTCCAAGATTAAATACGTAACCAGTGGTTGACCTCTTTGTGTCATGATCTCCGGCATAGTCAACGTCCGAGTATCCGATGAGGTCACATGGTTCTTCTCACATGTACAAAAGGCCATGATCAATTGTGCCTTTAATGTATCTTAGGATTTGACGAACTGCATCTAGATGAGGTTTCTTTGGGTTTTGCATGTATCTGCTAACCACTCCAACTGCATATGAAATATCTGGCCTTGTAAGTGTTAGGTAGATAAGACTACCTACCATCTGTCGATAGATGGTTGGGTTCTGCAAGTCTTTGCCATCTTGTGCACATAACTTGGCTTGAACTTCTATAGGTGTAGAGATCGGTTTGCAGTCATTCATTCCAAACTTCTCCAGTAGCTCTTTAGCATACTTGTGCTGACACAAGAAGAGGCCCTTCTTTGTATGATCAACCTCGAGTCCGAGGAAGTGCTTCAATTCTCCGAGCTCTTTCATTTGGAAGCGAAATGAAAGATTCTCCTTTGTTCGATGAATCTCTTCGTTGTCATCTCCAGCGATTATTAGATCATCCATATATACCAGCACAATTGCCAGCTTACCTCCTTGGGATTTTACAAAGAGGCTTGAATCTGATGGAGCGACAACATATCTACAGCTGACTAGAAACTTAGCAATCTTCCCATACCATGCTCTTGGTGCTTGTTTTAATCCGTACAGTGCTTTCTTTAGTTTGCACATGTAGTCTGGATGATCCTTACTCTCAAACCCTTTTGGTTGTTCCATATATATTTCTCGATCAAGTTCTCCATGCAGAAATGCATTCTTCACATCCATCTGCCATAATTTCCAAGATTTACTAGCGGCCAATGCTAGTAAAACTCGAACAGTTGTGATCTTTGCCACTGGACTAAATGTCTCATCATAATCTAGCCCATATTGTTGAGAGAACCCTCGAGCAACCAAGCGAGCCTTGTACTTTTCGATTAAGCCGTCTAGTCGAGTCTTTATTTTGTAAACCCACTTGTAGGATATGGGTTTTGCATCTTTGGGCTTAGGAACTAAGTCCTAAGTTTGATTCTGTCGAAGTGCTGAAATCTCTTCTTCCATTGCCTTTTGCCACTCCAGCTTTTCAGATGCTTCTTCAGATGTTAATGGCTCCTTCAAGTTATCCACTTCAGCCAGTGATACATCAGCATACCTTGGATTTGGTTTTCTTGGCCTTGTTGATTGTCTTAGTTGTGGTTGTGGAGTCCCTTCCTCCTCAGTGTCTTTAGTCTCTCCTGACTAATCATCTTCTTCGGTCCTTTGACCTGTATCAGTCTGCCTCATATTCTCTCTGTCTTCTGAATCTTTTTCTTTGGTAGGCACATCTTCGGTCTTCTCATCTTCAACATCCCTCGAATTTGGTAGTACTACATACTTTGGTGACCACCATGCTGATGCTTCATCAAACACTACATTCCTTGAGGTGTAGCAACGTCTTGTTGTAGGGTCGCAATATCTCCAGCCTTTTCTTTGGGAGTCGTAGCCGACAAAGATACACCGTATCGCTTTCTTATCAAACTTGCTACATAGGTGATCTGGTACAAATACGTAACATACACATCCAAATACTCGAAAGTGACTCACCGTTGGCTTGGTGTTCCACAACTTCTCAAAAGGTGAGACAAACCCGAGCCTCTGTTGTGGAAGTTGGTTGATTATGTGAGCCACTGTTTTCATGCACTCTGCCCAAAACCTTCCAGGCACATTCCTCGCATGTAACATGCTCCGACAGATTTCTGCAAGATGCCTGTTCTTCTTTTCGGCTACACCGTTTTGCTGCGGAGTACCTGGGCAAGTAAACTGATGGCGTATTCGGCATGCTTTCAGATATTTAGTGAATTCATCTGAGGTGTATTCTCTTCCATTGTTAGTGCGTAGACATTGGATCTTATTGCATACTTCACTCTCAACTGTTTCTTTAAACTCTTTGAACTTGGTAAACGTCTCTGATTTTTCTTTCATGAAGTATACCCATACGTACCTTGAGAAATCGTCAATGAACGTCACCATGTAACGCATTCCTGAAATAGATGGTTGTTTCACCGGTCCAAACACGTCTGAGTGGACCAACTCCAGCGGCTTCTTGGCTCTGAATGTGGATTCTTCATAAGGTAGTTGATGACCCTTCCCATATTGACAGCCATCACATACTGTGTCTTCTCGAACTTCTAGGTGAGGAAGACCTTTTAGCATTTCCTTTCTCATCATTTCTTTCAACTTGTAATAGCTTACGTGTTCAAGACGTGCGTGCCACAAATCAATTGTTTCGTTCTTCCTTGTCTTGCTGACGTAGTGTTGGTCCTTAATAACCTAAAAGGGGGGGTGAATTAGGTTGTTTAGGCAAGGTTAAGCAATTTAAAATTTCTTCATATGGAGGCAATGTCTAGTAAGGATTGATAATACACTAGAAGCTCTTGTAGGCAATTTATCAAACACTTGGTGAGCATATAAGTATTTAACACTAGATATGCAATTAGAGTTTCAAGGTAAAATTTCAAATAGATATCTCAACAATTACCAAGCAATTAAGATGAGCAATATCCACACGAAAGTAAATAACTTGAAAATAAGGAGAATAGAGTAAGAGAAATCAAACACGATGATTTTCAAGTGGTTCGCACTCCCGGAGGCCTAGTCCACCACCTGAGGTCTTCTCTTCCCTTAGGATTTTAATAACACTTCACTATGATGCTTCTTCAAATGTTGGTGAAGCAAGAACCAACTACAATTACTCTTGAGTCCACAAGAGTCACACAAGCTCCTTCAAATGTAGGTGAAGCTTAACCTACTACTCTCTCTTCATTTGAGTCCACAAAGGATTACAATACTTCTTCTCACAATGATTCTCTCAATCTATGTGAAAGAATGTATTACAAAGATTATGTGATAGAATAAATGACAATTGCAACTCCTATTTGAGTTTGATATTATACTTTGGAAAATGGCTTTGAATGCTCAAAAGATATGATAATGATAGCTCAAGATTTCTCAATAGGAATGATATGAAAGCTCTTTTGAAAATCTGAAAATTATGTCTTGGAGAGATAATTTTGAAGGTGAGAAGGCATGGCTTAAAAAGAGGGAAAGATTAGACAAAAATCGGATTTTAAGCAAGATTTTCATATTTTCCCGTTAACTCATCCGGGCGCTAAGGCACTGATCTGGGCGCCTGGAAAGAGCGTGTATCGCCCAGAAAGATCTTTTCTGCCGGGCGTTGTACCTTATATCCGGGCGACCGGAAAATGCCGGTAATGCCCGGATGCCATAAAAAATGCTGAAAAGGTATTTTGAGCCCAGAAATATTTGGGCATATTGAAAAAGAGATTTCTTAGCATTTTTTAACATCCCAAAAAATTTCAAACTAGTTGAAAGGTATTTTTATAAAATGATTTCAAAAGCAAGAGTTTGAAATAAAAAATATTTTTCTACGAATGATTTTGAAATCAAAAAACATTTTTTGGAGAAATTTTGAGCGATACAAATCATACTTAGGCAAGCGACAACTTTTAAGGCCGGTACCTCTTATGTCACCACTTCTCCTTCCTTGTGACTCCCTCTTTATCTACGAGTCAATAACTTGAATTCTTTAGGGCTTGGATACAATTTGATAGTGCTTGGTCTTTGATCCAAAGCTTTCTACTCTTGACTGAAACAACTTGATCCAATGTTGATGTAGACTTGCTTTGGAATGAAGGTCTTACAAAAAAATGTTAAAACACAATTAAGATGTTTTGTTATTATCAAAATAAAGATTATAGACTTTTCAGGCCAACAATCTCCCCCTTTTTGATGATGACAAAACATTGAAGTTAACAAGCATGAAATAGTTGAAATTTAAAGAATAAAACTTGAATTGAGGTCTCCCCCTCAATTTGTGCTTGATAAAATTTAGTCTTGATCCTGAAAAGCAAAACTCCCCCTGAATAAGTGCAATGATAGGCATATTTACTTCAATACTTTCTCCCCCTATTTGTCATCACAAAAGAGCATTTTATAGGAAATGAACACAATAGTAGGCGACAACAGGCATAAGACAAGAGATAAGCAAGGAAAAATGCAACGCATTAATGACAAGAAAGCAAAATATCCAACCAATGTTAAAAGATAAGGAAGAAAAACAGCTAAGGAGTGTTTGAGGAAAGAACCAACTGAAAGCAAAAATAAATTGTTTGAGGAGAAAACACAACTTAAAGCATCCACAGACTAAGAACCAATGTGGTGATCATATAAAGCCTTCAGCATCTGCTCCATTCTGTCCAAACGAACATCTTGTGCATGCAGGTGTGCAAGAATTTCATCATGGGAGGAGGAGTGAGAGGAAGACGGTCTAGCCCTTTGTCCTTGAGAAGTGCCAACACCACTGCTGCCTTGCCGTTCTATAGGATCTCTAAAAGTAGTGGGGTCAACATCAAGGGATTCAAACACAAGAGGATCATCACTCGTATCATCACCAATATTGAGAACTCGAGAGTTATGAATTTTCAACTTTTGGCGAGTGAGGCTAGTAACATTGAGAAGATAGGATCTATCACTATTGGCCTCAAACTCGTGATCTCGCGAAACTTCTAAAGACTCAAAAAGGTGAGTTAAGGGTACCCCATAAGCAAGTTGATTTTGAGCCTCCTTGGCATGGATGATATGGTTAATGATGATGTGTGGAAGATTGATACGTTTAGCTTCATACATCAAATACATCAACAGTGCAGTGAATTTTGGAATTGAACCATCCTTAACTTCCCGTGGAATAATGACCTCATGAAGAATATAAAATAGCAGCTTCTTTTCTAGAGTGAGATCCTTAGTCTTAGGATATCCTAAGGAGCTTGTTCCTGTTCCTTCTCACAGAAATTCTATAACATTGGCTTCTAAGTTATCAAGAACACCTTCTGGCATACCTCTATATGAATAAAGTTTAGTGCCTTGATTAGGAATCCCAAAGGCTCTAGCAACAATACTTGCAGTTAATTCTAGTTCCTTAAACTTAACTTGACTATTCAGTTTCATGGTGGTGAAGTCTAAGTTAACATAGTAATAGAATTCTCTAATCCATGCAGTATTGCCTTTGTTTTCAAACCTTAACATAGGTAGCCACCCTTGAGCATCTAAAAGTTGATAAATTCTAGTACCATTAAGCAAGGTGGGAGGATCTAAAATCTTACCCCATAGGATGTTTTGTTGTGGAAAAGCATATGGATTTACAATGATCTGAGGGCCTGAGGATGAAGATTATCCTTGCTTGCGTTTCCTGGAGTCAGCCCTTGGTGGTGCCATTTGAATTTGAAGGTTGAAGAAGCTTGTTAGAAGAAAGGCTTAGTTGAGGAATTTCACTGAAGACCTTGTATACAAGGTTTTTTAAGGATTGGATAATGAAGATTTTGAAAGCTTTGATGATGAAAATATAAGAGTTTGATGATTAAAGAGTGTTTTGATGGTGAGTAATGGTGAAGATGTTGGTGATTAAATACGAGGAATTGAGAGAAGAAAGAGTTTATATTTGAGAAGATGTGAAAAAGTGAGGAGAGAAGAAGGAGATTTCGGTTTTACAAACTGCTCGATCCGGGCGATAGGCCCTTTTTTCGGGCTCCCGGATGAGGGCAGTAACGCCCGGCAGAGAGCGAGGTTCCGGTCGTTACATGCTTCTTCCGGGCGCCCGGAAGAAGGCAGTAACGCCCGGATCACTATTTTTCCAAAAAATGCAATTTTTTCACCAGGTTAAGTGACACAAAACATTCCTAGTTCCCTTCTAATAGCACAAAATTGATTCTCATGCAATGGTTTTGTAAAAATATCGGCCAATTGATGCAAAGAATCAACAAAAACAAGTTCAATATCCCCTTTTTGCACATGATTTCTTAGAAAATGATGACGAATTTCAATATGCTTAGTTCTAGAATGTTGAATAGGGTTCTTTGATAGACTTATAGCACTTGTATTATCACACCTGATAGGCACATGATCATATTCGAGACCAAAGTCAAGTAAAGTTTGTTTCATCCATAGAATTTGTGCTGCACAATTACCTATAGCTACATACTCTGCTTCTGCTGTTGAAAGAGCTACACTATGTTGTTTCTTACTAGACCATGAGACTAAGGCATGTCCTAGAAATTGACAACTGCCGCTAGTGCTTTTTCTATCAATCTTACATCCCGCATAATCGGCATCAGAGTATCCTAGAAGTTCAAAAGATGTGCCTTTAGGATAAAAGAGTCCTAGATTGATGGTACTCTTAAGGTATCTAATAATCCTTTTTACAGCATTCAAGTGTGATTCTTTCGGAGAAGATTGAAACCGAGCACATAAGCATACAGAAAACATAATATCAGGTCTTGAGGCAGTTAAATAGAGAAGGCTTCCGATCATACCTCGATATTGCTTTTCATCAACAGATTTACCTTTTTAATCTTTGTCAAGTTTGATTGACGTTCCCATAGGAGTGCTCATTTCTTTTGCAGTTTCAAGCCCGAATCTTTTGATGAGTTCCTTAATGTACTTGGCTTGATTAATGAAGATCCCTTCTTTTGTTTGTTTGATTTGAAGTCCAAGGAAGAAATTTAATTCTCCCATCATGCTCATTTCAAATTCTTTGTGCATACATTCAGAAAAATACTTGCAAAGGGATTCATTAGTAGCACCAAAGATAATGTCATCAACATAAATTTGAACAAGCAAGATGTCTTTAGTTTTTCTTTTTACAAATAAAGTAGAGTCTAGTTTATCTCTAGAGAAGCCGTTGTCAAGTAGATAATTACTTAATCTATCATACCATGCCCTAGGTGCTTGTTTAAGTCCATAACGAGCTTTTTGAAGTTTGAATACATGACTTAATAAATTTGTATTTTCAAAACCGGGTGGTTGTTCAACATAAACTTCTTCTTGAAGATATCCATTTAAGAAAGCACTTTTGACATCCATTTGATAGAGTTTGAAGTTCATAAAACATGCATATGCTAGTAACATTCTAATGGATTCAAGTCGAGCTACCGGTGCAAAGGTTTCTTCATAGTCTATTCCTTCTTCTTGATTATATCCTTGAGCAACTAATCTAGCCTTATTTCTAGTTACATTACCGGATTCATCTAGTTTGTTTTGAAAAATCCATTTTGTACCAATAATCGGGTAATTACAAGGTCTTTCAACTAAGGTCCAAACTTGATTTCTTTCAAATTGATTAAGCTCTTCTTGCATAGCAATAATCCAATCATCATCCAATAATGCTTCTTTTATATTTTTAGGTTCAATTTGAGATATAAAAGCTACATGTTCACAAAAAGTATTCAGATTGGAATGAGTTCTTACACCTTGTGATGGATCCCCAAGGATTTGATCATTTGGATGATTTTTGACAAATTTCCAACATTTTGGAAGATCTTAATTTGTTGATATGATTTGATCATTTGAAGTTGGTGGTTCTTCCTCTATTTGAGTATCAATTTGATTGCTTGTGGATGTATTGCCTTCTTCACTTGTCGGAATAGGTCGACTTTGTTCTTCAATTTGTTGAAAGCTCATATTATCATCTTCATCCTTTCTTGACATAAATGGGTTAGTTTCATCAAAGTTAATATGCATAGATTCCTCAATTACGGAGGTTCTTTTATTGTAAATTCAATATGCCTTGCTTCTAGAAGAATATCCAATAAAAATACCTTCGTCGGACTTTGAATCAAACTTACCAAGATACTCCTTATTATTTAAGATGAAGTATTTACATCCAAAAACTTTAAAATGTGAAATATTTGGAGTACGTCCTTTCCATAATTCATACGGAGTTTTCTTTAGAGAAGGCCTAATTAAAACTCTATTTAGAGTATAGCAAGCCGTATTGACAGCTTCTTCCCAAAAGTATGTAGGCAAGTTGTTTTCTTTCAACATTGTTCTTGCTATTTCTTGTAAAGTTCGGTTTTTCCTTTCAACAACCCTATTTTGTTGAGGAGTTCTAGGAGCCAAAAAATTATGCTCAATGCCATTTTGTTCACATAATTCCACAAAAGATGCATTTATGAATTTCGTGCTTTGATCACTATGAATGCATGAAATATAGTATCCTTTCTCATTTTGCACTCTTTTACAGAATTTTGCAAATTCATTGAAAGCATCACTTTTGAAAGCAAGAAACATCACCCATGTGTATCTAGTATAATTATCAACAATAACAAAAATATATCTAGATCCTCCTAGACTTATTACATCCATCGGTCCAAAAAGGTCCATATGAAGTTTTTGTAGAGCTTTTGATGTAGACACATGCCTAATGGTTTTGAAAGATACTTTATGTTGTTTTCCAAATTGGCATGCATCACATAAATGATCTTTTTCAAACTTGGTCTTAGGAAGGCCTCTCACAAGATCCTTTCGAGAAAGTTTACCAAGTAGATCCATACTAATGTGTCCTAATCTTCTATGCCATAACCAAGAACTTTCATTTGTTGTGATTAAACAATCAATATTTTGGCATGATATACTTTCAAAGTCAATAATATAGACATTTTCATGTCTATTTGCAGTAAACAACACATTTTTCATTTTGTCAAAAATGGTGCAACATGATGATTTAAATTCAACTAGATAATCATTATCACATAGTTGGCTTACACTAAGCAAATTATCTTGCAATCCTTTCACAAGTAGCACATCATGAATGGATATTTTATTTCCAATGCTACCTTGACCAATGATTTTACTTTTTTCATTATTTCCAAAGCTCACAAAACCTTTGTAATTTTTGATAGGCTCATAGAAAAGAGATGGATCACCGGTCATATGCCTTGAACATCCACTATCAATGACCCAATTTCCTTCATACTTCATCCTTAGGGTAACCTATATACAAAAACAAAATTTAGGTTCCCAAGTTCTATTGGGTCCTATATTGTTAGTATTGACTTTTAACACTTTTGATAATCCATTTTGGTTTAAGTTAAGAAGGAATTTTGGAGTCTCTACCTATCATATTTCGAAATTTACAATGTGATGTTATGTGACCTTGTCTTTCACAATAGGTGCATGTTTTTTGAAATCCTTTAGATGTTGATGCTTCATTTGTAGATGATGATGCTTTAACAAAATAGCTTTTTAGAGATTTTTGTTTTGAAGAAGGTTCATATCCTAATCCACTTTTATCAAAAGCCATTTTTTGAGAGCCAAGCATTTTATCAAGGTTTTCTTTTCCTTTTGTAAATCTTACAAGGTTTCTATTTAATCCTTGATTTTCTTTTTCAAGCTTTTCAATTTTTGTTTGAAGATTATTATTTTCGAAATGAATTTTAAGTGCTTTTTCATGAGCAAAATTTTGATCTTTTTCAAGCAACTTATTTTCTTCTTTTAAGGTATTATTTTCTTTTTGAAGTTCATGTATCTTAATAATTGCAATTTCAAAACTATCATGCATTTTTTAGAATTCATTTTGTAATTCTTCAAAAGAACATTCATTTTCAATTAATGAGCTAGAGGTGTAATATTCGGAGTTAAAGGAAGAACATACCTCATCATCTTCTTTTGTCATAAGACAAATGATGTTTGCCACTTCTTCATTTTCACTTTCCTCACCGATTGATGCATCGTCATCAACGTATGTTGCCTTCAAAGCTTTTCCTTCCTTGGTTTTGATTAGTTTTGGACAATTTGCTTTTATATGACCCGTCTTGTCACAATTGAAGCACATTCCTTCTTCTTTTGATTTGTTTCTTCCTTTGTTCATAAACCTATTGTAGGGAGCTTTGCTTACCTTTTTGAATTTAAGAAATTTCTTAAAGTTCCTTGTAAGAAGAGCTATCTCATCATCATCTTCTTTGTTTTCTTCTTCTTCATCACTTGAGTAAGCCTTTGATGCAAGAAGCGCAAGTGACTTTTTATTATTCCTTTTTTCTTCTTCTCGGTCTTTCCTCTTCAACTCATGGCTCATAAGAGATCCCATAAGTTCACTAAGAGTGAGAGTTTTGAGGTCTCTAGCTTCTTCAATAGCCGTTACTTTAGCTTCCTATGGCTCGGTTAAGCTTCGGAGAACTTTTCCTACCAATTCTTCATTAGAATACTCTTTTCCAAGAGATTTTAGAGCATTAACAATATCAGTGAATCTAGAAAACATTTGTTCTATATTTTCATCAAAAGACATTTTGAACATTTCATATTTATGAACAAGCATGTTTATTCTAGTTTCTTTAACTTGGTTGGTGCCCTCATATGTGACTTCTAATTGATCCTAAATTTCTTTAGCACTTTTACATCCGGAAATTTTATTGAACTCATTTGAATCTAAAGCAAGATATAACATATTCATAGCTTTATAGTTTCTTTCACACATTTTGAAGTCATCATCATTATAATCTTTTTCCGGTTTGGGGGTAATGATACTTTGTTCTCCTTCCTTTTTAGTTAAAGTAGGATTGATTGGTCTATTTTTTATCACATTCCAAACTCTTATGTCATTTGCTAAAATATAGATTCTCATCCTAGTTTTCCAAAAAGAATAGTTTGTTCCATTAAACAATGGTGGTCTAGAGGAAGATTGTCCTTCAACTATATTAGACATTGATGAGCTTGCCATAGGGATCCTCTACTAGATGTTAAGCTATATGTAGAGTACTAGCTCTTGATACCACTTGTTGGTCCTTAATAACCTAAAAGGGAGGGTGAATTAGGTTGTTTAGGCAAGGTTAAGCAATTTAAAATTTCTTAATAAGGAGGCAATGTCTAGTAAGGATTGATAATACACTAGAAGCTCTTGTAGGCAATTTATCAAATACTTGGTGAGCATATGAGTATTTAACACTAGATATGCAATTAGAGTTTCAAGGTAAAATTTCAAATAGATATCTCAACAATTACCAAGCAATTAAGATGAGCAATATCCACACGAAAGTAAATAACTTGAAAATAAGGAGAATAGAGTAAGAGAAATCACATACGATGATTTTCAAGTGGTTCGCACTCCCGGAGGCCTAGTCCACCACCTAAGGTCTTCTCTTCCCTTAGGATTTTAATAACACTTCACTATGATGCTTCTTCAAATGTTGGTGAAGCAAGAACCAACTACAATTACTCTTGAGTCCACAAGAGTCACACAAGCTCCTTCAAATGTAGGTGAAGCTTAACCTACTACTATCTCTTCCTTTGAGTCCACAAAGGATTACAATACTTCTTCTCACAATGATTCTCTCAATCTATGTGAAAGAATGTATTACAAAAATTATGTGATAGAATAAATGACAATTGCAACTCCTATTTGAGTTTGATATTACACTTTAGAAAATGGCTTTGAATGCTCAAAAGATATGATAATGATAGCTCAAGATTTCTCAATAGGAATGATATGAAAGCTCTTTTGAAAATCTGAAAATTATGGCTTGGAGAGATAATTTTGAAAGTGAGAAGGCATGGCTTAAAAAGAGGGAAAGATTAGACAAAAATCGGATTTTAAGCAAGATTTTCGGATTTTCCCGTTAACTCATCCGGGCGCTGAGGCACTGATCCGAGCGCTTGGAAAGAGCGTGTATCGCCAGGAAAGGTCTTTTCTGCCGGGCGTTGTACCTTCTATCCGGGCGACCGGAAAATGCCGGTAACGCTCGGATGCCATAAAAAATGCTGAAAAGGTATTTTGAGCCCAGAAATATTTGGGCATATTGAAAAAGAGATTTCTTAGCATTTTTTAACATCCCAAAAAATTTCAAACTAGTTGAAAGATATTTTTATAAAATGATTTCAAAAGCAAGAGTTTGAAATAAAAAATATTTTTCTACGAATGATTTTGAAATCAAAAAATATTTTTTGGAGAAATTTTGAGCGATACAAATCATACTTAGGCAAGCGACAACTTTTAAGGCCGGTACCTCTTATGTCACCACTTCTCCTTCCTTGTGACTCCCTCTTTATCTACGAGTCAATAACTTGAATTCTTTAGGGCTTGGATACAATTTGATAGTGCTTGGTCTTTGATCCAAAGCTTTCTACTCTTGACTGAAACAACTTGATCCAATGTTGATGTAGACTTGCTTTGGAATTAAGGTCTTACAAAAAAATGCTAAAGCACAATTAAGATGTTTTGTTATTATCAAAATAAAGATTATAGACTTTTCAGGCCAACACGTAGGCAGTCTCTGCAGACATCACGTACATTGACTCTAGCCTCGGTCCTTCCAAGGTTGGTGTGCCAATCACTTTTATATTTTGATACACCTTCACATCATCAGGACCAAATAGTACCCAGTTTCCTGCATCTGTCAGTTGTGAGACTGATAGCAGATTTTTCTTTATTCCTGGTACATGGTAGACATGATCAAGCTGCATTTGATCTCATTTCTGGCGAGGCTTGATCATGGTGCTACCTACGTTAACGATCGGTAGTCTTGTATTGTTTGCTGTTATCACCACTCGTCGCCCTTTGTACTTTGACATATCATGTAGCTTCTCAGCTTTTCCTGTCATGTAGTTGGCATAGCTTGAATCAACGATCCAATCTTTATTGTAGTTGATTCCTTTGGAATTGTTGACTATGTCTGCTGGTATCTCTTCTGCTTTCGAGAGTATTGCTCCGTCCTGATTGATTTCTTCTGTCTCCTCGAAGGAAGCCTCAGCATCCCAATCTTCTTCTCCATCTCGTTTTGAGTGACTAGTTGATATGGCAGCATTTCCCTGAGTGTCTTTTTTGTTGTACCAGCAGTCTCGAGCGTAGTGGCCTTTCTTCCCGCACGTGTAGCATTCGCCATTGCGCTTCCTACTTTGTTGCTTGTTATCTTGATGTCCTTGATTAGCTCCCCCTATTTTAGAGCTTCTTCCATTTTTCTTCTTTGACGTATCCTCGAATCTCTTCCCATATCCTGAATTAGACCGCCTATTGGGTCGGCCCTTGCCGCTAAAGAGTGCTTCCTCATCACTCTTTAGTGAGACCCTTGTCATTTGCTTATTTAATGCTTCTTGGTTGGCCAGTAAATTTTCTAGTTCTATAAGTGTTGGTTGTTCTGACCAACCTTGAATTGCAGTAATAAAGCTTCTATATTCGGGTCTTAACCCATGAATAATAATTCTTCTCATTCTTGCATCCGATATTTTGGATTCAGGATCTAACTCAGAAATTTCAGCACATAGAGATTTTACCTTGCTGAAATACTGATTGATCGTCAAGTCTCGTTGAGCGATTGTCATCAACTCGCTCTCGAGCAACTGTAGTCGGGCAGTATTCTTCTTTGAGAATAGCTTTGCGAGAGTGTCCCATGCGTCTTTTGGTATGTCAATCATCTTGATGTGCTGTAATAGGTCATCTTCCACTATTGTCCTTATCGCATACAGTGCCTTTCCAGCCTTTATTTTCCACTTGCGTAACGCCTCGACATCCTCCGTCGGTGGGGGTGTGGTCTCAGTACCACCCACGACCTCCCAGAGGTTTTGCCCCTGCAAGTATGCCTCTAAACAGCTGGACCACGAGCCATAATTATTGCTATTGAGCCTCTTGCAATTCCCAATAGCTAGAAGATCTGCCATCGTGACTTGGTAAATACTTTCCTCGTACCAAGTAAGCTTGGTCCCAGACCACGAGCTTCACTGTCCCTGACAGAGCACCTGCAGAATCTCTACAATGATAACCGGTAATTTTGGTCCCAGGCCGTATGGCTCTGGTACCACTTGTTGAACAATAAACAATAAAGTAATAGACACTTTATTATAATGTAGAAAACTATTTTATTATTATAATGCTTACACCAAAACACTACAACACACTTTGTATAAACAATCACTCAAACTTGTTATGTAATATATTTTCTCTCACTACTCACGGCTACAACACTTCCTCACCACACCTCTTGCACACTCTTACTTATTTCTTTTTCTTTGCTTCCTCACTGCCACACGTTACAACGCAAGACCAAGGCTCTATTTATAGTAGAGCAAAGTCGGTGTTGGTGCATTCTAGACAACACCTGACTTGAAAAACTTACATTATTTTAATAAATAATCTTCTTACTTTTCCTGATTTTTCCAATGAAGCTTTGTGAACATTCCAGAGAAGAAGTCTCATGGATATTCTAGAGAGAGAGAGAGTCTTGTGTTGATTTCTTTAACAAGATCATCTCAAAACCTTCAGTAATTTGTTAAAGGGTGAAGTGTATCAGACTCCCTTGTACTTTAGCGAAAGTGCACAACATCTCCCTATAGTTTAAAAACCCTCTGAGTTAGTCTTTGTAGTTTTTCAAAAGTGCACAACACCTCCCTACAGTTAAAAAATCCTTTAAATTTAACGGAGAGTGTACTTCACACACGTTAAGTGAATTTTTTATTTTTATTTTTAATGAATTTATTCATTAAATAATTATATGAATTGACTAAATTACCATTTTTTTTGGCCTAAACAAAAGAGGAAATGGCAAAAGAGAGAAATAAAAAAAAAAGAGGGTACTTACATCTTTTTTATAAAATCCGTTAAATATGACGGATTTTATAACTGTAGGGGGGTGTTATGCACTTTTAAAAAACATAGGGACTAGTTCAGGAGATTTTTAAACTATAGAGGGTGTTGTACACTTTCATTAAAGTATAAAGAGGTCTAGTGCACTTCACCTTTTGTTAAATATTTGTTTAGTCTCTGATTGTGAAATAATTACATTTCTCTTGCTTAGTACAGAAAGAATAAAAGGCTTGTAAAGTAAGTTTGGATCCCATTCTTTCTGTAATAGCCCACGGTATTTAGTCAAGTCAACACAGATCATACTTTTCCTTATGATATATTTTCCACTTTGTGAATTTGTTACTTTATCATAGTTAAACATTTGCACATTCACAAGATTTTCTATGCTTCTCGAGCTTGTTGGTATATAACACTTTTCAAGTAATAGAAGATTTTAAATTCTTTATTTTCTGTTATTGCTTTATGGAAAGCTTCTTATTCTTTTCAACAGGAGCCTGAGACGTGATTTAAGGTATTATCTTAAACAAATGCCTTGCAAGGCTGCAATAGTGCTAGACAACATGTTTACGGAGGTTGTACGACCTGTTTAGTTTAATTTTTTTAAGAACTGCTCTTTTATTTTTGTACAAGTATTTATTTTTTACTGTTACACAGAATTAAGATGTTTTCTATAATGTTTATTTTCTTTTCTTTTTTTCTCCATATTCTGTAACATAAAAAATCCTAAAGGTGTGTGACATTTAGCTATTTTAAGAAGTTTAGTGAATTGTTGAGATCAAGTGTGATCATGATTTTTCATATTGATTGACAATTTCGTATAATCTTTGTAATCAGGAATAGCATGCTTCTCAAATTCTGAGCAATTTCTTGGATCGTCTGATCATGGTTGTTCTTAGCAACATGAATTCAAATAATCTTGACTCTGCAAGAATAGATTATCCTTGAACATCTAGATTATCCTTGAACATCTAGATTATCCTTGAACATCTCAAATTTCATAGCAACTTAAAGCTAACATGTTCTGATCTCTAATTGCTCTTTTGCACAGCACGATCTTATATGTTTTCCCTTAAGTGTGAAACTTATAGTACTTTCGTAAAAGATATGTTAGATTTGTAGAAGCAATACAAAAAAATGCATTAGCTTGTAGTTTTGCAACTACTGGAAGACAATATTTTGCCGTGTGCCCTTTAGCCATTTATCATCACCTGCTTATCCTTTAGTGGGATCTAGGAAGGACTAGACAGCGTATCTCTGTTGCATATCTTGTAACTTGTGATCAATTTGATGATGTCAACAACCAGATCTACGAAAGAGGAAACTTTCTCTCTCACTTCTCCAGTCCTCCAGAACAACGAAGAAAGCGTACTGAGCAACCAACCTCGGATGCACCTATTTCTTTGTGGAATAAAGACTGAGCCAGATATCAAGGACTCAATGAGATTTAGTTTTTCCGAAAGACAGCTTGCAACAGGTGATTTTTCGGAGGACAACTTTCTGGGAGAAGGCGGATATGCTCAAGTATATAAAGGTCAGCTTAAAGATGGGCAGCTCATTGCAGCAAAGGTGCGGAAAGATGCAAGTATACAAGGATGTGCTGAATTTCATTCTGAAATTTATGTCTTAAAGTCACCACAAATACATAGTTATGCTGCTGGGATATTGTTGCAAGGAAAATACCAACATATTGGTGTATGAGTATATCTGCAACAAGTCTCTTGAACAGCATCTGTTTGGTATGTAAAGAAGGTTATCTTTGTGACTGTAAAAATATCCCTTTTATTGAACCAGCAATGGCCAAAAAGGAAAGACAGAATAATGTTTTCTTATTAACATATCCTCCCTTCCCACCTAGTGGGACAAGGCTTAGTTTGGTTTGGTTTGGTTTTATTAACATATCCTCCCTCTCCCCCACCTCTCTGTGTCTCCCTTTGTTCCTTTCCCATCTGATCCAGTTCAATGATTTAGACATTGGTTATGCACAGATAACACGGAGAATGTCCTTAAGTGGCATAGAAGATATTCTATTGCAAGAGAAATTGCAAAAGGGTAGCGCTTTCTACATGAAGAGTGCCGTGGAAGTCCCATAATCCATCGGGACATGAGGCCCAGCAATATATTGCTCACACACCACTTTGCATACTGATTGTCTTTGCATCTCACCCGTATGCTCTAGCAATCTACTCAAAAGTATTTTGGTAGAGTACTCGTTGAATTCCCTTTTTAATTCTAAAATGTCTTGCATTTTACCCCCTTCCCTGCTTGAACTGGTTTCCTTTGCCTGAAATTAATGAGCCATATCATGTGATTGTGTTCCCGAGTTGCAGAGAACAATCCGAACTGTTCTTATGGTCATATATAACTGCTAATACTAAATTTCCTTTGAATTTGTTTGAATTAAAAGAATCTCATTGTAGATAAATTTGTAGAATGGATATTTGCAAAAGGTGTGGTTCATATTCTAGACAGGTTATGCTTTTTTTCTTTATTATTATTTTTTAAGAGATTGTATACAATTAATTAAAGTTGGAACTTAAGTACAGGAAATGAAATTGCATTCCAGAAATAGAAGATTTCATAAATCTTTAGTGTATTTGATGCATGGAAATAATATTCCATATATTCATATCCAAATCTGTCTGAGTGCATAACCATATACTAAATAACTCATTATCTGCGAAATGCTTCAGTATAACCATTTTTTTCCCTTTTTGTGTGTGTGTAAATGTTAATACTAGTTTTTAAAATTCTTTCAGTTACATATTTATCATAAAACTCAGAGGACAAAACTAAATGAAAAAGAGGAGAAAAAAAAATTAAAAATCACCTATAAAATATTTTAGAAAATGACAATGAATTTCCAAAAAATCTTATGGATAAGAAAAAGACCTTTATTATCGTTTCTAAAGGGTTTCAAGTTAATCAATCAATAACCTTTGTAATGTTAGGACGGAGTAGAAGCCAATGATTGACTAGGACATGCTATTGTTGTCCTAAACTCTTGCTTTCTGTTTCTGACATACTCAATATATGCTAGGTAATATAGAAGGAACAGGAAACATGTGTTTAGTTCTTGGGCTTGGAGGTGTATCCTTATATTATTTTCCTATTCCTTTTGAGCAACATAATGACTCTGACAAAGTTCAGTTTTACACGAGGGAAGTGCTTTTCTCTCTCTTTCGTTCATTCGGCACATCTCACAAATATGTGAGATTTACTTTTTATTTCATTGAACCCAATAACGGTTGACAGATTGAAACATTTTTCTTTATATGATCAATTTTCAACAAGTGACAAGATGACAATTTTGATAAATCGCCATCTACTACAATATGACAATATGACGTGTTCTATTACGTGGGACTTTGGGATTAATATCTACATAGGATTGGAGGAACCCTGTACTTCGTTGGGAGTTGAACTTGGGAGCTCTCGGTCACAAAGCCACAGTGTGCATCCTTTTTAGGATTTGATCATAATTTTTTAGCGCAGTTGTATCATCTGTATTTATTATGGTTTTCAAGATAGCAATTTTGTTCCCGACAAAAAAAAAAAAGCAATTTTGTTTGAACATTTCTTCCCTTTAGAAGGTGTTTTGAGAAGATTATAACCTGGTCAAAATAGCTTATAAGTTCTTTTTTATTTTTAAGCTTCTTATAAGCCCTTGGAGTTTAAGATAGTCTGATTAAGAAATTTATGCAACTACCTTTGTGTAATTGTTTTTTATTTCTTTTCTTTTCTTTTTATTAGCTTTTCATCTTTAGATCTTATGGCCACTATCGAACAATATTCTCATCTACCGTCCATGAATATGCAAATTGCTCTATTCAAAATATTGTTCTTAATTTTCTTAACCATACACAACTTATTTTTAACATCAAATCTAATGGCATTTATGAGATGGTCCTCAGTGAGTGTTTCATTTGCGAAGATTCTTCTGTTATGTTCCTTCCAAATGTGAGAAAGAAAAGAAGGAGAGGATTCACAAGTAACACAGTCATAGCGCAGCTGCACAATATCGCAGGAAATTAAAGGGTAATTTTGTAAAATGGTGCGAAAAGAAGCAAACCCTATGGATAAAAAGATGGAAAAAACGTGAGAGAATGGGGCTTTTGGGAGGCGGCTGGTTTTGTGAACAGAGGTAACGTTCTAGAGGGAAAGAAGGAGAGGATTCATAGAGTCGAAGACGGAGGAATGATCCGAAGACGAACTTCTGCCCCAATTCTTCTCCAAATCCTAGTTTTTTCTATCTCTCTTATCATGATTTACGTTACAATTGGGATTTTATTTAATTTATTTGTTATGTTCTAAGTTATTTTTCTAGGGTTACGATGTAGTCAAATTATGAATACTTGAAACTTTTGATTTTGATTGATTGATGAACTATTCCATTTATGCGTTGAGTATTTCATGCTAAGTTTAATGCTTGTGATTGGCTGATCAACAATTGCATGATTCGTAGTTTGGTTTGATACTGAGAAGTGATAACTAAATTAGACCACGTGTAAAATACCATTAAATCATCATAAGTTAGAGATAGTTATGAGATCTAGTGCAGCGCATGAATTTATAGGGCTTAATGAGTTCTCTAAGTTCACAGTTATCACAGAGATGTAGGTAGCTTGCTTAGCGGAATATGTTATTGATACTTGAGAAAGATTAATAACCACATTAGCAAAATTGCTGACAACGTAAGGAATATGTGTCAATTGATTTAAATTAATAGTTTCAAGTAGGATTAATCGTGGTAAAATCGGAACCCCTAGAGCTTTTAATTATTGAATCAAACCTGATGAGTACTTCACAATGTAATACTTGTTGTGCCAACCTTTTTTTTAGGAAGTCCACTTTGCGAAGATTGCATGTTGCTCTTGAGCACAAAAGTAGAACCACCCTCTGCCCTTTGGATTCAGCTTGGCCACGAAACATCTTCGAAACAAGGTGTTGGTCGAGACAGCCCCTTTTTCACTTGCATATGCATAAAAGGCCACCATAATGGCCCAACCATTAGGAACGATCTGGCCTGGGCTGATTTGAAAATGATTCAGCATCTCGACGATGTAGGACGGCAAAGATAGTTTGATAAACTGGAAGGCGATGTCATAAAAGGTGACATTGCCTTCCCCCATACAACAAGCGACCTCATCTACGTTCGGAACCCTGATTCTATAATCATGAGTAAGCGCTCACTCAAACAACCTGGCGTTGGCCTCAGACACTTCTGATCATAACATGTGTAAATCTTCTTCCTTCAAGCTTGACTGGTGACACAAAGCTTGGTGAGAGAACCTTTGGTTGGAAGAAGACCAAGCAGCTTGAAAAGGATTTTGTATGCTTGTGGCTGGGAGTTCAAACCCTATCAATGTCTCCAAGGGTGACCCTTTATCGCCCTCAATATCTTCGACGTTGGTAAAGCCCTCGAGCTCACCGCCAGCCACCTCATCGCTGACTTGAGAACCCAAGATCTCCACTTCACTGCTCTCAGCCCCTTCATCTTGGTTCAAAGGAAACCTTTCCTCAGAACTACCTGACCCATTCCCATCATCATAGGATTGGGCAGAATGATTTTGCGAATCAGATTCTACACCCAAACTTGCCATGGATTGGATAAATAGAATGGGGAAAGAAAATTACAAATCTAAGTGAAAGGTATGGAGGCTTACCTAGATTCCCAAGCTAATGTGACCGGGCTGGATTAACTGACCTGATGGATGTGAGAGAAATTGCTCTTGGAAATCCGATGGGTGGGGAGAGAAAAATGACTCAGAACAAGACCTCCTATTTATAGAAGTGGATAGGCGTCCTCGAGAAGACCAACTGTCACGTCACTGACAACTGTCAAAAAAAGTGGTACGACATCATAAAAGCAGTTTAAATTTAAAATTTGGGGCGGCTCGGTCAAAATCTTCCTCCACACCTCCTTCTAAGCTTTGGACTGGGGGGAGATTGATAGAGGAGTAAACAGACCTAACCCCAATAGTGGAATGACACCGAATTGAGGTGCATGATCCCTCAGCTCAGAACTACTGACTTGTGTATAACCGCCAGGACAGTTATTTACCCTGGGTGAAAGCTATTATCCCATGGTTCCTGACAGAACCCCTGACACCTGCAGACAGGATAGGCTGTAGTGTGACATGCCGTAGAGGTTCCATTAGGCATTTAATGAAGATTCAGCACAAGCCTTAGTATAAATACCCCCATTCAATACATCAAACAGAGGTAACAACTCGCTCATTAATTACTCTCTATTATTATTTGAGCTCGGACAAATTAACTCATTCTCACACTGAAGGAGGAGCGCGGGTGATAACTCCCGTTGTTCCTTTCTTTATTTTGCAGTCTTGCATTTTAGCTCAGAGCGAAGAAAACTACCCTTATCAGTAGCTCTATTATGTGTTTCTACGTATGTACGTGAGGGAGTGAGATACACACCAGAAAGCATTTGTAGCTCATTTCTATATGATGAAAAAAAAACTATATGTTGCAGAAGCTCAAATAGTTAAGTCACGAGAAACATTTTAGAGAATGCTAATAACCAATGAAATCCAAAATTTTACTTTCATATTTACTAGCAATTGGACAAGATAAACAATAAACAAGAAGGTTGATCTGAACCTACCTTTTCTCTATGGACAAAGGACTATTAACAAGTACTACTACGTCAAATCTAAACAAGAATTAGCACAAAAACCTCAAGTCCAAAATCAAAATAGAAAAACAAGAATGCACACATCTTAGGGGCAAAATAAGGAAACTTCAATGAAGACACATTGATGCAAAAAAAGTAATTTTAAAACACGGCTAAGACGTCATGACTTAGTTACATTAGAAGTCGCCATTGACATAATACTACTTATCAGGTATAAATCTTTGCAATTTCTGATGTAAAAAATACAAATATCGCATTTTTACTTGTCAAAAATAAAAAATGAAGATTAAAATACAAGAACACCTCAAAGCAATGGCTGAAGGTATAAATAAAAGAACTTGACAAACAGGATAAGAAATGGCAACATGTAATAACAAAACATCAAACCACAAATATGTTGATATCTTAGTGCTCACTTGCATATTCCGGATGATTCTGTAAGTCAATAGCTGAAGATTTGTTTTGATGCACTAAGGGAACAAAGCTAAGTGGACAAATCCATAATGATGCAAAAGTTGTGGTCTACAATTAATGTGATTATTTAATGGCATGATTGATAGAAGTATCAGGAACATTTGTATCAGCATATTGCAACTATAAATAGCAGTAGCAGAAACGATGTAAGCCAAGCCATTTGAAGAATGATAAGTTTGCATTGCATTTAATATTCATATCGTTCATATCATATAATAATTCCATCTCCTTCTCCCCCAGTTAATAAATAATCCTCATATCAAACAATCCATATTTTTACTACAATCTAATTTCCATCACCACAAATATCTATGGAATAACGTTGGGTAAAAATAAAAAAAGATACTGCATGATAGTAACCTCCCATATTTGTAGATTCAATTCTTCAGGGTCAGTGGTTTTGTAGATCAGTCTCAGTTTTTGGCACAAATTAGTTGCGTGTAAATCATCACAGAAAATGAAACAAAAACAATATAAAAAATCAATACTCGAATAGTTTGTGGTACCTTTTCCCAATGACAAGTTTTGTTTATGCAGTCCTCCACTATGATCAACAACCAGGTCCATAGCGGCAGCTTCCAATCTATTAAATCATAAATTATCATTTGGTGAACAGCCTGTCCAATGACATACAAAAATGCCAGCTTTTACTAATATTACTTAAATGCTGCTAAGGAAAGCTTGGAGGAAGAGGGAAGAGAGGGGATTTCATATCATTATCATGAGCTCATGACATACATCATAGCACAGGGAGAATTTAGTATCTCAAAAAGACGGCAGCGATACTGCTGGAAAGGACGGTTTCAATATTTCCCATAATCCAATTTTTCAATTTTTTTGATTCATTGGAATTTGTTTTTCCCGTTCCTGGTGGTATCAAAACACCGCTAAATAGAATATCTGTCTTCTCTTGTATTGAAAGCCTTGGTCAGCTCTTAGTGAGAGGTCGTGCTTCAAAATGCTGAAAGAAAGCAACTTTTGAGTGAAACAGTGAAAGCATATACCTCAAATTTTGCGAGCAAAGTAAGCACATATAAGGACATTGTATCTCCAGAATCAAAGATAGATGTAACCGGTGCCTATATAACTTTTCTCCCACATTCAAGGAGTTTTTATAACTTTGTATCCCCAATATGTATAATTTTTTTATACAAGTACTCTATCAAAAGACTCCACTCATATGCTCAACAGACGAGGTAATGCTGTGGTTACTCATTGAAAATAAAGCGACAAAAGATATTGTGAAGCTTGCTGAAGGGCTATTATTCTTAATCAAAAACTCTCCCCAAATGGCTTGTCAATTGATCCTACGTTCCTTCATTCTTCTTTATCATTATCAGATGTACAGACAGTTTTTCCTAATTAATGCAAGTGTTGCTACTTTTCAAGTCTATAATTTTCAGTAAAAATTCCATGAGGCATGTGGCAAATCTGCCATAGCCACATGGACAAAAAGTGCTTCAATTAGTTGACAAATGTCTATCAATTATCATAAGTGGGGCATCATAGTAATTTATTTAAAATTCTATAAGGCCAAATTAGTAAAAGAGAAACTTCTAACATTCTGACATGGCATGTCTGCACGATACAAACTAACGTGGATTAGTTTCATAGAATAACAGCTTGACATGTGACTGTGGTAGATTTGCCACATAAGAATTTTTCAAAAACAAGGTATGTGTAAGTCAACTTTAATACTACGCTTCTCAGAGTACCAAATTGAGTCATACAAAGTGAATCATTCTTCTTTAATACTACTGAAAGAATTAGACATAACAAAGTAAGTCATACAAAGTTCTGCTTTCTGAATATCTAACAAGATTAAGTTTTCCAGAATTAGTACAATGAAGACCTCCCTCCTTCCCACACTGATGTCGAGTTACCCATTACGAGATGTGCCAAATGAACTACATATTGGGGCAGACTTCAGTCCATCTATCGGACTGGTCTGCCTCTCATATGGGGGGTGGGCCCCACTTGGTTGACCAGTCCATCCAGATTGACTGGTGAGTTTTCCCTACATATTAGATTATTTTCCCGTGGCCCTCTATGCTACCATCAGATTGTTTAAAACTACAGAAGTAGCCCAGAACACCCACTTTAGACCCCACTTTCTTAAGCTAATATATATATTCAATTCTTGTATTAAATGGCAACTTAAGCCGAAAGCGGAAACTTAATTTACGATGGAGAACTACAAAGGATTTTAGACAAAAAGAAAACTTGTACCAGAATGATAAAAATGATGGCAAGGAACCTTTCCACGATCAGTATCACAGCTTACCTACAATTTGCAGGGAAATTCACAATATAATGCAAATTAATAGTTACGCCGTACTAACTAGATTGCATCTAGAAATTATTCGTCTGGTTTTGTATGCCCTTTACAGGTGCACAATTCTTTTATTTTGGTCACAGAGCCATAGATGGTGGAACAGAGAAAGTAAGTTCCAGGTCAAAATAGCGAGGCACAAGAGAAGAGTGTAAGTATTTTAAGAAATTTATATGTAAGAAAGTGCATTTAGAGCAATCTTCTTCAGAATAGGTACGTAAAGCTATGTGTAAAACAACAAATAAATTACAAAAACCATGATTACTTATATACAAATCAAAATCGTTCTCTCTCGCTCCAACACACGCACACTTACTCATATACAACATATTTTTTTTTAGAAATGAATAATTTTATTAATAATGCACTAAGGGGGTGCAACTCAAAGTTATTTACATCAACAACATAAAATTTCACCAATTGCATCAATACTCAAGTAATATACAACAGACAAGACAGTAATTTGAAATAAATGGCTTGGTGGGGACAGGACATATTTTCTCTCAAGCCAGTGACACATCAAAAGAAAACGAAATCTGATTTTCATCCATGACTTCCAAACATAAGTTCCTAGGAATCCTGTCTTAGTAGACAACAATATTTTCCATCAACACACTTTTGCTCCAAGAAAATTGTAAGATCCACATATATTACTTATGAGATCAAGTTGTTGCATTATATGATCATAAGATTACAGATGGAATGTTCTGAGGCATCATACATATTATTGAAACACATAAATGATGACAAACCTTGCTTCTCCAGAACCTTTTCAGAACCGTTTTAAGAAGCAACATCCAGCAAAAACACAAAATACTATAAAGTAAAAGCCGATGCCAGCTTCTGCTACATTTTTATTGTTGCATCCACTCGAAAACATCGGATATTACCATATTATAACTCGTCCCGTGTAGAGAGCCTGTTCTAACACTTCCAGAAGAAGATGCTATGCCCAAGAGCAGTTTGTGAAATTCATTTCCAGGTATTGGATACTGTAAATCGTCTCTTGCTCACCAACAATCAGTTTTCTGATCTCTGGTTTCACCCTCTACAGCAGCAGAAACATAGGCAGTCAATCAGCAGAAAGTCGAATTCTTCAGATGTCTGAGGGTAGAAACTTAAAAGATGGTGCTTAATTACTGAGGTGGTGCTTCTAAAACTCCTTTTCATATCTCTTGAAGTCCACGAGCACCTGTCAAAGGAGTAGGTTGATGAGGAAAAACAAACTAGATTAAGACAGAAAGTCCTGATATAAAGAACATTTTGCATTTTAGAGAACGTTAATAAGCTATGACATGAAAGTTTAGCATTCATACGTCTCAGCAGAGAAGAAGAATAGATAACTAACCAAACAAACTACACTAAGCCATCCCATCAGGTAAGCTCTGTCAACTCCATACATGCGAGATCTCGTTTAAGTGTCTCTCTACCCCACTTATTGTGAACTACATTTGTAGTTTTGACCTTCTAACAAGTGTGTTCACGTGTCTTCTCCTAACATAACAAGACCATCACAAATGGCTCCATTATCTTAGTCATTCTAGGATTAATTTTTTCCAATTTTTTCTCTCAGGAGATTGTTGGAATCTACTTCATTTTGCCACAATTAACATGGCATTATTCACCTGGCTCTCTTTCACAATATCCTGCTATGTGTTCTAATATTCTTCTTGCACTGTATTTTCTTCTTCTCCACTGATCATGAATTGCTGATATTTTAATTACGGATGCTTAACCTATTTGATCATCTACAGTTTTATAAGTGATCATCCATTCTTTAGAAGGCAATATCCAGCTTGAGCTTAAGAAAAACCAAGCAAAGACCTAGACTTTCATAGATCTCATAATAACTGAAGAGTAAATAAATAAATAAAAAGAACTGAAAGTAAAATTGAATTGAAATTGCAGGCAAAAGCTAAACAATTACTGACCAAAAGCAATTGCTAACGAAAATAAGTCCTCTGTTTGGCCATGTGAATTTGGTTAGATAAGCAAATCAACTTTTCGGTTTAAGGGAGGCCTAAGCTATTGAGCTCACTTAAGATGTTACATGGGAAACTTGATCTCGTTACCTCTCGCATTTAAAGCGAGAATCATACCACTAAACCAAATGGCTAGTGGCTCCTTTTTTTGCTTTTGAACCAATAACTTAAATTTGCATTTGATGAGACTTAACAGCCATTTAAATTCTTTTTCCGCTATTTTCTTCATAATCTTCGGATTTTCCAAGATTTTGTAGCCTCAAATGTAATTTCTTGCAAAAATATTACATGAGAAAATTTACTACGAAGACTTCCAACTATAATCTCTATTGTTTAATTAGTCGAATTTTCAAATCATTATTAACGTTATGAAAATTATATTATAAGTCCCATTTGTGACCAATTCCAACCGTCCCGTAGAGCTCCAGCTACCGTCTAAAGCCTGTGAGAGTAACGCTAAAGATGGATCAATCGACAATGACTATGAATCAAGTAGGAGTTGAGATCCAACGTGGAGAAATTTGTTAGGAGTTTCATCTAGTGAATTAAAGAGTAAGAAAAATGATTTTTCCCACATCCGCAGATTAATAGAAGAATGAACTATTAATAAACATGTGTAGACTCAAGATTCAATAACTTAAACTTTTGGGCCAATATTTGAGTTATGTACATGTTTGTTAAAGGCTAGTTTGTTCTTCTATTCTCAAGGCGCAAAACACGTATAAACTATCCTTACGTCATGGAATTTAAAGCTCCTTCCCTGGACCAAGTATTTGTTGAATTTTACCTCTAGCCAGCTGAACAGATAGCTTTTACTTTTCTCTCTCTTCTTTCCAATGATACTACTTCATATCCATGTTGTCTAAACTTGTTGTTTTTGACATTCACTTGCGGTTAACTTTTAACATTTTTTTCTGACGAACGGTATACCATGCATCATTTTGATTAACCACAAGAGGGTTCTGTGGTGATTTTGGAACCACAAGGGGGTCCCATGCACTTTTGGTAAATCACTGGATGAAAATTTGGCATTTACCCTTTAGTATTTTCAATGATCTTCTCTAGTCCTTTAAGTTTCAAGCATTTCAGAAAAGATTCAACTCATTAATACTAATTGCAAGGCACTTCTTAAGAGATTATATTTAGTGTTTGCAAAGAATTCAAGCTCACTTTATAGTCAATGGACCTTGATATGTATATTTAGTAGTGCCCAAGAAAAACAAAAAGATGTCCTGCTCTAGTTTACTATAATCTTGACGAGATTTTGAATTGCAAGTATAGAGATAAGGACTACAATTGGCAAGGACAGTTGAAAAATTGAATAGTTGAGATATTCAAGAGTATAAATTTCCAAGATGAAGAATTCAATTTGGTGGAACCATCTCTTAAAACTCCTACCTTATGAAACTACATGGAGTATTATCAAATAAGCATTACCTGAAAGGTTTCACTCTTTGCATATCATGTTCCAGCAAATTCTTTACATATTGTCAATCCTATTTTTTTTTTTTTAATGTTACATATTGTTAATCCTTTGTTATTGTGTAAGCTGCAGTAGCGAGATTTATTTTTTCAAGTTTCAACCGGTAAGTGCTTATGTGTTTTGCTGCCAAATTATGAAAGAGCAGAGCTTAGGATCCCTGTGTAAAATAAACCAGAAGAGAAAGAAGCCTGGAAGAGGGGGAGGAGGCATATACATGACTGCTGGTTCAAGTAGAGACTTCAACACTGCAGATAATAAGGAAACAGCATGTAGAACATTCGCGTAAGATTAAGTGCTCTCTAGGGAGGTTGACAGCAACAAATTCACAGCACCCTCTAAATTTCCGACATATATAAGTCTGCTACTTTATAAAACAATATAAATTTACTCTAAGTCCAGAGTGATTTCCTTTGTGTTCTAGGATAGCTCTAGCCAATTGCTAATACCAGATATATGATGTTGTTCAGTAAATATCTAAAAATATTCAGTATCAGTAGATGAAGCAAAGCCAATAGGTGGAGAACAACTTTATCAAGTAACCTATTGCTTCATGATCGATTAAGTACGTAAATTTATACATTTAAGAGAGGCATGGCTCTGCTATCCACTTAATATCAGAGTATTTCTCAAAATAAGATGCAGCAATCATCCAAATAGAAATTAAACAAGTTAATATAAAATGAGAGCAGAAAAGAGCATATCCATTAATACAGTTCCTTTCTGGCATATCCATTAATATAGGTCCCTCAGCTCGACTTAGGCTTTATGAGAGCTCAACTCTAAAATGATCAACTGCCGAATTGTTAGTATTGCCTGGTGTGCTGATATTGATGAAATGAGAAAAAACTGAACATGACTTCACTCAGTGCATCTAAGCTTAGCAAGGAAACAGAACAAGCTAATCTGATTGGAGAAATTTTTGGACTTCATTATTTGATGGTGTTACCTCACTAAAGTTGAAAAACAAAGCAAGAAAGAGTAATTAAATTTCGAATGTTGGTATATTACAATGAACAACCAAAGTAAACTTGAAGGTTAACGAGACACTATTTACAGTTAGTAACATAGCTCAATAATCAAATTTAGTATAGTTAACTGATAGATGATAACCTTCAATCAGCAGATCATTAGTTTCATTTGCATTGCAACAAATAGCAAAAAAAGAGTTTTAAGATTACAGAAGACAATGATGAAAAAAATATGTCAAGGTACAGAAGACAATGATGAAAAAAATATGTCAAGGGCCAGAGTACGAACTGGTGGAAGTGAATGGTTGAAAGAGAGCACGAACCTTAAGCAGCACGCATAATTGATGGTGAAGGCAACAATTAGACAATCAACTTCTCAATGTTTTCCTGGTTGATAAAAATTTAACCTTTCTTATTGCATTAAGCAGCTTAAGCAATTCCATTAAATTTTTACTAGTTCCCAAGCACTTAACAACTCTGCGGTATGGTAAAATCTAGGCAATCAACAACTTATTCATCCTGTATGAACAACTCTTAGGGACTACTTGACTCGGTGGTGCAGCCCAGTGGGGGGCTGCACCCCCTCCTGCCAAGTGGAATGGCAGGGTTCGAGTCATAGGGGTGCGGGGAAAGGGGGATTTTTGGGGGTGGGGGGGGTGGGGGGGGACTACTTGAGAGGCACTATTGTGGCGAAGAACTTCGCAAGAAATTGATACAACTTAAGGTGTTTAGAAACAAAGATAAACGACCATTTACTTACAACAAACAGGAAATTTGATCCAATTGAACGCTTAAAACACAAATAAGAAAACATGCCAACTTGACGGTGTCATCGGTGAAAATATGCAACAATTAGATTATTAGCGCTGAAATTTTTTAGGCATTGTCACAGAAGAACCTCAATTTAGCTTCCTAGATATGTATATGAAGCCAACAGGTACATGGAAAGACAACTATCTGGACATGATGAAAGATAAAGATTATCACCTTCTCAGCTCCACCTTCAACTGTGAATTCATGTTAACTGTCCTTGAAGATAACTATCAAAACACATGGCCAATGTAATTGATAAAAACTTTGCGGCGTCTGAAATATATGCAGATGTGGCGATATAACTGAGGTAAAAGCTTACCAAAGAATATGACATTCTCTCCTCCACCTTCAGCATTGAATTTTCGTAAACAGTCCCTAAATAGAAATATCGGCACAAAAAGGTCACTATAACTGTGACAAAATTCCTTATAATCGGAGTTATCAATGTACTTGCAAAACATATCTGGAGCTTTTGTTGAAGATGCGCATATATAAAGAAGGAAGTTTACTATGTATATTTTCTATAATTGCAAAATTGTGCAAGAGCCTAATTCAATTGCACTATAGCATGATCATTGTAATAATCACAAAAACGAATATCAAATTACTAAAATTGACTGCAAGTAGACTAATGGGTTTGAATTTACTTACGTGGGAGCACAAGCAGACATGGATAATTCATTCACTTCATGATGAGGATTCCATATCCGATACTTTAGGATGAACATGGATCTTTAGTCCTTCGTTACCAAAATCCAGTTGCTCTTCTTGAATTTTCTTAACTGAAATTGCAGTAGAACGACTGCACCACATCACCTCAATCATTTGTAAGGTAGCAATATCTCCCATTTTTGGAGGAATCTCCTCAAGTTGCTCACATTTGTGCAAGATTAAACACTCGAGGTAGGGAAAGTGATCACCAGGGGCATTCCATCCTATGACATTTAGAGTGTCTAATTTCAAAAACTTGAGTTTCGGGAACACTTCATCCTCCATCTCCCATGTTTCACCCTCAAATGCATTGCCCAACAATTTGAGAACCTCGAGCTCACATAGCTTTGCAAGTTGTGAAATTTCATTCCACGGCATCCGAAAATTTGACAAAGTCAGCTTCTTAAGATTTGGGGGGAAATTAAATTCACATGGATATTTCCCCTTTCCATTATAAAATACATTTAGTGATACAAGTTGACAAAGAAACCCCAGCTCAGGAAATTGATTGCAATTTGTAGCATCATTCCATGAATCCAAAAATATGCATTTCAATTTTCGAATGCCTTGTACCCTTCTCAACATTTTTTCCATATCATCCCCATAAGCAAGAGATGGTGTGGAAAAGGTTTGCAGATTATCTAGTATGGAGGAATTCTCAAGTCTATCGGGCCCCAAATCAAAAGAAGCACTATCATTTATATGCACATGCCTCAACTTTGTCATATCCCAAATCGAATCTGATACATTTACAACTTCAACCCCCAATCCTTTGAAAAGAAAAGTTTGTAGATTCCAAAGATTGGCTATTGATGATGAAATTAAATCTACATAACTTTGACATGCCAAGTATCTTAATAGAATAAGAGCACCAATCTCTTTGAAAGAGTCGCCTATGTTGATACCTTCCAAATTCAATGTTTTAAGGAACTTAAAGTTGTGAAAAATGGATGAGATATCATACGAATAACTTGGGCCCATATCACTAGCAGCAAAGAACAACAGTGATCGTACAAATGGTCCAGATGGCTTCAACATAGTGAAATGATTTCTTTTGGGATAAATGTAGAGGCGGCGTAGGTGACATTTTATCGTTGTGGAAGAAGAAGAATCACTAGGGTCTATATCAACTTCTTCTTCTTCTTCTTCGTCTTCTCCTTCGTTGTTGTCTTCTTCGTCGTCTTCTCCTTTGTCGTCGTCTTCTTCTTCTTCTTCTTCTCCTTCGTCGCCGTCTTCTTCTTCTTCTTCATCTTCTCCTTCGTTGTCGTCTTCTTCTTCTTCTTCAATAGTATCCATATCATGATGATGAAGAAGAAGAAGAAAGTTCTCTTCTTCCCTTTTTTCCTCCTCTACTTTTTCTTCTAAATCCATATCATGATCATACTCATCTATCTTCTGCAGAAAGTTCTCTTCCCTAGCTTTGGCCAAGCAGAACTCACGTAAGAGATCATGAACACTACATGATTTCACCCCGTCATTGGATTTTTCTTGAGCAACTGTGACTAAACTTCTTCCAATCAAATCTGTAAAGTAATCCTCTGCCACATCCTCTAACCTCTTCAAGTCAGAATGCTTTACAAATCCTTCAGCAATCCACAATCTTATTACTTTCGAGACCAGAACTTCTTTATCCTCCAGAAACGCTCCAAAGTACAAGAAACAAGACTTTAAATGATCTGGTAAATGCTTGTAACTCAGCTCGATTACGACTTTGCCCTGTGTTTCCCCATCAGCGAGTATCAGTGAACTTAAATTTTCTGCAATTTGTTCCCACTGATTTGTTCTTTTCTCCATCTTGGCAAGAAGTCCGGCTGTCAAAACGAGTGAAAGAGGTAAACCTTTACAATTTTTTGCAATTTGCCTTCCGACGCCCAAGAGTTCGGTAGGACAACTTTCTTTTCGAAATAGTTTCTTCTCTAGTAACGCCCAACTTTCATCATCAGAAAGTAGAGAAAGGAATTGCACAATGCTATCAGATTTAGCTTGGGAAGCCAACCCTTGTATTCTCGTGGTGAACATAATTCGACTTCCATTGTTGTCATCTGTGAAACATCTTCTTACGTCATTCCAGGCATCAATTTCCCACATATCATCTAGAAAAATGAGAAACCTTCGTCCCTTGAGATGCTTGTACAACATTTCAGCTAATTCTGCATCATCCTTATGATGGTCTGTGTTAGAAAGTTGAACAACTTGACCCAAAAGCTCCAATAATAACTGTCCCGTTTCATATACTTGAGAAACACAACACCATGCACGAGTATCAAAGTACTCATTCACTAAAGGATCACTGAACAATTTCTTAGCAAGTGTCGTCTTGCCTTGTCCAGCCGTGCCGACGATTGAGATAATACGCAGTTTTGTTGGTCCTCGAATAAGCCACTCAAGCATACTTTCTGTCTCTTTCGTGAAACCAACCACATCGTTTTCGGTTGTTGGCTTATCAGTTTGAGATGTTGAAGTATGATGTTTAAACATGTCATTGAAACCATGACGACACTGTACAATCAAATCCGGGGAGGAAGTGGTCAACAAAACCCTTTTATAACCGTACGGGTTATCAGGTAAAACTCTTTTTATATCATTTAAAGCATAAATGTCCTGCACATCTTCCAAAATAATAAAATAGTGTCTATCTTTAAGAAGGTTGGATACCAACTCTTCTAACTCAGCTTCGCTCATATCACTTGTATAGTCTATCTCATCACTTTCGTAAGGTGGATTAAATACAACATTACGTAGGAGGTCAAGAAACACCTCCTTTTTCCTTTCTTTATAGGATGAGACCAAACTCCTTGTACAAACATATCCCCAATCACGCATTTCATTAATGAGTTGGTTGAGTGTGTCTCCAATTTCAGTATTATTATGGAAGATGGGGATTATTTCAAGCTTCTTTGAGCGCATCTTCATGATACTGAATGCAATTGAATTCGCATCAGCAAATTCCATCTTGATTACTCCTAGTTGATGTTCTAACTCTTGTACGATATGACGAAGCCAAAGCATAGAGTACCAACCAGGTATATCTGCAACTAGAAATGAATCAATGACATACTCTGCCTCATATGCCAAATTTGCAACGTTTGTGATGAAATCCTCTATATCCGCACCCTCCTTGCGCGGCTCCGGCATCTCCATGAGCTGACAACTCACCTCTTGTAGCTTCCGTTGTAACCATAAGATGTCAAATTTCAAAGCGGCAATTGAAGCATCAGCCTTGGCTTTCAGCAGCAGGTCCCCTAGATTGCCCAGAAGAAGGTCCACAAAGTCGAGTTGACCAGTCTTGGGGTAGTACATTCGCGATGGTTTTGACCTTTTCGCATGAAGCACTTGAACCATGAACTCAGCTTCGGAAAATAGACTAACTGGGCCTATAATATGGGCGAGTCGGTCATGCATTTCACCAGCCATGTATTCGTCCATATTCTTGAGATCAATGGAAGAGATGGTGAAGCCTACCAACCTGGGCAAAAATTCTAACTTTTTCATGGTATTATCGTATTCAATGAGCTCTTGGGGGGGATCCATGAGAATTGCTCTGAGGAGTACAATGCGCTGGACCATAAAATCCTTCTCTAGAAGCATTGAAGGAGATTGTTCAAAATAATCAACGAGAGCATCAAGAGGAGCTAGATTGTCCTCAAAGCAGTAGACTGGTGATGCCTTTGGCTCTTTGCCATGAATCATTCGGATAAAATCCATCCAATGTGACATGATTTTGAGAATACAGTTGAGTCTTCCCACCATTTCATGAGCCTTGTGTTGGTCCATATCCTTGAGATCATACCCTTTGATGATTTTTGCCGCATTCTGGGCCAAATAAACAATTTCTCCCATTAATCTACTATATCGAACGAATTGTTGAGCACGATCTATGAGAAATGCTTGGAGGAGTACAAGGTCAACGCAAACTTTTTTCATCCCTGGAACCATAAAAGGAGATTTTCCAACATATCGTAAAAATCGGCGAAGATAAGGGAGGTCATCCTCCAACTCTAATTCATGTATAGGAGACTCTTCATCCTCTAGTGATGATCCTAATAGAGCATCAAGATAAGCTTGTAGAATATTCTTGTCAAAGCCGACTCGTAATGGCTTTGGCTCTTCGTCTACAATCACCGCTTGCTTCCCTTTCTCCATTACTTGCTTCCCTTTCTTTTTCTTTTTCTTTTTTTAGTGGGAGGGGTTGTTTGGGAGTGTTTACAGACAGTGTAGATGTGAGAAATGGAGATGAACAATATGAGGAGTAATAAGGCTATGGCAGGTCAACGTTTACTCAGCCAACCACCACTACTTACTTTATTAGTACTAATAATCAGCTTTTCCTGTGCTAAAGATGCAAGGACCAACTTGCAAGAGTTTTTATTACCACATTGTTTTACCATTATACCCCTTTGATTTAGGTTGGGAATCTAAGATATCTTGGGAGATACTTGAAAAAACAAATAAATGAGCTGTGAAATGTGAGAGAGCAATTAACGATGCATAAAAAAAAAATTAGAAAATAAAATAATAATTGGCAAATAAAAATAGTAGAGCCAAAGATCCTTGATCTAGTAGCATGATGCTCAATCGTAGTGTTTGTGAGGTATTACTCGTGTATATTTGTATGGTTTTAAACTTTTTTTTTAATCAAAAAATAAAAAATAAAAATAGTGGAAAATAAAATGGAATGAAGAGGTAAAACTTAAAACGAGAAGTTATTAATTCTTCAATTATTTTTACTTAGTAATCATAAAGTTCAAAATCGCTCTATAAGAACATGAGTTAATCCTCTTGAAATATCAATTGATTTTGAAATGAAATTACATAATTTTTAACATGGTATTAGATCTGAGCCATTGCTCTAATCTTGTCTTGGGCATCCATTCATGTGTCGATCCATCTATCTCCTAGTCAAGTAACTCATCATAATTTCATCTTCATTCAAATTCTTGGAAACTCACAACTTATCTTATTATTCAAAAAGTTACATAACCAATTCGAATCACATGAAAGAAGGGATGATAATAAATATCCATGTACAACAAAAAAAAAAATTATAAAGTCTAAAACCACCATCTTCTTTAACATTTATCATGGTTGAAACACCAACTCATTAAGTGAAAGACAATGCAAAACAACTAGAGTTCATAATAATGGCAAAGAAAAAATTCTACCATCACGCCATATCACATATGCCTATCTGGGACAAAGATGAAGTTAATTTATCTAAAAATTTTAATTCTCTAGCTCCACCTCACATAGTGAAATGTCAGTCGTAATTTATATAAGAGAATATTAAGAAGAATTGTTCATTGGTTTATAGATTGAGATGGTAATGTTTAGAACTACACTGATGATGTTATGTACCAAATAGTATTCTCTAGTTTTTCTTTGAATCATTTCATTTTTACTTTTGTGTCTCAACAGAGATAGGAAGGCTTTAGAACCCAAACTGTTAGTGTTTAAGTGCAATATCGCTAACCTGTTTCATGATGCTGAAAACTGCTTATATTCTGCTATGAGAGATGATGCCTACACAATATATATATATATCTATTGTTCTCACTCTATTGGTCTCACCTACTGATATAATTTTTTTTTTTAATCACAATGTGCATTTGGATTAAATTTATTATTTTTTATTGTTTATTCACAAAATGGACAACATAATGCAAGTAAAGAAAAATAGGATTGTGGCTATGTTGGTTATGTTTTTGGAGATGTTGAATGATTTCACTTTGATGGTTAATATGGTTTATACTATGGTGATACTTGAAAGACCTAAAAGGCGAAAAATAAAATATGATTTATGTGATAGGCATTTAGTAAGGGATCTTAATTTTCATAGGATTGTGTTCATGTCAGATTTAGCATGTATAGAAAATTGTAGAATGGACAGACGTGTTTTCTATAGATTGTGTGAGATGGTACAGAGTGTTGATAAGTTAGAGCCAAGGAGGAACATGTGTGTAGAAGAGATGATGGCTATATTTTTTGCATATATTGGTGCATGATGTGAAGAATAGAGTCATAAAAAGATAATTTATGAGGTCTGGTGAGACAATAAGCTGACATTTTAATAATGTCTTGCATTCTGTCTTAAGATGTCATAAAGAATTGCTCAAAAAATAAAAACCAATACCTCAGAATAGCACAGATAAAAGATGGAAGTGGTTTAATGTAACTGCTTCATGATGCTGAAAACTGCTTATATTCTTTCTTTCTATTTTCTAATGGATTAAATGGTTAGTTTTTCTATGTTTTTAGAATTGCTTAGGAGCTCTGGATGCTACATATGTCAAGGTAAATGTGCTCGAGGATGATAAGCCTAGGTACATGACCAAAAAAAGTGAGATAGCTACAAATATCTTAGGCATTTGTGCTCCAGACTTACAATTTATATATGTTTTGCCGGGATGAGAGGGTTCAGCTGCTGATTCTAGGTTTTACGAGATGGTTTGAAGCTATCTCACTTTTTTTGGTCCTGTTGTAATTTGGATTAATTAATTAATTTAGCTATCTCGTCCAAATGGTTTAAAAGTTCCACAAGGTACATGTTTTAATTTGGATTAATTAATTAATTTAGTTATCTTATATTGTATATTAATTAAAAAATTACATATTTATGATAGGTTGTTATTATTTATGTGATGCTGGATACATGAACTGTGAAGGATTCCTTACTCCTTACAGAGGGAAAAGGTACCATTTAAGTGAATGGGGGAATGGACCACAACCTGCCACACCCAGAGAGTATTTTAATATGAAACACTTATCAGCTAGGAATGTGATAGAAAGATCATTTGGATTGCTCAAAGGTCGTTGGTCAATTCTAAGAGGGAAGTCATTTTATCCTGTAAAAACACAGTGTAGGATTATAACAAACTGTTGCCTACTACACAACCACATTCGAAGAGAAATGGCTGTTGACCCCCAAGAACACCATAACTTTGAGTACAATAATGATCCTACGCCTGAAGCTGGATTGATTACTTATGTGGAATCAAGTGATGCTTGGAGTCAATGGAGGGACCAACTTGCACAAGATATGTTTAACCAATGAAGAGGAGAGAATAATTAATTTTGTTATTGTATTGTAATAACATTTTAATTACTATTTAGCTTATTATATTGCATAATATATTATAGAGATATGCTATAATGACTACTTACTTTTCTTATTTAATTGTTTTTTCCATACATTAGTTGCCTAATTTTTTCCTACCATATATTTGTCCATTGAATCAATGTGAACCTGCCTTCAATGTATTTCTTAACTGTACAAAGGTCAGTGGAATTTACACAAATGAAACGTAAAGCTACAAAACGTCAGTGGACAGCTAAAGAGGATGCCAAACTTGTGGAGTGTTTGTTGGATTTAGCTAGCAATAACCATTGAAAAGGTGACAATGGTACTTTCAGATCTGGGTATACCAAGCAATTGGAATGGCTGCACGAGAAGATACCTGATTGTGAATTGAAGGCTCAACCACATGTTGAGTCTAGGGTGAAACAACTCAAAAAACAATACTTTGCAATTATAGAGATGTTGGGACCAAAGGTGAGCGACTTTGGATGGAATGATAAAGAAAATATGATTGTTGTGGAGAAAGACATTTTTAAAGAATGGGTAAAGGTAAATTAAATGCGACTTTGGATGGAATGATAAAGAAAATATGATTGTTGTGGAGAAAGATATTTTTAAAGAATGGGTAAAGGTAAATTAAATGCGACTTTGGATGGAATGATAAAGAAAATATGATTGTTGTGGAGAAAGACATTTTTAAAGAATAGGTAAAGGTAAATTAAATGTTCAATTATCAAATTTTACATGCTAAGTAATTACATTCACTAATGCATTCTTGTTATTTGTATGCAGTCACATCCTAATGCTATTGGTCTTTATAACAAGCCCTTTTCCTTATCTCGTTGCATTAAGCCAAGTGTTTGGCAAGGATAGAGCAAATGGCAAAAATGCTGAAGATCCATCAAATGCAGTTGCAGCCATCGACAAGGAGGCCAATGAAGCTAAGCAAGATAAAGTGCAATCTAGGGACAAACCACTGGAAGGTACATGTATTGATTTAGAGGATGAATCAATTCCAGAGACTCAGCCGCCAAAAACTAAAAAACAAAGGGATATTGGGCAAAGTAGTGTGAAGAAAAGTAGGAAGAGGGGAAGAGATACGGATGGTGTAATGGAGAAGATGATATATAGATACAATAGAAAATTTGAGAAACTTCTATGAGTAAACCAAAGACAACATACATGAGCTTGCATCTTGTTTTAAGCACGAAAAAGAAGTAGCTGAGAGGAGGACGAAGGTGTATGATGACTTGAAATTAGTTGATGGGTTGACTGATGTTGAAAGGATAAGGGCATGTGTTATAATTACAAATGACAACAATCTCACTGACTATTTCTTTACTGTAGAGCCACATTTGAGGAAGGACTTCGTCTATCAAATTTTGTAGATGATAGCTTATAATTGTTACTTGGTTATTTAAGCTAGTTCTATTAATTGGTGTGAACAGATTTTTAATGATGCGGATTATGTTATTTATTCTACTCATATCAATACATTAGACATATATTACTTGTGTACTCGAAAAAATATGAAATATATCATGACTTGTGGTGGCATGATATTTAAGTTTATATATATTTTTTAACGATATTTTTGTGTTTTCTAGTTAGAGCATTTTTACTTTATTTTAATTAATATTTATATATGAGTGAAAATTGACTTGGCTTCAAATTGGTACTAAGTTTTCTGTTGTATGGTGAGTAATTAGTTCAAAGTCAAATTTTTTAATCTCTTCGTGTATGTATTTCATTTAATTTATTGTCAGATTGTATATTTTTTTAATGATAACCATTTGTGACAGCATAATAAGTTGATTGAGTAGACAAAAAAAAAAAGGCATGCCTTGAATGTTATTTTTTGTCTTTCTCAGTTATGGGCATTTTTGAAAAATTGTTTAAGATTCCCAAAAATGTTAAGTTTAAATCAAATACAATAATATAATATTTACGGGAATTTGAAAAAATATTCCAGGAATATCTTTGTTGTACCAAACAGTTTATATTAGATTCTTGGGAATGTTATTCCCAAGAATAAAAAATCAATCCGTGAACCAAACGCCCCCTTAGGCTCACACTCAATCATTCAATTTTCTCGGTATCGTACCAATGTTTATTTCAAAAGAAAAAAAAAAAAAGTACCTATGTATATTACAGAGAAAGACAATACAAAACACTAAACTTCAGAATAGTTGGCAAATGAATCAACTGACTCGTTACTTCTGCTACATTGTAAAATAAACTTGGCACAAAACACAATCTTCCATTAATGCCGACTAGCAAATATATAATGTACATCAGGTACATCAGATAACGACTAAGCTAACACATTGTTACTGTAGATATACAATAAAAGATACAACTAAATCTTGTGCTAAGTTAATGGAGCCGTATGAGAAAGATGCGGAGTTATGTTGGGTGTGGATAAGGATGTGCTGCTTCAATACTCCCCCTCAAGTTGGCGCATGAAGATTCGAAATGCCCAACTTGATAAGCAACCATTGGAATTGATCACGTCCCAAAGATTTGGTAAAAATATCAGCTAGCTGATGATGTGTAGAAATGGAGCGAGGGACAATTTGTTTGGCTTGGACGCGTTCACGAACAAAGTGACAATCAATTTCAATATGTTTGGTGCGCTCGTGAAATACGGGATTAGATGCAATATGAATTGCAGCCTGATTGTCACAAAATAATTGAACCGGAGACGTATGAGAGACATGAAGATCTCGTAGCAAACACCTAAGCCACGTGAGTTCGCTGGTAGTAGTAGCCATGCTCCTATACTCTGCTTCAGCAGAGGAGCGTGACACAACAGATTGCTTTTTAGATCGCCAAGAGATGGGTGAAGAACCAAGAAATATAACATACCCAGTGGTAGAGCGTCGTGTTGTGGGACAACCAGCCCAGTCTGTATCGCAATAAGCACGTAGCTCCATTTTGCTATCAGCACGTAACAAAATGCCTTGTCCTGGGTTGCTTTTGAGATACCTCAGAAGGCGTAGTGCCGCTTCCATGTGTGGCTGCTTAGGATTTTGCATAAACTGACTAAGAATATGGACTGCATAACAAATATCGGGTCGTGTTATAGTGAGGTAAAGCAATCGTCCCACCAATTCGGCGATACTGTCCTGGGTCATGATATGTGTCACCAAAATCTACAACCAATTTATGTTGTTGTTCCATGGGAGTGGAGCTTGGACGTGAGCCTATCATGCCACTTTCAGTTAATATATCAAGAGTGTATTTGCGTTGACTCAAGAAAATGCCAGTAGGTGATCTGGCAACTTCAATGCCGAGAAAGTACTTTAATTTGCCCAGATCCTTTATACAAAATGTTGTGTCAAGGTGCTTCTTTAACCAAGATATCTTCGGTGAATTGTTGCTTGTCAAAATGACGTCGTCAACATAAATCAATGCCGCTAAAAAAATTGATTCTTGAGTGTATATGAAAAGGGAGTGATCAGCCTGGGATTGATGAAATCCAACACTCAGTAGCACATTGGTGAATTTTTGGTACCAATTGCGCGAAGCTTGTCGAAGCCCATATAGAGATTTGCGCAAACGACATACACGGTGCTCCCCCTGTCTCACAAACCCCTGAGGGATTTTCATATAAACCTCCTCATGTAAGTCGCCATGAAGAAAGGCATTATTGACATCGAGTTGGTGAAGTTCCCAATTGCGAATAGCCGCAACAGCTAACAAACATCGCACTGTGACCAACTTTGCAACTGGAGCAAATGTTTCGTGAAAATCAACTCCCTCGACTTGGGTGAAGCCTTTCGCTACCAAGCGTGCTTTATAGCGTTCAATACTCCCATCAGGTTTATACTTCACGCGATAAACCCATTTAGAGTCTATTGCCCGCTTTCCTGGAGGCAATTCTTCTAAGGTCCAGGTGTTGTTTGCTTCAAGTGCTTCAATTTCTTTAGCCATGGCATCACACCATGCTGCATGTTGAATAGCCTGAGAGAAAGTTGTTGGCTCATCGATGGAGGTGATGGCCGTCAAGAAAGCTTTATGCGCATTAGAAAAATTTGCATATGAAATAAATTGTGTGAGAGGATATACCGACGAATTGGCTGAAGGAGGTGGTGAGCTGGGCGGTCTAAGAGATGGGGGGAGTGCATATTGAAATCCAGTAAGTTTATGTGATAACAAACGCTGCCGCTTAGTCTGCAATTCTGGCTCTTGCGCATGTTCAACTTTTTCACTCAACGCTGGACTGTTGACATTATCTGAAATAATGCTTTGGTCATGAGGTGAACTTGGAGACTCTACTTCAATTACTGCACCATGATCTTGATTGTTAGGCGACGAAGAAGTCATATCTGTTTGTGGAAGATCTTGTGCACCAGCAGATGTTTGAGGTGTTAAATGAGAGCTTTCATTTGGCTCAAAACAAACCTCATAATGTGGTTCTGTGTGATGAAGAGCATTTTCCAGTAATATAAGTTTATGAGAGGAAAGCAAATCATGACATTCCAGTGGCTGATTCATTTCTTTTGATGCGGCATACGGGAAGTATGTCTCATGGAAAGTGATATCTCTCGTGGTGTATATCTTCTTAGTTTCAAAGTCATACACTTTATAACCCTTTTGTCCAGCTGGGTAACCAACAAATAGACCACGACGTCCCCGTTTTGCAAACTTGTCACGTGGTTTCTTCAACACATGGCTGTAGCAAAGACACCCAAAAATTCGTAGGTGTTCATAATTTGGAAATTTATTGAGTAGAAGTTCATGTGGTGTCTTGTTTCCCAATATGGTAGATGGCCTCCTATTGATTAAATAGGCTGCCGTAAGTATGCATTCGCCCCAAAAGTTAATTGGTAGATGTGCTTGAAATCTTAGTGCATGCGCCACTTCTAGCAAATGTCTATGTTTGCGCTCAACAACCCCATTTTGTTGAGGGGTATATGTACATGAAGTTTGGTGTTGTATCCCATTTTCATGACAATAAAACAATAAATCTTGGTACATGAATTCAGTGCCATTGTCTGTTCGCAGTACTTTAACTTATGACTCAAACTGAGTTCTGATCCATTTGCAAAAGTAGATTAAGTTTGAACTTGTCTCAGCTTTAGACTTCATAAGATACACCCATGTTGAGCGACTGTAATCATCTACTATACTCAGAAAATAATGGGCTCTGGAATGTGACGGTGTTTTGTAAGGGCCCCATACGTCACAGTGAACTAACTCGAAACATTTTGAACTCTTATTACTTCTGATTGGAAAAGGCGATCTAACATGTTTCGCCCGCTGACAAGCATCACAAATGAAGTTCTTCTGGATCTGGAAAGTTGAATTAAAAGGTATGTGGCGGAAGCGATCTACTGGAAGGTGACCCAATCTCTGGTGCCAAAGTGAGACATCTTGCTGCTTTGTTACCATGTGCACTTCACTACCCCTTATTTTCTGCAAAAAATACAGACCGTCCCGTGCTCTACCAACTCCAATCAGCCTTCTCATGGGTAATTCCTGTATGACACACAAATCCGAGTGAAATGTTAATATACAGTTTAAATCTCTTGTCAACTTTTGCACTGATAGAAGATTATAACTGAAATCAGAGACACCCATAACATTATGTAAAGTAAAATTATCTCCCAACGTAAAACTGCCTACAGCACTTATGGGCATTGTTCGCCCATTGGGAATGCGAACTGGTGGAATTTTTGGATTGTCAACGCGGTTCGTGAGCAGCTCTGGGGTACAAGTAAAGTGATCCGTTTCTCCCGAATCTATAATCCAAGGCATCGTCACATCATACATGCCAGAGAAGTTTGCTAAATTTACTGAAGGACTTGCCACGCCATTGTCATTTAAGAGATTTAGCAATTGCTTGTATTGTGCTTCAGTAAAGTGCGGCACTACGGAATGTGATTCAAATTTCACAGTTGCTTGTTCAGCTCCTTGGACATGAGTTTTAAATTGTGACATGTTTGCTGAACTGTAACCATGTCTATGAGTCCCTGCCATCGTTACTTTGTTACCAGTTTTATTCGTCTTCTTTCTCCAATGCATTTCGTAGCACAAATCTTTGGAGTGACCTGTCTTCTTGCAGAAATCACATGTGGGTCTCTCCAAATTTATTGCTAATTTCGAAGTCACGCTGGTGGAAGATCCCATATGGCGTCCTGCTGCAAATGCCGCTGATTTAATTCTTGGCGTTATCGATGCTACCACGACCTGTTGTCTCTCTTCTTGTGCCGTGATATCATCCGCACACCCCAAGCTTGATAATGATTGTAACAAGAAGAGGGAATTAACGTCCTCTGTGATTGATTGACGGTTTACAACATTGGAGACGCTAGTCTCCACGGCTTTGGAGGTGTTATCTCCTTTGGCCATGATTGAAGTGTTTCGAAGAAGTGTTTGTATTCAGGAAACAAGATGTGGGCTTCAAGCAGATTATCAAAGGATAACCTGCTCTGATACCATGTAAAATAAACTTGGCACAAAACGCACCCTTCCATTAATGCCGACTAGCAAATATATAATGTACATCAGGTACATCAGATAACGACTAAGCTAACACATTGTTACTATAGATATACAATAAAAGATACAACTAAATCTTGTGCTAAGTTAATGGAGCCGTATGAGAAAGATGCGGAGTTATGTTGGGTGTGGATAAGGATGTGCTGCTTCAATATACATCATCAATCAACATCTATGGCTATCTACACAAAATTGGGCAAATACCTATAGTGTTTTCGAAAGAAAGTGAATTTTAGGACCTCTCTATAAGAAGAAGCTCAAGATTTTAATTGCAATATCTAAAACTATTGCATGCATTTAAAAATTGATAGCTTATAGTACGTTTTTGCAATATATATGTGAATCTTTAGGTACAATGTTCTTTTGTAATTTCTCAATGACATAATTGGGGAATATTAGAGCTTAGCAAAACTGGTTTTATGGCACTACTGATCAATGACTTAATCTAGACATGTTGACCAAGCTCGTGCTCACTTCACCTTTCCTTTCTTCTTGTTTTTACTAAATTTCTTTCCCTTCTTGGATTTGCTCTTCATGTAAGAAATCCGATTGTGAATTTTCAATATATACATTAAGATGTCTTGCTTCATAAGTTCATCGAGGTGTCTAACAAAGGATCTCATATATGGAAACGTACCCTAGTTATCTATCCTTATGCTTATCTGGCTACTGTGATAATGCATCAATATGACTTTTATGCATAGGTGGAAGGAGCTTTTGTTTACCTTGTCCATTATCAACTTTAATCTGATTCTTTAGGATGCCAGGAACTTTAGGACTTGCTGGCTAAGACTAAGTTGTTCTCAGGCTGGGGCGGCCATCGCGAGCCTTCTAAAAGGAGAGTGAAAGGGCGAATGAGAAGCATATAGATGTGTCTTAGATAGATCATCTTCTTTTCAATTTTGACATGTATCCTTTCAGACCTCCAAGTGTCTTCTCCAGTGCTTGAGACTTCCCCTCATATTATGCCGTAGTGCTTGTGGTCCACATTGAAGCACCTACAAGGCTGTCAGAACACTTAATATATTGACAGAGTAGATCTGAGATCTTTTATCAGTAGGGGTTAAACGGTTTGGTGTCCAAAAATAGTACTTTTTATTGGGGCTAATTGAATTTACTAAATCCTAATGATGAAGAAGTTCGCTAGCATATATAGTTCCAAACAAATGGAAATGTGATAATTCAACAGTTCTTCAGTTATCTTGCCCACTCTGGCTTTCGGAATTGAAAATGGTAAGTATGTCAAAATAGCTGTTACATGTCATAGGTACATAGGAACGAGCGTATTGATAAATGATAAACTAGGCTGCTTTAGCAAAACATATCATGAAAACAATATTTTTCGTTTTTATCAATACAAATAGCTTGTGCCCTGTAATAATATACCACCAAACTGGAAATTCTCTAGCATTCGTTACTATTGGAGATTGGTTAGTTAAATAGTACACCATATTTCTTAGTTCCAATCGACATCACTGATCATTGAGTGTCTGAGGATACGTTCATCTCAAATTTAGAATGGCTTAAGGTACAATGATGAACATTGGATATTTGAACAATTTAGTATATTTTCTTATACTATACCAAGCTTAAAAACTTTGCTTTCTTCTGATGTAGTTTTATGAATTTGACTTTCTGTACAATGAAATTATTAGAAGTAATAGATAGCTAATCCTATGAATATTCGAGAGTTCTCAAAATTTTACATTGAATATCATGGATTCTTTTTATAGTATGCACACTCTTTTGGTTTCATTTGTGTGTAGTTTTCCTGTAGAGTAAATTGCTTGCCGTCCCCCTGTGTTTTGCCCGAAATACTCATTCACCCCCTGTGTTTTTAAAATAGGCTCATTACCCCCCCGTGTTTTTTTGATTAAGCTAACGCACCCAAAATCTCTTATTTCGTTAGCAAACGTTATCAAATTAGTTAATTGATCGTTATACCCTTATATAAAGTTAAAATCGAAAAAACACAGGGGGGTAATGAGCCTATTTTAAAAACACAGGGGGTGAATGAGTATTTCAGGAAAAACACAGGGGGGCGGCAAGCAATTTACTAAAAGGGTATTTTTGTCCAACAACAAATTTATTTAAACCAAAAGCATAAAAAAATCGCATTTTAAGCGCGTGTGTTGCAATTGCTGTTAAATTAGACGGCTTTTCTAACGGAGGGGGGCGGTCAGCTACATTCCTAAAATCACAGGGGGGTAATGAGCCTATTTTAAAAACACAGGGGGTGAATGAGTATTTCGAGCAAAACACAGGGGGGCGGCAAGCAATTTACTCTTTTCCTGTATCATGAATTAGGTGGACATTGAAGTCAAGATTACTGCTGGAACTCCTGTGAGGATGGTTGTTTAACAAGAAGTTATAGTATCAAAAGCAGCATGGGTTATACTTGATAGGTAACATTTTTCTTTTTCCTTCTGAACTATATACACTAACAGAGTGAGGCCACTTCAATTGATTAAGCAAACTATATGTTCTGCTGTTTTATGAAGCAAAAGTACTTGAACTAGATTTCATGGAAGCCACATATCTTTTCTTCTGTCTTCTGTAACTAAAGATGCAACATTCGATTATATATGTCCGTCCATTTCCTTTCCATATAAGGAGCTAACTTGAGGTATCTACTACTGTAGTGATGACTTGAAGGTTGTTGCGTTGTATAACCATACGACTAGTTGCTAGTGAGACATCAAGGTGTCACACCAGTTATTGTCGAAATATGAATTTCAAACCTTATATGAGGCCTTGATAGATTGATATAATCATTTCAACTTTTGTAAATTAGCCATTAGTACTTAAGACCAACTAAATGGTTTCTATTTCTCCATCTAACCTGTCGGAGAATTCGATATCAGATTGGCTTTAGGTTAAAGTTACGTTCTACCATGTTTCTTATGGCCCAAATGTTTTCCTGACACCTCAGACTCACCCTCATAGTGGTATCAAAACCAATGTTTCAAAAATCTTGGGTCAATTCCTAAAGCAGTTCGGAGGTCATTAAAATGCAGAAATCGACTCTTTGATGGAGCACGGCTTGATTTTGGTGTCTTTCCAGGACGGGCTAATCTTATGTTACCGATATTGTTTCAGATTTCATGTATGAAAGTTGTATTAGAAAAGGAAAATTCTTTCTACAATAGGCCACGGTATTTAGTCAAGTCAAACACAGATCATACTTTTGCTTATGATATTTTCCACTTTTTGAATTTGTTCCTTATAATAGTTATACATTTGTACATATGACACGATTTTCTATGCTTCTTGAGGTTGTCGGTATATTACACTTTTCAAGTAATAGAAGATTTTAAATTCTTTCTTTTCTGTTATTGTTTGATTGAAAACTGCTTACACTTTCCAGCAGGAGCCTAAGACGTGATTTAAGGTATTATCTTAAAACAAATACCTTGCAAGGCTGCAATAGAGCTAGACAACATGTTTACAGAGGTTGTGCGACCATATATATTGTTATTGATCTTGATAATGTAGATCACAAGGTTTTCTTTTCAATGTCCAAGGCTGTTCGTTCATCAGCTCTTCAAATTGATGAGAGCACCGAGCAACCTGTAATTTCTTCCAAACGCTACTCTGCATACATTAGTTTTCTACAAAGCTTTATATACTAAAAAATTATCTTCGTAACTTCTTTTGCATACATGCGGCAGAAGAATAGATCTTCACCACAGGACGGGCCTGGCTCATCTTCTAAGCAAGAAAAATCAGGTCAGTAAGCTTGGCATTCCTTAAAGCAACAACTTTAAAGCATAAGCAAGATGAAACTCTAGTAGGACACAATTCAAACATGTTCAAAAGATGATTCAGTGGCTCAAAAGCACATCATTTTTCAACATCGATGAATGGGCCTGTAGACTAGGCACACTTGATTTGACCCAATTTAGAAACATTCTGTTTAGTTTAAATTTTTAAGAAGTGGTCTTTTATTTTTGTACAACTATTTATTTTTCACACTTTACAAGTCTCTGGTGACTGTTACACAGAATTAAGATGTTTTATGTAATGTTTTTTTTTTTCTCCATATTCTGCAACATAAAAAATCCTAAAGGTGTGTGACATTTAGCTATTTTAAGAAGTGTATGAATTGTTGAGATCAAGTGTGATCAAGATTTTTCATATTGATGACAATTTCGTATGACCTCTTTAATCAGGAATAGCATGCATCTCAAATTCTGAGCAATTTATTGGATCATCTGATCATGGTTGTTCTTAGCAATGTGAATTCAAATAATCTTGACTCTGCAAGAATAGATTATCCTTGAACATCTCAAATTTCATAGCAACTTAAAGCCAACATGTTCCGATCTCTGATTGCTCTTTTGAACAATATGATCTTATGTGTTTTCCCTTACGTGTGAGACTTATAGTACTTTCGTAAAATATATGCTAGATTTGTAGAAAATATATGCTAGATTTGTAGAAGTAATACACAAAAAAAATTAGCTTGTACTTTTACAACTACTGGAAGACAATATTTGCCATGTGTGCCCTTTAGCAATTTATCGTCACCTGCTTATCCTTTAGCGGATCTAGGAAGGTCTAGACAGATATCTCTGTTGCTTCTCTTGTAACGTGTAATCAATTTGATGATGTCAACAGCCAGATCTACAAAGCAGGAAACTTTCTCTCTCACTTCTCCAGTCCTCCAGAGACAAAGAAGAAAGAGTACTGAGCAACGAACCTCGGATGCACATATTCTTTGCATCTCTTGTGGAATAAAGACGGAGGCAGATATCAAGGACTCAATGAGATTTAGTTTTTCCAAAAGACGGCTTGGAACAGGTGATTTTTTGGAGGACAACTTGCTGGGAGAAGGTGGATATGCTCATGTATATAAAGGTAAGCTTAAAGATGGGCAGCTCATTGCAGCAAAGGTGTGGAAAGAAGCAAGTATACAAGGATGTGCTGAATTTCATTCTGAAATTTACGTCTTAAGCCGCCACAAATACATAGTTATGCAGCTCAGATATTGTTGCAAGGAAAATACCAACATATTGGTGTATGAGTATATCTGCAACAAGTCTCCTGAATAGCATCTGTTTGGTATGTAAATAAGGTTATCTTAGTGACTGTAAAAGTATCCCTCTAGTATTGAACCAGAAATGGCCAAAAAGGAAAGAGAGAATAATGTTTTCTTATTAACATATCCTCCCTCTCCCTCACCTCTCTCTGTGCCTCCCTTTGTTCTTTTCCCATCCGATCCAGTTCAATGATTTAGACATTGGTTATTCATAGATAACATGGAGAATGTCCTTTAGTGGCATACGAGATATTCTATTGCAATTGGAACTGCAAAAGGATTGTGCTTTCTACGTGAAGAGAGCCGTGGAAGTCCCATAATCCATCGTGACATGAGGCCCGGCAATATATTGCTCACACACGACTTTGTTCCAATGGTGAGTCATTTATCAAGTAACACAAGGAAAAAAAAAAAAAAGAAGAATCCAGGTTCCTTTTTTTGGTGTTAAATGAAGCCAATACTGAAATGATTATTTTTTTATTTTGGTTTGCATATTTAAGAATGCTATATATTTCAGTAATTAAAATTAGGAGATTTGATTCAGAGATTTTTCAGATACAGTTGGTTATTGAATTCCTTTTCTTTTATACTAATCTTTATCAGTAAAAGGCTGTCTATTCTATTTAATGGAATATATTGGCTAGGCAAATCATGTGATAATCCAGTCCGAATCAATACCTGGATCAAATAGCACCAGGGAAGATAAATTCTATAAAAGAATAGTAAGTAGATAGGTCAACCCAGCAGCAATTCATCTAGAGAGCTCCACTAGGCAGCCCCTAATTTTGTTTAAGTAGGAAGCATTATAATCAAAGATTGCTCCAGAACTACTGTATAGGAAGTGAGTTCCATTTAACTATAAACTCGTCAAATAAGGCATCTTGCAGTAGAAGTCTTGGGACATCATTGATCTACTATGCTAAAACAGAGGCTTATAGTGATGACACAGCTAGTCGCTGCTAAAGTGTTAGCCACGGATCACTAAAACTAGCTGTGGCTAAAAGAGTTAATAGATAATTGATTCTTAGCCACTTTTGTGCTTGGCCGTGGCCTTTGAGGCAATTTATTTTTTGCATTGCATATCTTTTACCTAAAGATTTTGTGCTCTGCCATAAAAATGTGAGCATATACAAAATGTCATTTGTTTCTTCAGTTCAAGCAATCTTCTAAAATAAACAAAAGCAATTCACAACAGTTTCAAACTCACAACTAAAGTGTTCAAAAGCCACTCAAATTGGATAGAAACTTATTCAAACTATGCAACATATATATATATCATATCTAAAAAATTATGATAAACAAGAGCAATAATTTGCTGAATACATCTAACAAGTAATAATTGAAACCTACAATTATAATACTAATGAACATAAAGTTTCAAGTGATTCTTCACCTCACAGACAACAATTTCATTGTTGTATCTTTGCTTGCTGAATTTTCAAGACTGGTTCTCTTTGGATCTCACCCATATGCTCTAGCAATCCTGCTCAAAGTCTTTGTCCAGAGTGCATGTTGAATTCCCTTTTTAATTCTACAATGTCTTGCATTTGGTGCAGTTTCTCCAAAGCATGCCTTATTAGATACCCTTCCCTGCTTGAACTGGTTTCCTTTGCCAGAAATTAATGATGCCATATATGTGATTGTTTCTTATGGTCATATCTTCAGATACTAAAATTCGCTTTGAAAATCTCATTGTAGATAATATTGTAGAATGGTTATTTGCAAAAGATGCTTAGGTTCATGTCCTAGACAGTTTATGTTTGAATTATTAAGAGAAGATTTCATAAATCTTCTCTTAATAATCGGAACTTAGTACAGGAAATAAAATTTCTTCCCGAAATAGAAGATTTCATAAATCTTCAGTGTGAATTTTGAGGCATGGAAGCAATATTCTGTATATTCATGTCAATGTGTGTGCATAGACCATATTCTAAATAACTGAAATCTGTGAAATGATTCAGTATAACATTGTATGTATGTGATATGTAAATATTAATACTAGATTTTAAAAATCACCTATAAAATATTTTCAGAAATGAATAATGAATTTCCCAAAATCTTATGGATAAATCCTTTTTCGTTTTCAAAGGGTTTCAAGTTAATCAATCATGAATCTTTGTAACATTGGATGAGTAAGATAAATTTGAGAGGACTACAATGATTGACAAGGACAATTGATCTTTTGTGTCTGATGTTATTATTTTCTCCATATATATACTCATGTTTTTGTCTTCGTATTTTTGGTTGAGTCGTGTTTATTGACAATTCAAAGTATATTTCAGAATAAAGTGACCACTACTAGAGACTTATTTTGTAGCATCAGACAATCATGGAAAATCTGGAGTTGAGTTCACATAGCAATGTGTGAATTTGTTACCACATATACTGATGCAGAGGTTAAGAGCCCTCTTGTGTAGGACAGTTAAGTTTTCAAAGTCTCACATCGGAATAAATCAAAGATATGCAAAAGGAAAAGGAAAAACAGTGCTATTGGAGAAGCACAACACCATGGACTAACTTAATTCATTGCCTAAGAAGACAATGAATTATCCAAATTCATTGATAGCCCATAGGATCTCATTAAGTCTTATAGCATGTCATAATTTTTTGGTTTGTTGATGCAAAATATATGTTTCTCAAACGACTGAAAGAAGACAATAAAAAAACTTTTAAAAATTGAGGATTGTGGAGGCTAGACAGGTAAAATAACGTTTGAAATGAAGAAAATTACACACATGAGGAAAAAGTACATCGAGAAAAAGATATGCAAAGTCTAGCTGATGGTAAGAGGAAATTGTTTCTGCAAAGGGAAAACCTCTATTTCATCATGATTTCCCTGCAGTAAAGACTCAGCATCAAAATAAAGCATTGATTAATTACAAGGGAATATAAGGAACATAACTGTTCATTCAGTCTCAGCTAAAGTGCTCAACTCAAAAATAATCGAGCAGAGTTAGCGAGCTTGCTGACGGAGCTCAATTGACAGTCCTGCTTGAAGTGCTGATATTGATGTAATAAGAAAGTATTGAACATCATTTCACTAGAAACATCTAAACCTAGTGAGGAGACATAACATGCTAAACTGATTGGATAAACTTTGGGACTTCATTATCCTCATCTTGCGTTATTAAAGTTGAGAAACAGAGCATGAAAGCATGATTATATGACTATTGCTGGTAAAATTTTAAAAACCAAAGCAAACTTGAAAGGGTAATGAGATAACCATAAAAAAATAACTTTCATTATTTTTTGCTTGATTGTAAGTTCGCCTTACCGCACTTACAGCTCAAGCAATTTCATAAAGTCTACCAAATTCCAAACACTAATAACTCAATGGTATTGCGAGAATTCAAATAAGTACATGGAAAACAACTTATTCATCTAACTTGAGCCATTTTTTTGGAAGAGTTGAGAGGCACTATTACGGCTATGTTATCAATAGAAATTACAAAAAGATATCATGTTCCAATGCATTATCACAGACTTTAAATATCAAAACCAAAGAGGAGTCATAAGATGTTTACAAACATTCCTTTACTTCAACACAAAGAGGAAACTTTTCCTTCATCGAATTGAACTACTGAAACAACAAATGAGATTCATACCAACTGGACATCGCCAATAGCTGAAGAATATGCAACAATTAGAGCACAGACACATATGTGTTAAATGTGTTGGCGCAGCAGAACCTCAGGACAGCTCCCAAGACGTGTATATAAAACAAACAGAGGCTTGGAAGGACATCAATCTTTGGAACTGTGGACATGATTCAACATAAAGGCTGTGACCTTCTCCTCTCCATCTTCAACTGTAGCTTCCTGTTAACTATCCCTGAATATAGGTATCGGCACAAAAAGACATTATAATTGTGCCAAACGTCACTAAAGCCTCTAATTATTGTTAGAGTTGCATAATATATTTAGAGCTTGAGTTGACAATGTGCAGATATAACTGAAGGAAGTTAATAATGTTCTTCTCCTATTTGCAAATTTTTAAAGAGCCTTATTCGATAAAGTTGTGTTTTGAGAATAACCTGAGATGTCTCTCCTTGCCTACTAAAGCCATATGTGGATAAAAGATAATTTGGTTATAATATGAAAAAGCCCACAAAGATAAATGAAAGTCTAATTGTCAAAAAAGGATAATAGAAGAAAAATATAAAAAGAAAAAGAAAGACTACTGTTCTTATTCATCCAATGTGAGCAACTCTTGGGGACTAGTTGAGAAGCTCTATTGTGGCGAAAAACTTCACAAAAAATTGATACAACTTAAGGTGTTTAGAAACAAAGGCTAATGACCACTCACTTACAACAAACAGGAAATTTGATCAATTGTACACTTAGAACACAAATAAGAATAACATGCCAACTTGACGGTGTCACCGGTGAAAATATGCAACGATTAGATCATTAGCGCTGAAAATGTTTAAGGCATCATCAAAGAAGAACCTCAATTTAGCTTCCTAGATATATATGAAGCCAACAGGTACATGGAAAGACAACAATCTTGGAACTCTGGACATAATTCAAGATAAACATTATCACCTTCACCTCTCCACCTTCAACTGTGAATTCATGTTAATTGTCTTTGAAGATAACTATCAAAACAAATGGCCAATGTAATTGATAAAAACTTTCCAGCGTCTGAAATATATGGAGATGTGGCGAATAACTGTAGTAAAAGCTTACCAAAGTATATGATATTCTCCCCTCCACTTTCAGCTTGGAAGTTTCATTAATGGCCCTGAACAGAAATATCGACACAAAAAGGTCACTATAACTGTGAAAAAATTCTCTAAAATCTTAATTATCAATGTAGTGGCAAAATATATCTGGAGCTTTTGTTGAAGATGTGCATCTATAAAGAAGGAAGCTTACTATGTATGTTTTCCATAATTGCAAAATTGTACAAGAGCCTAATTCAATTGCACTATAGCATGATTATTGTAATAGTCACAAAAGGGATCTCAAATTAGTAAAATGGACTGCAAGTAGACTAATGGGTTAGAATTTACTTACATGGAAGCACAAGCACACACAGATAATTCATTCACTTCTTGATTAGGATTCCATATCCCATAGTTTAGGATGAACATGGATCTTTAGTCTTTGATTACCAAAATCCAATTGCTCTTCTTGAATTGTCTTAACTGAATTTGCAGTAGAACGATTGCACCACATCACCTCAATCATTTGTAAGGTAGCAATTTCTCCTATTTTTGGAGGGATCTCCTCAAGTTGCTCACATTTGTGCATGATCAAACACTCGAGGTGGGGAAAGTGGTCGCTAGGGGCATTCCATTCTATGACATTTAGAGTGTCTAACTTCAAAAACTTGAGTTTTGGGAACACTTCATCATCCATCTCCCATGTTTCACCCTCAAATGCATTGCCTAACAATTTGAGAACCTTGAGCTCACATAGCTTTGCAAATTGTGAAATTTCATTCCACGACATCTGAAAATTTGACAAAGTCAGCTTCTTAAGATTTGAGGGCAAATTAAATTCACATGCATATTTTCCCTTTCCATTGTAAAATACATTTAGTGATACAAGTTGACTAAGAAACCCCAGCTCTGGAAACTGATTGCAATTTGTAGCTTCATTCCATGAGTCCAAAAATATACATTTCAATTTTTTTATGCCTTGTAACTTTCTCATTATCTTCTCCATATCATCTCTATAAGCAAGAGATGGTGTTGAAAAAGTTTGCAGATTATCAAGTATAAAGGAGTTCTCAAGCTTGTTGGGGTCCAACTCAAAAGAAACACTATCATTTATATGCACATGCCTCAACTTTGTCATATCCCAAATCGAATCTGATACCTTTACAACTTCAGCCCCCAATCCTTTGAAAAGAAAAGTTTGTAGGTTCCAAAGATTGGCTATCGATGATGGGATTAAATCCACATAACTTTGACATGCCAAGTATCTTAACAGAATAAGAGCACCAATCTCTTTGAAAGAGTCGCCTATATTGATACCTTCCAAATTCAGTGTTTTAAGAAACTTAAAGTTGTGAAAAATGAATGAGATATCATATGAATAACTTGGGCCCATATCACTAGCAGGAAAGAACAATAGTGATCGAACAAATGGCCCAAATGGCTTCAACATAGTGAAATGATTCCTTTTGGGATAAATGCAGAGGCGACGTAGGTGACATTTTTTCGCTATGGAAGAAGAAGAATTGCAAGGATCCATATCCTGATCATACCCATCTATCTTCTGCAAAAAGTTCTCTTCCTTAGCTTTGGTCAAGCAAAACTCACGTAAGAGATCATGAACACGACATGATTTCACCCCACCATTGGATTTTTCTTGAGCAATTGTCACTAAGCTTCTCCCAATCAAATCTGTAAAGTAATCCTCTGCCATATCCTTTAAGCTCTTCAAGTCAGTATGCTTTACAAATCCTTCAGCGATCCACAAGCTTATTAATTTCGAGACCAGAACTTCTTTATCCTCCAAAAATGCTCCAAAGTACAAGAAACGTGATTTTAAATGATCTGGTAAATGCTTGTAACTTAGCTCAATTATGCCTTTGCCCTGTGCTTTCACATCATCGAGTATCAGTGAACTTAAACTTTTTGCAATATGTTCCCAGTGATCCACTTTTTTCTCCATCTTGACAAGAAGCCTGGCTATCAAAACGAGCGAAAGAGGTAAACCTTTACAATTTTTTGCAATTTGTCTTCCGGCACCCAAGAGTTCGGTAGGACAACTTTCTTTTTGAAATAGCTTCTTCTCTAGCAATGCCCAACTTTCATCATCAGAGAGTAGAGAAAGGGATTGCACTATGCTATCAGATTTCGCTTGGGAAGCCAACCCTTGCATTCTGGTAGTGAACATGATTCGACTTCCATTGTTGTCATTTGGGAAACATCTTGCTAGGTTATTCCAGGGATCAATTTTTCACATATCATCCAGAAAAATGAGAAACCTTCGTCCCTTGAGATGCTTGTACAACATTTCAGCTAATTCTGCATCATCTTTATGCTGGTCTGTGTTAGAAAGTTGAACAACTTGACTCAAAAGCTCCAACAATAACTGTCCCGTTTCATATACTTGAGAAACACAACACCGTGCACGAGTATCAAAGTACTCATTCACTAAAGGATCACTGAACAATTTCTTAGCAAGTGTCGTCTTGCCTTGTCCAGCCGTGCCGACGATTGAGATAATACGCAATTTTGTTGGTCCTCTAAGAAGCCACTCAAGCATACTTTCTGTCTCTTTCCTGAAACCAACCACATCATTTTCGATTGTTGGCTTATGAGTTTGTGATGTTGAAGGATGATGTCCAAACGTCTGATTGAAACCATAACGACACTGGACAAACAACTCCGGAGAGGGAGTGGTCAACAAAACCCTATTCATATAATAGGGGCCATCAGGTAAAACTCTTTTTATGTCATTTAATGCATAAATGTCCTGCACATCTTCTAAAATAATAAAATAGTGTCTATATTCAAGAAGGTTGTATAGTGACTCTTCTAACTCAGCTTCACTCATATAACTTGTATAGTCTATCTCATCACTTTCCTAAGGTGGATTAAATACAGCATTACGTAGGAGGTCAAGAAACACCTCCTTTTTCCTTTCTTTATAGGATGAGACCAAACTCCTTGTACAAACAACATATTCCCAACCACCCATTTCATTAAAGACTTGGTTGAGTGTGTCACCAATTTCAGTATTATTATTATTGAAGATGGTTTTGGCCTTCTCTCATAAATCTGTTCAACCTTGTCATCAAGTAACTGCAATAGCAGACAAATATATTGGAGTCGGTCACACATTTGATCAGACATGTGTCTGTCCATATGCTTGAGATCAATGGAAGAGATGGTGAAGGCTAACTCCCTGGCAAAAAATTCAAACTCTTTCAAGGTAGTATCATCTTCAATGAACTCTTTGGGGGGATCCGTGAGAATTGCTCTGAGGAGTACAATGTCCTTGACATAAAATTCCCTCCCACGAAGCATTGAAGTAGATAGTTCAAGATAATCTAAGAAAGCTTCAAGAGGAGCTAGATAGTCCACAAAGTAGTAGGCTTGTGGTGATGCCTTTGGGTGTTTGCCATAAATCATTCGGATCAAATCCATCCATTGTGACATGAGTTTGAGATGAATGTTGAGTCTTCTCACCATTCCACAAGCATTGTGTTGGTCCATTTTCTCGAGATTATAATCCTCGATGATGAATGCCGCCCTCCCGGCCAAAAAGTGAATTTCTCGCATTAATATACCGTATCCAAGGAGTTGTTGAGGAAGATCAATGAGAAACGCTTGGAGGAGTTGAAGGTCATCGTAAACTCGTTTCATCCCTACAACAACCATAAAACCAGCAGATTCTTCAACATATTGGACAAATCGAGCAAAAGTAGAGACGAAATCATCCCTTCGAAATAAAGGTATTTCGTACACTACATCCGGCAGTGATCCTAAGAAAGCATCAAGATGAGGTTGTTGAATATCCTTGTCCAAGCATACTCGTAAGTGCTTTGGCTCTTTGTATAGAATTTCCACTTCCATCTTTTTCTTCATCACTTGCTTCACTTTCATTTTTGTGTGTGTGTGTGTGTGTGTGTGTGTTTTAACAGATAGATAGATCTGAGTAAATGGAGATGAACAACTATCAAGGCTATGGCAAGTCAACGTTTACTCCACCAACTTCTCTGTGTTAAAAAGGGAAGAACCAACTTGCAATAGAATATCATATTGTGTTACCATTAAAATATGTTGGGACATACTTGGAAACAAACATATATATATATATATATATATATATATATATAGATCAATGAAATTTTAATTGTTCTCAACTCAGAAGCCATTTAGTCCATGTACACTTTGCAAGAAAGCAATTTGAAGTTCTCTCAAATTTTCCAATAAGAATATAGATGTGAACTACTTTTCAATGAGCAATAGAAATAAAATGAATTTCTTTAGACCACTAAAGGGTAGATTCTCAAAATAATAATAACAATAATAATAAAGGATTCAATATGGTGATACCATGTACTTATAAAATAAACTACATAGAGAACATGTCAATAAAACATATTCTAAATATTACACCAAATGTACTCTATATAGTTTTGTGTGTAAGATGATTACACCAAATCTTTCACAAATTCAAAGGCAAAAACTACCATATAGCATTAAAATTGCTGAAGAGAATCAAAAGTTTATTGCAAGGTATAGTGACCAGCTCCAGAGACTAATCTTGTAGCATGAGACACAACATTCCTGGAATCGGGAGGTTGAGTATAAATTTACGGAGCAATGTAATTGATGCAAAGGTTAAGCCCCCTGTTGAGGAGACTTAATTTTTTAATTTCTCACATTAGGATAAGAACATGTTAAACATCATTTCACTAAATATATTTAAACCTAGTGAGGAATAAGTAGAGAAGATTATTCAAGTGCTATAAACTAATTAATTTTTTTTTGAGAATTCATCATTCGAATATTGCGCTTGTTAAAAACAGAGCAAGAAAGCATGATTAAATTTCTATTGTTGGTAAAAGATAAAAACCAAAGCAAATTTGCATATAATTTATTGCGCTTGTTCTATAATTTATTGTCCCACACGATATAATGTCATGACCCAACGAAGCACATAAATGGAAACTTTGGAGTCTTAGCTCAGATGGCCGGATTTCTGAAGAAAAAAAAAGGTAAGAGAAGAATAGCTAGGGTGTTTTAGAGAGGTAAAGTTTCTGTCTAATAATAGTGCAAGACTCTCATATTCAAAGTCATTGACAAGGATATGTCCTAAGAGAAATTAGAAACTATTTTTTTTTTTTTTAGGTGGTGGAGGGTCCAGTGCCTAAGAAGAGAATGAGATCTTATAACTAACTGAATCCGATCGTCGATGACCCTGCATGCAATAACAGAATACAAAATGGAGCTACTACGTAAAAAAAATGATTTTTATTCTACATTTTACAAATAGATCTCCTTTCTTACTTTCTTTCATTTTAAAATGAAGTGTATTGTGAGTTATCGATAGTTGTTCTTTTTAAATCTTACCTATCAAATCTTAATTAATTACCTAATAAATTTTTAAAATAATCTTTGAAATAAATTTGAAATGAATGGTGAAATCAATAAAGAACAAATCTAATGGCTCACAATACACTTCATTTTTGAAAATGAAAGAAATAAGAACAAATCTAATTACTTACAATACACTTCATTTTCAAAATGAAAGAAATAAAAGAATGAGAAGATCCATATGTTTGGATTGTACAAGGGAAAGGAAAGCAAAGAAGGTAAAGAAAAAATAATAAAGGAAAGAAGAGACATATGATTCCCTCGTTTAGATTAAAAAAATAATAATAAGAGAAGAAAATGAATTAATTTTTTATTTTTTGTTTAGATTGGAAAAAAATGATAACTTTTAGTGAGAAATTACTTAAATACACATTTCATGTTTATTGTTAAATTAAAGACATAATTAAAATTTTATAAAAATATTAGGATCAACTAAAACTCATTAACCTTTTTTTACCCCTTCAAAAATCAATCTAAACAAGTAAAAGAATTCCTTATCCCTTTCCTTTCATTTGCTTTCTTTTAAGAAGTGCAATCTGAACATTATTTTAGAGTAAATAGCAAAAGAACGAGAATAGAAATAAGAAAAATATTTAAAAGAAAAAATAGGAAACTGAAAACAATATGAAATAAAAAGGAAACCGTAAAAGCAAAACTAGAACAAAAAAGGGTAATTCAAATAAAATCTTATGAAGGCTTCAAATTGTGATACCAACCCATTACAGTGAGAGACAATAAATACCTATAGTTTTTCCAAAGAAAGTGAATTTTAGGACCCCTTTATAAGAAGAAGCTCAAGATTTTAATTGCGATATCTAAAACTATTGCATGCATTTAAAAATTGATAGCTTATAGTATGTTTTTTGCAATATATATGCAAATCTTCAGGTACAATGTTCTTTTGTATTTCTGAATGACATAATTGGTGAATATTAGAGTTTAGCAAAATTGGGACTTAATCTAGACCGGTTGATCGAGTTCATGCTCACTTCGTCTTTCATTTCTTCTTGTTTTTACCAAATTTCTTTCCCTTCTTAGGTTTGTTCTTCATGTAGGAAATTCTATCAGTTTTCTTTTGTCTCTCCTTTCGAACTTGTTCAAGATCCTTAATTTCTGACCGTACATGAGCATTGGGTACTGAATGATGCTTCTTTTTGCTTCTGAACCTTTTGTTATCTCCATGAAATCCGCGAGCACCTGTCAAAAGAATAGGTTGAGGAACAAGTACAAAGCAATCCCTAAATGATATTTTGATATTCTCACCCAATTAACAAATTGTAAAACACATATCATCGAACTAACTTAAACTGTGAGAAAATTGGATTCTTTACATTTTCACTAAGCATGGAAGCTCTATTATATGTTCGTGTCTGTATGTCTATTAAGTGGAGAGAGAGAAACCAGAAAACAGACAAAAGATTTTCATATGATGAGGAAAAATATACTAGGGTGTGAAAACTCAGAGACAGGTAAAGGGAGCGTGCTATAATAGGATATGCATCTAGGTTATATGAATGCACACTGTCATCACATCATTACTATCAACTAAACCCACAACACATCCTACCCAACCGTACCAGGAAAGAGAAACTGCATTCAAAATGTATTAGCAGACAAACAAAATCTGTACAACGAAAAGCCAAACCTACTTGTTTTTTTTTTATATATATTATCAAAAGAGGAGTATTAACAAGCATTACTGCACAAAATCTAAACAAGAATCAGCACAAAAACCGCAGGTTAAAACTCCTAATACAAAAAATATATATATATATATACATTCCGAGACATACGAGGAAATTACAATGAAGACACATTGGTGCAAAAAAATAATTTTAAAGCATGAGCTCATGTCATAACTTTGATATTAGAAGTAGCCATTAACAATGTGTTACTTGTCAGGTATAAAAAATTTGCAATTTAAAATGTAAGCTTTCACCAATGGTACATTTTTACTTGTTACATCCAAAATGAAGATTAAAAATACAAAGGCAACATGAAGTAATGCCTAAAAGGTATTTTAGGTGTAAAATAATGGAACTTGACAACCAAGATAAGGAATGCAACATATAATTACAAATCATGAAACCAAATTTTATAGAATAATGTTGGATAAAGAAAACATAATGAAGAAACACCAATGACGCATTCTTGTAGTTGTCACATCAAAATGAAGATTAAAATACAAAGACGCCATGAAATAATACCTGAAGGTATAAAATAACAGAACTTGACAAAAAGGATAAGAAATGGCAACATACAATAACAAAGCATGAAGCCAAAGAATAATCGAATAATGTTGGATAAAGGAAAACATAATGCATTAGCATCTATACTAATGTGACAACACATAATAACAGAGCATAAAACCAAAGATTTATAGAATAATGTTGGATAAAGAAAAACATAATTCATGAGAGAGACCTTATTATGTGATCGTTCTTTCCATCTCTTGTATATCCTAGTCTTTTTAGATTTTGCTTTTGCACCACCCTCCGTTTTTACCAATACACCATCAAGAAAGGTGCACAAAAGGCCAAGAAAAGTCTCAAAGTAGGTGGATTCAAAATAAAGCTCCTCCTAGATAAAGAGAACCAAAAGTGACAAATCATGTTAGACTTACAAAGCAGAACAACTTAACTAAGTTTCTTTTTCCCACCCCTTTGACAGGAAGTAGAAGGATATGTTCTAGTTCTAAAGCAGAGGGATAAAACTCACATAAACTATTAATTGTTGATTACATGGACATGCCAAGTCTTAAATTAGTTTATGATAACATTTGAAGACAATTATTAAACAAAATGACTAGTGACAATAGATAACTGACCCTTATTCCTCCAATTCTTAGGTTTTGTAAGAATAAATGTCCATTATTCCGCCAATACTTAGTTTCCATAAGAATTTAAAGGTACCTTGCAACTTATGAACAACAGAACCCAAAGCTAAGAGAAAATATAAGTTTCCCCTTGAAAAGGGAAGCAACCTTCCTTCCGGCATGTTAAAAGATAGAAGAAATCAAGAATACAATTAAGAATGTTCGACTATGCCAACTACATGAACCAAAATATAGCTTAAGGAAATGAAGTACAACTTTTCTCAACAAACTTCAAATTCTTCAGTGAATAGCTACTACATAACAAAAGGTAGGTTGCCACTAGTCACAACTTAAGAAGATAATTTTACACTAAGTCCGGATTCACAAGGGAAAGAAAAGTCAAAATAGAGAAAGAAGTCATAAAGGGAAAGAAAGGAAAGGATCTTATGATTCTTGGTCAGGATGGGAGAAATAAAGGAACATAAATGATAAAATTCAAACCTAAAGTTACTTAAACATCCTTTTCATATTGATTGTTATTTTAAAGATATATTTGGAATCATGTAACAATTAAAGCTTCCACCAATCAACCTTTTCTTTCCCTTCGTAAAACCCCGGATTGAAGGATTGAAAAATCCACTCGTTAAAGGTTATGGAAGGATAGTTCAATCCCTCCATTTACTTTCCTCTTACCCAAAAGTGAATTTAACCAAACCTCTCTTTCCTTTCCTTTCCTTTCTTTTGCTTCTTAAAAAGTGAATCCAAACATAGTGTAGAGTATCATTTTGACCCCCATGAAAGTTTTATATTTCTATTTATGTAACTTGATGTTTCAGTACGAAATATGCAAAAAGGGAAGAATATACCTTTCTACTAGCTGTTACACTTTCCCCATTGTTCAATTTGATGTATTTCTTATGCTTCTGTATCATTCAGAGATCATACTCAGATTTTTGCAAAAGTAAATCGAGTATAAATCATCATATAAAATGAACTAAAACAATATAAAAGATCAATATTCAAATAGTTTGTGGTACCTTATCCCATTGATAAGAAGATTTATGTTTCTGCAGTCCCCCACTATCATTAGCAACCAGGTCCATAACAGCTGCATCCAATCTCTTAAATCATAAATTATCATATGAATCAACTATCTAATGATGTATTGAAATGCCAGTTTTAACTAATATTTCTTAAATATATGCTATGTACCACCTCCAAAGGGAAAAAAGAAAAATAAAAGTTGGTGGCAAGGGAAGGATTGAGAGAGGTATACTATCATATCATTATCATGAGCTTATGACATACATCATAAAACAGGGAGAATAGAGTATATCAAGTTATCAACCATGAAGGAAAAAGATGGCAACTTCATTAACCTAACTTACCTGTTTGATTCAAAGCCTTGGTTAGCTTTAATTGAGAGTCCTGCTTCAAATTGCTGAAAATATAACAGCTTTTAAGTGAAACAGAGAAAGCAAATACCTCAAATTTTGGGAGCAAACTAAGCATGTATAAGGACATTGTAACTTCTATCATGCCCCCAAATCTGTTGGGATAAATTTGAGAACAAGACCGCCGCCAACCTAAGAAGATCAACTTCCTAAGCCCACAAGGCGACCAATCAAACTAACTAAATCCATAAAGAAATGTGGCAACCCTTAGAGCATATAGTCCAAAAGAGAAATAACATAAGTCTAAACTCTCCAAAAATAACAATCAAATACTCCATAGTATACCCTCATCTAGAAAAGAGTTCGTACAAAAGACTAAAAAGAAACCTCGAAATAACGAAAGTCCTAAAATTATTCCAAAAGGGAATACAAACTAGATCCACAATGCTTGGTAAAGTGGTCATTTAACTTCTAGAGCCCAAGCAATACGAGGTAGCTTGCACTTTCCTTAAAAACATAGTTTAAAACGGGAGAATAATGAGATATAATCTCAATAAGTAGTAGGGTCCCAAAAAATACCATGGGACCATATTGCACAAAATACATAATTTGATAAACAATAAGACATGACCAAAACATGCGTAAAGATTCCAAAAGTCACAAATTTTTTTTAAAAAAAGATATAGCGAAAAGTCACTAGTTACATGTACAAAATCCAAAGATACCAATGATGGATCCGACTATATGATGGCCGAGGCTACATCCTGGTAGCACAATTCAAAAAGTGGTTTGTTGTCACACATACCACCAAAAGCAAGCGGAAGTCCCTTACGAAATGATAGTGCATTACCCCACAATATGTTGGCGTATGACCCCCACCAACAAGGGTCTAAACAAAGGCATGACCTCACAGTGAATGGCATAGGGGTCAAAAGAATTTTACATAAACTCATGTAACTAAACGCAAAAATATTTGTAATGTATGGTTCATAAATTTTGATGCATGAATAAGCTTTTCGATCCCAAGTCTTATTTCAGTTTACGAAATTATTTAATAAATCTAAAATCATTTCAAGGCATACGATGTGAATGCAAAAGATATATGGGTAAACGGCATGAAATCTCCCTGTGTTTTTACTTATGTGTAGATTTTTCCCTATACTTTATAAAGTGCAAATTACCCCCCTGTACCTTTACTTATGTGCATGTTTTCTCTCTGTACTTTATAAAGTACATATAAATGCGTGCACACGTCACTCTCTGTGTATAATTTAATGTATTGTTTTAAAAATTGAAACATTCCACACGGAGGGAGACGTGTGCATGCATTTACAAACTATAAGGGGGTTATTTGTACTTTATAAAGTATAGGAGGAAAACATGCACATAAGTAAAAGTAGGGTAAATGTCTAGTTTAGTCCATTATATTTGGTGTAAATGACACTTTCATCCATTATCTTTCAAAATGAACATTTTAGTCCATTATTTGGTGTAAATGACACTTTCATTAATTATCTTTCGAAATGAGCCTTTTAGTCCAATATATTTCACATCAATGACGTCATTAGTCCAACATGTTTCCTCCAATATGTTTTGAAGTTGGACTAACGACGTTACTTATATGAAACATATTGAACTAAAAGGTTTATTTTGAAAGATAATGGATGAAAGTGTCATTTACACCAAAGATAATAGACTAAAAGGTTCATTTTGAAAGATAATGGATGAAAATATCATTTACACTAAACATAATGGACTAAACTAGACTTTTACCCGTAAAAGTATAAGGGTATTATTTGCACTTTATAAAGTATAGGGAGGAAATATGCACATAAGTAAAAACACAGGGGGGTCCCGTGCCATTAACCCAAGAAATATTTGATGTAAGTTCAGTGCCCAAATGTGAAAGAAAGTCACAAATTTAAATTCTCAAAATTTTTAAACAATATGATACATCAAGAATAAATGTTTTTAATATACATAAAAGTAAGTGAAAACAACCAAAAATGAGTTTGCATCTATCCAAAGATGAAAACGCCAATTGTCAAGTGGTCACTTTTTGAACAGTGACGTGAACAATGATCACTGTTCAAACAGTGACAACTCTTTTTGTCTTTTTTTTTTTAATACTATAGTACTTTCAAATTGTTTTATTTTACTAAGAATGTGAGGTATTCGTTTGGTAAAATAATATACTAATTATTTAACCTGATAAATCATTATTTAAGAGACAAGATATTTAAAATATAGAATATGTCTAACTATTAAAGTACATAGTTTATAAAAACCATCATAGTTCTTGAGGAGGGGTAAATCGATGAAATAGAAATGTCTAAAATCTCATAACCATAAAAAGAAATCAATAACTTATAACCTAAATCATTGATCTTAACAATTCCAATTGATTCAACATATAATGCAATATCAATGATATAGAAGTAAAAGAATATCCCTTTTTTCACCAAAAAAAAAAAAACCAAAGGGATATTATTAAGAAAAAAAGGGTCTTTAAAGTTTCACAAATTGCACCTCCACTCTCATGAAGTTGTAGGCCTCGACATACGACATGTCAATGGTTGGACAACACGTTCAAAGCTTTCCAGGATTTCTTTTCCTTGTGAATTCGAAGGCTACAAAGAAAGTGAGATTTTATATTGCACACTAGGTTTTAAACCATAGGCTAGTAGGGCTGGGCTTAATAACTTACTTAATGGCCTAAAAATTTCTGATTTTAAAATTGATTCCCAAGGAAATAAAATAAATAAACTAATGTCCAAAAATATGGGGTGTTACATCCTTCTCCCCTTAAAAATAGTTTTGTCCTCGATACTATATACCTTGGTCGAAGAAATAATTATGTCCAAAGAGGTATTCTTGCTCATAGAGATATTAGATCCGTTTAGCCCCAAGACTTAATGGATTATAACCCAAAAACATGATTTTTGAAATTGTTCCCATTAATACATCTTGAGAATGTTCCAAAGAAAGGCCCGAGAAAATTTTGAGTTAATAGCAACCACAATCTTTGGCATCTAACGACTCAAAACTATGAAGTTGACTCCCGTGGTTGGAATTGTAATCATATCTTACAAACAAAACGCCTATAGGTTACTGATGCATAAAATAGTAGAGAAAGTTCAAAAATTATTGTCCTATATATACATCTAATTCTCATATGCAAGTCTTCATCACACATGATGAGTTTCAAACAATGTGAACTCCAAAAAAAAATGTAACAATACCTAACAGAGTATTGTAGAGAGATACAAAAATATCTGAAATGTATTATTGCTTAATGAATGACGTATTACACTTGTTCTATTTATATACAGTTCTAATTGCAGCACATGCTAATTACAGCTGGATCCAACTTATATGTAATTAATTATTTTCAAACTAATTATCTGAGGTGGCATCTTCTAGAAGATTAGTTGGCCTTCTTTGACTAACTGAGTCAACTCCCTTATCATCCCCTCGCAAGCTAAGTTGTGAGATGCACAGGGGAAGCTTGTTACAAAGGAACTGGAACTTATCAGTAGCCAATGGTTTCGTGAAAAGATCTGCAACCTGGTGAGTAGTAGTAACATGAGAGAGACTAAGAAATTTTCCAGTAACAAGCTCTCGAATAAAGTGGTAATCCAAGGCTATATGCGTAGTCCTATTGTGAAATACAAGATTGGAAGCAAGAGCAATAGTTGAAATATTATCACACCACAACTTTGGACACAAACGGGAAATAGATTTATCTTTTAAGATAAAGCTAAGCCAACATAATTCTGCCATAGTGTAAGCAAGGGCCCTGTACTCAGCCTCTGTTGACGATCGCGACACTGTTGGTTGCTTTTTGGTGCACCACGAAACCAAGTTTTCACCCAAAAATATGCAATAACCAGTAGTGGACCTGCAATCTGGTATACTGCTAGCCCAATCCGAATCTGAAAATGCTTGAAGAGTCAAATTTGTGGGTTTGGACTGTAGTCCATAATATAATGTACCCTGAACATATCTCAGTAACCTCTTCAAAGCTGCAAAATTTCTCTGTGTTGGACTATGAATATGCTGGCAAACATTGTTCACTGCATATTAAAGATATGGGCGTGTGAGAGTCAAGTATTGCAGAGCTCCCACTATGCTGCGAAAGAATGTGGGATCTGCATAAGGAGAATCAGAGATATTGTTATCTGATGTAAGGGCCGTTGGGGTGGCAATTGGTTTACAGGCAGTCATCCCTGTTTTTTTCAACAAATCAACAGCATTCTTAGACTAATGAATTAACATACCAGCTGCAATGTAATCCACTTCAAGACCTAGAAAATAAGATAGTTTCCCTAAAACTTTCATTGCAAAAGTAGTAATCATGGCTTGAATAAGTTTTTGAATAGGTGCAGTTGAGTCCCCTATAATCAAGATATCATCCACATAGACTAACACAATGATAGTATGAGTAGTGGTAATATGAACAAACAATGAGATGTTTGCCTTGCTACATTTGAAGCCTTGATCAACTAAGAATTTAGAGAGTAATTGATACCACGCCCATGGAGCTTGTTTGAGCCCACAAATGGACTTTTGGAGCTTACATACATAACTGGGACATTGAGGATTTATAAAACCCTGTGGCTGTTGTATGTACACTTCTTCTTGTAGATGGCTATGAAGGGAGGCGTTGGATACATCTAACTACCTAATAGTCTAGCCCCTTGATAAAACAAGTGTTAGCATGCCTCTTGATCTTATAATTCTCACAGTTTGTATTTTTACAACGGGGCTAAAAGTTTCTGAATAATCCAAGACATAGGACTGATGATAACCCTTGGCAATTAATCGGGCTTTATATCTTGCCACAGATCCATCAGCATGCCTCTTGATCTTATATACCCATTTGCAACCAATGGGAAATCTAGAATCAGGAAGTGGCACTTATGTCCATGTGTGTTGAGCAATAAGAGCATCATACTCTTCTTTCATAGCTTTCTGCCAATAGATGTTTTTGGAAGCTTCTTTATAGGATATTGGTTCAGTGGTTGGGATTGTAAGAGTAATATTATTAATTTGGAAAAGGCGAGGCTTAAGAGAACCAGTTTTTGACCTAGTAATCATAGGATGGGAATGAATAGTTGTGCTAGGTGAGTCATTAATTTATTCGGTTGAGTGATTGTAAGATGGTGATGTCACTAGATAAGACCTGAGAATGATCAGGAGGTAAAAGACTCTTTGTTGAGATTGTATCCTCAGAGGAAGGAGAGAGTGGAGTAGAATTTTCAGCAGACAAAATAAGACCAGCTTGTGACTCAGATGGTTGTTTTGAAAAATAGGTAGAATAGGTGGTACAGTACTTTGGTTGTGAGAATCCTTAAAAGTATTGTACTTACTGTAGGGAAATACATGCTAAAAAAATTGAACATGCCAAGAGAGATAAACTTGCTGAGTTTGAAGATTGAAACACCGATATCCTTTTGATGTAGGAGAATATCCTAGAAACAAACACGGTGTGGATCTAGGCTCTAGTTTGTGCTTAGAATATGGCCTAAGCCATGGAAAACACAGACAACGAAACACTTTCAAAAAGGTATAATCTGGTGGTTTGTTAAAAAGACACTCATATGGTGACTTGTTGTGAAGTAAATGTTTTGGCTGCCTATTGATTAAGTAATTTGATGTGGCTAATGCTTCTAACCAGAAACAATTAGGAAGTTTTGCATGATGTAACAAGGCCAAGACAGTCTTAATTAAGTGCATATGTTTTATCTCTACTCGACCATTTTGTTTTGGAGTATATGGAGAAGATGTTTGATGAATAATTCCATTTGTTTGTAAATACTGTGCAAATTTTGTATGAACAAAATCTGAACCATTATCAGTCCTAAGTATTTGCACTGGAGCATGAAATTGAGAAAGTATCATAAAGTGAAAAGCTTGGAAAACAGGGAAGACAACAACTTTAGATTGCAATGGATACAACCATGTGTATTGATTGCAATCATCAACAAACAAGACATAATATCTATAGTGACTAAATGAGGGAACCTTAGTAGGCCCCCAGACATCAGAGTGAATTAAAGCAAAGGGAGCATGAGCTATTGTCTCAGACAATTGAAAAAGGTAACTTGTGAGCCTTAGCAACAGAACAAGGCTCACATACAAAATCAGTTTTATTATGCAAACTAGGCAAAATAGACTGCAATTGCTATAGAGTTTTATGACTTGGTTGTCCTAGTCTTTGATGCCATACCGAAGCTGGAATAGCAGTGTTGGACTTGTAACAGTGATATGTTGGGGAAGGTTAAGAAGTTAGAGTAGAAGCACATGAAGTTCGACTGTAGAGGCTATTGTTATAGGGCCCTTGTACTGAACTTGATGACTGAGGTTGTCCATAATGGTAACCTCCTTGTCATTAAAAAGCAAAGTTGAATTATTATCATGAGCTAATGGATACACATACAACAAGTTTGAAGATATGCTTGGGACATGAAAAACATTGTGAAGTTTGAAAGAACCAAAAGGTATAGACAGTGTACCATGGCCAGTGTAAGCTATGGGAAGAGTAGTGCCATTGCCAACAGACACAGAATCACCACCTTCATATGGGGAATAAGATGAGAGAAAAGCAAGATCACCTGTGACATGAGAGTTGGCTCCACTGTCAAGGTACCAAGAGGAGTCCCCGGAGGCTGTTGGGGAAGTACCAGTTTGAGTAGTAAAAGCCTGCTTGTTAGCCTTCTGACTGACATAATTCATTCCATCAAAGCGATGCCAACAGTCTAAAGCTTGATGATTCGGCTTACCACATATCTGACAATACACCTTAGCATTTAAATTTTGTGGCTTCATTCCTGCTTGAACGAATTGATTTGGACCTGCATTATAAGTTGAGTCTCCTCTATTGCCTCTGCCACCTCGACTGTTAGAATTGCGTCCGCGTCCTCGATTATTGCTATTGTTACCATATGTCCTTTGTATGTTTAGAGCAGTATGAACATTAGAATTTGCAAAATCAGTAACACTTAGTTTATGAGTGAGTCGTAGATGGAGCTCTTCAGTAATAAGCAAGTTTGATAGCTCATCAACACTCAATGGCTTTTTGTTAACACATATGGAAGCTTTGAGTGTATCATATTTCGCAGGCAGACCGTTGAGAAAGTAGACTACAAGGTCATCATCACTAATTGTTTCAGAGACATAAGTTAGGCTATCAACAATGTGCTTGACATCATCCAAATAGGCTTAAATCGACTGAGTTCCTTTGTTGAGAATATGTAGGCACATCTTTAGCTGTTGAATATAAGATCGCGACATCGCTTCTCTAGATGAAGCCAGATTGCAGAAGCTGTTGGAAGAAGAAGCACATGCGACAGTACCGGAGGCGTAATCGAGGCATAGAGGCAAGTTTTTAAGTGTTCATCTATAATGCTCCACTGTTCATACGCTGGATTTACTACTGATTCACCAGCATCATTTATGATATGCTTCAAAGGACACTGCTTTGTGCCTAGCAGATAGTCAAGAAGCTTATTAGCACGAAAAATCATTCGGATTTGAGCTCGCCATAGATGATAATTGGAGTTATCAAGCTTGATTTGGACGAGTGAATTGAGATTTTGAAGAAGCAGACAAAGATTCGCTAGTAGATCTGTCAAGTTATCAGTCACCGTTGTTGATGTTCCAGTAGCTATGGTTGAAGCTTGGATGAGAGCTCAACAATGGCAAAAAAGAGTCCAGGATCGAAGAGAGAGAATAAATCTCTCTTTAGTGTGCTCTGGATACCATAACAGAGTATTGTAGAGAGATAAAAAAATATATGAAATGTATTATTGCTTAATGAATGACGTATTACACTTGTGCTATTTATATATAGTTCTAATTGTAGCACATGCTAATTACAGTTGGATCCAACTTATATGTAATTAACTAATTTCAAACTAATTATCTGAGGTGGCATCTTCTAGAAGATTAGTTGGCCTTCTTTGACTGACTGAATCAACTCCCTTATCAATACCATCTTATTATTGCTTATGTAAGCATCATATCATTCTTTTTTCGTCACCTATAGGTTAATCAAAGAAAGAAAAATAAAATAAAAGAGAAAAATAAATAACTACATAAATAGAAATCTTCAATCAAACTTTGACATCAGATGATTTCTTTTGCTGGTCATATGGCTTATGATAAATGTTCCATTGATACACTTTGTCAAATAATTACTAAACTCGTCATGTACGGCCCATTGCTAACGAAACTCCAAACCAAGATCAGAGCAAGTATGAGTAATGCTTTGACTTATAAGGTGACATTAGACTCCACAATGAATAAATCCTATTGGGTGCTTTCCCTAAAACCATAATTAATTTCAAATGGCTTAACCGACCACATTGATAAGGCTCAACTTAAAACTTGCGTTAGTACCATAGAATGTAATGGCATTTTTGGAGCCCTACTTCCCTCTTTGTGACCTCATCACTTCAATTCAAGGGTAAACCCACTTATTAGTCACTAGGCTGAGCTCACCTTAATTTGGTATTTCAATAGAACGTGCTCTTTGATAAAAATTAAATCCTGAACAAGCTAGAGATCCAGAGTGAAGCTTGTATTAAAAATAAGCATGGGTGGTGAAGTGGGAAGAAAATCTTGGACTAGGGATCTTAACCATAACTGCATATTTCAACGCAACAAAGTGGCACAAAGAGTCAATTTGTAGTAGAAATCTCGTAATGAATCATACTTTCAATGGATTATAAGAACCAATGAGATTACATCAATGATGGGGTATAAATAATCAAACGGAAAAAGAAAAAAAAAGGACATAGGATTCTCAATCACAAACAAATCTTATTGAGTTTAAATAAACATGCAATTCCGAAACAATAAGCAAAATTTGTTGTGAGGGAAGTGTCGAATGTGGAATTGAAAATTGTAATTGTCAAAGATTAGAGACAAGCTTACCCACAATTGAAAGAACACATTAGGAGAAATTGAAGAACAAGGTATATCGTGTCAGTTTTTTGATTGGGTAAGCAAGGAAAGGTAAGTTTGTTTACCAAAATCTTCTACTATTCCATAGGTTAACAATGAATTCACAGAACCACATTGGAATAACTACTAGCAATATATATGTGAAGTTTATGAGCCAGAGAGAATCAATAATGATCATATCAACATCTTGATCTAGCTTGATGATAATAGAAGCAAACGTGGCCACAAGTATGAACCAATAGTCAAAAAGTACACTAATAAATATGAAGTTAAGAAGCAGCAAGGGAGCAAAAATTGTCATGGAAAAAAAAAGAAAAGAAAAAAAAACTGCAAACCATTCAAAAGGAAAGTTAAGAAAAGAATAATAAGGATTAATTCACAAACATCGGTAAATTTTCCAAGCCAATAGTGTGTCATGAATTCAGCTTATAGAGTAGGGGTTCAATAGGGAACCATATGTATACAAAGGATTGAAGGCACGAAATCGGCTTTGAAAGGGGGAGCTTGACGGGATCGTTTCGAGATATGTAAATAACAACACATGCACGCGCAACGGAAGACATAAACATAAAAAATCCGGCATGTTAGCAAGTTGTATTCACAAAATCTCAAGAATAGGTCCATAGATTTGCACATTAAAGAAATACATGAAAGTATATACAAATATATACATATGTATTAAACACAAAAGTTGTTCGATGTACCTCTTGTGGAGAACTTGAAATGTACCAATAAGAAGATCTTGGCTCGAACAAACCTCCTCCGTACATGCAAAGCTCCTAGTCGGTCCATGGGTATCCAAAACCAACAAAAACACTAACTAATTAAAGTGCTAGCCTTAGTTAATGATCTAGAATTCGTGTGTATGAGTTGTAAGACAAGAAGCAAAAGTCTACTATTTCTTCTTGCCTTGGCCGAAAATACTAGAGAAGAAAGAGAGGATTTTATTCTAAGTGTGTGTGTGTGTCATGTAAAGCATTAGTAGAAAGAAGAACAAGCTTTGGCCTTTATATAGACACAAGACTTGAATTAGATCATGTCAAGTGTCCAAGATCAAGCCTTTGTCTTACAAAGATGATTGCCAAGTGTCCCACTATTTGTGTGGTGTGTCCAAGTGGCTCTTTTCTCCTTGCATAGGGTGGCCAAGTGTATAGAAAAAGAAGAAGACAACTTTTCCTTATTTTGCATGTATGACAAGTGGCAAGAAAGAGAAAATTCATGTTTTCCTTTTGCCAAGTGTCATTTTTCTTGGAATTCCAAGATTGTGCCATGTGTCAAACATGCGCAATTTTTAATTAATTCATTCCTTATCCCCATAAGAATAATAAGTTACAAATATAAACTTTTCATATTTGTACATTGGCCCCAAAACTTTTCATAATTACACTTTTGGCCCAATTAACTATTAATGTCCAAAATAACACCGTTAACACTTAACTTGTTTCTAACTCAATACCAAACTCATAATTTGTTTTATTCATGATACCCTGTGTGTAACTTTCTAGGTTCACAACCGTATAGCGATGAGGGATCATTAAACACTTTTAATCCATTCCAAAAATGTCTCCGTCATTTCCTGGAATACTCTTATGTTCATGAGTGACGTGTTAGCAACGAACGTATCATGAGAATATATACAATAATGAAGTCCATTTCTTATGAACCTATTTATAGTCGCAAATTAGCGTACAGTCCGATCTTTCTGTTAATATGTCCCGATCGTTGTGGGGACCATGATACGATTAAGTCTACTAAATGATTCTATGCATAAATCTAATTCGGTGGAATCAGAGATGACACCTATGGAAAAAGACCTTTCCATCATTCAACTACCCCGGCCAAGGATTTCTCATTTCAAACAACCAAAAATAGATTGCATAGGACAACGCCTCACGTCAGAGGTTAACAGATCCTATCTTGATAATTACCTGTCGGTCTCTATATTACAAGACTAAACTGCGAGAGGTTGTATCTCGCCCTCAGGGAAGGCGAGCTTTGTCTAAACGCAATATTTAGCCCCTAATATATTCGACAGTCATAATTTCTCAAGTCAAATGATTAATTTGCACAATTTGCAACGAATAATAAACCATTAATCCAAAATCATTTAGTTTATTATTCTGGTCACATTCAATGACCCGTTCCACTAACGATCACTCATATGTAAGTTAATCGCATGCCTATGCCGTTATAGCACGAGACTCATACTTGATAGCCCATACTTGATTATTCTAGTCCCAAACAAATAATCTAAGGGCCACGAATGCTTTTAAATGTTTATCATATCGAGAAAATATGTCGTTGTATTCTAAACATTTTAAGAATATATTTCTTCTCTGAAAAATATTAGGGACACATTCATATAATTGAACGGAGAATATGACTATCAATAGAAGATGTCATTCAAATTTACACCAAAAATGCCTTATATAGGTCATCTAACTATATAGCATTAGGTCATATCTCTAACAATCTCCCACTTGCACTAATGCTATAGAATATAGCTTCTAGCGCATATCTACATGAGATTGCATTCCCATCTTTTCAAGATGACGTTCTAACTGCGATTGACTAATGGGCTTAGTAAGTGGGTCAGCTACATTTTCTAATGTAGGAACTTTCTGCAGACTTATATCCTTTCGAGCAATTATTTCTCGAATGATATGAAAACGCCTTTCAATGTATTTGGATTTTTGATGAGATCTAGGTTCCTTAGCTTGTGCAATAGCCCCATTGTTGTCGCAATACAGCGGTATCAACAACTCTATGAATGGAACCACTTATAGCTCTAAGAAGAACTTCCTTATCCAAACAGCTTCATTTGCTACATCAGATGCATCAATATACTCGGCTTCTGTAGTGGAGTCTGTAGTTACTGACTGTTTGGAACTTTTCCAACTTACTGCTCATCCATTACAAACAAACACAAACCCGGATGTAGATTTCCTATCATCCGTGTTAGATTAAAAATCTAAGTCAATGTACCCATCTACCCGAAGTTCTCCCCCTCAGTAAATCAGTGCAAGATCCTTAGTCCTTCGCAAGTACTTAAGGATATGCTTCACTGCCATCTAGTGTTCCTCTCTTGGATCAGACTGATATCTGCTCACAAGACTAACAGCGTATGCTATATCAGGCCGTGTACATAGCATGACACACATAAGACTGCCAACAACCGAAGCATAAGGCATACGTTCCATACGTTGTCTTTCATCTTCGGATTTGGAAGACTTATTCCTTGAAAGATGTATTTCGTGCCTGATAGGCATGAGTCCTTTCTCAGAATTCTCCATCTTGAACTTTTTCAAGATTCGCTCTATGTACAGACTTTGAGATAAGCCAATCAATTTATTCGTTTTATCTCTATAGACACGAATCCCTAAGATATAAGAGGCTTCTCCCAAATCTTTCATGGAGAACTTGCTTGTTTAACCAGATTTTAGTGGACATCATCTGTCCAATATCATTTCCCATGATTAAAATGTCATCAACATACAAAATCAGAAAAGTGGTCATGCTCCCACTGATCTTCTTGTATACACAGGGTTCATCATCATTTCTAATGAAATCAATCTCCTTGATCTCATTATTAAATATGATGTTCCAAGAATGAGAGGCTTGCTTTAGATCATATATTGATCTTTTAAGCTTATACACTTAATTATTATTGGATTTAAAACCTTTGGGCTATTCCACATAGATATCTTCTTCAAGATAGTTATTTAGGAACGCAGTTTTAACATCCATTACCAGATCTCATAATCATAGTGTGCGGCAATAGCGAGCATGATTCAGATGGATTTAAGCATAGAAACTGGTGAAAAGGTTTTGTCATAATCAACACCTTGTTTTTGACAATATCCTTTTGCAACTAGTCTTGCTTTATATGTTTCCACATTTCCATCAATTCCAAGTTTCCTTTTGAAGACCCATTTGCAACCTATAGGTACAATACTTTCAGGTCAGTCAACTAAGGTCCAAACATTATTTGAATACATGGAATCTATTTTTGCTTGCATAGCCTGTCTCCATTTCTTGGAATTAATATCTCGTATTGCTTCTTCATAACTAGTAGGATCATCTACTTGATCATTATCCCCTATTACAAACAAATTTTGTATGTCCTCTAGAAGATAACCACATCTTTCTGGAGGATGGGATACTCTACTAGATCTTCGAGGTCCTTGTGTGATAACTGGTTCTAGATCTTGTTGAATTGGTTCAAGATCATGATTCTAGTCGGTTTGTGATTCAAAAGACACTTCTATTCTAATTTTCCTCCCACTACCTCCTTCTTGAATAAACTCTTTTTTCAAGAAAGACAGCATTTCGGCTGATCAAAATTCTTTGATCATCAAGAAAATAGAAATTATCATTTAGTCTCTTTAGGATATCCCACAAATCTTCCTTTGTCAGATTTAGCTTCCAACTTGTCCGTCTTAAGTTTCTTAACATAAGCAGGACAACCCAAAATCCTAATGTGATTAAAATTTGATTTCCTACCAACCTATAACTCATATAGTGTAGTTGGAACAACTTTAGTTAGAATCTTGTTCAACAAGTAAATAGTCGTAAGAAGTGCATAACCCCACAATAAAATTGGAAGATCAGTGTAACTGATCATAGATCGTACCATATCCATCAATGTACGATTCCTACGTTTAGATACTTCATTTAATTGTGGTATAGCAAGTAGAGTAATCTGTGAAGTTATTCCGGCTTGTTTAAGATATTCAAGAAATTCGGTACTTAAGTATTCTCCTCCACGATCAGATTGCAGAGTTTTAATTCTCTTTCTCGTTTGGTTTTTCACTTCAGCATTCAATTCCATGAATTTTTCAAAAGCCTCATATTTATACTTCATTAAGTACACATAACCATATCGAGAATAATCATCGGTGAAGGTTATGAAGTAGGTATAACCACCGCGAGCCATTTCTCTAAAGGGTTTGCATACATCACTATGTATTAATGCTAACAATTCAGTGGCTCTTGACCCTTTTCCAACAAATGGTGACTTGGTCATTTTCTCGAGAATGCAAGACTCACATGTAGGCACGAGTTCAAATCCCAATGAATCAATAAGTTTATTTTGAACCATCCATGTTAATCTTTTCTCGTTAATATGACCGAGTCTCAAATTTGTTTGTTTTTTTAAAGAACATAACTAACCCAATATCTATAATCTAACCATGGGCAATTCTAGCTTGAATTCCTTAATGCTCACCATGCTAAAGAATTACCAAAAGATAAATTATCATACACAAACTTTAAATGCCTTATAGAACCTGTATTTTTTTCTTTCCTTTCATTTTGGCTGACCATCTCCCATTTGGTGGTAAATTTTTGTCATGATACTTGCCCTTCTATTCTATGATAAAAGAATATGCATCTTAGGGAATACGACGTCCATCCCTCAAGAGAAACAAATTTTCGTTTATCCATTATTAAACATAGTTTTCTCTTTGTCTCCCAAGATAGATGAAGCACACCAAATCTATTTAATCAGTGCTTGATTGGATTTCACTTTCATAACTATTTTAAAATAGCAAGTCATATTGCGTACCACTTTTCTTTAAAGGACATTGTCCCTACAAAGGATAACTTATCAGAATTCTTATAAGTATCAACTTTTTTTTTCTTCGAGAATCCTTGTATTCGATTTATAAACAATCTTAATACAAGTCCACAAAATCATCTGCAACAAACAAAATAGTTAGAGCTTAATTTTTTTTTAATTGTCTGTCTCTTTAAATTTCGAATTATTAGCTCACTCTTCAACATAAAATAAAGATATCGTAAAGAATAGAACATTATTGTTTCATAGCATAACAACCACATAAAATACTTAGGCTTATAGAGAATGAAAACTTTTCTTACTGAAACTCAAGATGTAGATCTCACAATTACTTCTCTTCCAATTTTTCAGAATCAATAGTAGAATAAAATTTTCAGCCTTCTCTTTGTACATTCTTGCGATTCTAAAATCATACAGCAATGGGACTATATTCTTTTGAACTATACCATGAATTTATCTTCAATCAGGTAGTATACTTAACAAAAGACTTCCAACTGCCAAAGCAATATTATCTACAAGAAAATTATCTTAGCCTCTTTATATATAGGATCATGAACCAATTGCTCTGATACCACTCTATCACGCCCCTAAATTTGTTAGGACAAATTCAGGAACGAGACCGTCGCGAACCTAAGATGATCAACTTCCAAAGCTCGCAAGGCGACCAATCAAACTAACTAAAACCATAAACAAATGCAGCAAGCATTAGAGCATCTAGTCCAAAAGAGAAATAGCATAAGTCTAAACTCTCCAAAAATAACAATTGAATGCTCCATAGTATACCCTCATCCAGAAAAGATTTCGTACAAAAGACTAAAAAGAAATCTCGAAATAACGAAAGTCCTAAAACTATTCCAAAAAGGGAATACAAACTAGATCCACAATGCTCGGTAAGGTGGTCATTTAACTTCCAAAGCCCAAGCAATACGAGGTAGTTTTCACTTTCTGCAAAAACATAGTTTGAAACAGGAGAAAAATGAGATATATCTCAGTAAGTAGTAGGGTCCCCAAAAATACCATGGGACCGTATTGCACAAAATACATAATTTGATAAACAATAAGACATGACCAAAACATGCGTAAAGATTCCAAAAGTCACAAATTTTTAAAAAAAGATATAGCGAAAAGTCATTAGTTACATGTACAAAATCCAAAGATACCAATGATGGATCCGACTTTATGATGGCCGAGGCTACATTCCTGGTAGTACAGTTCAAAAAGTGGTTTGTTGTCGCACATACCACCAAAAGCAAGCAGGAGTCCCCTACAAAATAATAATACACTACCCATGATATGTTAGCATATGATTCCCACCAACAAGGGTTTAAACAAAGGCATGGCCTCAAAGTGAATGGCATTGGGGTCAAAAGAATTTTACATAAACTCATGCAACTAAATGCGAAAATATTTGTAATGTATGGTTCATAAATTTTGATGCACGAAGAAGCTTTTTGGTCCCAAGTCTTATTTCAGTTTATGAAATTATTTAATAAATCTAAAATCATTTGAAGGCATGCGATGTGAGTGCAAAAGAAATATTTGATGCAAGTTTTAGCGCCAAATTTGAAAGAAAGTCACGAATTTAAATTCTCAAACTTTTTAAACAATATGATACATCAAGAATAAACGTTTTTAATATACATAAGAGTAAGTGAAAACAACCAAAAATGAGTTTGCATTCATCGAAAGATGAAAATGCTAACTGTCAAGTGGTCACTGTTTGAACAGTGACATGAACAATGATCACTGTTCAAACAGTGACAACTCTTTTTGTCATTTTTTTTTTAATAATATAGTACTTTCATATTGTTCTATTTTACTTAGAATGTGAGTATATGTTTGGTAAAATAATATACTAATTATTTAACCTGATAAATCATAATTTAAAAGACAAACCTAATATTTGAAAGGGTAAATAGCACCACAAGCCCCTATACTTTAGCAAATGTGCACACTACCCCCCTGTGGTTTAAAAAGTGCACCGGAACCCCCTATGGTTTCAAAAATGTAGCACCACAGCCCCCTCCGTTAAAAAAACCGTTACTTTTAACGGAGAGTGCGTTACACGCGCGTTTGGTGCGATTTTTCATGTTTTTAGGCTTAAATTATTATTTAATTGGACAAAAATGCCCTTATAATTAAAATAAAAAATAAAAAATTGAAGGGCATTTTAGTCTTTTTATACAATTCAGTTAAATTTGTTGACGGAAAATTAGGAAGGGGGTGCGTGTGCACTGTTTGAAAACCATAGGGGGTTCTGGTGCACTTTTTAAACCACAGGGGGGTAATGTGCATTTTGGCTAAACCATAGGGGACTGTGGTGCTATTTACCCTATTTAAAATATAGAATATGTCTAAAAAATTTTAGTACATAGTTTATAAAAACCATCATAGTTCTTGAGGAGGGGTGAATCGATGAAATAGAAATGTCTAAAATCTCATAACCATAAAAAGAAATCAATAACTTATAACCTAAATCATTGATCTTAACAATTTTAATTGATTCAACATATAATGCAATATCAATGATATAAAAGTAAAAGAAAATCTTGTTGAAGGACAAGTAGTTAATAAAGACTGTAATAGGACATCCCTTCAACAAATTGTCCTTTACAAAATCTCTTTCTATTTTGTCCAGATTGATGCAAGTGTCACTACTTTTCTAGTCCTATTTCAATAACAAAAAAAATATGTGTAACTCAACTTTAATACTTCTCTCTTCTCAAGGTACCACAGATCATAACTACTTAAAGAAATAGGCATAACAAAGGGAATCACACCCCAAGCATTGCTTCCTTAATATCTAATAAGAGTATCCCTCCCCGAATTAGTACAAGAATGATACTCCTTAACTCCCTCCTTGAATGTTTGCTTATTTATTATGGCATGTCCTCTTGCCAGTCGCCCCACAGCAAAACCCGCTTTTCTTAAGATTAATATAGATGTTCAAATCTTGCATTAAATGGCATCTCAAGTAAAAAGGGAAATTCATTTTGCGATGGAGAGAATATACCTTATCAGCTCTTGGGTCACACTAATGAAGTAAACTAAGGAAATGAACAACATACTCCTGCATCAAAAGAACTACTTTAGCTTTTAGTGAAAAAGAGAGCTTGTACCAGAATGATAAGAATATGCACGGGAATTTCCACAATCCATAGCACATATTACCTAGAATTGCTAGGGAAATATGCAAAGTAAAATATACGCTATATTATCTAGATGACACCGAGAAATTATTCATCTAATTTTTATTTTCCTCTACAGGTGCACAATCATTTTATTTTTTGAGAGATACAGATGGTGGTAGAGAGGTTGCTCATTGCCTAACAAGTTACAGTTCAAAATAGTGAGGCACATAATTTTTTTTGCGCAAACAGAGACCGTAAGAGACATACCATAATGTAATAGAATAGAGTGGAATGTTTAAAACGTTTACCACATAGAATGTAGATTTGAAAGCATTTTTCTTCAGAATAGATGTGTAAGTTGTATGTGTACTACGCATAAAATTAGAAAACATGATTACTTATATACAAATCAGGCACACTCTTCTTGCTCCAACCCAAAGAGAGATACATATACAACATATTGTTTAGCTAAAACTATAATTAGCATTGACAAAGTAGATTACTTTTAGTACCATCAACCAGTCTCTTCAAGTTTGGTATCACGTATTATTTTACAACTACATCAATACTAAAGCAATATACACATACATCATAAACTGTAACCAAAGGAGATAGTAATTCTACGTATGTCACGCCCCCAAAATTCATAGGGCCAAACTCGAAGACGCGATGCCGCGCGCTTAAGAAAATTACCCTTCCTAAGCCCGCAAGGCTCTAGTACCATAATACCAAAAACTAAATTCCACAAAACTTTTATCAAAGTAGCTAAAACTCAAATTAAATCAAATAATTCTTTTGAGTATCTATTACACGAAAGCGACACTTTAAAAATAATATTTTGCTATAATATCACTATTCTCAAAATACCATATGCTTGCAAGAACTCATCTCATAGGTTGGCTATTAATTCCATGTAGCCCGGACAGCTTATTAACCCAGCCTCTGCACAATTATAATAAAATAATAATATGAGTGAAACTATGCTTAGTAAAAAGGACACCCGGAGTCAGGCTCTAAGGGTTGTCCAATTAAAGATGCAATATAGAAATGAGAATTGAATCAAATACATGATACGGAGTCAAAATACAGAAGGTATCTATAAGAGGGACTAATAATATTTAATTCATACCAAACTAGAACCGTACCAAAATCTAATCAAAACAGAACACTCACACAAGGCTAATACCGAACTTACGCAACCAGATTTTTCAAAACCTGTGTAGTTATCTCATTTATACTGAAGTATCATACAAGCTTAACTGTATTTTCACAATACAAGCATCTTACTATCATATCACACATAAATATCGCCTAGAGCTGTAATAATCATAGCTAAATCACATATCACAATTGTGCAGTATTTGGGAGGCGGCTCCTATAGGTTCAAGAGGTGGCTCCCACCGCTTTCTTGCTACAGTACTTTGCCCCACATAGCACTTCGTTCCTGCACCATAATGGCCACCTATGACCCATATAATACTAACAGACCGACAATCTCACCCGCCGAATAGGTGTCACAGCTCTAGAGATAACACATAGCAACTAATATCGTAAACTTTTACCTTGGCTCATCATCGCCATTATTGTTGTTGATGCACTTTATGATGAGCTCCTCATGAATAGCTCTTTTCTTCTTCATCACATCGCCCCACTGAGTAGAAGATTTCTGCAGTTACAAGTAATCATAATAGAGGTTTCAACTTATAATAGGGACAGAAGATGGTCCCTCAACAATTATTTTCAGGTTACCTTTCAGAACTGACAAATGATGCAAGAATAGCCAACATAAAAGAAAAAGGAAAACAAAAAAGAAAAGAAAATGTAACATCTCCGGGTAAGAAAACGAAATATTGATTTTCATTAATTGACTTCAATAAAACTAGCTGAGAATCATTTTTGAATGCATGAATCAGCTGAGATACTCGACATGATATTAACATAACATATAGAAGGACATTCAAACATAAATGACTAAAGAGCCCAATCATCAACAAAATAGTCAACTCAAAAACAGAGCATGTTTTCATGAAATTTAGGCCCTATGTATCAACTACTGGATATTAGCCTGGGAACTTGACAAACAAATGAGAGACTAAAGAAGTGTAACTAAGCACCCATTCATAAAAGATTTGACATCAACTGGGTGAAAGTGGAAAAGTAGAAATAACTTTTAGTGGGGAAGATCTCTCATTCTTTTAGTGGACTCTCTTAGAAGGTTTCGCTTTTGCTTTTGTTTTTGTACACAAGCAAAATGCTTTAGTACATGGTTTCAGCAAAGCAGTCAGTTCTGTGGATGAATCAATGATTTCCCAAACTCTATCAGACAGAAGATCTATAACTATCTGCGAAAAATGCCCATATACAGTTACTCCAATCTATAACTGTCTGCAGAAAATGCCCAAATACAGTTACTCCACTTTCAACTGCATGTTCTATTATGGACATATCCATCCGGATCTTTTAAATCCTCTACCTCAACAGGAGCTGCCCTAGTTGGTTTTGAGAGACGGATGATTATCTAATAGGTAAGGCATATCCTCAGGTGTCACAAAACAAAAAGGGGCACTACCGTTCAACCGGCCCTTGCAGCTCTACCAACTTGTGGACAAAAAGTCTCGGTTCAGAAGGGAAGTCAAAGTTGATAACGTTACCAAGTAATGGAATGTCTTTTCCCCTAGTTGCAACATCTGTCACTATTAATAGCCTAGTTTTCCTTGCTCAGAATCTCGATATATGAATCTTGCGATTGCCTTGAACCATATCACCTTAACAAACAGAAGGCATAATTCCCTCTTCCCTAATCAAGAGGTTAAGGAACTGAACATAATACTTGGTTGAAACACGTACCGAAGTCTGCTGATCAGAATTACTCTGTTCCCTTATCAAGCAGAGAAGCGCAGCATGTTTCTCTTCCTGTCTACAATTAAAGAAAGTCGGATCATGGGTAATTTTTGACTTCAAATCAACATACGAGCTGAGGGTCCAGCAGACCAGCTTTAGCAAACTCAGCAAGGGCACTTGGCAAAGTTGCATTAAAAAGCAAAGTCTGGTGATTCTTACTCAGCTGAGTGAGAATTTTATGCAACTGCTGCACAAATCCCATGCTAAAAGACAATCAACTTCATCAAAAACCGCAACTTCCACTGTGAGCAATGACATATCATCAACTTCAGACAAAATTTCCTTCCACACTATCACCATCCACCAGTAAACTAACTTGAAGAGCTGTACGGAAGATAGAATTGGTAGTATTACATCAAGATATGGAAATGAATTAATAAGAATACATGTCAAATTCTGGAAAAGATATGTAGAGGAAAACCTAAGAGGAGTTGTAGATGGTAATTCTCTTTTCGACATTCAAGAAATCCCAGAAGATGAAAGCATGTGATTTTGTTGATTTATGTACCTCAGCCAAATGCTGTATCTTGTTGAATTATGAATTGACACCTCCAATCATGGAGCGGTTAAATATTAATTACATTTCAGCAAGTATGGTTCTACAAAGTACTTTGTCAAGTGCCAACCCTTTTAGACTCATTCTTCATCTTCTCATTGATCATTTGCCTTCATGCACAATCTCATTATCATCGACATCAAAAGCAGGATACAAAGACACTTGAACAGTCTACCAATGCCCTGACATAGAAGCAACAAATACTCATCCTCTGCTATATTCATGAGCTTTTTTGCATTAAAGTGAATTGAAGGGAACATTGTTTACCCTGAAGAAAGAGAAAGAAGGAAAAATAGGAACTTAAGACATGTAGAGCACACCAAAAGATGCTAGCATAAATGAGCAGAGGCGTGCACTAAGTTGGGAAAATAATCAGATTTACCAGTGTGATAAGAGGAGTTCGATAGTTAAATGTCCTTGTGAATCTTCTTCACTAATTTTGTTTACAATATTCACTTTGAAAGAAGAAGAACGCAACTATATGCCAATGATTAAGTGAATGAAGCACTATTTTCTATCACTATTCATAGGATGCAACACTATAATGTATGTAGAACCTCCATTTAAATTCTAAGAGTTCAACGGTACGCAACGTTGTCATGGCCAATTCAATCTTCAAGACAATAAATATATATCTCAAAGAAGAAAGCTTGATTTACAAAACATTAAAAATGTTGTCAGGTAGCCTTGGAAAATTGGTAGCCTTGGAAAATTGCTTTTTAACTACCTAAACTTTAATAAGTAGTCACATTTTTAGTATAATTTATGAAAGGGACTAATTAGACATATTATGGCTTAATTCTCTTTCATAAAATAACCCAACTGAGAAAGTTATTGTCCAAATGGAAGCTCCAAATTTCAGAAAAATGATATCACTTTCACCTGAAATATCTTTCCAAGGACTTCCAGTGCCACTGCAAATATCTTAAGTTCTTCCCTCTTTGCATTGCTTTCTTGTAGAACCTACAAAAACATTGAAGGCAAAGTTTAACCTTATGCAAGTGTTATGCTGACAAGGCTTCTTTTCTTCTTTCTTTCTTTCTTTTCAGAAAATAAGCGGATTAACAAAATTGAAATTGACTGGTAAAAGATTATGGTGCGCGTTGACAGAAGCTATTTGGTGTTAATTAACAGGTCAAATAATGAAGAACACACCATTTGGCACATATGTAAAGGAGTTACTATAATAACTACTACTATCAAGTTCGATCACAATGAATTCATCACTGTGCTTTTCTTAATCAGAGATGTTCTTTCGACATCGTTTTCTGGGCCACTCCCATTCAATTTTAATTGGTGAGGACATACAGTTGCAGCAACTGAAAAGCACCTGGAGGACATATTTGATTGACTAACTTATCAAATGCGCAGATAGAAAAGTTTCAAGCGGCTATTATCCACCTTTTTCTGCAGAAATATGTGACTTCCAAAAATGTCCTTTATTAGCAAACCATTCAGCCAAAAGCGTACTACAAATGGAGAGCTTTCTCTCAAAGCTCTTGCGCTCTCTTGTGTATATGTATCCAATAGTGCGCAACATATCAGCTCCAACAGCTGTAAAATAGCCAGAAAAGAGTTTCTCAGAAAGCTACTGGAAACGCTGTATGCGACACATGCAAGCATATCTGGTTCATTTGGGGGAAAAGACGTATATGTAATACTATGATCACCAAATACTGACCTACAAAGCCATAAGTTCAAGGAATTCGCTTATGAAAAATTTGAAGCTATTCGGTTCAGATAAGCAGAATATATACTATACATCTAACCAAAAACAATGACTCCTAGTTAAAAGTACAGTAAATGCAATGCCTGCTCACAGTCGGGCACAACATTTAGAAATAAAATGTAAAATGAAGAAGTTTATGAATGTATAACCAATTAATGATGAATCAAATTTTAATCATATGATATATAACTGGACTAATGACATATCTGTGTAATATCAAGAAACAACTAAACAATTGCTGGAATAAATTATGAATTCATGTAAATATGAAAGTTAAATTACTTTCTATTGGTCAATCAAGTAGAGATATGTAAATAAACACATATTCCTGCAAATATAAGTTGCATAATTTAGTGATGATCATGGATTGACAAGCCTCCCTTGTCCTGCTTATCCTTTTTCACAAAATACAAGCAAATCATAATAGAGGATTCCGTGAAAGCATGAATAAGCAAAATGAAGATTTTCCTAATAAAAAGGATTTTTTATTTGTTTTGGTAATCAAATGAATAATGGTGCTAATAATGTATGACTGGATTAGGCAGCTAGACAAAGTGCAGAAAGTTTGAGCTGTCCTGGATAAGAATAGATAGAAGTGAAACCTCCACTCATCCATCATTTTGCATAAACATTAAAATTTGAAAGCATTGTGGTGCTAACTATGAATAAGTAGATTTATCCACTTTTCAAAACTTCTTGCCAAGTTCATTAGATAGATTTTTAGCATATCAACCATTGACAACTATTACAGATTCAAGCTAATACACTTCAAAAACGAAATGAAAAGGAGCTTGATGTCACTGCCATGATGACCTGCATGTCAGAGTCGTTCTGCCTTTGATTCTGCACACTGTATGAAGCCTTCTTTGCCACCTCAAACATACTGATGAAGAAAATCTTTCAGTTTCCTGGCAAGCTTTTCTTCTCTCTCTTTGGACAGCCTTCATTAGATCGTGGTATGTTAAATTAATAAAAAGCCTGCAAACACTACATCAATTCACAAAACATGTTGATTCAACAACTTAAGAAAACAAATGCCACTCAGATTATTCTCATAATTTGGTTGGTAATGAAAGAAAAATGATTTTATATAGGGACGAGAGGCCACAAAGGTTTTAATAGTTTTGAACTCAAACAGGAGGGAAAGTGAAGTTCCCTAAATTATCTGTGTTATCAATACTCAAGACTTCAATGATATGTGACATGGTCCAAATTTCACCAAGTCGCACAGCACAGACAAAGTGAAGCATGATAATGTGCACTTTTTGCACTAACCATTTCAAGGATATAAAAGAAAAGTTGCATCACCTGCATTGAAAATAAAGGAACAGATTATATGTTACTTACTAAAAATGATAATAATAATAATAATATCAAAAGAAGAAAAAAACACTTCTTGGGTACTTAATTATCTCAAGCGGAATGTACTATTGATGTCTAAGACAACCATCAGAAGATTAACTCAATATTTTTTGCATGAACTTAAGTTTACCTTTCTTATTGCGTTAAGCAGCTTAAGCAATTTCATTCCTTTTGTGTGGTGTTCCCAAACGCTGGTAAGTAGTAACTTTATTCTATTGTATGAATTAAGTTTAAGGAATTAACAATTTAGGAACTGTTTGGCCCAATTTTTAGAAACTTAAAGCGCTTTATGCTAAATTAAAAGTTGAAGCTAACATGTTTGGTCCATAATCTAAAGAGTTTTTAGGTAAAAGTCAAAACTAAAAGAAGTTAAAAATTAAGAAGTTCTAAATCTGAATTTTTCAAAAAAGGATTTCACGAAATTGTTTTTATATCATGTGGAAAGTTGTTTTTCCTTTTTTCTTTTCCCTAAAAAAAATTATGCATGCGAGATAAGTCTAATGCATTTTATTATCACTTTTCCAGCTTATTTTTTTAAATTCTTTTGTATCATGAAAGTAAGAATTTATGGAATGATCATTCAATTGACTTACCAAAAGGAAAAAAAAAAAGAAAGAAAAAAAAAGAAAGAAAGAATGAACGAACATTCAGATGAGTCCCAAAAACAAATAATATATATAATATTATTATATAATTTTGAAGGTAGCACTGAAGTATGAAGGCAAACACTAACCTTTTACTAAAATCCGCATAGTATTTGAGAGGAAAGGCGATGATTCATGTTTTTTGAAGTCCTCTTGAATCTGCATATACTATCGAAGCATCTGCAGTAGGATTAGTGAAACAGTTAAAAAAATGAGATATCAAATTATTAATATAGATAACCAGTAGACTAATGAATTTAAATTCACGTACATGGGAGCACAAGCGCGCGCACACATAGATAATCCACTTGCTTTATGATGACAATTCCAAATCCCGTACTTGAGGATAAACATGGATTTTCAGTCCCTCGTTACCAAACTCCAGTTGCTTTTCTTGAAATTTTCTAGTTGAAACTACAACAGAAGAACTACACCACATCACCTCAATCCTTTGTAGGGTAGGAATTCCTCCAACATTTGGAGGGATCTCTTCTACTTGCTCACACTTGTGCAAGATTAAATGCTCAAGGTGGGGAAAATGATCGCTGGGGGCACCCCATTCTAATATTCAGAGTGTCCAACTTCAAAACTTTGAGTTTCGGGAACACTTGATCCTCCATCTCCCATGTTTCACCCTAAAATGTATTTTCCTGCAATTTGAGAACCTCTAGATTCCCTAGTGTCACAAGCTATGAAATTTCATTCCACGGCATGCGAAAATTTGACAAGGTCAATTTCTTAGATTTGAGAGAAAATTTAAATTTACACGGATATTTCACCTCGCCATTGTAACGCACTTTCAATGATTCAAGTGGATTGAGGAACTCCAACTTTGGGAATTGATTGCAATTTCTAGCATCATCCCATGAATCAAAAAAATATGCATTTCATTTTTCGAATACTTGGTAGCCTTTGCAACATCTTCTCCATATTATCTCCCTAAGCAAGAGATGGTGTGGAAAAGGTTTGTAGGTTATTTAGTATAGTGGAGTTCACAAGTGTGTGGGACTCTAAATCAAAAGAAGCATTGTCATTTATATGCATGTGCTTCAACTTATCATATGCCACATGGAATATGGTACCTTTACAACCTTACCACTTAGTCCTTTAACAAGAAAAGTTTCCCGATTCCAAAGATTGGCTAAAGATGATGGAATTGAATCCACGTAGCCTTGAATTGCCAGATATCTTAACAGAACAAGGACGGTTACAGCTTCAAAAGAGTCACCTATGATGATGTCTTCCAAATCCAATACTCTAAGAAACTTAAAGGTGCGAACAATGAATGAGATATCAAAGAAAACTCTTGGGGACATATCACTTGCAGCAAAGAACAAAAGTGATCGTACAAATGATCCATCAGCCATCAACTTAACAAACTGAATCCTTTTGGAATAAATGCAGAGGCGACATGGAGGATATATATTGGGTGTTGAAGAAGATGTAGATATAGGATTATTAGAAGAAAGAAAGTATTTATCATACTCATTTATCACCTGCAAAAAGTTCTCTTCCCTTGCTTTGGTCACGCAGAACTCACGTAAGAGATCATGAACCCGACATGATTTAGCCCCTCCATTAGATTTTTCTTGAACAACTGTTACTAAGCTTCTTCCAATCAAATCTGTCAAGTAATCCTCTGCCACATCTTCTAAGCTCTTCAAGTCACTTTGCCTTATAAATCCTTCGGCAGTCCACAATCGTATCAACTTCCGAACTTGAACTTCTCTATCATCCAAGAATGCTCCAAAATATAAAAAACATGGCTTTAAATGATTTGGTAGATGCCTGTAACTCATATCTATTATTCCTGACCCTTGTGCTTCTGTATCACTAAGTATGCGTGAACTCAAAGTTTCTACAATATTTTCCCACTGGACCACTTTTTTCTCCATCTTTGCAAGAAGCCCAGCTGTCAAAACAATTGAAAGTGGTAGCCCTTTACAATTTTTTGCAATTTTCTTTCGGACTCTCAGTAGTTCAGGAGGGCAGCATTCTTTTTGAAATACCTTCTTTTGTAATAATTCCCAACTTTCATCTTCACCAAGTGGACAAAGGGGTTGCAATATGCTATCAGATTTAGCTTGGGAAGCTAACTCTTTTATCCTAGTAGTGAATATGACTCTACTTCTATTGTTATCATTTCAGAAACATCTCCTCAGATCATTCCACGCATCAATTTTCAAGATATCATCCAAGAAAATAACAAATCTCTGTCCCTTGAGATGTTTGTACAACACATGAGGTAGCTCTTCGTCATTTTTTTGAAGGATGTTGTTAGAAAGTTGAACAACTTTACTCACAAGCTCCAACAATAGCTCCCTCTTTTCATATACTTGAGAAACATAGCACCATGCACGGACATGAAAATAATTAACAATTAAAGAGTCACCGTACAATTTGTTAGCTAGAGTGGTCTTACCTTGACCAGCCATACCGAAAATAGAGATAAGACATCACCGTTTCGGTTCTTCGATAAGCAACTCAAACATCCTGTTTGTCTCCGTCATGAAACCCACCACATCGACATCAATTGTTGACTTATTAATTTGTGATGTTGAAGTAGGATCTCCAGACGTCTTTTTGAAGATATCCTTTTCAGAACCATGTCGACAGTACATAACCAACTCCGGGGACGGAGTGGTCAACAAAACCCTGCCTCCGAGATTTCTTGGCAAAACTCTCATTATGTCATTTAATACATCAATGTCACTCACATCTTCCAACATGACAAAATATGAGACAAACTTGAGAAGTCTGGATAATGATCTTTTTAGCTTGTTTACGCTCATCTCACGTGCATATGGCACCTTAAGACTATCTTTGATTACATGTGGTGAATATGAAACATTGCTTAGAAGCTGAAGAAACACCTCTTTTTTCCTTTCCCTATAGGATGAGACGACACTCCACGTTCGAATTGCGAAACTTCCAATAATAACAGGGCGATCAAAGTATTGACGGAGTGTGTCGCTGAGTTCAGTGTTATTGACTGTGTGGATGATATAATGCTCCTGTGGCACTGGCTTATTGACAATGGGGATGATAGAAAGCTCATGTGGCCTGTGAGATAAGATACTCTTTACAATTGACTCCTCGTCACCAAATTCTATCTCGATTAGTTTCTCATTTTTTTCAAACTGTTTTAGGAGTTCTTGAAGGCGGAACATACTGTACCAAATAGGATTATCTCTAACAAGAAATGAATCAACGGCATACTCTACCTCGTATCCCAAATTTGTAATGGTTTGTATGCGATGCTTTATATCCGCATCCTCCTTGCGCGGCTCTGGGAAATCCATGAGGCGATAACTCAGCAATTGTAGCTTTCGCCGGAGCCGTATGATCTCAAGTTTCAATGCGCCTATTGAATGGGACTTGTCTTTCACCAGCTCTTCTAGATAATCCACAAGATGGTGAACATAGCCGAGTTGACCAATCCTCGGTTAACAGTCTTGTGATATTGGCTTCGGCTTTATATCATTCATCTTTCGGACAAGAGATATGTAACTGTTGTCGGGTGTCCAACGCCTCATGGGACTCAAAGTGAAGGTGAGATGAATCTTCAGTTCACGAGCCATGTCTATGTCCATTTTCTTGAGATCAAATGAGGAGATGATGGATGTAACGACCCGTATTTTTTTTTTCTTTATGGTTATTTAAGTAGTCCGAATATAATTAAATTCGAAGGATAAAGTAGGCTAATTTTATTTGGCAAATCAAATTCTAGTTCGGCTTTGGATATTGTTATTATTGCTATTTTTCCCTAAAATGCTTAATTAAGGGCCCAATCCTGTTACCTAATTCCTAAACCTAAGATTATCTTATAAATACTCTCCGTCTCTTGTCACCTTCAGAAGGATATTAGAAAGTGATAGTAACGCAGGCTCGTGCCTTAGCCAATCGCTCCAACATCATCGTCATAGAGTATTCACGCATCTAGAATTGTGATTAGCTCGAGGGATTTGTGAATTTTAAACCATTGAAACACACTTTGGAAAGAGGTAAGTAGATGGACCCCTTTTTCCTACTTAAAACCCTTGCCTTTTAAGTTTTATGAATGATAGCATATAGCATGAAAAATCAACTTTTGAATCTTTTAGAAGAGTTACGATTTTTTGACATTGTATTCTTATAATACATTCTATCTTTATATTTAAGTTGATCTCTTGAGTCTGCTTTTCATATATGAATACTTAGTATTCATGTTTCTGATTATAAAGCACGCAACAAACTTCACAAGTAAAATATTATTTGATTGCTAAAACAGTTTATGTTAATTCAGTGAGTGTGACATCAAGTCACTATTATTTTATTATATTATAATACAAATACTAGTATATTAATTTTCATATTTAAGAAAACTTGCCCACTATTTTCCAATGAACCGTGACTAATCCACTATTTTGAAATGATAGTAAAGTAACTCGTTTAAAAAAAAGTGTTTCTTTCATTACATTTATTTTCCTATAATTATTTGATGTGATTTAAAATATTTTTGATTTATTACTAAATGATTTTATATGTTGGAAAGTTTGAAACAAACCTGGGACCCAAAGTTTTTAGTATTTTTGCATTAAAAAACTCATGAACGATTTTTCCTCTGATCGTATGAGCATGATTTTCACATAACGAATAAGAACCCTTGTGCCATTTATTTTTGAGGCCGTGTTTTCGGGCCCTTTATTGGTGGGGATCGTACACCATGTTTCGGGGTAGTGTACTATCATTTCGTCGGGACTCCCAATTGCTTTTGATAGTATGTGCGACAACAAATCACTTTTTGGACTGTGCTACTACGAATGTAGTCTCGACCATCCTATTGTTGGATTCATTATTGATACTATGGGGTTCGTTTTTGTTATGGGACTATTTTGGTTATTTTCTCACCTTTTGCTATTCGCATTATTGACAATTATTATTGTGTAAGTGATTTATGCCATTTTACTACGTTTTTTGAAAATTTTGATTTTTGGCATTCATTTCGCATATATAGTTATTTAACGTCTTATTATTTATTGCATTAAGTATTATGTATATTCGTATTGTACCGTCCTATGGTATTTTTGGGAGCCTTACTACTTACTGAGATTTTAATCTCACTTTATCGTTTTGCCTTTTTCTTGAAAATTATACTTTCGCAGGTGTTAGATGTATACCTTGCTTGAGACTTTCAGACTAGATGACCCTTTTGTGGCACAAATCTTTTTAGTACTTTTGGAGTATTTAGATTCAATTGATTTAAGATTTATTTATTTTTAGTTCCCTTCGTATTGGTTAGGATTTTTCTATTGAGGTATGTAACTTTTGAAGTTATACTTTAGCGGTATTTAGTGACTTGAAAAAAATTACGCTTATTTGTGTTTTGCATTAGATGCTCGGAGGCTTCCCGCCTTATTTTGGGTTTTTAGTTTATTTTGTCTAGTGCCTTGCGAGCTTAGAAAATTGATCTTCTTAGGTTCGCGGCAATCTCGTTCTCGAAATTCATATCTTAGAATTTTGGGGGCGTGACAGAGTGGTATCAGAGCCTAGGTTATGATCTCTCGAGTAAGGATGATTTTGTTTGTAGGAATTTCGAGTTTAAATTGTTTGGTCTGGATCAAAATTCAATGACTAACTAGTATTATTGGTGACATTTTGGTGTTTTATTATTGTTGTCATGGGGTCAATTGTATCAGTTGCATGTGTTGGGTAACGGCGCAGCGGAATGGTTGGGGACAAGCAGTATCACGCAGCTAAAATATGAATGAGAACAGAGAAAGTAGAGACACAAGATTTACGTGGAAAACCCTCAAACAAATCGAGGGAAAAACCACGGGCAAATAATGGAGGATTTCACTATGATGTGGAGTATTTTACAATAACCTTCTCGCTAATATAAGGAGAGAACAATATCACTCTCTCAAATAATAGGAGAAACTAACTCTCACTCACAAATATAGGACAACAAAAGAGGAAGAAAACTACTCAAGAGAAAGCTTATGTTTTCTCTCTAATTTGCTTTGCTTGGTGATGCAAAATGGTAAGGAATGACCCTCTATTTATAGGCTCATTCCATACCCAAAATCAAAGCAAAATAGTAGTGTGAAAAGGATTTTCATGTGCCTAATTTTACACCAAACTTTGATGCACAAATCTTCCTTTTTCCATTACTTTTTGTCTTCTTTTGACTCACCAAAAATGTAAAGCTACCAAATGTGACTTTACCTCATTAAAAGTCTTTGATAGCTCACATTCTCCCACTTAAAGTCATATTGGATGATCTTCAAATCTCTCCATACTTGTCAATTCCATGTTGCTTACGTCTTTGCTAGGCCAAAGGAGGATCTACTCCAAACAAACTTGTCAATGTTGATTGGCTTTGTCATGACATCTGCTAGGTTCTCGTTGGTGTGAATCTTCTGCATATCCACATTCCCTTCCTCCACTACTTCTCAAACAAAGTGATATTGAACACCTATGTGTTTTGTCCTGGAATGAAATGCTGGATTCCTTGCAATGTGCAAGATACTCTGACTGTCACAAAACAAGGGAATTTTCTCTTGTTTGTGCCCGAGCTCCTCCATTAACCGTTTAATCCAGATTGCTTCTTTACAAGCTTGTGTAGCTGCCATGTATTCAGCCTCTGTTGTAGATAGGGCCACAACAGTCTGTAATTTAGATATCCAGCTTACCACGCCTCCTGCAACTGTAAACACATAGCCTGTAGTGGACTTCCGTTTATCGGTATCACCTGCAAAATCAGAATCAACAAAACCCTTGACAGTAAATTCTGATCCTTCAAAACATAATGCAACATCCGAGGTCCCTTTGATGTATCTTAGGATCCTCTTAACAACATTCCAATGCTCTCTACCAGGATTCGCCATGAACCGACTGACCGCACCAACTGCTTGAGCAATATCTGGTCTCGTACATATCATAGCGAACATGAGACTTCCTACTGCTGATGCATGCGATGCTCGAGACATTTCTATCCTCTCCGCTACAGTACTAGGTCACATACTTGGTGATACTTTGAAATTGACAGGAAGCGGGGTCGAGATTTCCTTACAATCTTGCATATTGAAGCGCCGCAAGATTTTCTTCAAGTAATTCTTCTGGGAAATCCATACCTTCCTGCCTTTTCTGTCTCGGTGAACTTGCATCCCTAAAATCTTGTTTGCTGGTCCCAAATCCTTCATATCAAACTCCCCAGCTAACTGTGCCTTCAGTTCTTGGACCCGATCTTTACTAGGACATGCTACCAGCATGTCGTCCACGTACAACAGCAGAATGATAAAATCATCATCGCCAAACCTCTTGTAGTACGTACAATGGTCTGAATTGAGTCTGTTGTACCCAAGGCTAATCACGAAGGAATCAAATCTCTTGTACCAACACCTTGGCGACTGCTTTAACCCGTACAGCGATTTCGCCATCCTGCCACCCAACTTTTCTTTTTCTTCCTCAACAAACCCTTCTGGTTGAAGCATGTAAATCTCTTCTTCAAGCTCTCCATGAAGAAAAGCCGTCTTTACATCTAATTGTTCTAGATGTAAGTCTAACACAACACACATGGCCAAGACTACTCTGATAGTTGTAAGTCTTACCACAGGAGAAAATATCTCGTTGAAGTCAATTCCTTCTTTCTGAGCATATCATTTCACCACCAGTCTTGCACGATATCGCTCCACTTGGTCATTACCATCTCGCTTGATCTTGTAGACCCATTTGTTACCAATGGCTTTCCGTCCAGGTGGTAGTGGAACAAGCTCCCACGTCTTGTTTTTATGTAGAGCTTCAATTTCTTCCTGCATTGCTGTCATCCACAGGGCAACATCGGGACTTTTTATAGCCTCGTGAAAGGTAGATGGCTCTCCATCCTCCGTTAGAAGACAGTATGCAGCATTGCTCGCCATGACAAAATCTGAATGCCAAGTTGGTCTTGTTGTCTGACGCAATGAACGTCGGACTTCTGTAACCTCAGCATCATCTGGTTCTTGTTCCTCGTGCTCCGGTGCAGCTTCAGAAGAAGCATCTCCTTGTTCTGACTTATCTTCAATTTGTATTGTAGTAGTCTCCTTTGAAGTGTTGCTGTCGTCTTCACTTTGCAGTTTATCTTCTGCAAATATCACATCTCTGCTGATGACAACCTTGTGGGCAGTGGAATCCCACAGGCGATACCCCTTAACACCATCAGCATTTCCCAAGAATACACATTTCCTAGATTTTGGATCCAGCTTTGTTCTTTCTTGGGAACCATACATCACATATGCTAGACACCCAAATACGTGCAAGGTAGAATAATCTGCGGGTTTTTCGGTCCACATTTCCATTGGTGTTTTCAACCCAATTGCAGTTGACGGTGACCGGTTTATCACGTAACAGGCAGTTCTAGCTGCTTCTGCCCAAAATGATTTGGCTAGACCTGCAGTTTCCAACATAGCTCTCATTCTTTCAAGAAGAGTTCTATTCATCCGCTCTGCTACACCATTTTGCTGAGGTGTATGTGCAACAGTAAATTACCTCTGAATACCCTCTTGCTTGCAAAATGCCAAGAAGCTCCCGTCAGTGTATTCTCCTCCGTTGTCCGTCCTCAAACACTTGATCCTTTTCCCGGATTCAAGTTCCACCAGCGCTTTGAATGGTTTAAATATTGGAAACACATCTGACTTGTTCTTGATTGGATACACCCACAGTTTCCTGGAGTAATCATCAATAAATGATACAAAGTATTTGGCTCATCCTAGGGACAAAACTGGTGATTCCCAAACGTCTGAATAGATCAAGTCTAAAGTGTGTTTGCTTCTGGCAGTAGATCTCCCAAATTTCAATCATGCTGCTTGCTAGTAACACAGTGCTCACAGAAAGGTAAGTTTACCGTCTTGAGCCCGGGTAGGAGATTACGTTCAGCGAGAATCTTCAAGCCACGTTCTGTCATGTGGCCCAATCTGCGATGCCACATTATAGTTGATTCTTCTTGACCGGCTAATGCAACTGATACATCTGCCTCCTGCAACGTATCTCCCAAAAGCATATATAGATTTACCCCAATCTTTTCTGCCTTGATCACCACAAGCGCTCCTTTGACGACCTTCATGATCCCATCCTCGATATGGGTCTTGCAGCCAAGGTCATCCAATTGTCCAATGGACAATAGGTTCTTCTTCAAGCCCTTCACGTGTCGTACCCCTTGAATGGTGCGAATGGTACCATCATACATTTTAATTTTGACGGTACCGATACCAGCAATCTCCAAGGCATGATCATTACCCATGTACACAGATCCTCCAGAGACAGGTTCATAGTTGTGGAACCATTCTCTACGAGAGGTCATATGCCATGTTGCTCCCGAATCCATTATCCAAGCATCAGTGAGCTCTTTTCTGCCTTTTGATACAGTTACTGCTTCGCTATATAAAATATCTCCATCATCTGGTGCAGTCGCCACACATCCCTGAGAATTTGTCACCTCGGGATTCTTTTTGTTGCTCCAACAATCCTTCTTGAAGTGCCCTTTCTTGCCACAGTTGTACCATTTGATATTCTTTCTACTCCTTGATTTTGATCTACCATGGTTGTTGCTCCTACTAGAGCCACGTTACGTTGATCTACCTCTCACCATTGATAATGCCTCTGCTTGTTGTGAACTTTCGATTCTGTCTTCATTACTTTTGCGCCTAGATTCCTCTTCCAGAACAGCGGCTGCAACATCATCAAAAATAACATAATCTGAAAGAACATTGTTAGTGTAACTAATGATGAGTTGATCATACGAATCAGGTATACTTTGAAGTAGAATTTCTGCACGTTCAAGCTCCGCTATTTTATGCCCAATTGCAGTCAATTTGAGAATAGCATATTTAAGGTATTGATGTGATCTGTCACCGATGTGGACTCACTCATCTGAAGGGTGTAAAGTCTCATCTTCAAGAAAATCTTGTTGTGAAGTGACTTGACCTCATACAGTTTGGTCAGCGCATCCCAAATTTCTTTTGCTGACTTCTTTTCCTCAACGCTTGACAATACCGAATCTGCCAATGCCAGGTGCAGATTAGCCATAGCGTTGTCATCCATCTCTTTCCACTTGTCGTCCGTCACCTCCGCTGGTCTGTCTCCAATTGCTGCCAAGCAATTCTCCTTTCTCAAGATTGCCTTCATCTTTAATTTCCATAGGGAAAAATTTTTCCCGTTGAACTTCTCAATTTCAAATTTTGCCGCCATAGCATTAACAACGATCTGCTTCGTAAGTTGAACCGACTCCCACTATTTCACTGTGAATAGTACTATTTACGTGAATAGTACCGTATACGTGAATAGTACCAAAACCGTATACGAAAATAGTATCGATACCGTATAGGTGAATAGTACTATATCGTATGCATGAATAGTAATCGTGAACAGTAACCCCGGTATGTATACCAGTGACTCGTAACCAGTGGCTCTGATACCACTGTTGGGTATCGGCGCAGCGGAATGGTCGGGGACAAGCAGTATCACGCAGCTAAAATATGAATGAGAACAGAGAAAGTAGAGACACAAGATTTACGTGGAAAACCCTCAAACAAATCGAGGGAAAAACCACGGGCAAATAATGGAGGATTTCACTATGATGTGGAGTATTTTACAATAACCTTCTCGCTAATATAAGGAGAGAACAATACCACTTTCTCAAATAATAGGAGAAACTAACTCTCACTCACAAATATAGGACAACAAAAGAGGAAGAAAACTACTCAAGAGAAAGCTTATGTTTTCTCTCTAATTTGCTTTGCTTGGTGATGCAAAATGGTAAGGAATGAGCCTCTATTTATAGGCTCATTCCATACCCAAAATCAAAGAAAAATAGTAGTGTGAAAAGGATTTTCATGTGCCTAATTTTACACCAAACTTTGATGCACAAATCTTCCTTTTTCCATTACTTTTTGTCTTCTTTTGACTCACCAAAAATGTAAAGCTACCAATTGTGACTTTACCTCATTAAAAGTCTTTGATAGCTAGCTCACAGCATGTTCATATTTTACCTGGTAGTAAAGCATCCAGTAGGGCCTTAGATTCAAGTAGTTTTGTATTGTTGAGTATTAGTGATGCTCTGAGATAAGTAGAAGCAATAGGTTTAGGGTCCTGTAATCTGATTTAAGATATCTTATCTAGGCCTATTGTTTTGGACGGTTGTAAGTTTAATTGTTAATGACTACATGTATTTGAAGGTGGACTTGTGGTCTAGTTCATAAATAGTATTGTTGTTATATTGATTTAGAATCTTTTGAAATGTACTACGTCTTCAACAAAAGTTCTTAGGATTTTATGCTCTGCGTTGCGTGCATAAGAGGCTTGTAGTTTTTGTCTAACTAGACCTTTGTTGAAGAAAAAAAAAAGGGAAAGGAAGAAGAAGAAGAAATTTTGTGATTTGCATCTTGAGTTTCAATTATATGATCTTCTTATATGCTATTTTAGTGAAACTATTTCTCGGGGTTTTCGAGCTATTAAGAAGTAATGTTGCACTCTTTGGGATATTTTATTTTCAGATTTTCAAGAGTATGATAGACATCAAGAGTTTGTCAATCAGAGGACTATGCTAATACTTCTTTGTTTATTAGAAAACTTTACGGACTTGTGTTAAGATTGAGCATAGACAGTTATTATATACAAGGATTTTAGAAATTGCCTTTTAAGAGTTTTCATTGATGTTATTTGTTGCAATTGTCATGCCATACTATATACTTTCTTTAAAGAAAATATTAAAGGGATATCAGAGGTTATTCCTTGGTCCACTATTTGAGTTAGACTATCAAAATGACCTTGAGACTCTGATTTGTATAATATATTTGGATGATTACTTTTCCAATCTCATGAAATAATAGTGAGAGTCTTTAAATTCTTACACCTTTAATCCGTTACTCTATTTGAATTATAGATGGTTGCTTGGAGTCTTGGAAGAGAATATGACTCTGGTGGAATACCAAGTGAAAGAATTTAATATGTTATGAAAACATGAAAGGATCATTATGTGATGATTTAAGCTCAAATATAATCGATTGAATTAAGACGAACTCCTATGATTTTGGAATGTCACTTGGCTTGTTCTTGGGAGATGAAGAAGTTTACAATGGCAACAAAAATTTATGTCGAAAAGATAGGACACTGTGTGACTTGAGATTTATCTAGGTATGGTTTATATATTCTACACGCTTGAATTATTCTTCGATACTTTTCATTGAATCTCTCCAACTATGGAGTATGATCAAGTTCTTCAGACGGAAATTTATTGTTTCTGAAAACTCATGACTAAAATTTCAGACCCAAAGTTATACTCTTGAATCATGAAAACTTACTTTGCATATTTCCTTTTCTCATTCACCCCATATTCGTACCATGCATTCACTTTGCCTTGTTAATGTTGCTTACACAATCCTAATTTTATTTTCTTCTCCCATAGAATCAATTCCACCCCCTTGTCTAATCATTATTCGAATCCTTGCCTAATCTATTGAACAAGTTTTGTAAGTTCTATTAGTAAAGCTGACTTTAACGATAAGCCTCCACTTCTTTTAATTATCATGCCTCAAGCAGACTTTTAATACATCTCTAATGACTCCTCACTTTTTGCAGTTTCAGTGCCTAGCCTTGTTCTATTAAATCACTCTATGTTATGAATAGATCCAAGTTCTTTTGCCTTAGCCCAATATGATATTTTGAGTGAAGCGTATTTACTAATGCTGTGAAGTTTTCTTTCGTATATTGCCTATACCAATGGCTAATTCCTTGTCAATCCAATCCATGTGCCTATATATTAATGAATGTTTATTGTCCTTTATATTTTAGCACCCATCACAAAATTAGAAATTTCAAAACTTGTCATCCCATTATCATGTTCGTTGATATGTCCTACTCGCCTAGTTGTTGTTACCATGCTAACAATCTTGGTCCAACTAGTTCGAAGTTGTGAGTTGAGTAAGCTAAATTCCTTTGTGGCGTTATTAAACTATGAAATGTCTTCCTCCTGCATCCTTCCAATTAGATCTCTTTTTGCTTAATGTCTCGTGTAGCTGTTAGAATTATTAAGATTATGTTAGTGTTATTTCATGACTCCTACATAGAATCCATTTCATGAGTATTCAACAGATGTCTTCTTAGTTTGGTTCTTTACAAGCCAACTATTTTAGTTAGAGGTTGGTTAGTTGATTTCATTTTGAATAGCTGGAACGTTTGATGAGTAAGATCAATTGTTGATTGTCATCTTTTCCCTACGTTGGTGTAATAAATCATGAATTAAGACTGAAAGCATAGATGATAATGGTTGAAGAAAAGGAATAGTAGTGAGATCCTTGTAACCCCTTGATATGATTTGGGCAAACATAAATTTATTTCGAATCTAAGTATATGAGAGTCTTGACTAGGTTTAACTTGATAGTTTGGTAATTCCTATTAAGGTTACTCTATTTAGTGTTGGCCTATAGATGATGACTTGTAGGTCTCAATTAAAGTATATGAGCATTAGGAGAGGTTTGGACTCCCCAACTAGTTTCAATGCTCAATAACTTGGAGTGCATACTCACTGTGTAATTTTTGATTTGGAGTTTTTTTTTAACAACGAACTAGATATGATGAGTTCATTGCTAATTCAAGAAACTGTATCGATACAACTTTTGCTATGAGCCTAGGCGTGATCAACCAACTACTCAACCCATTTTGTAGAGTGAACTCTTTGAGGATTTTTATCGATGTTTAACAAATGAATGAGTGAGACAAAGGGATATGACGTTTACCTAAATACTAATTTGATGGTATTGATATTCTTATTGTAATTAACATCATTTGGTGCATGAACCTGGGTGACAATGACTTGTTGGTAAGGATCAAAAGTATACGTGTGTCAGTAAGTTATAAACCTTCCACACTAGTTTCATTGATTGCTAACATATTGGTGTGCTCATAATGGGCACGACTAAAATGCAAGTATAGGAGCCAGCTATGCATTCTAAGGCGTCAAGGTGCAAAAGAAAAGAGTTGACCACAAATTAGAAGTTTCAGAGAGCTTTCTTGGAGCATTCTTTATACACATTATCAAAAAGAAATTTTGTGGATCATGTTATGAGGTTAAATCTATTGTAGCATAAGCTTTGACCTGAAGCTTGAACGTCATGGTTTTAGTAAATTTGTTATCGAGATAAGCATTCATCCCCTCTTTAAACATACTACAGGACCACAGTGTCTAGTTTCGAGGACGAAATTTTTCTTAAGGGGAGAAGGCTGTAACGACCCTTTTTTTTTTTTGGTTATTCAAGTAGTCCGAATATAATTAAATTCGAAGGATAAAGTAGGCTAATTTTATTTGGCAAATCAAATTCTAGTTGGGCTTAGGATATTGTTATTATTGCTATTTTCCCCTAAAATTCTTAATTAAGGGCCCAACCCTGTTACCTAATTCCTAAAACTAAGATTGTCATATAAATACTCTCCGTCTCTTGTCACCTCCAGAAGGATAGTAGAAAGTGATAGCAATGGAGGCTCGTGCCTTAGCCAATCACTCCAACATCATCGTCATAGAGTATTCACACACCTAGGATTGTGATTAGCTCGAGGGATTTGTGAATTTTAAACCATTGGAACACACTTTGGAAAGAGGTAAGTAGATGGACCCCTTCTTCCTACTTAAACCCCTTTGCCTTTTAAGTTTTATGAATGATAGCATATAGCATGAAAAATCAAATTTTGAATCTTTTAGAAGAGTTACGATTTTTTGACATTGTATTCTTATAATACATTCTAGAGTAAATTACTTGCCGCCCTCCTGTGTTTTGCTCGAAATACTCATTCACCTCTTGTGTTTTTAAAATAGGCTCATTACCCCCCTGTGATTTTCGGAATGTAGCTGAGCCCCCCCTCCGTTAGAAAAACCGTCTAATTTAACGGCAATTGTAACACACGCGCTTAAAATGCGATTTTTTTATGCTTTTGGTTAAAATAAATTCTTTGTTGGACAAAAATACCCTTTTAGTAAATTGCTTGCCGCCCCCCTGTGTTTTTCCTGAAATACTCATTCACCCCCTGTGTTTTTAAAATAGGCTCATTATCCCCCTGTGTTTTTTCGATTTTAACTTTATGTAAGGGTATAACGATCAATTAACTAATTTTGTAACGTTTGCTAACGGAATAAGCATTTTGGGTGCGTCAGCTTAATCGATAAAAACACAGGGGGGTAATGAGCCTATTTTAAAAACACAGGGGGTGAATGAGTATTTCGGGCAAAACACAGGGGGGCGGCAAGCAATTTACTCATACATTCTATCTTTATATTTAAGTTGATCTCTTAAGACTGCTTTTCATATATGAATACTTAGTATTCATGTTTCTGATTATAAAGCACGCGACATACTTCACAAGTAAAATATTATTTGATTGCTAAAACGTTTTATATTAATTCAGTGAATGTGACATCAAGTCACTATTATTTTATTATGCTATAACACAAATACTAGTATATTAATTTACATATTTAAGAAAACTTGCTCACTGTTCTCCTATGAACCGTGACTAATCCACTATTTTAATGATAGTAAAATAACTCGTTTAAAAAAAAAAGTGTTTCTTTAATTACATTTATTTTCCTATAATTATTTGATGTGATTTAAACTATTCTTGATTTATTACTAAATAATTTTATATGTTGGAGAGTTTGAAACAAACCTGGGACCCAAAGTTTTTAGTATATTTGCATTAAAAAACTCATGAACGGTTTTTCTTCTTATCGTATGAGCATGATTTTGACATAACGAATAAGAACCTTTGTGCCATTTATTTTTGAGGCCGTGCTTTCGGGCTCTTTATTGGTGGGGATTGTACACCATGTTTCGGGATAGTGCACTATCATTTCATCGAGACTCCCAATTGCTTTTGGTGGTATGTGCGAAAACAAACCACTTTTTGGACTGTGCTACCAAGAATGTAGCCTCGGCCATCATATTATTGGATTCATTATTGATACTATGGGGTTCGTTTTTGTTATGGGACTACTTTGGTTATTTTCTCACCTTTTGCTATTCGCATTATTGACAATTATTATCGTGTAAGTGATTTATGCCATTTTACTACGTTTTTGAAAATTTTGATTTTTGGCATTCATTTCACATATGTAGTTATTTAATGTTTTATTATTTATTGCATTATGTATTATGTATTTTCATACTGTATGGTCCCATGGTATTTTTGAGAGCCTTACTACTTACTGAGATTTTTATCTCACTTTATCGTTTTGCCTTTTTCTTGAAAATTATATTTTCGCAGGTGTTAGATGTATACCTTGCTTGGGACTTTTGGACTAGATGACCCTTTTGTGGCACAAATCTTTTTAGTACTTTTGGAGTATTTAGATTCAATTGATTTAAGATTTATTTATTTTTAGTTCCCTTCGTATTGGTTAGGATTTTTCTATTGAGTTATGTAACTTTTGAAGTTATACTTTAGTGGTATTTAGTGACTTGAAAAAAAATTACGCTTATTTGTGTTTTGCATTAGATGCTCGGAGGTTTCCCGCCTTATTTTGGGTTTTTAGTTTATTTTGTTCAGTGCCTTGCGAGCTTAGGAAATTGATTTTCTTAGGTTCGCGGTAGTCTCATTCTCGAAATTCATATCTTCGAATTTTGGGAGCGTGACAATGGATTCTGCATTTCTGGCCATAAATTCGACCTTTTCCAATGAACCATCTTCAACAAATTTTTGTGGAGGATCCATGAGAAATACTTTGAGGAGTGCAAGATCATCGAGAACTCCTCTCTCTCTCCCTATCTCTGTGGAAGGCATAACAGGAGATTCTAAGAGAGCATCAATAGGCGCGAGAGTAACTGAGGAGATTATGGGTATCACCGGCATTTTTGGCTCTTTGTCATCATAAATCCTTGGCAGTGGCACCAAATCCATCCAATGTGACATGAGTATGAGAATGAAGTTTAGTCTTCCCACCAGTTCATGAGCCATGTCTTGGTCCATTTTCTTGAGATCAAACGACGAGATGATGGATACCGCCTTGCTAGCCCAATATTCAATTGTTTCCAGGAAACCATCTTCAACCAATTGTTGGGGAGGATGCATGAGAACTGCTTTCAGAAATCGAACCTCATCCAGAGTGTATGAAGGCACAGCGAACTCTCGACGCTCTACTGATTCCAAGAAAACATCAAGAGGAACTACATCAAGCTTACTCTCCATTACTTACTTAGCTTTCACTTTTACAGATAGATATGAAATGATTTTTTTTAGAAATCAACAATATTAGTCTGTGGCACTCAATTTTATTATCGTCGCTGTTTCCTATCCTAAAGACCCAAGGACCAACTTGGAATGAACACCAGGTGAGCTCAATAGAATTTTCTAATCATATAATTTTTTATTTATTTATTGTATATATATTTCACTAGGCCTAAATTGTACCAAACAAGAGACATATCATTCTCTGATGGAATAAATTTCAAAATATTCCAATGGAGGGCATCACTACGACATAAACGTTTCTCAGCAGTAGAGAACAATGAGCTATGTGTTACATTCGATGAAAGATAGTGTGATTATGTGATTTATAAGTGAGTGTTGTGGGTATAAGGGATAACTTGAGTTAATCATTTAGGGTCAGTTGAAACAAGGGCCCGAATTATTATTTCTTATGCCTATAATACTAATTTCGCTTGCGGGTTTGAGAGTTTGAGTTCGGGGCGTGACACTTTGAGAGAGTAACCAATAGGCAGACATTCAACCATTGAATTCTTGACGCATGCAATAGTAAAATTTTTGTTAAATGTTTTTAATTTCAATAAATCCTCTGCCTTTGTTCTATTATTTTTGTGTAAGGTTTTTACTTGCGTTGAAGTTATAAATTTTTAATAATTATTTAATTATGCTTATATTCTAATATTATTTTAACTTTTTACTTATTGATAGTAGTTAGAAAGAATATGATTGTTGACAATATAATGGTTGGTTATGACAATTAGAAAAGAATATGAAATTTAAAAATCTAAAGGTTGAAATGTAAAAAATGAAGAATTATAGTTTTACAATAATAATAATAAAATAATTGTGTACTAGTTGAAATAGGTAAGGATGGCAACGAGTAAGGTTTAAAATCAAAATCGATAGGTATCCAATAAATAAAGAAACCAATAACAAAAATTGATAGGATTATCATTAGAATTTGATTTTTATAAGGGATAACCACGGGTAATCCAATAGATTTAGTATTAGACGTTTAGAAAAAAAAAAAAAATTGAAACTCGAAACTTGAAGGCGGTGGGAGCCACCTCTTGTATTTATAAGAGCTACCTCTAGAATCCTATATGCTCTTTACAAGGTTGTTAGATCCTCAATAGGGGGTGTATCTAATGTCCCACATGGTGGAAGAAATATTAAGTGTGTGATTTATAAATCGATATAGTGAATTTAAGTGATATCTTTGGTTAAACAATTGGGGCCAATTGTTTCAAGACCACTCAATTATTACTTGTGATTAAAGTATTAATCTCACCTACAAATTTATAATTCTGAACATTGAGCGTGACAGTTTGCCAAGTAAAATTGTCGTGCATACTACCCTCGTATAATCTTCCAATTTTGTTCCGTCCTGCTAATTTCGTACGTAATATGCCTTTATGATAAAAAGCAAAACATTGATGAACCTAGTATGAGACAGGGTGGTCTTAGTGGATTTGGTTTTGATTATGATGTTGATGCTAAAAAGTTACAAGGCAGTGCAAATTTTGTTTTCCAATTTATGGCAACACTTCTGTCCATCAAGTACAGCTTAACACGTTAAGTAGGGGTAAAAACTGAAATCTAATGTTAGCGGAAATGCGAGGCTAAGTGGGAGAAGAATACTTTTGACTTAAAAATATATAGGTATATTTTAAAGTATTTTATAAAATTAATGAGAATTACAACACTGGTAACCCAATAACTAGATCCGCTCTTGATACCAAGTACTCATTCTTCGAAAATATTAAACGTTCATTTTGGCTCAGCCATCAGAGCTGACTCTAGGTATAGCGTCCATTTTGTCTCAGTGGTGCGACTCATAGCAGATACAAATGATAATATCAAATATTTATGGGTTTGGTCTTCCTCGATCATCGAACTTGGGAGTATTTTTAATCATATCATTCTACCATTTGTGTTTTGAAATTTTCTCTTTCAGGAGATTATTGGAACCAACTTCATTTTGCTAGCAATGTTATGTCTTATTCAACAGTGTCTCTCAAATGGGGATCTATCTTTTTGTCGCCTGCCCTTTGTCTAATAGAATCTGGAAGCAATGCACTTCACAACTGAAGGCTAATTGGCTTAATTCTGATTGGGATGGAATCATGAATGGCTAATATGTCACCCTCCCAAAATTCGTCTAGACGAATTTCGGGAACGTGACGAACGTATAGGAAAAATGAACGTCTTTTTTAAAGTCAAACTATTTACTACAATAGTAAATAAGTGATAAGTCATGAGAGCATCTAAACAAATAAAACATAGCGAAATTAAATCTATAAATTCATAAATAAAATTCTTCAAGATACATGATTACCAAAGTCTTAGAGTAAAATGAGGAATTAATATTAATATTAATAAGCCTTATTCCTAACTAAGAAGTCCAAATGATTGTATTTAATAATTCGCCAAGGCAGTTCAACCCCAAACCAAAGCAAGTATGTTCCTCACCATATGTAAAAGAAAATATTTTTATAAAAATGAGACACAAAATCTCAATAAATGACGATCTCAAAAAACCATTGGAAGTATAAATTATTCCTATATATAAAAATAGTCATTTTATAAAAAATACTAAATGTCGTCATTCAAAATAAATATAATTCACACAGAATTGAAAACACTTTATGCCAGAAGTCAAAATAGTTCATACCAAAAGGTCATGTGTCAAATATTTTTAGGAAGCATTTAGTTCTCGGAATCTTACAGGATTCTCGAAAATGTGAAGTCTAGAATATTCATCTCCAATAGATTTTCACACCCTCAAATTCCCTATATTTAGGGGAACTATTGGTGCTAAATTACTCTAATAGCTCCTATCAAATCTCTATATTTTAGAGGAGTTTCAATTTGAAATTCAGATCCCACAAAGATCGGATGAGCAGATTTGATCCTCCATCCCAACTATCCTCATATCACCCAATGGTCAAATGTGCCTAAAACAATAGGAGAGCCTTTTAAGTGGAACTGAAATGAGGATTTCTTAAAACAAGAGATTGGTTAAAAATAAGAAAGCTGTTAGAGTGAGACTGAAATATGTGATATGCAAATGTAAGGAAATATTTTTAAACCCCTAAATGAAATAAGGAAGTTGTTGGAATTGGCCAGTTTGGAATAAATGAACCACAAAGTTTTGCTGAATTCATTTGCAAATCCATTTTTTATATTTGGAAGCAGCACTTAAAAAATTAAAAATCTTGAATTTGTAAATCTTGGATTTTCTCAGGCTTTACCCAAATTCTTGCTCAATAGATAGAATTTATAAATTCATGTTTTTTAAGTTAATTGTTTAAATTTTAAGGAAAAAATTACCTTCTAGATTTTTTTTATACTTCAGTTTAACTTTGGTTCAAATACAAAGATAAAAAAAATAAAAAATAAATCAAATCCTCTCTCTCACCCTTCTCTTTTCATCAAAACACGGAGAATGATCAACAAGTCAGAGCATGAATAATATTTTCCTTCAATATTATTTTACGGTATCCAACGTGAAGAAAGATTGATTCAAGATAAACGTAAGAGGTAAGTGTAGTTTATTTTTATGTAGAGTTGTTAAATCCTCCCTCTTCTTGATTGTATGGCCATTATACATGTTTGATTGATATAATATTCACCTTTAAAAAAATTTCGTGATTTAATCACCCTAGAAGTTCCTTTCATTTCCGTTCTAGCAATTCGTTCAATTCTCCTTGTAAATTTCTTTGTAATTGTCCTTTTATTTATATAATTGGTACATGTCTTATCAATAATTTTTAGCCAAACTTGGCGTCAACTATCATTCATCTTCATTGTTTTTAATTCATGTCAGTGCTTGTTCAATAGTTCAAAAGTACTTGTTTATCATTCCTAAATGGGTGAATTGCTCCAGACTCCCATGTGATCACGCCTAAGTGCACATGACCCATCTGTGGTCCAAAAACTCCATCCATACCCCTATGTGGTCATTAAAAAGTACATATGACCTCCCTGCTGTCAAATAATCCGACAAATTTAATGGAATTGAGATTTTTTTATTGATTTTTAACTAATTTTATAATAAAATAATTATTATAATTGGCCAAATTACCCCTTTCATTAAAAAGTAAATAAAAAAATAAAAAATAAAAAAACCATCTTCTTCCCCACCCTCCAACAGTACAAAGATCATCATCCCACCCCAACCCCCACCTAGCACCCCCTACCCCCCAAACCCCTAAGGGTATAAAAGTCTTTTTGTATTTTTCATTACTTATATAGACAAAAATTTGACGACAAGTGGGTCCTATGCACTTTTATATGACCACAGGGGGGTTTGGTGGGGGGTTTTTAGAGCACAGGAAGGTCTTGTGTATTTACGACTGACCATAGAGGGGTCCGGTGCAATTCATATTTTTTAAATTTTACTAATTCCAATAAAATAAAAAAGGAATATTTGAGTAAAATATAATTTTTAATTCTAAATTCACATCTGTTGTAAATAGTATTTATACTATTTTACAATTCCAAATAAAAAATATATATATTTATAAATACAAATCTTCATAAATTTATTTATAAATCAAATAAATTTTATAATACAAATGATTCTAAACACTACGTAATAACCCAATAATTAGATCTGCTCTTAACGCTCAATACTCGTTCTTCGAAAATATAGAGCATTCCTTCGCTCACTCAGATTAACAGGTTTGCTTTGAGAGCATCAAGATGACAAGAAGAGCGAGATCCATCTCTCTCTCTCCAACCGTCTTTTCACTTGCTAATGTTTTATGCGCAATTATTGAATGTGAAAACCCAAAGTTGGAACAAGACTTTGATATTCGCCCATAGCCACCAAACTTGCTGCTTTCTGAGTAATTTAAAATTTTAGCATTAGTGGTTCGAAAAGTAGATAGAGATGATAATATTGAATACTATGCCTTTTTTTTTTCTTTTTTGTCAAATTGTTATTAAACCGGATGCAAAGTGTATCACCCAATTCTTAACAAGCTAGTATCACGTTGTACAAGCATAGATAACTCTAAAAGTAAGTTATTAAATCAAGTCAAAGAGAGGAGACTTATTCGAACTGTTCGGACAATTCAATTTGCTACACGGTTGACTGATCAAAAGATGTGCCCAAAAAAATAGTGAAATATAATAAATAGAGTGGTGAGTGAATTGTAGACGATGGAAAAGAGTCACTAATCACAAGATAAGGAACCTATGAATATATCAATAGTTGATGCTTGATTTCGCATCTGATTCTATGATCAGGTGAGCTGCGGGATCAAAAACATGAGTCATATAGCATGCGAGTTGACAGGCATTGCTTCCGCCCGGAGTGCTGACTATACTATGGCTTTGCTCTGCCCACCATCATTCATTTATTTGTTTAAACTTGATGTGATTGATTATTAACTTTAAGATAAGGCAATGATTCATAAAACTCAGCCACATAATCAAACTTGTAATCATATTACTTTATCATTAAATTTCCCCAATTTTTCTCTCAGGAGATTGTTGTAATCTACTTCATTTTGCCACAATTAACATGCCATTATTCACCTTTCTCTTTCCCAAGATCTTGCCATGTATTCTTATATTCTTCTTGCACTGTCTTTTCTTCTTCTCCACTGATCATTGAGTAGCTGATAATTTAATTACGAATGCTTAACCTATTCGATCGTTGAAAATTTCATAAGTGATCCGTGAAGTATGGTTTAAGGGTAAAAAGATCATGTTAAAAATTATAGGTTTCCATTATTCAAAAACTAACCACAAAATCACAAATAAAATGGATTCATACCTTGTAGAGAATTCATGCGTGAAAGAAATATTAGATCGCATAGAGTCGACGAATGAGGTGGGTTGATTAACAATTCACAGAAAGATGAAAAAATGGCAAAAAAGAAAGTATTCACTCCCCTTTTCTATCTTGCATCTATAGTATTTTTGCCCTGGTGGATTTCTCTGGTGGATTTCTCTCTCATTTAATAAAAGTCTAGAATCTTGAGTTACTAATTGGTGGAATACTAGGCAATCCGAAATGCTTCCTCAGTAAATGTCTTGGTAGAAGATATGATCAGGCTTATTAGTTTTCACACGTGAATTAATACGATTGAACTAAAGGCTTAACTCTGATATCATGTTAAAAATTACAAGTTTTTATCTTAAAACCAATTGATGCCAAATGGAGTAGTTCAAAATCTTATATGGTAGATTTAGAGTTGATCATGATTTTCTAATGAGGGAGAAATATATATTCTTACAGGTCATTTAATAAATAGCAAAATTAGTAAAGTGCAGAAATAAAAAAAAATGGATAGATAGTAAGCCCCGAGGTGGAATGCTTTCCCGAGTTGGTGTGCTCTCTCAAAGTGCAATGGTCTCTCGATGTAGAATGATCCCTGGGGTAGTCAGCAAATCTCATGGAATCGATCACAGGTGGACCTATACTTTAAGAGAAGTATATATATAGATCTATTCTATTCCAAAATACTACAATATAACTTTTTTTAAATTAAAAGTATTGAGACTATTAATCTCTATTAATTTAGCCTTATCAATTTATAATGATAGATATGCCATTAATGAATTGAGGTATTGTAAAATAATAGATGTCAATCACATATTGAATTTCTTCAGTGAAAATGACTCCAATACAGAGGTTTTGAGTGTATATGAGATTATTGACATATGTTAGGGCGTTTATAAGATTAAATTGAAGTTGATGATGATACATATTGCTTTTGAAACCGGTGTCATGAAAGGAAACACTTAAAATATCAATAACATTTCAAAATTTCTTATTGCAATACGAGAAAGCAATCCTAGGACTTTTAGACATACTACGCACAATTAAATATGCGATTTAGCTAGTTTGAAATTTAACAAAAGACAAGATACTTATTCATATTTTGAGAAAACCTTATAGTCAATTTATTACGTACTTTTTAGCTAATTGTTAATTTATAAATTATTTGGGTCTATACAATACAAAAGAAATATTTTAAATGTATTATCTTATAATTTTCTCAAAATTATTAATTTTTCACGCTGGTTCCAAGTTAGGACCAGAGAATTTTATTAGTTAAAAGAGATTATTAATTTAAAGAGGTTCCACAGTACTGTACTTGCTAATTTTCATACTCACTCTCTAATTAAATTAATTATTTTTTATTTAATAATAATTAATTGAAATGTGATAGGAGGGGGGTGGGGGTGGGGGTGGGGGTGGGGGGGGGGGGGGAGATGGGGTTGGGGTGAGTAAAGGTAGGGTAGAGTGAGTGAAAAATGTTTTCTTCTTCCAAATGATAAGAAAATATTTTTCACTTTTTTAACTAAATATTTTCTTTTGACCGTAAAATATTTTTTGACAATTTTTCAATGTTATCAAACACAAAAAAAATTTTAAAAAAAAATTAAAAAAAAAATATTTCACGGTAAACAAACGTAGCCCAAATAACTGAATAGTAAAATTGAATTGAAACTAAGGACAAAAGTTAAACGTCACTGTAAAAGCAGCATTTGCTGAAGAAAAGTAAGTCCTCTGTTTGGCAAAATAATGCAAGTAGTCCCCATTGTTTCAACTCACTCAAACAAGTCTCCAATGTTTCTCAAAATGTCTCATTTTAATCCCTTCTATTAAGCATAAAATATTTAATTAACTTGCGAATTCTTCAACTGGTATTGGCAAGTCATTATATTGTAATATGTACATACGATATGAAAGGGAGATATTTAATTTCTTATTGGTCTTTAAGCAAAAATTTTATAAGATAATTACCATATATGTGAAAACTAACTAATTTCCTGATCATACGAAGTGTATATTCTGTGGAAAGTAGATCTTTAGCTGCAATTGCATCAACTGATTTTTTGGTACGGAGCTAATGAAAATATTCCTTATTTTTTTCTTTTTGAGAAATAAAAATATTCCTCATTTTTTAAGCTCACTGCCTTTCTTTTAGAACGAGAAACTGCAAGAACCAGTATAAACCTGTTAAAACTTACTCTGCTCCTATTCATAACGATTTTCAATATCCAAATGACTTATTCCTTTTCAGGTCTGCAAGTGAAAAAAGCTAAGAACAGTGATCCTTTGAAGGGAGAGCATATTCAGCATCATTTTGCAAAATCTTACATGCAAACTTACTAAGTGAGCTTAACAACATGGTGCGCATTTGTAGTAAATAATGAAAAATCACTATACCCCTGTGTTTTCATAAAATTATATTATAAATTTTGTATTTTTAAAAGTGACGTTATAGACTCTGTGTTATAAAAAATGTTGTACACTCGTCCCAATTTAACCTCTTACTTAACTCTGTTAGTCAAAATGCTTAAAAGATCAAATTACCCCTCATAAAAAAATATTTTTTTATCTAGCCTTTTGAATTTTTTTTCTTTATCATAGACCACAATAACAAAATATTGATAAAAAAATTCATATAACTTTTATTCTTCCTCATTCTACTTAAAATTATGAATCCAACACTTCAAGTTTCATGCAATTTGAACAAGAAATGAAAAATATATGAATTTTTTAATTTTATTTTCATGGCTAAAAATGTTGTTAGATGACTCCAAACGACATCGTTTTGATTTTAAGATGAGTCTAATGTGATTAGCCAATGTTATAATGACATGTGGCAGCGGATTAACACAAAAATTGTATATCTTGCTGCTGCTAGAAGGATTCGATCGTGCGTTCTAAAGCCTATTAACTTCACACTACCATTATGCTAGCTAAATTCATTCTTTTGATTTGAGTGACTGAGAGTTTATAATCGTTAACATCCTACAACGACCTAAAAACACATCCACCATTTTCGAAAGCCACCTTCATCAATTACTTTCACCAACCATCAACCTTTCAGACACCATTAACATAAATATCCATATAACAAATAAACAACAATAAATATTTTTAGATCATGAAATTTTATAAAAATTGAAGTTTAGCTTACAACCAATAACAAGGTTAAATTAAATCAAACCATTTTTAAGGTTAAAATCTTATAGGGAAATGATGTATATGCGATAAGGATTCTCATAAGATTATTAATGGTGAGCTGTTAAGAGTAATTTATGGTGGAGAGATTTGGTGATGGTGGGATGTCCAAATGGTGAAGAAGAAGAAGAAGAGTGAAAAAGATTAAAAAAGATTTTTTTAAAAAAGAAAAAAAATGGGTTGAATTTAAAAGAGGCTATTGATGTGAGGATGAGTATTTTTCGTCATTCTCCAGCTGTTTTATAGTATGATAATTGTCATCTTCGCATCATTGGCACTTGTAGGACAAACAATGTTAAAATTAAAAGAGAAATGGCCGACAGGGGACAATATACAACATTTTTTATAACATAAGTTTATAATGTGACTTTTGAAAACACAGAGTTTATAATACAATTTCATGAAAATACAAAGGTATGGTGCATTTTACTTGTGATTTTAATTAACAGTTTGCTTGCATGTCTAAATTTCATATAAGAAGATAAATTAGGGTAAAAACTACCAAGGGAATGAAAGATACTCCACTATTAATCCAGAAAATTGAAGTCCTAGTAACGTGCAACCTAAATCCTAATATTTTTCATTTTTTCAAACACTTCTCCCATGTAAAATTTTATCATACTTTGGGGCTCTCTTTTGGGGATAGTAGAATATTCTATCCAAGTAATAATTATAGAATTTCACATAAGGCCTTCTGAGAGAATGTTAGGACAAACTAGAAACATCATCAAGAATGAGGATAAGGAGATATACTATGCAAATAACACCTTATTACTATGAAAGACGATAAAAATAAAAATAAAAAATAAAAAAAGTAGCAGGTCATTTATAAATTGACAAGTGAAGTGACTTCTTTTTTTTTTTTTTTTTTTTGTCGGGACAAGTGAAGTGATTGAAAACATAGTCAATCAACATCTACGACTAACAATTCAAAAATTGGACAAATAATTACGCACTTCAAGCTTACGTTGACGCCCAATCCTGCTAATTTTAATGAAGAAAAGGGGAAGAAAATGTAACGAGAAAAAGAAAAAAATGAACAATATAGAAAAAGGGTATAATGGGTTTTTCGGCTCTTAAACTTCTATAGACTATACACTTATGGCATATGAGGTTTTTGTCTAATTTTGAAGGGTAGCAAATGGGAAATGATTAAATTGTATACTTTGAGAAGCTTTGGGACTCGTAATTGTTCTGGACCACGCCGCTAGATTGATACTGCCAGCTTATTTTGGAAATATGACTTTAAAAGTTTTTGAATTTCTTTTTTTCATGATCTTTTAAATATAACTAAAATTTTACAATTACAAATTCATGTTTAAGATTTTTAGTTCTTTGAAACTGGATAGTTGGTGATACTGTAAGCTTTGAATGCTCTCAGTGTGGGATGAGTATGGATATCATGGTTGTGTTAATGTACTAGTTAAATCAAAATTTGATATTTTATGCTGCATTAATTATAAATTTCCCTCACCATTAAATATTTGGTTCGTTTTTACTATTTTTTTTTTTTGGGATAAATAAATCACATTTTGTATAATATATATTAACCGGAAATGGTAAAACCAGCACCTTTCAGTGCTAAGCATCTGTTTCCTTTCGCTGAAGGTTGCACTAACTTCGTAGATTCTACTTTCTTATTGTATTATTAATATAGTGTCTCATATCGGCAAGACAAGTGATGAGTAAGTAATTTATACATGTATATTATCGATCTAAGTAATAATTTGTATTAATCATTATGTGTCAATTGGTTTGAGGCCTAAGTATTGATTTTCTCAAGCCTCTTTTGCGTCATGATTTCCAAACATCAGAGACTCTTATTGAAATAAATCATTGATTAATTGCAAGGGAAGTTAAGGGAACAAAATTGCTAAACAAGGCTCAGCACAACTCAGCTCTTTTAAGGCTCTACACTAACATCAACGAGTAAATTGCTTGCCGCCCCCCTGTGTTTTGCTCGAAATACTCATTCACTCCCTGTGTTTTTAAAATAGTCTCATTACCCCCCTGTGATTTTTGGAATGTAGCTGACCCCCCCTTCCGTTAGAAAAGCCGTCTAATTTAACAGCAATTGCAACACACGCGCTTAAAATGCAATTTTTTTATGCTTTTGGTTTAAATAACTTCGTTGTTGGACAAAAATACCCTTTTAGTAAATTGCTTGCCGCCCCCCTGTGTTTTTCCTGAGATACTCATTCACCCCCTGTATTTTTAAAATAGGCTCATTACCCCCCTGTGTTTTTTTGATTTTAACTTTATGTAATGGTATAACGATCAATTAACTAATTTGGTAACGTTTACTAACAGAATAAGAGATTTTGGGTGCGTCAACTTAATCAAAAAAATACAGGAGGGTAATGAGCCTATTTTAAAAATACATGGGGTGAATAAGTATTTCAGACAAAACACAGGAGGGCGACAAGCAATTTACTCCTAACATCAACGGTCCTGATTGGAGTTCTGACAAGGGCGGAGCTATATGAGAGTTAGTGCCCCATTGGCTCCAAAAAGAAATTAAAAAATAAAAATAGATATGTATTTTAATTAAAAATTTTAATAGCGTGCACTAAAAAGGAAAAGAAAAAAAAGAAGAAGTTATATATATATACACACACTATTAACTGAAAAATTATGTGTTATAACCTTACTAAAAAAGATCTTGAATCCGTCCCCAAATTCTGATAGTGATGAAAGAAAAAAGTATGAAACGCGCTTTCACTCTATACATCTACAATCAGTTAGGAAACAAACATGCTAAACTTATTGGATAAATTAAGGGTTATAATTCAGTACTCTGTGATCTTATTAAAGTTGAAAAACAGAGGAAGAAAGCATGAATATATTTGATTGTTGTTAAAATACAATAAAAAAAATCAAAGCAAACTTGAAGGTTAATAAATGAGAAATTATTTTCGATAGTAACATAGCTCGATAGCAAATTTAGTGTAGCTAACAGGTTAATGATTGTCATCAATCAGTTGATCACTAATTTAATCTCCATTGCAAGAAATAGAAAAAAACCTTTTAGACATGTAAGATAACTGAAGGCAATGGCGAAAATGATATGTCCAGAATTGAGTACAGCAAAACTTCAATTTTTACGAGCTCAACAAACACTAATAATTCTATGGTATCGTATGAATTCTATTTTTCTTTTTTCTTTTGCTAAATAAGCAAGTATTCTCATTAAGCTCAACACTCCAAAAAATAGATTTACAACATCTTTACAAAAACGAACCACAAAAACCTACATCTTTACAAAAACGAACCACAAAAACCTATACAATCATATCCTCTATTTTCCAATTTCTATAAATAATTCTATTCAAAGCACTATTCCCGAACATAAGGTAAAGTTGAATCTTAAGCCGAAGACGCCATAGACAATTTTGCCAAATAATTGCTCATCTATAAAATAGTTTCGCCCATGCAATCTATTGTTCTTTCAATCCAAACATTATAATCAAAGATGCAAAGATGAGTTTAGCCAAAACTGCTTGCAAGCTTGATCCACGACAAAACCGATTCTCCCATTGCAATCTATGGTATCGTATGAATCCTATTAGGTACTGGGAATCAACTTATTCATCCAACATGAGCAATTCTTAGGGAAAATTAACCTGATCAATGCATTATCACGACATAAAAATTAAAAACCAAAGAATTATCAACAAGTTATTCACAAGGCAAACATTCGTTTACTTATAACACAAACACGAAAATTGATCCAATTGAACAAATGAAACAACAAACGAGAATTGATGACGGTGGAAAATGATGGTCCATCCGAACTCAGTGATCCGACCTCAACTATCTGACCTGCAAAAGAAGAGAAAGAATCGTGGGGGTGGCGGCCCGTGTTTCTCCTCGAGTGTGAGAATGATTAATATGTTCAAGCTCAACGGTAAGTAGTTGAGAGTAATAAATATAGAAGTTACCTCAAAAATGAAGGGAAGGTCTCTATTTATACTAATCCTAGGTTCGGGCAGCAATTAATGTCTAATGCTGCCAGACACGCAATCTGCTACCTGAGCCGCGTACCCAGTGGACAAAGCTATTACTCAGCGAACAATGCTAGTATCTTTCGATCCGAACTGGGTGTCTAACTTTATGTCTTGTCTGATGTGACGGCTAGGCTGGAGGTAAACAACACGGGTCAGGGAGGGACCGTGTCAATCAGTTGAGGTTGGAAAAACCCATCCGAGCTTTCCCTGCTTGGGATACCCCCTTATCAAGAATGACATGCCAACTTGACATCTTCAACAGGCGAAGAATATGAAACAATACAATTCTAGGCTACTTGTAGCAAAACATCTCATAAAAAGAATATTTTTTGTTTTTATCAACACAAATAGCTTGCGCCCTAGAATAATATACCACCCGAACTAGAAATTTCTGTAGCATTCGTTACTATTGGAGATTGCTTAGTTAAATAGCACAACATATTTATTAGCTCCCAGGGATGTCACTGATCATTGAGTGTCTCAGGATACGTTCATCTAAAATTTAGGATGACTTGAGGTACAATGATGAACATTGGATATTTGAACCAAATGTATATTTTCGGACCATTCCAAGCTTATAAACTTTGTTTTCTTCTGATATAGTTTTACGAATCTGACTTTCTGTAGAATGATTATTATTAGAAGTAATAGATATCCAATCCTCTGAATGTTCGAGAGTTCTCAAAATTTTACATTGAATATCATGGATTCTTTTTACAGTATGCACACTCTTTTGGTTTCATTTGTGTAATTTTTCTGTATCACAAATTAGGTGGACATTGATGTCAAGATTACTGCTGGAACTCCTGTGAAGAAGGTTGTTTTCCAAGACGTTATAGCATCAAATGCAACATGGGTTATACTTGATAGGTAACATTTTTCTTTTTCCTTCTGAACTATATACACTAACAGAGGTCACTTCAATTAATTAAGCAAGCTGTGTTCTGCTGTTTTGTGAAACAAAAGTACTTGAACTAGATTTCATGGGAGCCACATATATTTTCTTCTGTCTTCTGTTACTAAAGATGCAACGTTCGATTATTTCTGTCCATTTCCTCTCCGTATAAGGAGATAACTTGAGGTATCTACTACTGTAGTGGTGACTTAAAGCTGCTGGTTATTATGCCGTATAACCTTAGGACTAGTTGCTAGCTAGTGAAAATATGAATTTCATACCTTATATAAGCCTTGATAGGTTGATATAATGGTTTCAACCTTTGTAAATTAGTCATTAGTACCTAACACCAACTAAATGGTTTCTATTTCTCCATCAAACCTGTCAGTGAATTTGATATCAGATAAGGGTCACTAATGGTAAGAACTTTTTATTGATGATCATTTATGAAGTATAAGCTCTATTGTATTTTATATTCTGAATACGGGTTTAGACTAGTATTTGGATAAAGTAAATCATCCAAAAAGCTTCAGAAATTTGTAAAATATTTGTTTAGTCTTTGATTATGAAATAATTACATTTATCTTGCTTAGTACAGAAAGAATAAAAAGTGTTGTAAAGTATATTTGGATCCCATTCACCAAACTCTCCAATGAAATGAAACTGGAGAACACCCCAATTTCTAAACTTCTTAGGTTTTCGCCTGTGAACGAGGAGAAAAGAATTTGTCCCACGTAAGATAAGTTTGAGAACAAGAAAGGACTCAAATGCATGTGTAGATTCAAGACCCAATGTAAGCTTTTAGGTAAATGTTGCGTTCTACCGAGTTTATTATGTCCCAAATGTTTTCCCGACACCTCACACTCACCCTTATAGTGGTATCAAACCAATGTTTCAGAAATCTTGGGTCGATTCCTAAAGCAGTTTGGAGGTCATGAAAATGCAGCAATGGACTCTTTGATGGAGCAAGGCTTGATTTTGGTGTCTTTCCTAGACGGGCTAATCTTATGTTATCAATATTCTTGCAGATTTCATGTATAAAGTTGTACTAGAAAAGGAAAATTCTTTCTAGTATTGGCCACGGTATTTAGTCCAGTCAAACACAGATCATACTTTTCCTTATGATTTTTTCCACTTTGTGAATTTGTTCCTTATCATAGTTATACATTTTACAAATGACACAAGATTTTCTATGCTTCTCGAGATTGTTGGTATATTACACTTTTCAAGTAATAGAAAATTTAGATCAAGTGTGATCATGATTTTTCATAATGATGACGATTTCTTATAATCTCTGTAATCAAGAATAGCATGCTTCTCAAATTCTGAGCAATTTCTTGGATCATCTAATCATGGTTGTTCTTAGCAATGTGAATTCAAATAATCTTGTCTGCAAGAATAGATTATCCTTGAACATCTCAAATTTCATAGCAACTTAAAGGTAACATGTTCTGATCTCTGATTGCTCTTTTGCACAGTATGATCTTATATGTTTTCCCTCGAGTGTGAGATTGCTTTCGTAAAAGATATGCTAGATTGGTAGGTGCAATACAAAGAAAATGCAGTAGCTTGTACTTTTTTTGCTGGGTCAGCAAGTAAAAAAAAAATTCATTCCACTAACTCAATATCCAATTACATCTGTGCACGAATGTGTCTCAAACAAAAAAGAAACTTGAAACAACTAAAAGTAGAGCACTAAGGTTCCATTGATCGCATAGCTCCCTATTTCTCTGATTGTTGCTAGCTTTCTTCTCAGAGAGCATCTTCCACCTGACTTGATTATAAATCTTTTGAAAAACTTGTTCTTCATTTGCATATTCATTCCTGAATATGCGATAGTTACGCTCCGCCCACAGATGATAAATATATGCATTGAAGAGGAGCTTGATCAGAGAAGCTTGGATTGTTTTCCGCTTGCTAAGTCTGCTACATCCTACAAGGACCTGCTCCCATTGAATCCCAAAAATTGAGATTCTTGCTGCTTTCATATATGCCCTCCAAACGCGACGGCTAAAATGACATTCAAAAAACAAATGTTCTTTTGTTTCCTGAATCATATGACAAAGGCTACATTGGCTAGGAACGTTGACAGTAGCTTGTACTTTTGCAACTACTGGAAGACAATATTTGCCATGTGTGCCCTTTAACCATTTATCATTACCTGCTTATCCTTTTGGAAGGACTAGACAGCAAATCTCTGTTGCATCTCTTGTAACTTGTGATCAATTTGATGATGTCAACAGCCAGATCTACAAAGGAGGAAACTTTCTCTCTCACTTCTCCAGTCCTCCAGAAACAACGAAGATGGAGTACCGCGCAACGAACCTCGGATGCACCTATTCTTTGTATCGCTTGTGGAATAAAGACTGAGCTAGATATCAAAGACTAAATGAGATATTTTTTTCGAAATACAGCTTGCAACAGATGATTTTTCAGAGGACAACTTGCTGGGAGAAGGTCGGTATGGTCATGTATATAAAGGTAAGCTTAAAGATGGGCAGCTCATTGCTGCAAAGGTGCGGAAAGAAGCAAGTACACAAGGATTTGCTGAATTTCATTCTGAAATTTATGTCTTAAGCTTCGCACGCCACAAAAACATAGTTATGCTGCTCGGATATTGTTGCAAGAAAAATACCAGTATGAGTATATCTGCAATAAGTCTCTTGAATGTCATCTGTTTGGTATGTGAAGGAAAGAGAGAATAATGTTTTCTTATAAACATATCCTCCCTCATCCCCTTCTCTCTCTATGTCTCCCTTTGTTTCTTTCCCATCCAATCCAGTTCAATGATTTAGACATTGGTTATTCACAAATAACACGGAGAATGCCCTTGAGTGGCATACAAGATATTCTATTGCAATTGGAACTGCAGAAGGGTTGCGCTTTCTACAATGTTGAAGAAACTCTTTTTACTTTTCTTTTGCAGCTAGGTGACTTTGGCCTTGCAAAGTGGTAATTAAGCGATGATGATGTAAGGACTGGGATATTGGGAACATTTGGGTAAGTTCAAGTTCTAAACTTCATAGGACAAATAAGAATTTCTTATATTGTTTGTAGAACTTTAGTCAAGTAATCAGGAGCCCATTTGCTTTATGCAGATATCTTGCGCCCGAGAATGCAGTGAATGGTATTGTTTCCGTGCGAACTGATGTTTATGCGTTTGGCATTGTTTTAATACAACTAATGTTGGGGCGCAAAGCAGTCGATTCAGAGAGAGAACAACAACCTGTCTCTAAGATAGTGGGTATGTCCTATGGTGCTTGTGGGCAGTTGTAGAGAGGTCCTAGAAAGAGTAAATAGAATTTTTGGTGGACTGCAGTCTAAGAGTAGGTTATTTTCAAATTTTTCTACAATTTAATCAATACTGACATGATTTCTGGCAATTTAGGCAATGCCACTGATTGAGAGGCTTGCTTTACATGAGCTTGTCAACTGTCGTCTTGGACATTCGTATGACACATGAACTGTACCATATGGCCAAGACAGCTTACATCTGCGTACAAACTGATCCTGAGATGCGCCTATCAATGGCAGAGGTAATTCATCATTGATGCATTCAATTATCATTCTTTTTGAATTTTCGTGGCAACTCTAAACTTTTATGCTTTATAATTATCTTATACAACTCTCAAGGAATCAATGCATTAGTTTGACATTGTTATCATAGTTTGTACTTTCTGTGAGTAAAGCACCACCATTGTTTTGTGTCCAAATGATCATAAGCGGTGAGTTCTTTTATTACTTTGCAGTGACTAATTTAGCAATTGAAAAGTAAGTCTGTTGTACCTACGAAGCCATTGGCAAAATTATGTTGATACTACCCCTCGATTCAATGACATGAACCAATCAGGCAGATAAATGGAAACTAATGAACCTTAGCAAAGACGAGTAGGTCCCTGAAACTGTGAAGTAGAACAAGAACGAGAAGTGTAGGGAGTTCCGGAGAGCAAAAGTTTCTGTTTTAGTAGCGCAAGACTCGGGTTTGTATATACGCAAACACAAGAAATTGACAAGGATATGTCCTAAGGAGAAATTAGAAACTAAAAATCCTTGCGTCTATGGTGGTGGAGGATTCAGGGTGAGGACGAAAACAGAATACAAAATGGAGCTTGATTCACGAAACTGACAATGCACACCATTATATTCTCACATCTGATCTTTCTGTATTTGATGTTATTACTTTCTCTATCACATATACTCAACTTTTTGTCTTCATTTTGTTGAATCATGTTTACTAACTATAGATGTTTGTTAATGTGAAAAACTGCAGGTTTTGCATCTTCTTGAAGGGCAAAATGATTACCACTATTTCGCGGAGCAATTCGCACCTCATTTCAATAACTAACTAAGAAAAGAGTATGGTTCTGGTCGTTCATGGCATTGGTATTTAAGTTTTTTATGGTTATCGCCGTTGGAGCCACAAAAGGAAAAGGAAAATGTAGTTCTACTCCTTGGCATATATATTGCTTGTGTTTTTGCTTGTACTTGTGATTTAAGAAATGAAACATTGTTTGCAATTGCAAGTTGTTAGTGATGTGTTTATAGGACCGTACATGGGTGGATTATTATGGGCCCGTGGGGCCTGCGGGTTGTAACCCCCACTTGCCCTACTAAATATTTAAGGCCTACTAAAAAGAGTATTATTTGAATGATCATCAAAGTGTATAATATAGCTCTATTAGGAAAAAGTTCTAAACCCTACTAAAAAGAATATTACTCGTATGATCATCAAAGTGCATAATATAGTTCCATTGAGAACAAATTCTAAATATGCCTCAAAGTCCATAATAGTTCGTTTCATCTTCCTCACTCTCTATACTCTTCAAGTTGCCATTTTGGATCTCTCATTTTCACTATTAACAACATCTCATGCAGAGGCCAGTGCTCTCAGCAGCCAGGGGCATATTGCAAAACTGTTGTATATGTTTTTTTTTCATTTTTATTTTTACCCATGCGAGGTATGTTTAGTAAGTAGATTAAACGAAATCACGATAAAGAGAACCTTCAGTTTTTTTACCCATGTGCGGTATGTTTAGTAAGCAGATTAAACAAAATCACGATAAAGAGAACCTTCAGTTTTCAAATATTGTTAACATGCTAAATAAATTGAGAGTTCATTTTCATACATGATCTCACTCCACTCTAAACGAAGAATGGGACAAAAAGCATGATTAATTGCTTACCAAACATGAAGAAGCAAAGAAAAATAAGGACTAGAGCCTCATAAGACATTTTTGAAAATTGGCGATAAATTATTAAATTCGATATGGCAAAAGATTTAAGATAACTAGTGATTTAAAGGGGTACATTTGTATAACAAGAAATTGCTGTCATCTGGCAGTGTCAGTTGTTGCGGCATTCAGTTGAAGTGTGTCCTATTGTAAAATGGAAGCCCTTCCCTTCCTCCTCTTTCTTACTGACTCAAAATAGTTAATCAAAATTATCCTTATATCTACAATATTCTCTTATAAACCACTCAAATTTACAATCTCCCATCAATGGGAGGATATTACATGTTCATATTAGGTTGAGTTGTGAATTAGCTTCTTAAATCCTATGTTTGCGAGTGTGTTTTGTCATGTGTGTGTTTCTCGTGGAAAATGATTTAGGCTTTTCAACACCACAAAATAGGTAATTTCTCTTCTCGCAGGACAAGCATGGAGAATTCTCAAGAATCCCACTTCTCTCACTGCCAAGATCCTCAAAGGCAAATATTTTCCAAATGGCAACTTTCGGAATGCTAAAGTGGGACCAAGACCTTCATGGGTCTTTCGCAGCCTAGTAGCCGGAAAAGATTTTCTCAAAGACAATGCTATTTGGCGAGTTGGTGATGGTAGAAACATTAATATATGGGAAGACCCGTGGATCTCCAGTATCAGGGCCCTCACGAAGCCCCCAATTGCAACATTGAAAAAGTTAGCGAACTTATCAATGACGGAAGCTGGAATAAGGTTCTCATTGAGCAGCACTTTGATAGAAGTATCCATGCAAGCATGCTCAGTATCCCTATCCCTTCAACTTCAAGAAGAGATTCTCTCATTTGGCCTTTCTCCAAATCTGGACAGTTTACTATCAAAAGTGGCTATAGGAGCCTTAAGGCGGCTTCCTGTAATCCTCCTTCGGTCAGCTCATCTTTTGTTCAGCCCAAACACCTTTGGAGAACCATTTGGAACACAAGAGCCCCAGCTAAGATTAATGCTTTTATGTGGAAAGCATACAGAAACTTCCTTGCAACAGAAGAGAACAAGTTCAAAAAGAAGAGTACCAACAACCCAATGTGCAAGATATGCAACAACGATGTGGAGACTGTCGAGCATCTCCTTCTTCTCTGTCTTTGGAGTAAGCTGTGTTGGATGGCTTCCCCTCTCCAATTTTACCCAAATGACTCAACCATCGCCAGGTTTGATTCGTGGTATCTTGACCTCATTAAAAATTGTCAACAGGTAGGCTACGGGAAAGGAAATGCAGAATCTATCATCTCGCACACCTGTTGGCAAATCTGGAAAGGAAGAAACTCCTTTATTTTTGAAGGGACTAAAACATGCCCAATCAGAACTGCTACTACAGCTCAGCGTTACAACATGGAATTCAGAGAAGCTGCTGCCAACGCTAGAACCACAGACATCTCTTCAGGACCTTTAGGAATGTCAGCCTCTCCTTCGGAGTGGATCCCACCTGATCGAGGATCCCTGAAAATCAACTGTGATGCCTCATTTTCCCCTTTAGGCAACAATGCCGGAATAGCAGCTATATGCAGGGACCATGAAGGGCATTTGATCAATGGCGTCGCCTTCACAACTCGGTGTGAATTCCCGCAACAGACAGAGGCGTTGGCGCTTCTAAGTGCAGCCAATCTTGCATGTTAAAGCGACCCACACAGGCCAATTATTATTAAGTCCGATTGTACAGATGTGGTTTTAGCAGCTAAGTACAGCCGTGAGCCTCCCAACTGGAAGTTCAAATCCATCATCCCAAATATCCATGTAGAACTCTAAAAAAAAGAAGACATTCGACTCCAGCATATCAGAAGATCAGCTAATGTAGTATCTGATTGGATTGCTAACCAAACACGTTGTAATAACCTCCCAATTGATTGGTTATCAAATGTCCCAGTCCCCCTTTCTCAGCTTTTAAAAGCTGATGTCCCCACTATTGGGGTCAGATGATGTACTTTTGCTTTATTAATGTTTTTTCACTCTTTGACTAAAAAAAAAAAAAGATGGCACATGAAAAACTTATAAAGTGGAGAATCTCTTTTATACCCTTCTAATAGTAGTTTGGTCGGTAATTATTATGTATTTAATTCAACCACTCTTAAGGATCGTGAGATAATATCACAAAGACTACAAGATCTGGGTGTAATTAGCATGTAATTGTAACAGCCGTCATATCTTGATTTCTTCCTTTGCTACAATTTTCTTGCAAACAGGGGATCATGTGACTTCCTTAAATTGTCTAGTTAAATCCTTATCACATCCGATGAGAGAATCTGAGACGATATAACCCGGTATTAACCAAATACAAAATGGAGCTACTGCAAAAAAACTGACAATGCACACAAAAATCCTTCTAATTTTCAATTATAACAACAATTCTTAGTATATGTAAACCCCATAACAGAGATTGTTACACAAATATTTAAATTTAAATAACTAAAGAACAAGTTCTACCTTTTGCTGAAGGAGTTTTCATAGATAGGGCTCGCTAAAAGCACTAAAATCATAACATAATTTATATTCTCACATTTGATCTTCTAGGTCTAACGTTATTACTTTCTCCATACATATACTCAAGTTTTCATATTCGTATTTTCGATTGAATCATATTTACTGGCAATTCAAAGTGTATCACAAAATATAACAACCACTACTAGAGACTAATCTTGTAGTATCAAACACAATCCCAAAAAATCTGGAGTTGAGTTCACATAGCAATGTTTGAAATTGTTAATTGTTACCACATATATGATCCTGCTCACAATGTAATTGATGCAAAGGTTAAGAGCCCACCTATGTAGAACAATTGAGTTTTTCAGAGTCTCACACTGGAATAAATCAAAGATATGCAAAAGGAAAAGGAAAAGGAAAACAGTGCTAACAGAGAAGCATAACACCATGGACTAACTTAATTCATTTGCTAAGAAGATAATGAATTATCCAAATTCATTGATAACCCATAGGATCTCACAAGTCTCATAGCATGTCATATTGTTTCGGTTTGTTCATGCAAACTATATGTTTCTCAACGAATAAAAGAAGACAATAAAGCAACTTTTAAGAAATGTGAATTGTGGAGGCCAGAAAGATAAGACAACGTTTGAAATGAAGAAAACCACATACATGAGAAAAAGTACATTGAGAAAAAAATATGCAAAGTCTAATTGATGGTAAGAGGTGTTAGAATATACATTCCTCCCATATCGGAAAATTACCAACTTCAAGTCCACCATATAAGATCTTGAGCCACTTCACTTAGCACCAATTGATTTTAAAATAGAAACTCAGGACTCTTAACATGGTATCAAAGTTGGGATTTGGTCCAGTCATATCTCGCCACATGTGACCCATATCTTGTTTTATTCTCGCTGACTCGTTTCTCTTCAATGTCAGCTCTTGTTTCCAGGTTCTCTCTAGGTCACACGTGAGGGAGATGTTGGAATATACATTCCTCCCATATCGAAAAATCACCAACTCCAAGTCCACCATATAAGTTCTTGGGCCACTCCACTTGGCACCAATTGATTTTAAGATGAAAACTCAAGATTCTTAACAAGAGGAAATTGTTTCTGAGAAGGGAAAACCCTCTATTTCATCATGATTTCCCTGCATTAAAGACTCAGCATCAAAATAAAGCATTGATTAATTGTAAGGGAATGTAAGGAACATAACTACTTATTCAGTCTCAGCTGAACTTAGTCTCTTTTTCAGGCTCAACTCTAAAATGATCGAGCAGAGTAAGCAAGCTTGCTGACCCAACTCAATTGACAGTTCTGCTTGGAGTGCCGATATTGATATAATAAGAAAGTACTGAACATCATTTCACTAAAAAAATTTAAACCTAGTAAGGAGACATAACATGCTAAAACTGAGTGGACAAATTTTTAGTACAGCTACCTGATCTATGATAACCAGCAACTAGTCAACCAATAGTTTTATTTGCGTTCCAACAAGCAACAACAAAACTTGTAGGCATGTTGTAAGATAACATAGCACAATATTGTAAATGATACGTCCAGAACTTGTGTATTACAAAACTTAACTCGTGGAAGCGAATTATTTAAAGAAAGATGAAGCCTTTGGGAAAATACAGCTCAAGCAATTACATAAAGTCTACCAAATTCCAAACACTAATAACTCAATGGTATTGTAAGAATTCAACTAAGTACATGGAATAAACAACTTATTCATCTAACCTGAAGTGTTGGAAGGACAGCAATCTTTGAAACTGTAGACATGATTCAACATAAAGGTTGTGATCTTCTCCTCTCCATCTTCAACGGTAGCTTCCTGTTCACTATTCCTGAAAATAGATATTGACACAAAAAGACATTATAATTGCGTCAAGACCTCACTAAAGCCTCTAATTATTGTTAGAGTTGCAAAGCATATTTAGAGCTTGAGTTGAAAATTCGCAGATATAAATTGAAGAAAGTTAATAATGTTCTTCTCCTATTTGTAAAATTATTTAGAGCCTTATTCGATAAAGTTGTGTTTTGAGAATAACCTGAGATGTCTCTCCTTGCCTACTAAATCCATATATGGATAAAAGATAAATTGGTTATAATATGGAAAAGACAGAAAAGAATAACAAAAGGAAAATATAAAAGGAAAAAGAAAAAGAAAAAGATAGACTAGAAGTATGCAAAGAAAACCAAATCTAATTTTCACCCATGATTCCCAAACATAAGTTCCTGCGAATCCTATGTCTTAGTAGACAACAATACTCTCCATCAACACTCACTTTTGCTTCAAGAAAATTTTAAGATCCACATACATTATCAAGTTGTTGCGTTATATGATCATAAGATTTGTACATAGTTTCTCTTGATATGTGTAGAGAAGTTAAATTTCACATCTGCCCATGCCTGAAAGTTGATGAACAAAAATGTCACTTTGAGATACTCTGGACCAAGAGAGAGAAGAATTGTGGGAAAACTTAGAGAGATCATATCAAGCATTTAAGAAGGCATAGGTTCCAATTAATCAGTTATATCCATTCATATTAACAGTATATACAGTTAACAACATAGACTACTTGAGAGTTCAAAGAAGAGAATCTGTCTACTTTGTCCACTTTGGACGGAAATAGTGTATAATTTCATCTAGATCATCTAACAAAAAGAGTGATGGGAAATGAAAGTATCAAATTTTATACAGAAATTGCAGATAAAAGTCATCTATGGCTGGCTCTAGAAAACACCCCAGATAATGAAATATTATCACAGAGTTCAACAATTAGAGAAAGTGAAATGCATCATGAGTCAAAATGTACACACTTCCATCAGTAATATCATCTCAAATTTCAAAGCAAACCATATCAAGTCTTTTAGTGAGATAGGCTAAGATCATCTCAAATCCAATTAGCCTAAATTCATTGCAGGAACAAAAAAATATATCATATATCAACAATCAATAAAGTTATCAACATGAAAAATGAAACGTAAGCAACGGCAAAGGATTGACACTCCAAAATCAGTACTGGCATAAACAAAGAACATGCTAAGCGTAAAGCATAACCTACCTATACCAAACTCTCAGCTTTAACTTCACAACGAACATGCTAAGTGCCAAGCATAACCCACCTATGCTGAACTTGCAAGTTTAACTTCATCATAAAATAGCTTGACAATCTCGTAAAATCGAGCATTTTTACTCAGAACAGCATTAGGCCTCTCCAATGTAAGGCACCCTCCATTCACTAAAACTTTTCCAGGAGCAGATTCAACTCTGTTTAAACATAATCAAATATCATAACCAAATATAATAATCAAAGCCATAATCCACATATCAGAGACAGTAAATGTATACACACAGATATACAAACTTTTTACTAATATAATTTGACTAAATTATCATATCAACCCACTGACTAGAAGATCTCTACAGTTACAAGTATCTATTAAAGACATTTTAACTTACCATAGGGACAGAAGATGGTCCCTTGAGAATCATTTGAGGAATACCTTTCAGAACTACTGATGGACCTACAGTGACAGTACAATTAAAAGCTATAAGAGTGCCCAAAAAATACCATGCGAGGAAAAGAATGCCTAATAACAAACTTAAGTAAACATATCATCTGCTAGTGAGTTAACAAATTTCGAGTTTCAATATCAGCATCATAATATCAAAGTGCATCACAACGCATTAATAAAATTTTAAGAGAATTTAACTAATAACTTCGGTGGTTTGGGATTTTTCTTGTCATAGGAAGACTATATTGTAACAACTTTGAACAGATTACAAAAAGGAAAATTGTTCATGGAATGACCATTAGAATAAAATTGCTGGTTCCAACTATTTTAGGGATTCAAGAAGAAAGAGTTCACGTCAATGCATAGCTAGACGCAGTATAATTTTTGAAATGATGAAGAAATATTATTCATTTATCATAATAGAATAATCACACATACAATCCTACTCAATGGACAAAGTAATGAGAATAACTGGTTAATAGAAACGCTAGCGGAGAATTGTTTCTGAACACATGAATTAGCTGAGATGCCCAACGTGACACCGACGAACATTTAGAAGAATATTCAAACACAAATGACTAAAGAGCCCACTTATCAACAAAATTGTAAACCCAAAACATTCCATCTTGCAAATCAAAACAGAGCATATATATATGTGAAATATAGTGCATACTTAATAATTTCTAGATTTCTGGATACATGACAAAACAAATGAGAGAGTATAGAAGAGTACATTGAGCACCCAATAATAAGAAATTAAGCATCAAACTGAAGAAAAATGCAAAAGCAAAAATTACTGGTTGATGTTTTTGAGTTGGTAGCTTCACCTTCTGCTTCCAAAATGTTTTATTTGGGCTTGATACAAGTTAGAGAGAAAGAATATCTGACCATTCACAGACCTTGAAGAGTAAAGTTGACATAGTCAACACGTGAAGAATACGCAACAATTAGAGCATAGACCAAGACATGTTGATGGCGTGGGCAAAATATAGCCTCAGTAAAACTTCCTAGATGCGTGCATAAGGCCAAGAAAGACTTGGAAAGGCAGTAGTCTTACAATTATGGACCGAATTCTAGGACATTCTCCTCTTCACCGTCAGCTATGAATTCCTATTAATGGTCCCTGAAAACAAATATCAGTAGATAAGGTCTTATAACTGTCATAAAAGCTTAATAAGGTCTGAAATATCTGCAGAAAGTGTAATATGACCTTCTCCTCTCCATCTATAGCCATGAATTTTTGTTAAGTCCCTAAAAGTAAATATTAGCACAAAAGATCATTATAACTGTGATAAAGCTCGATCAAGTCTGAAATTAAAGCTACAATTGCAAAAGATATTTAAAGCTTAAGTTGAACATGTGCATGTAAACCTAAACGAGTTTACTATGTTGTTTCTCAATTTTTGTGAAATTGTAAAGAGCCTAATACCATTATGTTATGTTGTGTTATGAGAACCACCTAGCCATGTCCCTTCTCGCCGAGTAGAAGGCACACATTTGGATAATCACTTAAAAGATAAATTGGTTTAATCTGGAAAAGCTCATAAAGATGAATGAAATTATTCTATTTGTCAGAAAGGAAAAAATATAAAAGAAAACGGAAAAAAATAAAATAAAAAATAAAACACAAGTTTCACAGAGAACATGTATGTCTCATTGTCTCAATTTGTATTCCAAGAACGATTTCCATTAAGAGTGAAGAGGGAACTCAAATATTTATAGCTGGCACTAGCAACAAGGAAGATAAAGTTGTGTTGAAGAAAATAACTACGCAAGTGAGATAATTCTTAAGCATTTTATAAACACTCCAACTCTAGCTTATTTGAAAAAACTTTCAGAAAGGTGAGAGTAACAGAAATTATAGAATAAGCATTCAAAAGAAAAGAAAAGAATGAGCACTAAAAACTAAACCCAAAAACAACCTAAGTAATATAAGTATGTAAGCAGTACCAAAGCATGAACACAAAAGCCCTCAAATTTTACTAAAAGTCACATAGTATTTGACAGGATAAGTGATAAATCCTGTTCGGTAGATGATGTACCCAATTTTTAAACATTGTAGTTCACTTAGAACTGCATATATAGTTGAAGCATCTATGGCTGGATTGGTGTCACAGTAGTAAATCTCCTCAGATCAGAAGAGATGTCAAATAAGTAGACATGGACAGGAAAAAAGACCAATGCGTTTGAATTTACTTATGCGGGAGCATAAGCAGTGATCACCCGTTTATTTATAGTGACGATCTCAATATCATATTTTAAGATGTGGATCTTTATTCCCTCATTACTAAATTCAATTGCTCTTCCTAAACTTTTATAGCTGAAAGTGCAGTAGAAGAATTGTACCACATAACCTCAATCATCTCCTAAAAAAAAGACAAATGAGTTTGAATTCCAGTTGCCCTTCTAAATTTCTCCTGTACTAGGAGGGATCTCCTTAAGTTGCTCACATTTGTGCAAGACTAAGCGCTCAAGGTAAGGAAAATGATCACCAGTGGCACTCCATTCTACAACACTCAAAGTGTCTAACTTCAAGAATTTGAGTTTTGGGAACTTGACATAGTAAACAGGTGAAGAATATGCAGCGCAATTAAAGCATAGACTAGCAGATGTTGAAGGTGTGGGCAGAGCAAAGCCTCAGTAAAACTTCCTAGATGTATACGTAAGGCCAAGAGAGTCTTGGAAAGGTAGTAGTCTTAGAGTTCTGGACAGAATTTAACATAAAAATTATGACATTCTCTTCCCCACCTTCAGCGGTGAATTCCAGCTGCAAATAAGGTCATTATAATTGTCATAAAAGCTTAGTCAAGTCTGAAATATCTACAAAAGGTGGTCATTATAACTGTGATAAAAGATTACTAAAGAATATGACCTTCTCCTCTCCGTCTTCAACCATGAATTTCTGTTAAGTCCCTGAAAGTAAATATCAGCACAAAAGATCATTATAACTATGATAAAGCTCATTAAAGTCTTAAATTGACTCTAAAATTGCAAAAGATATTTAAGGCTTGAGTTGAACATGTGCATATATAAAACTGACTAAAGTTTATTATGTTGTTTCTTCATTTTTGTGGAACTATAAAGAGCCGAGTACAATAAAAGACAACTAATGGAAGTGAATGATTGAAAGAGAGTGGGAATCTTCACCAGAATGCATCACTGATGGTATAGACAACGTTCAGACAATTAACTTCTGTGTTTGCTTGATTGTAGATTTACCTTTTCTTATTGGTTGAGCAGGTTAAGCAACTCCATTTCAATTTTTACGAGTTTCTGAACAATAATAATTCTATGGTATTATGTGAATTCTTAGGGACAAGTTCAGAGGCATAGCAAATAACTTCCACCAGAAATCGACACAGGTTACAAACAAAAAAAAACCAACAGTGACTTGGAAAGGCATCAATCTTGGAATTGTTGACATGATTCAAGATAAAGATTATGACCTTTTCTCTACCTTTAGTTGTGCATTCCTGTTAACTGTCCCTTAAAAGAAATATCATCACAAAACATCATTATAACTGTGTTAAAAGTTCATCAAAAACACATATAAGCAATTTACTATAACTGCAAAATGTATTTAGATCTTGAATTGGAAATGTTCATATATAAACAGTTTATGCAGAAAAACAACAATTTACTATGTTTTTTTTCCATAATTTCAAAATGTAAAGAGCCTACTCCTATTAAATTATATTGTGTTATGAGAATCACCAAGAGATGTCCCTTATCAAAAAAGAAACACGCTACAAAATCAGATAAAAGACAATTTGTGTTTAACCCGATAAGCTCACAAAGATGGATGAACTTATCCTACTTATCAAAAAAGAATAAGAAACACACTACAAAATCAGATATTGGAGTAGCTTTGATAGATGAAAACTAACAAATATGCAAACTCAAGTAGTTCTCTAAACAATTCTTGAACATTCAAGTCAATTAACAATGCATATATAGTTGGTAGATGGGCTAGTGTAACAGTTTTGCATCTCCCCGAATCAAAAGAGATATCAAATAGAAAACATAGACTAACAATAGATGAATGAGTTTGATTTTACTTACGCAGGAGCACAAGCACACACAGATTTTCCATTCACTTCATGATGACGACTCCAAATCCCATATTTTAGGATGGACATGGACCTTTAGTTCATCATTACCATAATCCAGTTGCTCTTCCTGAATTTTTATAGCTGAAATTGCAGTAGAAGAATTGCACCACATAACCTCAATCATCTGTAGGGTGGGAATATCTCCTATACCAAGAGGGATCTCCATAAGTTGCTCACATTTGTGCAAGAGTAAGCGCTCAAGGTATGGAAAATGATCACTAGTTGCACTCCATTTTACAACATTCAGAGTGTCTAACTTCAAGAATTTGAGTTTTGGGAAGACCTCATCTTCCATTTCCCATATTTCACCCTCAAATGCATTGCGCAATAATTTGAGAACTTCCAGATTGCATAGGGTTGCAAGTTGTGAAATTTCATTCCACTGCATTCGAAAATTTGACAATGTCAACTTCTTAAGATTTGAGGGAAGATTAAATTCACATGGATATTTGCCCAGGCCATTGTAAAACACATTCAGTGATACAAGTTGACTAAGAAATCTCAGCTCAGGAAATTGATTGCAATCTGTAGCATCATTCCATGAATCCAAAAATATGCATTTCAATTTTCGAATGCCTTGTACCCTTCTCAACATCTTTTCCATATCATCTCCATAAGCAAGAGATGGTGTGGAAAAGGTTTGCAGATTATCTAGTATGGAGGAATTCTCAAGTCTATTGGGCCCCAAATCAAAAGAAGCAATATCATTTACATGCATATGCCTCAATTTTGTCATATCCCAAATCGAATCTGATACCTTTACAACTTCAGCTCCCAATCTTTTGAAAAGAAAAGTTTGTAGGTTCCAAAGACTGGCTATCGATGATGGGATTAAATCCACATAACTTTGACATGCCAAGTATCTTAACATAATAAGAGTACCAATCTCTTTGAAAGAGTCACCTATGTTGATACCTTCCAAATTCAATGTTTTAAGAAACTTAAAGTTGTGAAAAATGGATGAGATATCATACGAATAACTTGGGCCCATATCATTAGTAGCAAAGAACAACAGTGATCGAACAAATGGCCCAGATGGCTTCAACATAGTGAAATGATTCCTTTTGAGATAAATGCACAGGCGATGTTGTTGACATTTTATCACTGTGGAAGAAGAAGAAGCACTAGGATCCATATCATGATCATACCCATCTTCTATGTCCTGCAGAAAGTTCTCGTACTTAGCTTTGGTCAGGCAAAACTGATGTAAGAGATCATGAACACGACATGATTTCACCCCACCACCGGATTTTTCTTGAACAACTGTTATTAAGCTCCTTCCAATCAAATCCATGACATAATCCTCTGCCACATCCTCTAAGCACTTCAAGCGAGTACACTCTACAAATCCTTCAGATATCCACAATCTTATTAATTTTGAGATGAGAATTTCTTTATCCTCCAAAATCGCTCCAAAATACAAGAAACAAAGCTTTAAATGATCTGGTAAATGCTTGTAACTCTGCTCTATTACGACTTTCACACCAAATCCCATCTTGTCTAGTTTTTCATGCTTTAACTCTGTTTGGATATCGCGAAGCCAAAGCATAGAGGACGAAATAGGAATATCTCCAACTAGAAATGAATCAATGACATACTCTGCCTCATATGCCAAATTTGCAATGCTTGTGATGACATCCTTTATATCGACTTGCTCCGTGTGCGGCACCAGGATCTCCTTGAGGTGACGAATCACCTCTTGTAGCGTCCGTTGAAACTTTAAGATGTCAAACTTCAAAACGCAAATTGAAGCATCATCCTTGGCTTTCAGCAGCAGCTCCCCTAGATTGCCCACAAGAAGGTCTACAAAGTCGAGTTGACCAGTCTTCGGGTAGTACCTTCGTGATGGTTTTGGCCTTTTCTCATAAGTCTGTTCAACCTTGCACTCAAGTGACCTCAATAGATGTGGTGGGCTGGACAAAATATGGTCGAGTCGGTTATACATTTGATCAGCCATGTATTGGTCCATATTCTTGAGATCAATGGAAGAGATGGTGAAGCCCACCTCCCTGGCAATAAATTTTAACTTTTTCAAGGTACTATCATCTTCAATGGACTCTTCCGGGGGATCCATGAGAATTGCTCCGAGGAGTACAATGCGCTCCACAGTTGATATCATCTGTGGAAGCATTAAACGAGATTGTTGAAGATAATCTACGAGAGCATCAACGGGAGCTAGATTGTCCACAAAGTAGTAGTAGACTAGTGATGCCATTGGCTGTTTGCGATAAATCAGTTTGCCATAAATCATTCGGATCAAATCCATCCAATGTGACATAAGTTTGAGATGAATGTTGAGTCTTTTCACCATTTCGCGAACGTTGTGTTGGTCCATTTCTTTGGAATCATATTCCTTGATGATGTTTGCCGCCTTCTGGGCCAAATAGTGAATTTCTTTCATTAATCTACCATATCCAACGAATTGTTGAGCAAGATCTATGAGAAATGCTTGGAGGAGTGCAAGGTCAACGCAAACTTGTTTCATCCCTGGAACCATAAAAGGAGGTTTTCCAACATATTGGAAAAATAGGCCAATGTAAGCGAGGTAATTCTCCCAAATATGTACAGGAAACTCTTCATCCCCCATTGGTCCTAATAGTGCATCGAGCTGATGTTGCAGAATATTCATGTCAGAGCAGACTCGTGATGACTTTGGCTCTTCGTTTACAATCACCACTTGCTTCCCTTTCTCCATTACTTGCTTCTCTTTCACTTACTTTTTTTTTTCTTTTTTGAGTTACAGATGGTGTAGATATGAGAAATGGAGATGAACAATACGATGAGTAAATAGTAATATAGGCTATGGCAGGTCAAAGTTTACTCAACCAACCACACTACTTACTTACTTATTAGTGCTAAAATCAGCTTTTTCGGTGAAATTAACGAGGCAAGGACCTGTGTTACCATTATACCCCTTTCATTTAGATTGAGAATCTAAAATACCTTGGGAGATACTTGAAAAAACAGATATGAACTGTGAGAGAGCAATCATTTAGCCTCACATTCAATTATTTAATGTATTTGTACTTATGAATGAATATTTATTTATTTTTATTATTTTGTTAGAAAGGAAAAATGTCATATTTAGTTTCTATTATTTTTTTTAGTTTTAATTTAATTTTTATTATTTAAATTATTTTAATTTCATCTCTATTATTTTTAAAAAAATCTTAATTCTATTTTTATTATTTTTAAAAATTCTCAATTTCATCCTTATTATTTTTTAAAAGTTTTAAATTTATCTCTATTGTTTTTAAAAAAAATTCAAATTCATCCTTATTATATCTTTAAAAAATTCAGTTTAGTCCTTAAATAATATAAATGAATTTAAAATTTTAAAAAAATAATAGGAATGAAAGTAAAACTTTAAGAAAATAATAAGGACGAAATTAAAACTTTTTTAAATAATAGAGATAAAATTGAAGCTTTTGGGAAAAAAATAAAGATCAAATTAAAAAAAATAATAAAAACTAAATTGAGACAAAAAGAAAATAATACAGACTAAATGTGAAAATTTTCAAATGTCTGAAACAATGTATTCGTACTTATGTTTGTATATTATGTGGTGAAGAATTAACTATGCATAAAGAGAATTTTGAAAATAAAATAATAATTGGAAAATAAAAATAGTAGAAAATAATAAGGAATGAAAAGGTGAAACTTAAAAAGAAACGTTAATAAATCAGATAGAATCTTATCAACTTTTCAATTATTTTTACTCACAATATATCATTGTTCCATGTAAAAAAATCATAATATTCAAAATTGTTATATAATATCATGGGCTAATGCACCTAATAACAATTAATTTTAAAATAAAATTCTATAATTCTTAATATGATATTAGAGTTGAACTTTTAATCCTATCTTGACTAGCTAATTTATCCACGTGTTGATCCATCTCTCTCCTAGTCACGTAGTTGATCACTCATAATTTATCATATTATTCAAAAAGTTACATCATCAAATCAAATTACATGCGAAAAGAGGTAAAAATATATATCTTTGTACCACATAAGAAAAATTATAAAATCTAACACCACAATCTTCTTAACTTGTACCATAGTTGAAATACTAACTCATTACAGTGAAAGACAAGCAAAACAACAAGAATTCATAATAATTGGCAAGGAAAATTTCTACCATAAGTCCATGTGACTATCAGCGATAGAGATGAAGTGTGGACTCCACATACATCACATGATACACCAACAATTGACGTCTATGACTATCGACACATATTGATAAGTGCATTGACTGACTTGTCACTATAGTTACATCAACAATTGACATCTACGGCTATCAACACAAAATCAGCCAGATGCCTAGAGTATTTCTCAAAAGAAAGTGAATTTATGAACTCTTTTGTAAGATTCCTAAAATGGTTCTTTAATTATTTTAGGAAGATAAAAAGGTAAAATGCCCTTCAACAGGTTTTTTGTGCAAAATTTTCTAAAATGTACTACTCTTTTTTTTTTTGTTATGCTCACTGGATGTAAAGAGTCAAATTTGACTTTCTATATTCCAAAAGATTTCAAAAAGTAATTTGACTTTGTAAAAAAAAAAAAATACAAAAGCTGTCCAATGATTAAAAAATTGAACGTTGGAGAGCTTCTATTTTTTTCTATAAATAAAATATATATCAAGTTTTTATACCTTGAAATCCAAAAATTTCAGCAAGAAAAATTTCTAAAATCAAAAGGCCCAAAAACAAAATAAAACCAAAAAAAAAAAACAAATCAAAGAAAAAATAAACACAAGTTAAAAGGTAAAACTTACTATTTTTTCTTAAATTTTAGACAGATTTGTCAATTTTTGTGGTGGTGTTTGGAGCTTGAGATAGATGTTGGGTATAGCTTGGCAAAGAAAAAAAAAAAAAGAGAAAAATTAGTAGTTTTTGTTGTCTGTGTGGGGTTGTTGTTGGGGGAGGGGGGTGTCAAAGAAGACGCTGAACAGATGGATATATGTTCAGTTGTGTTGGTTTAATTTTCTTTTTTTCTTGGTCAAAGTTGTGTTGGTTTAGATGAAAGAAGACTCATTATATTATTTTAAAATTCTTTTTCTTTTGTTAACATTAGGTTACATTTAAAAAATTACATTTTTAACTTAATAATTAAAATAGTATATCATCATTAAAAATAAAAAACGTAAACAAAAAAATTAAAATAATGTGTTTAATCTAAAATAAAAATACATTAGAGAAAAAAAAAATAGGGAGTCCTTAAAATAAGAAAGCTGTTAGAGTGAAACTGAAATAGGAAACTCCTAAAATAAGGATAGATTAAAAGTGGGGAGGCTGTTGGAGTAAAACTGGAATAGAGAGCCCCTAAAGATAAGGAGACAAGCCTAAACTCCCTATATGTAGAAAAAAAATAGAGAAACTGTTAAAGTTAATCTAAGAAGCTGCTTAAGATTTTAAATACAATGTCTAAGTGTCTGTTTGGCCTAAATTCTTAAAAATATTTTTTGTGAGTTTAAAAATTCAAATTTACATGTGTTGATCTATTTTTGAAAATGCTTTTGAGTAAAAGTCAAAGCAAAAAAAAAAAAAAACTAAAACATAGAAGCTTCAAATTGGAATTTTGTTTTTTAAAAAAAGTATTTTGCAAAGCTCTTTTTATAAAATGTGGAAAGCTTTTTTTTTTCTTCTCAAAATACCCCTTTATATTTTTAAAAAATTCAACATTACCCTTTAAATTTCTCAATATATTCCCTACCCTAATAAGGAGGCCTGAGGCCTTATAACACATACATAACTAGCAAGAATCGATCCTGTAATCTCTCGCAAACAAACGAATAGTTTTACCACTAGATCAAAACCTTGGTGGCAAAGATGTTAAAGAAAATCAAATCATCATCCTTCTTTCTCTCTCTCTCTCAGGTAAATCCCACATCGCTTCTTTTAATATTTAAAACTTGTATTATATTATGTTTATTTGAAAGTCCCTTGAATAAATTTTGTAGATTATTATATGATATCTAAAAAGATTAGACCCATTTTACAATTGGTGAGTTTCAAATCACACGACAATAAAATTGCATGCATTTTCTTGGAGATGTGCATTGTATTCTTTATTTTCTCTTTTTTCCTCATCTGAAACCTTGGTTCATTTATGCGTTTCATCTGATTGTTTACTAATCTTATCGCTATTACCATATTAAGAGAAGACTACATCTAACAGGTGTAGTTATTGATTTGGATTTTATTATATCTCTATGTTGTATGATACTCTAAATTCATTCTTTCTGCTATCGAATATGAACATGTTGGACCCTCTAACTTCGATGAGTTGCGATTGGTGTAGACCTTCGTTGGCAGATGACGCAGACGAAAGTGAAACACTAGATTCGTTCTAGCAAAACGTCCTTGATACAAAAAAAACTTTAAATATTACAATTTTAAAATGCTAGAGAGGAAGTATACAATACTAGCTTTGTATTGATTGAGGTGTGTTTAATGAGCTTGGAGAGCTATCTATTTATAGGAGCTCTTAGGCCTTAAAATTTACTAAACTTCCTATGTGGGATAAAATAAACTAAATGGTATTATTCATAACAAAACAATACTATTCATAACATAAGAAAAAAATATGAAGATTTATTTATTCTTCTTCTTGGGTTTGATTTTGTCAATCTTTTTCATCAACTCCTTTGAATCATGTTCTGCATCAATCTCCTCTACTTGAGAAAAACTCACCATCGAGTTAATTTCCGGATATAAAGAACCTTTCTGTGGATAGTAATCATATAAATCAGCAACATTAAAGGTTGATGAAATTCCCCAATCATCCGAAAGATCAACCACATAAGCATTGTCATTGATCTTATTTAAAATTTGGTAGGGACCACACTTCTTCAGATTTAGCTTGTTGTAGGTACCCACTGGAATTCTTTCTTTCCTCAAGTAGACCATGACCATATCTCCTTTTTTAAATACCTTAACCCTTATATGCTTATCAGTTGCAGCCTTGTATTTGACATTTGAGGCTTTCAATTTCTATTTCACCTCTTCTTGAATAGACTGCACTTGTTCTGCCATTTTATTTGCTGCAATGCTCTTATTAGAGAATTTCGGCAGTTTAACCAAATCTAGAGCATGCTTTGGTACCTTCTTGTAGACAATGAAAAATGGTGATACTCCAGTTGAGCTGTAGATTGCACTATTATAGACAAACTCAGCTTGTGCAAGTGCAAAATCCCATTGTCTCGGCTTATCTTGGCAAATACAACGAATCAAAATTTCCAAGGTTCTGTTGGTTGCCTCGGTTTGACCATCAGTTTGAGGATGAGTTGTGTTGCTGAACTTCAAACTTGCATCGAAGCGCTTCCATAATGTGAGCCATAAGTGACATAGAAATTTAGAATCTCTATCAGAAGTGATGGATTTTGGGACTCCATGGAGTCGCACAATCTTTTGGAAGAATAGTCTTCAATGTGCTCTGCATTTGAAGTCTTCCTGCAAGAGATGAAATGCGCCATCTTTGAAAATCTATCCACAACCACAAATACAGAGTTTACTCATCTTTGGATTCTTGGCAATCCCAAGACGAAATCCATAGACAAATCTTCCCAAATATCTTATGGTATAGGCAACAGCATATAGAGTCCCGTGTTTTGTGTTTGGCCCTTTGCAGTTTGACAAATTGGACATTGTCTCACGAACTTACCCACAGCTCTTTTGATTTGTGGCCAGAAATACATTTCCTCCACACTTGCAATAGTCTTATCTTGTCCAAGATGTCCACCGAGTCCTCCTCCATGCAAGTCTCGAATGATTTTCTCCCTTAAGAATGTCCTCAGGATGCAAAGTCTGTTACCTTTGAATATGTAATCATCATGGACGTGGAAGTCTCCAGTTGATTGCTTTGACAAGTGTTTATGACAAACTTCATTAAAATCTTCATCCTCTGGGTAGAGATCCTTCAGACATTCAAACCCTATAACTTTGCCACTTAAAGTAACCAGCAAAGTTGCCCTTCTACTCAAGGCATCGGCAACACGGTTGGAAGCTCCTAATTTATGTTTAATAACATAAGGAAATTGCTCCATATACGAAGCCCACCTTGCATTCATCTTGGTCAAATGTTTTTTACTCTTGAAATACTTCAAGGCTTTATGATCATAATATATTACAAATTCACATGGAATTAAGTAATCCTCCCAATGTCGTAAAGCTTGAAGCATATCATATAACTCCTGCTCATAGGTTGACCATTTTTGACGTGCCTCGCTAAGCTTTTCACTATAGAATGCAATAGGTCTGCCTTCTTGAGATAATACTGCCCCAATGTCAATTCTACTTGCATCACATTCCATTTCAAAAACTTTATCGAAATTCGGCAACACCAAGACAGGTGCAGTTGTCAACTTTTCGTTGATTTGTGCAAAACTTTTGTCAGCAGCCTCGTTCCACTGGAATTTCCCTTTCTTTAAGCAATCAGTGATAGAATCAACGATACTGCTCAAATTCTTGATGAACCTCCTGTAAAATGTGGCTAAGCCATGAAAGCTTCTGACTTCAGTGACTGTCTTTGAAGTCGGCCAGTCTCTGATTGCTCAAACTTTCTCATCATCAACATGGATTCCTTCAGCACTTACAATGAAGCCCAAGAAAACTAAGCGATTTTTCATAAAGCTGCATTTTTTTAAGTTGACAAATAGCTTGCTGTCTTGAAGGACTTTCATAATCTGACGTAGGTGGTCCACATGCTCTTCTTTGTTGTGGCTATAGATCAAAATACCGTCGAAATAAACCACGACAAACCTTCCGATAAATGGCTTGAGGACTTGATTCATAAGGCGTATGAATGTACTTTGTGCGTTGGATACTCCAAATGGCATGACTAACCATTCGTATAACCCTTCCCGTGTTTTAAAAGCAGTTTTCCATTCATCTCCCAGCCTTAAACAGATTTGGTGATAGCTGCTGCGCAAGTCAATCTTCGAGAAGATTGTTGACCCTTGTAATTGATCCAACATATCCTCCAGTCGAGGTATAGGGAAATGATACCTCACTATGATTTTGTTGATGACTTGGCTATCCACACACATTCTCCAGCTTCTATTCTTCTTGGGTGTCAACAAAGCTGGTACTGCACACGGACTTATACTTTCTCTAATGTGCCCCTTGCGCATTAATTCTTCTACCTTCTCTTTTAGTATCTCATTCTCTTTTGGGCTCATTCGGTAGTGAGGTAGATTTGGCAAACTTGCTCCAGGGACTAAGTCAATGTGATGCTGGATGTCCCTCATTGGTGGAAGTCCATCAGGTAATTCATCTGGAATAATTTCTTTAAATTCTTCCAATATGTGTTGTACCTCCTCTGGGACTTCTTCTTCATGCGATTCCTCTTCTTTGATTATAAGAGCAAAAGTTTCTCCGGTCTCATTTGATTCTTTGAAGAATTCATTTGCAGAATCTGCCATAATAAGGAAAGACTTCCCCTCCACTTTAGAAGCTTTGGGTCGATCTTTGTTGGTTGGGAGGATTGCTATTTTCTTTCCATTCCACTAGAAAAAGTAGACATTTGTTCTTCCTCGATGAGTTGCATCAACGTCATATTGCCACGGTCGCCCAAGTAGAATATGACAGGCATCCATGTCAATTACGTCACACATGATTTCATCCTAGTAAGATTTTTTGATAGAAATAGGAACTTTGCACACCTCTGTGACCTTTATTGAAGGTCCTTTTTTGACCCACCCAATCTCGTACGGTGTTGGATGAAGTTCTGTGGGAAGCTTCAAGTGATTCACCAAAGTTCTTGAAACAATATTCTCCCAACTCCCGTTGTCAATAATAAGGTTGTATACCTTTTCTTGAATACTGCATTTTGAATGAAAGATGCGTTTGCGCTGGGATGAGTCTTCTTGTTTTGGGGTGTACAATAATTGTTGAATGACACACGTTACTTGTTCTCCATCTTCGTCTGCAATTTCAGCATCCTCCAAGTCATCATCATTATTGTACTCAACTTATTCATCACACTCATTATCATAGTCTGCTAGATTAACAGACTTGCGAGCTCAGCATTCATTGGAACGATGACCAGGTTCTCCACATTTGAAACATTTTCCAACGGTTGACCTAGCATATGGATTATTGGGTCTGGTGGTATTTAACGCTTGTCTGATTGATTTGGTCACCCCTTGATTGCTAATGCCAGTTTTGTGAATAGAAGGACGAGTTGCTTCTTCTACAACTTATTTGCCTCTGTCAGGATTCGAACGGACTGGTACAAAAGGAGTTTGTTGAGTGGAAGGACGAGCCAAAAGCATTTCTACCTTTAATGCCATGTTGTAACCTTCATCAACAGTCCATATTGGAGCTAATGTCATCCTCTCCCGGATTGCAAATTTCAAGCCGTTAAGGTATCGTGATGTTTGCTATTCCTCCGACTCTGATATATTGCACCTAGCAGTAAGGCGCATAAATTCATCAGTGTATTCTCTCACTGATCGATGACTCTGGCTGCAGTTTTGGTATTGTTGGAACAAGTATTGTTCATAATCTGGAGGAAGAAATCTTCATTTCAGTTGTTGTTTCATCTTTCTCCAAGTCCGAACGGGTGCCTTTCCTGATCGCCTTCTATTGTTTTGCAAGGTGTCCCACCAAGTAGCTGCACCGCCCTTTAATTTGTAGGCAACTAGTTTTACTTGTTTGTCCTCCGGTACATCCATCATGTCAAAGAATTTTTCAACTTCATAGCACCAATTAAGAAATGCTTCAATATTAAGATCGCCGTTGAAGTTGGGAATGTCGGCTTTAGGACGATATTCGTCAAAGCCTTGTCCTCTCCTGGGTGGATGTTGATGCCTTTGATTTATTTCTTCGTCACTGTCAGATTTCCCCTCGTATGTTGGTGGTCTGCGATGTCGAGCAAAACCATGTTGATGAGGATGTTGTGGTTGATTTCTAGCTCGTGGTTGTGCTTGGTTGATTCCTCGGTAGTTTAGGAGCTTTTCATCAGATTCATCTTCATAGGCTGGTTGCCTATGACGAATTGCAAGGTCGCGTTGATTGATAGGTTGGCCACGAGCATCTTCTCTGGAACGGTTAATCCCACCATCATCACGAGCCCTGTTGGCGTTTACGCTTAAGTTGGAAAGGATGTCGCGTATCTCTCGAAGTTCACGGGTCATATTTTTTTCTTGAGCTTGTATCGCCGCCCAAAAGGCCTCAATCCCTCGATCATCGTCAATAGGATAGCCGCCTTCGCCTATGCTATGGTTGCTACCAGCAATGTTGATGTCGACGTTGCCACTATCTCCACCGCCATTGTTGTTCTTGGACGCCATCTTCTCTGGCTTATAGGTTTGTAATTTAATCGGTCGAGTTTTCTGATGCACAGGATCCACTATACGTGGCAAGTGCAGAGCATACGACTCAATCGACCAATCAAGCTTTCTAATGCACAGGGTCCACTATTAGTGGCAAGTGCAGAGCATACAGCTCAATTACAACTACAACCCTCTAAACTAGGACTCTCGAACTTGGCTCTGGTGTCAACTGACGCAGAAAGGAAGTGAAACACTAGATTCGTTTTAACAAAACGTCCTTGATACAAGGAAAACTTTAAATATTACAACTCTAGAATGCTAGAGAGGAAGTATACAATACTAACTTTGTATTGATTGAAGTATGTTTAATGAGGTTGGGGAGCTATCTATTTATAGGAGCTCTTAGGCCTTAAAATTTACTAAACTTCCTATGTGGGATAAAACAAACTAAATGGTACTATTCATAACAAAACAATACTATTCATAACATAAGAAAAAAATATGAAGGTTTATTTGTTCTTCTTCTTGGGTTTGATTTTGTCAATCTTTTTTATCAACCCCTTTGAATCATGTTCCGCATCAGGAGAGGCTGCCTCCAGTCGCATAGAGAGGTGTTTATCTGTGAAGATAAACCGAACCGGGAACAGAGCATTTCAAGAAAGGAAAAAGACTTCAGTGCAGACGTTCTTGCTGCGAGAGGAACCAAATGTACATGGACCTATAGTGAAAGATATTTTTTGTAAATAACAATACTAAATAGGCTAAGAAGTATCAAGTACTTGTAGAGTACAGAGTCGTGTAAATAAAAATCGATGTCCAAATAATGTTTAATCCATGATGTCCAAATAATGTTTAATCCATCTCATGTATAATAATTGCATAAGTAAAGTGTAATGATTTCATATAAGAATCTCTTCTTAAGTACAAGGAGTGCTTCTTAAATACAAAAGGTTCTCCCACTTAGCATACTACTCTTTTGGAATGAGCACTCCCTTTAGACTTGAGTTGTTACATTCTTAGACTTATTTTATTGCATTGGTGTTTTCGTTGAGAGTGAACTCTATGGAAGAAAGACTATAGACTAGATTAAGGTATGGTAAGTGCCACACTGAATACTGATAGGTGAGTGCATAAGTGAGTATAGCCGCCAAAGAGGGAAGGATTACTGTCGGGTCAGTGTCGATAGGCTAGTCTGACATAGGCGTCAGCTCTTAATTTAAGGGGGGCGGAATGTAATGATCCCACATAGGAATCTCACCCTCACAAGGGGTGCTTCTTAAGTACAAGAGATTCTCTCACCTAACAGACTAGTCTTTTGGGATAAGTTCTTCTTTTGGGCTTGAGTTGTTACATTCTTGTACTTATTTTATTATATAAGGATATGAGAAATCAAGAGATCTATGCAACCCAGAAACATAAGCAAATTGAGAAAACCTCTTCAACATTCACATGTTGTTGATCTTTGCTGCCGTCCTCCACCAGCAACATCAATAGTATCAGGAAGATATTTGTCAGCATTAACACATAGTTAGCACTTCAACGGCCAGTGAAAAGGATAATTGTTCAAACATTATCACATTTTTATTCCAGATCGAGAGGCAGATTTAATGAAAACAGCAATTCACAGCCCTTTAGTTCAACGATATTATGCCATCGATTCTATTTCCCTCTTTATACGGGCTATCTTACTGTTATCATGTCAAAAACACTAGCCAAAATGTAGATAACTCCAGCTGCAGCCTATCACTAATGGTGTAATGGGCACGAAATACATCCAGTATACTTCAAGTTCTACATCAAAATCTGCTTAAAATTGCTTCTAATAAGCAAGAAGAAGAAGAAGAAATCTGTGCATGTACAGAGACACAAAAAGAAATCTACAAGGGAGGATGTAGAAATGTAATACACACTAACTCAAAGTTGCACAACCAAACGACAAGTAATATTAACATCAAACTCAACCGTTTGGATGTTTTACATGTAGGAAGAGTACGCACATTTCTTCTTCAGGTTCATTTCTTAACGCATTTTTGGCTATACATTGAAAAGCAGCATCAACATTTAACCCTTGTTTTGCAGATATCTCAAAGTAAGGTATATTTCCCTTAAAAGCATTCCATTCCTTTTGCTTTTTTCTCAGAAACTTGAATTTGATGAATTCGTATAAACTAAAGTCCAAGTGCAAAAGCCACAGGAAATGCATATAAGAACGATAAAAAGGAGCATAGAACTTTAACCATAGCACAAAATCTGAAGCTTCAAAATGATTGAAGCTTACCACCCGAGTATTGCCACTATCAACATCTATTTTGTTGCCCAATACAACACATGGGAAGTTTTCGGGGTCAGATAGGCTGGCTTGAACATTAAAGAGAAGAGAAGAATATAGAATTACCTGAATCAGAAATTCTTCTCGCCAATGGTTCAGATTTTAAATTGATTTCATGACATTTACATCATACACAAGAACACAGCAGACTGCGCCATGGTTAAAGGCCACCCCAAGGCTTTGGAACCTTTCTTGCCCTGCTGTATCCCAATTCTGCAAGAAGCAGACATCATGAGCTTCAAATGGTTGACCTTTGGCTCCGAATGAAAAGGTATTCACTCTTAGCACAAAGGGGCCATTCCAGAGAAGAGCATCATAAAAATTTACAGAGCAAATATTCACACGATAATATGTCTATCGGCATGCCTACAGAACAATAAGGATTATAACGAAGAATGCAATTGCTTCAAAAAAATTTCTTACGATAAGAAGAGATTGCTTCCCTAACCATAAGCATTACACAATGAACCCCAAGTTCCAAACTGGGCCAAAAACTTTGAGCCCTCCCACACAGATGCATATACCATGCATAATTCCATGAAGCATAAGTAAAATTAAAATTCATCATGTCTATTTATACTAATTCTGAACGGTGAAAATGGAATACAACCCGCGAATCCGTGCTAACCAGTCTTCACATAAATCAAATGTAATACTGCATAAAACTGAAAAAACCCAAAAAAAAAAACCACCTGATCATACAAAAAGATGAATAAAATGCAAACCTAATTTTCAAAGAGAGAGCGGTCAAAGCTGAAGAAGACGGGAAGAGTCGTAGAAGAAAGAAGAAAAGAAGAAAAAATTGGAAGAAGGAAAGCAAGTGCGGAAGAAGCTGATGAAGAATAAAGAGAGAAGTGATGATGAAGCTGAAGAAGAACAAAAGTAACGTTAGAAAATAAATGGATCTGACGACGTTGGAAAGTGGAACAAGAAAAGTTATAGAAAGACCATAATAACCTTATGCGTACGTATTGAACACTATTGTGAGAGGATTAAATAGTAATTTCGGAAATAAACATTTAATGTGAAGTGTCAGATTCCACTACTCTTGATCTGACAGTTTAGCGAGATCTTAACCAGTGAATTGTAACAATGTGATGTAAGGCTGACTCCAACAGCCTCCTTAAAATAAGTTTTTAATCATTTTAGGAAGATAAATGCTCAAATAATACTCCAGCAGCCTCCTTATAAAGGGCTTTCTAAAATTGGGAGCCCTTTTTTACTTGGCTCTCTATATTTTTAAAATTTGAACAATTTTTTTTATAGCTGCGAAATCAAATTAATTTTATTTCTAACTTATTATAATCTTTATGTAATTTCAAATTTTAATGACAACTTTCTAGTCAAATCGATACTAACTTTTTCGTTTGAGACAAAAATAAAATAAAAAAATAATATTAATTAAAAATATAATAAGATAATAAAAATTAAAATAGAATGTCATCATTAACAAATAAAAAATAAAGAATAAAAAAATTAAATAGTGTGTGTAATCAAAATAGAGATATATTAGATTAAAATAAAATAGAGAGCCTTTAAAATACGAATATTTTAGTTTTTTTACTCTAATATATCACTAAAAAGTTTTTTTTTAATGAAAATGAAAAAAAAAATATGGACAAAGAAAAGAAAAAGATATTTATTAAAAACTACAATAGAAAAATAATTATTAATAATTAAAATAGTATGTCATCATTAAAAATAAAAAATGTAAATAAAAAAATAAAAATAGTGTTTTTGATCTAAAATATAGATATATTAGAGTAAAAAAAATAGGGAGTCCCTAAAATAGGAAAATGCTAGAGTGAAATTGAAATAGGGAGTCCCTGAAATAAGGATAAATTAAAAGTAGAGAGGCTGCTGGAGTAAAACTAGAATAAGGAGCCCCTAAAGTTAAAGAGGCAAGCCTAAACTCCTTACATGTAGAGAAAAAAATAAGAAGTCTGTTGGAGTTAGTCTAAGATTCCACTCAACCACAAAAAGGCATTATGGTCATAGCATATAAAATATACACAATGGTTAGCACATGGTACAATAAAGTTAATGCAATGACGAGCGAAACTTTTGCATTATTAGAAGATTTTAACTCGTCATATTATTTTAATATATAATATAACTATGCACGGACTACGCCCAATGTACATTAAAAAAATATTTTAAATAAAATTATTAAATAAGATATATACAATGTTAGTTGCAAATTTGCAGAGAACATAAAACGAAAATTCGTGATCATACACCTGATCAACCTAATGTCTATAAATAAGAATCAAAACATTACTTTTAGGAATCAATCGCATTGATGAAATGATGGTTCAAAGGCTCCTCATTCTTCTTTTCTTGCTCAAGATTATCACTGTTTGGTGCATAACTACCCAATTTATGACACTTATGCAAAATGCTTTCACGTAATGTAGGAAGTCACTGGCCCCCATCTTCAATTGCTTTAAACTGAAAGGTTAACTAATATACATCATTTTCTATTTAAGCCAAGGTAGATAAAAACATCATTCAGGGACAACTATACACACCATCGAGTCCTGATCTTGACACCTAAAATGCATAGGATACACAAAACTATGACATGCGCCTGATGCATCAAGGACTCTTGATCTAGCAGTGTATATTTTGAAAACACCCCTCACCATATGATCATAATCATGAACCATATGATCTAGCAGTGAAGACAGCAACAGTTAGCAAAGTGACTTTGAAACCCCACTTTTGCCTTTATTTCGATTTACGTGTTTTGTCTCGTTTTGTATGATTTGACTTGTTTATGTGTTATATGATTTAGATTGCGCTACATATATGATTTATACTCCTAATACATGCTAAGTGTGCATTCATAAAATTTTCATAAAAAACGGAATTAGAAATTTTATCGTCGACTTTAGTGAATAGTATTTTTAAAACACGTCCGCTATAATTTTGAAACTGGTCTTTTTAACCATTGAAAACTTAGTCCTCGGATATTAATAGACCTATGTTTAATTAAAACAGATTTCAAATCGGCTTAGGAATTTAAAAAGATTTTTACATATTTTTTTACGAAAATCGAGTTTTAAGCCGACTCGGGTGAAAATGTTTGAATGTAAAACTTCTTGTCATCTAAAAATAAACTACTTGAGATAGCTTAGGTGTTGTATAATTAGTTTGAGCAAGAGTAGTGAAGAAAATGAATTAAAAGACAAGAAAACGCTAAAAATTAATTAGTTTCCACCTTTGACTTTTATTTATTTGTTGACTATTGCTTATTAAGTAGTTACACACAATTAAAACAACACAAAACATACTCATCAACATACACAAGGTGGCCGAAACTCCATGGCTTGTTTGTGAGCTTTTTTTAACATTTTTTCAAAGCAAATTTTCATTAAAAGTTGCAATTCAAGACCAAATTTCATCAACCAAAGCTTGAATTCACTTGTTGAGCATTCATTGAGCATCTTTCTAGCTTCATAACACATCAAAGGTGAGAGAAAAATTCTAGATCTCAAATGTCATCTTTTATGTTTTTGCGTATAATTGAATTTTGAACTGTTAGAATGTTGAATTGATGTTATATTATTGCTCAGTGCATGCTAAGGATCGTTTATATGTGTTTATATAAGATTTGAACAGTTGTAGTATGCATTTCTATTTTCGGGTATTAAAAGTTGAGTATTGCCTATTTGTTGATTATTTGGAGTTGTAGTGGTTGGAATCGATTTTCGTTGGCTTGTAAAAGTTTGTTAAATACGTGGTAGTAATGTTGTAATGCCGAAATTTCGATTGCGATGTTGGTGCGAAAGTCCAAAAATTTCAGCCAAGGTGCATTAGGGTTTTAGGGTTGTTGGGCTTGATTTGGATGTATTTTGGTTGGTTTCCGAGGAGGTTAATGTAGTTGATTGAGTAGGTGAGTGATAGAAACTGGTTTGGAGGTGTTTGGATAAGTAAAACGTAAGTTATGATTATTAGAAGTTTAGGTTGTCTTTCTTTAAAATATTGAAATATGCCTTTAGTTGTTTGGGTGGTGTTTGAGTGATTGAATTGTGAGTTGTTAATGGTTAGACTAGGGTTTGATTGTGTGGTTTAATGCATGTTAAGTTGGATGGCCTACTTTGTCATTTAACTTAGTTGTTTGTTGTTTATTTGGTTAGTTGTTGTTATATTGTTGAAAAGATGATTATTGATTGATTATTGAAAAGTCAGGAGATAGTCAACCTGCAAAGTTGTCCTCCTGTGATGTGAATGTTTATTATTATTGTCATGAGTCTTGGTATGTGTGTGCCACCTCTCAGGCAGAGTCGGGCTGTCGGGTTGAAACCAGCATGACTACCATAGGCTACCCCCAACTCGCATGATGGAGGTGTCATTGAGGGAAGGGCTAGTGAGGTATCTCGGGTGCGTGAGTACTGGGGAGTTATAAGAAGAACGGTTGAGATCGTGATGGCGTTTGGAGCTACACCAACTAGAGTATCCTTTATTGATTGGTCATTATAATCAATGTGTTTATATTGTTATTGATGTTTATTATGTGTTTACTGCTCAAAGGATGATTTTCAAGGAGTATAGTAAATATTGCTAAGAGATCTATCGAATCCTCACTGAGCTTGTTGTATATAAGCTCACTCTCAATTATTACATGCTTACAGGTTATATTGAGCAAGATTACGAGTACGTGCCTCCAGAAGAGGATAATGTGCCATTTGTGGACGAGTCCTATGTGCCAGAGTCTTGTCCTTGATATCTAAGATGTTGTACTTTTTTGCTATCTTGTATATTGAACTAGTTGTTTTATATTTACTTTGTAGTTTATGATGTATAAGTTGTAGCAAAGATAATGAATTAAATGATGCTAACTTAGTAGTCTTTCTTCTGTTTATGATTAGGTTACTAGGTTGGTTTTAATCTATTTTGCAATATATATTATAGTTGATGTATTATGTTGGAACGGAGGCATATAACTATGAATGGATTGTTGAATTAATGATTAATGTATAATATGGTTGTGTTGTATGTTGTTAACTTAGTTGAGGAGTTGATTGTTGAATTGTTTGCGAAGTTGGTTGTATGAGATGCGAAGAGGTTGGTTTAGAGCATTGGTGTCCTAATTACTGTCGTTATACTGCCGAAATTCCGTTGCGTCCTGACTGATTGTAGGAGGGGTCGAGTTGGGGCGTGACAGTGACCTTTCCCCAAGAAGTTTGTGTTATAAAATCAAAAGTATCTAATGAGAAGCAGATGAATAATTTATAGAGAGAACAAATCATATAGCATCTATAAGAATAGCTATAGTTCTTACATTATGATTCCAAGTAATCTTAATGAATATACTGTGAAGCCCCGCATTCATTAATACAATTAATTATATGAATTCATAAGTATTTAACGTGCACTCATACTTTCTTATTTGCATTCTAGAGTTTCTAAGTGCATTTACATGGTTTTATAAATATTTACATTGTTTTACGTGCAGTTGCATTGTTTAATGTGCTTTTAAATTCAATTATGGAGGTTTTAGATATCGTAGGCAATAATTAAATTCTCTTACGTCACATTAGCTAACTAAACAATTACATTTGGACTAAAATGACATGCTAGTAATTAAGTTTCTAGTTGGAGGGGCAACTTAGACATTTGGTCACTTAGATATTTTCTACCTAACATAAAACACACATAACACACTCTACACACAAACAAAAATACTGCATCACATACACACACAGACATCAGACTACACACACCACACATGATCAGGAAAGAAAAAGAAAAAGAAAAAGAGGAAGAGGAAGAAGAAGAAGAAGGGAATGAGGGATCTTATGCCATTTTCCAGCTATTTCCTTGCGTTTCTAGCTTCTGCAAGTGCATTTCTTGCTCCTCTTGCTTTCAAATTCAAGATCTAAGGTGAGGGGTGTTTTCAAAATATTTTGTAAAGATCACATGGTTCATGATTATGTATTATATATGTATATTGAGCATGATGATGATGAACATAAGCTTGTTTCGTGAATTTGAAATTGGGTATGTTTAATCTAGGGTTTTAAATTTTGTGTTGGTGTTATCTTTAGCTTGGACTTGTATTTTATAGCCTTTGAGGATCTTGAAGAGTTTAGTATGAGTTACATGAATTGTAGCATGTTTAATTTGGTTGCAAAGAGAAGAAAGTAAAAGTTGAGTTTTGAACAATGGGTGCTAAGTTGAATGTTGGTGGGTGAAGGTGTTGTACTTGAGTAGTGTGATGTTAGGAGCTAGAAAACTTGTGGTTAGTTGTTGTTTGACATGGAATGAAGTTGCACAATTGATTTGAGCTTGATAGAATGAGTTTAGAGGCAAGAAAATGCAAATTCGTGCATTTTGTTGTCGGATTCGGTCGACCTGATCAGACCTAAAGTCACTGCCGGGCGAGTCAAGTCGGATCCGATCGACTGGACGGTAGACAACTTTGCGCAATATTTTTCTAGAAACCATATCTCAATCAATTCAACTCCGAATTGAGTTGTGTTTGATTATAGAATTATCTACATTCGATAAGCTTTGATTCTATACCAAAATCTAGTTAATTGAAGTTTGGAAAAGTAGGTAAATTAATTGATTAAGATAGGCTAATGCAGAAGCATTGAAATGACTCTATAGTTTTACTTGTGTTTGCCCTTTCTCGTCATTTTTGCGTAGTCTATTGATGTCTTTTCACTATCTCATGATACTTGAAAATACTTGAAACACCCTAAATTTTATATATCTATGATCAATATATGCTCGTTTGATATGCCATATCTTTGATATTGCTACTGTGAAGGAGGTAATCTACCTTGTTGTTATCCTGTCCCTTTCTCGCTTGGTACCTTTCCTTGGAAAGCTGGGTTGTTATATTTATATCTATGTCAAGATTCTAACATTTCATATCGGGTATGGTAGAAGTTTAGATTCTCCCCTGTGGCATTGGACCGTCAGGTATGGGTCTCGGCTACTATGACTTTCCATAGTTCATGCAATCTAATAAAACCCATGGTAGAAGTTTTGATTCTTCCTTACGGCATTGGACCGTCAGGTATCGATCTGAGCTACCATGGTAAATTTGTGGTGTATATTCGGAGTACCCTCTCATGGGTTACTTTCGGAGTACCCACTTGATTAACGTGCTTTTGAGTTGCCTGCGGAGTACCTTCTCATGGTTGCCTCCGTAGTGCCTTGTTGATTGTCGTGCTCTTGGGTTGCCTGCAGAGTACCCTTCTCATGGGTTGCCTTCGTAGTGCCTTCTTGGTTGGAGTACCCTCTCTTAATTGATGTGATGAAGATGATTTGATAAGAAAGCTCAAGACTGGCCATCTCCAACAAGTTCGAGATATGATATCCTTTTATTATGAAAATCCTACTCTCACTAGATCCCTTGAGGTTCTCGGAGAGTAGAGATGCCTGATTAGTACGTGATTTAATTCGTCCTTGTATATCTTGCTTTCTCGCTTGCATAATCCTGTGTGCATGACATGTTTCATCAAATTGTTTACAAAATGATAAAAACCTTTGCGAAAAATCCTTCCTATTCCATCCTCACTGAGCTATATGCGAGGATCTAGCTCACCCCTCTTTCTAACAATTTCAGGTGATAATTAGCCAAGCAAGCTCCCATGTGGTTGCAAGCTATATTGATGTGTTGTGATGAATTTATATCCTGGCTGATCTACGTGCTTGCCTATGAAGATGAACTTCTTGTTGAAAAGAGATGATTTTGTAAATTGTCCAACTGATTATGCTGTAATATTTTTTTGGATTATTAGACACCTAGTTAAGTTAGGTTATTAATATTATGAGACTTAAGTTTGGGATGATGGAATGTATGAATTGAAGTCTTGTAATTATGTAACAGGGTGATGTAATCTTTTAAGACCGATGTTTTGGAAGTCTTTTCAATTGTCTTATGGTATTTATAATGGATGTACATGTTATTAAATTAATAACTACAGGCTTCAAAGTTATTAAGTTGTTGATCTCAGGAATAAATATTACGAACATCATGTTTCGGCGTTAGCCTAGCGATGGGTCAGGGTTGGGGCGTGAATATACCATGTAAGAAATATGATAAAACAGAGATAAAACACATTAATCCTTACAGTTAAATAGAAAAATACGTTCTGAAGGCCATTGCCACAACTCTTCTAGTTTCAACTCGGACATCTTCTAGTTTTTTTTGTTAAATAATGGCCAAACTGTGGTAGCAACAACAATGGTAATTGCAATAGCAATAGTAGCACTATTAATAGTAGTAGGAACAAAAACAGTGGTGTACTTTTTATTTGACATTTCAAAATTTACCCTTATCCCATAAGAGTCCCAAAATTTTCAACTGTACAAGGCACATTTGATGATTCAATCAATTTTCCATTCTAGTCCACGAAATTATGTGTTTACCCTAGAGAAAAAAGATCAATGAAAAAAAAGCTAATATATCCACTTAACAAATATAACAAAATATATTCACGTCATTGTGATGAGTGTTCTATAAAATCTGAGAGCTCATAGATCTAAAATGCTATCAAGATTACAACTTTTTCACTTTCTGTTGGATTAAAAAAATGATAAATTACAACTTTATCATTTTCTGTTGAATTAAAAAAATGATTAATTACAGTCGGTACCTTTTTTCCAGCTGGCTATAGTAAAAAATGTGTTATATCAGCCACCTGTACCATATTAAAAGTAATTAATTTATCAGAAAATAGCACGAAACATGCAAGCACTGTTGCAACCATTGCTCAGTAAAACAGATAATCCTAATTTTTTGCGACTCTATATATTACAAGGAAACACATAAAAATAAGTGATAATCTTACAACTGGACAATTGGCCTCGCTCACCCACTCTGATAGCCATGACGGCCACCCAGCAGCAACCTGCTCCCCATGTTTCTGCTTAACAATATTACCAGACCTTGAATTCGACTTGACTTTTTCGTATCCGAAAGAATGAACTATACATACATAATAGAGAACCCAAGTCATTTTTGACCAATCAAAATTCCAACAAAGAACTAAGGTTTTATGGGATGTGATATTATAGTTAATGATTATATACCAAGCATTTTAACAGGAAAAAAAATGTTTCCTGAGGGAAAATTATAATAAGACATGGCATAATAAAATATGCTAATCAAAGAAATAAATGATGGAATACAACACTTTATCTTCATAGATTTTATTTCATCTACAGCAGCGAGGATATGCATTTCTTGCTATAAATACATGTTTTCCTCGCATTTCCTCAGAAGCTATAGATGCACTGATTATATTATTTTGAAAACTATGAAAAATTAATCTCGTACCATTACAAAGACTCTTATGAGGATTTATATTTCTCAAAATAATGATAGGACAATTCTTTTTAAGCACTTAACGATGAAGGGGAAGACCTATTGGTGTCAAACTATGGATAAAATCTTGATATTGTAATTTTTCGTTTACATTTCTAGTCTCATCAAAACTCAAGTATATTGTCTCATTACCTGAAAATTGCTTAATTAAAATATCATTGATTTCATCAACTATATAATTCTTTGTGGTCAATATTGCCCTATTAATAACATCAAAGGGATTATTGGCAAAAGAGTCAAAATTAGGAAAAACATATCGAAATAAAACATCTAGAGAATCATCATTATTTTGAAATTGTACAATAAAAGATCTAGGAATTTTCACTATATTTTCATGAATTTTTTTTTCTTTTCTATCTCCAATTTTCATAAGATATTCACACAATACAGCATCATATTTCGCTCTCATATTTTTTGTTAATTTGAACTTCTCAAGTTTTTGCCACAATGCTGATTTGACAAAGCTAGCATTTCTAAAATCTTCTTTTTTTCCTTTTTTAACTACATGCAAAGTTTGTCTAAAGTCACCACCAAAAACAATTACTTTTCCTCCAAATTTTTTTGATCTATCCATTAAATCTTGTAGAGTTTGATCAAATGTTGCATACTTATTACCCATAGACGCTTTGTCCTATATAATTACCTTTGACATTATTGATGCCGCAATTCCTGATGTTTTAAATCTTGAATGAGAAGTTTAGCCTCATGGCAGTATTGATGTCGCAATTCCTGATGTTGCGGTAGCAAGAGCAATATGCCCCATTGATCTTACAGTAGTTAAAAGTGCTTTATACAAGAAAGTTTTTCCAGTACCATTTGGACCATCTACAAAAATGCACCACCACGTTTAGAATAAATTCTTTTTGTTACTTCATTAAATATGAATTGTTGTTCACTATTGAGTTTTGAAACAAATAACAGATCTTCTTCAATGATTTGAATATTTTTTTCTACTTCTATTTCCTTGGCTTCTCTTTCTGCCTGAGAAAATTGTATCTTATATGGAACTAAATGAAAATCATTGATATTTTTTCCCATGGATTCAAGTATATCATTTAAATTTTCAAAAACTTCGTGTCTAATTTCATGTTTTGTTAAATTAGGATTATGTCTTTCAAAATCTTCCGACATTGCATGTTTGTATTTTTCCCATAATGCTTAGGGATTTTTATGAAGACAATAAACCAAAAGTGTTGCAAAAAGTCTTCTTAAACTTGCTGGCATTTCAAATAAAGATGCCTTTTGTAAAGATTTCTCACACCTTTTTTCTATAGATAGTGAAGCATATCTTTCTCGGTTTCTTTTATTGATGTTATCTTTTTGTTCGCGTGACAGTTCAGAGTAATGTTTTCTCTTGGGTTGTGAGGAAGTTAAATTTCTCCCTTCATTGTTCATTGTGATTATCCTTTCAAGAAAGTTAGAAAACTATGAATTATAAGGTCATAAGAACAGTTCACATCTTTGAAAACAACATTATATTAAATGAGATAATAATATTTATATCAACACTAATATAAAGCAAACAAACTATTCTAGCAATATAAGAGAGTCACGAATAGCAAAGAAAGATAATGAGAAGATATATATATGGAACGAATATTGAAAATTAGAAAATATAAGGAATTCACCAATAACAGATAATGAGAAGAAAGATATAGGAAAAGAAGAGTACACATCATAGACATGGCAATCCAAAACATACAAATAAATGGAAATGTAGATTTAAACATTATGAACAAAATATAGCTTTTGTACCAAAATAGTTACCTTGTTTGTCTTGTGATGAACAAACTCTAGAGCTGAACACAGTTTAATTACTTTTGTTGAATCTTTGAGTACCTCAATTGCCAACGTATCTGCAATATCGAGGATGCAAATAAGAAAGAGAGGTTAAAACATGAATAAGTAAAATTGAGGATCCTTAATTTATCAGATTTAATACAAACTCAAGTCCCTAAATATGACAGACGATATCCGTTGAACTCATGAACAAGAATAAAGCACATCATTCAGAAGCATGTATACTAACAAAATATATCTAGCCAAGAACATCTTGTTAACATTGAAGCACATCTTTTCACTCGAGAAAACTGCAAAAGTACAGAACCCTATTGGAAAAATATACAAAGATCTTCTACAATGAGTAAAATCAAAATTCATCATGTCTATTTAGACTAATTCTGAAGGGTGAAAATAGAATACAACCGACATCTTGAACCCAATAATTTCAACATTTTTAGAACAATGATAAGCCTTAGAAAAAAATTTCTTTCTTTTTCTGCATTAAGTTTATTATTAGTTTATCTCCTCTAAAATGTAGATAGTATTGTAGCTTTTTTAGACTTTTGGGAATACTATCTAAATATTTTATACATAGTAACATGGTAAAATAAAAGGCTTTTGTACGTTAATGAGAAACTTTAACATATATATCTTTCTCGTATTTGTATTTCACTCTCTAAAAAGTTAACTTGTTGCATTACTTCAGCAGACGCACTAATTGTCACAATTACAAGTGACAAATTTTTTCACTCACACAATGAAGCAAAGTGGTAAGTTAGGCAAAAGCATTACTTGTAACACCTAGACCCAGCATCTAGCGAATAGTACCTACTTGCGTGTACTTATGTGTTTACTTTAAATGTTTGGTTATAATTACATATTTATGTTAATTTATTCATTTATTTACACTATTTTTATATTTCTTGAAATACGTGCAAATAATATTTAGTAAACTTAAATGAGGCAATTACCTTGGTAAAATAATTATTAGAAATTATTTTATTACATTTACCAAGGTAGTTTACATTATTTTCAATTAATTGAATAAGTAGTACTCGAGCTTGGGTTAAATTTTCAAGTCTTCTATTTTTTTCTAAAAATTCATTTTTCTCATCTTACTTGGTATATATCTAGTATTCGTTCACTGAAAGTATATGCATAGCATATCTAGAACGTGAGATATAAAATAGTTAGTGTCCTCGAGTGACTAGTATAAGCTAGAATGCATTTTGGGCTATTTGGTGTTTTATCTTTATTTTGGGTTAACTTTAATTATTTAACTTGATTTCTCTAAAGCCCAAAGCCTAATCTTCTATCTACATCTAAACACATAAAATAACTATTTTATTATTTTATTTACCAAAATTTACCTTAATAACATTTCAATTGATTTAAATCTACTATTTGAATATGAAATCCTGGACCCCAGGAATAATTATTTTTAATGTTATCACCATTTTCCTTTATTTAAAATCTATTTAATTGATCTACGAGAATTAATTAATTATTATTGTTATTATTTGTATTTATTTAAATTATATTTATATAACTTGTCCGGGACCATTATCTTATTATTCTATTTATTTAAATTATTTTACATGCCTTTATTAATTTGTTTTACTGTTTGAACGGGAAGCCCGGGCCCGAATTTGAACGAGCTAGTTATTATCTTAATAATTTTATTTATTTATTTTTGTTCCTGGACCTAAACGAGCTGGCTTACTATTTTTTTTAGTAAAAGCATTTATTTAATTGGTCTGGACTTGAACGGGCTATTTTAAATTTTTTTTTGTATAATAAATGTATTTATTTGAATTACATTTAATTACCAGAGATGATTATCTTAATATGTTATTATGTGTTTACATTTAATTGAGCCCGAAGTTGATTTTATTTTATTTTATCTACTTTCATATTTGCTTAAATTACTTTATTCCATGAATTCGTTCAGTATTCCTTTTGTGTATTCCATGCCCTGGATAGTAGAATTAAGTGGTTTTGATTGGTTCAGGGATTAGGTTTATTTTTTTGTTCGGGCCTAGTTTTTATTTCGTTAGGCATTAGTAAATATTTTAAATACATTAGCCTTGGTCTTTTGTTAAATAGTTTAACTTTTATATACTTTAGTCTAGTTAGTAAAATAATAATAATAAAAAAGATAGTCAACCGAGAATGCATTAGCTTTAGTCTTGTTTTTGGTTAGTTTAGGCTTTAGTTTATTTTGGTATGTAGCTTAGTTTTGTTAGTCTAGTCAGCAAGCTTATCAAACAAAGGAATGAAAGAAAAAAAAGAGCAAAAAGCTATACCATTGTCGTCGACCATCAAGGAGGAAAAGAAAAGAGAATTTTGCTAAGTCTTGCCTTGTTGTTTCAATTCAAGCTTGAATTCAAGTGCCTAAAGTTTCTCCAAGTCCTAATCTAGCATTTTCAAGCTTAATTGGTGAGGGAGTAGCATTTTCTTTGAGTTTAAAGTTGGTTACATATATCTTGAATTTCTTATATTGGTGAATATATCTATATTGCTTGTCTTGAATGCTTATTATATGATCATTAGAGCCTATAGAACTAACTTTTGTTGTTAGATGACATTCTCCATGGCTAGGAACTTGAATCACCCGAAGAAGATAATGAATAGTGCTTGAACTTAGGGTTTGATTAAAACTTGCTAACTGGATCGAATTGATGCATCATCTAGGTTCTTTAGACATTAGGGAAAACTAGTAGAAGGCTCACATGTAGTTAATTTGGCCAAAGTTGAGTTAAAATGCAATATTTGTTAACTTTAAAAAGGGGCTTTTCCACGTTAAGCAATTCGGGCACATTTGGGCTTTGGATTAGGTATTCTTGGGGTACGGAAGCAATTTTGATGCTTTCGTTGCGTGAAATTGGAGTCCGAATAGGGTAGTTGTAGTTAAAACTTATTCGGGGCCTTCCCGAACTTTTGTCTTCAAAGTGGGTTTTCAGGGGCTTGATAGGTGTCTTTTGACTTCCTTAAGAATATAGAATGATTGGATTCTAGTTTTAGAGTCTTGAATTTCATATGGAAGTAGAATTGCCTAGTTGTAAACGGAAACTCTGGAACGAAGGTTTGAATTTGTCATGTTTGAATAGCTAGATAATCTTAGATGTGTTAGGAGGCCTCTAAAATGTATTTATGACGTGGTTCGGTTAATCGAATTAGGTAACTGTAGTTCAAATCACTTAAGGAGCTTTTTGGTGTTTTTGTGTAATCATGTTTGGAAATGCGGTTTCATGGCATTTAGGTGTATCATAATTTGGCTAAATGGGATTAATAAAGTCAGATTTGAGGTTCCATATCGTATGTGAAGTTTAGAACCTAATTCGTAAGCAATTGGAAAAGTGTTTTGTTAGAATTTATATGAATTGGTTGAACTTGTTGCTTGGTTAGTTATTTGGACTACTTAATTGTTATATTTGGTTTTTAATTGAGTTACATATGTTGTATTTGGGTGAATAAGCATGATAATAATTCTTAGAACATATTATAGTTGAATTATGTTTAAGTGTTAAAGTAGTTATCTTGATTGGATGTTTAACTTGATGTTCCTTGTAGTATAAACGAAGTTAAGTTAGTTAGGAAGCTTAACTTGTTAGATGGTAACGTAGCTAATGCCCTTGCAAGACTAAAGAAATGCTTTAGAGTCATTTGTGTGATTTCTTGGGCTATGTGGCAATATGATATAAAGGTGATTACATATAACTTCTATTGTTATGAATTGAGTTAAGTTATAGTTAAGTTGGAATTGATATAGTCAATTGTTAAAGTGCTTAACTTGTATGAACACGTTAGGATTACTTATTCGAGCTAATTTGGAGTAAATCGGAGTTATCTTCTTGCGTATTTAGTCAGACCCAAGGTGAGGGAGTCTTCATTTCTTCTATGCATCTTAACTTATTCTATTGTTTCTAGATTGTATTATTTAGTAATTGATAAGCCTATATGTATTATTTACTTGTTATCTTGTGTCTTTTCATGTTATTTGTGATTAACGACGAGGGCGGCCTACTTTGTCGTCCCTCTTATGTGATACTTGATATTCTTGGCTCTCGTGATCTTGACTTGGGGTTGCGCAACATTTTCAGACATGGTAGCGTCTAGAAACACGGGCGGCATCGGGCTTGCCGTGCTCCCTCTACTACCATGGTGCCTATTCCCTTTCTCGCTGAGTATACTCCACTACCCCAGAGGCGTGGTTCACCTACTGGGCATATGGTGCTACCTCAGGAGAAAGGGTCGTAGGATCAGGATACATCCGGAGTATCCCAACTTGTTGGAGTAAGGGTTTGCCGGCACTTGTGTGAAGTTCATGGCTCGTGGTTCGAGATTGAAGACTTGAAGTGGAATCGTATCCTTTTTAATGTGGTTAATTACTTGGCTATTTGATCTTGTTGCTTTATGATATATATGACTTCTTGTGATTGCATATCATATTGTACGTTCCGGTATGCTGCATCACTTCCCTCACTGAGTGACTTGGTTACTCATTCCTCTTTTCAACATATTTCAGGAAAAGCTGAAGATTGGATTGCTTCCTGTGTGGCCTGCTTGCTCCATCAATGTGTAAAACATGGAAGAATTTGATCATAATATGCTTGTATTGTATTTGAGATTTTGTGCCCATGTATGTATTTATGTTATATCAAGGAATGTAATATTAAAGTTTTAGTTTTGTTTGATGATTAGGTACTAGTGGGCTTGTAATATCTTCTATTTGTTTTACTTTATTACTTAGTAGTGCATGCTTGTGTGGACGATGAAAACTAGTTGGTTGGTTGGACACCAATTATAAGAAAGCTTGATTGATAATATAGAGTGGTATGATAAGTGGATTAAAAAGATAGAACTTCAATGGATTTAATTTTGCATGCTTGTGTGATATGTTGTTGGGTTCCAAGGCTCGGATGGCCTTGATGAGCTGGTTGGCTTTATGAATCTTGAAAGTTAGGTTGTATGAATGATTGATTGTGGTTCAGGACTTGTATGTGACTGTTGGCAGGTTTCTAGATAGTCCTATATATAGGGAAAACTCCGTTCGTTTCCCCTAAATTTTCGTGTCTTGGGTTTGGGATCGGGACCCCAGTCTCGTGAGGGATCGGGGTGTTACAGAAGTGGTATCAGAGCTTAGATAGCTCACAGCGGGGAAAAGGTCTTTCGCCTGTTGGGTAGTGGACCTCGAGTGCATATGCCCTATGAAGTGAGTATTGAATAAGTATGTGCTTGCATGTGGGTTGTGTTTACTTGAGTGAAAATGTGTTCTTATGTGTTATGATTGTGTGAAATATGAAGATTATGCGATATGTGATTGTGTGTGCACCTATGTGCCCTCTTTGTGCAATAAGTGAAACTTATATGATATGTTTATTTATGTGATTAGTTATGCATGTAAGTGATTTCTTGAGTGTTTACCTACCTTAGTTATTTGTAGTAAAGTGTATAGGTGTTTATCATATGTAAAATCCATCGCATAAATGCATTACCCGTTAATATGGTAAGTGAACACTCTTCTCCATAAAGAGATGACCAGTAGCGGCTTACTTCAAGATGTGGACCAATAGGAAGATGGAATGGTTGATCAGTTGACTATCAATGGTCATTGAAGAGAACTTAGTGCTCAGGGGGGTTATGTTCAGTAATTGGCCTCTGGTATACTTCTTCAACATTCTTCTACGGAATTCTCATTTGGGTTTACAGGCAGTGTTTAGTTTTGTATGCGGTGCATCTTCTCTGAGCTCTCATTCGACCCTCTTGTCCTGTATTTTCTTTGTATTTTGCTCGGGGATCTTGTATGGACCTCTATTATGGTATCCTCCTTGGTATTCTTATTGAAACTCTCGTCGGCATTCCTACTCGGCCTTCATACTTGATGTTATTTATAATGAAGTTTCTTATATGAAGTATTTCCTCGATATTCTTCGCGGCATTGTTACTCGGAATCTTATTATAGACTTTTCCATACGACATTTATATATGGAATTCTTATATTGGTATTCGAATAAAGAGGAGCTTATATTCCGAAGAATTCTATTCAAACTTTTGAGTTGGTGCTCGTAAACGGAGCCTTATTTTGGTGTCCTTGTTTAGGACTTATCATTTGGAATTCTCTTTGGCTACTTGTTGGGATTTCTATCTGAAAGCTCTCATTGGTTTTCTTGGTACTTTTCTTTGGTATTTTTTGTATTATTCGCATTTAATGTTCTTATCCAGGGAGTTCAGAGTGTTTGTGTAGAGTTCTCATGAAAGAAGTAATTGCGGGGACGCAATTGTTTGAAGGAGGGGAGAGTGTAACACCCAGACCCAGCATCTAGCGAATAGTACCTACTTGCATGTTATGTGTTTACTTTAAATGTTTGGTTATAATTACATATTTATGTTAATTTATTCATTTATTTACACTATTTTCACATTTCTTGAAATACGTGCAAATAATATTTAGTAAACTTAAATGAGGCAATTACCTTGGTAAAATAATTATTAGAAATTATTTTATTACATTTACCAAGGTAGTTTACATTATTTTCAATTAATTGAATAAGTAATACTCGAGCTTGGGTTAAATTTTCAAGTCTTCTATTTTTTTCTAAAAATTCATTTTTCTCATGTTACTTGGTATATATCTAGTATTCGTTCACTGAAAGTATGTGCATAGCATATCTAGAACGTGAGATATAAAATAGTTAGTGTCCCCGAGTGAATAGTATAAGCTAGAATGCATTTTGGGCTATTTGGTGTTTTATCTTTATTTTGGGTTAACTTTAATTATTTAACTTGATTTCTCTAAAGCCCAAAACCTAATCTTCTATCTACATCTAAACACATAAAATAACTATTTTATTATTTTATTATTTTATTTATCAAAATTTACCTTAATAACATTTCAATTGATTTACATCTACTATTTGAATATGAAATCCCGGACCCCGAGAATAATTATTTTTAATGTTATCACCATTTTTCTTTATTTAAAATCTATTTAATTGATCTACGAGAATTAATTAATTGTTATTTGTATTTATTTTAATTATATTTATATAACTTGTTCGGGACCATTATCTTATTATTTTATTTATTTAAATTATTTTACATGCCTTTTTATTAATTTATTTTACTATTCGAACGAGAAGCCCGAGCCCAGATTTGAACGAGCTAGTTATTATCTTAATAATTTTATTTATTTATTTATTTATTTTTGTTCCTGGACCCAAACGAGCTGGCTTACTATTTTTTTTAGTAAAAGCATTTATTTAATTGGTCTGGACCTGAACGGGCTATTTTAATATTTTTTTTGTATAATAAATGTAGTTATTTGAATTACATCTAATTACCAGAGATGATTATCTTAATATGTTATTATGTGTTTACATTTAATTGAGCCCGAAGTTGATTTTATTTTATTTTATCTACTTTCATATTTGCTTAAATTACTTTATTACGTGAATTCGTTCAGTATTCTTTTTGTGTATTCCATGCCCTGGATAGTAGAATTAAGTGGTTTTGATTGGTTCAGGGATTAGGTTTATTCTTTTGTTCGGGCCTAGTTTTTATTTCGTTAGGCATTAGTAAATATTTTAAATACATTATCCTTGGTCTTTTGTTAAATAGTTTAACTTTTATATACTTTAGTCTAGTTAGTAAAATAATAATAATAATAATAATAATAATAATAATAATAATAATAATAATAATAATAAAAAGATAGTCAACCGAGAATGCATTAGCTTTAGTCTTGTTTTTGGTTAGTTTAGGCTTTAGTTTATTTTGGTATATAGCTTAGTTTTGTTAGTCTAGTCAGCAAGCTTATCAAGCAAAGGAATGAAAGAAAAAAAAGAGCAAAAAGCTATACCATTGCCGTCGACCATCAAGAAGGAAAAGAAAAGAGAATTTTGCTAAGTCTTGCCTTGTTGTTTCAATTCAAGCTTGAATTCAAGTGCCTAAAGTTTCTCCAAGTCCTAATCTAGCATTTTCAAGCTTAATTGGTGAGGGAGTAGCATTTTCTTTGAGTTTAAAGTTGGTTACATATATATTGAATTTCTTATATTGGTGAATATATCTATATTGCTTATCTTGAATGCTTATTATATAATTATTAGAGCCTATAGAACTAACTTTTGTTGTTAGATGACATTCTCCATGGCTAGGAACTTGAATTACCCGAAGAAGATAATAAATAGTGCTTGAAATTAGGGTTTGGTTAAAACTTGCTAACTGGATCGAATTGATGCATCATCTAGGTTCTTTAGACATTAGGGAAAACTAGTAGAAGGCTCACATGTAGTTAATTTGGCCAAAGTTGAGTTAAAATGCAATATTTGTTAACTTTAAAAAGGGGCTTTTCCACGTTAAGCAATTCGGGCACGTTTGGGCTTTGGATTAGGTATTCTTGGGGTACGGAAGCAATTTTGATGCTTTCGTTGCGTGAAATTGGAGTCCGAATAGGGTAGTTGTAGTTAAAACCTACTCAGGGCCTTCCCGAACTTTTGTCTTCAAAGTGGGTTTTCAGGGCCTTGATAGATGTCTTTTGACTTCCTTAAGAATATAGAATGATTGGATTCTAGTTTTAGAGTCTTGAATTTCATATGGAAGTAGAATTGCCTAGTTGTAAAAGGAAACTTTGGAACGAAGGTTTGAATTTGTCATGTTTGAATAGCTAGATAATCTTAGATGTGTTAGGAGGCCTCTAAAATGTATTTATGACGTGGTTCGGTTAATCGAATTAGGTAACTGTTGTTCAAATCACTTAAGGAGCTTTTTGGTATTTTTGTGTAATCATGTTTAGAAATGCGGTTTCATGGCATTTAGGTGTATCATAATTTGGCTAAATGGGATTAGTAAAGTCAGATTTGAGGTTCCATATTGTAAGTGTAGTTTAGAACCTAATTCGTAAGCAATTGGAAAAGAGTTTTGTTAGAATTTTTATGAATTGGTTGAACTTGTTGCTTGGTTAGTTATTTGGACTACTTAATTGTTATATTTGGTTTTTAATTGAGTTACATATGTTGTATTTGGGTGAATAAGCATGATAATAATTCTTAGAACATATTATAGTTGAATTATGTTTAAGTGTTAAAGTAGTTATCTTGATTGGATGTTTAACTTGATGTTCCTTGTAGTATAAACGAAGTTAAGTTAGTTAGGAAGCTTAACTTGTTAGATGGTAACATAGCTAATACCCTTGCAAGATTAAAGAAATGCTTTAGAGTCATTTGTATGATTTCTTGGGCTATGTGGCAATATGATATAAAGGTGATTACATATAACTTCTATTGTTGTGAATTGAGTTAAGTTATAGTTAAGTTGGAATTGATATAGTTAATTGCTAAAGTGCTTAACTTGTATGAACACGTTAGGATTACTTATTCGAGCTAATTTGAGGAAGTTTGGAGTAAATCGGAGCTATCTTCTTGCGTATTTAGTCAGACCCAAGGTGAAGGAGTCTTCATTTCTTCTATGCATCTTAACTTATTCTATTGTTTCTAGATTGTATTATTTAGTAATTGATAAGCCTATATGTATTATTTACTTGTTATCTTGTGTCTTTTCATGTTATTTATGATTAACTGCGAGGGCGGCCTACTTTGTCGTCCCTCTTATGTGATACTTGATATTCTTGGCTCTCGTGATCTTGACTCGGGGTTGCGCAACGTTTTCGGACATGGTAGCGTCGAGAAACACCGGCGGCATCGAGCTTGCCGTGCTCCCTCAACTACCATGGTGCCTATTCCCTTTCTCGCTGAGTATACTCCACTACCCTAAAGGCGTGGTTCACCTGCTAGGCATATGGTGCTACCTCAGGAGAAAGGGTCGTAGGATCGGGATACATCTGGAGTATCCCAACCTGTTGGAGTAAGGGTTTGCAGGCACTTGCGTGAAGTTCATGGCTCGTGGTTCGAGATTGAAGACTTGAAGTGGAACCGTATCCTTTTTAATGTGGTTAATTACTTGGCTATTTGATCTTGTTGCTTTATGATATATATGACTTCTTGTGATTGCATATCATATTGCACGCTCCGGTATGCTGCATCACCTCCCTCACTGAGTAACTTGGTTACTCATTCCTCTTTTCAACATATTTCAGGAAAAGCTGAAGATTGGATTGCTTCCTGTGTAGCCTGCTTGCTCCATCAATGTGTAAAACATGGAAGAATGTGATCATGATATGCTTGTATTGTATTTGAGATTTTGTGCCCATGTGTGTATTTATGTTATATCAAGGAATGTAATATTAAAGTTTTAGTTTTGTTTGATGATTAGGTACTAGTGGGCTTGTAATATCTTCTATTTGTTTTACTTTATTACTTAGTAGTGCATGCTTGTGTGGACGATGAAAACTAGTTGGTTGGTTGGACACAAATTATAAGAAAGCTTGATTGATAATATAGAGTAGTATGATAAGTGGATTAAAAAGATAGAACTTCAATGGATTTAATTTTGCATGCTTGTGTGATATGTTGTTGGGTTCCAAGGCTCGGATGGCCTTGATGAGCTGGTTGGCTTTATGAATCTTGAAAGCTATGTTGTATGAATGGTTGATTGTGGTTCGGGACTTGTATGTGACTGTTGACAGGTTTCCAGATAGTCCTATATATAGGGAAAACTTCGTTCGTTTTCCTTAAATTTTCGTGTCTTGGGTTTGGGATCGGGACCCCAGTCTCGTGAGGGATCGGGGTGTTACATTACTGTTATCCAGTCTTCAACATATATAATTAACAGATTATCATTTTACTTCCATAAACAAAATCTAACAACATTAACACATCAAAGAAACCATAAACACCATCTAAACATGCTTAACAGGCCATAACTATCAGCAAAATTTAACATATCCACCGAACAGATTGATACATTAATTAACACAAAACCTAAAAGAATAAAAAAAAATTTCTCAAAAAAGAAGAAAAAAGCAACAAAATTAAATAAAGAAACAAAGGCTTCAGAAAAATCAAATAAATTATAAAATTATACTTCACTAAATGATCGGTCTTTCAAACAATAGATCTATGTAAACAAATACATACATATACATATATATACATATAGATTCACATAAATTGATGTATGTATATATCATTTTTTTGTAAAAAAAGAAAAAAAAAAGAAAATGAATACATTAGCGTGCGTGCTATAACAAGTTTTAGAGAGAGAAAGCAGAAGGAGAATACTGAAAGGAAAGAATGAAAGAATAACAGAAGCTTCAGAAAAGATGCAAATGCTTAGAGGCGTATTGATCGAAGAATAAGATCGTACAAAAAGATGAATAAAAATACAAACCTGATTTTTGAACAAGGATCCAAAGAGATCTGTGTTTGTGTTTTTGACGTGAGAGAGGGAAGAAACATGTGGTTGACAGAGAAGAAACGTGTAAGATATTTTTATTTTGTCAGATTCTACTACAATGATCAACGGCTTAGATTTGTTACTCGAAAAACGTGGACAGATCCAAACCGTTAATTCAAAAATGACATTATGGTCATTTAAACAAAATGGTACAATGATATTATCATATAGTACAATACGTTAATGTAGTAACGACCTAAACTTTTACCCTTATTTGGACAATTTTAACCCTTTATATTCTTTTAGTATATAAACTCGTTGTAGTTGCCCGTGCAAATGCACGGGGTAAGCCAAATGAAATTATTAAGATATATATACTGTGAGTTACATAAATATAAGTTAACATCAAATAGAGAATTCCATGCATGAAACACGGAAAAAAGAAAAAAAGAGCTTCAAGATAGATGAAACTCTAAACTGATAATTGGGCACCAAAATTTCTTTACATTAAGAAATATCCGATAATTCAGATTCTAAACATCATAACTAAGATCTGTCATTAACCATCATATCAAACTCAACTTTGGTCCTGTGGATGTATAATGACTGTTACACAATCAAGGTGACAAATAAAGTTCAAATAAATACAGAAGAGATACCTAGTCGACTTCTTTTTCAGCAAGAATAGGCTTGTACCAATCAGCCATTCAAGTTGCAATGTGATTTTACACAATGGTACCATAGTTGAACCAAATAGCCAGAAGCCATTATTTTGATGCTACAACTCTACCCCGTATACAACCATCATCACCACCACCACCATAAAAACAACAACAAGAACTAATTTGACTATCTTATCCCTCAGTTCCAACTTCAAATTAGACACGAAAATTTGTCATCTACCCCATTGCAAAATTTTCACCATGTATACCACTTCAAAACCCAAAATCTCTATCTCAATTAACTGTATCAAAAGAACCGGTATTGGCCCTTTTCAAATTAGACTTCAAAATCCATTATCATAATCACAAAAAGCTTCAAACTTTCTGCTATTGAAACAACTAAAACCACTTGAAACCAAATCAAACCAAAGAAATCCTTATTCTACTAATGGGTCGGCTATATAAATCTGATGGTGCTATTCGGTGTACTCAAACACGAGATTCTTGCCCAATTTGAAACATAGAAAGTTCTAGTTTAATAAACAAAACAAAAAGAATTTGAGTAAAATCATTACTCAAATTGATAGTATTAAATAAAAGCCAAGATGAAGTATCAATCTATCTTATCAATCTTCTCAAAAGTGTCAACACGTCAAGGAAGCCAGCCACCAATTGGTTCCCCAAGATGAGTTGATAGCCATGACGAGCACCCAACAACAATCTGCTGCCCATGTTTCTGCTTAGCAATATTACCAAACCTTGGATTTGACTTGACTTTTTGTATCCCAAAGAATGAACTATATATACATAATAGAGAACCCAATTCATTTTCAACCAATCAAAAATCCAACAAAGAACCAAGGTTTTGTGGGACAGGATATTACACTTAATGATTATATACCAAGGATTTTAACAGGAAAGAAAATGTTTCCTGAGGGTAAATTATAATGAGACATGGCATAATAAAATATGCTAATCACATAAATAAATGATGGAATGTAGTACTTTATCTTCATATCCTATTTCTTGCTATGAATACATTTTAAATATCAATCAGCAACGATTTTACCTGTTATGGTATTCCTCGCTTTGTACATATTACTATATGTTCCTTGCCTAGTCTGAAACATTTTGATATTTTGTTGGTGTTGATGATGAAGAATTTGGAGGACTTATCTTGTCAACAACTTACACTTTTGCTTTCCAACTGTGTGTGCTTGGACTGATCTTCAAAGTTTGAGCAAAGAGTTCCATTTTGGTTGAATCCTGTAATAAGAAATTAATTAGCATAAGAATTAAACTTAAATATAGAATCTAAATAATGATTTTGCTTATATAAGTAGGTTCTTACAAGTAAGGAGGAAAAAAATATTTTTAACTTGAAGCAAATGCCAAAACTTCATTTTACTCTAGATAATGCAACATATAGCTAGCCATGAGAAAAAAACAGGATCTTGAAGATATATACCAACAAAATCTAACGTTTGACCTTATGCTTTATTTATTGTCATAGCAAAACAAAGTCTAATAGGAAATTATATTCTCTTAAATGCAACTGGACATTTCTCATCTTGTTGTGGTTCTAAAGGTATTCTTCGTATAAGAACATGTTTTCCTCGCATTTTCCAGAAGCTATAAATGCACTAATTACATTATTTTGAAAACTATGACAAATTAATCTCGTACCATTACAAAGACCCTCATGAGGATTTATATTTTTCAAAAGAATGATAGGACAATTCCTTTTAAGCACTAAACGATGAGGGGGAAGACCTGTTGGTGTCAAACTATGGATAAAATCTTGATATTGTAATTGTTCATTTACATTTGTAGTCTCATCAAAACTCAAGTATATTGTCTCATTACCTGGAAATTGCTTAATTAAAATATCATTGATTTCATCAACTATATCATTCTTTGTGGTCAATATTGCCCTATTAATGACATCAAAGGGATTATTGGCAAAAGAGTCAAAATTAGGAAAAACATATCGAAATAAAACATCTAGAGAATCATCATCATTTTGAAATGGTACAATAAAATATCTAGGAATTTTCACTATATTTTCATGAATTGTTTTTTCTTTTCCATCTCCAATTTTCATAAGATATTCACAAAATATAGGATCATATTTTGCTCTCATTTTTTTTTGTTAATTTGAACTTCTCAAGTTTTTGCCACAATGCTGATTTGACAAAGCTAGCATTTATGAAATCTTCTTTCTTTCCTTTTTTAACTACAGGTAAAGTTTGTTTGAAGTCACCACCAAAAACAATTACTTTTCCTCCAAAATTTTTTGATGTATCCATTAAATCTTGTAAAGTTTGATCAAATGCTTCAATTGCATACTTATTAGCCATAGAAGCTTCATCCCATATAATTAACTTTGACATTGTAATTAATTTTCCTATAACACTTTGTTTTGTAATTTTGCAAGCCATTCTATCATTGGGATCAATTGGAATTTTAAATCTTGAATGGACAGTTCGGCCTCTTGGCAGTATTGCTGCTGCAATTCCTGATGTTGCAGTAGCAAGAGCAATATGTCCAATTGATCTTACAGTAGTTAAAAGTACTTTATACAAGAAAGTTTTTCCAGTACCACCTGGACCATCTACAAAAAATGCACCACCATGTTTAGAATAAATTCTTTTTGTTACTTCATTAAATATGAATTGTTGTTCACTATTGAGTTTTGAAACAGATAACAGATCTTCTTCAGTAATTTGAATATTTTTTTCTACTTCTATTTCCTTGGCTTCTCTTTCTACCTGAGAAAATTGTATCTTATATGGAATTAAATGAAAATCATTGATATTTTTTCCCATGGATTCAAGTACATCATTTAAATTTTCAAAAACTTTGTGTCTAATTTCATGTCTTGTTAAATTGGGATTATGTCTTTCAAAATCTTCTGACATTGCATGTTCGTATTTTTCCCATAATGCTTTGGGATTTTTAGGAAGATAATAAACCAAAGGTGTTGCAAAAGTCTTCTTAAACTTGCTGGCATTTCAAATAAAGATGCCTCTTGTAAAGATTTATCTAAAGAATCATCTGCTTCCAAAAATTCTCTTAATTCACAAGCTTGTCTATATGATGTTGTTATGTTTCTATTTACAAATTTTAAATCTTCAAAACTTTTTGGGGCTCTAACATTTTGTAAAAGTAGTCTTAAGTAATATCTTTCTCCTTGAATTGGATGAACTAACACTAATCTACCGATTACATCTTTCTTTTGTCTTCTAACCCACTTCCTTTAACTATTTATCATTACAAAATATTCTGGAAATTCAACATATAACAAATTTTTTTTTTTTTTGTTTCTTCATCTGTTTGTTCATATAAAAGAATTCCGTTAACATTGTTTTTGAATAGAATTTGTTATTAAGGATTTTTTGTAAATTGACATTTTCTGTAAATGATATAGATTGCCAATTCTTAATATGAATACGTAAGCTGATTGCTGATGGATGCATTTCATTTAAGGAAAATCTAAAAATTCTCCATGTAGCTTCAGGTGGAGAAATCCATCTTGCTGATTGGAACTCTTTTATTTTATCAATCTTATTTGAAGAATCATCAGAACAAATATAGAAATTAACTTTATCATGACCTTTGTATATGTATTTGTATATGTATTTCATGGCTTTAATTGTTGAACAAATCTCAACATTTAAGTGACAATCATACTTAGTAAGAAGATATGGATTATAAGGGACAACCTACCTATTGTCCAAAATTTGTCCTCTAACTTTTACAGTCTTACCATAGTTTCTTTTCATATAAATTGGGTATGTGTTATTTCCTATTTTGGTTTCATCACAAAAATTCTTGGGATATTTATTTTTACACTTTCTATTATTCTTCATACAAGAATTTTCAGGATTTTTTTCACCACAAGGTCCATGCATCATATGTTTAACTACAAGAGTATGCAAGAATGGATACTTTTCAAAATCAGGCAACTCAGCACTAACTACTTTATCAAAAGATTCAGTAGTATATAGCTTTGAATTTTTCTTCAAAATTATCAAAAAGTAAGCATGTGGCAATCCATGTTTTTGAAATTCTATCACATAGGTGATGGCAGCAACTTTCCCAAAAAAAATTCTTTTTGAAATATAATTTTTTAATTCTTCTAGTTTGGCATGAAAGATGCGAGGCACCAAATCAGGACGATTTTGAGCTTGCTCACTTGGTAATAATTTTTGACTGATTTCTATCCAAGAAGGATTGCAAGTCATTGTCAGAAAAATATTAGGTTTACCAAATCGTTGTACCAATGACATTGCATCCATATATCTTTTTCTCATATATCGTGCTCCACCAATGAAATTTACTGGTAATAAGACTTTTGTTCCAACTCTAGATCCTTGCAAATTACCACTGGCAACAACATCCGTAATTCCTTGGTAGTAATCACATCTAAGTTTGTCTTGATTATTTCTAAAAAAAATCAAGCCTTTGTGTTTCGATCTTAATGTACATATCAACTATAAATTGTTGAAATAATCTTCCAGTGTGAATTATTAATGTTTTATCATTTTCTTTAATGTAAAACTTGTAAGCATAATAATCTCGACAAGATATGTATGACCTTTTTGTTTTTCTAGAATTTGAAACTAAATAATTGTAAGAACGGGAAATGAAGAGAAAAACAAACAAAAAAAAGAATGAAAGAATTAGTATATACTCATTTTAGTTAAAGAATGTAATTTTGTGTGAAAAAAATTTACTTACCTTGATCTTCTACATTGAGCAAATGTTCTGCTGATTTCATGTAAGCAGGGTTTACAATTGATTCTCCTGGACAAATACTTGAAGAACTGATTTTATGGATTGTTCTAGGTAATTTCTCTATCCCTTTGTGACAGCCTGTGTCACCCTTAAGAAAAATCAAAGGATATTGAAGTGGATCATAACAACCAAAATAGTATTTGACTTATTGGTTTTCACTTGATTTAGTATAGACCTTAATATTTCGTCCTTCACTATAGTCAATGTCATTTTGTTCAATCCAAATTGCAGCTACTTGAGAAGTTGTTGGGGGCATTGTAAATTCGTTGATCCATTCCTGTATCTGATCTAATAAAGATTCTATAGTCATCAAGATTTGGCATAGATTTTAAATTTTTAAAAAATTTGGAATATGGATTCATATCTAAAATTTTGATGATGGACCTAATAATCTGTTTATCCAACTTATCTGATGTTTCCAACCTTTTTTGAATCTCATCTTCAGTATCAAAGAAGTAAAGCTATAAATTTGAAGGCTTTGAAGTGCCTGAATCAATAGGAGACATGTAATGATGCACTTGGCCATTCACTCTAAAAGTATATACTCCTTTATTGCACTTTACTAATTCTTTGTCAAATTTTGCTCCAAAGGACGTAAAACAAAAGGCATTGTTTTATGATCTTATGAAATTTCTAAATTGTTTAGCTTTGTCAGAATTTTCTAGAAAGAGATCAGATAATTCTTTTGGCATTTCATTTCCTACTAATGTAATTTGTCCATTGAGGCAGCAAAAACCATTTGGCTCAAACTCAAAACTTTTTGCATTACAAAAATTGCAATTTCGAACATTTTTCAAAATATAAGGTTCAGTTGGTAATTGTTTAAACAAATTAGAATTCCTAGCAAACCTTTTGTCCTGAGAACCTAATAGACACGAAAAGTTGGTTTAAGTATAATATAAATCAAAGGCATTTTAGCAAAAGAAGAAAAATTTGTAAAGGTAGTCAAAGTATAAAATAACCTGAGACAGCGAAGCCAACTTCAATAGATAAATTACTAATATTACTTTGTTGTGAAGTTGACCCTAAATTCAAAATTTTAACGTTAAAAATAAGGAAAATAATATCTTATAAAATGGTAAATATATCATAGTGAAAAGGAATTCTCACCCTTTTCAAAGATTACAAAACTTGACACATGTTGTTTGTCTTTTGCATCAAAAGTTTGAGAAAAACTATTTATTCCTGGACATGATTAAAATTTATATTAATAAACTTATTATGTGATTATTTGATGGTGATGAAGGTAAAATTTAATACCTGGTTGTTGGTTATCTTGTGATGGCTCCCTTGTAACTATTTCATTTTGATTTTCATGACGAGTCTGAAAAAAAAAATGTATGTTTAATATTATTCTTACTAATCTTATTATAAAAGTTCAATCTAAAAATTTGAAATGAAACTTACATGTTGGATTTTAGTTGCACTATTTGATTTAAAACCTGGGACTAAATAAACAAATGACGAATTTTTAGTAAATAAGAAATAACAATGGCCGATTTCTTAATATAGGAGAAAAGAATAAGCAAAAGAAAAAGAATAGGCAAAAGAAAGAGAATTATATACCGTCTTTCAAACATAAAGAATAGCCCTTCTAAAGTCGTGCTTGTTTGTTTTTTGCAGTTTGTTGCAAACAAAGCTCACGCTTTTTTTTCTATAGATAGTGAAGCATATCTTTCTCACTTTTTTTTATTGATGTTATCTTTTTGTTCGTGTGACAGTTCAGAGTAACGTTTTCTGTTGGGTCGAGAGGAAGTTAAATCTCTCTCTTGATTGTTTTTTGTGGTTATCCTTTCAAGAAAGTTAAAAAAACTATGAATTATAAAGAGGTCATAATAACAGGTAACATCTTTGAAAACAATATTATATTAAACGAGATAATAATATTTATATCAACACTGATATAAAGCAAACAAACTTTTCTAGCAATATAAGAGTCACGAATAACAAAGATAGATAATCAGAAGATATATATATGGAACGAATATTGAAAATTAGAAAATATAAGGAATTCACCAATAGTAGATAATGAGAAGAAAGATATAAGAAAAGAAGAGTACACATCATAGACATGACAATCCAAAACATACAAATAAATGGAAATGTAGATTTAAACATGATGAACGAAATATAGCTTTTGTACCAAAATAGTTACCTTGTTTGTCTTGTGATGAACAAACTCTAGTGTTGAACACAGTTTAATTGCTTCTATTGAATCTTTGAGTACCTCAATTGCCAACGTATCTGCAATATTAAGGATGCAAATAAGAAAGAGAGGTCAAAACACGAATAAGTAAAATTGAGAATCTTTAATTTAACAGATTTAATACAAACTCAAGTCCCTAAATATGACAAACGATAAGTTGAGAACTATGACTTATATTGACAACCATGACTTATCAACACCTAATGAAATGTGATTACATAAATACACATGTTCCCTGCATTGTTCTCAAAATGTAAATCTCATAATTTGCATTTCAAATGATAATGAACACCTTCAGATGATGCAAAGAAATCTGAACATGGAATTATACTACTTTTTTTTAATTGTTATGATGGTATATATGTTGTATAAATCAGTAATTGAGTTTCGAAATTTAGGTTTTTCAATGTCTAAGAGGAATATTTAATAGAGTAATCGTTAGTTACACTTTTTAAAAATAAAAGTTATAACGAATACTCTATCAATTTTATTATCCAAATTTAAACCCTACACATTATTATTCCTATTTTTCAGCCCTCTTCTAATCTCTACAATTAAACAACTATGAAGTATTACTTTTAATGCAACAAAATATTTAAATTCTGAAAAAAGAAAAGGAAATAATTTACTGGCTAACCTTTTAGTTTTGAGCCTTGATAAGAGGATGTGATACCTCTTCTCTTGAATTTGATTTGGTAATGCTTGAAGTAAACTTTTGTCTTCTGAGCTTTGACGAAGGCCTATAACAAAAGACAGATACACAAAATTAGATAATGCACGCCGTAGATAATAGAAACGGAATTCGCCCATCTCATTTAAGCTTCACTTACATTCAAAATAAATTTTTAGCCCAAGACTCTGTATACTCAAATCTCAAATCTACAAGGTTTATTTTTATAAAAAATTTTCACCCCAAAAATAATTAAACATATTCTTGTTTGCATGTCTATCAAAATCAACTTAGCCTCCTCTTAGATTTTTTTTTGTGTATATGCACATTTTTAACCTCTACTGACTAAATATTGTAATCATTCTTGGGTACGCAAATCCTTGACAGGCGGACACACACACACCCACACCCCAACTCCTTCAAGCAATAGTTTGAGAAAACACAACAACATTTGTAAAGCACTTAAAACAACAAATAAATAAGCTACTGAAGATGCATACTTAATAAAGATCTAAAAATATACTTGCTTTTGTTTTTTTTTTGTTTTTTCCTCATGATCCCAAAACCCCTATCTACGACAACCACAATGTATATATCTTTAATATTTAGGAGATCTAATTACATCTTTCGTTTTAGTAGATCTAATTAAATTAAAAAAATAATAAATTGTCTAACCTTTTGTGTGTGTGTGTGTGTGTTTTTTCCCCTTTTCTTCAAGTTGTTCTGATTATGCTATTATCTCGATGTGTGTTTTTCAACTATATTTCTAATATCTTTGATGTATTAGGTATATTTGAATAATATTTTGAAGCTTTATAACACCAGGTTCTATATATAAATTCTATTGCTTACAGAAAAATTGGGGGGCTATCTATTATCTTATTCCTCTCTTATATCGATATAAGAATGAGTTGGGCAGTGCTCTTATGTGGTACTGCAATTTGATAAAGTGGTGCTTATGCTCAGATTATAGCTTTCATTAACTCATATATGAAAAGAGTATTCAAAGCATTTACAGGGAAAAAGAGACAACCAAACACACACAGACAAACATGCACAGTGAGGGATCACCTATAAAGATCCAAGCTAAAATCATCCATAAGTATCACAAGATTGTAAACATATAACTTCAAATCTAAATCGATCAAAGTTGATTAGAAAGTACCTGTTGATGGAAAAAGCAATAGCGAGCTTTTGCTTCTGATTTTGCTTACAGAAGTGTAACGCCCCGAACCCAACCTCACGCTAAAGTCAGGCTCGGACCTGTCACTCGGATAAAGTCTCCTCTATACCAAGGACAAAACTGTTACCTGTAAACATTCACTCAAGACATTTGAACTAAAAACAACAACTTATCAACTAATATCTCCAAGGACAAAACAAAATCACAAGGCCATCCGAGCCTTGGAACAACAACCATCTACTTAAGCACACAAGCATGCAAAATAAGTTGGTTTTAGCCATAAGTAGTTAGATACAATAAAATTCTAAGTTCCATAAGTAGGGCAATAAACACTCCAAGCATGCAAGAGAAAATAAAGTCTAATATCCATTATTACAATCCAACATCTTTCTCCAACATTCTAATCCACTACTACTAGACATATACACAAGACTCCAAGGTCTCAAAATACATTAATAACAAGAACTCCACGCAAGAAGCACATAAAATCCACCTCAGCACACAAAGTCACGGATTCTGATCTACGTGAACTTCTTCTTCTTCTTCTACTTCTAACAGCTGGGGATTCACCTCAGCTTCTCTTGAAACATTTCAAATGAGGAGTGAGCAACAAAGTTGCCCAGCGAGGGAGGTGATGCAGCATGCCAACGTGCTATATGATATGCAACACAAGAAAACTTATATATGCCATATAAACCAACAAGACAATAAGCCAAGCAATTAATCACTTTAAAAAGGATACAGTTCCACTTCCAAGTCTTCATCCACGAGCCACGAACCACGAGCATCACGAACATGCCGGCAAACCCCAATCACCAACAATTAGGATACTCCGGATGTATCCCGATCCTACGACCCTTTCTCCCGAGGTAGGTCCATGCCCAGCAGGTGAACCACGCCTCTGGGGTAGTGGAGTATGCCTCAGCGAGAAAGGGAATAGGCACCATGGTAGTCGAGGGAGCACGGCAAGCTCGATGCCGCCCGTGTTTCTTGACGCTACCATGTCCGAAAAGGTTGCGCAACCCCGAGACAAGTCACAAGCAATCAATATATCACATAACACATAAGAGGGATGACAAAGTAGGCCGCCCTCACAAATAAGCACGATATAAGTTCACATAAGCACGAGATTAGCTTAAAGATACCAAAAGAAGCAATCAACACAATTAATTCCAATAATCTACTCAAATAGCTTAAATATATCCTAAATATTCAATGCAAGGCATTACAATCCCACAACAAGTTCCAAATGCAACTAAAATGGCTAAAAACTACATTTCCCCTTTCTTTAACCGAGTTTTCTTTCTCCTAAGCATGGTTCGAGATTCTCAATCATACCCTAGTCTTTCTATATTCTTAATTAAGCTCAAAGGTACCTTTTAAAGTCATCAAAACTCATTTTTGAAGCAAAAGTTCGGGAAGGCCCCGAACGGGTTTGAACTACAACTATACTAACTGAACCCCATTTTGGCAAAACGAAAGCACCAAAGGTGCTTCCTTAGCTCAAGGATACCCGAATCAATGCCCAAACTTGCCCGGATTGCTTAACGGGAAAAGCCCCCTTTTTAAAGTCGGCTATTTATGCAATTAAGTTCGGTTTCTAGTGATTCAACCTCACGGGGCTTTTCAACTAATTTCACTAGGGTCTAGAGCACCTAATTGAAGCATCAATTCAAGCCAATTAGCAATTTTTCTCAAAACCCTAATTCTAAGCACTATTCATCATCTCTTTGATCAATATCAACATTCAACCATTAACTTTGTTATCAACCCTCAAAAGTTAACTCTATAGGCATCAAATAACTCATAGGAAGCATTCATAACAAGTTATAAAGCTATAATTGACAAATCAAGAAAATTAAACATATGAACATAAACTTTAAAAACAACAAAATGCATCTCCTTCACAATTTTTGAAGACAATGAAGCTTGTTGAAGTCCTTAGGTTGCTCAAAACCCTCCCAAGATCAAGCTAGGAGCTCAAAGTACAAGAATGTTGAAGCAAAATCTCCTCTTTCTCTCCTATAGGTGGTCGGCCAAGCTTGAGGACATAGATGTCATTTTTTTGTTTGTTTTGATGACAAGAATAAGCCTTTTTGTTTTAATTTCATGAGTGGTTATTATTATATGTGGTGCATAGTTAATAACTTAAGCTAATTAGTCTAAAAAATTTGATCAATTAAGGCTAATTGCAATTTCAAATGCTTTTTAATTTAATACTAGCACTATTCTATCGTAACACTATTCAAAAGTCATGAAAAACATTTTCCAAACGCACACTCCTAAGCTCGAAAGTTCAAAACGAAAATTTCTTGGTTCCTTTTAAATGTCATATGACCTAGGAAAAATTTAAAATCAAGCTTTTGAAACAGTAAAAAATATTATGAATAGTAATCCCTAATAAAAACAATTAAGCAAAAAAAAAAATGATGCACGTAGAAATGCGCACATAGGTATGCAACGATTATAAATAATTTTTTATGGTAAAATTCTTGGGTGTCACACCCTCTCCCCCTTAAACTAATTGCGTCCCCGCAATTCTTACATGGTTCGACAAAGAGCTCCGGATACTTCTCTCTGATCTGATCTTCTCGCTCCCAAGTGGCATCCTCAACCCCATGATGATCCCAAAAAACTTTTACCATAGGAATACTTTTAGTTCTAAGTTCTTGAATCTTTCGGTCAACCACTCGAAGATGTTTCTCAACATATGCTAAGGACTCATCAATCTCCAACGGTTCTGGCTCAATGATATGCGACGGATCAGGATTATACTTTCTCAACAGTGACACGTGAAAAACATCATGAATCCGACCCAAACTCGGAGGTAATGCCAATCTGTAAGCTAAATCCCCAACTTTCTCAATGATTTCAAATGGTCCCACGTATCTAGGGCTAAGTTTACCTCTTTTTCCGTGCCGAATCAAACCTTTTCGCGGAGAGACTTTCAAGAAAACACGATCACCCTTAGAAAATACTAAGTCCCGTCGACGTCTATCAGCATAATTCTTCTGTCGACTCTGAGCTATAAGCATCGTTTTCTTTATAAGTCTCACATTATCCACCATTTTGATCATCTCAGGAAGAATAGCGGGATCAACTATTTTCATCTCACCTACCTCATCCCAATACAACGGAGACCGACATTTCCGCCCGTAAAGTGCCTCATAGGGTGCCATGCCAATAGTGGCCTGATAACTGTTATTATAAGCAAACTCTGCTAAAGGTAGGTATTTCTCCCAATTCCTGCCAAAATCCAGAACACAAGCCCTCAACATGTCTTCCAATATCCTGATAGTCCTCTCTGACTGGCCATCCGTCTGCGGGTGATAAGCAGTACTAAAACTCAAATTAGTCCCTAAAGCCTTTTGTAGTTTCTGCCAGAACTGTGATGTAAACCTGGGATCCCTGTCAGACACTATCTGAGATGGAACTCCATGCAGTCTCACAATATTTTCAACATATAGCTCATCCAATTTGTCAAGAGAATCTGTTTTCTTTGTAGCAATAAAATGCGAACTCTTCGTCAACCTGTCTACTACAACCCACACAGAATCATTACCTCGTGGTGATCTCGGCAAATCCGACACCAGGTCCATAGTAACCTGGTCCCATTTCCATACCGGAATCTCTAATGGTTGCAACAATCCTGCCGGCCTCTGATGTTCTGCCTTAACTTTCTGACAGGTCAAACATTTAGCTACATAATCAGCTATCTCTCTCTTCATGTTGTTCCACCAGAAATTCTGTTTCAAATCTCTGTACATTTTAGTACTTCCAGGATGAATTGTGTATTTAGAAGCGTGAGCCTCAGCAAGAATCTCATCTTTCACAGTCGAATCACTAGGAATGCAAATTCTATTCCTATACTTGAGAAGCCCATCCTCATGCAACTTAAAGTCGGACTCTCCCCCTTTTGACTTCTCTAAAAGCTTCAATAACTGAGAATCTGATTGTTGCGCTTCTCTAATTCTACATAGCAATAAGGATTGGATTTGTAAGCTAGCAAATTGAATACCTGATCTAGTAGCCTCTGGTTTCCACAAACAAAGCTCTTCTACAATCTCCCAATCCTTGATTATCAAACTGGCCACAAAAGCTTTTCGGCTCAGTGCATCTGCAATAGTATTAGCTTTTCCCGGCAAATAGCTAATGGTACAGTTATAATCGTTTAACAGTTCAAGCCAACGCCTTTGCCTCATATTCAGATCTTTTTGGGAAAACAAGTATTTTAAACTTTTAAGGTCAGTAAATATTTCAAATTTGTTACCCCACAAATAATGTCGCCATTTCTTTAAAGCAAATACAACAACTGCCAGTTCCAAATCATGTGTAGGATAATTGAGTTCATATGGTTTCAATTTCTTAGAGGCATATGCTATCACTTTACCATTTTGCATCAGAACACAACCCAAGCCTTCTTTCGAAGCGTCACTGTAAATCACCAAGTTCTCGGTTCCCTCAGGTAAGGCAAGGATAGGTGCAGTGGTAAGTCTCTTTTTCAACTCCTGCAAACTGTCTTCACATTTATCATCCCAATTAAACACAGTTTTCTTCCGAGTTAATGTAGTCAAAGGTCCTGCAATCTTTGAAAAATCTTTAACAAATCGCCTATAATAGCCCGCTAGTCCCAAGAAACTACGGACTTCCGTGACAGTTTCAGGTCTCTTCCACGATATAACCACCTCAATTTTAGTAGGATCAACAAATATTCCCTCATGTAAAATGATATGACCTAAAAAGGCAACCTGTTTTAACCAGAATTCGCATTTGCTAAATTTGGCAAACAATTTGTGTTCTTGCAGGGTTTGAAGCACAATTCTCAAATGTTCTTCATGCTCTGACTTAGATTTAGAGTACACTAATATATTATCAATAAAAATCACAACAAACTGATCAAGATAGGGTCGAAATACTCTCTGCATCAAATCCATAAAAGAGGTTGGAGCATTTGTCAAACCAAATGGTAGAACGACAAACTCATAATGGCCGTACCTGGTTCTAAATGCAGTCTTAGGAACATCCTCTTTCCGGATCCTCAACTGATAATAACCCTGCCTCAAATCAAATTTCGAAAACACAACAGCACCCTGTAGCTGATCAAACAACTCCTCAATTAAGGGCAAAGGATATTTATTTTTCACCGTTACCTGATTAAGACCTCGATAATCTATGCACAAACGCAGAGTACCGTCTTTCTTTTTCACAAATAACACGGGAGCACCCTACGGTGATTAACTAGGCTGAATAAAACATTTCTCAAGTAAACCCTGTAGCTGAATTTTCAATTCTTGTAACTCAGGGGAAGACATTCTATATGGGGTTCTCGAGATAGGATTAGTTCCCGGCAACAAGTCAATCATAAACTCAATCTCTCTATCAGGTGGTAACCCAGGCAACTCCTCAGGGAAAACCCCCGGAAACTCTTTTATAACAGGTACTTCATTCAATTTCAATTTATCTCCAGGCTGATTAATCAAATAAGCTAAGTATGCATCATAACCTTTACTCAGCATTTTAGTAGCTTTAATGGAAGATATAATACGAGTCCCAGTAGACTTTCGACTCCCAGTTACTTTAATAACAGGTTGGTTAGGTACTTCTAAAGTTAAAAATTTCCTCCTACAGTCCAAACATGCATAATATCGCCCCAACCAATCCATCCCCAAGATAACTTCAAAGTCCCGAAATGGCATGATAATCAAATCAATAGGATACATGCAACCCTCAATGCAAATATTACAATCTTTACATACAGACTCCGTAACAAATTTAGTACCCATAGGGTTACCTACTTCAATCACATACGGCAGTTTATCAACTTTTAATGTAGCAGACTGTGCACATGCAGGAGTAATGAATGAATGTGTAGCCCCGGTGTCAATCAAAACTACTACTGGCTGACTATTAATAAGTAAAGTACCTTCCACCACCACTGTCGTCTCTAGAAGCTCCTCCTAGTCAAGTGCAAATTCCCGTGCCTGACCTCGCGGTGCAGTAGCTGCTCCTGAAGCTCTAGTCTGGGCACCCTGGCCTGAAGTCTGACCCTGACCAAATTTAAACTTGGGACAATCTCTAACTCTGTGCTGATCACTGCCACAACCTGTGCAACGGCCCAGTTTCCTCCAACACTCAGCCTCTGTGTGACCCTTACGGTTGCAATTAGTACACTATAGATTCTTCCTAGCAGCAGCTCCTCCTGTAAGGGCCTTATAAGTAGATGTGGCAGAACTACCTTGCTGAGATCTAGCAGTCACTGGTCGGGTCTGTGACTATCCTTGTGGCTGGCTTTGAGCTGGTCTCGGCTGTGACTGTACATGAACTGGTCCTGGATAGCTCTGGGTCTGCCTAGGCTGCTGAGTCTGCCTCTGATAACCCTGACTCTGAGACTGAAACTGACGTTTGCTTGACTGACTAGACTGAGCTAACACATCTGCCTTACGTTTCTCATATCTCGATGCAGCCCTGACTACTGCAGTATAGTTCGGATAATCTTGCGAAGACAAATTAAGCATGATGTCACTCCTCAACCCTGTAATAAATCTCTGGATCTTCACATCCTCCGGCTGAACCAAAGCTGGCACATATCGAGATAATCTCGTAAAAGTAGCCTCATACTAGTTACAGTCATGTTCCCCTGTTTCAAGGCTATAAATTCGTCCTGATGCCTCTCACGGGCTACAACCGATACATATTTATCTCGAAACTCATGAACAAAGTCAGCCCAAACATGGTGAACCCTCTCGGCATCCCATTTCTCTCTAATAGTGCGCCACCAAGCCTCGGCATCACCCTCCATTAAAAAGGCAGCCTAGGTGATCTTTCTTTCATCGTCGCACTCAAGTATCGCATCAACTTTCTCGAACTTACTCAGCTACATCTCTGCTTTCATATCATCAGGCTCACCATAAAAGCTATATGCTCCGTGATGCAGGAATTTATCAAATAAGTTACCTCCTGTAGTACCTGTACCACTGCCCTCTGCTCTGGCAGTCTGATTACCTCTGCCGGCACCTGCTGTACCCTGCTGAACCACAAACTGAGCTATGGTATTCATTGCAGTGGCCATTGTGGCTAAAATCTGGGCATTACTCGGTTCCTGACCCTGCGGTACATCCCCGGCTGCCCCAGCACCTTGCCCCGGTACATTCTGACTGGGAGCTTTCTTCGGCTCTCTCCGTGGTCTACCCCGTCTCCTCATCACAATACTAGAAGAACATAATATTATAATAGGCAAATAAACTATGCAAAGATAATATACACATTGTTTTCAAACATTTTACTCACATAAGAAGCACATAAAACACTTAACTACATTTAACACTAACTTTTCATATTCTTATCATGTCAAGCTTTATCATTATTTTTCATGCTAGCATGTCTTTTATCTAAATAATTAATCAATTAACACTCATATATTCACATAATTCACTTTCACATATAGACCTCTACCCACATGCCAAGGAATTTAACCCGACTTCCAGCATTCTAGTAGCTTTGATACCACCTAAAGTGTAACGCCCCGAACCCAACCCACGCTAAAGTCAGGCTCGGACCCATCACTCGGACAGAGTCTCCTCTGTACCAAGGACAAAATTGTTACCTGTAAACATTCACTCAAGACATTTGAACTAAAAACAACAACTTATCAACTAATATCTCCAAGGACAAAACAAAATCACAAGGCCATCCGAGCCTTGGAACAACAACCATCTACTTAAGCACACAAGCATGCAAAATAAGTTGGTTTTAGCCATAAGTAGTTAGATACAATAAAATTCTAAGTTCCATAAGTAGGGCAATAAACACTCCAAGCATGCAAGAGAAAATAAAGTCTAATATCCATTATTACAATCCAACATCTTTCTCCAACATTCTAGTCCACAACTACTAGACATATACACAAGACTCCAAGGTCTCAAAATACATTAATAACAAGAACTCCACGCAAGAAGCACATAAAATCCACCTCAGCACACAAAGTCACGGATTCTGATCTACGTGAACTTCTTCTTCTTCTTCTACTTCTAACAGTTGGGGATTCACCTCATCTTCTCCTGAAACATTTCAAATGAGGAGTGAGCAACAAAGTTGCCCAGCGAGGGAGGTGATGCAGCATGCCAACGTGCTGTATGATATACACACAAGAAAACTTATATATGCCACATAAACCAACAAGACAATAAGCCAAACAATTAATCACTTTAAAAAGGATACGGTTCCACTTCCAAGTCTTCATCCACGAGCCACGAACCACGAGCATCACGAATATACCGGCAAACCCTAAACACCAACAATTGCGATACTCCGGATGTATCCCGATCCTACGACCCTTTCTCCCGAGGTAGGTCCATGCCCAGCAGGTGAACCACGCCTCTGGGGTAGTGGAGTATGCCTCAGCAAGAAAGGGAATAGGCACCATGGTAGTCTAGGAAGCACGGCAAGCCCGACACCGCCTGTGTTTCTTGATGCTACCATGTCCAAAAAGGTTGCGCAACCCCGAGACAAGTCACAAGCAATCAATATATCACATAACACATAAGAGGGACGACAAAGTAGGCCGCCCTCACAAATAAGCACGATATAAGTTCACATAAGCATGAGATTAGCTTAAAGACACCAAAAGAAGCAATCAACACAATTAATTCCAATAATCTACTCAAATAGCTTAAATATATCCTAAATATTCAATGCAAGGCATTACAATCCCACAACAAGTTCCAAATGCAACTAAAATGGCTAAAAACTACATTTCTCCTTTCTTTAACCGAGTTTTCTTTCTCCTAAGCATGGTTCGAGATTCCCAATCATACCCTAGTCTTTCTATATTCTTAATTAAGCTCAAAGGTACCTTTTAAAGTCATCAAAACTCATTTTTGAAGCAAAAGTTCGGGAAGGCCCTGAACGGGTTTGAACTACAACTATACTAACCGAACCCCATTTTCACGAAACGAAAGCACCAAAGGTGCTTCCTTAGCTCAAGGATACCCGAATCAATGCCCAAATTTGCTTGGATTGCTTAACGGGAAAAGCCCCCTTTTTAAAGTCGGCTATTTATGCAATTAAGTTCGATTTCTAGTGATTCAACCTCACAGGGCTTTTCAACTAATTTCACTAGGGTCTAGAGCACCTAATTGAAGCATCAATTCAAGCCAATTAGCAATTTTTCTCAAAACCCTAATTCTAAGAACTATTCATCATCTCTTTGATCAATATCAACATTCAACCATTAACTTTGTTATCAACCCTCAAAAGTTAACTCTATAGGCATCAAATAACTCATAGGAAGCATTCATAACAAGTTATAAAGCTATAATTGACAAATCAAGAAAATTAAACATATGAACATAAATTTTAAAAACAACAAAATGCATCTCTCTCACAATTTTTGAAGACAATGAAGCTTGTTGAAGTCCATAGATTGCTCAAAACCCTCCCAAGATCAAGCTAGGAGCTCAAAGTGCAAGAATGTTGAAGCAAAATCTCCTCTTTCTCTCCTATAGGTGGTAAGCCAAGCTTGAGGACATAGAGGTCATTTGTTTATTTGTTTTGATGACAAGAATAAGCCTTTTTGTTTTAATTTCATGAGTGGTTATTATTATATGTGGTGCATAGTTAATAACTTAAGCTAATTAGTCTAAAAAATTTGATCAATTAAGGCTAATTGCAATTTCAAATGCTTTTTAATTTAATACTAGCACTATTCTATCGTAACACTATTCAAAAGTCACGGAAAACATTTTTCAAACGCATACTCCTAAGCTCGAAAGTTCAAAACAAAAATTTCTTGGTTCCTTTTAAATGTCATATGACCTAGGAAAAATTTAAAATCAAGCTTTTGAAACAGTCAAAAATATTATGAATAGTAACCCCTAATAAAAACAATTAAGCAAAAAAAAAAATGATGCACGTAGAAATGCGCACATAGGTATGCAACGATTATAAATAAATTTTTATGATAAAATTCTCGGGTGTCACAGAAGAGTATGAACAAAAGGGTGTTGAAGAAAATGAAAGAAAAATTACTGAAAAGAGAAAACACTTGAGCTTTTTTTGGCCAAGAATGATCTAGCCAAGAACGATCTAGAAAAGTTCTCTTTTTGTCTAATGATGATCTGATGAGGTAAGGTGACGTCTGACCCATGTCAGATTCTACTTAGAAGGACAATTTTAGTCATAAAATGCAAAGTACAACATCGTATGCAACATTGCACAAGTCCTTTACTGCAAAATATTTAGTGTTTGACGATTTTGTCCCTGGGCAATATGGTCATAGAAAGAGAAAAGGTACAATAATGTTAACACAATGTGCAACCATTCTAAAGCCATGACGACCTAAAATTTTACCTAGATGGACAATTTTAACACTTTAAATCCTTTTAGTATATAGTAAAGATAAAATAGAGACTAGTTGAGCTTGTCCGCGCTGAACCCAATGTAAAATAAGAAGATATCGTATATGAAACATTAAATAAGATACATATATTGTTGGTTCAAAGCTTTTTAAAAATGGTTACATTTTTTAATACAAAGAAGTGAAAAAAAATGATTTTAAAATCCATAACAAATATCAAAAAAGTAGTCAAAAAACTAAAATAACTTCTAAAAATGGAGTAGCCATTAAATTAAATTTATAATTTATCACCATACATAAGTGGTCATTAGCCAAAAAATGCTTAAGTAAATGCTATTTAAGGACTTATAAGAGTTATGGTTAGTAAAACAAAAGTTGTTTATAATTATAAATTAATTCGAAAACTCATATATGACATTGCTCGATATAATATGCATATAATTCATTTTTTCTTTAAGCCAATGAACTTCATTCTGTAGTTCATTCTAATAGCAAGTTGCTTACAAGGCAGACAAAATTTGACAAAAACATGCCTATGCCAATAGGCCAAAAGAAAATCTACAGAAGCAATAGCAATAACAATAGGCAAAAAAAAATTGACAGGAGAAATACCTATGTCAAATGTGGAAATATTAGAACAATTTAAGCATCACTTCATGAGATGATCTTTCATGACTGCACAAATATATTTTTCGAGAACATTTTTCAGACTATAATAGACTGAATCATCAGTTAGTTGCTTCATCATGTATTATGCACATATTGCACTTGTGACAACTACATTTCGATGTGTGCCCAAGAGCAACATCTTAAGTCTCACGTTAAATTTCAAAAGAGCCGAAGAAGAGAAAATCAGCCATTCTTGGACACGCAAAGGGTTGTCGATTTTAACAGTGATATTCTAGCTCCCGCACTTCAATTGGTGCATTCCCTCATTAACTTGTACAATTTATCAACATCGTGTAAGATTCTATTAATTACCCATTTAACAAAGAGCTCAAACAGCAAATGATAAGCACGATTTATAGCTGCTTAGAGTTTTCTGTCAGCATTTGCAAAAAAGCAATGCTATGTCTCAAATTTCTGTCTCCAGAGACAATGTCCTACTAATACTGCTGTTACTTAATGCAAAGAGAAGATAACAGATAATCCAATCCAACAAACGATTGTACTAATCTTGATCTATAAATAGAAGCATTCCAAGTCATGCCATCATAGTAAGCAAGCTTAAAACAACAATCCAACAACAATAGTAAGCAGAATCAGGTGGTGCCAATACATAGGAGTACTGGAAATCACAAGAAATTTCTAAAACCATAAGGAAAGAGCATTCTAAAAGAAAAGGATGGAACTCCAAGAACTACATCTTGAATGTAAAACTTCAATTAGGAAAAGGAACAATAACTTATTTGTCTCACAAAGCTACAAATTTAGATGTACTAACACAAGGCATATTATCCAGGCTTCTATACTTTCCAAAATACTGGCACAAAATATATTGATGTTTCAGAAGTAAACACTTCAAAGTACTCCTCACAAAATATTGATAATTCATAGCTCAGGCTCATTTCACGAAAACTAACTTACACGAGACTTCCAAAGCTGAGAGAAAATAGAAAATGTATACCAAAAAGGAATGCAAAGGATCAAATATAAAATAGAAGCCATGTTTTCTAGCTTCATCAAGTTTAGGACTCGTATCATGTTTTTCAGATGACTAAGGTGTAACATGGGCTATTCGAAGTGGCAAAGGAGAACCAGAAGCAATAGCGTTGTGTTTAGCTAGTAGGCTTTGCAGGTTATCATTCAATTCAAGACCCTGCGCAAGATATTCTTTATCTCTACAACACAAATGAGAAATTATGTAACAAAAGAATTTATCAAGCACATAGCATATGCACAATAAAATGTTATATCAATTGATTTGAACCATAAAAAGGAGGTAAAATTCGTCAAACTAACTTGTACATATTGTACATACCCTGTGGTAGCTAAACTCTGCATCAACTTCTTTTGGTTTGCACTACATTACTAAAGAAGATGAACTATCACTTCGTCTTTTACAGCCTAGGAGAATAACTAAACCAATAGTCAGAAGCTCCCTAGCAATGCATCATCATAGCCAAAATATTGACAGATATATATACCAAGCGATCATTTGAATTCACAGCTTGTAACATCTCTGCCAAGAGATCTGCAACATCACACATGGAATTTATGCTTGATTACATGAGAAAACACAAGTTAGGTGAGAACATAGAGTGATGTCCCAAGATAAAGTGAGACTTACTGTGACGCCCGGGAATTTCATCACAATTGTTTTATAACTATTGCATACTTACTTGAGCATTCCTACGTGCATCATTTTTCTTGCTTAATTGCTTTATTTTGAAGCTACTATTCATAAGATTTTCGACCATCTTAAAAGTGGGATTTAATATTTTTTCTAGGTCATATGACACATAAAAGGAATCGGGAACTTATCGTTTTGGACTTTCAAGCTTGGGAACATGCATTTAGAAAATGTTTTTCGGGTAATTTGAATAGTGTTACGTATGTAACAATCTTTAAATTTCAACTAGTCATCATATAGCTTGAGTTTTAATTAGTTTGACTAAGATTTTATAGCAATTGACTTCAATTGTGATCACATACACATACATATACCCTTATACATACACATATGCCATTTTACTCAAGACAAAAAAAGTATTTAATACCCAAAATACCCCCTACCCGACGACAATAAGGAAGGAAAAGAGGAGAAAAAAATTATTCAACCTTTGCATCTTTGGCTCCTAGCTTGATCTTGAGGAGGTTTTGGAGGCCTTAGATCATCTACAACTTGTCTTCAACACTTGAATGTGAAGGAGTTGCATTTTATTTTGAGTTTAAAGTTAATTGCTTATGTGTTAATTTCTTATATTGTTGAGTATAGCTATAAAGCTTGTTTTGGATGCTTGTTAGATGATCATTAGAGACTCTAGAACTATCTTTTGTTGCTAGATAACTCCTTCCATGGTTAGAAGCTTAAATTACCCGAAGAAGATAATGGATAGTGCTTGGAATTAGGGTTTTGTGAAAACTTGTTAATTGGATTGATTTAAGGCTTCAATTAGGTGCTTTAGACATTAGTGGAACTAGTCATAGGCTCACGTGGGATTGAATTGCTCAGAAATGTGATAAAATGCAAATTTGGTAATTTTTAAAAAGGGGATATTTTTCGAAATGCAATCCGGGCATGTTTGGGTTTTGGTTTAGATATCATTGGGGTATGGAAGTACTTTTGATACTTTCGTTACGCGAAATTGGGGTTCGGATAGGGTAGTTGTAGTTAAAACCCGCCCGGGGCCTTCCTTAGCTTTTGCTTCTAAAACGGGTTCTTATGATCTTAGTAGGTGTATTTTGGCTTAATTAGGAATGTAGTATGATTAGGATATGGTTTTGTAATCTTGTAACGCACATACGAGAAGGAAAGCTTGGTTAAAGAAAGGGGAAAAGTAGTATTTGACTATTTTTTAGGCATTCGGAGCTTGTTGTTGTGTTATTATGTATTATATAGATTATCTAAAGTATAATTGAGCTATTGGAATAGACTGTGGGGAAAAGTTATGTTGATTGCTTCTTTTGAGACTATAGAGTTATTTTGTGTATATGTTGGTTCATTTTGCAATTAAATGCGAGGCCGACCTACTTTGTCGACCCTCTTACGTGTTATTTGATATATTGATTCTTGTGGGCTCGTCTTCGGATTGCGCAACCTTTTCGAACATGGTAGCGTTGAGAAACACGGGCGGCGTTGGGCTTGTCATGCTCCCTCGACTATCATGATGCCTATTCCCTTTCTCGCTGAGTATACTCCACTTTCCCAAATGCGTGGTTCACTTGCTGGGCATATGGACCTACCTCAGGAGAAAGGGTCGTAGGATCGGGATACATCTGGAGTGTCATACCCCAACTCAACCCCACCTACGATCAGTCAGGACACAACGGAATTTCGACAGTATAACGAAAGTAATTAGGACCCTAGGGCTCTAAACCAACCCTTTAGTGATACATACAACCAACACCACAAACCATTCAACATTCAACTCCTCAATTAAAACAACACAACCATATTATACACTAATCATTCTTCATCATAGTCAAAAGGGAGACTACTAAGTCAACATATATATGTCTTTAGACCAAGGTAGGTTATACAATACATCATATTACAATAACTATAAACAATCTCATGGCAAAGACTCCTGCACATAAGACTTATCCACGAAAGGCACATTTTCCTCTTCTGGAGGCACATACCCGTAATCTTGCTCAAGGACACCTGTAAGCATGCAATAATAGAGAGTGAGCTTATATAAAATAAGCCTAGTGAGGATTCGATAGATCTCTAACAGTATTTACTATACTCATTGGAGATAATTCTCTGAGCAGTAAACACATAACATTCATCAATAACAATATAACACATAGACTATAAAGACCAATCAATAAAGGATACACTAATTGGTGTAGCTCTAAACGCTATCACGATCTCAACCAACTTCTTATCACCCCCATGACACACACACCCGAGGTACCTCACTAGCCCTGCGCTCCATGGCATCTTCGCCCATGCGAGATGAGGGTAGTCTCTGGTAGTCATATCGTTATCAACCCGACAGCTCGATGCTGCCCGAGAGGTGGCACACACATACCAAGACTCAGCAATAAAATAAACAATCACATCACAAGAGGACAACTTTTTCCGTTGACTATCTCCCAGTTCATCAATAATCATTCAATAATTATATTTTCATCAATATAACATCAAATAATCAATTAGACAATAAACAACTAAGTTAGATGATAAAGTAAGCCATCCAACTTAACATACATTAAACACACAATCAAACCCTAGTCTAATCGTTAACAACTCACAATTCAATCACTCAAATACCACCCAATCAACTAAAGGCACAATTCAATATTTTAAAGAAAGATAACCTAAACTTCAAATAATCATATCTTACATTCTACTAATCCAAACAACTCCAAACCAGTTTTTATCACACACCCACTTAATCAACTACATTAGTCCTCTCGAAAACCAACCAAAACACATCCAAATCAAGCCCGACAACCCTAAAATCCTAATGCATCAAGGCTGAAATTTCTGGACTTTTACACCGACATCGCAATCAAAAATTCGACATTACAACATTACTACCACATATTTAACAAACTTTTAGAAATCGACGGCAATTGATTCCAACCACTACAACTCAAAATAATCAACAAATAGCCAAACTATCAACTTTAAATACCCGAAAATAAAAATTTATGCTACAATGGTTCAAATCTCACAAGAATACATATAAACGATCCTTAGCATGCACTGAGCAATAATATAACTTCAAATTAACATTCTAACAGTTCAATAATCAATTATATGCAAAAACATAAATTATGACTTTTGAGATCTAGAAGTTTTCTCTCACCTTTGATCCGAAGCAAGCCTAGATATGCGTGCTATGCATGCCCAACAAGCGGAATCCAACTCGGTATGAAAAACTACGAACAAAAACTAGCCTTTTCTATGAAATTTTGCTTTGAAACTTGAAGAAAAACTCTTGGCTTTTCTCTCTAATGGCTCTTGGCCATGTAGGTGTAAAATGAGTGTGTTTTGTGCTTTGCAATTGTATGTTGATGCATATTAAGTAAAGGCCAAACAAATTAAATCAAAGTCAAAGGTGGAAACTAGTTATTTTTAGTCTTTTCTTGTCTTTTAATTCATTTTATTGACTATTTCTTGCTCAACTATTAATTTGACACCTAAATTAATTCTAGACAATATATTTTAGGTGACAAAGAGTTTTACATTTAAACAATTTTACCCGAATCGGCTTAAAACTTGATTTTCGCAAAAGACAGTGTAAAAACCCTTTTAAAATTCTAAGCCAATTTGAAAACCGTTTTAATCAAACACAGGTTTATTTAAATCCGAGGACTAAGTTTTGAAACACCTAAAACACCTGTGTCAAAATTTTAGCGGACGTGCGTCCAAAATGCTATTCATAAAAATTGACAATAAAATTTCTGATTCCATTTTTGATGAAAATTTTATGAATGCACATTTAGCATGTAGTAGGAGTATTAATCACATATTTAGCACATTCCAAGTCATATAGCACATAAACAGGTCAATTCATGCAAAACGAGATAAAACACGCAAATCGAGATAAGATAGAAAAGTGGGGTTTCACATTCTCCCCCCTTTAAAGAAATTTCATCCTCGAAATTCTTACGTGATGTACGGAATAGATCTGGATACTGCTGCTGCATCTGATCTCTTATCTCCTTTGTAGCTTTCTCAATAACGTGATGCTTCCACAACACCGTGATGCTTCCATAACACCTTGACTATCAGAATCTTCTTCGATCTCAACTCCCGTTCCATCTGATCAAGAATGCGAATCGGCCGCTCGTCATAAGTCAGATTCTCACGAAGCAGTAGCGGCTCTGGCTCAAGAATATGAGAAGGATCCAGATTATATTTTCGTAAATTAGACACGTGAAATACATCGTGGACATTAGAGAAATTTTATGGTAAAGCCAACCGATATGCCCACTTGCCAACCCTGCCGGTAATCTCAAATGGCCCTACAAACCTCGGACTCAGCTTACCATCTTTGCCATAACGAGCAAACCCTTTACGAGGAGACAATCTCAAGAAAACCCAATCTCCGACTGCAAACGCCAAGTCCCGACGACGCTTATCAGCATAACTCTTGAATTTACTCTACGCCGTAAGCATTCTCTGCCTGATCAACTGAACATTCTCAATCTTCTCTAGAAGCTCTGGCATAATAGTCGGATCAATAGTGTTCATCTCCCCTACCTCATCCCAATACAAAGGTGAATGACACTTACGACCGTAAAGAGCTGCAAAAGGTGCCATCCCAATAGTAGCTTGATAATTATTGTTATAGGTAAACTCGACAAGTGGTAGATGTTTCTCCTAGTTCTTCCTGAAGTCCAGAACACAAGCCCTGAGCATATATTCCAGAATCTGAATAGTACTCTCGGACTGACCGTCGGTCTTTGGATGATACGCTGTATTGAAATTCAGCTGAGTACCCAAAGTCTCCTGAAGTTTCTCCTACAAGCGAGAAGTAAATCGAGGATCTCGATCTAAGACAATACTAGATGGAATCCCGTGAAGTCTGATAATCTAATCCAAATAAAGATCCATCAACTTTGCAACTTCATCTCCCTTCCTCATCGAAATAAAATGAGTTGTCTTCGTCAAACGATCCACGATAACCCAAACTGCATCGTTACCCCTCAAAGTTCTAGGCAAACCAGTGATGAAGTCCATCGTAATATGTTCCCATTTCCACTCGGGTATAGCTTACGGCTGAAGCAAACCCGCAGGTCGTTGATGCTCGGCTTTCACTCGCTGACAAGTCAAACATCTAGATACAAACTGGGCAACTTCCCTCTTCATGTTATTCCATCAATAATGTTGATTCAAGTCCCGATACATCTTGGTTCCACCGGGATGAATAGTGTACTTAGAATTATGAGCCTCCTCCAGAATACCTCGCCTCAAATCTGGTTCATCGGGAACACAAACCCTGTTCCGAAACCAAAGAATACCATCCACATGGACTTTGAAGTCAGACTGATCATCCGTGGTCTGATCCTTGATCTTCTGAAGTTTAACTTCAAGTTGCTGAGCTTCTCTGATCTGAGACAGCAATAAAGGCTGAATACGGAGATGTGAACACATCACCCTAACCTGAGTCAATTCCGGTCTCCAATAAGTGAATTCCTCAAGAACCTCCCACTTCTTAATAGCCAAACAAGAAATACTCGCCTTACGGCTAAGAACATTTGCTACAACGTTTGCCTTCCCAGGCAGATAATTGATAGAATAATTATAATCTCCGAGAAGTTCCATCCACCTCTGCTGACGCATATTCAACTCCTTCTATGAGAACAAGTACTTCAGACTCTTATGATCAGTGAAAATCTCGAACTTACTGCCCCACAGATAATGCCGCCACTTTTTCAATGTGAAGACCACAGCTGCCAACTCAAGATCATGAGTCGGATAGTTCACCTCATAAGGCTTCAACTTTCTAGAAGCATAGGCAATAACCCGGCCGTTCTGCATAAGTACACATCCCAAGCCCTCCTTGGATGCATCGCTGTAAATAACCATATTATCGGTCCCCTCTGGTAGAGCAAGTACATGAGCGATAGTCAATCTCTTTTTCAACTCCTGAAACCCACTCTCACATTTCTCATCCCATGTAAAGCTAGTCCGTTTTTGAGTCAGCTTAGAAAGTGGCCCGGCAATCTTCAAAAAGTCCTTGACAAACTTACGGTAATAACCTGCCAAGCCAAGGAAGCTACGAACCTCTGAAACATTCTCTGGCCGTTTCCAAGACATCACCACTTCAATCTTAGTGGGATCTACTGATATACCGCTCTGTGTAATCACATGGCCAAGAAAAGATATGCATTGCAGCAAAAATTCACATTTGCTGAAATTGGCAAACAATTGATGCTTATGCAGCTTCTATAAGACAAGCCGTAAATGTTGCTCGTGCTCCGATTCAGATTTAGAATAGACCAAGATATCATCAATAAAGATTACCACGAACTGGTCCAAGTACGGCTGAAAAACCCGATGCATAAAGTCCATAAATGCTGCCAGTGCAGTAGTTAATCCAAAGGGCATAGTAACAAACTCATAATGCCTATACCGAGTCCTGAAGGCAGACTTCGGAACATCCTCCGTGCGAATCTAAATCTGATAATACCCCTACCTCAAGTCAAACTTAGAGTAGACTTTGGCTCCCTGAAGTTGATCAAACAACTCATCAATCAGTAGTAAAGGATACTTGTTCTTGATGGTCACCTGATTCAAACCACGATAATCAATACACAATCTCAAAGTACCATCCTTCTTCTTCACAAATAAAACAGGAGCTCCCCAAGGTGAAGAACTTTGCCTAATGAACCCCTTCTCTAACAACTCTTGCAACTGAGTTTTCAACTCCTTCAACTCAGCTGGTGCCATCCGGTATGCTGATTTAGAAATAGGTTGAGTACCGGGAACAAGATTAATCACAAACTCCATATCTCTCTATGGTAGTAACCATGGCGACTCCTCTGGAAATACATTGGGATATTCCTGAATAATAGGAACTTCCTCCAGTTGTAGCTTATCAGATGGCTTGTTGATCAAATAAGCTAGATAACCCGAACACCCCTTACTCACTAACTTAACAGCCTTAATTGCTGAGACAACAAAACTCGTCTTAGCACCCCGATTCCCTACTACCTCAACCACTGGCTGATCTGGCAAATGAAACTGTACTACCTTTGTTCTATAGTTTAACTGGGCATCATACTTAGAAAGCCAGTCCATACCCAAAATAACATCATACCCCCGGATAGGAAATAAGATAAGGTCCGAAGAAAAATTATGTCCCTTAACATGTATTATACAATCCTTACATACTAAGCCAGTAATATATTTATCAGTCAAAGAGGTACTAATCTCAACCACATAAGGCAGTTTTTCATGTTGCATATTAACACGTTGCACACAAGCAGGAGTAATGAAAGAATACGTAGCACCAGAATCAATCAACACTTTAACAAGTTAACCAAGTATAAGGAAGTTACCTTCATATCAACTGCAGTCTCCTCAGGCATCTCCTTCATATCAACTGTGTAGGCCCGAGCCTGAACCCTCTACTGCTGAGGTGCACTGCCCGCAGGTCTACCCTGATAACTCTGAGTCGCTGCCCGACCCTCAGTCCTCAGATATCTAGGGCAATCCTTTGCCCTATGCTGATTGCTGCCGCAACCCAGACAAGTCCCTGCCTTCGCCCTGCAGTCGGCCTCCACATGGCCCTGACGCTTGCAAAAAGTACACTGTGATGACGAAGCACTGACACTTCCCCTAGAAGAACCAGAAGCCGAGAAAGCAACTGTACCAGCCTGCTGCTGAGGTCTAACAACACTAGGCCTATATTGACCCTGAGACTGGGTCGGCCTAAACTGGGACTGAGCCTGATAAGACCCCTGCTGAAACTGTGGCCGATAATAACTCTGCTGACCCTGTGGTCTAAAAGAGCTCTGCTGTGCTGGCAGCCCGTACACAACCTGCTGTACCAGAGGCCTAAACAATCCCTGCTAACCCTGTGGCTGAAATGGCCTCTTGCTAGGCTGACTAGACACAATCTGTTCCCCCTTTCTCTTCTCCAGTCTAAAAGCTGCATCAAAGGCCTAAGTAAATATATCATACTGATTCAGGGCCATCGCATCCTGAATCTCGGGCCTCAACCCCAACATAAACCTACGAGTCTTGCGCTCCTCGTCAGCCACAAACTCCAGTGCATACCGGGATAGTCTAGTAAAAGTAGCCTCATACTGAGCCACTGAAGCATCTCCCTGCACTAAGGCCAGAAACTCTGCCTCTCTCCTCTCCCTTGTGATCCTCGGGACATACTTCGCCCTGAAAGCTCTCAGAAAGGTATCCCAAACATACGGAATACCCTGAGTCTCCCAACTAGATTTCACCGTGTCCCACCACTCCTCTGCCTCATCATCAAGCAAATATATAGCAAAGGTGACCTTCCGCTCATCGGTATAATCAAGAGGGTCAAATATCTTCTACACCTTATTAATCCATGCCTCAGCTTTCCAATCATCTGGCTCCCCTTGAAACTGCGGTGGATAATACCCTAAGAACTCTTTCAGTGTACCACGCCCATGGTATCCACCCTGAACATTCAGTAACTGATTTTGCAATGCCTGAGCTTGGGCAGCCTGCCCCGCTAGTAACAGTGCCTGACCGGCCATAATCTCAGTCATCCTATCAAAAGCTGCACCTAAACGATCATCACCCCTATCTCGGCCCGGTGCCACATTTCTCGGAACCTCATCAACTACCTCAGACCTACCTCTGGTCCTCGGTCTACTAACCATACTACTAATCAAAGAGTTAGCACAAGTTATAGCACGTAAACAAACTATGAACAACTATTAACACATAAACAACAAACTCATATAAAGCACATAAATCACTTAAGTATCAATCACATAAACAAATTGATCACATAATCACATAATCACTTAATCATTTAATCATATTAACACATAGTTCACTTTTCTTTCACTTCATACATACTTTCATGCTAAGACCATTACACACATTCCGAGAATACCCTGGCTGACAACTAACATGCACTCTGATACCACTTAAATGTCACGCCCCAACTCAATCCCACCTACGATCAGTTAGGACACAACGAAATTTCGACAGTATAACGACAGTAATTAGGACCCCAGGGCTCTAAGCCAACCCTTTAGTGATACATACAACCAATACCACAAACCATTCAACATTCAACTCTTCAATTAAGACAACACAACCATATTATACACTAATCATTCTTCAACAATCCATTCATAGTTATATGCCTCCGTTCCAACATAAAACATTAACTATACATACAATTCAAAATATATTATAAACTAACTTAGCAACCCAATCATAGTCAAAAGAGAGACTACTGAGTCAACATACATATGTCTTTATACCAAGGTAGGTTATACAATACATCATATTACAATAACTATAAACAATCTCATGGCAAAGACTTTTGCACATAAGACTCATCCACGAAAAGCACATTTTCCTCTTCTGGAGGCACGTACCCGTAATCTTGCTCAAGGACACTTGTAAGCATGCAATAATAGAGAGTGAGCTTATATAAAATAAGCCCAGTGAGGATTCGATATATCTCTAACAGTATTTACTATACTCTTTGGACATAATTCTCTGAGCAGTAAACATATAACATTCATCAATAACAATATAACACATAGACTATAATGACCAATCAATAAAGGATACACTAATTGGTGTAGCTTCAAACGCTATCACGATCTCAACCAACTTCTTATCACCCTCATGACACACACACCCGAGATACCTTACTAGCTCTGCCTTCATGGCATCTCCGCCAATGCGAGATGAGGGTAGCCTCTGGTAGTCATGCCGTTATCAACCCGATAGCCCGATGCTGCTCGAAAGGTGGCACACATATACCAAGACTTAGCAATAAAATAAACAATCACATCACAAGAGGACAACTTTTTCCGTTGACTATCCCCGGTTCATCAATAATCATTCAATAATCATCTTTTCATCAATATAACATCAAATAATCAATTAGACAATAAACAACTAAGTTAGATGACAAAGTAGGCCATCCAACTTAACATGCATTAAACACACAATCAAACCCTAGTCTAACTGTTAACAACTCACAATTCAATCACTCAAACACCACCCAATCAACTAAAGACACAATTCAATATTTTAAAAAAAGACAACCTAAACTTCAAATAATCATATCTTACATTCTACTAATCCAAACAACTCCAAACTAGTTTATATCACTCACCCACTCAATCAACTACATTAGCCCTCTCGGAAACCAACCAAAACATATCCAAATCAAGCCCAACAACCCTAAAACCCTAATGCGTCAAGGCTGAAATTTTTGGACTTTCACACCGACATCGTAATCGAAAATTTGACATTACAACATTACTACCACGTATTTAACAAACTTTTAGAAATCGATGGCAATCGATTCCAACTACTACAACTCAAAATAAGCAACAAATAGCCAAACTATCAACTTTAAATACCCGAAAATAAAAATTTATGCTACAACGGTTCAAATCTCACAAGAATGCATATAAACAATCCTTAGCATGCACTGAGCAATAATATAACTTCAAATTAACATTCTAACAGTTCAATAATCAATTATACGCAAAAATATAAAATATGACTTTTGAGATCTAGAATTTTTCTCTCACATTTGATCCGAAACAAGCCTATATATGCGTGCTATGCGTGTCCAATAAGCGAAATCCAACTCGGTATGAAAAACTATGGACAAAAACTAGCCTTTTCTATGAAATTTTTCTTTGAAACTTGAAGAAAAACTCTTCGCTTTTCTCTCTAATGGCTCTCGGCCATGTAGGTGTAAAATGAGTGTCTTTTGTGCTTTGCAATTGTGTGTTGATGCGTATTAAGTAAAGGTCAAACAAATTAAATCAAAGTCAAAGGTGGAAACTATTTATTTTTAGTCTTTTCTTGTCTTTTAATTCATTTTATTGACTATTTCTTGCTCAACTATTAATTTGACACCTAAATTAATTCTAGACAATATATTTTAGGTGACAAAGAGTTTTACATTTAAACAATTTCGCCCGAGTCGGCTTAAAACTCGATTTTCGCAAAAGACCCTTTTAAATTCCTAAGCCGATTTGAAAACCATTTTAATCAAACACAGGTCTATTTAAATCTGAGGACTAGGTTTTGAAACACCTAAAACACTTGTGTCAAAATTTTAGCGGACATGCGACCAAAACACTATTCACAAAAATCGACGATAAAATTTCTGATTCCATTTTTTATGAAAATTTCATGAATGCACACTTAGCATGTATTAGGAGTATTAATCACATATTTAGCACATTCCAAGTCATATAACACATAAACAGGTCAATTCATGCAAAACAAGATAAAACACGCAAATCGAGATAAGATAGAAAAGTGGAGTTTCACACAGAGTATCCCAACTTGTTGGAATAAGGGTTTGCCGGCACTTGCGTGAAGTTCGTGGCTCGTGGTTCGAGATTGAAGACTTGAAGTGAAACCGTATCCTTTTTAATGTGGTTAATCACTTGCTATTTAATCTTGTTGTTTATGTTATATATATATATATATGACTTCTTATGTTTGCATATCATATTGCATGCCCCGATATGTTGCATCACCTCCCTCGTTGGGTAACTTTGTTGCTCACTCCTTATTTACATGTTTCAAGAGAAGTTGAGGTAGATCCCCAACTAATAGCAGTAGAGGAAGGAGAAAAAGTGCAAGTAGAATAGATTCCTTGATTCCTGTATGATAAGGTGGACTATATGTGAAGTTGCGTGGTGTTGTTGCTAGTTGTTGTGTTTTGAGGCCTTGGGGTCTTGTGTATATGTTTGGGAGTTGTAATCTTGTATGTTAGATAAAGTTAGATGGCTTGTAATAATAGATTTTAGATTACTTCTTCTATTGCATGCTTGGGTGTTTATTAACTCAATGGTAGAACTTGATTATAGTTGTATTCAACTACTTTTAGTTAAAGTTAACTTGCCTTGCATGCTTGTGTGCTCTAAGTAGATTTTGTTGCTCCAAGGCTTGGATGGCCTTGAGATCTTGGCTTGGATATGGAAAATCTTGAAAGATAGGTTGTATGAGTTGTTGTTTGTGGTTCAAATACTGTATGCGATTGTTTGCAGGTACCAGTTTAGTCCACGGTATAAAGGAGACTCTGTCCGAGTGACAGGTCCAGACTTGACCTATAGCGTGGGGTTTGGTTCGAGGCGTTACACTTACTTGTTCGGGGCGTTACACTTACTCTAGAACTGCATACACCAAGAAGACCATAAGTCGAAAACAAACCGTAGTCCAGTTCTCACCTTAGGTTTTCTGTCTCTATGGCCATGGCTTCAACAAGCCTTATGTGAAACCCCACTTTTCTGCTTTAACTCGATTTACGTGTTTTATCTCGTTTTGTGTGCATTTGACCTGTTTATGTGCTATATGACCTAGAATGTTATAATTTTGATGTCAATACTCCTAATACGTGCTAAATGTGCATTCATGAAATTTTCATAAAAAACGGGATCAGAAATTTTATCGTCGATTTTTAGTGAATAGTATTTTCGAAACACGTCCGCTAAAATTTTGAAACTGGTCTTTTTAACCCTTCTAGACCTAGACCACGGACTTTAATAGACCTGTATTTGATTAAAACGGTTTTAAAATCAGCTTAAGAATTTATTAGGGTTTTTACACCGACTTTTGCGAAAATCGAGTTTTAAGCCGACTCGGGTGAAATTGTTTGATTGTAAAACTTCTTGTCACCTAAAAATAATTTACTTGAGCTAGCTTGGGTGTTGAATAATTGTTTTGAACTTTGGTGATCATAAAAATGCATTTAAAGTCAAGAAAACACTAAAAATAATTAGTTTTCACTTTGACTTTCTTTTAGTTATTTGACCTTTGCTTAATATATGATCAACAAACATTAAAAACAAAGCAAAACACCACCAAAAACACACACAAAACCGTGGCTCCTTGGAGGAGAAAGATGAAGGCATTTTCAAAGCATTTTTCTCATAGATTTTGTATTTCAAAGCCGAATTGAGTGATTCAAAGCTTGAAATTGATTGTTGGGCATCCATTCTACACATTTCTTGCATCAAAACACATCAAAGGTGAGAGAAAAATTCTAGATCTCAAAACTCATATTTTGTGTTTATGCGTATAAATGATTATTGAACCGTTAGAATTGTAATATGATGTAGATTATTACTCCTTGCATGCTAGGGATCGTTTAGTGGTAATACTACGAGTTTCTGTCGGATGTAGCATAATTTTTATTTTTCGGGTATTAAATTTTGATTAAATTGTTTAATGTTGAATTAATTGAGTTGTGATGATCGAAATCGATTGCCGTTGATTTCTAAATACTTGATAATTACGTGTTAGCGCTGTTGTAATGCCGAATTTTCGATTACATTGCTCGTGGGAAAGTCCGGAAAATCCAGCCAAGACATCCTAGGGTTTTAGGGTTATCGGGCATGATTTGGAGGTGTTATGGTGGATTTCCGAGAGGGCTAATGTAGTAGGTTGAATGGGTGAGTGATAGAAACTGATTTGGCAATGTTTGGGTTAGTAGAATGTAAGTTATGAATTTTTGAAGTTTAGGTTGTCATTCTTTAATTTCTTGAACGATGCCTTTAGATGATTGGGTGGTGTTTGAGTGTTGAATGGTGAGTTGTTGATGAGTAATTTAGGGTTTAATTGTGTATATAATGCATGTCCGGTTAGATGGCCTACTTTGTCATCTAACTAAGTTATTGTTGCTTAAATGATAATTGATGCTATCAATGATGAATAAATGATGATTGATTGATGATTGATTGATAATTGATTGATGATTGATGATTATGGAGTCTTGGTATGTGTGTGCCACCTCTCGGGCAGCGTTGGGCTGTCGGGTTGATAACGGCATGACTACCAGAGGCTACCCCCAGCTTGCATGACGGAGGTGTCATGGAGGGAGGGGCTAGTGAGGTACCTCGGGTGCGTGAGTAATGGGGAGTCATAAGAAGAACGGTTGAGATCGTGATGGCGTTTGGAGCTACACCAAATAGAGTATCCTTTATTGAATGGTTATATAGTTATGTGATGATAGTATTATTTATGTTATTGTGTGTTTACTGACTCAAAGGATTATTCCAAGGAGTTTAGTAGACCTTGCTCGAGATCTATCGGATCCTCACTGAGCTTATTTATATAAGCTCACTCTCTATTATTGCATGCATACAGGTGTTCTTTCGCAGGATTACGGGTACGTGCCTCCTGAAGAGGAGAATGTAGAAAATGTGCCTTACGTGGAAGAGTCTTATGTCCCTGAGTCTTATTAGTGATGCTATGTTGTTTACTATCATGTATATCAGCTTAGTAGACTTTTATCTGTTTTGAAATTCCTATTGTATAAGATGCTCAAAAGATCATGAGTTAGTTTATACTATCTTAGCAGTTATTCTTTTGCCCTTGTTTAGATTGCTAGGTTGGTATTAATATGGTTGTATTGTATATCAAAGTTTAAATGTTATGTTGGAACGGAGGCATATAACGATGAATGTTTATTGTATATTATGGGTATGATGTATGTTGTTATGTTTTTGAGGAGTTGTTGTTGTATGGTTTATGTATGATGTTCTAAAGAGGTTGGTTTAGAGCCTCGGTATCCTATTCACTGTCGTTATACTGCCGAAATTCCGTTGCGTCCTGACTGATTATAGGAGGGGTCGAGTTGGAGCGTGACATTTAAGTGGTATCAGAGCTTGATTAGCTGTCAGCCGGGGTATCCTCGGAATGTGGGTATGGTCTAAGCATGCAAGTAAGTATTAAGTGAAAGAAAAGTGAAATATATGTTAATATGTTTATGTGATTAATTTAGTTATGTGTCTAACTTTCTATGTGATCAATATGCTTTACGTGTTAAGTGAACTAACGTGGTTGATTTGTTTTATGTGATAACGTGTCTTACGTACTCAATGTGTTGTAGTTAATATGCATTTTGTGATTAATGTGTATTATGTGACAAATGTGTTTTATGTGATTGAAGTGTCTGTGTGAAGTTAGTTGTTTATGTGGTTTTAATTGCTTATAACTAGCTTATGTGAAACAACGTGCTTTAGGTGCTCAATGTACTTTAAGTGACCAATGTGAGTTACGTGATCAACTTGTTTTATGTGAAGTTTGTTGCTTATGTGACTTTAGTTGTTTATAACTTACTTCTGTGATATAACCTGTTTATGTGATATTGGCTTCTTATATGTTGAATTGTGTGTTATGTGATAATGTTGCATTGTATGATAATTGCGCATTACGTTATACTTGTCTTTCATATGATATAGTTGCATACATGTTTTAACTCGTGAATGACCTTTTAATGTCTAGGGTGACTGCAAGAGTTTTCGGAAATAGAGATAGGCCATGATTTTGAATTATTATTATTCTAGAAGTTTATCAGTTAGATTTTAATTGTTATGTTTATGGAATTTAGTTTCGGCTTAGTGGATTGATCTTGATGTTCCTTTAGCGAGACTGAAGTTGTTCGAGGAAATATCAATGTATCTTGATGATTATAATTACTTTTGTTGCCATGTTTAACTTATTATTACTTGGAGATGAATCATAAGTTGAGGTTTCTGTGAGGTTGTGATTAGACACTTTTGGAGTCTCAATTCAGATTATACTTTCTTGAGGTTATTTTAGAATGAATTTATTTGAGGAATTAGTGATGTATATTTTTGAATGGAATGAACTGTGGTATAACATGTGAATATGTCTACTATCTGGGATTGCTATATTATTAATGGGTATTTTGGAGTTTTGATCTTTAAACCTTGGAGACAATTGGAGTGATTCCTGACTAAAGTTACTTTATTCGAGGATGTAATTGTTAGGAAATAGAATTATTTGAGGAAATAAGAATGCATTTTGGTGACTGAACATTTACTTGCCTACATCGAGCTTTTGAGTTCTAGGTGGTATGACTTTCTAAATTGTTGATTAGGGATTCTCTTATGTTATAATTGGTTAATATGAATCTATATTGTGTTATCAGATTTTGGAGTCCTCATTAGTTAATCTTGTTGGGTAATCGGTGATTTATCTTGTTTAGTGATTGGTCTGGTACGGAATGTAAAATTTTGGAGTGATTTATCTTGTTTGGTGATTGTTACGACTCCTTAGGTTCTTTAGATCTCCTTAGTGTCTTGTTTTGAAGGAAGATAGATTGTAGGATTTGACTTGTTGGTGTTTAAGTGTGTAGGTGGGACACCCTTCTTGTGCTTCATAATTCTATCGGTCTTATTATTATCTTTTACTCTATTCTCACTTATTTGAGAGAGAGTTACACTTTTCTAGCCTATCAATTGTTTCTTGAAAGTTTGCTTATTGGATTAATGGATCCTATACTCATTTGACATTATTTCTATTCTTAACATTCATATTTGTTTCTTGTAGCAATGTCGCTTATTGGAGTTAAGGTTTGAGACTTCTATATTTCATTCTATATCTCCAGCCATTCGTTTCAGTATTTTATTTCATCCTATTACTATTCATTTGAAAGTAATCTCTCTGTGGGTATACCATTTTACTTATTCGAATTTCACTTGCTTGATGTACTCCCTACCTAAATACATCATTGTCATTCTTGTTGATCCTTGTTAATCCTATTGTTTTATTATTAAATCCTGAGCCATTACTTTGCTTGTAATTGTTCATTCAATATACTCGGCATTGTCCTTCTTATTTATACTTCTTTGGCTATTGTGTGCTGAGATACTCTTGCCACTCATATTTTCTATTGAATTAATCATCTCTTATCTCTTAATTTCATTTCACCTCAAGTACAACTTACTTGTTGGTTCTTTGAACAATTATCAAGAATTGAAATATCTACTTGTTCATGAATTTTTGTTCAACATACTCAGCACTGTTTTGACTCGTCATCATCCTTTGTTCGTACTTATTTAACTGATAGGTGCTGAGACATTTCTTATCTTAGTTATCATGCTTCCTTATTAAACTATTAGGCTCTTGATTCTCTAACCTGTTTGAGCTCTTGTTCACTTGATTGTTGGCTCGAATATGACTTTCCATATTCGTATTTCCTTGTAAATTTCATAAGAGCCATATTCTGACAAATGTCACTTTTGAAATATTTTCTTGATCAATAATCATTCATGTTATCGTGAATGAGTTTTTAAACCCTCGTGGTGTTCATAGAACTCTTTTGTGTAGTAGGAGATGATTGATAAGTAGTGGTGTCATGCTAAGACTTTGGAGTTGCGATTTCTTTCATATGCAATACGATATTAGGTAGGAGAGAATTATGAATTGAAGATTGTCTTGGAATTATGATCATCAACTTGCAGTCAACAGAGTTTGTTCTTTTGAGGTCTTTGGTTAGGTGTTATCCTAAGAGATAAATGAGAACTAAGAGAAGTATTATTAAGTGTAACAATTGAGGATTTAATTGTCTGTCAGTTCGAGAATTGCGCGGACGCAATTATTTTAAGGAGGGGAGAATGTGAAACCCCACTTTTTTGCTTTAACTCGATTTACGTGTTTTATCTCGTTTTGTGTGCATTTGACCTGTTTATGTGCTATATGACCTAGAATGTTATAATTTTGATGTCAATACTCCTAATACGTGCTAAATGTGCATTCATGAAATTTTCATCAAAAACGGGATCAGAAATTTTATCGTCGATTTTTAGTGAATAGTATTTTTGAAACACGTCCGCTAAAATTTTGAAACTGGTCTTTTTAACCCTTCTAGACCTAGACCACGGACTTTAATAGACCTGTATTTGATTAAAACGGTTTTAAAATCGGCTTAAGAATTTATTAGGGTTTTTACACCGACTTTTGCAAAAATCGAGTTTTAAGCCGATTCGGGTGAAATTGTTTGATTGTAAAACTTCTTGTCACCTAAAAATAATTTACTTGAGCTAGCTTGGGTGTTGAATAATTGTTTTGAACTTTGGTGATCATAAAAATGCATTTAAAGTTAAGAAAACACTAAAAATAATTAGTTTCCACTTTGACTTTCTTTTAGTTATTTGACCTTTGCTTAATATATGATCAACACACATTAAAAACAAAGCAAAACACCACCAAAAACACACACAAAACCGTGGCTCCTTGGAGGAGAAAGATGAAGGCATTTTCAAAGCATTTTTCTCATAGATTTTGCATTTCAAAGCCGAATTGAGTGATTCAAAGCTTGAAATTGATTGTTGGGCATCCATTCTACACATTTCTTGCATCAAAACACATCAAAGGTGAGAGAAAAATTCTAGATCTCAAAACTCATATTTTGTGTTTATGCGTATAAATGATTATTGAACCGTTAGAATTGTAATCTGATGTTAGATTATTGCTCCTTGCATGCTAGGGATCGTTTAATGGTAATACTACGAGTTTCTGTCGGATGTAGCATAATTTTTATTTTTTGGGTATTAAATTTTGATTAAATTGTTTAATGTTGAATTAATTGAGTTGTGATGATCGAAATCGATTGCCGTTGATTTCTAAATACTTGATAATTACGTGTTAGCGCTGTTGTAATGTCGAATTTTTGATTACATTGCTCGTGGGAAAGTCCGGAAAATCCAGCCAAGACATCCTAGGGTTTTAGGGTTATCGGGCATGATTTGGAGGTGTTATGGTGGATTTCCGAGATGGATAATGTAGTAGGTTGAATGGATGACTGATAGAAACTGATTTGGCAATGTTTGGGTTAGTAGAATGTAAGTTATGAATTTTGGAAGTTTAGGTTGTCATTCTTTAATTTCTTGAACGATGCCTTTAGATGATTGGGTGGTGTTTGAGTGTTAAATGGTGAGTTGTTGATGAGTAATTTAGGGTTTAATTGTGTATATAATGCATGTCCGGTTAGATGGCCTACTTTGTCATCTAACTAAGTTATTGTTGCTTAAATGATAATTGATGCTATCAATGATGAATAAATGATGATTGATTGATGATTGATTGATAATTGATTGATGATTGATGATTATGGAGTCTTGGTATGTGTGTGCCACCTCTCGGGCAGCGTTGGGTTGTCGGGTTGATAACGGCATGACTGCCAGAGGCTACCCCCAGCTCGCATGACGGAGGTGTCATGGAGGGAGGGGCTAGTGAGGTACCTCGGGTGCGTGAGTAATGGGGAGTTATAAGAAGAACGGTTGAGATCGTGATGGCGTTTGGAGCTACACCAAATAGAGTATCCTTTATTGAATGGTTATATAGTTATGTGATGATAGTATTATTTATGTTATTGTGTGTTTACTGACTCAAAGGATTATTCCAAGGAGTTTAGTAGACCTTGCTCGAGATCTATCGGATCCTCACTGGGCTTATTTATATAAGCTCACTCTCTATTATTGCATGCATACAGGTGTTCTTTTGCAGGATTACGGGTACGTGCCTCCTGAAGAGGAGAATGTGGAAAATATGCCTTACGTGGAAGAGTCTTATGTCCCTGAGTCTTATCAGTGATGTTATGTTGTTTACTATCATGTATATCAGCTTAGTAGACTTTTATCTGTTTTGAAATTCCTATTGTATAAGATGCTGAAAAGATCATGAGTTAGTTTATACTATCTTAGCAGTTATTCTTTTGCCCTTGTTTAGATTGCTAGGTTGGTATTAATATGGTTGTATTGTATATCAAAGTTTAAATGTTATGTTGGAACGGAGGCATATAACGATGAATGTTTATTGTATATTATGGGTATGATGTATGTTGTTATGTTTTTGAGGAGTTGTTGTTGTATGGTTTATGTATGATGTTCTAAAGAGATTGGTTTAGAGCCTCGGTATCCTATTCACTGTCATTATACTGCTGAAATTCCGTTGCGTCCTGACTGATTATAGGAGGGGTCGAGTTGGGGCGTGACACCTTACCAAAGAATTGTTTGGTATTCCATAGCCTGGCTATTGTTGTCTTGGTATAGGATGAGTCATAGGTAGGGTAAATTTTGGAAACGTATCATGTGACCTCTACAGAAATTCTACACCAGATCGCTGCCACAAGTACAGAGAAAATAAAAAGAATAGTTGTATGAACCACTGTACACAACACAAAAGGCTATTGCTTCCAACTATACGTGAATAAGAAGCAATGCAATAAAGTCATTAAAGATAGAATTCCACTCTTTGTTGTTCTTGAACTTGTCTATAGTTGCAGGCAATAGGACATAAGAAATACAATAAATAAAGATGATTGTAGTTCCAAATATGGACCATTCCATATTTTTATGTCATGCATATACCTACTGCACATGACAATAAGAGGCCATGTAAGCAACAAAGAAATAGTAAATCTCATGACCATACCATAACTCATTACAATCATAGAACAAATTAAGACCATCTAAGCAACTGTGAAAACACCAAATCCCATGACCATGTCATGGTGTACTGTAATTGTATTCTTATTGAAACACATTATTGCAACCAACAACAACAATACTTTTCCATCAACAATAGCCAAACAAAAGACACCGTCATCATAAGACCATCAGGGAAACATCATATGGTGCACACATTGAAGAAGCAAAAAACTTACTCTTAATTCATCATAAGCCTAGTAATATTGGGAATATTTTCATCCAATGACCCCAAATGCCGTGGCCAAGAATTTAACAATGTCAGAATTTTATCTCTCACATTCATATCTGTCTACAAAGGCATCCAGATTTTTGTGTAAAAATATTGGCAAACAAATCACTGTTCTTTAGGGATAGCAGTTGTATGGTTAAAAAAAAATTGAATCTCGCATGAATATCATGTAATGAGACACGGAGAGGAAAATACCTTTTTTTAAATAATTTTGATTATCTCTTGAAGTATATTTCTTCCAGCAATTTGAAAATGCACACAATCACCACTCACCATCGTCTCCAATAGCTAAAGCAGTCTCAGGCAAGATGTTAAGAAATCATGAAGAAGTGGAGTTAGTAGACCATCGTGACATAAAGCAAGTGAAGCTCATTATTCTCAACAATTTGTTAACTTTCCAAACAAATGGAGAAATAACAGAAAAGGATTTACCGTCAAAGCAAGTAGTTGAACTTTGGAGTTCTTGTGTTGCAGCATTTTCTTCACAGCCTTCACAATGTCTTTCCCTAATCTATTAGTATAGCAAAATTACATCAATAACCCTTCAAAATATAAAGAATGATAGTGTAATCTTCAAACATAGAAGCTAGAGACAAATTGACCAATATGCAATCACTACCATGAAACCAAAGAACAGTCTGTTAGAACTTTATGTCACCAATTCACAGTATTTATTCGGTGAGAAAAGATAAACAAAAAAGACAAAGGGAACGATGCTTCTGCTCTGCAAGGTCAGGGGAAGGAGTGGAATCACTTCGGTTCTATTGTATGCACACTAATCTTTCATAATGACAACCAACTCTTCCACCATTCAAATGGTCACAGAGTTACATGGCAATAACTTTACACAAGACTTGCTTCACAGAAGTTGAAAAATTTTATTTACCAAAAGAACACTGAAAACCTATGAGTAAGAAGAAAAATATAAATAAGCCCAAACTCAATCCATTAAAAATACCAAAGCACTATAAGCTGAAGACTTATATATTATTTCTACAGAAAGCTAAAAAGTAACAAAATTTGAGCTTTATAACCTCTCACTTCCTTTGTTCCCTTACTTCCAAACCCAAAGAATTACATGAAAGCCATTTAACATTATCAGAATATGGAAGAATGAACTCGCATGACAAAGATAAAAGGTGAAGAAGGGGAAAGAGAAAATCCACCCAAAACTCTAGACAACTTTTCACCGATTTGCAACTTTCATCATAAAAGCCCAGTCTTTTTCTCATCTAAGTAATAAATTTTCTATTTGATTTGGGCAGGGGTGGTTTGGTTTCTTACAAGGCCCTAGCAGTAGGAAAAGACAGTTGTCATTTGAACTTACTTTTTTGCCAGTTATGCTTCTTGTGTGCACAGATTTGTTATATCAAGGTATGCCGTCATTTCCAAAAGTTTGGATCATATTTTTGGAACATTAAACAAAAAATGAATTCATATGACAAAGAAAAGCAATAGTGACGTAGCTAGAAACATAGGCCTAAATAACATATCATATAACCTTGCTTTTTTAAATTACTGTAATGGGTATACTTCTTGAAGTCTAAAAGAACAAAAATCAATTCAAAGCATAATTTTTGTGCAATAACATATTCCACTTTTCCAACTACATTTCGATGTGTGGCTAAGAACATCTTAGGTCTCACGTTAGCTTTCAAAAGAGCCAAAGAAGACAGAACCTGCCATTTCTGGGCAGGCAAAGAGTTGTGGATTGAAGAATATTTTAACAGGGTATTTTAGGCCTCAAGTTCTAGGCATATCTCAGGCGTATTTCTTTAGAAAGATAAATAAATCCTTCATAGTGAAAATCCATTCGAAGATGTTTTTGCTTAGGCTTCTTTAATACTAAATAAGAGCGAGATTACATAAAAGAGAAACTATAATGTAGTGCGAGAACATTGAAATGGATAGACCACTATATTAATGTCTCTGTAATACCCTAATGTTTTTGAGTGATATAAAATAAAATATATCATGTGGCCAATGTGACCACATGATACAAAAACAAGAAAATATGGCCTAATTGACCATTATACAAAAGTAAGATTATAATAATATATTAATTTTATTTTGAAAGCAAGAAAGCATGGTATGATAACGCTATTGTACAAAAATAAGATTTTAATATTGATTCTCTTTTAATAGTTATATTAAATTGCAAATGTTTTGCTTATATTAAATATTATTTTATAACCTTTTCCCTATATCAACAAAGTTGGAAAAATTTTCCCCACCCGGAAATTATATTTCAAACCAATGATGAAATCTTTTGATTTATTATGCCACTTTAGCCAACTTTTCCCCACTTTCAATTTTATACCAAACAAAGTTGAGTAATTCTTGTCTCTATACCGTGAGTGACTTTAATGCTATAACCTTAATTATACCAATTTGTCCAAGATAGACTATTTTATTCAAAGGTGCAACCATATGGATTATTTTAATGCTAAGGTGCAATACTTTTGGGCCATAAATTAAGTGTCATCTTCTAAGTATGAAAACTTGCAATGAGTCGTGCAAGGCTTAAGAAGTTAGAAACTCCAACTTCTATTATTTGGATTTGGTGATTTTTGGCATCTAAAGCTTTTGGTTAATTTATGTAAGTAGTTTACCTTTCCTTTTGATTTACCCAATTTGTTATTCTGCAAATATCTTTCAGTTCGTTATTATGTTATTTGTTCGTAATTCTTGTTTAGTTATTTGTATCGATCCTTCTAATAAGCCAAATTTGAGCCTTTGATTCAGGTCCTACAAACTATACAAGTTGTGTATCGAATCCTATGTGGCTGGGAGTTAATTGGTCGTCTCTTATTATTGACATGTTATTGACTGTTGTGAATTGTGAATCTGAACTTGTGATCGTGCTGCTATTGAGTAGCCACGACTTGTTATAGTCTCTCGTAGTACTTGATATTATTTCGTGATTATTTGACTATTTATTGATCTTTGAACCTTAGCTTTCTTTAGGGTAAATCTACTTATTGAGCATTGTTTCGCTCATTCCTTTCATTTTCTCTTTGTAGACAACAAAGTTAGATCGGGGTTTATCGGGCTAGAAATCACGTGACCAGAGCTAAGAATCGAGTGGATTTGTTGATAATAATAATAATTATTATTTTTGAAGAATTTCTATTGTAATTATAGTTTTAATACTTATTTTTGGGACTGTAGAAGTTCTGGATTATTTATTGATTAATGGATTATAGCTTGTGTTATCGAGAGACTTGAACCTTACGGGTTTAGGAGGACTTGTCTTTCTAGGAGCGCGGCGGTTTTGTCCCGGATTTACTAAATTAAATTTCGGGCCGTGACAGTCTCAATTGCTTTGGGATGAAGATTTTTTTTTCATGGGAAGTAATTCCTTTAAGACGGAGATAAAGACCCATGGGATAAACTTATAGATGATGAATCAACAATTTGTGAAGGGCAAGATCAATAGCCAGTGTCTGCTAGCTTCGATGTATTAGTAAATTCTTGAACACGGGCCTACTAAAATATCTCTGAGTATCAAATGCAATATCACTAAATGGCATGTTTTGTTCTATTTACAAATAGAGAAACACATCAATCAAAAAAATGATTGCAAAATTAAGAAGTATCATTGATTAGAAACGTTTACAATACCAGTCATAATGACTTTTATCATTCTCAGCATAAAGAAAATGGTGAATAGCACCAGACCCCCACTGTAGTTAGATGTAAGTGCACACGACCTCCTATGGTTTCAAAACCTCCTCCAGACCCTCCTATAGTCCACTCGTCGGTGCATGCGCACCCCCAACAAAGTTTCCATCTAAGTAACTGAATATAGTAAATGACTAATATGCCCTTATTTTTAATTAGCCAAAATTATATATATACATATACATATATATGTATATGTATATGTATATGTATATATACCAACTGAAGCTATTGTTATCAATCTGAAATTGCTCAAATTCAATAGCTTGCGGTATCGAATTAGGTATTTCACCAGAAAATCTATTGTTCTCAACTCTGATGAGCTTAAGTTTAGGTAATGACCATACCCATGATGGAAGAACCACTTGAGTTTAATGTATTCATTAATGGACTCATTGGGTATAGAACCATTGAAGAAATTAGTATGTAGATTGAGATCTATAAGAAATTTACTCTCAAAAGGCTTGTTCTGTGATGATAGCAAGCTCCCAACAATAACAACACAAACTAGTTAGGTTTGACCGTGCACCCAATGTATACTGAAAAAGATGTTGTATATGAAATTTCTAAATGAGATATACATTATAACATGTCAATATGGGAAGTAGAGACGTTACAAAAAAATAAAAATGAAATCGCTATCCGTAAGAGAAAGCACAAGAGTTTTCCAAAGTGTATAGTTCCTAAGAGAAAAATCCGCAATACTAATGCCTCTGCTGTCAAAGATCCTACAATAAAAAGATCAGAACATGCTTAAAAAAATCCCTCGTGGACCTATATCCAAGCCCATAGAGTACTTCCTTCTGCCTTACACCTCCTATGAATGAACCTGATAGGTTCTCAAAGAACATTAGAGATATAACATGAAGATAGAAATCTTGATAGCAATACATTGATACTACTTATATTTGACCCTTTAGTTTTGAGTAGACTACATTTACTAGAACCAAATATCAACTAAAACATCATCTCTTTACGAATTGTTACATTAAATGGGCATGAAGTAAAGTCAAAACATATCGAATAAAATCTCTCCATGGAAAAGGCCCATGATTTTCATTACAATGAGATAACAAATTCTTCCACGCAGACATTTTAATAAGCTTTCACAATCCTCCAACCAAAAAGTTGAAGTAAAAAGTTCTCTATCAGTTCCTGCTAATGACCAACGTTTAGCAAGTTTTAACAATTTATCACACACTATATCTTCATAATTCTCATTCACCACTCAAACACTAATAGTCAATCTAAATAGTATGTGAAATGCATAAGGCGGCACTAATTGCATTGTTTTACTTTATGTTCTTAATTATGATTCAAACAAAAAGAAATTTGTACCACTGAAATTTGTTACCTATACATATGAAAAATAGCAAATGTCCTTCAATATGTTTAACCTTTAATTAATGCCACGGAACGTGCTCGTAGATTTTAGAATATTCCCCTAAAATATGAAAATTTTGGTTACAAACCAGAAATTAGAGAGTGCAAAATGATAAAGGAGACGATCAGTCTGTATAAAGTTGAAAATGTAGTTAGAAGACATACTAGAACCATGTGACGACGGTCTGAAATATAACACGGAACTGCAGTGGCATACTAATGGTTTACATATCCCACGACTAACTAGAACTGCATATTTGTTTATTTATATGCTATAAAAACAAAGTAACTAAATACTATTTGAAGGCTGGAAAGAACAGGACACGAAAAGAAAAGGGCAGTGCAGTTTCTGAGTTAGCTCTAGAAGCGTTTAGGTGGTACATATAGCCACACATATAACTTTTTATAGGAAAAGTTGCAATGCAAACTCTAATAAAATCTACCACCTATCTATTTCTTTTCCTTTCAATTTGCATACTCATTTTCAAAAGTAAAATGGTAAATAGATGAATAATCAAGAAAAAACTGGATGAGTAATCAAGATAAACAATATGGACAACATTGAAAACTTAAATAGTACTTATCAAAAGAATAATTTTGATAGGTAATAGAAATCTACACCTCTTGTAATGCTCAATCCCATTCTTAGCCAATATTAACATAGAGAGAAATTTAACAATATGTTGTCAAATCCTAATTACATTATCGATTACAGACAAAAACCTATTTAAGAAGGAAAAATCCCGACTTATATATCATGTTTACACCGAATCAACCTAATGTCTATAGATAACAATTAAAACATAACTCATACACAAATTTCATCTTAATAAATTGTAACTTCAATCACAGTTCATCATTAATAACAGTAATGCTTGATTAAAAGCGACTAACCCCAGGTAAAGAACGAGGTATTCAACGCTATGTCCACAGTATACTCTCGGCCATAAGCAATAGAAGTCAATTAACAAAGTGGTATAAAGTTATAGCCCCAAAAAACTCGAACCATATCAAAGTAAAAAACAAAACAATTTCAATCAAACAAATAGATAGGCTTCATCTCAAGTCTCAACCACCTCAAATAATATAATAAGCATGACCCGATGAATAAACAATAAATAATACACAGTCGAAAAAGGTAAACTTTCTTTCCATATAATTCTCCAGCTTCTTCAAATGCTTGTTGCGCTCAATCTATATTATTAAAAGCTCCATCCAATACTTATTTGCTTTGCAAAACTTTAAACATATGAATCGCTGAAGAAAGTAACTATAAGAGATCATCTAGTTGCCTCATAAACTACTATAATGAGTATTGAGTAACTTACTTCTAAATTCTGAAAATTCCAATTGTATTGATAAACCAAGTCCAGCTAATCCCACTGATACTCGAAGAAGAATCAGAAATTACAAGCAAAATTAGAACATGCAATAATCGAGGCTCGTAGAAAAGTAGAAGTATGTGAAACTAACCTCTGTACCAACTGGAAAAACCTCATTCCATAGATCTTTCTACAAAACATAGCAGAGAACAACAGAAATTAGAATCCAGTAGAATCTTATATAGCCAATATCCATTCAAGATTTTGTTCAAACTTCTCAAAATTTTAAGAAGTCCAAACTATAACAGCTACTTGAAGACTTGCATTATCATCTTCTTTCAATGAAGCGTCAGAATGAGGACCTGATGTACAAAACAGTATAACTAATAATTTTTCCACTTAAAATTGAGGAGACAGTAATCCTCCTCTTAGAAGTTGGGAGGTCAGCCTTTTTTGACAGACATTAACCATTGTACATACAGATAAATTCAAAATGCTTATTCAACTTTTAGGCTTACTAAGACAAAATGAAGTTATTAGTAGTTAAGGTTCTGAAACACAGATTTTGAGGGCAATTTCTAAGTTCTACACATCATATTAGTCATACTACAAATTCATTAAGTACAATAATAGTTATACTAATAATATTATAACAATGATCATACCGATAATAATAACCACAGTAGAAGTAAGGATGATAATGACAACAATGGTAACAATAATAACATAAAGAGAAGTGAGATAGATTATAAAGTAATGATAGACTTTAATGGAAAAACATCCTCTCATAACATTATTTATTTGATATGATATATGATTCAAGCCCTGAGAAATGGGTATTAGACAAATCGATCATGAATGCGTATCCCTATAACCCAAATCCAACAATAATAGTATTTCTTAACTTTTCAACATATTTATGTGTAGCATGTCAAGATATTCTATTTTCTTTTGGCGAAGAAAATGAAATACATTTTAATTATGAAACTACTGTTCGGGAATGAGGTCATCCTCCCATAATTATCCTACAACAGACACAAATTTAGAAAAGATAGCAACAACATCATTAAGATAGATATGCACATTACTTAATTTATTCCTAGCGCTAGACATAATTACAAATGACCAATTATGCTCTTTCATTGATTATGGGATTATCCATTCAATCAGTGAAGACAATTACAATCACAAAATACGTAATGCATAATAAATTAGATTAGTGCAGGTGTATTCATGTCGCTAGCGTTTCTGCAAATTGTCTATATTAAGACTTCTGTTCTTTTTTAGGTTCAAATTCTGCTGTTTCTGATCTGGCAATATAATCATACTCATTTATTGCATATGACCATGAATACCAAACACAATATCAAAGTTCAGAACAAACCATAATTGCAAATGGCCAATTATTGTGGGATTATCCGTTGAGTATGTGAAGTTATTTACACCGAACAACATAAATAAAAAGCCAGATCGAGCAATGATTTTGATTATTGTGTGTGCGTGTGTGTGGATACATATACAAAACATATGTGTGGAAATAATACAAACATACTTCTGCAAGTACATTCCGGTAGAGAATGTGATAACTATACTCTCTGTACTGGATCACATCACCCATCTTCAACGTGTTCTCTTGCCTACAATCTGCAGCATCCATTAAATCCCCAATTAAAAATGCTAAATTTTTTAATAATAACTAAAAATAATCTTTAAAAATTATGATTAAATATGAAATAGATCACCTATAAAGATCCCAGCTAAAATCATCTATGAGTATCACAAGATTTTACTTCAAAACAAGAGATACTTAAAAAAAGAAAAGAAAAAAAAGATAGTATAATAAAATTAATAGATGCAAACATATAACTTCAGATCTATATCGATCGAAGCTTGTTAAAAAGTACATCTTGACAGAAAAAGCAACAACGAGCTTTTACTTTTGGTTTTACAGAAGAGTGTGAACAAAATGGTGTTGAACAAAATGAAACAAAAGTTACTGATAGTGACATTGGTATAGAGAAAATGCTTAAGAAGAATGGAGAGAACAAAAGAAGAATCGAGAGAGGTCTGACCCGTGTCAGATTCCACTTAGAAGGACATTTTTGTCATAAAATGCAAAGTACAACATCGTATGCAACACTGCACAAGTACTTTACCGCATAATATACATTGTTTGATGATTTTGTCCCTGGGCATTATGGTCATAGAAAGAGAAAGGTACAATAATGTTAACACAAGGTGCAAGCATTCTAAAGCCATGACGACCTAAACTTTTACCTGATTGGACAATTTTAACCTTTCAAATCCTTTTAGTATATAGTAAAGATATATATATATATATGTATATAAATTGAACAAACAGAGCTGTGAAAGAACTTTGTGTTTGAAGAATCGCTGAGTGAGGTTAGATCAGAACTTTGTGTTGCAAAGTCAATGGCGGTGGCAAGTTTTGAAGAAATGGCAATGATAAGATCATCTTTCTTCTTTGGGTTTATATATAAATTTCCTATGTGAGGGAGGGTGGGGGTAGGGGTGGGGATGTGGGGGGCTGACAGGGTATGTCACGGCCTAAAATTTAATGCGGTAAATTCGGGACGAGACCTGTGAGGCCCGACCTCGATTTACGTGTGATACCTTGATATTTATGCATTAACTTTGAACTGCGTGCCTTAACCTAGTTATAAGAATCATACCTTGATTTACGTGCATTGTATTGAATTACGTGCTTTGTATTGGTTTACGTGCATTCACCTAGGATTGCATGCATTTACATTGGAATATGTGCATTTACCTCGTAGTGCGTGCCCTAAACATAGAAAAACGTGCCTACACATTAACCTAGAAAGATTCCTGCACAAAGCACTATGCATTATTATATTCCCTAATTCAAATCCTACAAACTCCACTAACTATTAAAATACTAATAAACTAATCTTACACAAACCACTAACTATTATTCTAATCCTAAATTAACCCACTAAAGGACAAAAACTCACCAAGCCCTAAATCCTATCACCAAACACTAGAATTCAAAAAAAACATAAACAACACATACACACACATGCCCTACACGGCCAACAAGAAATCCACACACTCATACATACAATTATAATTTATACACACACAAAACACAAAAACACTCAAATATTCCTCACAAAGCACTAGAAGCATAAAAATATTCTTACACTCTACCCAAACCCTCTCCTTTCTCGGCCTACACACCACACACACTCACAAAATTCAAACTACCCAAAAAAAAAAACTCACACATGCTCTCTCAACTTACCAAAACTGAGCACACCCTCACATACACACAAAACTCTCAAAAACTCTTCATTCAACTCTCTCATCCTCTCCATTTTCAGCCCTAGCTCCTCCACTACCAAGCTTGTGCTTCCAAGACTCATGCAAGATCTCAAAGGCCCTCAAACTCTCAGCCATAGCAAGAAATCAAGCTAGCATAGTTCCTAGACACTCCATTCTCGGCCAAAGGTAAGTTTGTTGCTACATTTTCTTATTCTTTTGGTCTAAAGCACATGCACACCTCCTACACCCACTAACTAAACTAGAATTTAAGGAAAAGTCAAGATACCACTCGGCCAAGGTAGGAAAAGAGGGGATTTGGCACCTTCAAGGGCATTTCACAAGTGTTTCTTGTATTCTTGCTAGGATTTGCTAAGGTAAGGGTTAAATCTTTTCAAAATGCTTCAAAAACTCACATGCATGCACCTATATGACTGTATTTACTCTTGAAGTCCATGTTCATGTGTTTTTATGAGCATATCTACCTTTGTATGCCTTGAAACTTGATAGAAATCTCGGAATATGAAGTTAAGTTTCTGGCAGCTTTCTGTCCGATTAGAATGAAATTTTTTGACCTAGCAAATAATGTTAAAAATGCATGAAACTTGGTGAGTCACTAGATGTTTAAGTTTTGAACAAATCTTGCAAAAATAGGCTAAGGCTAAATTTGACTTTAAGACCCCAAAAATGGTAAAATCGTAATGTGTCTAAATCTGGACAGTTTTACGTGTTCTCCCTGTATTGGTCATAACTCCTAAGTCTGAACTCGGAATGTAGCGAGGTTTGTTCCTAGATTTAAATCACTCATTAAGCTTCGATTTGATATTTGATTAACTGAATTTGGAGGTTATTTACTTGGTCAACCAAATGAGGAAAAACAGGCTATTGTAGGAGGGTTTTGCTTGGAAACTTGTTTTAAATCATAATGTAATTGTACCTTGAGGTATTGAATGCTTGGACTCGTGGAAATTAGTAGTTGCATGGACTGTTTTGGTTGGTTGAGATTCCTCAAATGACTTGATGCATGACTTTGGTTTGATATATAACATATTCTTGTTTAGTTGTATGAGTAAGCATGAAATTGAAGCCTTACTATACATGCATGTTTTCTAGGCGACTATCCTATGGTTAAATGAATTTATTTGAGTTGTTAATAGGCTTTCCAATAATCTCTAAGCATGTATGAAATGGTTTAAGTGCTTATTGTGGTTCTTAGCAAACTAAACTTATACCCGAGCACAATTCTTATAAACCCTAATGGCTACGTAGGTTCCCAAGTCCAAAACCATTCACATGTGCCTTATGATTGATGTTTGAGGAATGTTAATGGACTTCTCAGAAATGTCTTTATAGCTCTAAGCATGATTCTCGATGATTGCATGTTGATAAGTTAATTGTTTGTGCATCCGGTCTTGTGTAAAGTGTCGTAGCATACTCGTATGTCCTCAACACTTAGTATGTGAACTAAAATGAGTTATATGACTTGTTTTGTATGGTGTTACTTGGTTGCCCATTAAATGTTCATATGCTTCTAGGTGTTATACAAAGTGGATTTACATGTCAAAGCATGCCTCGTATGTTTATTTGTCGATATGTGATCTTATACTTGCTCGGAGGCAACCTACTTTGTTGACCTCCTAATATGAAATTTTAAATGGCATAATTGTGCATTGTATACAAGGTTACAGTATTTCATTGTGGCATGGTAGTATTTCACACACGCCGGGCGGCTTCGGGCTTGCCAGTGCTACCGTGACTACCATGGTCCAATTTCCTCTCTTGCTTGGGGGCTAGACTTCCTCGGAGAGTTGGATCATATGTTTGGTGTACAATCTAGAGTACACCTATTTGGGAGTGATAAGAGGATGATTGATAGCAGCTACAACAGTGGTTATTAAAAATGATCTTGAGAGCAAAAGCTCACCAAATCCTTGAAATGATTGGTAAATGTATCTATTGTTCAATTGATTCTTATACTATGCTTACATTCTTATTTGTACTACATGACATGTTTTTTTAAAAGGAGTTTTCACAAGTTAACCGGAAAAGGATTTCAAAAACCTTGTCACTTGCCCCTCCCTCGTTGAGTTCATAAGGACTCACCCTCTTTTATCCTCACAGGTGAAGCGAATTTGGAATAAGTAGCCGAGGAGAATGTGCTTGTTGATGAATCCTTGGAGTGACTACGTGCCTTATGTGTTTTGCTTGAATGTGGATGTTTTACGGACGTTGTGTTTGATTTGAAGACTACTTATGTTGTTATTGTAAATGACCCCCGTTGTAATTTGGGGTCTAATTTTGGCTTGCACTAACTATAACCAAACGAACTCTTTATTTGGTTGTTTACTTTTATTATCTTGAATAGTAGTTATCGTAGGCATTTAAACCACTAAGTGAAGAATCAGCTAAGTTAACTCTATCTAATTTTACTTTGGTGTTCATTCGTAAGCTAAAGGATAATAGGTACTTGCATAATACGAAATTGACAAATAAATAGGACTTAGTTATCATGATAGGCTTATTAACCAAATAGGACTTTCAAGATAAATTAGTAGGCATGTCGGTTGATGACAAAATATGAATTTTAGTTGGAATCAGATTAAAGATTTGGAATTTTGAGGTGTTTAGAAATTAGGTCAAACTAAAGATCCTAATTACAATCGTTATGCTGCCGGTTTTCCCGAAAAATCTTTTGGAGTTCTAGGCTAACGTTAATCGTTAATCATAACAAACAGCTAAGTCGTGAAATAGCATTCATGATTAAGGTCACACCCTAGTCTAGCCTCTATAGGTTGAGGTTGGGGCGTGACACCTATACATAAATGATATTAGAGCTTAGTTAGTTAACTAGGCATAAGCCAGGTTCAGCTCTCGGTTAGTGGGTAGGAGCCTTTAAGTAAATTGAGCTTCGTTTGTTTCTATGTGCTTATGTGATTAACGTGCCTTAACTATTTTGAGAGTTTTATGTCTACCTGTATGTTGTATACCACATATATTAACTTTCTATGTTACCATGTCTTCAATAAAATGTGCATAATCATTTGTGTCTATAAATGGCTGGCCCTAGTACCCGCAATACCAATAGGGACGATGAGCCTCAAGAGGCCGGAGATGCTCACCAGATTAATCCGGGCATGGCTATGTTTAACATGATGACAAGTGCTATGGATCAGATGTCGCAAGTGATGAAACGACAAGAAGCACGTGAAGCAGCAAATAATAACAACAACGGAGCTGGTGGTAACGGTAATGGGAATGGTATTAACAATAGGAGAAATAGTAGAATGCGGGAGTTCCTGGACTACAACCTATCCAAGTTCTATGGGGAAGCTAATGATAAGAAAATAGAGGCTTGGTTGTCTGATATTGAAAGGATTTACAGGCCACTTGTCTTTACCGATGAAGAAAAGATTGAGTTTGATGTGTACTTGTTGCATAGGGATGCCGAGCATTGGTGGCATACTGTGGAGTCACTTTGGGAAACTGATCAAACGCTGCGCTTAGAGAGTTATTTCGTTAAGGCTTTTAAGGATAAATACATACCTGCAGTTTCCAGACAGAGGCGAATTGAAGAGTTCATGAACTTGAACCAGGCTAACATGACGGTGGCTTAGTATGAGGCTCGTTTTGATAAATTATCCCGTTATGCACCGTACATGGTCAATACCCCATAAGCGAGGATGTTGAAATTTATGAGTGGGTTGAGGCCAGAAATTCAAGATCATCTGGTTTCACATGACTTTGCTACTTATTCTGCTCTATTTGCTGCTGCTTCCCGAGTTGAGAAGATAAAACTTGATGGAGCCAGTTTGAGTCAGCCGAGCAAGAAACCCTACCAGCCTCAAGGACAACTGAGGAATTTTCAGACTTAGAGTCACAATCAGGGCCAGAGCCAGACTAGACCAGTCAACAACCATGTCCCGCCAAGAGCACCAGTAGCGTCTTCCACCCGTGGTTCCACAGGCAGTTCACCCACTACTCAGGCTGTCACCTGTCCTTATTGTAACAAGAAGGGTCACACTAAGGCCCAGTGCTGGAAGAAGTCGGGATGATGCGTATGGTGTGGCAGTGATCAACATCGGGATAGGGATTGCCCTTAATGACAAGGGGATTAGAATCAGAGTAAACCAGCTGGTAGAGGCAAGACTCCAGTTCCTAGAGTTCTGGCCCGAGCTTATGCTATTGAGCACGATGAGCTTCTAGAGGAGACTATTGTTGTGGAAGGTACATTCTTGATACTCAATCAACTTGTTAGGGTACTCATTGATGTAGGTGCTACTCATTCATTTATTACTCCCCTTTGTGTACAATGTGTGAAATTGTATGTTGAACCCTTGCCTTACAAAGTAGAAGTCAGTACTCCGATGGGCTCTAAACTTGTTATTAGCTCAGCTTGTAAAGCATGTAAAATTCAGATTAAGGATCGGGAATTCTCGGCCAATCTCATAGTGTTACCCTTTCGAGACTATGAGGTCATTTTAGGGATAGACTGGCTAGCAAAACACCGTGCACAACTGGATTGTTGGATGAAGATTATGAAATTTCAAATGCCTGACCAACCAATAGTGGAGGTGATGGGTCGAATGAATTTCACCGAGTGTTCAATAATTTCATCCACAAAAGCAGTGAAGTTCAAGATAAAAGGGTGTAGCAGATACTTAGCTTACCTCATCAATAAGCCATCGGATAAAGCTGAGTTGGAGAAGATGTCGATGATTAAAAAATATGTCGATGTGTTTCCAGAGGAATTGCCGGGTTTGCCTCCGGAACGAGAGATCGAGTTTGTAATAGAATTATTGCTGGGTACACAGCCGATATCTAAAGCTCCTTATCGTATGGCACCAGCTGAACTGCAAGAATTGAAAGATCAATTACATGGATTTTTGGAGAAAAGGGTTTCTTCAACCAAGTTCTTCTCCATGGGATGTACCTGTTCTATTTGTAAGGAAGAACGACAGAACATTGAGGTTATGCATCGATTACAAGGGATTGAACCAAGTAACCGTCAAGAATAAATACCTACTTCCATTGATCGATGAGTTGTTTGACCAACTTCAAGGAGTTAAAGTGTATTCGAAACTCGATTTGAGATAAGGGTATTATCAGCTGCGGATTAAAAAGGAGGATGTTCCTAAATCTGCTTTCAGGACAAAATATGGGCACTATGAGTTTGTGGCAATGCCATTCGGGCTAACTAATGCCCCTGCAACTTTTACGGACTTAATGCATAAGGTGTTTCAACCCTACTTGGACCAATTTGTGGTGATCTTTATTGATGATATTTTGGTGTACTCAAAGTCCGAGGCCGAGTATGAGTAACATTTGCGATTGGTATTGCAAAAACTTTGGGAGCATCAATTGTATGCAAAGTTTAGCAAATGTGAGTTTTGGTTGCGGCATATTACATTCTTGGGGCACATCATATCCCAAGAAGGAATAGCCATGGACCCAGCAAAGATAGAAGTAGTGATATCTTAGAAGAAGCTGGAAAATGTTACGAAGGTTCGGAGTTTTCTTGGTTTAGTCGGCTATTATCGGAGGTTCGTGAAGGATTTCTCAAAGATTGCGGGACCGCTTACAAAGCTTACTCAGAAGAAAATAAAGTTTGTGCGGGATGACAAATGTGAGAACAACTTTCAAGAATTGAAGACAAGATTGACAACTGCACCTGTTCTTGCATTACCTGAAGGAAGTCAAGGCTTTGTAATCTATAGCGAAGCTTCTAAGGAAGGACTGGGTTGTGTATTGATGCAAATTGGTAGAGTGATTACATATGCCTCTAGGAAGCCAAAGCCATATGAATTGAATTACCCGACGCATGATTTGGAATTAGCAGCTATTGTGTTTGCATTGAAGAAATGGAGGCACTATTTGTAGGGCAGCAAATTTGAGGTGTTTACGGATCACAAAAGTTTGAAGTACTTGTTCTCACAGAAAGAATTGAATATGAGGCAAAGGCGGTGGATGGAGCTCTTGGACGATTATAACTGCACAATCAATTATGTGCCCAGTAAGGCGAATGTAGTAGCAGATGCCTTAAGTTGGAAGGCAAGCTTGGCAAAATTGGAGGTTAAGGTATAGGAAATGTTAGAAGAAGTATGTATGTGGAAACCAAAATTGACTCAAAAATGATCATGATGCTGTTTGGGTCATAGTGGATAGATTGACTAAGACTACACACTTCACACTGATGAACAAGGAAGATAGTCTTAAGAAATTGGGAGATATGTATGTAGCGGACATTGTAAGGCTACATGGGATGCCTGTAAGTATTGTGTCAAATAGGGATCCTCGCTTTACCTCCTGATTTTGGAAAAGATTACAAGATGCTTTGGGGACGAAGTTGAGTTTCAGTACAGCCTATCACCCTTAGACGGACGGACAATTTGAAAGAACTATTCAAATTTTGGAGGATATGTTGAGGGCGTGTGTATTAGACTTCGGAAAAGGTTGAAAAAAGTATCTGCCTCTAGCGGAGTTCGCTTATAATAACAGCTATCAGGCCACTATCGGGATAGCCCTATATGAGGCATTGTATGGACGTAAGTGTCGATCCCCGATATACTGGGATGAAGTAAGTGAGACAAAGACATTCCGATTCATGCAGTCGTTCTCTACTACATTGGTCTTTTCACTGACCCGACCCTTCTATCAGAACTTATAAAGACTGTTGAAAATGTCCACCTCATTCGGAAACGGATACTTACTGCCTAAAGCAGGCAAAAAAGTTACGCAGACCGATGGAGACGGAATTTGGAATTTGAGGTTGGTGATAAGGTGTTCTTGAAGTTATCACCTCGGAGGGGATTGATCAAACATGGTAAGGGTAGAAAGTTAAGCCCGAGGTTCGTGGGACCATTTGATATAGTTGAAAAGGTTGGCAAATTGGCGTATCGCCTGGAACTACCCCAAAACCTCTCCAATATTCATCATGTCTTCCTTGTCTCAATGCTACGGAAGTATCACCCTGATCCATCGCACATCTTAGAGTAGAAACTGTTGCAGCTTTGAGAGAACTTATCTTATGAAGAAAAGCCTATTCGGATCCTAGACCAGCAAGATCGGGAGCTGTGCAATAAGTCAATACCGATGGTAAAAGTATTGTGGGATCACCATAGAGTTGAAGAAGCAACGTGGGAGAGACGAGACCAGAAGGAACAACAGTATCCGACATTATTCCAGAGGTAATATTGAATTTCGGGATGAAATTCTTTTAAGGAGAGGAGTATGTGAGACCTGACCTCGATTTATGTGCGATACCTCGATATTCATGCACTAATCTTAAACTGTGTGCCTTAACCTAGATATAAGAGTCGTACCTTAATTTACGTGCATTGCATTGAATTATGTGCCTTGCATTAGTTTATATTCATTCACCTAGGATTGCGTGCATTTACATTAGAATATGTGCATTTATCTCATAGTGCGTGGCCTAAACCTTGGAAAATGTGCCTACACATTAACCTAGAAAATTTCCTGCACAAAGCACTATGCATTATTATATTATCTAATTCAAATCCTACAAACTCTACTAACTATTAAAATACTAATAAACTAATCCTACAAAAACCAGTAACTATTATTCTAATCCTAAATCAACCCACTAAAGGACAAAAACTCACCAAGCCCTAAATCCTATCACCAAACACTAGAATTCAAAAAAAAAATTAAACAACACACACACACACTTGCCCTACACGGCCAACAAGAAATCTACACACCCACACACAAAATTATAATTATACACACACAAAATACAAAAACACCCAAATATTCATCACAAAGCACTAGAAGCATAAAAATATTCCTACACTCTACCCAAACCCTCCCCTTTCTTGGCCTACACACTACACACACTCACAAAATTCAAACTACACGAAAAAATAACTCACACATGCTCTCTCAACTCACCAAAACCGAGCACACCCTCACATATACACAAAACTCTCAAAAACTCTTCATTCAACTCTCTCATCCTCTCTATTTTCGGCCCTAGCTCTTCCACCACCAAACTTGTGCTTCCAAGACTCATGCAAGCTCCCAAAGGCCCTCAAACTCCCGGCCATAGCAAGAAATCAAGTTAGGATAGCTCCTAGACACTCCATTCTCGGCCAAAGGTAAGTTTGTTGCTACATTTTCTTCTTCTTTTGGTCTTAAGCACATGCACACCTCCTACACTCACTAACTAAACTAGAATTTAAGGAAAATTCAAGATACCACTCGGCCAAGCTAGGAAAAGAGGGGGTTTGGCACCTTCAAGGGCATTTCACAAGTGTTTCTTGCATTCTTGCAAGAATTTGCTAAGGTGAGGGTTAAATAATTTCAAAATGCTTCAAAACCTCACATGCATGCACCTATATGACTATATTTACTCTTGAAGTCCATGTTCATGTGTTTTTATGAGCATATATACCCTTGCATGCCTCAAAACTTGATAAAAATCTCGGAATATGAAGTTAAGTTTCTGGCAGCTTTCTTTCTTATTAGAACGAAATGCTTTTGACCTAGCAAATGATATTAAAAATCCATGAAACTTGGTGAGTCACTATAGTTTTAAGTTTTGAACAAATCTTGCAAACATAGGCTAAGGCTAAATTGGACTTTAAGACCCACAAAAATGGCAAAATTCATAATATGTCTAAATCTGGGCAGTTTTGAGTGTTCTCCCGGTATTGCTCATAAATCCTAAGTCTAAACTCGGAATGCAACGAGGTTTGTTCCTAGATTTAAAGCACTCATTAAGCTTCGATTTGATATATGATTCATTGAATTTGGAGGTTATTTACTTGGTCAACCAAATGAGGAAAAATAGGCTATTGCAGGAGGGTTTTGCTTGAAAACTTGCTTTAAATCATAATGTAATTGTACCTTGAGGTATTGAATGCTTAGACTTGTGGAAATTTGTAGTTGCATGGACTGTTTTGGTTGGTTGAGATTCCTCAAATGACTTGATGCTTGACTTTGGTTCGATATATGATGGATTCTTGTTTAATTGTATGAGTAAGCATGAAATTGAGGCCCTACTATACATGCATGTTTCCTAGGTGACTATCATATGGTTAAATGAATTTATTTGAGTTGTTAATAGGCTATCCAATAATCTCTAAGTATGTATGAAATGGTTTAAGTACTTATTGTGGTTCTTAGCGAACTAAACTTACACCCGAGCACGATTCTTGTAAACCCTAATAGCTACGTAAGTCCCCAAGTCTTAAACCATTCATGTGTGTGTAAAACCCGGCACAAGAGTCCATATATAATTATAATAATTATAATGCAGTCATATTATTTCATATGCATTGGCATCAATTATGTGCATTAATATTAATTATCGTGCATATTTATCGTTTTACGTGCTAAAATGTTCATTTTCGTGCATTTAGGAATTTTACGTGTCGTAGACATTAAATATATTCTAGCAAGTCAAGATTAGTAACTAATTAGTTACAATTGAATCAAAATGGCAAACTAACAAATATGACTTAGTTGGAGGGCAAGGTGGTAATTTGGCCAATTAGATATTTGAGCACCTAATTTCTACTATGCATTCCCACTCAAAACACATAATACACCTCATACACACATAAAATCCCTACACACACTCACACACACACACTCTTACTCGACCAAAGGAAGGAAGGAGAAAGAAAGAAGAAGAAAAAGAAAGAAGAAGAAAGAAGAAGGAGTAAGAAAAGAAGTTTGATCAAGCCAATTTCTATCACACTCTTGTCTTCTTGAGCAACTTCAAGTGTTCCTTTGTCTCCCTTGCTTGTCAAACTTGTGATTGAGGTGAGGGTTGTTTTTCAAATGCTTTTCAAGATACATTAAGCATGGTCAATTATTATACTTGTGTTTAGAGCTTGATTGGGTGGTTACATGTGGTTATATATGTATACTTGAACTTGTTAAGAGTTGTATTGAGTTCTTAAGGGTGTTAATGGTGTGAAGTTTGAACATGAATTATTGGGTATTGTTGATTTTGATGTAGGGTGGTTTTGGTTGAGTTAGAACCCTTATATGATGCCTAATAGCCTCATTGAACTTGTTTGCGTGTAAGTAGAAAGATTGGTTGTTGTTTAGGTGATTTGGGTACAAATTTGGGTGTTTCCCATCAACTATCTGGGCATTACCGCCTCTATCCGGTTTCCCGAATAGAAGCCTCAACACCTGGCAAAAAGCTTCTATTTGGGCGTTATCTGCTTTTTCCGGTCGACCCGATGAAGGCTGCAACGCCTTAATGTTTGACAACTCTGCGCAGTGATTTTGCGGAGGCCATATATCATTTGTTTCGACTTCGAATTGAGTTCTGTTTGATTCTAGAGTTATCTACATTCGATAAGCTTCGATTCTAGACAAAAATCAGATTAATTGGAGTTTAGGAATGTAGGAAAATTTACCTTCTAATTTAAGCTAATGTAAAGTATTAGAAACGCTTGTATGATGAATCAACCTTCCTTATTGACTTCCACATTACATCTTATAAGTTCTAAATGCAAGGTATTATAATTGTTTCCTGTCTACATGACTATACGAATTCTAAATGTATAATGTTGCAATTATTTACACGTTTATATACTGGAATATGTTCAATATTAGTTGCATGATTATGTGATCGGAGGTAACCTACTTTGTTGCCTCCTTTACCTGTTGATGCATATATCTTGCTTGTCATGCTAATGATTGCATGCGCGATGGTTGCAACCACAATTATGGGTATGGTAGCGTTTGTTTCCCCTGGGTAGCAACGGGCTACCAGTAGGTCTCGACTACCATAGTCCCTGGTGATTATCCGTATATTACCTAATGTTTAGAGTTGGGAAAAATGATGATGATTGATTCAAGGTCAGCTGACTACAACAACTACAAGAAAAATCGTATCCTTTGATATATGGTAAACCTACATTTGCTTGGGCCCTTGAAGACCTTGGAGGGTAGAGTGATGTGTTATTGCTTGTCTACTGATTCTTGTACTTAATTGCACTTATGCATATCATGATTTCATGAAAGGTTTTTCAAATGTTGAATTGTTTGCAAAAACCACCGGAGACCATTATCCCTCGCTGAGCTAAGTGTAGCTCATCCCTTTATATGACAAATTTTCAGGTGAGGCCGAGGTTGAGCCTGTGCTAGGGACTCAAGCTGAAGGCGATGCCTATTTGTGTGATGAGACGAACTTTTGCTTGCTATGATTCTAGTTGCTTGTAGATGGTTAAGCATATGTATTGAACTATGTTATAATTTGTACAACTTTAGGTGTTATAATATTCTTTTGGATAATGGATTGTAAATCTTTTTAATAGACTATTCTTTTGAGGCCTCGTGGGCATTGATGGTTGAGGTATACCGAAGGGTTGAATGTAGGCCTTGTATATATGAACGATCAAGTTAATGAATGTTAGTGCCAATAGTTTTGGGGCACTGTTCTTGAAGTTATTTGTGGTTATTATTTGTGTTTAGGTCATGGATGAATGATTGTACAAGTTCATCTATCTAGTCCATGTCACATTCCGACCTTGTCTTGGCAACGAGTCGGGGTCAAGGCGTGACACCCTTTAGGTGGTATCAGAGCTTAGTTATTTAGCTAGGCATAAGCTAGATTTGGAACCCCTGGTTAGTGGGTAGGAAACTTGAGATAAGAATATGTTAGAGTACTTTCAGGAACTTATATGCTTAGGTAAACTTATGTGCTTAACGTGATATATTTGCTTCTTGTCTATGTGTAACCTAGGTGTAAGAGCATTGTGAACACGTGTATTTATATTAATCTCATATCATAAGGCATGGGTATTATATAACCATGAGTGGTCCATATGCTATGTTTATAGATGGCAGGTCGTAATACCAGCGCAAATGTCAGAGCACAAAGAACAGGGAATGTTGACCCGGCTAACCCCGGAATAGCCATGTTCAATATGGTGGCAATTGCGTTGGATCGTATGAGTAGGGTGATGGAACAACAGGCGAACATGAATATGGGTGCGGGTAACAACAACAATAATAATAACAATGGTGGTGGCAACAACAACAATAACAACCGAGGTAGTGAAGATGATACGTTGAAAAGCTCCCTGGGGTATGGACCTTCTAAGTTCTTAGGTGAGCCTGATAGTGAGAAGGCGGAGGTGTGGCTTGCTAAGGTGGAGAAGATTTATGTGGCCATGGATTACAATGATGAGAAGAAGGTGGCCTTTGCAACTTTCTTGCTAGAGGAGGATGCAGAGGAATGGTAGAGGAATGAGAAAGAGCGTTGGGAGCGAAATGGTACCCCAACAACATGGGCTAACTTTGTAAGGTCTTTCAAAGGCAACTATGTGTCGGAGGTGGCTCGAGAAAGAAAAGAAGAAGAGTTCCTCACTGTGAGACAAGGAAGCTTGTCTGTGGTACAGTACGAAGCTCGATTCAACAAACTCTTCAAGTATTTGCCAAGTTTGGTCCAAACAGAAAATGAAAGGATCAAACACTTTGTTCGGGGACTAAGGCCCGAAATTCATGATTTTCTTGCATCCCATGTCACGCCCTGACCCAACCCCACGCTAAAGGTTAAGTCTGGACCTGACACACAGATAGAGTCTTCTCTGTACTGTGGACATTCTGAAAACCTGTAATCACTCAATTAAAGCCACAATACAACAAGACAAGCTTTTATAACTAAAGTTCAAAGGTTCAAGGCCATCCGAGCCTTGAAGCATACAACAGCTCAAAATCACACAAGCATGCAACCAACTTAACTTCTTCATAAATCCGTTTATCATGCCATTCTAAAATAACATTGGAACATTCCTAGGAGTTGAAACCAAACAAACTTTGGAACATACACACCCAAGCATGCAAGTAGCTAGAAATAGAACATAGTTATTACAAACCATGGTTTCCCAAATCTATCACTACAACCAACTATCTTTCGACTTGTAACTACAAGAATATACATAGCCCTTAGGCCACAAAATAGATCATAATATAGCAATACAAGTACGCCATGTAGTAACAAGAAAAAACATCCACCTTAGGCAACAAACACACAACAACTAGGGCAAAGGCTCTGCCTGTACTTCTTCCTCTTCCACTATCACCTCAACTAGCTGGGGATCACCCTCAGCACTTCCTGAAACATATATTGAGGTATGAGCAACCACTGTTGCCCAGTGAGGGATAAAGTCTCTCGGGGCGTGCATTGCAACAGGTAATACAGTTAAACAATAATAGCAATCAAACCATTCAAGAAATAACAATAGCTTAAGTGACCACACATTAAAAGGATACATTACACTTAACCCCAACACTCCAAATCTTCATTTGATCTTCATTCACGATCCACGGACCATGATCACTGAGTCGGCATAATCCCAATCACTCCAGTGGGTGTACTCTGGATATACCCCGATAATCCTACGACCCAATACCTCCTGGCAATCTCCGGACCAGGCGAGTGAGGGAATATGGTACGAAGTTTGAATATCCATTGGCAAGCCCTCTGCTGCCCAGCCGATATTCAACACAACCGCCCCTGACACTATGGTTGTGCAACCACTATGCAATGCACTTAACAATAGCAAGTCAATATCAACAATATAAGCAATAACACGTAGGAGGATCAACAAAATAAGTTGACCTTGGAACAGTTAGAATAGAAGTAGTTTATATAAATAATTAAGCAATTTTACAAAGAAGCATATTCAAGATATCCATAGAATTATGTCAAAAGCTCCGAAACAACTTGAAACCACATTTAAACATATAAGGAGTCATGCCAAGGTTTTAGATGCGAGAGACAATCGAATTTACACTTAAACCCCTTTGTTATTCTATCCGTTTTCCTTCTAATCTCATATTAATGATTCAAATTCAAGGGGAAGCAATACCAATCTTCTAACTAACCCTTAAAGTACCCCTATAACCCTCAAACACATTCAATTACCCGCAATTACCCCAAAAGCCCCAATTTCCCTCTTATAGCTTTGAACTACACATACCTCAACCGGGCTTCAAATAAGGGTCGGCAAAGCTTCTATAGCACCTAGGTAGCCTAAGAATACCAAATGCGAAGCCTGAATCCACCCGGGTTAGCATTAACCCCGAAACCCCTTTTAAAGTCGGTTAATTCACGTTTTATGCAAGTTTAGAGCAATTCAAGGCTACGGGGCTATTAGACTACTTTTATTAGCACCTAAGGCATCTATTAGAAGCATTGAATCAAGTTAATATGCACAAGTACACAAAACCCTAGAAATCCCGTCCTTATTCACCCTACAAATCAACCATCGATTTCTACCATTTAATATATGAAACAATAGCATAAATGTGGTCTCTACTACATGTTTAAAAAATATATAAGCTTATTTGAGTATTGCAATAGCATTTGATAATATTTCTAACAAATCAAGAAAATAGCAACATTTCTAAAATGTACAAATAAGCATGAAAACCCTTACTAATACGCATAAGAACTCTCAGGAGGCTTGCAAACACCCTAAAATACTTGCTCTTAGCTTGGCTTGGCTTGGTTTGAAGAATTTATGAAGCAAAAATCTCCCAAATGCAAGAGAAGGGTTGTCGGGTTCTGCACAGTATTTTTCAGCTTTCATTTTTTTTCTTGTGTTTTATGAGCTTATGTTATGTTATATTGAGTATATATTGGGGTGGGGTCAAGTGGTGTGCTTATGTGGGTTATTAAAATGAGTCTAACAAGCTCTAAAACGAGTCTAAGGTGCAAAACGAAGGCTAGCTAATTAAAACACTAAGTTAAGTTACGTAACACTATTCCTAGTTTGCTAAAACATTTTTCTAAACGAGTACTCCTATCGCTTCTAGCTCAATTGCACATTTTTTCCATTCCTATAACAATTAATATGATTTAATAAAAATGCTAATTCATTAATATAATGCAGTTGAAAAAATGAAATGAATAGTAACTAAGAAAGATAACAAGTAAAGCACAGAATTAAATGCGCAATTAATGGATGCAACAGTAAGTGAATGCATGGCAAAAGCTCGGGCGTCACATCCTCTCCCCCTTAAACTAATTTCGTCCACATAATTCTTATATGATTCGGTGAATAACTCTGGATAGCGATCCCGCATTTGATTTTCTCTCTCCCAGGTAGTATCCTCCAACCCGTGATGATCCCACAGAACTTTAACCATCAGAATGCTTTTAGTCCTCAGCTCCTGAACTTTTCGATCCACAATCCGAAGAGGTTTCTCCGTGTAGGTCAAAGTTTCACTGATCTCTAAAGGCTCGGGCTCGAGAACATGAGAAGGATCTGACTGATACTTACGAAGCATAGAAACAGGAAAGACATCATGAATTCTCCTCAGGCTAGGAGGCAAACCTAGACGATAAGCCAATTCACCAATGGTTTCAGTTATCTCAAACGGTCCCACATAACGAGGACTGAGTTTACCTCATTTACCATGCCGAATTAAACCCTTGCGAGGAAAATTTTTTAGAAATACTCGATCCCCTACGGCAAATTTCAGATCACGACAGCATCTATCTACATAACTCTTTTGCCGACTCTGTAATGTAAGCATTCTTTTTCTGATAAGCTGCACATGATCAATCATTCTGTTCATCTCAAGTAAAAGAGTAGGGTCGATAGTCTTCATCTCACCAACCTCATCCCAGTATAGAGGAGACCGACATTTACGCCCATAAAATGCCTCATAAGGTGCCATACCAATAATAGATTGATAACTATTGTTGTAGGCGAACTCGCGAGTGGCAAAGACTTCTCCCAACTCTTACTGAAGTCCAGAATACAAGCTCGTAACATATCCTCGAGGATTAAGATAGTTCTATCAGATTGACCATCTGTTTGAGGATGATAAGGTGTACTGAAACTCAAAGTCGTGCCCAAAGCTTTCTGAATCTTCTGCCAGAACTGAGATGTAAATCGGGGATCTCTATCTGACACAATACTCTTTGGAATCCCATGAAGTTTGACAACATTCTCAATATACAACTCTGCTAGCTTATCAAGAGAATCAGGCTTCTTTTTAGCAATGAAATGAGAAGTCTTGGTCAATCTATCAACAGCAACCCAAACTGAGTCATTACCCTTCGAAGACCTCGGCAAATCAGAGACGAAATCCATGGTAATATGATCCCACTTCCATTCAGGTATAGCCAAAGGTTGTAACAACCCTGTAGGTCTCTGATGCTCCGCTTTAACCTTCTGACAAGTAAGACATCTAGCCACATAGTCGGCACTTTCTCTCTTCATATTGTTCCACCAGAAGTTCTACTTCAAATCTTTATACATCTTTGTACTGCCCGGATGGATGGTATACTTAGAACTGTGTGCCTCAGCAAGAATATCCTTCTTCAGAGTTGGCTCACTCGGAATACAGATTCTACGTTTGAATTTGAGAATGCCATCATCATGCATTTTGAAATCCGACTCTCCCCCCTAAGATTTCTCTAAGACTTTCAACAATTGAGGATCAGCTTGTTGAGCTTCTCGAATCCTGGATAATAATAGAGATTGAATCTGTAAACTTGCGAATTGAATACCAGAATTTGAAGTATTAGGCTTCCATAAGCATAGTTCCTCTATGAATTCCCAATTCTTGATAATTAAGCTAGCAACAGTAGCCTTTCGGCTCAAAGCATTAGCAACAATATTGGCCTTGCCTAGAAGATAATTAATAGTACAGTTGTAGTCTTCAAGTAGTTCCAGCCAACGCCTTTGCCCCATGTTCAACTCTTTTTTGTGAAAACAGATATTTCAGGCTCTTATGATCTGTAAAGATTTCAAACTTGTTGCCCCAAAGATAATGACGCCATTTCTTTAATGCAAGAATGATAGTTGCGAGCTCAAGATCATGCGTTGGATAATTGAGTTCATAAGGTTTCAGTTTCCTGGAAGCATAAGCAATAACCTTTCCATTCTGCATTAATACACAGCCCAGACCTTCCTTCGAAGCATCACTATAGATCACCAGATTATCATAACCCTCAGGTAAAGCAAGAATAGGAGCCGTAGTCAATCTCTTCTTCAATTCCTAGAAGCTGGCCTCACATTTATCATTCCAGTCAAATACTGTTTTCTTCTGAATAAGCTGAGTTAAAAGCCCTACAATTTTAGAGAAATCCTTGACGAATCTCTGATAATACCCAGCTAAACCAAAGAAGCTACAAATTTTTGTAACCGTTTCAAGTCGTTTCCAAGATAACACAACTTCAATCTTCGCTGGATCAACATAAATACTATCCGGCAAGATAACATGGCCAAGAAAAGTAACTTGTTTAAGCCAGAATTCACATTTGCTGAACTTTGCAAACAACTGATGCTCTTGAAGAGTCTGCAACACAATTCTGAGATGTTGTTCATGTTTCGCCTCAGATTTAGAATGGACAAGAATATCATCAATAAAGATAACCACAAATTGGTCCAAATAAGGACGGAATACCCTCTGTATTAAATCCATGAATGCGGCAGGAGCATTAGTTAGGCCAAACGGTAAGAGAACAAACTCATAATAGCCATAGTGAGTTCTGAAAGCAGTTTTAGGAACATCATGTAATACCCCGACCCTGAGCATATAGTTATTTTATTTACTTGTGTATATTAATATGCTTATTTTAATCATTTACGTACATTTACATGTTACCTTAATTGTTTGCATATAATTATTAGCATTACTTTTTATATTTCTTGAAAAATGTGCATTTGTTTTATTTAGTGTACATTCACGTGCATTTTTTTTATATTCTAAGTATCGTAGGCATATCGTAGGCAATAAAATAATTACACTATACTACACTAGCTAACTAGATTAGTCAAAATACTATAAGATAGCAAACTAGAAATATACACTTAGTTAAGGGGGCAATTTGGTCTTTAGAGCCACCTAGATATTTTTATCTAACATAAAACACACACAATACACCCCACACACACACAAAATACTGCAACACACACACACACACACACATCAGATCACACACAACACACACCAATCAATCAAAAGAAGAAAGAGGAGAAGAAGAAGAAATAAACAACCCCGAGCCGATTTTTCTCGCATTTTCGTGCATTAGCTCGCGTTCCTAGCATGTGTAAGGTGAGGGGAAATCTTTTAAAAACTGATTTCAGAACTTAAATTGCATATATATGTGTTTTTGAGTAAGAAATTGTTGTATTAGACAAGTTTATAAATGTATATGTTTGCAAGATTTTGTTATAGCTTCTGTAGTTTATGTATTGTTTGAGCAATTAATTATTTTGGGAAAAACCTGGAAAAATCACATATTAATCTAGACTTGGAGAGGTACAACTTTCATGTTGGAATAATTATGAAGAAAAATCGTTTGTTTGCTCATAATTGCTAAAATCATTGAAGTTTTGTAGTTGACTGGAACTGGATAATTTTACTTGCCTGGATTTCATGGAGTTTTTGACCTAGTTAGATAACTTGGAAAATTATGAAAATTTTACAAGACCTAGATAAGCTAGTTTAGAACAAGTTCTGTTTAGGTATAGTTGGCCAATTCCTCCATCTATTCTCTCTAAGAAAATAAAAACCGAAACCTAACGGAATTCGTGACCAATCTGGACAGCTTTGCGCACTTGAGTTGTTTTAGTCATATATTGATGAATTTAACTTAGAATTGAGTTCTATTTGATTCTAGAGTTATCTACTTTCGAAGAGATTTCCATACACATAAAAATGAGTTTCATAGGAGGTCGTTTGCTTAGGTAATTGTGCAGCCAAAGTCGAGGTACTGCTGAGATGTTGAAACTGTTAAACTTATTTGTTTTGTGCTCTTTGGCTTCTTGAGGTTAAATAATGTCCTATATATACTTATCTATGCTTATTTTACTCTCAAATATGGGTATAGAATATGTCTATGTGATTGGATAACTTGATTCATTACTAGTATTGCCTTATTGAATTAAAAAGGGGAAAAAATGAAGTTCAAGCCTTAATGCTTAGTTTTAGCTTGGTTATTGAGTTATATGTGTTGTAGAGACTAGGATCACTTATTAGTTGCTCAAAATAAAGTGAATGTGGTGTGTTTATGTGTGGTGAACCTAAGGGGCCGAGTAGTGTTCTTGTGTATAAGGGGTGTTTATGTGGTTTCTTGAGTTATATGAGTAGTTTAGGTGCTAAATGAATAACTTGCCTTAAATTGTTCAAATGGATTACTTCACTTGCGTGTTTGGCTATCATGTGGAATTACTTAATGTATTATGTTGTAGTGGATGCTAGGTAATTTGTTCAATTGTATGTAGGCTACTTGTTTGCTAAAAGTTTTAAGAGAGGAATAGAAATGCGTTGCATACTAGTATATTGTTTGTAGTTAGTTTAGTGCATGAAAACATTAAGTAGAACGAGAAGTGCATATTCGGTCAGCCCAATGCCCCTGTTTTTCAAAGCTCTTTTGACCTATTAAGCGTGCTCGAAACTTAACAAAATTTATCTAGAAGCTAGATTAGGCAGCTTAGAGCAAATGTTGATTTCTAGGGCTAAGGCTAATTCTAACGTTTTAGCCCTCTGATCATATAATTTCTGAATTGTAGCCTGAATCTCGCTAGAACTGGACAATAATGCGCAGTTACACGAAAATAGCTATAACTTGAGAAATATAGCTCCGAATTAGGATCCGTTTGAGGCTAAAGTTATCTAAACTCGAAAAGCTACATTTATATATAAAAATTAGAAACTTTGAAGATAATTATCATGGGTAACTGGACTGATTATTTTAGGGTTCTGTTAGAGAAATGGAAAAAGTATATGCTTTTGTGAAGTTCTACCTTGATTTGTTTGGAGTATGAGGTCATTAGAACTACTTGATGGTTATGAGGTGTCTATTGAGTTATATTATGTGTTAAATAAATGAGTTGATTAGTATTTGTGAGATTTAATTGCCACGAGCTTATAGTGTTAGTCTTATAAGAACCTTGTTTGAATTGGTATGTGAGCATCTCCGTGGTTAATTGAGTTGATTCATTGAATTAGATTAAACTCTAAATGTTGCAGTAAGTGTTATGCCATAATCGAATAGGATTGTAATAAATTGTGGAGTTAGCTTAAGTAGATAAAAGTTAATGCTTATTGTAGTTAAAGTAATTGAAGTATTTTGCATGCTAATGAACATTGAATCAAGTCTAGTTGCCCCTCATGATGTTAATGAATATTTTCAAGCTTGCTTTTAAGTCTATGTGTAAAACTAGTTAGTTATTTGCATGTCGAGTTTAAATGGATTAAAGTTATATGCTGGATATGCTTCGAATTGTGCCAAAAGAAAAAGGGAATAAGTGTCAAAATTAAGCCTAATGTTGAAAATATCTTGGAATGCTACTTTTCATGTTGTTCTATTGATTATCGGGTTGCTTGTATGTGACTTTGCATGATTATCAAATGTTATGTTGTTATTTGTTATAAAGTGTATAGTTGTGTTGTGTTGAACTAAATTACGAATCCTGTGTGAATTATTAGTTTTGAGCACGGGGGAAAAGATTGGGAGAGTTCGTGGCTTCTGGAGGTGAGGGAGTCTTCATTTCTTCTGTGCATCTTAACTTATTATATTGTTTCTAGATTGTATTAGTTAGTAATTGATAAAGCCTATATGTATTATTTACTTGTTATCTTGTGTTTTTGCATGTTATTTGTGAATAACTATGAGGGCGGCCTACTTTCTCGTCCCTCTTATGTGATATTTGATATTCTTGGATCTCGTGATCTTGTCTCGGGGTTGCGCAACCTTTTCGGATATGGTAGCGTCGAGAAACACAGACGGCGTCGAGCTTGCTGTGCTCCCTCAACTACCATGGTGCCTATTCCCTTTCTCACTAAGTATACTCCACTACCCCAGAGGCGTGGTTCACCTGCTGGGCATATGGACCTACCTCAGGAGAAAGGGTCGTAGGATCGGGATACATCCGGAGTATCCCAACTTGTTGAAGTAAGGGTTTGCCGGCACTTGCGTGAAGTTCAAGGCTCGTGGTTCGAGATTGAAGACTTGAAGTGGAACCGTATCCTTTTTAATTTGGTTAATCACTTGCTATTTAATATTGTAGTTTTATGTTATATATATATGACTTCTTGTATTTTCATATCATATTGTACGCCCCGGTATGTTGCATCACCTCCCTCACTGGGCAATATTGTTGCTCAATCCTTATTTAACATGTTTCAGGAGAAGCTAAGGTTGGGCCCCAGCTAGTTGTTGAAGAAGAAGAAATACTACTTAAGTTTGTCCCTTGAATGCTTTCTTGTGAGGTTGACTTGTTCAGATATGCATATGAAGAATATAATACTTTTGTATAAGTTCTATTTTGAGACCTTGCGTGGTCTTGTATGTATTTATGTGGTATGGAAGATTATGATATCAATTCAACCCTTATATAGCTAGGTAGTTGTTGTTGGGATGTAATAACTTATAGTCTAGTATGCTGCTTAAGTATTTTGCATGATTATGTGTCTAATGAACGGAGAATGTTGGATTATAGTTTTGTAGTTGTATTATATTATTCGTAGGTTTTCGGATTGTCCTATAAACAGGGGAGATTCTATCTGTTTCCCCTAAATTTTCTTGCCTTCGTTTTGGAATCAGGACCCCAGTCTCGTGAGAGATTGGGACGCTACACAAGTGTTATCAGAGCTTAGTTAGCTCTCAGCCGGGACAAAGTCCTCGGTCTGTCAGGTAGCAACCCTCGAGTGCGTGCATGTGTAGTGTGTTTTGATTAGGAATGTGGTTCAGGAATTCATAGAATCAGTTTAGCCATCTGAGGCACCTCTATTGGATGAGTTGACCTCACCTCTTTCATTCAGATCTGCAGCTTTTTTCATTTAAAGCACCTTTAGTCCGAGGTTTCTTGACAAATGAATGGTGATTGAAACTGTCCGCCCGTTCCACTTCTTCCGGTTAAACAAGGAGCATGTAATCCTTATGTGTGTCTTTGTATGAAAATATGTACTCTTGTGCCTCACTATGTTAACCTGACGAATATGCAAAATGTGTAAATGTGTAAATGTGTAATTTCGTGTGCACCTAGGTGACTTATTCATGTAGTAATGGAAAATATGTGATATGTGTACTATGTGACTATGAGTACATTTATGTGGTATGTATGCACAATATGTGAAGATTATGTGGTAGGAACATTTAATTGATTCCTTGAGTATCTACTTGCTTTAGTTACTTATAATAATGTGCATTAAGAGTTTAATTTAAATAGAATCAATTGCATACATATATTACCCCTTTGAAAATGATAAGTAAACACTCTCCTTATTGAGGAAGCCGGAAGCGGGTTTCCTGAAGATGTGAACCAATAGAGCCAGCTGTGATTTATGTCAGTGAATAACAAGAAGTGCTTCTAGAGGCAAGTTTGAGATTCTCATGGGGTATTCTACTTCATTGTTTTCTCGATATCCAGAACTAGGATTCTTATTTGGTGTTATCCTTCATATTTTCATTTGAGACTCTCGACGGGACTTCTTACTCAATCATCATATTTGGAATTCTTGCACGGTATTTATCTTCAAGGGGGTTCATTTTCAGGATTCCATGTTGGTATTCTAATTGAAGCCTTTATTTGGCGTTCTTATCTCTGGATTCACATATAATATTTCCATTGGTCTTCATATGGAGAATCTCGTGAGTATTCTTACCAGCATTCATGAGTGATGGTTTTCTTTGGGATTTCTATCGGCAAGCTCTTATTGGTGTGTTTACTCGGTACTCCTTCTTGGTATTTTCTGACTTTCGCATTCGAGCTTCTTATCCAGGGTGATCAAGATGCACATGTGGAAATCTCTTGAAAGAAGGAATTGCGAGGACGCAATTGTTTAAAGGAGGGGAGAGTGTAATACCTCGACCTTGAGCATATAGTTATTTTATTTACTTGCGTATATTAATATGCTTATTTTAATCATTTGCGTACATTTACATGTTACCTTAATTGTTTGCATATAATTATTAGCATTACTTTTTATATTTCTTGGAAAATGTGCATTCGTTTTATTTAGTGTACATTCACGTGCATTTTTTTTTATATTCTAAGTATCGTAGGCATATCGTAGGCAATAAAATAATTACACTACACTACACTAGTTAACTAGATTAGTCAAAATATTATAAGGTGGCAAACTAGAAATATACACTTAGTTAAGGGGGTAATTTGGTCTTTAGAGCCACTTAAATATTTTTATCTAACATAAAACACACACAACACACCCCACACACACACAAAATATTGCAACACACACACACACATCAGATCACACAAAACACACACCAATCGATCAAAAGAAGAAAAAGGAGAAGAAGAAGAAATAAACAACCCCGAGCCGATTTTTCTCGTATTTTCGTGCATTAGCTCGCGTTCCTAGCATGTGTAAGGTGAGGGGAAATCTTTTAAAACTTGATTTCAGAACTTACATTGCATATATATGTGTTTTTGAGTAAGAAATTGTTGTATTAGACAAGTTTATACATGCATATGTTTGCAGGATTTTGTTGTAGCTGCTGTAGTTTATGTATTGTTTGAGCAATTAATTATTTTTGGCAAAATCTGGAAAAATCACATATAAATCTAGACTTGGATAGGTACAACTTTCATGTTGGAAGAATTGTGAAGAAAAATCGTTTGTTTTCTCATAATTGCTGAAATCAGTGAAGTTTTGTTGTTGACTGGAACTGGACAGTTTTACTTGCCTGGATTTCGTGGAGTTTTTGACCTAGTTAGATAACTTGGAAAATTATGAAATTTTTACAGGACCTAGATAAGCTATTTTAGAACAAGTTCTGTTTAGTTCAAGTTGGCCAATTCCTCCATCTAGTGTCTCTAAGAAAATAAAAACCGAAACCTGACGGAATTCGTGACCAATTTGGACAGCTTTGCGCACTTGAGTTGTTTTAGTCATATCTTGATGAATTTAACTCAGAATTGAGTTCCGTTTGATTCTAGAGTTATCTACTTTCGAAGATATTTCCATACACGTAAAAATCAGTATCATAGGAGGTCGTTTGCTTAGGTAATTGTGCAGCCAAAGTCGAGGTACTGCTGAGATGTTAAAACTGTTAAACTTATTTGTTTTGTGCTCTTTGGCTTCTTGAGGTTAAATAATGTACTATATATACTTATCTATGCTTATTTTACTCTCAAATATGGGTATAGAATATGTCTATGTGATTGGATAACTTGATTCATTACTAGTATTACCTTATTGAATTAAAAAGGGGAAAAATGAAGTTAGAGCCTTAATGCTTAGTTTTAGCTTGGTTATTGAGTTATATGTGTTGTAGAGACTAGGATCACTTATTAGTTGCTCAAAATAAAGTGAATGTGGTGTATTTGTATATGGTGAACCTAAGGGGCCGAGTAGTGTTCTTGTGTATAAGGGGTGTTTATGTGGTTTCTTGAGTAATATGAGTAGTTTAGGTGCTAAATGAATGACTTGCCGTAAATTGTTCAAATGGATTACTTTACTTGCGTGTTTGGCTATCATGTGGAATTACTTAATATATTATGTTGTAGTGGATGCTAGGTAATTTGTTCAATTGTGTGTAGGCTACTTGTTTGCTAAAAGTTTTAAGAGAGGAATAGAAATGCGTTGCATACTAGTATATTGCTTGTAGTTAGTTTGGTGCATGAAAACATTAAGTAGAACAAGAAGTGCATATTCGGTCAGCCCACTGCCCCTGTCTTTCAAAGCTGTTTTGACCTATTAAACGTACTCGAAACTTAACGAAATTTATCTAAAAGCTAGATTTAGCAGTTTAGAGCAAATGTTGATTTCTAGGGCTAAGGCTAATTCTAACGTTTTAGCCCTCTGATCATATAATTTCTGAATTGTAGCCTGAATCTCGCTATAACTGGACAATAATGCGCAATTACACGAAAATAGCTATAACTTGAGAAATATAGCTCTGAATTAGGATCCGTTTGAGGCTAAAGTTATCTAAACTTGAAAAGATACGTTTATATATAAATATTAGAAACTTTGAAGATAATTATCATGGGTAACCGAACTGATTATTTTAGGGTTCTGTTAGAGAAATGGAAAAAGTATATGCTTTTGTGAAGTTCTACCTTGATTTGTTTGGAGTATGAGGTCATTTGAACTAGTTGATGGTTATGAGGTGTCTATCGAGTTATATTATGTGTTAAATAAATGAGTTGATTAGTATTTGTGAGATTTAATTACCACGAGCTTATAGTGTTAGTCTTTTAAGAACCTTGTTTGAATTGGTATGTGAGCATCTGCGTGGTTAATTGAGTTGATTCATTGAATTAGATTAAACTCTAAATGTTGCAGTAAGTGTTGTGCCATAATCGAATAGGATTGTAATAAATTGTGGAGTTAGCTTAAGTAGATAAAAGTTAATGTTTGTTGTAGTTAAAGTAATTGAAGTATTTTGCATGCTAATGAACATTGAATCAAGTCTAGTTGCCCCTCATGATGTTAATGAATATTTTCATGCTTGCTTTTAAGTCTATGCATAAAACTAGTTAGTTATTTGTATGTCGAGTTTAAATGGATTAAGTTATATGCTGGATATGCTTCGAATTGTGCCAAAAGAAAAAGGGAATAAGTGTCAAAATTAAGCCTAATGTTGAAAATATCTTGGAATGCTACTTTTCATGTTGTTCTATTGATTATCGGGTTGCTTGTATGTGACTTTGCATGATTATCAAATGTTATGTTGTTATTTGCTATAAAGTGTATAGTTGTGTTGTGTTGAACTAAATTACGAATCCTGTGTGAATTATTAGTTTTGAGCACGGGGGAAAAGATTGGGAGAGTTCATGGCTTCTGGAGGTGAGGGAGTCTTCATTTCTTCTGTGCATCTTAACTTATTCTATTGTTTCTAGATTGTATTATTTAGTAATTGATAAAGCCTATATGTATTATTTACTTGTTATCTTGTGTTTTTGCATGTTATTTGTGAATAACTGTGAGGACGGCCTACTTTGTCGTCCCTCTTATGTGATATTTGATATTCTTGGATCTCGTGATCTTGTCTCGGGGTTACGCAACCTTTTAGGACATGGTAGCGTCGAGAAACACGGACGGCGTCGGGCTTGCCGTGCTTCCTCGACTACCATGGTACCTGTTCCCTTTCTCGCTGAGTATACTCCACTACCCCTGAGGCGTGGTTCACCTACTGGGCATATGGACCTACCTCAAGAGAAAGGGTCGTAGGATCAGGATACATCCGGAGTATCCTAACTTGTTGGAGTAAGGGTTTGCCGGCACTTGCGTGAAGTTCGAGATTGAAGACTTGCAGTGAAACCGTATCTTTTTTAATGTGGTTAATCACTTGCTATTTAATATTGTTGTTTTATATTATATATATATGACTTCTTGTGTTTACATATCATATTGTACGCCCCGGTATGTTGCATCATCTCCCTCGCTGGGCAACATTGTTGCTCACTCCTTATTTAACATATTTTAGGAGAAGCTAAGGTTGGGCCCCAGCTAGTTGTTGAAGGAGAAGAAATACTGCTTGAGTTTGTCCCTTGAATGCTTTCTTGTGAGGATGACTTGTTCAGATGTGCATATGAAGAATATGATACTTTTATATAAGTTCTATTTTGAGACCTTGCGTGGTCTTGTATGTATTTATATGGTATGGAAGATTATGATACCAATTCAACCCTTATATAGCTTGGCAGTTATAGTTAGGATGTAATAACTTATAGTCTAGTATGCTGCTTAAGTATTTTGCATGATTATGTGTCTAATGAACGGAGAATGTTGGATTATAGTTTTGTAGTTGTATTCTATTATTCGCAGGTTTTCGGATTGTCCTATAAATAGGGGAGATTCTGTCTATTTCCCCTAAATTTTCGTGCCTTGGGTTTGGAATCGGGACCCCGGTCTCGTGAGAGATCGGGACGCTACACATCATCTTTCTTAATCCTCAACTGATAATAGCCCTGTCTCAGATCGAATTTGGAAAATACCTTGGCACCTTGCAATTGATCAAATAACTCTTCAATTAAAGGCAAAGGATATTTGTTTTTGACAGTCACCTGATTAAGACCCCGATAATCAATGCATAAGCGAAGAGACCCGTCTTTCTTTTTAACAAATAGAATTGGTGTACCCCAAGGTGAAGAACTCGGTTGAATGAATCCTTTCTCAAGCAAGCCCTGCAGTTGAACTTTTAATTCCTGCAATTCGGGCGGTGCCATTCTATACGGAGTCCTAGAGATAGGTGCAGTCCCCGGTAATAAGTCAATCATGAACTTTATCTCTCTATCAGGTGGTAAACCAGGTAATTCCTCAGGAAAGACCCCCGAAAACTCTCTCACAACAAGTATATCATTCAATTTCAATTGGTCTACAGGTTGATTAATCAAATATGCAAGATAAGCCTCACAACCCTTGTTCAATAGTTTAGATGCTCTAATAGAAGAAATAATAGGAGTCCTAGTTGATTTTCTACTGCCAATTATTTCAATTACAAGCTAGTCAGGCATTTCTAATCTCACAATTTTCTTGCTACAGTCAAGCTGTGCATAATAACTCCCCAACCAATCCATCTCCAAGATAATTTCAAAGTCATTGAAGGGTAGAATAATCAAATCAGCAGGAAAAAATACTATTCATTCAAGACGAAAACTATTTTCAAAACGCATACTACCAACATTAAATACACAAAATAATAATTTTCACATTCCTCCTACATGATATGTGACAGGAGAAAAATACAATTTCAGAAAAATTAAACATTAAATTTTCCTTATGAATAGTATCTTATGCTAAAAATTGAATAAATGTACATTTAATACTCAAATAAGACATTCAACAATTTAAAATGAATATGAAGAGGTTCTCGGTCGTCACATCCCATTTCTCTCTAATAGTACGCCACCACTCTTCGGCATCACCCTCCAGAAGAAATGTGGCATAGGTAATCTTCCTATCATCATTGCACTCAAGTATTGCAGCCACCCTTTCAAACTTTCTCAACCACATTTCAGCCTTCATATCGTCTGGTTCTCCAAAGAAGCTGTAGGCCCCATGATGTAAAAACTTGTCATACAAATTACCTCCGGTAGTACCACTACCCTCAGCTCTTACAGCCCGATTACCTCTAGCAGCCCCTGTCTGTCTCTACTGAGTCACGAACTGGGCAATGGTACTCATAGCAGTGGCCATTGTGGCCAAGATCTGCACGGTACTCTTTTCCTGAACTTGTGGTGCATTTCCTGCCATACCGGCTTCTTGCTTAGGAACCTCCTCTGGTTCTCTATCAACATTTTGATTCTCAGTTCGACGGCGGGGTCCTATTCCAAATAACTAGAATGCAAAGTGTTATGACAAGCATATGTATAATTCACAATTAAATCACATAAGAACAAGTTCAAATAAGTTAACATAAGATCGTACATAGGGTCATACAACACTTTACATATTAAAGATACAAGTAAAACGATTAGTCATACTTTCCATTCTTAACTTTCCACTTTTACACAATGACTCAAATAAGACCTTTCACATTCTCGCTTTCATGCTAGCATGTGTTTAATCATTCAATCTTTCTCTTAGCCATTCAAGGAAACATTTATTCACATAATCATACATTAACTCAATAGACTCCTACCCACAGACCGAGAAAAGTAACCCAGCTTCATGCATCTATAAGCTCTGATATCGCCTAAATGTCACGCCCTGACCCAACCACACGCTAAAGGTTAAGTCTGGATCCAACACACAGACAGAGTCTCCTCTGTACCGTGGACATTTTGAAAACCTGTAATCACTCAATTAAAGCCACAATACAACAAGACAAGCTTTTATAACTAAAGTTCAAATGTTCAAGGCCATCCGAGCCTTGAAGTATACAACAACTCAAAATTACACAAGCATGCAACCAACTTAACTTCTTCATAAATCCATTTATCATGCCCTTCTAAAATAACATTGGAACATTCCTAGGAGTTGAAAACAAGCATACTTTAGAACATACACACCCAAGCATGCAAGTAGCTAGAAATAAAACATAGTTATTACAAACCATGGTTTCCCAAATCTATCACTACAACCAACTATCTTTTGACTTGTAACTACAAGAATATACATAGCCCTTAGGCCACAAAATAGATCATAATATAGCAATACAAGTGTGCCATGTAGTAACAAGAAAGCACATCCACCTCAGACAACAAACACACAACAACTAGGGCAAAGGCTCTGCCTGTACTTCTTCCTCTTCCACTATCACCTCAACTAGCTGGGATCACCTTCCGCACTTCTTGAAACATATATCGAGGTATGAGCAACCACTGTTGCCCAGTGAGGGATAAAGTTTCCCGGGGCGTGCAATGCAACAGGTAATACAGTTAAACAATAATAGCAATTAAACCATTCAAGAAATAACAATAGTTTAAGTAACCACACATTAAAAGGATACATTATACTTAACCCTAACACTCTAAATCTTCACTTGATCTTCATTCACGATCACTGAGCCGGCATAATCCCAATCACTCCAGTGGGTATACTCCGGATGTACCCCGATAATCCTACGACCCAACACCCCCTGGTAATCTCCAGACTAGGTGAGTGAGGGAATAGGGTACGGAGTTTGAATATCTACTAGCAAGCCCTCTGCTGCCCAACCGATATTCAACACAACCGCCCCTGACACTATGGTTGCGCAACCACTATGCAATGCACTTAACAATGGCAAGTCAATATCAACAATATAAGCAATAACACGTAGGAGGATCAACAAAGTAGGTTGACCTCAGAACAGTTAGAATAGAAGCAGTTTATACAAGCAATTAAACAATTTTACAAATGAGCATATTCAAGATATCCATAGAATTATGTCAAAAGCTCCGAAACAACTTGAAACCACATTTAAACACATAAGGAGTCATGCAAAGGTTTTAGATGCGATAGACAATCAAATTTACACTTAAACCCCTTTGTTATTCTATCCGTTTTCCTTCCAATCTCATATTAATAATTCAAATTCAAGGGGAAGCAATATCAATCTTCTAACTAACCCTTAAAGTACCCCTATAACCCTCAAACATATTCAATTACCAGCAATTACCCCAAAAGCCCAAATTTTTCTCTTATAGCTTTGAACTACACATGCCTCAACCGAGCTTCAAATAAGGGTCGGCAAAGCTTCTATAGCACCTAGGTAGCCTAAGAATACCAAATGCGAAGCCCGAATCCACCCGGGTTAGCATTAACCTCGAAACCCCTTTTAAAAAGTCGGCTAATTCACGTTTTATGCAAGTTTAGAGCAATTCAAGGCTATGGGGCTATTAGACTACTTTCATTACCACCTAAGGCATCTATCAGAAGCATTGAATCAAGTTAATACGCACAAGTACACAAAACCCTAGAAATCTTATCACTATTCACCCCTATGAATCAACTATCGATTTCTACCATTTAATATATGAAACAATTGTATAAATGAGGTCTCTACTACATGTATACAACATATATAAGCTTATTTGAGTATTACAATAGCATTTGATAACATTTCTAACAAATTAAGAAAATAGCAACATTTCTAAAATGCACAAATAAGCATGAAAACCCTCACCAATGAGCGTAGGAACTCTCGGAAGGCTTGCAAACACCCTAAACCACTTGCTCCTAGCTTGGCTTGGCTTGGTTTGAAGAATTGATGAAGCAAAAATCTCCCAAATGCAAGAGAAGGGCTGTCGAGTTCTGCACAGTCTTTTTTAGCTTTTATTTTTTTTTCTTGTGTTTTATGAGTTTATGTTATGTTATATTGAGTATATATTGGGGTGGGGTCAAGTGGTGTACTTATGTGGGTTATTAAAATGAGTCTAACAAGCTCTAAAATGAGTCTAAGGTGCAAAACGAAGGCTAGCTAATTAAAACACTAAGTTAAGTTACGTAACACTATTATTAGTTTGCTAAAACATTTTCTAAACGAGTGCTCCTATCGCTCCTAGCTCAATTGCACATTTTTCCCATTCCTATAACAATTAATATGATTTAATAAAAATGCTAATTCATTAATATAATGCAGTTGAAAAAATAGAATGAATAGTAACTAAGAAAGACAACAAGTAAAGCACAGAATTAAATGCGCAATTAATGGATGCAACAGTAAGTGAATGCATGGCAAAAGCTCGGGCGTCACATCCCACCATTTCACTAATTATGCTGACATGGTTGATTTGGCATCGCGAGTTGAGAAGAGGAGATTGGATACTCGTGGGGGACCAAGTCAAGTGAGTAAGGCCAATGTTGTCACAAGCACCTCAGAGATCGTATTCAGCCCAGAGTCAAGCTAGATCAGCTCCTACCCGACTACAACCAAGTGCTTCAATTACTCAATTGGCTAGTGGTTCGTCAAGTAGTGCTACTGTTACTAAGAATGTGGTGTGTAATTATTATGGTAAAAAATGGCATGTTGAGGCCCAGTGTTAGAAGAAAATGGGCAAGTGTTTAGGGTGCGGAAGTGATCAGTACTTTGTTAAGGATTGTCTGAAACGGCAGAACAGATGTGCACCAAATCAGGCCATTAGGAATGCACCGGCGCAGAGAGTCCAAGCCCGGGTATATGCTGTTGATCAAGAGGAGATTCTAGAGGCTGCAATCGTGGTTGAAGGCACTTTCTTAATTTTACAACAACCAGTAACAGTGTTTATTGATACTGGAGCCACGCATTCTTTTATTTCACCTCAATGTGTGTATCGAATCAAGTTGCAAGTAGGACCTTTATCATGTCATGTAGAGGTTAGTAATCCCATGGGCACCAAACATGTTTCTAAATATGGATGTAAAGAATATAAAATTCAAATAAAGGACCGGGAGTTTTTGGTAGAGAATGTAAAATTCAAATAAAGGACCGGGAGTTTTTGGTTGACCTCATTATACTTCCTTTTCAAAAATATGATGTTATCTTGGGATGGATTGGTTAGCTCGCAATTATGCCTAACTAGATTGCCGAACGAAGATTGTAAAGTTGCAAGTACCAGGTCAACCTGTGATTGAGGTGAGGGGTAAGAGTGATTTTTCAGGTAATACTATTGTATCCTTGATCAAGGCTATGAAATTAATGAGGAAATGATGCAGTGGGTATTTGACCTATTTGTTCAGCAAGCCAACCGATCAGGTTAAGCTAGGGGAGGTATCAGTGGTGAAGGAATATATTGATGTGTTTCCGGAAGAATTACCAAGACTGCCACCAAAGAGGGAGATTGACTTTACGATTGAAGTATTGCCAGGTACTCAACCTATCCTAAAAGTACCATATCGGATGACCCCGGTTGAATTGCAAGAATTAAAGGTTCAATTGCAAGGATTGCTAGAAAAAAAGGGTTTGTTCAACCTAGTTCATCTCCTTGGGGAGCCCCAGTATTGTTCGTGAAGAAGAAAGATGGCACGTTGAGGCTATGTGTTGACTATAGGGGATTGAATCATGTGACTGTCAAGAATAAGTATCACTTGCCATTGATAGATGAGCTATTTGATCAATTACAAAAAGCCAAAGTTTATTCGAAGTTCGATTTGAGGCAGGGTTATTATCAGCTTCGCATCAAAAAGGAAGACGTGCCTAAGTTAGCTTTTAGGACAAGGTACGGACATTATGAATTTGTAGTGATGCCGTTTGGACTAACAAATTCTCCTGCTGCCTTTATGGACTTGATGCATAAAGTGTTCCAGCCTTACTTGGATCAATTCATGGTGATATTCATAGATGATATTTTGGTGTATTCCAAGACCGAAGAGGAGCATGAGAAACATCTACATATGGTGTTACAGAAGTTGAAAGAACATCAGTTGTATGCCAAGTTTAGCAAATGCGAGTTTTGGCTTCAACAAGTTGTTTTCTTAGGGCATATAATCTCCAAAGCGGGGATAGCGGTGGATCCCTCATAGATTGAAGTGGTGCAGTCGTGGAAGAGACCTGAGAATGTTACAAAGTTGCGCAGTTTTTTTGGACTAGCCGGGTACTATAGAAGGTTCGTGAAAGACTTCTCAAAGATTGCAAGACCTCTTACAAGATTGACACAAAAGAAGGTGAGCTTCACATGGGATGATAAATGTGACAATAGCTTCCAAGAGTTGAAAAAGAGATTGACAACCGCTCCTATCTTAGCATTGCCCGAGGGAAGTCAAGGGTTTGTCATTTATAGTGATGCTTCAAATGAGGGATTAGGATGTGTTTTGATGCAAAATGGTCAAGTCATTGCTTATGCATCTCGGAAGTTGAAGCCATATGAGGTGAATTACCCCACACATGATTTAGAGTTGGCGGCGATAATATTCGTATTGAAGAAGTGGAGACATTATTTATGGGGAAGCAAGTTCGAGATTTTCACCGACCACAAAAGCTTGAAATATTTATTTTCTCAAAAAGAGTTGAACATGCGATAGAGAAGATGGATGGAACTCCTAGAAGACTACAATTGCACCATCAACTATGTGCCTGGAAAAGCTAATGTGGTGGCAGATGCATTAAGCCAGAAGGCAAGCTTCGCGAAGTTGGGGATGCATGCTCATCTAACGATTCAACCAACATTGCTATCGCAAATCAAAGAAACCCAACAACAAGATCCGCAATTCCAAAAGATAAAAGGAGACAATCCATATTTCAAATAGCAAGACGGATTGTGGAGATTTCGGAACCGGGTTTGTGTACCGAATGACGTAGAACTGAAGAAGAAGATACTTGAAGAAGCTTACAACACGAGATATACAATACATCCTGGAGGAACAAAGATGTACCGAGATTTGAGACAATTCTATTGGTGGAACAACATGAAGCGGGAGATTGCGGAATTTGTGTCACGTTGCTTGACATGTCGAAGGGTTAAGGCAGAACATCAAAGACCTGCAGGACTTTTGCAACCTTTGGAAATTCCACAATGGAAATGGGAGTACATAACAATGGATTTCGTAACAGAGTTACCGAGGTCACCTCGAGGTTGTGATACAGTTTGGGTGATCGTGGATCGGTTAACGAAGACATCCCATTTTATTGCAATGAATAAGATGGATAGTTTGGAGAAACAAGTTGATTTGTACATAGCTAACACTGTGAAATTACATGGTGTACCCGTGAGCATAGTGTCTGACAGAGATCCTAGGTTTACATCAAGGTTTTGGCAAACGTTTCAAGAGGCGATAGGGACAAAGTTGAGTTTCTGTACAGCCTACCATCCTCAAACTGATGGGCAGTCCGAAAGGACCATTCAGATCTTGGAGGACATGCTATGAGCTTGTGCATTGGACTTTGAAGGAACATGGGAAAAGTATTTGCCATTGGCGGAATTTGCCTACAACAACAACTATCAAGTGATGATTGACATGGCACCTTACGAGGCCTTGTATGGGCAGAAATATAGATCCCCTCTATATTGGAGTGTGGTTGGTGAGATGAATGCCATTGATCCTACGTTATTACCAGAGATTATATAGAAGATAGATAATGTACAATTAATACGAAAAAGAATGCTCACCGCTCAGAGTAGGCAGAAAAGTTATGCCAATAGAAGAAGAAGAGACTTAGAGTTTGAAGTGGGTGATAAGGTGTTTTTGAAATTGTCCCCTCGGAAGGGATTAATTCAGCATGGTAAGGGTGGCAAATTGAGTTCGAGGTACATGGGACCATTCGAGATTGTAGATAAAATTAGCAAGTTAGCATACACGTTGAGTCTACCAACGAATCTCTCTGGTATACATGACGTGTTCCATGTCTCGATGTTGAGGAAGTATCAGCCTAGCCCTTCTCATATCTTGGAGCCGGAGCCACTACAACTTTATGAGAACCTCTCTATGAAGAAAGACCCGTGCGAATCTTGGATGAACAAGAGCGGGAGTTGCGTAGGAAGAAGATTCCTATGGTAAAGGTATTATGGAACAACTATGGAATTGAGGAAGCAACCTGGGAGTTACAGGATCCAATGGAGAAGCAATATCCAGAGTTATTTGCAAGGTAAGAAGAAATTGTGAGGACGCAATTCTTTTAAAGATGGGAGGATGTAAAACTCGGCACGAGAGTCTATACATAATTATAATAATTATAATGCAGTCATATTATTTCATATGCATTGGCATCAATTATGTGCATTAATATTAATTATCATGCATATTCATCGTTTTATGTGCCAAAATGTTCATTTTCGTGCATTTAGGAATTTTACGTGTCATAGACATTAAATATATTCTAACAAGTCAAGATTAGTAACTAATTAGTTACAATTGAATCAAAATGGCAAACTAATAAATATGACTTAGTTGGAGGGCAAGGTGGTAATTTGGCCAACTAAATATTTGAGCACCTAATTTCTGCTATACATTCCTACTCAAAACACACAATATACCTCATACACACACAAAATCCCTGCACACACACACACACACACACACTCTTACTAAACCAAAGGGAGGAAGGAGAAAGAAAGAAGAAGAAATAAGAAGAAGGAGGAAGAAAAGAAGTTTAAACAAGCCAATTTCTATCACACTAATGTCTTCTTGAGCAAGTTCAAGAGTTCCTTTGTCTCCCTTGCTTGTCAAACTTGTGATTGAGGTGAGGGTTTTTTTTCAAATGCTTTTCAAGATACATTAAGCATGGTCAATGATTATACTTGTGTTTGGAGCTTGAATGGGTGCTTACATGTAGTTATATATGTATACTTGAACTTGTTAAGAGTTGTATTGAGTTGTTGAGGGTGTTAATGGTGTGGAGCTTGAACATGAATTATTGGGTGTTGTTGATTTTGATGTGGGGTGGTTTTGGTTGAGTTAGAACCCTTATATGATGCCTAATAGCCTCATTGAACTTGTTTATGTGTTGGTAGAAAGATTGGTTGTTGTTTAGGTGATTTGGGTGGAAATTTGGGTGTTTCCCGTCAGCTATCCGGGCGTTACCGCCTCTATCCGGTCACCCGGATAGAAGCCTCAACTCCCGACAGAAAGCTTCGATCCGGGCGTTACCTGTTTCTTCCGGTCGACCTGATGAAGGCTGCAGCGCTTGGATGTTTGACAACTCTGCGCAATGATTTTGCGGAGGCCATATCTCATTTGTTTCAACTCCGAATCGAGTTCCGTTTGATTCTAGAGTTATCTACATTCGATAAGCTTCACTTCTAGATAAAAATCAGATTAATTGGAATTTGAAAACATAGAAAAATTTACCTCCTAAGTTAAGCTAATATAAGAGTATTGGAAACGCTTGTGTGATGAATCAACCTTCCTTATTGACTTCCACATTACATGTTATAAGTTCTAAATGCAAGGTATTATAATTGTTGCCTGTCTAAATGACTATATGAATTCTAAATGTAAAGTATTGTAATTGTTTACATGTTTATATAACGGGATATGTTAAAGATTAATTGCAAGATTATGTAATCGAAGGTAACCTACTTTGTTGCCTCTCTTACTTGTTGATACATATATCTTGTTTGTCATGATAATGATTGCGTGCGCGATGGTTGTAACCACAATTATAGGCATGGTAGTGTTCGTTACTCCTGGGTAGCATAGGGCTACCAGTCGGCTCGACTACCATGGTCCCCGGTGACTATCCGGATATCACCTAATGTTTGGAGTTGGAAAAAATTATGATGATTGATTCAAGGCCGGCCGACTATAACAACTGCAAGGAAAATCGTATCCTTTGATATATGGTAAACCTACATTCGCTTGGGCCCTTGAGGACCTCAGAGGGTAGAGTGACGTGTTATTGCTTGTCTATTGATTCTTGTACTTAATTGCACTTATGCATATCATGTTTTCATGAAAGGTTTTTCAAATGTTGAATTGTTTGCAAAAGCCATTGGAGACCATTAACCCTCGCTGAGCTAAGTGTAGCTCATCCCTTTATATGACAATATTTCAGGTGAGGCCGAGGTTGAGCCTGTGCTAGGGACTCAAGCTGAAGGCGATGCTTATTTGTGTGATGAGACGGACTTTTGTTTGCTATGATTCTAGTTGCTTGTAGATGATTAAGCATATGTATTGAACTATGTTATAATTTGTACAACTTTAGGTGTTGTAATATTCTTTTGGATAATGGGTTGTAAATCTTATTAATAGACTATTCTTTTCAGGCCTCGTGGGCATTGATGGTTGAGGTATGCCGAAGGGTTGAATGTAGGCCTTGTATATATGAACGATCATGTTAATGAATGTTAGTACCAATAGTTTTGGGGCACCATTCTTGAAGTTATTTGTGGTTATTATTTGTGTTTAGGTCATGGATGAATGATTGTACAGGTTTATTTATCTAGTCCACGTCACATTCCAGCCTTGTCTTGGCAACGAGTCGGGGTCGGGGCGTGACAGTGTGCCTTATGATTGATGTTTGAGGAATGTTGATGGACTACCCGGAAATGTCTTTATAGCTCTAAGCATGATTCTCGATGATTGTATGTCGATAAGTTAACTGTTCGTGCATATGGTCTTGTGTAAAGTGTCGTAGCATGCTCGTATATCCTCAACACTTGGTATGTGAACTAAAATGAGTCATATGACTTGTTTTGTATGGTGTTACTTGGATGCCCCTTAAATGTTCATATGCTTCTAGGTGTTATACAATGTGGATTTACATGTCAAAGCATGTTTCGTATGTTTACTTGTCCATATGTGATCTTATATTTTCTCAGAGACAACCTACTTTGTTGACCTCCTAATGTGAAATGTTAAATGACATAATTGTGCATTGCATACAAGGTTGCAACATTTCATTGTGGCATAGTAGTGTTTCACACACGTCGAGTGGTATCGGGCTTGCCGGTGCTGCCATGACTACTATGGTCCAATTCTCTCTCTCGCTTGGGGGCTAGACTTCCTCAGAAAGTTGGGTCATAGGTTTGGTGTATAATCCGGAGTACACCCATTTGGAAGTGATAAGAGAATAATTGATGTCGGTTACAACAATGGTTATTTGTAAATGTATCTATTGTTCAATCTTGAAAGTAAAAGTTCATCGTATTCTTAAAATGATTGACAAATATATTTATTATTCAATTTAATTCTGATACTATGCTTACATTCTTATTATTTGTACTATATGACATGTTTTTTTTAAAGGAGTTTTCACAAGGCAACAACGTCCATCAATCTGGACACCCCAACTAAGGAGACGACCCTTTGTTGTGAGTCTATCGCGGATGGCCAACCAGGCACAGAAACTGAATTTTGGGATAAAACATTTTTTGCCAAAGCAGATGGTTCCAATCCACCTTATCTCCTCTTGTTCTAATCGCATCCCAGGTAAGCTTTGAGTCAAAGCATCCAGTTGACCCAATATCCAGCAGACCCGATCATCAAAATTATCCCCCATGTTGTCATTCGGAAGTTGCTCCCTCAGCTGCATAAGATTTCTAGGCCAGTGCCATTGATCTCGCAGGATTGGATTAGGTTCGGATCTCGTCGTGCCGTTAGGATTTGTTGGTGTTTTCGGGCTCTTAAAGATTTAACTTGTGACTTGTGCATCAAAGTTAAGTGGGTTTTCTTTTCTTTTTTCGATTTTTTCTTCTTGAATCCTCCCTGAAATCTTTTCTTTTTACACTTACGATTGGTACATAGTCCTCATCGTGCTCAGTCGCTAATCTGTATGCACAGTCTATGCTACTTATTAGTTTTGTACTTCGTATTTCGACTTTCCCACACACACATATATATACCCTAATAAAAGAATAATACAGTAATCCACAATTTTATTTTTACATGACTCCAGTAAAGTTTTTGATATAAAAAGTATACTCCTTGCTTATAAATATCCTCCTATGAATTATGCGTCTCTCCGTAAGTACATATTTGGCCTCCAGTGAAGATTCATGTATTTTCCTTGTAAATAAAATGTTCCTTTGTCTAACTTTGCTTCTTCCTTGCGACTTCGTCCATTTCTTTTTCATCTTCATTCCTCACCGTGAATTGCTACGCATGAATCCATGTCAATAGCTGCTAGTATGAAGTTCAAATGTCAAACTGACCATGCTTGCTTATATTATTTCCTAAACATGGAGAACTTACATTTTTTTTCTTTTTTAAAAGTCTATAGTCAACAGCTTTAATGCTAAACTTCCCCAATAAGCACGAGAACTATTGCAATGATTGTGATTGACTACTAAAGTTGTATTTCAAAAGAAGTGAAAGTTATTTCGTTTTAGTAACACTTCGAACCACCATATAATTTTGATTAGGCTATGCCCTAACTGGCGGGTAAACGAGATTTGGCCCTAGATCAGTAGGGATAATATACTGATAATTTTATTTTGTCTATTTCATGTGGTGTACCACTTTCCATTAGGACTCCTATTCGCTTTCGGTGGTTTGGCGGTTTAAGCCATCTTTTTGAACTGTGCTACTAATTTTGTAATCATAGCCTACCATCAGACTTCTTTTGACATGAGTTAAATTGAGAATTACTTGGGTTTGGAGCTTGTTTTGTATCACCTATTCAATTTTCATTATGTATCCTGGCATTAGCCTGAGATTTCTACTATATCCCGAGCATTTTTGCATTTAGTTGGTTTTTAATTAGATAGTTAATTATACATAAGTACAATTATCTTGCCTATCCTCAAGTTCTCATGCTATTTATTTATTTATGAAAAACTAGTCACTTACTGAGTTAGTACTCATTCTAATTTCCCTACTCATTCCTTCTGTAATTTCAACACAGGTGAGGAGTGGCATGGCATAGTTGGATTTTAGGGTAGAGTTTCCCACAACGCAAAGACCTTTAGAGAGATGACGAAACTTGGATCCCTATTTTGGATATTTACTTTATTTTGGTGAACTATTACTTTAAGTATGATTTGGACGATATTAGACTTTCATTTCATTCGAGTCTATGGATGCCTTGGTGAAATTTATACATTTGGAGGTTTATTTGTTTATGGTTCAGGATTGAGACTATAATATTCTTGTACCCAAGGTATCGTTGCTCTGATTTTGCTTCTATCCTTGTTGAGTCTAGAGCCTTGCATCTTAGGCAGGGTGTCCTTCTTAAGGATGCGGTAGTCACTAGCATGGATTTGCATGATAAATTTAGGGTCGTGACATTGAAGCCTCTTAGTCAACTTGGATCAATGAAGGTGTCTTACAATGACATGGAGAAATATCCTTGTAAATTTAATTCCCCTTCCAATCTTACAAAGTTGACTTCGTCAAATTTTCATATGCCCTAGAATGAATTTTCACAACTTGTAATGCTATGTAATCTGGAGGTTCTCGAATTGTTGAGCAATGCATTTAAGGGTGAAACATGGGAGATGGGGGATGAAAAGTTCCTAAAATTCAAATTCTTGAAGTTAGACAGTACTCTGAATGTTATGAAATGGACCACCTTCTGTGAAAACTTTTCTTGCCTTGAGTGTCTGCTCTTGCACAAATGTGAGAAACTTAAGGAGTTCCTTTAGATATGGGAGATATTACTACTCTACAGATGATTGAACGTTTCTCTTGCACAAATGCCTCTTTAGCAGCCATTATGAGGTTTTCTAGGCGAATGTGACTCCTGGTTTTTCTGCGTTTTTAATGCTTCATCATCTACAAGAGAGGCAAAATTGAATCATTTTGAATCACTTCAATCCTTCCTTCTCTCTAAAGAGTTCTCGTTCCCTTAGAGTTCTCCATCTTTCTTCAATCGCAAGCCTGATCTTACTTTTGCTTAGCTCGCTCTCTCCGGCTTTTAGGTACATCCTCTCCTCTTCTGTTTACTCATGGCCTAGAAGTGAGGCTTCATCTGACTCTGACTCCCAGAATCGCTCAGTTCATTCATATGACCACGAAAACAAGGAAGTAGGCACTAGATCTCCATCCCCTGAGGTCGTTAGGCATAGGAGACCTAAGTCATCTAACGCGGGTGAGACTTCGGAGGCACGGCCTAACGATGTCCTTTGTGAGTAACCCCACTTAGGGCTTTTCCTTTCTATAGTGTCTTTTCAGGTCCCCTGTCTTCAAGCATTAGAGCTGAGTTATCATCAGCTCAACCTCCTTAATCTGCTGTGGCAATCAATCCTTTATTTGTACCTGAGTCATCCTCCGCTCCAGATAGACCCTCTCATGGAGGATACCTTTTTTCCAAAATCTTAGGTGCCTTAAAAAGAGATTGCCACGAACCTAAAGACCTTAGGTTAAACCTGTATGGTATTGGGGTTTTTCTCCCAGGCTTTGTAGTTCACGTCCAAGTAACTAATAGAGCCTGCTGCCCAGGCAAAGGTGAGGTGACTTTCTATGCTGATGTCTTTAGGTTCTTTTCTCTGCCCATCCTTGAATATGTTCAGACAATTTTGAATACCTTAGGGTCGAGTCCTGGCCAATTGGTCCTTAATAGTTGGTGCATGATGATCTCCTTTCACGTCTATGTTGAGTTTTTAGGTCGAACCCCTACGCCAAACCTGTTTCTTCACTTTTACCAGCTCAAACCTAATTTAGATGGACAGGGATGGTATTATTTTTTAGCCAGTAATAAGAAAATTTTCTTCAACTGATGGCCTTCATCCAATAAAGGGTGGCACTATAGGTTCTTTTTCATTAAGTCAGAGAATGACTGGGGCATAAACAGGGAGTGGAGTATTCTCCCAAGCCCTTTACCTAAAGGTAGAAAACTAACCTCCTCAGTAAAATAGGATGCCGAAGCTTTGAAACGCCTTTAGATGATTTGGGGATGCCTTTTCTCGAGCTTAGTAGGATCGTCATCTCAGGTTTGTGTGTTAACTTTCCTCGGGTCTGTGCCCAAAGCAGAGTTAGGACTTTGAGTCAGTCCTCTAGGCCTGAGAAGGTGCAAGATAATTACCTCGTGCTCTATCTTTATCTGTCTTCATATAAGTTTATCCCCTAACTATTTTATTTTTGCAGGCATGGATGCTAAAGAACTTTCTATAGCAACTGAGTGCTAGCCCCTCATAGAAGAAAAGAAAGGTACAACTTTGCCCGAGGTTGTGGAGGTTGAGCCAAGTGATAACACTCAGCCAGGAGCTCTCCTTAAGGCCAACGTGGATGCCCCCACTATCAAGGCTGATCTACCTGCAGTTGAGCAAGAACCCATGCCCCAAAAGAGCAGCAGTCGGCTCCTTCTCCTCATAAGTTTGGTTCTTCTTCTTAGTTCAACCATCCTCCTAACGATGTCCATTTAAATTTTGGACTGTATCCCCAGTATTCGAGGTTAAAAGATTTTGAGAAAGTTATCGATATCCCTCTCCAAGAAGTGAACTCCATAGTTTTAAGGCATACAACCTCATATTGTTTTCAGCAGGTAGTTCAGATCTTTTATTGTTCAAATTGCTTCTTTCCCAGATTGACTTTGTAACCCAGTATTGATCACCATCTCTCTTTGTGTAGGAAACCAAGGCCCTTCATGATGGTATCAAGTACGCGAGAAAGGAAAACAAAATTTATGAAGATCTGGTTCCCGCTACCATGAAAAGAAAGGTTTTCTCTGAGCTTTTAAACAAGACAGACATGAACTCTAGCCCTTAAAGAAGCCATATTTCACTACTGCTTTACCTCTGGCCAAAGGATTAACTTGCAAAAATCGTCAATCGTCTTCAGCAAAGGTATGCCAGACCGCGTACAAGATTTTGTGACTTCACTTATTAGGATTCAGCGTGCTGATTCTCTTGGATCCTACCTTGGACTACCTATCACAAAGGAAAATCTAAGACTGCTTTGCTCTCCTGGATCATTGACCATGTTCAGGCCAAAGTCCAGGGATGGAAACAAAAGCTTCTCAAAAGCGAGTAAATAAGTGTTAAGCAAAGCAGTACTCCAAGTCATTACCGCATACATGATGTCTATCTTCTGTTTTCCAAAATCCTTCACCAAAAATTGACATTGTTGGACTCCCGATTTTGGTGGGGCTCTAGTCGTTCGGCTGGTATCCCCTAGGTGAAAGGTCCACTACCACTACTTCTAAGGCCGCGAGAGGTCTTGGTTTCTGTGACTTTGAAGCCATGAACTCGACAACCATCGTTGACCAAGTTTGGCATTTCATCTGTCACCCTCAAAGCCTAGCATCACAAGTCCTCAAAGGCATCTATTTTTTAGACACGAACCTGTTTCGGACCCCTACAACCAACTAAGGGCTCTTGATGTTGGCGAAGTTTCTATAAAGGATTACAATTTATCTTGAAACGTGCAAAATGGAAAATAGGCGATGGTTCCTTGGTGGACATCTGGGAGGACCAATGGCTTGAGACTACAGAGCGATTGTCTAGCCCTCTGAACTGCCCCCACTCCAAAGTAAATGACTTTCTTATCATTAACCCTATGGCAATGGAACCTGCAACTACTTCAATCTTTATTCCCCCAAATTATTCTCCATCAGATCCAGAGCATCTAACCATCCTGGTCACGCGCAAAAGATCAACTGATTTGGCCATACTCCTCAACAGGTATCTACTTTACCAAGTTTAGTTATGCTACGGCCTTTGTTGATCGCATAGGCTCTAGTTAGAGCACGATAGCATCTTCATCAATCATACCAATTTCCTCAGTTGTGGAAGGACGTCTGGGCCACCCGCAACCTACCTCGGGTATGACATTTCCCATGTCAGGCTTGTCGCAGTTCCCTGTCCATATATGAGAATGTATATCGACGTCACTGCTTTAGAACAGCAACCTATCGCTTTTGTAACCAGGAAGATAAAACAATTGAGCATTTCCTTCTCCGTTGTCTGTGGCACACAAAATCTTGTCACTTTTCCATTATAACTCTGCATGGACAATTAAAACATCACCTGTTTGATACCTAGTTCCTGCAACTGCTCGACTCATGTGTCCGGGACGACTATACGAGACTGAAGGCCAACTCGCTCATCTCCTTTATATTTGGTCTATCTGGCAAGCCCGCTTTGAAGGATCGGCACCTGATATCACGAATATGCTTGGTGAAATCCACTATCCCTTATTTGAGACCCGGTCAGTTGTTCCTCATCCCCAACCCCCGGGTCTATAACTACAAGCCTTTTACACCAATCGATTGACTAGTGTCCACCAGCCCCAGGTACGCTCAGGCTAAACGGCAATGCTTCTTTCACAACTTCCTACCTACCTACTGGCATCACTATTATTTGTCGTGATTCCAACGACACCATTTTTTATGGTCGCGTGACAACTTCTTACTGTGACTCAGCCCTGCAGATAGAAGCAATGGCATGCCTGCTAGCATGCTCCCTTGCCCAATCTCTATCTCCAACATCATGCACTATAGAGTCAGATGCAAAATCAGCCATTGACGCCCTTTGGGACCTCTCAACTTGTGATTTGAGGATCTCCTCTATTATTCACAACTCACTCACTTTATCCTCCATTTCTGGCTACTATCTTTGATACATCCCTCGATCGGCCGACCAAGTTGAAAATTGGGTTGCACAAGCAATTCGAATAAACACTCTACCCTTAACAGGTTTTCCTAATCTCCCCTTAGAGTTGTCTTGTACAACGAGATGCTCATCGCTGGCTGATGTAAATTATACATGCGATATGATTATCCGACCAAAAGAAAAAAAGGAAAAAAGATTGGGTTTCTTATTTAATCAAATTCTCATTGCACAGTAGAAATTGTAGTTTTCACCTAGTAAATTTACAAGTTGCTTTTGAGTCATTTTTCGGCTTCTAGTCAGCATTTAAATGCAACAGTTATTTTGCGATCTACTATTTCATAATTGATGTTAAGGATTACGTTTTCTTTTCTTTAAGACGAGTGAAGCTTCATATTGAATTTTAACAATTGATTGACGTCACTTATAGAATAGTTGATGATCAAAGACTAAACAAGATAATAGTTTACACAAAGAATGAGGTATATTATGATTTGATATTTTAAAATCTTAAATTACTAAGATATAAAAAAATAAAATTTTATAGCCCATAAATATACCTCATTTAAAAAACAAAGTAATCAACAATGAAGAGGATCTAAACGGTCACTACTATGTAAATCCGCCACTGGATCTAAACCAACAAAAAAGAAAAAGCACAAGCTGAGTGTGGAGTATGTCTTAAGACTAGAAATATCCAATCTAAATGAAGGATATAATAGTGGAAATGGCATGCATGATTAGAAATTCTCCATCTGCAGTCCATGAAAAACAAGAGAGATAAAAACAGAAAAAACAAGATAAATAAAAGGAAAAGGAACAGTGCATGTTAGGCTATTCTTAATAGAAGCTCTAAATTGAAGGGCTATAAAAATAAATTTAGAGCCCTGTTGTTTTTAGAGCTCTTTTGTAGGGTCTCTAAAAAAAAATCATCTTCAGTGATAGTGGGACTCGCAGCCCCTTCTATTTTTTTATTCAGCCAAAGTACTTTTTTTTTGAAGTTGTCAATTTTTTTTTGATTAAAATTGTCAGTCAGATGTCAAATCTGATTTGTTGAAGAGACCTATGTTGTTAAATCTGATTTGAAAGAGACCCATGTGAACTCTAAATTTTTTTGTCTTTTTCTTGGGGCTCCATTTTTGTTGAAATATATTAATTTTGAAACAAAAAATTAGATTTAAGGCTCTATATTGCTCATTGATGTTGAATTTTTTCTTTAAAACTTTTTATTTTTACTAAAAAATAGTAATTATTACATTATAAAATCCTTAGCATTCTCTTGCTAGTTTCTTCCGAGGAGAGAAAGCGATTGGACCACGGGCACCAGATAGCAAGTTGCCGTTTCTCGCGCTGTTTCTTCTTGAGGCCATCAAATGACAATATAAATTATGGTGAAGGCAAGGTTGGTGGCGGAATTTGTGGATCAATCCTCTCATTTATTTATGGAAAAATATCACATCTAATCCTTATTACTTTCAAAATATCTCAAATTGATTTTTATTGTTCAATTTTTTTTTAATTTAGTCTTTATTATTATTTTAAAAATTTTAATTTCATTCTTATTATTTTTAAAAGTTTCAATTTCATCCCTATTATTTTCTTAAAATTTTAAATTCATTATTGTTCAAAATTAGTCAATTTAGTTCATATTATTTTCTGAAAAAATTCAAGTTTGTTCCTATTGTTTAAGGACTAAACAATGGGAACTAATTTAAAACTTTTAAAAAATAATAGGGACGAAATTAAAACTTTTAAAAAAATAATAGGGACAAAATTGAAACTTTTTAAAAATAATAAAGACAAATTAAAACTCTTTAAAAAATAACAAGGACGAAATTAAAAAATTTTAAATAATAAAGACGAAATTAAAATATTTAAAAAAATAATAGGGACTAAATTCAAAAAAATTAAATAATAAGAACTAAATTGAGACATTTTAAAAATAATACCAACAAAATGAGCTAATTGTCGTTTAATTTAAATTTAAATTTTAAAAATATAGTTAAAATCAATTTAAAATAAATAGTTAAAATTTTAAAACATCAAATATAAGGAGTAATACTCTCATCTGGTGAATAAAAGAATTAGAATTCAAACCCAAAGAGGCTTCGTTATTTTTAAATGGGTAAATGACACTAGTGATCCTATATATTTTAGGGTTAGGACACATTGGTCCTATATATTTTGAAATATATCGTAAATTTGATATTATTAACATAACTTGCTTATAATGTTAGTTATTAATATCTTTTTTGCACATAATTAACATATGTCTAGATAAGTCCTTATTCTTGTAGGAGGTACGAATCATGCTAAAAAAATGTTAATTTGCTAAAAAAATAAATAAAATAGGTCAATAATATCAAATTTATAATACATTAAAAATCAAAAAATTCTTTTCAAAATATATAAAACTAAAATATCTCAACTCCAAAAAATATTGGACCGTTGCTGTCATTTACCCTTTTTAAATGAGAGCAATAATTGTAGCTGTTGAGTATATATATATATATTTTTTTTATTTTCTTTTAACTCTCCAAGATCTGTATCATATATATCAAAGTTGTTGAACCATAAACAGAAAAAAGAGTATATCAAAGACTCAACTCTCCAAAGTCTGTATTATTGTAAAGAGTGGAAGATGGATCTCTCTCCTCTTGATTCTCTCTTAGAACATCTGAGCAAATTATCTGTTACGCCTTCACCGTGGGAAGAAGAAGTTTTCGATGTGGTTGCACTCCTCAAAGCATTGCTCACAGATCCTCCAGAACAGTTCGTTGAAGATGGGACGCTGAAAGAGCTTCAATCTTTGGCCGGCCAGGTGGAATCGGTCATCTCCTCGTTCGATCTCAAAGATATGGACAAATTCATGAATTTTGAATTGGAGATGCAGCTCTTCATCCTTTTGATGCCCGTGAGAGATTGGAAGTACGAGGCCCGACGGATTTATGACGACATGGGGTCAAGGCCATCAGGATTCCACTACCCTACGATAGGTCAACTTGTCTTTATAGACAATCTTGTGGAGAATCTACAGCAGCTGGTGAAATCCACGCTCACTTCAACCCACCCTTTGAAGCGTTTCATTTTACGGCTCCGGCAGAATCTACGGATCTGCAGTTCTCGCCTCAAGGAGATACCAGATCGAGGCATGGGGAAAGAGTATCTCATGAAAAGTATTACAAATTTAGCATATGAGGCTGAACATGCCATTGGTTCATTTTTAGTAGGAAATATTCCTATTTGGCATTGTATGCTCTGGCTTCTTAACGTCCTAGATAAGTTTAAACTATTCGGGATAGGCACAAATGATAAGCCAACCGATGACAATGTGGTGGGTTTTAAGGAGGAGACAAAAGAGATGCTTGACCATCTTATTAGACCATCTACACATCATCTACGTATTGTCTCAATTGTTGGAATGGCAGGACAAGGGAAGACAACCCTTGCTAAGAAGCTGTATAGTGATCTTTCAGGTATCAATTACTTCGATACTTGTGCGTGGTGCAGAGTTTCTCAAGTATACGGAAAAAGGGAGTTACTGTTGGAGCTCTTAGGTCAGCTTGTTCAACTTTCTGACACAATTCATCAAAAGAGTGATGTAGAACTAGCTGAAGTGCTATACAAACATCTCAAAGGACGGAGGTTTCTCATCTTCTTGGATGATATATGGAAAATCGATGCATGGAATGGTCTAAGGAGATGTTTCCCAGATGATAAAAATGGAAGTCGAATTATGTTCACAACTAGAATAAAAGAGGTGGCTTCCCAATCTAATAGCATTCTGCAAACCCTTTGTCCACTCACGGATGATGAAAGTTGGGAATTACTAGAAAAGAAGTTATTCCCAAAAGAAAGATGTCCTCCTCAGCTGCTAGACATTGGACGACAAATTGCAACAAATTGTAAAGGATTACCTCTTTCAGTTGTTTTGACAGCTGGGATCCTTGCAAAAATGGAGAAAAAAGTGGATCAGTGGAAGCAAATTGCAAAAACTTTAAGTTCACACATTCTTAGTGATGCAAATGAACATGGTAAACGCGTGATAGAGCTGAGTTACAATCATTTACCAGATCATTTAAGACCATGTTTTTTATATTTTGGAGCATTTTTGGAGGATAGAGAAGTTCTAGTCTCGAAACTGATACAATTATGGATCGCTGAGGCATTTATAAAGACTACCGGCTTGGTGAGCTTAGAGGATGCAGCAGAGAATCACTTGAATGATCTCATTACTAGAAGCCTAGTAACAATTGCTCAAGAAAAATGCAACGGTGGGGTGAAATCATGTCGTGTTCATGATCTCTTACGTGAGTTCTGCTTGGACAAAGCTATGGAAGAAAACTTTTTGCAGATGATAAATGGGTATGACACACTTTTTCCTTCCTCTAATGATAATTTAGATTATGGCTTGGATTCTAGTTATTCTTGTTCTTCAACATCCATGATATATCAACTACGTCGACTCTCCATTTATTCCAAAAGGAAACATTTCATTATGTTGAAGCCTTCTGGCCCACTTGTTCGATCGTTGTTGTTTTTTGCTGCAAGTGATATGTGCCCAACTTATTCATATGATATCTCATTCATTCCTCATAACTTTAAGCTTCTGAGAATATTGGTTTTGGAAGACATCAATATAGGTGGCTCTTTCGAAGCGATTGCTATGCTTGTTCGTTTAAGATACTTGACTGTTCAAGGCAATTTTGAATCTGTTCCATCATCCATAGCCAATCTCAAGGACCTAGAAACTTTTCATGTCAAAGGATTAGAAGCTAAAGTTGTGAAGGTATTAAGTTTTATTTTGGATATGAAAAAGTTGAGGCATTTGCATAGTGTTTCTTTTGATTTGGATCCCGAAAAACTAGAGAACTCTTCTATACTAGATAATCTGCAAACCCTTTCCACACCATCTCTTGCTTATGGAGATAATGTAGAGAAGATGATAAAAAGGCTACAACGCATTAAGAAACTAAAATGCATATTTTTGGAGTCACGGGATGATGCTGGAAATTGCATTGGGTTCCCAAGATTGGAGGATCTCAGTCAACTTGAATCACTAAAGGTGAGTTACGATGGCAAGAGAAAAAATCATTGTGAATTTAATTTCCCCTCAAATCTTAAAAAGTTGACTTTATCAAATTTTCAATTGCCGTGGAAATTATTCTCACAACTTGCGAGCCTACGCAATCTGGAGATTCTCAAATTGTTGGCTAATGCATTTGATGGTGAAACATGGGAGATGGCGGCAAATGAGAAGTTCCTCAGACTCAAGTTCTTGAAGCTAGAAACTCTGAATGTTGTAACATGGAGCGCCTCTGATGAAAACTTCCCCTGCCTTAAGCATCTTGTCTTGAACAAATGTGAGCAACTTAAAGAAATTCCTTCTGATATAGGAGACATTTGTACTCTTGAGATGATTGAGGTAACATGGTGCAGTCCTGATCTTGCAATTTCAGCTAGGGAAATTCAAAACGAGCAAGACCAGTATGGTAAGGGAATCAAGGTCCATATTCTTCCAAAAGTATGGGATTCTGAATCTTCTTTGAGAAGTTAGATTGGGTTTACTGCTGCTCTCACGTAAGTATTCGAATTTGTTCTCAAATATATTTATATTTATATTTCGTGTTTACTATTTGATATCTCATTCAATTGAATACTTCATTCTTGGCAAACATTATTTGACTATAAACCGTTTTCTGAGCGGACTTCAACATTTGCAAATCAAGTTCTTCGCCTACTAAACAAGGGTCATCACTGATTCTTTCAAAGACTATGTGTGACTATGTTTTGTTTTTGTTCCAAATGGTCGTTCATTCTATTACTTCTAATGCTCTTATTTTTCCAAAAACCTGAATGAATATGGTCTTGATTATCCATTGTGTGTCTTTCCAAATTAAAGCCAATTTTTCTCTAATCCAATTATTCCAAATACGTGGCTTATATTCTGCCAGAAGGAAAATTCTAATAATCCAACTGATATATATCATACAGTAATACTCTCAACAGTTATGCAATATTATATGAAGAAGCATAGTAAATTTCCCACAGGTTTATATTTGTACATTTTTCCAACTCAAGCTCTTAACTTAGGAAGCTTTTTCACCTGTGGAAAGATCGCAATTGGAGGATCTTCAAGATTGAATTTGGGAACGTGAACCAAGTGGTCAGAAGGATTGAAGATGATGTGAGAAGTAAGATAATAACAGGGAAAAAGTTTAGGCACCATAGCGTGGATGCTAACAGGGAAAAAGTTTAGGCACAATAGCGCCAACAGAGAAATTTGTACTCTCTCGATGTGAGATCATTAGATGGGCTTCTTTTCTTTTGGTTTTTGTTAAGGATATCTTACTTGTAAATGGCCTTTGTCACGGTTTTGTAATTGAATGAAATTTTTATTTGCTGACCCAGTGAAAAAAAGGAAAAAATAACAAAAAACAAAAACTTAGGAAGCTTTTATTGCGATAATTCTTTACTATTGTTCGCCTTTTGACCTGTCAAGATGTCATATTATTCTCATCTGCAGTTTGAATCCTGCCTATGTCGTGTCTCGATTGCCTTATTTTGGGTTGGTTCAATGCAATCGATCAAACTAATTTGCCCCCTCTTCTATGCAGATTGATAATGCCCTGGCTGCTTATGATACACTTCAAAGAAGAAATCAGTGTATGATCTTACTACCGACTGAGAATTACAATTTTATGAGGCTCTGATTTGTTGCCAACACCGTATCAATGGAGGGCCATATTTCTCATTTTGGCTGCTGTATCTGTTGATGTTATTGGACTTGGGGCCTGTATTTTGGGCCCATATGTTGGGGCTTTAGCCTGTTTCTTTATTTGTACTTCCGCGCGATTTGTTTTCAGCCTTTGTTAGAATTTTCATGGCCCATCATTTTAGTTTTGGTCTTTCATTTTAATTTGGGTTCAGTATTTTTCGTCTCTTCATGAATCAACTGATCATATCTTAGGCTCCGTTTGTTTGTTATAAAATAAATTGATGGTAGAAAATATTTTTTAGTATTTGATTGTCACATTAAAAAATATTTTTTAGTATTTTTAGTTGTCAAACTGAAATATATTTATGGTAGTTAGATGTAATAGTGAAAAAATTTGCTAAAATAATTATATTATTAATTTTTAAAAATTATTAATAATTAATCACTATTAATTAATTAATTTATTGAAGTCATTAATTTATTGATAAAAAATTAAATAGGTTAAAAATAACTATTAAATAAAAATTTTAATCGATACATAATAAACAAACAATAATTGAATAATTCTTTATTAATAAATATTAATTAATTAATTAATAATTTTATGAATAAATAATAATTTTTCAATTGATTACTATTAATATATAAAAATTATAATTTAAACTAAGTTAATTGAATAATTAATTAATAACTAATAAACAAATAAAAAATCTTAAGTTAAATAATTGATTAATAATAATTATTAATATAATCTTATTAATTATAAGTTTAATTAATTAATTAAATAAACAATTAATAAAACTATTATTAAATTAATTAATTTTTACTATTAAATAATTAATTAAAAATATGACGGGAGTGGGGGTAGGGTTGGGGTTGGGGTCGGTGATAAATCCAGATTTTTTGTGTTTTTAACTCATTAAATCATTACAATTGCATTATAATTGTGAGCTAAATTGTATATTTTACACAATTTTAGTGCAATGAAGGTTTTGGAGAAAAAAAACAAAAATGGTCATAAAAATCAATATTTGGAGTAAATATTCAACGCAACACCGAAGAACAATGGTAGAATGGCTTTGAAATAAGTAAATCGAGATTGAATTTGGCCAAATCGAGCGCAAAAACGAATTCAAGATGCTGAAAAATCTTGAAATAAACCTAGTAAACTTTTTGGTCAATGGTCAAAGTCAATAGTCAATGATCAAAGTCAACCGAGTCAGTCAAAGTCAATGTTCAGAGTCAAAGTTCACTGACCACAGCCAGAAGCGCGCTCGAACGCCCCTTTTCGGAAAAGACAGAAAATTGATCAACAACGTGTGCAAAAAGCAAAATTAAAAAAATTCTCATCGCAGAAGTGCGCTAGAACACACCTCTGTTGTCCAGATCTATAAATTGCGCGAATTTCGATCCAAAATGAGTACCATTTTCTTTCAAAAAAATTTCTTGTTAATTTTTTAGGTTTTTGAGTGCTTGAGTTGTAATTTTAGTTGTGTTAAAAGTTGTAAATCTTAAGTGGAAGGTTTTTTGAGCCGTAGTCATACCAAAGTCACACCGATCAACCGAAATCTACGCAACATAATAAGTAATCTTTTATTTCGGTTTACGTTATGACTTCCTATAATTTAATTTTTAACATGGCACATTAGACCCGAGATTCGGGATAGTTATATGTGAGGATATTCTTGTACATAAATTTTGATTTAGATTAATTAAAGTCTCATATTTTTATTTTATTGAATATTCTTCGATTAATTATGCGTATGCTTGTAGTTATGTTATAATTAATCGAAAGTATTTTTACGCCCAGTTTTGTAAATTAGCGACAATATGAGACTACCTTGGATGAATATAGTTTGGTTGTACTAACACCTCCGAGTTAGATAAGTAAAATATTAATTGTGGTTCCAATACCCCGGGTGGATACCATTAAGTTGTACAAACACCTCTAACCTAAGGATCGATAATTCATTAATCCCGTCACTTACGTATCTAAGGCCAACTCGGAAGTGGGAACTTGTAGCCCAATTTCTGAAACACTCATCTTATAATCTGAATCAATAATATTGTACTTGAATATACCAAGTCATTACCACTCTCAATCATTATTTATCCATTGGATTTAAATTTTATTGTCGAGTGCTGTAATTTTGTAATTGTGAGATTCAGTTTAACTCATTTAATTTCATATCACTTTAATTACAACAAATTTTGGACACATTTGAGGACTTCTGAATTTAAACAAACTCATCTGTCACTGGAAAAGTCAACAACTCTAAATTAAATACTTAATTTGACTTGGTAACCCCAATCTCTGTGGATCGACCCTCTACTTACCGCAGCTAGAGATAATCAGAGGTAAACACTATTTTCAATTTATAACCTCTTTATTTTTTATGGCAAAACGACGTGATCAGTAAGGTTGGGCTGGGTGAAGGTAAAGGAGAATCAGTGAAAAATATTTGCATTTAGTTTATTTACGCGAGGGTGTTCTTGCATCAAATTATGATTCAATTTTAGAACAAGTTTGTGTTGCTTATAAATATCCTCATAATTATGATCCATATTCTAACACTTATAATCCAGGTACCCATGACCACCCAAACTTGTGATGGAGCCAAAATCAGGAAGATGTTCAGCAACCAAGACAAAGAGGTCCCACATATCCAAGTCAGGTGCCTTCGAACTCTAATTCAAGCCCTCGATCTTATAATACTACTTTTGAAGAACAGGTCATAAAAGCTTTACAAAACATTGAACCTACCATGCAAGTTGTGAATTCACATACTCAATCAATTGCTAAGTTGGAGAGACAAATAGGACAATTGGCTAGCACCATTCACAAAAGGGAATAAGTAAAACTACCTTCCCAACCAGATGGGAATCTTAAAGTTAAGGCTCAAGTGGCGGCTACTGACCAAATCACAGAACAACTTCAAGTTGTCACTACATTGCAAAGTGGTAAGAAAGTGGATAACAAGGTAAGCATTGAAGCTTATAAAAATGCAAGGCAATCCAAGCAAAAAGTTAAGTCTCAAGATAATGTTGAATCATCAAAAGAAGTGGAAAATGAACCCAAGGCTGTAACTTCACATGAACAAGTTCCATTAACTATGAGTCCTAAGGCACCCTTTCCCTATGCAATAGGGAAACAACTTGATAAAGAATAAAAAAAAAAGAAAAAATGCTTGAAACTTTTAAACAAGTTAAAATCAATTTACCTCTCTTAGAAATCATTAGACAAATTCCTGCATATGCAAAATTCCTAAAAGATCTATGCACTCAAAAAAGAAGAAATCCAACTCTGATGCCAAATAAGGTAAGATTGCTTGAAAATGTAAGTTGCACTCTTACTTCTCTTACTTCCCCAAAATAGAAGGATCCTGGTGCTTTTACCATTCCATGCTACATTGGTGACCATTGCATAGATCGTGTCCTCCTTGATTTAGGAGCCAGTGTAAACCTTCTTCCATTTAATTTGTTTGAACAATTGGATTTAGGAGAACTGAAATCTACTCCTGTCACTCTTCAACTGGCTGATAGATCAATTAGAATTTCCTGAGGTATGATTGAAGATGTCTTAATAAAGGTTGATGAATCTTGTTTTCCTGTGGATTTTGTTGTGTTAGATATGGATCCAGGAGAAACTCAAAAGTTTCAAACTCCAATCATACTAGGAAGACCGTTCTTAGCAACAGCTAATGCCAAAATTCATTGTGTAATTGGAGAATTGGAGTTTACACTTGGGAATATAAAGGTAAAATTGAATGTTGTTAATGCTGCTAAGTTTGCAAATAGGGATGATGGTCTTGAATGTTTTATTTTAGATAAAATTGATCTGTTAATTGAACAGTCTTTTCTTAGCCTCATGCAAAAGGATTTTTTGGAGCATAATTTGAATCATCGTGGAATAACTCTGATTAGGTTTATGGAAGAATCTAAAGAAGATAGTGAGTCTTTAGAAGTCAATTTGAGAATCAAGGATAAATTTTAAGTTTGTGCAATAGAATCATCTTTGACTCTTTTTAAAGAACCTATAATTCCTTTCATTCAGTCTCCCCTTGAGTTGGAGCTCAAGTCATCTCAAATATGTCTTCTTTCGGTCAAATCAAACACTTTTGGCCATTATTGCTTCTAGCCTTTCTTTCGAAAAAGAATTTAAACTCATAGATATGTTATCTAGGAATAAGAAAGCTTTAGGTTAGACAATTGCAAATCTTAAAGGTATAGATCCTTCCTTTTGCATGCATAGAATTCACTTAGAAGATGGAGCTAAGCTTACTTGAGAGATGCAACGTAAGCTAAACCTAAACATGAGAGAAGTTGTAAAGAATGAAGTAGTGAAGTTGCTTGATGCAAGTATTATATGTTCTATTTTCGATAGTAATTGGGTTTGTCCTGTACATGTTGTGCCTAAGAAATCAAGAATCACTATTGTGACAAATGATAAAGGAGAGCTAATACCTACCCGTACCATAACTGGTTGGCACGTGTGTATTAACTATAGGAAACTCAATGCCATGACAAGAAAATATCACTTTCTTTTATCATTCATCGATCAAATCTTGGACAGGTTAGCATGGCAAAAATATTATTATTTCCTTGATGGGTACTCGTGATAAAATCAGATCCTTGTGGATCCCGAGGATTAGAAAAGACAACTTTTACATGTCCTTTTAGCACGTTTGTTTATAGAAGAATGCCCTTTGGCCTTTGCAATACACTAGCCACATTTCAACACTACATGATGTCTATTTTTACAAAAATGATGGATGAGTTTTTAGAGGTCTTTATGGATGATTTTTCTATCTTTGGTTCTACATTTGAAACTTGCTTGAATAATCTTTCTTCGGTGTTGAAAAGATGCCAGGAATCTATCCTCGTTCTTAGTTGGGAAAAAAGCCACTTCATGGTCCAAGAAGGAATTGTTCTTGGACACATCATGTCCAAGGAAGAAGTGCAGGTTGTTAAAGCCAAGGTTGACATGATTACCAATCTGTCTCCTTCTACGAATGTTAAACAGGTTAGAAAGTTCCTTGGACATGCTGGTTTTTATCGACGGTTCATAAAGGATTTTAGTAAGATTGCTAGACCTTTATCGAATTTTTTGGCACAAAATATTCCATTTCAATTTGATGAAAAATGTGTCACTGCTTTTGAAATGCTCAAAACTGCACTTTCCACTACTCTAGTAATCTAACCACCAGATTACTCTATTCCTTTTGAAATCATGTGTGATGCTTCAATTATGCCATAGGAGCTGTATTAGATCAACGTAGGGATCATATCCCTTATGTGATCTATTATGCCGACAGAACTTTGGATGATGCCCAGAAAAATTACACTAATACAGAAAAAGAATTGTTTGATGTAGCTTTCTCATTAGAAAAATTTCGGTGTTATGTGTTAGGGTAAAAAATCATCATTTATTTTGACCACTCGGCATTAAGATACCTCATGGAAAAGAAAGAAGTTAAACCTAGGTTTATTCAATAGTTGTTACTAATTCAAGAATTTGATTTAATAATCAAAGATAAGAAAGGTCGGGAGAATGTGGTTGCTGACCATTTTTCACGAATTGTACCCAAAGGAATAAAAAATGAACTAATTATGCGTGACACTTTTCCCGATGAACAACTCTTTGCAATTTTTTCTCCTAAACTTCCTTGGTTTACACATGTTAGTCTTATGTCAAAAGATATGATTTTGATAATAACAAATCAAGAAAAATTGGTTGTAGTAAATGTGTGTTTGTGCTTATGTGTTTACATGTTGAAAACACCCACTTGTTGGCTTATGTGCATGAAATGTATATATCATTATAAGCACAATTGTACTTTAATGTTTTGGCTTGTATGAATTATATTGTCCTTATAGTATTGGAAGCCCAAATATATTGTAGATGTTTGGTGTTAAAGGAGGATAATAATCTTGCATGAAGAGGTAAAATGGTTGTGATTAAAGAATTAATGCAAGATTGAAAAAGATTGAAAAAGATGCAAATTATGTTAGTTATTATTATATACACGAGCAAGATCACCACAAGTATGAAGAAATGAAGTTTTGAAGAGTTGAAGAAATGAAGATCATATTTCAAGAACCAAGATTTGAAGACATGAAGATGAAGTGGTATTATAAGGATGGAGATTTGGCGACATAAGGGATATCGGCTTAAAAATGTCGTTTGCCTTAGGTATGCATTTTTATGGTTCAAGCTCTTGGTAAACTTTCATAAATGTCCTTAAATATTTCTTCAAGAGTTTTGAAAAGATTTCAAAAGGTTAATTGGGTTGGAAAATCTTTTGAAGAAGTATTCTTAAAATGTCCAAATGATTTATCTTCAAAACGTTGAATTTCCGAGTGAAAATATGTTTTAAACTCTTGATTACAAAAATTCATTTTAATCTTTCCACAAGAGTTTAGAAAATGTTTTGAAGTATAAAAAAGGTTGGAAATATTTTAGAAGAAGTATTTTTGAAGTGTCTAAACTTTTTGCCTTGGAAAAATTAGATTTCGGGTGAAATTTTACAAAGTTGAAAATCTGGCCATCAAGACTGCGGTCATGTTAAACACAATCGGGTACAAGACCGCCAGTGAGCATTGCAAATGTACGGTCTTGATACCGGTCGTGTTAAACACAACTGGTAACACGAGTCTACGAATTTGAAAAACTAGTCGTTAAAGAGTCGTTGCATCATTTGTTATAAATTCTAAACCAATCCATTTCATCAAACAACTCTTCCAACAACTCCAAAACATCATATATTGATTATAAGCTTCAAATTTCATATATTTCAATCAATATACACCAAGTTTGAGCTATAACTTGTATTATATATTGAGCATTCAAAGAGCTTCATTTGTATTATCCAACTCTAGAGAAGTTAAAGCTTTTTATCTTTCATATACACATATTCATGGTTGTATTTGTGATGCCCGAGACCTCTATCATATTTAAATTAACTGTTGCATATCTTATTTGTGCATTTAAATGTGCATTTTCCTACTTTTAGCAAAAATCACTATTCATAGCTAAATTCGACTGTCTTATTTCTCTGAAATTATATTTTTCTCATGTTACGTGACATGTATGAGGAATGTGAAAAGTAGCATTTTGTGCATTGCTTGTTGAGAGAGTGCGTTTAGAAAATATTTTTCGGTTTGAATGAATAGTAAAAACGTGGAATACTGAAAGTTATTACATAAATTTAACTAGTTAACTTTTAATAGCATTTTAGACTTGAGTTTGACTTAGTTTTGATTATTTTGAAAGCCCAAATCAGCCATACACATAATAAATATCATATGTACCTTACATAACCATATACTTAAAAAAAAAAAGAAGAGAAAAATCAAACCCCCAACCCCTTGAGAACCCGACAGTAAGTAGAAGCAAGAAAGCAGAAAATTTTGCATGCGATATTCTCTTGGGTGATTTTCACGCCCCAACTCGACCCCTCCTACAATCAGTCAGGACGCAACAGAATTTCGGCAGTATAACGATAGTAATTTAGACACTGAGGCTCTAAACCAACCTCTTCGAAACTCATACATCCAACTCCACAATAATTCAACAATTAACAACACAACCACAACATACAATAAACATTCTTTACCATTACATCCATAGGTTATACGCCTCCGTTCCAAGATCATACATTTACTATATAACATATATTCCCAAAATAGATTATAACCAATCTAGCAACCTAATCATGTTCCAAAACAAGACTACTAAGCTATCAACATTTAATTCATTATCTTTACAACATCTTATACATCATAAACTTCTAAGTAAATACAAAACATTTAGTTTTAATATACAAGATAACAAAAGAGAACTACATCTCAAATATCAATGACAAGACTTTGGCACATAGGACTTGTCCACATAAAGCACATTCTCAGCTTCTTGAGGCACGTATCCATATTCCTGTTTTGTAACACCTGTATGCATGCAATAATAGAGAGTGAGCTTATATAAAACAAGCTCAGTGAGGATCCGATAGATCTCTAACAATATTTACTATACTCCTCGGAAATAATTCTTTGAGCAGTAAACACATAATAAAACATCAATAACAATATAAACACCTAACTATAATGACCAATCAATAAAGGATACTCTAGTTGGTGTAGCTCCAAATGCCATCACGATCTCAACCATTCTTCTTGTAACTCCCCATTACTCACGCACCCGAGGTACCTCACTAGCCCCTCCCTCCATGACACCTCTGTCATGCGAGCTGGGGGTAGTCTCTGGTAGTCATGCCGTTATCAACCCGACAGCCCGATGCTGCCCGAGAGGTGGCACACACATACCAAGACTCAGCAATAATAATAAACATCATTCACAGGAGGACAATCTAGCAGAATTGCCTATCTCCCGGTTCATCAATCATCAATCAATAATCATCAATTATCATCAATTGCCATCAATATAACATCAAGTAATCAATTAAACAACAAACAACTAAGTTAGATGACAAAGTAGGCCATCCAACTTAACATGCATTAAACACGTAATCTAACCCTAGTCTAACCATCAACAACTCACAATTCAATCACTCAAATACCACCCAATCAACTAAGGCTCAATTCAACAATTTAAAGAAAGACAACCTAAACTCCAAATAATCATATCTTACATTCTACTAATCCAAACAACTCCAAATCAGTTTCTAACACTCATCTATTCAATCAACTACATTAGCCCTCTCGGAAACCAACCAAGACACATCAAAATCAAGCCCAACAACCCTAAAACATCAATGCACCTAGGCTGAAATTTCTGGATTTTCACACAAATATTGCAATCAAAAATTCGGCATTATGACGGCGTTACCACGTAATTAACAAAATTTTAGAAATCAACGGCAATCGATTCCAACCACAACAACTCAAGATATTCATCAAATGGCCAATCTATCAACTTTAAATACCCGAAAATAAATAATTTCGCTACAATGGTTCAAATCTCGTAGTAATACACATAAACGATCCCTAGCATGCACTAAGCAATAATATAACTTCAAATTAACATTCTAACGGTTCAAAATGCAATTATAAGCAAAAATATAAAATATGACTTTTGAGATCTAGAATTTTTCTCTCACCTTTGATGTGTTTTGATGCAAGAAATGTGTAGAATGGATGCCCAACAAGTGAAATCAAGCTTTGAATGAAGTGATTTGGACTTGAATTGCAAAATCTATGTGAAAAATGCTTTGAAAAGCCTTGAAAATGCCTTCATCTTTCTCCTACAAAGAACCACGGATTTGTGTGTGTTTTTGGAGGTGTTTTGCTTTTTTTTAAATGTGTGTTGATGATATATTAAGCAAAGGTCAATAAATAAAAGAAAGTCAAAGATGGAAACTAATTATTTTTAGTGTTTTCTTGTCTTTTAATTCATTTTCTTGACTACTCTTGCTCAAATTAATTATGCAACACCTAAACTATCTCAAGTAGTTTATTTTTAGGTGACAAGAAGTTTTACATTCAAACAATTTCACCCGAATCAGCTTCAAACGCGATTTTTGCAAAAGAAGGTGAAAAGTCATATTATTTATTTTCAAATGTATTTTGAATGCACAATTAATCTAAAATCATTTAATACCACATATAAATACATTTATATTAATATATACTAGGTCAACAAAATTCAATGCAAGAATCGGGTTTAGAAGAAATCACTATTTGACTCCTAAATAGACTTTTCGCCCGAAAAGTCTATTTAGATTACTATTCCGTTTCAGAATCAATTTTTATCAAACATGGGTTTATTAATAATAGAGGACTAGGTTTTAAGACGTTTAAAACACCCTTGTAAAAATTTTAGCGGACATGTGTTAAAAATACTATTCACAAAAATCATCGATAAAATTTCTGATGCCGTTTTTTATGAAAATTTCACGAATGCACACATAGCATGTATTAGGAATATAAATCACATATTTACCACATTCTAACTCATATAACACATAAACAGGTCAAATCACGCAAATCGAGGTAAAGACACTCAAATCGAGGTGAAGACGAAAACTGGAGTTTCACAGTGATCATATAAGGCCATTTTAAGTGCTTTCAACCTCTCATAAGCCTTCTCCTAGCATCTCTAAGCACCTTGGTGAGGAATTCTTGCATTTATGAGCATTTTCAAGAAATATGTTAAAACTTTAATTTTTAGATTTGTTAATTCTAGTTTAGGTATTGCTTTAATCTTGTGTAGTATATCTTCTACATGCTATATGAACCTTGTTTGTGTAGTGTTAATGTATATAATTATTCTGTGTACAGCTGTATATTTTACCTCGTTAGAATTACCATAGTTAGCTTAGCTTGGAGAACAAGTACCTTTGCACCTATATAATGGCTAATGTATTGTGATTGTAAAATAACTTTCTTGGCTATACTACAATACATTCTTTTTTGTAATCTCATGTCTTGTCTTTCTCTCGACATGGTATCAGAGCTACCATTCTGGTAACCTGTGCCATTGTTATCGCACCCTTCTCTTTGCCAAATTTACTCGTACCAAAATATCACAAGCTTCACAATCTGTCAATCTGTTCCGGGCTGTTTTTGAATTAATCTTTCACCTTCTCAGGCCACGCGCCATACCAGGATGTAGATCTCCCGAAGTGCCGCCACACAAGGATTTCGGTGACATAAAAATCACCACCAGACTCTGTTAGACGCGCCGCTATGTGCCTCCCGAAGTGCTGATTTTTCAAAAAAAACCATACCCTTTCCCACGTTTTTCGACATCCTGAGTCCATTTTTGTAGCCCGTTTCTTCAAATTCTATCTCTAAAGGTCACTTTTGCAGCATCATAATGGAACGCTCGGAGGTTTCACAACCCATCTCTCTACTTCTTGATAGTGGTAACTATGTACTATGGGCCCAGGCTATGACCAGCTTTCTCAAGGGTCGAAAATTATGGAGAATCATAAATGGGGATGTCAAGGAACCAAAGAAGAAATCTGATGAGTTAGACGATAAGTTTGTAGAACGCCTTGAAGATTGGGATAGCAAAAGTCATCAGATAATCAGCCTGGGCACATTCTTCTAAATTGTCTTACTTGAACATGCTCATTTTGCAAGAAAACAGGACTTGGTCACTATCAACATAAGTACTATCGCAACCCTAATAGGATTTCTCAGGATAATTAGCCCAAAGGTGGATCTTCCAAAGCCTACAACTCATCAATGCAGTCATCACATTCTGCTGCCACAACTGAGGGCTCTCTTGCCTCTCCCAGTGATCCTTCTACCTCACCTATATCTGTTTCTGACCTCCAAGATATTCTTAAATAGGTTTTAGTCCAGTCTAGCTCTCCTACTTCCATTGCTCTTTCAGTTACTTCCGGTAAGTCCTCATGGTTATTTAATTCTGCTTGCTTTAATCACATGACCTATGATTCTCATAGTTTGATCAATATAGTAGTCAATTCATCTGCATCTGCTACTTATAAGGCTAACGACACGTCCATGCCTGTCAGTCATATCGGATTTGTATCCACATCTCATTCCTCTTTTCTTGATACTTATCTTATTTCTAAACTTACTCTCAGTCTCATCTCTGTCGGTCAACTATATGAACTGGGTCTTACTGTAACTTTCTCTTCTTCTGGTTGTTGTGTGCAAGATCCTAAAAAAGGATGGCTCCTTGGGATCGGCCGTAAGGTTGGGCGATTGTTCGAGCTTGTTAGCCTGCATCTTCTCTCTCATCTCTCGACTGCCGCCTCAGTTACCACTTCTTCAGGCTCTACCTCTCTTTATTTATGGCATTCGCATTTAGGTCATGCTTCTCTAAGCAAATTACAGTCTTTAGCTTCTAAAGGCTCGTTAGGCAAACTGTCTAGGCATACTTTTGAATGTTTATCTTGTCAACTTGGAAAACAATATGCCTTACCGTTTAATAAAAGTGACTCTTTATCCTCTGCGTGCTTTGATTTAGTTCATACTGATATTTGGGGGCCTTCCCTAACTCCTACTATGGGGGGATCTCGATATTTTGTAATCTTTGTGGATTATTATTCTCGGTTTACCTGGATATATCTTATGCATCATCGGTCTGATTTGCCACGCATCTACTCTAAATTCACTACCATGATTCACACTCATTTCAATCGACGTATAAAAATCCTTTGTGCTGACAATGCCATATAAAGAGTCCATTATACTTGATCTTTTCTGTCAACATAGCACTATCTCACATCGCTCTTGTTCTTATACTTCACAGCAAAATGGGTGGGTTGAGCGAAAACACAAACACATTCTTGATATCACTCGCACATTCCTCATCTCTTCATCATGTCCTGAGCGCTTATGGGGAGAAGCTGCCCTCACTACTATGCATGTCATTAACAGTTTTCCCTCTCCCACAATCGATAATGTCACCCCTTTTGAACGCATGTATGGTCATCCTTCAGACTATGACTATCTTAGGGTTTTTGGTTGTCCATGCTTTGTATCCCTTCCTCCACATGAGCGCACTAAACTTGAACCTCGAGCTCGATTATATAGTTTCCTAGGTTACGGTATTGAGCATAAGGGTTTTCAGTGTTAGGATCCACTTTCTAAATGTCTCTGCATCTCTCGTCATGTGATCTTCTGGGAAAATAAAATGTTGTCATCCCTTTCTCCCTTCTCTCTTCCTCATGGTGTCTCTACCCCGTATTTTATAGATCTTTTGCTTTCCCTATTTCTTGATGATGACTGTGACACAGGTACTAGCGCAAGCACTGACGTGGCCCCTGACATGGCCCATCCTGCGGAGACTGTTCCATCTAATGATCCTGTGCCCGATGATGAGCCTTCTATTGTTGATTTTTTTCATGTCTCTCCTGATCCATCTCTCATTCGATCTACACGTGTAAGAGCCATTCCCTCTCACCTTCTTGATTACCACTGTTTTTCTACTATCCTTTCTCTCCATGAACCTCAAAATTATCATGAGCCTAGCTCTGACCCTCTTTGGCAGCAAGCTTGACTGATGAGTTTCAGGCCTTGGAAGCAAAGCACACTTGGGATTTGGCTGATCTACCCCCGAGAAAGAATGCCATGGGATGCAAATGGGTATACAAAGTGAAAACTCACTCTGATGGCGCTATAGAGCAGTATAAGGCTCGCTTGGTGGCTAAAGGGTTCACTCAGGAATATGGTATTGATTATGAGGAGACATTTGCTCAAGTTGCTTGTCTCACCTTTGTACGATCACTAGTTGTTACTGCCATTAGGCAATGGAAGTTGTTTCACATGGATGTTAAAAATACTTTCCTTAATGGTGATCTGATAGAAGAAGTTTTCATGAAACCTTCTCTAGGCTACTTTCATCCTCCTCACAAAGTGTGTTGTTTACGTCGTGCCCTCTATGGTCTTAAGCAAGCTCCACGTGCTTAGTTTTCAAAATTCAATTATGTTATTACTGATTTTGGATTTACTCCGAGTAACCATGATTCTGCACTATTTATTTGGCATTCTGATTCTGGTCTTATTTTATTGCTATTATATGTGGATGATATGATTATTACTAGCAATGACTAGGCGGGTATTTCTGATCTCAAGTGGTTTCTCAGTCACCATTTTAAGATGAATGATCTTGGTCATCTGAGCTACTTTTTGGGCATTGAAGTATCATCTAATTCAGCTGGCTACTATCTCACTCAAGCCAAGTACTCTTTTGATCTTCTGGCTCATACCAGTCTCACTAACAGCAAGACTGCATCTATTCCTCTTGATGCTAACGTTTGTCTTACTCCATTGGATGAGACACCACTTGCAGATGCATCTTTGTAACGTGAGCTGGTTGGCAGTCTTATCTATCTCACTATGACTAAGCTTGACATTGCTTATGCTGTTCACCTAGTCAGTCAGTTCATGTTTGCTCCTCGCATTACACACTATGCTGCGATTCTCCGGATATTTCGTTATATCAAGGGTCCCTTATTTCATGGCCTCTTCTTCTCTACCAGCTCATCATTAATCTTGCATGGCTACTCAGATGCAGATTGGGCCGGTGACCCTACTGATCGGTGTTTTGTGATTGGATACTATTTCCTTCTTGGTGATTCTCTTTGTAACGCCTTAACCCATATATCTGCAAAGGCTAAGGCTAGAACGCGATAATCATAATCGTAATTCTGTAAATTGAAGATTAACAACCTGAACATCCCTTTCTTATTCCATCAGAGTTCAAATGTCAACCAAGTCATCGACCTTAGAAAAGGAAACCATAATTAGTTACATATGTACAAGACCTTGAACCACATGTTCAATACAAGAACTAACCAACAATCAAGTTTTTAGGCCTCAAAAGAATGTAAGTATTTAGTTACATTGAAGTTGTCCAAATGATTAAGTTCTACATCATGTATATTTCAATTACATCAACAGGTAGTGATCACATAAAGCAGGAGTCCTTGGGATCACACCAAGGAGTTCCGTCATCATCTTGAGTGGCCTGCTCAGTCTCAACCTCACCTGAAATGTGAAAAGATGGGTGAACTAGTCCTACGTATAGCTCAGTGAGGATGAGAAAGGAAGAGTTTCAAAAGGTTTTATCTTTTCGCAAACTTCTTTCCAAAACCATGCTATGCATATACATCAAGAATAACAAGATTAACATGGATGACAGATATATAGGAAAAGACTAAACAACATATCAATCATGCATTTCTACTCTCCAAGGGTTGTACCAAGTGAGAGTAGACAAAACTAATAAGTGAACATCATACATGGCAACAACATCAACACCAATACTCAATTCTACTCTCCGAGGGTTGTACCAAGTGAGAAAGAGTGATAATAATAAGTCCCACTCTCCAAGGGTTATGCCATGCGAGAGAGAGTACTAACAATATGTCTCTACTCTCCAAGGGTTGTACCAAGCGAGAGAGAACACTAACAATATGTCCCAACTCTCCAAGGGTTGTACCAAGCGAGAGAGAATTGTGTATGACCCAAACTAAATCAAGCATAATAGTAGTTTAGCAAGTGGGTCATGCTAATTCGGTGCTCATAGCTAGGCTCTAATTCAATGTATTACATAAGTAAGATAAAGGCTAACTTATATGTTCAATTCTTACCAAACAAGAGTCCAAGAAGGTTCATGGGACAAGTCAAGGACAACGGAACAAATGACGTCAATATTGCCTACGTTCAATAGTACCCTAAGCAACATATCAAAGCTAGCAACTACTTAGCCCCCCAAAATATGTCACAAATCCTCAATTTAAGGCTACTATGATAAACTAGGGTTTGATACGGTTCTAACACTTTCGACCGTGCCTCAATCCGACATCCGTAGCTCCCTGAATCACTAAAATAAGTTTATCGTATTTTGACCAAACATGAAGCTTCACCAGTGGACGAGAGGTCCTCCACCGGTCGACCGGTGGAGGGTGGGTCATCTGGTCGTGCTGTTTATGGGAAAAACACCATTTTTTTCAACAATCAAGCTTACAACCACACAACCTTCTACCAACAATCAAGCATGTTCAGTGTAGTTTAAGGGCAACATAAAAGGGTTCAAACTCAATCAAAACTACCACACAACAACAATCAATAACTACCCAACATGAAATTCAAATTCCTAGGTCTACAACACAAAATACTCAATCTCCTCATCATCCAAGCTTATGTATGCAAATTATAACAAGTCTAGCAACATATAATCATTAACTAACTTGAATGAACTCTTTAAAACCATTTATGAAAAATCCCTCACCTAGATGTGGAGTTAGATGCAAGAGGTGATGTTCAAGATGCAAGTAGAAACTTGAGAATGCAAGAAAAATGGTGGAAGATGGCTTACTAGCTTGCTCTTTCCTTCTCCTCTTCTTTCTCTTCTCTTAGTCAAAATTTGAGAGTGTGGTGTTTGTTTTTCAAATTTGTGTATATGTGTGTAGAGATTTGGTGTGTGTTGTGAGGTGTAGTGTGTGTTTTAGTTGAGCAAGAATAGTGTAGGATATTTGTTAAATTACTTTAGGACAAGAGTGCCCTCTAACTAGATTGTGTTTTACTAGTTTGTCATCCTAGTGTTAAATCTAATTGTTTTAGTTCTAGTTTAGTTACTCTAACTAGCTATTGAACTCGATAGGTTTTAATTACTAACTACGCTATATTAATTACCTAAATGCACGTTAACCAATGTAATACACGTAAATCGAGACAAATGCACATAAATTAATTTAAAAGTACATAAAACAAGGTAAATACATACAAAGTAATCTAATTATATATAATATGACCTATATGCACATGTGGTCTCGGGCTGGGAATGAGCGGGGAAAAGATCATCCGCACCCCCTACCTTACAACCTCCCCTCCTTAAAAGAATTGCGCCTCGCATTTTCCTAATTACCTTGCAAACAAGAATGGATATTGTTGCTCCATTTGATCACGTCTCTCCCACGTTGCATCCTCAACTCCATGGTGATCCCAAAGTGATGTGACTATATTTGCAGCACTCAAACCTTGGTATTTGTACTATATTTGCATCTTAATTTGGGAATTATTGCAATACTTTGATATTTTCGATGCAATGTAAGATGACACAGAAAAATAAAAAATCAGACCCAAAATGATCCAAATTACAAGTCAAGAAGTCAAGAATGGGGAAGCATGAGAAGCGGTTGAAGAATGAAGCTCATAGAGAAGAAATTTGGTTAAAACTAGCACGAAATCGGACTTAGAACATTGACCCAGATGATCTCAAATAGTGACCCATGTCCGTTTTTGGCAAATCATATCCGTTTTTCAGGTAGAAACAGCATTCTGAGCAAAACAAAGGACTTTGGTCCTGTGGGTAGCGTGATTTTAGCCAAATTCTATCGTTTGAAGGGTCAAAACAATGAAAAACGCTCGAAGATGTTGCGGTCAACGAACCGGTCAAAGTCAAAGACAAACTCAAGTGTTGATCAATAATTGAAGCCCGTAGAGGAAGAATTTTACCAAACGGAGTACGAAAATAGACTCAGGACACCGAATAACCTCAGAATAGCATTGGTCAACTTTTCGATCAACGCGTGAATAGTAACAGTTAATTCGTGAACAGTAAAATAGCGATATGCCCTAATGCTATGTGGTTAGATGACCTACTTTTTGGCATTTTATGTAAACTTGTATATTTATCAATGGCAGTTTATAGATGTTCATATTCTCCGCTTTTATATTATATGAATGCGTCCCCTGATATTCTTGTAAAAGAAATATATTCCAAAATGCGTTGGAATATCTTGGCATGTTTTTTTCATATATAGAATATCTAAAACTATTCGTAGTCCTTAGATTATTTGACCGGGACTAGAATAATCTATTATGGACTATCACGTGAATTGTTACCTTTGATTGATATTAGATATTAATGGTAAAGGATGGTGAGCCATGAGCCATAACAACATATGATGCAATTAACAATCACGTGAATGATTATTAGTAGAATAGATCATTGAATGTGACATGAGTAACAAACTACATGACTTCGGATTAATAGTTCGTTATTCGTTGCGAATATACATGTAATCCTTAGACTTGAGAAATTACGGTTGTAACATATATTGGAATTTAATATTAGCACTTGGACAACACTTGTCTTTGACTTGTCAAGATAAGTTACGACCTCTTGCATATTACCTTTCTAGTATAGTAGTTGACAGGTAATTGTCGAAAAATGATCTATTAACCTCCGGTGTGAGGTGATGTCTTATGCAATCTAATTTCGGTTGTACAATGAGGAAGTCCTTGGCCAAGGCATGGATGATGGAAAAGTGTTTCCATGAATGTCATCTCTCATTCTACCCTATTAGATATTTGCATCGTTATCGAGTTTATAGATTTAATCTTTTCATGGTCTTTGCTCGATCAGGACGTATTAATAGAATGATTAAACTGTACGATTATTCACGACTATAAATAGATTCACCTGTTTGACTTCATTGCTATATAAATTGTCTTGATACGTTGCTAGACGTCACTCTAGAATGTGAGGGTATTTTGGGAATGGCGGAGATATTTCCAAAATATATTAAAGTCGTTTAATGTTCCCTCATTGCTATATGGCGGTAAATCTAAAGAGTCACACACAATAAAGCGTAATTGAATGAGTTTCGGATAAGCTTGAATTTGGTTTTGGAACGTTAAAATGTTAACGTTGGCGATGCTCGGCCATTAAGTAGTAATGGGCTGAATGTGTAATTATTTATATGTGTTGGGGCAAAAGTGCAAATACGGAAAGTTAGTTTCCTTAATTTAAACTAATAATGATTAGATTAAATTAAATGTACAAATACAAGATTAATAAAGTATATATACATGTATATGATATGTATATATATACATATTAGTCTTGAAAAATGAAGATGCCAAATAGATGGTTAAGATTGTTCCAAATCATCAAGTTGACCATTATTTTTGAAATCAATGGTGAAGATAAAAGAAGACAAAGCACAAGTTTTGATGCATTAAGAAGTGCAATTATTGTCTTCTAAATACACTACATACAATGCATAAAACAAAGAGCACATTACACAAAGAATGCATAGAAAAACACAATGGATTAAGAAGAACAATTTGGTCTTCTCTTTTATGTGTGCAATTTTCATCCATTGCATAGGCAGCCCAAGAAAAGGTTTCAATTTTTCAAAAAAAACTCTTATTCTAGCTTAAAAACATCCCAAAGAAGACTAGCAGAAAACCTTTGGTGATTAAGGAACTCATTCAAGCTTGTGTGGACAACCTAGAACTCTTGCATTTGTGGGAGGACTTGTCAAAGCTTGTTCATCATCATCTTCATCATCTTTGCAAGATCTACAAGAGGTATAACTAAATCTACCTCTTTACTATATAGATATATGGCTGAATATATGCTTACCATATGTTAACCACATGAAATCAAGAGTAGAGTTTTTGGATGAATATAGACTTTGTTATATAAATTTTTAAAATTTTAGCCATGGATTCCTCTTGATTTTAATCTATATGATTCCATAACTCTAAAAGAAAGATTCTTTCAAGTGGTATCAGAGCAAGGCTTGATGATTCATGTGATTACATATGTGTTTGCTTAAAGTTTCTATAGTCTTGAGCACAAAAGAACAAGAAAAATGTTTTCAGCAACTTTGCAAGTTTTCTGCGTACTGAATTTGCATGGCTGTTTTGACACATCAAATGTTGTTGTTTAGGGCTGATTTTTGGTTATGTTATGCTATAGAGACAATAGAACATTTCATCCTCTAATATGCATCTCCTAATTTCGTGGTTAAGGGTCTCATTTAGAACCATTTCAGTAGGTTTGCTGATTCTCGCGCAAGTCTGGACAGTTTATGCAGTTGTGTTCTAAGAGGCATAACTCAGTGAATTTAACTCCGAATTGAGTTCCGTTTGATTCTAAAACTATCTACACTCGATGAAATTTCTCTCTGCAAAATTTTAGAAATTTTGGAGAACTGTAGATAGGTTAAACGAGTCAAAACAGTTGGTATATGTGCAGCAGATTTATGATGGGTCATAAATTAAAAGTCATGGCTAATTGATTGGATTTTGTTTAAGCCCAATGGGCCTAAAATCAGTGGGCTTAAGTCTAATAAGATTAGATTAGATTAATATAAGCCTAAGAACTCAAATTGGACCATGAAATTAACAAAGGATTTGCATTGGGCCTTGTTCAACATGGATGTACTAAAAGTTGGTTTTTATTGAGTGCTTTTGTGTGTTGTTTAACATAAGATGTTACAAGATCAAGATATGAAACTTGTTGCAAAGTGTTCATTTAGTTTTCTTGAATGTATGTATATGATGCATATTCAATACTTTATGAATTTGTGATGAATGGTGATTGATGGTTGGATCATGGACTTAGCTTAGTGGATGATGAATGGTTGTAATTTATTAGATGGTTTGGTAATAATTATTCGTTCATTCATTGGCTTATAAATGAGGCATAAGTCTCATTTTATTATTTTTGCAAGAGAGAGCTTATTGTAGTGAGGCATATTGATGTAATCTACCAAGTAGTTTTGCAAAGGAGTTGAAGACTTTCATGGAGTTGGAGGCTTTTCAAATGAAGGTGAAACCAATAAGTCAAGGCCATTGAAGACATTCATGATGTGCTTATTTGGTTTCTTTAGGCTTGGTTTTATTACACTAAGTCCATGATCCACCTTACTTTATTTTGATGCATATATGTTTGTTTAATTGCTTATATGTGATATTGGTTTTTAAATGGACTTGTATGCATAACCGAGATCTTTAAAATCAAAAGCTCCCTATCTGCAAACTAAGATTAGATTGTAAAACGGTAAAAGGAGTTTTATCGTAGCCCTCCACCATCCTAAGACTATAATGGCTTAAAATAAATATAGCTTGTTTAACCCAAAGGTAGAAAGATATAGTTCATGATAAGTCCTTTGTATGCCTAGTTCACATACAGATGTTGTAATGCTCCAAAATCATATGTACCAAGAATACACTAAAGTTGAGGTCATAGGATTCAACTTGTCGCATTCACTTAGATGGTGGGCTTAATCTAACTAGATCACTAGATCAATAATGCACCAAAGCTGAGATTAATGTGATTTAGGGGCTAAAAATTGATCAAGTCCTATATGATGATATAGATAGCAATAGTTGTTTACTCTTAAAGTAATATTTTAATAATGCACGAAAGTTGAGAGATATTAGCCTTAAGAGAATTTGGTCATCCTACTAAGGAGTCTTTATTAGATTCACGTTTCTCATTTAGGGAGTGTGAGATCCGATAAGATTAGTGGGAGGTACTATTTAATTGAAGTCCAAAATTAAATAGTCTTACTTGTTTACATTACTTGCAATCTTACTTTCTGCATTATTTTATTTTTTTGCAGTTTATATCACGGCTTCAATTATGAACCCCTTAGCCCGTATCCTCGATAAAAATTGCTTAACCGGACCAAATTTCAATGATTGGGAACGCAACCTTAGAATCATTCTACGTATGGAAAAGATTGAGTATATTTTGGACAATGCCCCTCCGGCTAATCTGCCTGAGACAGCCACTAAGGCTGAACATGAAACTTATGATCAATGGGTTGAACATGATTTACGTGCTAAGAGTTACATACTTGCATCGATGAATAATGAGTTGCAATGTCATCATGATAAGATGCCTGATGCTGCAAGCATGATTCAGAACTTGCAAGAGCTATATGGTGAACAGAGTCGTACTGTTGGATACGAGATATCTAAAGAATTATTCAGGGCTCGTATGGATGAAGGTTCAGATGTGAACAAGCACACCCTCAGGATGATTAATTTGATTACTCAGCTTGAGGCGTTTGACTTCACAACGGACTATCAACTCCAGATTGACTTAATTCTACAATCTCTGCCACCATCGTTCAACCAATTCACCATAAACTTTCACATGAACAAGCTTGAGTGTTCCTTGCCCGAGTTACTAAACATGCTGACCACTGTACAAGGTCAAATGAATGGTAAAGGAAAGGAGCATGTTCTAGCTGTTGCTTCTACTTCAGGCACCAAGCCAAAGAAGAAGAACAACAACAACAAGAAGAAATGCTCAACTCCTAAAGCTTCAGATGGTGTGGCTAAAGCAAAGGGGAAGATGAAAGTACCTAAGGGTGTTTGCTTTCACTGTCAGAAGAATGGCCACTAGAAAAGAAACTGTCCTTTATACCTTCAGGAGCTGAAGGAACAAAAGGCTAAGGTAGCCGCTGATAAAGGTAATATTTCTTTTATGTTTGTGATTGAGACTAATTTTTCAATTGGTCATCATAATACTTCGTGGATTTTAGATTCTGGTGCAACTTCTCACATTTGTGTTTCTGAACAGAATCTCAGTGATCGGAGTCCACTTCAGAAGCGTGAAGTCATTTTGAAGGTTGGCAACGGGGCAAATGTTGCGGCTTTAGCTAGGGGTAGTTTTGATGTGCATATGCCTACGGGACATGTATTAAATCTTAAAGATGTTTTGTATGTACCAAATGCAATTAGGAATATCATGTCTATTCCTAAGCTTGCATCGGAAAATTATGAATTTTCATTTGTAAACAATTGCTGTAATATTCGTTATAGTAATGAATATGTTGGCAAGGCTTTTTTGGTAAACGGTCTTTATCATTTAGATACAAGTCATAGCATAAATGTTACATCTACATCAACTACTACTTCAAAAGGAAAGCGTCCTCGAGATAACCAAATTAATCCAAGATAATTATGGCACTTAAGGCTTGGTCATATCAATGATAAAAGATTGGCATGGATGGTTCAAAATGAACTCATTAGTTCATTGGGATGTGAACCCAACCCTACATGCGAATCTTGCATTCTTGGTAAGATGACCAAGTCACCTTTTATTGGACAAGGTATACGAGCTACAGAATTGTTAGGATTAATACATAGTGATGTTTATGGACCATTTAGGGAAATAGCTCGCGATGGTTATTACTACTTCATAACTTTTACCGATGATTATTCACGATATGGTTATGTATACTTGTTGAAATATAAGTCTAAAGCTTTTGAAAAATTCAAAGAGTTTAAGGCTGAAGTAGAAAACCAATTGGGAAAAAGAATCAAAACTCTACGATCAGATCGTGGAGGTGAATACTTGGGTACCGAGTTTCTTGATTATCTCAAAGAGACTAGTATTACCTCACAAACAATGCCACCAGCTACACCACAATTAAATGGGGTATCTGAACGTAGGAATCGTACATTAATGGATATGGTACGATCTATGATCAGTTATACAGATCTCCCTATTTCATTGTGGGGTTATGCACTTCTTACGGCCATTTATCTATTGAACAGAGTACCATCTAAAGCTATTCCTACTACACCGTATGAGTTATGGGTTGGTAGGAAACCAAGTCTTAATCACATTAAGATTTGGGGCTATCCCATTTTTGTTAAAAAACACAAGATGGACAAATTGGAAGCTAGATCTGATAAAGGTCGTTTTGTGGGATATCCTAAGGAAACTAAAGGATATTATTTCTATTTCCTATTGATCAAAGGATTTTGATCAGCCGTGATGTTATCTTTCTTGAAAAAGAGTTTATTCAAGAAGGTGGCTCAGGAAGAAAAGTAGAAATCGAGGAATCATCCTCTGAACCACAAAATGACCCAAATCAAGATTTTGAAACTGTTCAAGATAGTCTAGAGCAAGTCACAACACAGATTCCTCGTACGTCTAATAGGATATCCCATCCTCCTGAAAGATATGGATATCTTCTTGAGGAAGCACAACAATTGTTTGTTGTTGGGGATAACGATCAAATTGATGATCCTGCTACTTACTAGGAAGCGATACATGATATTGATTCTGAGAAATGGAAACAGGCAATGCAAGTTGAAATAGACTCCATGTACTCTAACGATGTTTGGACCTTGGTAGACATACTTGAAGGTATCGTACTTATTGGTTGCAAATGGGTCTTCAAGAGAAAACTGGGAGCAGATGGAAAAGTTGAAACTTTTAAAGCTAGACTCGTTGCAAAAGGTTATCGTCAGAAACAAGGTGTTGATTATGACGAGACTTTTTCACCAGTTGCTATGCTTAAGTCTATTCGCATAATGCTTGCAATTGCCGCATACTATGATTATGATATATGGAAAATGGATGTTAAAACCACGTTTCTTAATGGATATCTTGAGGAAGATATCTATATGGAATAACCTGTCGGTTTTGAATCCAAACATCATAAAGTATGCAAGCTTAAGAGATCAATTTATGGTCTCAAACAAGCTTCCCGATCTTGGAACATCAGATTTAATGATGAGATCAAGGAGTTTGGTTTTATTAGAAATGATGATGAACCCTGTGTTTACAAGAAGGTTAGTAGGAGTGCGATTACTTTTCTCATCTTGTATGTAGATGATATACTGATCATGGAAAATGACACAGGTCATATGATGTCCGCAAAGGTTTGGTTGAGCAATAAATTCTCCATGAAAGATTTGGGAGAAGCCACTTATATCTTAAGAATTCGTGTCTATAGGGATAGAACGAAAAGATTAATTGGTTTATCCCAAAGCATGTACATAGAAAGGATCTTGAAGAAATTCAAGATTGAGGGTTCTAAGAAAGGTCTCTTGCCTATGAGGCACGATGTGCATCTCTCTAAAGAAATGTCTCCTAAAACCGACGAGGAACGACAACGCATGGAAAGAATACCATATGCTTTTGCCATAGGTAGTCTCATGTATGCCATGCTATGTACACGACCTGATCTTGCTTATGCTGTAAGTGCTACGAGCATATATTAATCCGATCCAGGTGATGGTCACTGGATAGCTGTAAAACACATCCTTAAGTACTTGAGAAGAACTAAGGATTTGGTTTTAATCTATGGAGGCAGTGAACTCCGTATTGAAGGATACACTAATTCAGATTTTCAATCTGATAGAGATGATAGAAAGTCTACATCAGGATTCATTTTTGTATGTAATGGAGGAGCAATCAGTTGGAAGAGTTCCAAACAACCTGTGACTGCTGATTCCACTACTGAAGCCGAGTACATTGCTGCATGTGATGCTGCAAAAGAAGCAGTTTGGATGAAGAAATTCTTAAAAGAGCTTGAAGTTATTCCGTCCATTGAAATGTCGATACCTTTGTATTGTGATAATAATGGGGCGATTGTACAAGCCAAGGAACCGAGATCTCACAAAAAATCCAAACATATTGAAAGGAGGTTTCATATCATTCGAGAGATTATTGCTCAAAAAGATATAAGCTTGCAGAAAGTTCCAACCCTAGATAATGTAGCTGACCCACTCATGAAAGCTTTGAGTCAGTCACAGCTAGATCGTCATCTTGAGAAGATGGGTATGCGATACCATAGTATGATGCGTTAGCCTTTTGTAATACTACATTAGTGCAAGTAGGATATTGTTAGCGATATGCCCTAATGCTATGTGGTTAGATGACCTACTTTTTGGCATTTTATGTAAACTTGTATATTTATCAATGGCAGTTTATAGATGTTCATATTCTCTGCTTTTATATTATATGAATGTGTCCCCTGATATTCTTGTAAAAGAAATATATTCCAAAATGTGTTGGAATATCTTGGCATGTTTCTTTCATATATAGAATATCTAAAACTATTCGTAGTCCTTAGATTATTTGACCGGGACTAGAATAATCTATTATAGACTATCACGTGAATTGTTACATTTGATTGATATTAGATATTAATGGTAAAGGATGGTGAGCCATGAGCCATAACAACATATGATGCAATTAACAATCACGTGAATGATTATTAGTAGAATAGATCATTGAATGTGACATGAGTAACAAACTACATGACTTCGGATTAATAGTTCGTTATTCGTTGCGAATGTATATGTAATCCTTAGACTTGAGAAATTACGGCTATAACATATATTGGAATTTAATATTAGCACTTGGACAACACTTGTCTTTGACTTGTCAAGATAAGTTACGACCTCTTACATATTACCTTTCTAGTATAGTAGTTGACAGGTAATTGTCGAGAAAGGATCTATTAACCTCCGGTGTGAGGCGATGTCTTATGCAATCTAATTTCGGTTGTACAATGAGGAAGTCCTTGGCCAAGGCATGGATGATGGAAAAGTGTTTCCATGAATGTCATATCTCATTCTACCCTATTAGATGTTTGCATCGTTATCGAGTTTATAGACTTAATCTTTTCATGGTCTTTGCTCGATCGGGACGTATTAATAGAAGGATTAAACTGTACAATTATTCACGACTATAAATAGATTCACCTGTTTGACTTCATTGCTATATAAATTGTCTTGATACGTTGCTAGACGTCATTCTAGAACGTGAGGGTATTTTGGGAATAGCGGAGATATTTCCAAAATATAGTAAAGTCGTTTAATGTTCCCTTATTGCTATATGGCGGTAAATCTAGAGAGTCACACACAATAAAGTGTAATTGAATGAGTTTTGGATAAGCTTGAATTTGGTTTTGGAACGTTAAAGTGTTAATGTTGGCGATGCTCGGCCATTAAGTAGTAATGGGCCGAATGTGTAATTATTTATATGTGTTGGGGCAAAAATGCAAATACGGAAAGTTAGTTTCCTTAATTTAAACTAATAATGATTAGATTAAATTAAATGTACAAATACAAGATTAATAAAGTATATATACATGTATATGATATGTATATATACATATTAGTCTTGAAAAATGAAGATGCCAAATAGATGGCTAAGATTGTTCCAAATCATTAAGTTGACCATTATTTTTGAAATCAATAGTGAAGATAAAAGAAGACAAAGCACAAGTTTTGATGCATTGAGAAGTGCAATTGTTGTCTTCTAAATACACTACATACAATGCATAAAACAAGGAGCACATTACACAAAGAATGCATAGAAAAACACAATGCATTGAGAAGAACAATATGGTCTTCTCTTTTATGTGTGCAATTTTCGTCCATTGCATGGGCAGCCCAAGAAAAGGTTTCAATTTTTCAGAAAAAAACTCTTATTCTAGCTTAAAAACATCCCAAAGAAGACTAGCACAAAACCTTTGGTGATTAAAGAACTCATTCAAGATTGTGACAACCTAGAGCTTCTGCATTTGTGGGAGGACTTGTCAAAGCTTGTTCATCATCATCTTCATCATCTTTGCATGATCTACAAGAGGTATAACTAAATCTACCTCTTTACTATATAGATATATGGCTGAATATATGTTTACCATATGTTAATCACATGAAATCAAGAATAGAGGTTTTGGATGAATATAGACTTTGTTATAGAAAATTTTGAAATTCTAGCCATGGATTCCTCTTAGTTTTAATCTATATGATTCCATAACTCTAAA